>OX031072.1:28757564-31157564 GCA_943736015.1 Tridacna crocea | reverse complement strand
TCCTGAATCTGCATCTCTTAGATTCATCCAATTTCTGGTAGCAAAGTCAAGGAAAGTTCCAAGAAAAAACTAGTTCAAGAAGAGAAGACAAAAACCAAAAATATATGCATTTGCCATTCCAAAGGGGAGAGGGTTGAAATGGTCAACTTCCAAAATTAGCCAAGGTCAAAACAGCCGGAAAAATTAAAAAATGACAGTGTTACTTCCGTATAATTCCATTATTTCGGAATGTGAATATCCACTGACCCACTTCCAATGAAATCGAAACTAAGCTTGACATTTACTGCATGTTTCCAAAGTCTCCTCTGGTACAGTAAAACTCTTTTTTTTTCACATTTTATCGGCTTCTGTGTTATCAGCATGTGCATTGAAAGAAAAACTAAACATACTGGATGTACTGAATTTACTAGGAGTCTTACATGTATTTCTAACTTAAATTGCCCATCACACTATTTCATTTTTTTAAATTCAGATTGACCACACATGCGCAGTTATCAGAATTATGATGAGTGTTTGTTTACAAATTAGCAAGACGTGTTTATGCCAAATAAATGGTAAATTACAATAGGATCAATAAAAACCTTGCACTAAACTTGAATTTGACATAAAGTTTAATAATTTATCTATTGATCAATGTCAATTTTCATAGCTGACAACCAGATCAAAGTCACATTAAGCCGACTGAAAAATGTCTGGTAATATTTTGAGATTTCAAGATACTTTTAGAGAAGGGCTGCAATGAAGGGTTGTGTAGACCCAATCACAAAAATAACATCGGTTTAACCCTTCAGACTGAAGGTAAGGACAGTTTTATTATACTGCAAAGAAATTTCTCGTGATCTGATAGGTTAACATGCCGGGAAGTTGGGAACATATATATCATGTACCCTGGAAAAAACCATGCAAAGCCAGTTTGCCTTTTGAGTGTCCCGTAAACATCACTACACATGCAACACAACATCCAAAATGGCTGCACCGATCGATCACCAGACTGCACGTTTACGCACCAAACTGCACATTTCAGTGATGTCACTTTCCAATGATGTCAGTTTTCATTGAATTGGGATACTCAGAAGGGAATTTCTGTTTCGTCAGCATCCTCGATTCGTGAAAATGTAAAACAGGAAAATTTCACTTAACTCTTTACCACAGGAGAAAATTTCAGACTGGTCCAAACTGGAAGCATTTGCAGACAAAAAATTAAATATGACTGAAAAATTGAAATTTGACTTTGGAAGGCTAGAAAACATTGTGGGAAAAGGAGAAAATGCTGGTTACCAGCATTTTCTCCTTTTCCCACAATGTTTTCAAAAGGCTTCTTATTCAGGATCGTTAAAAGTAGGGATTGTGTGTTAAAGGGTTAATGCCCTTTGAAAGGGTAAAACTTTGCAGTATAATAAATTTGTTGTACCGGTCAGGTGGCAGGGGACTTGGAAACTTGTTCACGGCTGTGTTGAATCATGTCGTCACCTCGCCTTCAGCTTGGGGCGACATGATTTAGCACAACCGTGAACAAGTTTCCAAGTCCCCTGCCACCTGACCGTACAACTAATGTGTATGGTCTTCCTCGCTGGTAACGCATCATCTATGATACCGGGGTAATCTGAAAATTACCTAATTTGCATATGTAGTGCAACCTAACCACTGTTTACTCTATAAAATCGAAAGCAGAAGTGTTTTTGTATCGCATCGGTTAAAAAAGATCGACATATCTTCATAAATGACAAGTTACTTTCAATATTCACAAATTGCTTCTATAAAGCACAATTTTTCAGCATGTTTAGAAAATAATTCCTGCCTACTCTTCGTAAAACCAATTATTCGTATTTGACAAGTGAAGGTCATCTGCTGTGGCAACAGGGTCTCACTAAAATACGCCACAGAAGAAAAATACGCCACAGGAGAAATGTATACGCCACAGCAAATATACAGCTATTAAAATAGGATTTCTATGTTTTATCTAGTAGATTAAGTCATAATCTATCATCTGTGCAAAAATGGTTGAGAAATATTTTATATTTATGCGGGAAATCGATCTTATAAAATACGCCACAGGTGAATTATCCACAACAGATACGCCACAGTAGAAATGTATACGCCACAGCAATTAACCAGACATAAAAGCATGAGTTTTGGGTTTTATCTTGTAGATCTTGTTAATATCTATCATCTGTGCAAAAATGATTGAGAAATATTTTATATTTATACAGGAAATCGATCTTTTAAAATACGCCACAGGTGAATTATCCACAACAGATACGCCACAGTAGAAATGTATACGCCACAGCAATTATCCAGCCATAAAAGCACGAGTTTTTGGGTTTTATCTTGTAGATTTTGTTATTATCTAGCATGTGTGCAAAAGTAATTTGGAAATATTTTATATTTATGCAATAAAACCGTTACTAATAGTATAACGATATTATAAAATAAGCCACAGAAGACCATAATCGAGATTTTACGACAGCATGGGATAGGCTAAGCCACATTTTTGAGAAATACTGAGTGGAAATCACTGTGGGAAGAGGAATTGCTCACAATGTTTTCTAATGCCTTCTTTTCGTCTTAAGTGTTTTATGTAAGGAGATGAGTTTTTGAGACCAGATAACATGGATATAAAAGGAAAAAATAATGGCCTTCTCTTACAATGTTTTCCTTTACCATGCATGCGAGAATTTTGCCAGACATGGATTATTGTCAAACGTTTTATTTCTCTCTCTGTCTCTGAGTCTCTCTCTGACAATTTGATAATAGATAGGCGACTTGAATCTTTATTTTTTGGCCCTGAAAAGGGCAGTTGGATTACATTTTGATTCATTAATTAACCAAAGCAGTAAAATAATTTACATGTAGGTCAGCGTCGATCACAATTATCAAATTGACAAATGATTTCGCTCTGCTACAGTTTGAAATTATTGAATACGTCATTGTTTTTATTAATTAGATGATTTAAAAAATGACGCTGGAATGCAATCACATGTTTTATTGTAGTTTCCAAATTGTTTCTTCTAATATTATTTGTTTCTGTGGTGAATGAATGCTCGTATCATGGTATGAAGAGGTGTGAAAAATGACCTTGTAAAAATCAGTCCACATGCCGCAAATCAAAATGTGTGAAATGTTTGCCATTGTCACGAGTCACGATTCACAGGTATTCTCTCTACTCTGTACCATATTGAAACCAAACAGCCAGGGTAAGGCCGTTTGAAAACATTAAGGCTAAGGATAAATGGCATGCTTCCATCCTTATGTCCTTTACCTAAAACTTATTCTACCACAAACTCTTGTCTCCATGAATATCGTCTGCTAATGTTTCCATTTGCTTTGGTAAAGCTTGAAAATGTGGTAAAGGGTGAATACTTCCCCAGTGTTGTGCCTAGGCCGAGGGATTGCGCGATTCCCGCAATTTTTTTAACAATGTCCCTTAAAATTTAAACCATTGCGGGATGTCGGGCGCGCTCACGAAAATCCGACAAATTTTCCTTATCTGGAGTCCATTTCGGTATTTACATACATTGCGTTAATTACAATGGGCACCTGCACAACGTAGATTGTGACCACGAAATTTACTGAGATAAAGTCGCTTAGGGATATCCGATATTTAAACCAGTCTTACTGTTGTCAATAAAACAATATGGCGAAACGCCGGATGCGGTTGACCAACTCTATGTCGGGAAAGGTTAAAAATAGAAAAGTTGCAGACGAAATTGAATCGCAGTGGACTGTGAAAACCTCGAATCGATCGCGACTTCTTCGACCTCCGGGACAAGTAAGAAAAAGGACGAAAATTTCAGAAAAAATCGGCTCATAAAATTTCCGTGATTACAAGAGTCGGATGGAAGTATGAAATGTGTCCCCTAGATTTTTCTAATGTCCCCTTGACATTAAGGTAGGGGGACACCTGTGTCCCCCAAAAATTTTGGCCTAGGCACAACACTGCTTCCCCCTAGATGCACTTGTTCTTCACTTTTACCTATAATTTATCCCTTTTCCAAATAATCGCTTGTTTTTATGATTTTTAAAATTAATTGAAAACATGGGAAAATGAGTGCTCATGACGAGCATTTTCAACGACTCCATAGTGGATTTTCTTAACCTCAATTAACCTCAATTCATCAAATTACCGACAGAATTTTGAAACAGTCTGAAGTTCGAATTTTAGATTCTATCTCTAACAATGTCAATGATTGAAAACATTGAAGGAGATTGACAATTTTAAGAAATTCAGACAGGCCGAGCCGCCGAGAGGAAATCACGCTGGCAAAGAATGGCAAGTCCTTGCTAGTTTTTTCTATCTTGGACCACACTATGGTAACGGTTAACCCTTTCCCAAACAAGCCCTTGTTTTTACGTTTCTGCAGTACAAGTCTTTTGAAAACACTGTGGGAAAAGGAGAAATTGCTTGTAACGAGCAATTTCTCCTTTTCCCACAGTATTTTCTACCCGTTCTGATAATTTTCTGCCACTGTTATGAAAGTTAAAATTGTCGTCTGAAAACTCTTTCAGTTTGGAAGAGTCTAAAATTTGTCGTTTGGGAAAGGGTTAAATGATTTTTTTCTTACATTCAACGCAATAACTAATGTCCTAGTTACATTTATTTTGTCTTGAGCAAATGCTTTTAATTTAAATGAGGATATATATATTTATCTTTTGGTACTCGGTTTGAACTAGTACTTTGTATAACTTTGAATGAACTGCTAGTTTGAAACAAGAGTTATTTCCCCTCACGTATTGATAAACACGTAGAATGTCCGCCAAACACTTTCAATAATATCTCGTCCATTTAACGCATAAAGATCGATAATTTCCAAATTTCTTTTGCACAGATGCTACTTAATAACAAAATCTACAAGATAAAACCCAAAACTCATGCTTTTATGGCTGGTTAATTGCTGTGGCGTATGCATTTCTACTGTGGCGTATCTGTCGTGGATAATTCACCTGTGGCGTATTTTACAAGATCGATTTCCTGTATAAATATAAAATATTTCTCAACCATTTTTGCACAGATGATAGATTATGACTTAATCTACTAGATAAAACATAACAATTCCATTTTAATAGCTGTATATTTGCTGTGGCGTATACATTTCTTCTGTGGCGTACCTGTGGCGTATATTTCTTCTGTGGCATATTTTAGTGTGACCGGTGGCAACATAATCCTCGCCGGAAAGAAAACTTCGATACTTAGATAATTTTTTGGAAACAAAAGTTGAATTTTTAATGATTTTCCAATTTATAGAGTTAATGCTGTACCATAGTGGACTCCCTTCAGAGCACCTGTATTCAACATGGCCGCTTGACCTACATATTTTTGTCTGAAAAACACAATTTGAGCTTTGATAGCAACATTTATTATAATGTTACATGTAACAGTTTATCACATGTTGGAAAATGATACACAGTTCTCTCTCTTGTTGTAAATTTTCGGCGAAATTAAGTATTGCGGTACCATAGAGGACCATCCTACTAGGCTTAGCCTTTGACACAGGTGACAGTCACAGTATCAATTGCAAAAACAAAAAGCATGCATGGATAAATCATATATGACGCTTTTTGTTTTTCTTTCAATTGATACTGTGACTTTAACCTGTAAATTGGTATGTATGCTCATTTAACTTCCTTCTCCTAAAATAAAACTATTTTCAGGAATTCGCTTCGATCTTTTTCTTGGAATTAGTTATTAAAAAAAAAAAAATGTTTATTTTGCCTGATGCACACTGGCCGTCATCAAATAGTAAACTCTCGTAAAAAGCCAGCAAGGATACAATTTAAATCCTTTCATTATGTCCTCGGCTCGTGATGGCATGGCTGTTTTCCTCAGTGCAGAGAGCAAAAGTACCAAAATTCTCAATTGAACTGCTCGTATCCAACAGGTTCCCTATGTCAACAATCCAATATGGCCGACTTCCGCTTTTGCACTACTTTCCTACGCATCAAATAAAAATAAACAACACAATTTCTTGTTCAGACAGGGAAATTAAACAAATTAATTCAATTAATTATCATAAAATGAATACCAAAGATGCGATGAAAAAAATCCTGAACCAAAATTATGGTTATTTTTTATAGAAAATACAAGATCTTTCCTTATGCGTATGAACTTCCTTAGAGATGTCCTTAGGCTCCTAGAAAGCACCAAAATTGAGGACGAAATGCTGATAATGTGGCAAGTTTAAGTTCATACCGTTATATTTAAGGTATCTTGCATTATATATTACACAATAATATATTACACAATATTAATGATCAGATTAGAAATTTACAAATGAAATGTCGACAAACTCTTAATGATCACAAATCCATACTTTGGACGGTAACATTTTGACTTTTAGTAACTTGACGTTCTCAGTAGTAGAATCGGGGTTTGTGTAAATAGCCTAGGTTTACGTAAACCTGCATCAATCTCCCGTCCTGGTGATTGTTCAACTCATATAACCAGGAGCTAAGTAGCTAAAGGGGTGTCTATAATATCATTCATAGCTAAATAGCATCTGAAACGTTCATTCCTTTTGTGTGGATCTTATTGCCTTTATTGTTCCCAGCACCTGTGTACTTTGACCTTCTGTTAAATACAGTCTTCAAACATACTCTTGTATCAAATCCTTTGAGACATTGCTGCCTAGAGCCCAGTGGAAGGGATGAGTGATAGGCGGTATATTGGTTGATATATTTGGAAGCAGTTATGCTTGAGGTCTCTATCAGACTCATGGATTACAGGGGGTGACAGATGTTTGGGTAACAGACGAGTTCGGTAACATAGACTTACAGAGTAAATCGATTGGATGTTTCGGTAACAAAGCAATTATATTGTGTGTATGTTCTGTGACGTTCTTAACACCTAATGTATGGCTTTGTTTCGTTCAAACCTTTTACACTTTTCACCCATTTATCCCTTGATAGATAGGTTCAAACCTTTCATTTTTCACTTTCTACCCTTTTTCGCTCGATAAATAGGCAATCCACATGGTCGATGCAAACAGCATAAAATGAGGTACATAACAAAAAATTATTGATGGAACATAGTGAAAATTACAAATTTAGGATTTAAATAACGAAGGTTTGAACAAAATAAAGCCATGCGACATGTCACGATAGATAACACTCTATAATTGCTTTGTTACCGAAACATCCAATTGATCTACTCTATAAGTCTATGTTACCAAACTCATCTGTTACCAAAACATCTGTAAACCATTACAGGTAACACAATATTGCTTAACATGAAAGGGACACTCCATGGCACTACAAAGAATGACTGGTCACCCAGAAAAATGGCAGGCTGCCTAGCAGAAGGGGCAGGCCATGCACTGTTCTATATTCGATGTGATCGTGAGACCCTTCCTTACAAAGCGTGTGCCATCAACCACTAGTTGGACTGCACAATGCAAATAATTCTCTCTCCTGCCTGCACTATAAGTAAAAGAGAGCTCCACATTCAGCATTTTGTAATGAACAATTTATTGTCTCTTTAACCCTTTACCACAGGAAAAAAAATTAGAATTGTCAAAATTGAAAACATCTGCAGACATCAAAATAAATGTGACTCAAAAATTGAAACTTGACTTTAGGAGAGTAGAAAACAATGTGGGAAAAAGAGAAAATGCTGGATACCAACATATTCTCCTTTTCCCACATTGTTTTCAGAAAGTTTCTTCCTACAGGTCATAAAAACCAGGGATATTTTGGTAAAGACTAAGATTCAAACATATGAAGAAGATAAATTCAAAATTGGTCCAAATGAGCTTAAACTCTCCTATAGGTTAGGAAGCATTGTGGGATACAGAGAAAATACTGCTTACCAGCATTTTTTTCTTTTTCCAACAATGTTTTCAAGAGCCTTTCTCTCCTAGGGTTGTGAAAACCCAGGATTTTTTGGTAAAAGGATCAAACAAGCTGTGAATTTTTCAGGTGAACAGAGACCGGTATCAGATATGCAATTAATTCTACCGTTATATTACAGGTGAACAAAGGCAGATATGTAGTCAGTTTCTTTGTTATTTTATAGGTGAACAGAGACAGATATTAAATATGGCCATGAGAAACCTTGTAGATGGGGAGTGTGGAGGTACCAACTCCCTTATCAAGTTGACATCTCATATGACAAGAGACAGAGCTATGAGACAGGTAATGTTGCCATTATCACTTTTCAGTAATAGTGAAATATCCATTATTTGGATTAAATAATAAACAGGATATTTTTATAAGGCTTTTTCCATAGGGTCTTTAAAACTCGAGATTGTGTGACAAAGATTCAATGATTTCATGGAAAAAGTTCTTAGGGTGAATAAAAGATTGTAAAATATAATTCTCTGCTCATGCCATTTGGCTTCTCTATTTATATTGGAGTTTAACCCATTACCAAACGACTAAATTTTAGACATGTCCAAATTGAAAGCATTTGCAGACGACAAAATAAAAGTGACTGAAAATTTGAAATTTGTTTTGTGAAGGGTAGAAAACATTGTGGGAAAAGGAGAAAATGCTGGTTACCAGCATTTTCTCCTTTTTCCATAATGTTTTCCAAAGGCATCATTCTGAGGGGCGTCAAAAGTAGGGATTGTGTGGTAATGGGTTAACTCATTAACAAACAACAATATTTTAGGCCTGTCCAAATGGAAAGCATTTGCAGATGACAAAAGAAAAGTGACTGAAAATTTGAAATTTGTTTTGTGAAGGGTAGAAAACATTGTGGGAAAAGGAGAAAATGCTGGTTTCAATGTTTTCTAAAGGCATTTTTCTCAGGGTCATCAAAAATAGGGATTGTGTGGTAATAGGCTAAAGCAATTTTCAGTTTAGGTCATATGACAGGGGTCAGTGCACCTACTCCTCTACATGTATGTTTCCTGGCTTTCTCACACCTGTACTGACTCAACTTTATTTACAAGCAACTGACAACTTTTCCCATATGCTGGAGGTGAGAGGTAAAAAATCACTGAAAGAAAGTTTGCATCAACTGGGTATTGAAGCTGAAACCACCAGGTCATGAGTTAGAAATGCTAACCTCTGAGCTTCTTTGCCAGGCCATTTTGCATCTGATTTTGATTTTAAGATCTATTGTTTTTCATTTTTACTCCAAAGTTAGTTATTTCATTGCATGAAATACATTATGCTGCCTGACGAGAAACCTCAGTTAATTATATGTATATAACAGCAATTACTTGGAAGCTCTACCACACAATTCCAACGTTTTACAATCCTAAAGAGGAAGACTTGCGAAAACATTGTGTGAAAAGGGGAAAATGCTGGTCACAGTTCCAAACTTTAAAGACCCATATTTGGAAATTGTTTGAAAACATTGCGAGAAAAGTAGAAAATGCTCGTAACCAGCAAATGCTGGTTACAAGCATTTTCTCCTTTTCCTACAATCTTCTTCTAATCTACAAAAGAAAGATTTCATCATTTCAGCCACATTTAAATTGTTCTTTGCAAGTACAATGTACTTTCAATTTAGACAAGTCTACATTTTTGCCGTGTTGCAGAGTTAACAGTGTACGTTTTTTTATGTTATACAGGAAGGTCTGATGATGGGAAGACCAGGATCCAGTTTGCAACAACCAGTAAGTTGGTAGCTTAATCATTTTCAACAAAGGCATTGAAGCATCGTCATACATGTAGTTCAATTGTTGTGACGAGCATTTTCACCTTTTGCCACAATGTTTTCTATGCTATCAAAAGGTGTCATATACACATAGGAAACAGCTTCATCCTTTCTGTTATTTAGGGTCAATTAGAGATACCATAGAAATGCCTAATGGGGTAAAGTGTTAACAAAGTATTATTTTCTTCATAAGGTTGCTAAATCTTTACCAAACAACAAAATTTTTAGACTTGTCCAAATTGAAATCATTTACGAAAAAGTTGAAGTTTGTTGTTGAAAGTGTAGAAAATATTCGGGAAAAGGAGAACATCATCAGTAGGTCGGTACCATAGGTTGTTAAAATGTCAGAATGTGTGGTAGAAAGTGAAAATATAATTGATTTTTATCCGCAGGTTTCCAGGCCAATTGTTGAAGCAACACAGAATGAGGTTAGTTTGACATTTTATTTGCTAAGCTGTTTTCACAGAAAATGCAAGTTTTGTCATAGCTCTGGCTTTGTTGTCTATGTCCTCATTGTTGTCTGTGTTAACATGCAAAAACTTGGACATTTTTGTAATATCTCTGGGATAACTGAAGATCTGAAGATATTTACTTCAACTTTGAACTAGTTGTTACAGGACTCATTCCTTTCTCATACTCTATTTATTGCTATCATCATGCTTTTATCGTCTTTAACCCATTACCACATGAGAAAATTTTAGACTGGTCCAAATTGAAAGCATTTGCAGACGACAAAATAAAGGTGACTGAAAAATTGAAATTTGTTCTGGGAAGGGTAGAAAACACCGTGGGAAAAGGAGAAAATGCTGGTTACCAGCATTTTCTCCTTTTCCCACAGTGTTTTCAAAAGGCTTCTTTCTCAGGGGCGTCAAAAGTAGGGATTGTGTGGTAATTGGTTAAAAATACAGACATGTGCACTAAATGATGAAAGGCTATTGATGTGCCGTAAAACTCCCTTCCCTTCCACCCGACCTCCTGCCCTTACTTCCTCCCCTCCTCTCTGAGGCTCTCTCCCTCCCTTTCTTCCTCCCTCCCTTACCTCGTCCCTCCCCCCGCTTCCTCCCTCCCCTCCACCTTCTCTCTCTCCTTTCCTCCTATCTTTACTTCCGTCATCTCTCTCTCCCTTCCTTCCTCCCATCCTTACTTCCTTCCTTCCTTACCTCGTCCCTCCCTCACATCCTCCCTCCCTTCCACCTTTCCTTCCTTCCTCCAGTCTTTCCTTCCTTCCTTCCTCCAGTCTTTCCTCCCATCCAGTCCTCTCTTTTTTCCCCTCTCACTCACTTCCTCCCTCTCTTTTTTCTTCCTCCTTGCCTACCTTCCTCCCTGATTACCACTATTTTCTCCTTTGTGATATCTCACATTGTTTTATAACTACTCAGGGACAAATACATGTTCCATCAAATGAAAGACATTCAAATTGTCATCTTGTTTGTAAAATTTTAATGCTTTAGATATGAATGAGTTCAAAATTTTATGATGTGGTAAAGAGTTAAATATTTTCCAACTCATACTCTACAAATAAACTACTGCAAAAGGCTTTTGTATCTTACAGCTTGTTGAAGAGTTCCTTGGCAGTCAGAGAGTGGCAATGGCACCTCAGACATTTCACATGGGTAGTTTGTTACAAGAAATGAGAGAGATAGAGGAAGCAGAGCAGAAATTTATACCACAGAGAGGTATAATATAATACACTGGATATAGTGGCCATCTCTAGTTATACTTTATCAAAATAAAAAGTTTGACTTATCCAAATTGAAGGTATTTGCAGTATACAAATTGAATATTTCTCATATGAAGGGATTTTGTTGTTTAACCTGTTATCACACGGCAAAATTTTAGACCTATCCAAATTGAATGCATTTGCGGACGACAATTCCAAAGTGGCTTAAATGGAGCAATTTTGCTTTGATACTAGGGAAGAAAACTTTGTGGGAAAAGGAGAAAATGCTGGTTACCAGCATTTTCCCCTTTTGCCACAATGTTTTCAAAAAGGCTTCTCCTTACAGGGCATTAAAAGTCGTTGTTGTGTGGTAAAGGGTTAACCCATTACCACACGATCCCTACTTTTGACGCCTCTGAGAAAGAAGCCTTTAAAAAACATTGTGGGAAAAGGAGAAAATGCTGGTAACCAGCATTTTCTCCTTTTCCCCACAATGTTTTCTACCCTTCCCAGAACAAATTTGTATTTTCTAGTCACCTTCATTTTGTCGTCTGCAAATGCTTTCAATTTGAACCAGTCTAAAATTTTCTTGTGCGGTAAAGAGTTAAGAGGTAGAAAACATTATTTTTGGAAAGGAAAAAACGCTGGTAACTGACATTTTATTATTTCTCATAATGTTTTTGTTGAGTTCAGCTGACCTTTGTTATGACAATTATCATGTGGGAAAGCAGCCAGTGGCTTTGGAAGAAAACTGTGCAGAGTACTGGTAAAATAGACTTCAGGAAAGCATGGATAGGTGCTCGAGCTGCCGCTATATAACTGAAATAATGTTGAATAGGGCGTTAAACACCATACAAACTATCAATCAATTGGTCACAATGTTTACAAAGGGCTTTTTTCCTTCTCAATGTAAAAAGGGATTGTTTGTTAACCCTTTACCAGACAACAAAATTTTAGCCATGTCCAAATTGAAAGCATTTGCAGATGACAATTTCATACTGGCTCAAAAATGGTGCAATCATTTTTTGATTGGGTAGAAAACAATGTGGGAATAGGAGAAAATGCTGATTACCAGCATTTTCTCCTTTTTCCACAGTGTTTTCAAAAGGCTTCTTTTCCAACATCGTTAAAAGTCGTCATTGTGTGGTAAAGGGTTAAAGGAATAACTCTTTACCAAATGACAAAATTTTAGACTGGTCCAATCTGAAAGCATTTGCAGACGACAAAATAAAAGTGACAGAAAATTTGAAACTTGTTTTGGGAAGGGAAGAAAACATTGTGGGAAAAGGAGAAAATGCTGGTTACCAGCATTTTCTCCTTTGCCCACAATGTTTTCAGAAGGCCTCTTTCTCAGGGTCGTTAAAAGTCGAGGCTGTGTAGTAAAGACCTTAAATCTCACAAACCAAAACTTTGGACACCACCTAAATGATAACAGTTGCAGACAACAAAATGATATTGTTCAAATGTTGATTTTTGTCTTTGATAGGATAGAAAACATGGTGGGAAAAGGAGAAAATGCTGGTTACCAGTACAGTGTTGTGCCTAGGCCGCGGGATTGCGGGATTCCCACAATTTGTTTAACAATGTCCCTTAGAATTTAAGCCATTGCGGGATGTCGGGTGCGCTCACGAAAATCCGACGAATTTTCCTTATCTGGAGTCCATTTCGGTATTTACATACATTGCGTTAATTACAATGGGCACCTGCACAACATGGACTGTGACCGTAGAATTTACTGAGATAAAGTCGCTTAGGGATATTCGATATTTAAACCAGTATTACTGTTGTCAATAAAACAATATGGCGAAACGCCGGATGCGGTTGACCGAGTTTATGTCGGGAAAGGTAAAAAATAGAAAAGTTGCAGACGAAATTGAATCACAGAGGACTGTGAAAACCCCGAATTGATCGCGGCTTCTTCGACCTCAGGGACAAGTAAGATAAAAGGACAGAAAATTTCAGAAAAAATCGGCTCATAAAATTTCTGTGGTTACAAGAGTCAGATGGAAGTAACAAGTATGAAATGTGTCCCCTAGATTTTTCTAGTGTCCCCTTGAAATTAAGGTAGGGGGACACCTGTGTCCCCCAAAAATTTTGGCATAGGCACAACACTGCCAGCATCTTCACCTTTTCCTTCAATGTTTTCAAAAACCTCCTGTCTGAAGGTCATTAAAAGCCTAGATTGTTTTGGGAAAGGGATGAGCAAGCAGTCATTATAGTGCAAGTATATGCTGTGATCTGGGATAAGGCTGAGACTGTATTTAAATGTTGCTGCACCCTGTATGTACATGTATGTGTCTCAGCCTTTACCTAATAGCCCTAAGTTTTTAAATCCCTGAAGATGAAGTCTGCTGAAAACATCGCTGGAATATTTTTTTAGTAGCATAATTTTTTACAGAAGCCATCTTTCTCAGGGTAGCAAGACTCAATTGTTTGTTTGGTAAACTGATAGCGTAGCTGTTGATGCATTGAGGGTTAAATATTGTTAAAAGTCAAATATATCACTATTTAACCCATTGCCTCATAATCCCAAGTTTTAATGACCCCCATGGAAGAAAACTTCGGAAAACATTCTAAGAAAATTCTGGGAACCAGCATTTCCTCCTTTTTGCAAAATGTTTTCTATTCATTCACACAGATAAAATCAAATTTTCAGCTAAAGTTAATATGTTTTCTACAAATGCTTTCAGTTTGGATTAGTCTAACATACTGTCATTCAGAAAAGAGTTAAACTCATGCTCCTGATTTACAGCTCCAGCCATTTCAGAACTGGCTCTCTCAGATCCTGGGGGATGGGCGGATGAGTATTTGTCATCAGACCATATGAAACCTGGAGATGACTGGTCACATGACTTCCTTACTGATGTGCCTAGCAACCAGATGACTAGAGCACCACCTATGAATATGAAATGGGCAGAAGAATACTTGGATCAGCCAGAACACAAACATGGGTAAAGTTATTACCATTTTCTTAAATGCTATTGACAGCTTGAATTTTGCTCACTTTCAGCGCCAGCTGATGTGGGCAACTTTCATGATAAAAATTATAGGAACTGGAGTCTAAAGGATCCACCCATCTGCTTGTATTTATGAGTAAGAAATGGATGAAGACGAGTGAATTATCAGTCATGGTCGTCGGACAGGATGAGTGGTAAATAGGAGATAGTAAAGGAATAAATTTTCAGATAAATACATGTAGTCAACTTAGAAAACAGCCATATCATTATAGGGACGCTATTTGTCAGAACTGTTACATTGGCCCCTACCATAAAGAACTCACTTGTTTAAGAATTAGGGTAACATGAATTGAAGGATTCGTAGACAATTCTCCATATGGTCGGAGAGTATGTAGTGTACTGGTCCATCCCATTGATAAATATAAAAGTATAGCTTAGGCTAAACATATTTATTTTACATCGATTGAGAAACAAGTTCCTACAACTTATACTAATCTCTCTCGATTCTGCTTCCTGGGAACTACACCAGTACTCGCGCCGAATGTGTGGGCCAATGAAAAATTCCAAAGTTGCCACCCGCTGCCGGGTATTGAACTCAGCCTGCTCCTGGGTATTGAACTCAGGACCTTTAGATTATGAGGCCGATGCTCTACCTGATGACCATAGACACCACACCAACGTATGGCTTGTGTTTGTGTACGGGAACACTTGTAAAAGCTTGCTATAGTGCTAGCTTTTGTAGTAACATGGTAGAGCGTTCACCATGGGCCCTTGAGAGGCTACATGTCAGAACTTTTACATCAGTGCACCACAATTCTGAGTTTTTAACCCTTTACCACACAATGACAACTTTTAACTCCCCTGGGAAAGAAGCCTTTTGAAAACATGGTGGGAAAAGGAGAAAATGCTGGTAACCAGCATTTTCTCCCTTTTCCACAGTGTTTTCTACTCTATCAGAAAAAAATGGCCTCAGTTGAGTCACATTGAAATTGTCTTCTGCAAATGCTTTTAATTTGAACAAGGCTAGATTAATTTCATCTGGTAATGGGTTTACACCCCTGAGGTTTGTTAAAAGCTGGGGTAAGAATGGTAACCAGTCGAGGTTGATATTGATAAGACTTAATGTTTTCATTGCTATAAGTGGCCAGAAGAAGTTTTCCTTCTGTAACATTAGCTCTTATCCATATGACAAAAGACTTGTCCACATTGAAAGCATTTGCAGGAGACAATTTAAAAGTGGATATTTAGAGTTTTCATATCACACCAAATTAAAAAATGTATATATCACTGAAATTTATATTAAAAAAACAATACAAATCATCAATAATTAAGAATCATAAAATTACAGAAAAAAAAAAATATGGTATTCCCCAAAAAGGCTACGTAGCCTCTTAAGCTATTTTTAGATTTTGCACCAAAAATCAAATAAACATTATGGGAATGTTAAGTGACTGGCTAATGACGCTTTAATTCCACAAGATAACAAACATGTTATTATTTTCCATAATAATTTCTCCATAGTCTATGTTTGAAGCTTCAGGTATAAAATGTTGAAATAGATTGTGTTTCCCATCTGTATCGACCTGGGCCGTAGTGAATCTCTAATTTCTCTTGTTGTCAGATGGTTTTCGACTACTGGAGTTTTATGAAAGAAAATTATAAGGCTTTGGGAGTATAAGGATGACTTTTTTGTACTTTTGTAAAATTTTTGTCCCAGAATCTGAAGGGCCACCTTTATTAAACGTTGCTCAAACCATAGAATTGGTATTTAAAAGGGTAAAAGACATTGTGGGGAAAAAGAGAAAACTCTGGTCACCAGTATTTTGTCCTTTACCCAAAGTGTTTTCAAAGGCTTCTACTTCAAGGTCAGTAAACCCTGGGATTGTGTGGTAATGTAGTAATAAATCTTAGCTCTGTTCCAGAAGATGAAATTTTAGACTTGGTCAGATGGAAAACATTTGCAGAGGACAAAGTAACATACTCAAAATCTTAAACTAATGGAAAAGATTTTGGGAATAGAAATAAACACTATTTAACCCTTTACTCAACAAATACTCATTTCTACGCATTGCTTGTAGGAGCCTTTGAAAAACATTGTGGCAAAAGGTGAAATTGCTCGGCATGAGCAATTTCTTCTTTTGCCACTATGTTTTCTATGCTATCAAAAGGTGTCATATACACATAAGAAACAGCTTCATCCGTGCTGTTATTTAGGGTCAGTTAGAGATACCATAGAAATGCCTTATGGGGTAAAGGGTTAACAGGATTTTCTCCTTAATCTTTTCTAGAGTATTATTTTTGGGTCTGTTTTCACCAACCATTCTCTAGAATTTCTTTCAGTTTGAAAGTAACTCAATTTCTGATTGGCTAAACCAAATAAAATTAGTCAATCAGGAGTTGTGTTACTTTCAAATTCAGAAAATTCTAGGGAACAAGACTAAAAACATTCTCAAGGATGGTTGGTAATCAGGACTCTGACATTAACTTAACCCATTACCAAACAATCCCTACTTTTGACGCCCTTCAGAAAATCTCCTATAGAAAACATTGTGGGAAAAGGAGAAAATGCTGGTAACCAGCATTTTCTCCTTTTCCCACAATGTTTTCTACCCTGCACAAATCAAATTTCAAATTTTCAGTCACTTTTATTTTGTCGTCTGCAAATGCTTTCGATTTGGGCAAACCTAAAATTTTGTCGTTTGGTAATGAGTTAAACTCTTGATAGTGTATTGGATGGTTAACTCTCAACCACACTACAAAATGTTAAACCCATTCAAATTCAAAGCATTTGCAGACGACAATTTCAGCATGGCTCAAATGAGGACACTATGTTTTGACTGAGTTGAAAACACTGTGGGAAAAGGAGAAAATGCTGGTTACCAGCATTTTCTCCTTTTCCCCACAATGTTTTAAAAATGCTTCTTCCAAAAGGTCGTTGAAAGTCGGCATTGTGTGTGGTAAAGACTTAACTCATTACCAAACAATCCTGACTTTTAACGACCCTAAGAAAGAAAGCTTTTGAAAACATTGTAGGAAAAGGAGAAAATGCTGGTAACCAGCACTTTCTCCTTTTCCCACAATCTTTTCTACCCTTCCCAAACCGAATTTCAATTTTTGATTTACATTTACTTTGTCGTCTGCAAATGCTTTAAATTTGGACCAGTCCAAAATTTTGTTGTATGGTAAAAAGTTAACTCATTACCAATTAACAAAATTTTAGGTTTGTCCAAGTCGAAAGCATTTGCAGAAAACAAAATAAAAGGCACTGAAAATTTGAAATTTGTTTGTTACCAGCATTTTCTCTTTTTCCCACAATGTTTTAAAAATGCTTCTTCCAGAGGTCGTTAAAAGTTGGCATTGTGTGTGGTAAAAACTTAAACAGTGATCAAACTATTTGCAGGATAGGGGTGTCGGACACTGAGATACTCGATGATTCTAAATGGATAGATGATTTTCAAGCTGATCATCTTCAGAAAACTGCTCAAGATTTAGTGAACAGCGTAGAAGATGAAAAATTGAATAGCTCAGAGGTAGGTTTCAATGACTTTGTTGTTGTTTTTTAATCAGATAGATATACTCATTAGCTTGTGAAACAAATTTGCAGCTGACACATTCTAAAGTTTGTTCACAGACAAGCAGACAATAAGATTTTTAATTTGTCCATGTTTAAAGCATTTTCAGATGATTATAAAGTGTGGTTAAAAAACGAGACATACACACTTTTTGCTCCAGAACTTGACCTTTCATGCCGTTGAAAGAAAACCTGCAATTAGTCACTGTCATTACCTTTGGCAAAAGACAGTACATTTTCTTTTTTTCTTGTGTGTGTGTGTATGGCAGGTATTTTTTTTTTCCATGTGAATTTGTTGCCATACAGACTTTTTATGTTGTATTCCTCTGTCTTTGCCTATTACATTCCTGGTAACCAACACTTTCTCCTTTTCCAACAATATTTTCTCCCCCATCAAAGACAGAAGTCATCATATAAGCTATATTTGATTTGTTGTCTGCAAATGCTTTGAATTTTATTGAGTCCCAAATTGTGTGGTTTTGTAAAGAATGAAGTCCTTGTAATAGATATCTCAGGTGAGCAATATAGTACCCACAGTGCACTCTTGTTTTGTATTCAACAGTTTATGAAATTTGTAAAAAGACTAGGAGATGGAGATTTAACAATTAAGGACAATGAAGTGATAGAAAACAGAGTACAAGATAAATCAGAAGATTGGGCCAATGAATTTGTTCAGAAAAATCAAGAGAACCCTCAGGTAATCACAAGGTTGAGACTCTTTGCCAGTGTTTTGTGTGCTCAGTCTTTTGGTCCCTTTTGCTTGGCTAGTGTTCCTATTTTTAGATGGCATATGTGACATTCTTTCAAAGGTGAGAGCTTCTAGTATGTCCATATTAATGGATATGCCTCTGCTATTAGTAGTAGTTTCTTGATTAGTAACAAAGTTTCTTGTTTGAGTATCACAAAAAGTAAACAAAAGATATAGCAATCTGGCCATTTGCTTTAGCCAATCAAAAGTGCTGTTACTTTCATATTGTCGAAATTCTGAAGAATTAGACTACAAATGCTCTCCAGAATGGTTGGTGAATACGGACCCTTGTTTGCAATCTAGCAGCTTTATTTTCTTTCAAATTCTGTCAAATTCTTGTGAAAGTTTGGGCTGCACTCCTGTTTTCCTTTCTCTTGTTCCCATTATGCACTGTGAATATATTTTATATTTGTGACCCATCACACAAAAAGGGACCTTCTGGGAACTGCGAAAAGTTTCAACCCTGGTCAGGCTGCGCAAATTGCTGACTGATCGGAGTTGACACTTTTTGCTTTAATGACATTTTCTGCATGAAAAGTGGTCATTGTGCTTTGTTTGTCAATCCTTCTTGAATTACCATTTTTAACTGACCTTTACTATTGTTGATCTGTTTTCAACAAATTGATGTACATAATTCCCAGATGGTCCCTTTTTGCATGATGGGTCACATACATTTGTTTTGTACATTATCACCTCCGGGATGTCTTCAACTCTATGAATCCTCGTTGTCTGCACATGTCATATTCTTCGAAGATTCGACCTGTCTGGTATGATGCATCACTCCCCCCATCTTTGGGGGGATTTTAGTAATACATGCTATATAGAAGCGATGAAATTCATAGTAACAGTTGTCA
This sequence comes from Tridacna crocea, assembly GCA_943736015.1. Taxonomy (NCBI): domain Eukaryota; kingdom Metazoa; phylum Mollusca; class Bivalvia; order Cardiida; family Cardiidae; genus Tridacna; species Tridacna crocea. Next base: position 31,138,173 of record OX031072.1, on the reverse strand, counting down.
CGTAGAAAAGTAGTCCGGTTCTGTACCCAGAATGTCCAAATTAAATAGATGTGTATTTGTAGAATGCCATCTAGTGGGAGATAATGTATGAATACTTGATCACTTTACTTAGTTTAGTCGAGTGCTTTAGGACAAAGACCCTCTAGTTACAAGGATTCCCATGAGATTGTTATCCTGTTAGTGTTAATGTTTAAACTTATGTAAAGAACACTGACATGATCTTTAACCCATTACCACACAATCCCTACTTTTGACGCCCCTGAGAAAGAAGTCTTTTGAAAACATCATGGGAAAAGGAGAAAATGCTGGTAACCAGCATTTTCTCCTTTTCCCACGATGTTTTCCACCCTTCACAAAACAAACTTCAAATTTTCAGTCACTTTTATTTTGACTTCTGCAAATGCTTTTGATTTGGACAAACCTAGAATTTTGTCATTTGGTAATGAGTTAAGGTACACCTGTACAGAATTGGAACAGTTACTATAAAAATTCTAAGATAAAAGCCGAGAGAGCAGAAAATCATGTTAATCTCCATGGAAAAGTGCTAGATTCCATTGAACGCATTGAGATAGATTGAAAGACAATCATTCATAGCTTTTAATTCAGTAGCCCATACACATGTTATCAAAGTAAGTCTTTGATAATATTAGTTGTAGGGTCAGGTGGCAGGGGACTTGGAAACTTGTTCACGGCTGTGTCAAATCATGTCACCCTGAACTGCCTGCCACCTGACCGTACAACGATTTATTATACCGCAAAGTTTTACTCTTTCAAAGCGTGTTAAGCGAAATTTTCCTGTTTTATAATCTCACGAATCGAGTATGCTGATGAAATAGAAATTCCCTTCTGAATGCCCCAATTCATTGAAAACTGATGTCACTGGAAAGTGACGTCACTAAAACGTACAGTTTTGTGCATATAATGTGCAGTATGGTGATCGATCGCCGCCGCCATTTTGGATGTTATTTTGCACGTGTAGTGATGTTTACGGGGCACTCAAAAGGGAAACTGGCATTACATGGTTTTTGCCAGGGAACATGATATATACATGCAGTATAATGATAGAATTTACCCAGCATACAGGTTACTAGTATCAAAGAAAGTTGGTGATGGTTTTAGAAATAGCCTTGCATGCAGGTTATCAAAGTAACTCATTCATAGCTTTAGAATATTACAGACTTTTTTACTGGTGGAATATCACTTTTTAGTTTGGCTATTTCCAACTATTTCCAAAGAAAAACGGTGAAGTATTATTACAGCCTTCATGTTGTACAGTATGTGTCATAGTTGTGGCGTAGCAACTTTGACATTCTCAACAACTTCGACAGTTTGTTATTTCTCTGTCATTACTGAAGATATGGACTTCAAACTTGGATAAGTGTGGCTGAGTATTGGTACAGGAACAAGACAGTTCCCCAACACAAGTTTACGAGACATTTCCCCGACAGATTTGCAGACAGTTCCCCAACATTTTTAAAGACAGTTCCCCAACACTTTTGTTTGATGTCAAACAACAAAATAAATATTATCATGGATTAAAAAAAAATTTGATAAAGGATTTTATGAATAAATGATCTTTTGTGACTAAATGAACAGTTCGTACATGTGATTGGCGAGTACATTTGGTTATCATGGTAAAGTCTGTAAGCTTAGTTTGACGGAACGATTTGACGGCCTAAGAAATAAACAAGAGATAGGGCAACTTTGCAACTGTTAAACCTTTGATACACAGTCTCGACTTTTAATGCCCCTAAAAAACAAGCCTTTTGAAAACATTGTGGGAAAAAGAGAAAATGCTGGTGAGAAAATGCTGGTAATCAGCATTTTCTCCTTTTCCTATAATGTTTTCTACCCTTCCCAAAACAAAAATTAATTTCAATTTTTTTACCCATGTTTATGTTGTCATCTGCAAATGCCTTCAATATTTGGGCAAATGTACAATTTTGTCGTTTGGTAAAGAGTTAACCCATTACCACACAATCCCTACTTTTGACGACCCTGAGAAAGAAGCCTCCTGAAAACATTGTAGGAAAAGGAGAAAATGCTGGTAACCAGCATTTTCTCCTTTTCCTACAATGTTTTCTACCCTTCACAGAACAAATTTCAAATTACCAGTCACTTTTACTTTGCAGTCTGCAAATGCTTTCGATTTGGACAAGCCTACAATTTTGTGGTTTGGTAAACAGTTAACCTTGTTATAGATGTCAGTTTTCTGCCAGTGACAAACACATAGTCTGACTGCACTATAACAGATGGTCATTTTCAAAATAATGTATGTTCTGTAAAATGGTATGATGTAATCTTCATGCGTTTTAACCCTTTCCCAAACAATCCCTGGTTTTTACGGGTCTGGAATAGTAGCCTTTTGAAAACATTGTGGGAAATGGAGAAAATGCTGGTAACCAGCATTTTCTCCTTTTCCCACAATGTTTTCTACCCTATCATAGACAGAAATAATCTTTTCAGCAAGAGTTGAATTGTCGTCTGCAGATGCTTTGAATTTGGTCTAGTCCAAATGTTTGTCGTTTGGGAAAGGGTTAATATCAACATTGTTTATGTTTGGCAGCCGTAGGGCCTTTAAAATTAACCTTACAGAAATGTGTTAACCCTCTACCAAACAATCCCTGGTTTTTACGGGTCTAGAATAGTAGCCTTTAGAAAACATTGTGGGAAAAGGAGAAAATGCTGGTAACCAGCAATTTCTCCTTTTCCCACAATATTTTCTACCCTATCCAAGTCAGAAATCATCATATAAAAAAGATTTTATTTGTTTTCTGCAGATGCTTTGAATTTTGTCCAGTCAAAAAATAATGTTGTTTTGTAAAGAGTTAATCAAACTTTTGCAGATAATATCAATTTTATTTGGTTCTTTCGTACAGAAGTCGCTAGTGGATAAGTGGGAGGAAGAGTTCACGTCAGAAAAAAGTGTGACAGATGCAGAGTTTTGGGAGAAACTGGAGAAGCACTGGCAAGAAGTATCTCAGTGAGTGTTTGGTTTTTTATCTTTGAACCATGCTCTGTAAAAAGGGGGCTTAATGTATTTACGAAAAACTATCCACCCAGGTCAGCCTGCTCGGTTTGCCCAGGCTGACCTGTGTTACGACTTTTTGCCTATTGGGATATTTATTTATGCATGTCTAAGGACCATTATGCCTCATAGTTCAAATGGCTGAAGGACAGAAACAGATGTTATCTCTCCATAATCATTTTTCAATGTGACTTGGTATGATATATTAATCCTTTCCCAAACGACAAATTTTATACTCTTCCATACTCAAAGAGTTTGCAGACGACAATTTCAAACTTGATGAAAATGGCAGAAAGTTCTCTAAATGGGTAGAAAACACTGTGGGAAAAAAGAAGAAATTGCTTGTAATGAGCAGTTTCTCCTTTTTCCACAGTGTTTTCAAAAGACTTGTACTGCAGACACGTAAAAAGAAGGGCTTGTTTGGGAAAGGGTTAACCTTATACCCCATGACAAAATTTCAGACTTGTCTGAATTGAAAGCATTTGCTGCTGACAGTTTCAATTTGGCTGGTACCAAATTTTTTTTTCTTTGATTGGGTAGAAAACATTGTGGGAGAAGGAGAAAATGCTGGTAACCAGCATTTTCTCCTTTTCCCACAGTATTTTAAAAAGCCTCCTCTTTCAGGGGCTTTATAAATCATTATTGTGTTGTAGAGGGTTAAAAACCCTTGAGCAAGAGAGTAAATTGTATTTTTATGTACAATATATTATTTCATAGGTTGCCTGTATGTTTGTCTGTCTGTCTCTTAGTTTACATGTAACTCTTTCTGTAATATTTTATGCAACTGTTTTCTTTGAAGGTTATGAACAGAATTTCTGAAAGTTCAACTGTATGGATTTCTTTTACATGTTGTCACTTTTCTTTTACCACAAGTCTGAACCTATCATGTACAAAGGAGTTTAATACATCTAAGGGATGAAAGTCATCACTTAAATATGGATCTAAATTTATTTTGTGTAATAACCAACTTAATCCACAGGTCACTGCAATATAACTGAAGTAATGTTTAAAACAGCATTAAACTTTCTCAGTGTCTTAACCTTTATCAGCCACTGCAGTTGGTATATGGTGAACTTCTAGCTGTTTGTCAATTTTCTGAACATTGAAGGATCAGTGTATATTATTCTTCAGTCAGTTTAGACAAAATAGATTTAACTCTTTACCAAACGACAAATACCCGGTATATAGACTGGTCCAAATTGAAGGCATTTGCAGACGACAAAATAAATATGACTGAAGAATCGATATTTGATTTGGGAAGTTTTACTTGTAATAATGTATACAAGCTTTCTGCGGTACAACCATCTTCTTCTAGTGTGATCCTGTGAAACAATGCCTGCAGTAATGTTTAGTTGGTCCGGGTTCGTGCCCATTTGGCAGGATGAAAGCTGCAATGACTTCATCCCGGGACTTTGTACTAGTTGTTTACGTGATGTCAACATTACCTTGATGTTATGTAAACAACTGAACATTACCACAGGCATTGTATCACAGGATCACACTAGAAGAAAGAGGTTGTATTGTTGAAAGCTGTTGTACATTATTATAATTAAAAGTTACATTTCTCAAGAAGAGGATATAATGTTTTGTGGTTTGGGAAGGGTAGAAAACATTGTGGGAAAAGGAGAAAATGCTGGTTACCAGCATTTTCTCCTTTTCCCACAATGTTTTCCAAAGGCCTCTACCTCAGGATCGTCAAAAGCCGTCATTGTGTGGGAAAGAGTTAATTAACCCAAACTTACGTTATAACTTGATAGAATTCATCACAGAGATGCATTGAATTCCCTTGTGCTTCATTTTTTTTCTGTTATAATGAACAGGTCAGGCAACGATGAGACTCAGTGGTTGTCAGATTATGAGCAGACAGAGCTATACAAGGTATGTCATGATATAGAGGATAATCAACGGGTTATTTTTGATATGAAAAATATCTCACGAAGATGCGTTGATAGGTGTTGAAAAAACGTGTTGACAGCACGAGTTTTTTTTTAACGCTTTATGACGCATCCGAGAGAGATATTTTTCATATCATTAATAACCAGTTGATTATTTATTCTTTATATACCTTATTAACATTATTATTTTTAATTTTTCATTTGAAAGTTGAAGTTAATATGTTTTGTGGTAATGAGTTAAGCCTCCTTTTACCAGAGTGTGGCTCATATTATTGAAATGTGTATGTATGCTATTACAGGAATATAAATTTGAAGAAGAAAACCCATTACTGAACCATCCAGATCCTTTTCAAGCTGGTCTTGAGAAACTACAACAAGGTGATATTCCAAATGCAGTATTGTTGTTTGAGGCTGCAGTTCAAAAAAACAGTGAACATGCAGAGGTAAGCTAAACCAGAGTTGTACATGTTTCTTGCAAGTTCCCATGACAATAGGTCAAATTGAAATTTCACCAGAGAAGTTCAATGAGTGTGACAATTGGCTAACTTAGTCTTTCTGTGAATAAAAACACTATTGGAGCTGTTTTTGAAAAGCAAAGAAGATGAGAAATAGATGGTCAATGTGATCTAGCTGTTAGTTTGTATTGGGGGTGTATTCCTTTAGCTACTCTGAAAACTCTGAACATGTTCTAGGTCAATGGAGTATTTAGGAACGCTTTGCCACTTTCATCAGAACATGTTCTGACTGTTCTAATCCAATCGAGGTGTAGTGCAGCTGCTGAAGGGTTGCTAGGTGATACAAGATGGCTGACAGAGAGACAATTCGTCATGGCAAAATTTGCAATTGTTCTTTTTTATGACATGAATACCATAAATAGGGGCACAGGAGACTTGTCTCTATTCTCTCTCTGAATCATTTCCTTAACTAAAACAGCTATGACAGTTAGCTCATGCAACAACCATCATGCCAATGTACTTTCATTTCGATATGGTTTAGAAAAATGTTCCAAACATGCTCCATTCAGATTATACTTCCGGAAAAGTGTATTGTGTTCTGAAATATTCCTTTCGTGCATTCCAGAACAGCATTCCAGAACACAGATCATTGATCCAGAACAGGCAAAAGGAATACGCCCCTAGAGAAACCAGCATTTTCTCCTTTTCCCACAATGTTTTCAAAAGCCTTCTCTTTCAGGAGTGTTAAAAATCATCATTTTGTGGTAAAGGCTTAACATATTAGATCATATATAACGGTGGCCAGAGCACCAACACATGTGTTTCCTGGCTCTCTCCTACCAGTACTGATCTTACTCTGGCTGATTTGAGCCGGATTTCCAGATTCCTGCGATGCTGCACTATACCTTTACTATTTATTTACGATTTACTATACCTTTGTGCAACAGAAAATATCAGAGGAAAAAATAGAACTCTGAGAACTTTTTATTATTTAAGCTTGACTTTTTATGGACAAAATGTTGAGGTATTGCTGTAGATCTCGTGTGATTGTCTTCTTTGTCCATGTTGTTTATATTCAACACAGTTATTTTCCTTTTCTTACCAAGAATTTTCAACTTAAATCAAGCAGCACCAGCTAAGTATTTGCACCTACATGCAGTGCTTATGTTATTTTTCAGGCATGGCAATATCTAGGGACAACTCAGGCAGAAAATGAACAGGAACCTGCTGCAATAGCAGCATTGAATAGGTAAGTTTTCAATCAAATATCCTCCTTCATAGAATCCTTTTATTGAATGAATGAAAGAATGAATGAATGAGTGAGTGAGTGAGTGAGTGAGTGAGTGAGTGAGTGAATGAATGAATGAATGAATGAATGATGAATGAATGAATTATTCATTCATTCATTCATTCATGAATTCATGAATGAATGAATGAAAAGAAAGAAAGATAGAAAGAAAGACAGACATTCATTGATTTATTCATTCATTTAAGAAAGAAAGATAGAAAGAAAGAAAGACATTCAAGAATGACATTTTAGAACGATATTCATTCATTTGTTTGTATGTTCGTTCCTTCATTCCTTCATTCATTCTTTTGTTTGTTCATTCATTCATTAATTTTTTTGTTTGTTCATTCATTGATTTATTCATTCATGTAATTTGAGCCATATTGTGGCAAAAGGGGGTTTAAGACATGTTTTGGATGCATGGTACAAAGCAATGATAAAATTTTTTTTATGTCAAATTCCTATTTGCATACACAATAACCTTTTGAATCATTTGTTTCAGATGTTTAGATTTACACCCAGGTAACCTTACAGCTTTAATGTCTCTAGCTGTCAGTTACACCAACGAGTCCCTAGCTTCACATGCTTGCCACACCCTCAAGTTATGGATAAAGAGTAATTCCAAGTACTCAAACTTAGTACCTGAGGATGTAGAGCAGAAGCCAAGAGTGTCTTCATATGTGTCAAGGCAAGTCTAGCCCTTTCTTAACCCTTTTCCAAACAATCCCTGGTTTTTACGGGTCTGGAATACATGTAGTAGCCTTTTGAAAACATTGTGGGAAAAGGAGAAAATGCTGGTAACCAGCATTTTCTCCTTTTCCCATAATGTTTTCTACCCTAACATAGATAGAAATTGTCTTTTCAGCAAGAGTTGAATTGGCATCTGCAAATGCTTTCAGTTTGGTCAAGTCGCAAAAGTCTGTCATTTGGGAAAGGGTTAAATTCAAGTAGATTTATGTACAATGGATCTTGGTCTAGGGGAATTAATCTTCGAACAATGTAATGTTATGTTTTGAGTATCATGTAACATCTAATCGCAACATGTACACATTTGTCATTATTTTGATGGTTCATTTCTAGTCTTTACTGAAATACAAAATTTCAGACTCAAACAAATTTAACTCTTTACCAAATGAAGAAATTCTGGACTAGTCCAAATTGAAAACATTTGCAGACGAAAAACTAAATGTGAATTAGAATTGAAATGTGATTTGGGAAGGGTAGAAAACATTGTGGGAAAAGGAGAAAATGCTGGTTACCAGCATTTTCTCTTTTTTCCACAATGTTTTCTAAGGCTTTCTTTCTCAGGGTCGTTAAAAGTTGGGACCGTGTAGTAAAGGGTTGAAGCATGTGCAGACAACGAAAATGAATGAATCTCAAAATGATGATTTCTGTTTTTGACCGGGTAGAAAACATTGTGGGAATAGGATAAAATGCTGGTGACCACCATTTTCTCCTTTTCCAACAATGTTTTCAAAAAAATTTGATCCTTTTGGATGTTAAACTCAGGATTGTGTGGTTAAGGGGGAAGAAAACCAACATTTGTATCGCCATTTTGTATCAGTAGGCAGGCACTCACTTTTTAGTAAACCCTGCAAGCAGTCTGTTATAAGTGAGCCACATTCTTTTGAAAGTGGCACATAACACAAACAAGTTAACACAAAAATATTTGAGATATTGTAGACCCAAGATTAAACTGCAGCTTCTGTATAGTCTGATCTTGGATCAACTTATTTCCAAAGTAAGTAAAATTGCACTTGTTCGCACTTGGTCTCTTTACCAAACAACAAAACTGTTTAGTAAGACCCTTTTCAAATCAGAAGTATTTGCTGACGACAAATTTTATGTGACTCAGATGTTTTTGTTTGTTTTTGAAAGAGTATTAAACGTTATGAGAGAAGGAGAAAATGCTGGTTGCCAAACCTATCAGTCCAACTGTATACAATCACACTTGTGTATGAGTTATGCCCTGTGATGCCTGATACCAATCAAGACATAAATAGCTATGGATCTTATAAAATCCATTTTGTCTAACATTCGACCAGATCCAGAGGTAGAACAGAACAAAAAAATTACTTAACCCTTTACCCCATAAGGCATTCCTATTGCATCTCTAATTGACCCTAAATAACAGCAAGGATGAAGCTGTGTAAATGACATCTTTTGGTAGCATAGAAAACATTGTGACAATAGGTGAAATTGCTTGTCACAGCAATTTCACCATTTGCCACAATGTTTTCCAAAGGCTCTTACAAGCAATTTGTAGAAATGAGTATCTTATAGTATAATCTAGGGGGTAAAGGGTTAAAATGTTTCTGCCCATTTCAGACTGCCCTCCCTGTGCATCTTACCTGGGTTGTTACTTTTTTGCAGATGCACTAAGCCCCCTTTTGACAGAGCATAACTCACATAATTATTTTTTATATAGATAAAAAGATATATGTATGAATTTAGGACAAAAGAATATCTTGGACATAATTCTACTTTCAGTACTGAACACAAGGAGATCCAAGACTTGTTTATACGGGCGGCCCGGTCTGAGGCAAACTCTATAGATGCCGATGTTCAGTGTGGTCTGGGTGTTCTGTTTAACCTAAGTGGCGAGTACGACAAAGCTGTTGATTGCTTTTCTGCAGCGCTTCAAGTCAGACCAAAGGTTAATGACATAATTTTTACCTTGGCTTTTAACCTTTTACCAAACAATCCGTGTTTTTATGACTCTGAGAAAAATGCCTTTTAAAAACAATGTGGGAAAAGGAGAAAATGCTGGTTGCCAGCATTTTCCCCTTTTCCCACAATGTTTTCTACCCTACTGTAAACAAATTTCAGTTTTTGAGTTAGGTTTATTTTGTAGTCTGCAGCTGCTTTCAATTTGGACTAGTCTAAAATTTTGTCGTTTGGTAAAGAGTTAATCAACTATTGAGTCTATATTCAACAACAAAATTGTGGACTTGCCTAACTTGAAAGCATTTGCAAACAGTCAGATAAGTGAAAGTCGAAAGTTGAAGTTTGTTTTTGGTTTGATAGAAAAAAACTAGAGGAAAAGGGGATGATAGCTGGTTTTCAGCAATTTCTCCTTATTCCACAATGTTTTCAAAAGTCCTCAGGGCTTTCAAAATTAGGAATTGTTTGGTAAAGCGCTAAAGATCTTAACCATGTTAAAGTTGGTTTGCAGAGTGTGATCAACCCTTTACCAAAGAAGGCATTTCTATGGTATCTCTAATTGACCCTAAATAACAGCAAGGATGAAGCCATTTCTTATGTGTATATGACACCTTTTGATAGCATAGAAAACAATGTGACAAAAGGTGAAATTGCTTTTACCACAATGTTTCCAAAAGGCTCCATCAAGCAATGCGTAGAAATGAGTATCTTTGGAGTAAAGGGTTTAGATCAGATTTCAAAGAACCTTTAAGTAACACGTCTTTAGCCGTTTTTCCTAATTTGAAAAGGTCTGTATCATTAATTAACTCTTTACCAAACAATCCCGATTTTTAAAGACCCTGAGAAAGAAACTTTTTGAAAACATTGTTGGAACAGGAGAAAATGCTGGTAACTAGCATTTTCTCCTTTCACACAATGTTTTCTACCCTTCCCAAATCAAATTTACATTTTTGATCCACATTTATTGTGTCGTCTGCAAATGCTTTCAATTTGGACTAGTCTAAAATTTTGTCATTTGGTAAAGAGTTAACCCTTTCTTGAATGACAATATTTTAGGCTTGTCCAAATCAAAAGCAGACGACAAAGTAAAAGTGGTTGAAAATTTGAAATTTGTTTTGTAAATAGTAGAAAACATTGTTGGAAAAGGAGAAAATACTTGTTACCAGCATTTTCTATTTTTCCCACAGTGTTTTCAAAAGGCTTCTTTCTCAGAGTTGTCAAAAGTTGGGATTGTGTGGTAAAGAATTACGAGCACATGTTGTAATACATAAAATCAAATTGAACATTTTTCGCTCTATTTTCTTAGGATGCCTTACTGTGGAACAAACTGGGGGCAACATTAGCCAATGGAAGTCGAAGTGAAGAGGCGGTTGATGCATACCATAATGCACTTCAGATAGCCCCTGGATTTATACGATCTCGATATAATCTTGGTATAGCATGTATAAACCTCGGAGCACATAGGTAAGTACCTTACCTAACCATTCAGGCAAGCAGTTTTTCAAGGAAAAATGTTCAAATGTCTGTGAACGCCTGTTGCTGTATTAACTCATTAGCAAACAACAAAATTTTACGTTTGTCCAAGTTGAAAACATTTGCAGTCAACAAAATAAAAGTGACTGAAAATTTGAAATTTGTTTTGTGAAGGGTAGAAAACATTGTGGGAAAAGGAGAAAATGCTGGTTACCAGCATTTTCTCCTTTTCCCACGATGTTTTCTAGGGGCTTCCTTTTCAGGGGCGTCAAAATAGGGATTGTATGGTAATGGGTTAATATTAACCATTTATGATTTATTATTATAATTTATATTGAGTTGTACGTTGATAATAAATGATTTTGCAAACTAGCATTTGCAAACACAGTCCAAACTACATTAAGCAGGCATCTAAGTCACACACAAAATATGATTGATTAAGATGGATGCCAGCTTAAACAGCTACCACACAGCAAAATTTTAGACCTGTCCAAATTGAATGCATTTGCAGACGACAATTTCAAAGTGGCTTAAATGGTACACTTTTGTGGCAAAAGGAGAAGATGCTGGTTACCATTATTTTCTCCTTTTCCCACAATGTTTTCAAAAGGCTTCTTTCTCAGGGGTGTTGGTTACCAGCATTTTCTCCTTTTCCCACAACGTTTTCTACTCTATCACAAAATAAATGCATCATGCATAAATGCCACTATGAAATTATCGCCTGCAAATGCTTTCAATTTAAATAGGTCTAAATTCTGACATGTAGTAAAGGGTTAAGATATTTACTTTTCTCACAGTGTCTACCCTACAATAGATAAATACCATAATGTGAATCATTGACTGAATAACCTTCAAATTGGACAAGTTTGTATTTTTGTCGTGAGGTAAATGATACAAGGCTATTTTTGTTCATTCCAGAGAAGCAGTGGAACATTTTCTCACGGCGTTAAATATGCAGAAGCAAAGTCATGGGGTGAAGGATCCAGACTCTGTGATGTCCCAGAACATTTGGAGCACTCTACGCATGGCCATATCATTGATGGGGCGACCCGAACTCTACAATCACTGTGATAAACATGACATTGAGGCTTTAAACCGGGTGTTTGGCTTGACTGCAGATACGTGATATTATAACATAAACAGAGATAGAATTATTCAAGAGAGGAATTCTAACGTTCGAGCTGAAGCAGTTTTATATGACACAGATTATTTTGATTCAGAATATGATGATAATCAAATCAAGCATGTAAATGTTGATAGCAAAGATAAGTTAAGCCATGAAATATTGAAATGTGAGATTTTAAATAAAAGTGATCATGTCAAAGATATTAATTTCAAATCAAAATGTAAAGTAGAGGATGCGGAGTATAGTTGTTGTGGTGAAGGACAGAAGACTTTAAAGAGAGAAGTTGACTTACCAGGGGTTCTGAAATTGATTTTTGATTAACTTTTTATTATACCAAAAAATTTTGATCCTGTTCAAATTGAAAGCATTGGCAGGTGACAAGTAAAGAGTGAGATCTATTGATAGGGCGTTTCTCTGAAACGATAATGATGCCAGTTTCCAGCCATTTATCCTTTTATCCTTTTCCACAGTGTTTACAAATACTTACCTCCTCAGGGACGTCAAAACTCTGTATTGTATGGTTAAAAGTAAATTGAATTAACATGTGACGAGCGATTTCACCTTTTGCCACAGTGTTTTCCAAAGGCTCCTACAAGAAATGTGTAAAAACAAGTATCTATGGAGTAAAGGGTAAAGAAAGCACCATTAGATGAATATTTAGGTTTTATATATGGTCAATGCTCCTATAGGGCTGTAAGTTATGGGGGACGATGCAAGAAACAGGAAAAAACTGATCGTTAGTGACTCCTAGTTCTTTAATGTGCTTGGTGTATAGCACTGTTACACAGGACCTAGGTTTTAGAGTCTCTTTGAAGGACAATTGGTAGTTTTTAACTCTACTTGCTGAAAGCCAGCAGAGCTTACGTCATGGCAGGGTTTCTGTCGTCCGTCCGTCTGTCTGTCCGTTAGTCTTTTTCTTGTTTACGTGATAAAGTCTGCATTTTTTGTCAGATTTTTGTGAAACTTGCACAGATTGTTTATCTTATCAATAGCTTCAACTCTATTGATTTTTAGAAAAATCCAACAAACAATATGGGAAAAGTAGCCATTTTATGTTGAAAATTTCCAATTCTTATTTACGCGATAAAGTTGCTAGATTTTCGTGAAACTTGCACAGTTTGTTTATCTCATCAATAGCTTTTACCCTATTGATTTTGAAAAAAATCCAACAAAGAGTTTGTGAAAAGTAGCCATTTCAAGTTGAAAATTTCAAATTCTTGTTTCTATGATAAAGTCTGCATTTCTTGTCAGATTTTAATGAAAATCACACAGTTTGTTTATCACATCAGTAGCTTCAACCCTATTGGTTTCGAACGAAAAAAATCCAATAAACAATATGGGAAAAGGAGCCATCTCAAGTAGAAAATTTCAAATCTTTGTTTACGGGATAAAATATGCATTTGTAACCAGATTTTTGTTAAACTGGGTCAGTTTGTTTATCTCATCAATAGCTTCAACCCTATGGATTTTGAAAAAAAAAATCCAACAAACAGTATAGGAAAAGAGGCCATTTCAAGCTGACTGCCAGTAGAGCATATTCAGGCCCTTCAGGGCCTTCTAGTGTTTATTTGTTGACCGGCCATTGGAATTGAGACCCACATAATTATGCTGACTGGTACATGTATATCATAAGCAGAGAATTTCATTTTACTTCGTAGAAGCTATCAAATGTAACAGCTTTGTATTTTAAATGTCAGATAATTGATGGTAATTGGTTATAGTAATAGGTTAAAAACATAGGTATCATCCGGAATGTCTTAACTCATTACCAGATGACAAAATTTTAGGCTTGTCCAAATCAAAAGCATTTGCAGACGTCAAAATAAAAGTGAATGAAAATTTGAAATTTGTTTTGTGAAGGGTAGAAAACATTGTGGGAAAAGGAGAAATGCTGGTTACCAGCATTTTCTCCTTTTCCCTTAATGTTTTCAGAATGCTTCTTTTTAAGAGTGCTTTTCCTTTTTTTCTCCTTTTTCTACAATATTTTCTAAAGGCCTCTTTCTGAGGGGCATCAATAGTAGGGATTGTGTTGTAATGGGTTAAGAGAAAAAAAAAACACCACATGTCAGAATCTTTATATGTCAGTACTAAAAGAGATTCAGAAGCAAATGACATACGAAAAAAAAAATATGTCAATGAATGAAATACTGCCTACTTACATAATCCTCTGTGTTCCTTTTAGGGAGAATGGAATAATTGCTTCCCTTGATATTTTGAAAAATGTCATTTAATGACTTTGTTTAACACTTTACCACACAATCCCGACTTTTGACAACCCTGGGAAAGAAGCCTTTTGAAAACATTGTGGGAAAAGGAGAAAATGCTGGTAACCAGCATTTTCTCCTTTTTCCCACAATGTTTTCTACCCTGTCAAAAGAAATGACACCATTTGGGACACTTTTAAATTGTTGTCTGCAAATGCTTTGAATTTGGATAGGTCTAAAATTTTGACGTGTGGTAATATGTTAAACTGCTTCTGTTAATATTCTGATGATACGGCTAATCATTTTAATCATTTAGTTGTTATTTATGAAGAATTTGATTTTTGAAAGAATTATACAGATCATGTGACTTGTTTAAAGATATATTGAATAAATTTATAGACATCTTAATATTTGTTGCATTAGAGTCGATTTTTTAAATCTCTTTTATTGGTTTTCTCGAAGCAGGAAAATATTCTCATGTCCACAGAAAGGTACAGGTAATATAGGCATAGGTGAGAGTATCCATGCCTTTTACTAAATAATCCCACTGTTTGAAAAGTGGAAAATGCTGGTAACCAGCATTTTGTTATTTTCCCATAATTTTTTCTACAACTTTTAGACAAAAATAATTTTTACAGCCCTGTATAACATTATTAGTTGTACGGTCAGGTGGCAGGGGACTCGGAAACTTGTTCACGGCTGTGGTTAATCATGTTCGGCTCGGGGCGACATGATTAACCACAGCCGTGAACAAGTTTCCAAGTCCCCTGCCACCTGACCGTACAATGAATCACAGGAATCGGACGTTTAGTTGGTGAAAATACCTGAATGTCAGCTGAAGTGGTCACTCTCTTTTATAATATACAAGGAATGCAATGGATTTCGGATCAATTCGGATCAAAATTTGACACGACTGTCACCGAAAATCATCTCTAAAAATGCAGTCAAATCGATATAAGCCGACATAAACACACATCTACCGTGCTCTAAAATATCTAATCTGCAGATTAATTAAGTCCCTACCTGCCGTGAATCACTCTTTCCGCATCATTCATCGGATTTCCCTAGGGCGATATTTATCAAGAATCAGCCTCGGCGAATCCTCCATTTTGCACCAACTTCCGGTTATCGGAGTGAATGAAGGTATCCCCAGTGAATGAGTTGGATTGTTTCTATATTTAGCACACTGATCAACGTGAGCCGCGGACACCATGTGTTCTCGGTACACCAGATCTGATTTTCCATGGAAGAACCGGTGGTGGTGTAAGTATTTTCATTTTTATGGACCTGATTTACCTAGATAGAAATGTTGATTTACAGCAATGTCAAGACGAATGATTGATCTGTTTACATACAAACTAGGGAATAATAATACCATCATCTAAGCGAGCTGTGACTTTATGAGCAACTGGGGTCTTATTATTTTGGAGTTTATTGTCAAATTTTGGACAAAATCCCAAACCGTTGTTCATTTTACAAGTTTGTATGATAAGATAAATGTATACCCTAAAGGAACATAAAATTTCATTTAGAAATGTCCATCCAAAGCGAAGATATACGTTTTTGAATGGACCTAGGTAGAGGAAAATATGCTAACAAAACACCAATTTTATTTTCAATGTATGCACATGGACACCAGATCAGAAAAAGCTTGTGGTAACTGGACACCAACCTTTAAATCATCAATATTTCTGCCTGAAACTCGATGCACGGGCTGTATACGAAGACTATTTTTGTAAACATTATGTCACTACAGTCCATTATCTGATAAAGAGCATGTTTAACCCAATTTCATTACTTCTAGCACTTGCTTTTTTGAAATATTTGCAATATTACGGCAATTTACGAAATAGACCTACGATGCTTGATCACAATTGACCGGTGATTGCGTCCAATGTTGGTGCAAGACATGTTCCTTGTTTACAGCGTTTCAGTTTTATGAATGTCGTATTAACCCATTACCAGGCAATCACGAGCTATAATGTCCTTGGGAAAGACGGCTTAGAAAAACATTGTCCCTATTAACAAATCCAAAGAATTTGTAATTCGTGTTCATTACTTTGAGTGCAAGAATTAGTCACACTGGCCAACGTATGTATACGTTGGATTGCCGGTTTTGACGTTAGATTGTACATACACTGAAAATGTTCAGTTCTTTCATTCTCGATTGTATTAAAAACTTTTTTGTAGAACACGCTACATGCCGAATGGGACTATGAAAATTAAGTATCTTCAAGGTAATGCTTAATATATAATAGACATATTTGTAAACATTCGAGTGCTGATAAAGAGGTGAGTTTGTTTTTGAAATTTCTCAGCAACTTGATTACTGACATTTTTTTCACCTGTATAATTTTCACTTTGAGTTTGATACTACCTCTCGATGCTCTAGAACCATCTAAAGGTTTCTGCATGGATAAAAAGAGGGAACAAAATCAGGTTAAATTTATATCGCTCAAAGGTACGTAGTGTGCTAGGAAGTTATTAGAGAGGTTAAGGTAGTAGACCCCTAATACCTCTAGTGCTGCATTGCAAAGAGTTTTCTTGATAAATGAAAAATACGGATTTATACAGGCATAATACTTTTGCACATTTTTAACGGACCAGAAATTTCTTTATGCCTATCTTGAAATTATTTGTAGATACTTTTGTTAGTTTTCAGAAAAGGGAGGTAATTACTATCTCTCTTTGTAATGAAAATATAGTGATTTTAGATTTATAAATGATAATTCTAGAAAAGACAAAAAGGGAAAAGTGGCTTGGTCAAAGCAGTACAATAACACTCTTTTTTAATCATAGCAAATTTTGTAGGATAATATTTTTGTGGAAATAGCTGTTTTCTATTAGGGGTCTACTACGTTAAATGCAGCCATGGCAAATTACTAAATTGAATCTTTTCTGAAATTCGTCATATATAAAAATAAACCACGTCTATTTCCTGTTTCGTTTTTAGCTCCACTGGCCGAAGGCCAGCGGGCTTATGTCATGGCCCGGTGTCCGTCGTGCGTCCGTCCGTCCGTCTGTGCGTGCGTGCGTGCGTCCGTCCGTGCGTGCGTTAACTTTTATTTCAAACATCTTCTTCTCTGAAACTACCCATCCAATTTTGATGAAACTTCACAGAAATGATCCTGCCATAGTCCTCTTCAGAATTCCTTGAAAGAATTTTATTTCTTGGAAAACTCTGGTTGCCATGGCAACAAAACTGAAAAATATTGAAAATTTTTAAAAATCTTCTTCTCTGAAACCGTAAGGCCTAGGGCTACCAAATTTGGCATGTAGCTTTATCTAGTGGACCTCTATAAAGTTCCTTCAAATATTACCCCTGGGGTCAAAATTGGCCCCACCCCAGGGGTCACAAGTTTTATATGGGCTTATATAGGGAAAACTTTAAAATCCTTCTGGTACCTAGCCATAGGGCCTAGAGCTACCAAATTTGGCATGTAGCTTTATCTAGTAGACCTCTACCCAGAGTGCCCAAATGAAAGCCCAGAGGTCAAATTTGGCCCGGCCCTGGGGATCACAAGTTTTATATCGGCTTATATAGTGAAAACTTTAAAAATCTTTTCGTACCAAGCCATAAGGCCTAGGGCTACTCAATTTTGCATCTAGCTTTATCAAGTGGTTGTCTACCAAAGGTGCCCAAATTGTAGCCCTGGAGTCAAATTTGGCCCTGTCCTGGGGGTCACAAGTTTTACATGGGCTCATATTGGGAATTTTTTAAAAATCTACTTGTACCTAGCTATAAGGCCTAGGGCTACCAAATTTTGCATGTAGCTTTATCTAGTGGGCCTCTACCAGGAGGGCCCAAATTATAGCCTTAGGGTCAAGTTTGTCCCCACACCAGGGGTCACAAGTTTTACATGGGCTTTTGTGATGAAGACTTTCTAAGTCACCTTGTTACTAACCATAATAAAGACTAGGACCACTAAATTTAGCCCTGTCTCACAGATTTTATGTTTTACTAGGGCCTTTTATTGAGAAAACTTTGAAAATCTTCCTGTTTATAACCACACATTCTAGACCTGTATTATTTGGTATGGGGCTTTATCTTGTAGACCTCCACAAGGATTCAAGTAATTATAGCTTTGTGGTCAAAACTGGATTTGCCCAGGGGTCACAACTTTTTTGTTGGTTTTTATGGAAAAAAATTGTATGCCCTCAAGTTTGAAACCAGTTGGCCAAATAATGTAATGTTTTGCTTGTAGTGTTTTTACGAATTAGCCAGTGGAGCGATACAGGGCCATCATGGCCCTCTTGTTTTTTATTTCGCTTTATTTACAAAAATATGACGAAACAGACTGTGTATTAGAACAATTACGCTCGAAGATATAGAATTAGCAAATTCTCTGGCAGTCTGAATTTTAAAATCACCACTGTTGGAGGGTCTGATGACCTCTCCAATAAATTTCAGCAATACGAAATACAGTGAAACCTGGCATGTTGGCCACCGGAATTAAGCAAGCAACCTGAATAAACAAGCATACATGTAGTTCCCGACAAATAGCAATGCACAGAAGCCATGTTTTTCAACGGATCAAAATTTATTAAAGGAGTGTGATAGAACACTACCCAATGCCAATCTCGTGTGAGAGGACAAATTTTACAATTTTCACAACGCGCCGTACACGGAAAATAAGCTTCTTCCACATAAGCCATGTTTTTTAAAGGATCGAACTATCTCGGAAGAAATTTATGGAATCACCCACGTAAATTTTTGTTGATTTCCACTTGGTGGTTTAATTCTGAGGAGAAGTCTATTAAATAAAAATTTTAGAAATAAACGCGTAGACGAACAAACACACGCCATTCTAACAGTTGGCCAAGCGGAATTGAAAATTATTTAAACTAAAAATCAAGCCAAATGTGGTAAATAATGTACACACTGTATTAGTTAATAGGGGTTTTTCTTTATGGACAATGTTTTTCTAAGCCATCTTTCCTAGGGACATTAAAGCTCGTGATTGCATGGTAATGGGTTAACCCATTACCAAACGACAAAATTTTAGACTGGTCCAAATGGAAAACATTTACAGGCAACAAAATAAACGTGACTGATAATTTGAAATTTGTTTTCTGAAGGGTAAGAAAACATTGTGGGAAAAGGAGAAAATGCTGGTTACCAGCATTTTCTCCTTTTCCCACAATGTTTTCTAAAGGCTTCTTTCTCAGGGGTGTCAAAAGTAGGGATTGTGTGGTAATGGGTTAATACGCCATTCATTAAACTGAAACGCTGTAAACAAGGAACATGTCTTGCACCAACATTGGACGCAATCACCGGTCAATTGTGATCAAGCGTCGTAGGTCTACTTCGTAAATTGCCGTAATATTGCAAATATTTCAAAAAAGCAAGTGCTAGAAGTAATGAAATTGGGTTGAACATGCTCTTTATCAGGTAATGGACCGTAGTGACATAATGTTTACAAAAATAGTCTTCGTATACAGCCCATTCATTGAGTTTCAGGCAGAAATATTGACGATTTAAAGGTTGGTGTCCAGTTACTACAAGCTTTTTCTGATCTGGTGTCCATGTGCATACATTGAAAATAAAAATTGGTGTCTTGTTAGCGTATTTTTCTCTACCCAGGTCCATTCAAAAACGTATATCTTCGCTTTGGTGGGACATTTCTAGGTGAAATTTTGTGTTCTTTGAGGGAGAACATTTATCTTATCATAGAAACTTGTAAAATGAACAATGGCCTGGAATTTTGTCCGAAATTCGGCAACAAACTTCAAAACAATAAGACCCAAGTTGCTCATAAAGCCACAGCTCGCATAGATGATGGTATTATTATTCCCTAGTATGTGTGTAAACAGATCAATCATTCGTCTTGACATTGCTGTTAATCAACATTTCTATCTAGGTAAATCAGGTCCATAAAAATGAAAATACTTACACCACCTCCGGTTCTTCTATGGAAAATTCGATCTGGTGTACCGAGAACACATGGTGTCCGCGGCTCACGTTGATCAGTGTGTTTAGTCTCTACTCTTTCCAAACTAGACCATACATTGAAAGAAAAATATGTATATATATTTGATTTGTATCGATTGTATTGATATAAACATAACATGATTTTTCTTAGATTTAACTTGTACCTGCGGAAATATTATGAAATTTTTCTGACGTGATTTATTGGACAAATTAAACTGACCTTTTCACTCACTCCGATAACCGGAAGTTAGTGCAGAACGGAAGCTTCAAAGTTAGAACTTACCATATTACCAATATTTATTTTGTTTTCTGCAGATGCCTAGCATTTGGTCCAGTCCAAAATTTGTTGTTTGGTAATGAGTTAAATAACTTGAGTCCATTATTTGCTGAGCTAAATCTGAGTTGTGTCTGCTCATGAATCTGAAAACATTTCGATAGTCTATTGATGTCAATTAAATGTGTTTAAAATAGCTACTCATTACTCAACTCAAATTGGATGAGTCTGTTGGCAGGTTTTAGCAAAATACAGGGGAATACAAGATTTTTTTGTGAAACTTGGCCTAGGGGCTTACCAATGATATTGGCAAGCTTTCACTTAACCCTTTACCACACAATGACGACTTTTAATGACCCTGAGAAAGAAGCCTTTTGAAAAAATTGTGAGAAAAGGAGAAAATGCTGGTAATCAGCATTTTCTCCTTTTCCCACAATGTTTTCTACCCAATCAAAGCAAACTTGCACCATTTGAGCCACTTTGAAATTGTCGTCTGCAAATGCTTTCAATTTGGATTGGTCTAAAATTTTGCCGCGTGGCTAAGGCATATTTACTTCTACTAGCATAGATAATGGCACTGTAAATTGAACAAATCTGATTGGTCTTTGAAAGTTAGCAATAGGCTGGTGAAATAACAGCAAGCTCCTTAACTCTTTACCAAATGACAAAAATCTGGACTCGACCAAATTCATAGCATTAGCAGACGACATAATTAATGTAGCTAAAATAATGATTTCCATCTACGATAGGGTAGAAAACATTTTGGGAAAAGGAGAAAATGCTGGTTACCAGCCTTTTCATCCTGCCACAATGTTTTCAAAAGGCTTCTTCATCAGGATCTTTGACTCTCTGGATTGTGTGGTAAAGAGTTCAATGGTACCAACCAGTCAGGTTTGTTCAATGTACTATCAATCATTCATGTATGCTTTCTAATTTTTGTGATAACTATATGATAACTATGAATATACGTGTAAAGTTATAGAAGGCAAAGTTCAGTAAAAAAGAATATTAAAAGTGCCAGTGCTTGAGGTCTAGACAAAAAATGGTTAAACGAGAACATTCTCTATTGCTTAGCAAGGAGACCTAACAAATTTTTCTATAGTATCTTTCTGCCCACATGGCAGCATGTTTCAAGCAGCTTGCAGTATAAAATACAAGCCAAACACTTTCATCACTCTATACTAGTTAACTCATTACCCAACAACAAAATTTTAGGTTTGTCCAAATCGAAAGCATTTGCAGAAGACAAAAATAAAAGTGACTGAGAATTTGAAATTTGTTTTGTGATGGGTAGAAAATATTGTGGGAAACGAAGAAAATGCTGGTTACCAGCATTTTCTCATTTTCCCACAATGTTTTCTAAAGGCTTTTTTCTCCGGTTTTCAAAAGTAGAGTTGTGTGGTAATGGCTTAACCCTTCAACACAATCCCAAATTTTTGAAAACATGGTGGGAAAGGGAGAAAATGCTGGTAACCAGCATTTTCTCCTTTTGACACAATGTTTTCTAACTTGTCATAAAACTTTATGCTCATTCGCACCTATTTTGAGTTTGTAGTCAGCAGGAATTATGAGTTTGGGAGGGTCCAAATTGTGTCATTTGGGGACACGTGAAATGATTTGCATATTACAAGCTATTTGCAAAAGGAGAGCAACCGGACTGTTACATTGGTGGAAAAAGATTTTTCTTACAATAATGACCAATGAACACAAACTATATCTATGTTGGTATCTAAACATTTAATAAATAAATAATAAAACATTGTAGATGAATCGAGCAGTATAAACCAAGACTGATATAAAACTACAAGAATCTGCTTCCTGCATGAAATATTTTTTCATTTTTTTACTCCTTACCAAACCAAATCCGCTTTTCAACGATGTTATGAAGGTAGTCTTTTGACTCATTACCAAACGACAATATCATTGACTTGTCCAAATTGAAAGCATTTGCAGACGACAAAATAAAAGTGACTGGAAATTTGAAATTTGTTTTGTGAAGGGTAGAAAACATTGTGGGAAAAGGAGAAAATGCTGGTTACCAGCATTTTCACCTTTTCCCACAATGTTTTCTACAGGCTTTTTTCTCAGTGTTTTCACAAGTAGGGTCGTGTGGTAATGGGTTAAAAGCTTCGTTGGAAAGAGAAGAAAATGCAAGAAAAGAGCATTTTCTCATTTTCCAACCCTCTTTCTTTTTATTCAAAGACCATTGCGGTCAGTTGATGTCACATTTGTCGTTGGTAAATGTTTTCAACATGGTCTTGTCAGAAAAACGAAAAAAAAAAAGAAAATTGTCATCTCGTAAAGAGTTAAGACTTGCCATTAAAGTAAGACATATACCCTAAAAAAAAATTTGGGGTCCACGGATCAAACACTGCATTATAAATTTTCCTTTGTTTGTTTGGGAGATTAATGCCTTTGTTTACAGCTTAGGTCATATCACGGCAGCTAGTGATTAATGCCATTTTTACAGCTTAGGTCATATCACGGCAGCTAGTGATTAATGCCATTTTTACAGGTTAGGTCATATCACGGCAGCTAGTGTACCTAGGCACATGTTTCCTGGCTTTCTCACTCCAGTACTGATACAAACATCGTTTAAAATCATGGACTACTTTTTCACGTGCATCTGAAGCGAGAGGTGAAAAAATCGCCAGAAAGACAGTATGCCACAACCCAGTACAGAACCTGTAACTACCAGATCACAAGTCAGGTACGCCAAGCACTGAGTTAGTTAGCCCTCTACTCCATAGATACTCATTTCTACGCATTGCTTGTAGGAGCCTTTGGAAAACATTGTGGCAAAAGGTGAAATTGCTGGTCACGAGCAATTTCACCTTTTGTCACAATGTTTTCTATGCTATCAAAAGGTGTCGTATGCACACAAGAAACGGTTTCATCCTTGCTGTTATTAACGGTCAATTAGAGATACCATGGAAATGCCTTATGGGGGTAAAGGGCCATCCGTCCGGGCTATAATTTTCCCAAACAGGCTAGTATTGTTGTAAAAGTTAATTATGAGCACTTTGCCTGTTTTTTTTAGCAAACTTTCTTGTAGTTATATATCGTTGACACGACCAAATTAAGACAGCAACAGACAAAAAAAACACTTACATTGTTTGACCCATTACTACACAATCCCTACTTTTGACGACCCCGAGAAAGAAGCCTTCAGAAAACATTGTGGAAAAGGAGAAAATGCTGGTTACCAGCATTTTCTCCTTTTCCCACAATGTTTTCTACCCTTCACAAAACAAATTTTTAATTTTCAGACACTTTTATTTTTGTCGTCTGCAAATGCTTTCGATTTGGACAAGCCTAAAATATTGTCGTTTGGTAGTGAGTTAAACGATTATTTCTGTCTTTGAAACGGAAGAAAACATAGTGGGAAAAGGAGAAAATACTGGTTACCAGCATTTTCTCCTTTTCCCACAATGTTTTCAAAAGCCTTTTTGTTTAAGGTCTCAAAAATCAAGGAATTGTTTGCTTAAGGGTTAATGAAACAAATTAGATAAATATCCTATTTACTCAACATTTCGTATGGTGAGTATATGTGTATAAAATGCCTACTGATTTTTTTGTCGTCTAATCTATGAAGCTTGTACACAAAACTCTTTTTCCAACAATGAATAACTTCATTTTCACTTTATTTTTCAATTAAGGGGAATTTTGGTCTTTATTCACCAACCATATATATCCTAAAAAAGAACGCTCTCAGGCCTACTTTTCAGAATTTTCTAATAAAAGTAACATATCTTCTGATTGGCTAAACCAAATGGTTTAGCCAATCAGATGTTGTATTACTTTCAAATTTAGAAGACTGTTATTTGAGAATGGTTGGCCAAGAAAGACCATGTAGCCTTCTCGGACAAAAAAAAAAAGAAACTGTTCGGAGTCATGTATGTATCACGGAACAAGCCGAGAAGTTACGTTTTAGCTCTTTACCAAACGACAATATTTTAGGCTTGTCCAAATCCAAAGCATTTGCAGACGACAAAATAAAAGTAACGAAAAATTTGAAATATGTTTTGTGATGGGTGGGAAACGGGGAAAATGTTGCTTACGGCATTCTCTCTTTTTCCAACAATGTTTTGTAAAGGCGTATTTCTCAGGGTCGTTTAAAGTAGGGATTGTGTGGTAATGGGTTGCTTTTGTACCTTACTATCAGCGTTTTGGGTTTATAGCAGACTGTTTTTGGAAACCTCTAGTTAGCAAATAGATGAGTTGTAGGGGTATTAAATTTAACCCTTAACCATTTCCCAAACAAGCCCTGGTTTTTACGTATCTGCAGTAAAAGTCTTTTGAAAAAACTGTAGGAAAAGGAGAAATTGCTCGTAACGAGCAGTTTCTCCTTTTCCCACAGTCTTTTCTACCACTTCTGAGAACTTTCTGCCATTTTCTCCAAATCTAAAATTGTCGTCTGCAAACTCTTTCGGTTTGGAAGCGTGCAACATTTATCGTTTGGGAAAGGGTTAAACTGCTTCATAAATGAAAGGAAAATGTCCACTTATTAGTAAAATCTTGAAATTGCGAGTTCAAAGTTGATTGGACATTATTGTACTGGACAGTGTAAATCTGCGCTTTGTGTGCAGTCTTACCAGCAAAAGCCACCCCCCTCTTCCCCCGGAGTCACGCTTAGCAGTCTTCGGGTTAATAAGTCTACATACGAAAAGACACAACCCTAGGATTTTCAGATTATACATATCAAAGTCAATCTCCGTGAAAAATTATCTGCCGAAAAAAACGACACAAATGTCTTCATCTCTTCAAAACACAAATTTTGACCTTATTTTGTATTTGGAGTGAACGGTCCAAATGAGAAATTACTTAAGTCACCAGAGCTTACTGCAGGCAGGGTCTGGTCGTTTGTTGGCGACTGCGCACTGTTTTGCGCATTTCCGGTACTTAAGTTATTCACAGTGCTGTCACTAGGCTGTGATAACTGATTAAATAGATTTCCTGAGCTCTGTCCGGTAAGCCCTGTTGATGTCTGTGCATTGAAATTAAATGTGCCAGTTCCGCTACCTTGACCTCCCTGAGGTGGAACGTTAGCGAAGGTATTAAGTTGATTTGAAGGTGAAACCCCAGGGATAGGACCAGGTCCCTGAGTTCGCCCAAAAGGAGTTCTTCCGAACTGTGTTCCGATTGGGCCTTGACCGACACCTCTACTGAAAGTTGGCGATCCGAACCTGTTCATCCCAAACTGATCTGGTCTCAAATTGGTTTGTGTTCCGAACGGGCTTTGACTTCTGAACTGGCCTTGACCCGCAAACGGCCCTCGGCCCCCAAATTGTCTTTGGCCAAATGCTCCGAATTGTCCTGGTTGTGGTCTTTGTCCAAAACCAGAAAACTGGATACGTCCATCAGTGGGAAAACCTGGTGGTGTGAATGGTTGAAAAGGGTTGTCTGCATCTCGAAAACCTGGACCAAAAGTTCGAGTTTGGCCGAATTGTCCAAATGTTCCTCGACCAGGTTGACCTACCGGTGTACCGAACTGTCCTCCGAACAAATTCGAGGAACTAACTTGATCACCAGCTGTTCCGGATGGATCTGTTTGTGGTCCAAGCTGCTGACCACCATTAAACTGACCTTGACCCTGACCTAATTGTGTGTCTGTTGTTCCTAGTTGTCCTTGGAATTGTGTAGCACCAAGAGGCAAATTAATGCCATTCAAACGTGGTGGCTGCTGATTAAACATTCCTCCTCTACCTCCGAATGGACCAGGTCTGCCTCCAGGGAAACCGAACGTTTGACCTTGACCCGGACCAAATCGAGGCTGTTGGCCGAATGGACCTCGCATTCCTGGCATTCCAAATCTTGGTTGTCGAAATGGAGCTTGTGGACCGAATCTGTTGCCAAACTGGTTTCCTTGGAACCCCGGAGAACCTGGCTGAAGTTGTCCCGGTAGTCCTTGGCCTTGAGTTGAGATTGCTGTTGATAAAAAAAGAACATACATAGTTACACAGATATTAATAATGACATTTTGATACAACAACACAAACAATGAAATATAAGGGTCTGTCACAAAGAATTCCCGGAGTTAACAAGCTGTGTGGATCATGTCAAGAATATTCACTTATTCAAGAAGTATATGAGCCATTAAGATCAGATTGCTTCGAACGTGTGTTCTGATCTTGGATCTGTACCACATGCTTGCATAGTCAAGCTGCAAGTATTAATCTGTACAAGTTCCAAAGAATTTTATAATCAGCTCTTGATAGATAATTTACTCATATAATTATGAAAGAGATATGTATTATTGATATCTCAAAACAAATAGCTAAGCCATAAAAAATTGTTGCTTTCGTTTTGAAAAACATTTTAACCCTTTACTCCATAGATACTCATTTCTACGTATTGCTTGTAGGAGCCTTTGGAAAACATTGTGGCAAAAGGTGAAATTGCTTGTGACGCGCAATTTCACCTTTTGTCAGAATGTTTTCTATGCCATCAAAAGGTATCATATACATATAAGAAATGGCTTCATCGATGCTGTTTTTTAGGGTCAATTTGAGATACCATAGAAATGCCTTATGGGGTAAAGGGTTAAAAGGTAAGAATTTAAAGAACAATTTGATTGGTTCATGAATCTGGTCTCATTTTTAATTCAGATCCATATTTCCAAAGAAGACTAACCATCTGCTTTGCTGAAACAGAATGAAGTGGCCAATCGGATGACAGTATCTAACATAAAAATTGGAACAATATTACTATTTGGATGGACTCTGAATTAAGAGTTAAAATGATATTTATAGTGTAGTTGATGCATACTTCGCCTGTTTATTATGGCCTTGTATATTTCACACAGAGAAAAGGTTTACACAATTCTCCACAACCATTTTGCGCGGAGAAAAAAATGTATCTATGTGGGGAAATAGTGAAACTCGAACTAACCTGTCTCGTTAGGTAGAAACTGAGTGTTACTAAATCACGGGTTAGTAATTTGTTTTACTTTGTTTTTATCCATGCTTCACTGATAGATGTTGCGATTATTTAATATGATTTATGAATTATGCATAAGGCCTTCAGGGTATTTGAAAATGAAGATTTTACAAAACTACAATAGAAATGTGTCAAATGGATCGAAGGAGCTTTCTTACATATTTGAATTCAAAATATCTATACCTGAACACCTCTAGATATGCGACGTCTTACAAGGATAAAAACTAAGTATCATTCAAATGATCAATGTGGAAGAGGAAGTAACAAGCCAACTTTTACATACAATTTCATATTGAGATACCTTAAGATCAAATGACCTCTCGAAATTCACCGAGTATTGAGAAAAGCAAATGAGTAATAGGTCAATTTTGTTGCATAAATTACTAAAAGATTTTGAAAACAAATAGTGATAAGTTACATAATAAATAGAGTTTATTTGATCCGCTTGTGGTTAATATGGGGAAATATTTGCCGAAAAAGGGAAAGGTATGCGAAAATAACGAGTGCCGTAAGGCACGAGTTATTTTCGCTGACCTTTCGATTTTGAGGCAAATATTTCCCCATATTAACCACAAGCTGATGAAATTAATTATGTATTATATTCCATATGATTATTTTGTCAACGAATGCTAATTTTTAAACTACTGATCTCAAGTCAATGAACCAGATTTTCGGTAGGAGGAAATTTTTCACTGTGACGGGGAAATAATTCCCCCAGCTTAAATGACGTCATTTCTTTACCCATAAAATTTCTAAAAATAGACACACGAAATTTAATATATCACATTCAAACCTATGGCCTTAGAATTGACAGCCAATCGCCATACCAGAGTATATATATCTTTTTTATCAATATTGTTGTAAGGCGTGTAATTTTTGTAAAATATTATTGGAAAATATACATATCGAAAGGTCAAACGGACCACTTAATGAGCAAGGGATTAATTCTGTCTAGTTAAGGCCTACCCATCTTGTCATAAATTATAAAATATTAGTACATGTATTGCCTGCTTCATTTTAACCTGATCCTGACCTTTATGTTGAATATGTAAGTAGGTACATAAATAGGACTCCGATCATTATTCGGGAAGTTACATATACACGGGCAGGTATTTTCTACTTCATTTAAGAAGGGACCCGTAATAGGCCTAGTGCAGTATCGCAAAAAATTTTTTGACAGTTGATGAAGACAGATTTTTACAGATATAATAGTTTTGCACATTTTTAAACGACCAGAAGAAATTCGTTTGATGTCTATCTTGAAATTATTTGTTGATACTTTAGTTAGTTTCCGAAAGGGGAGGTAATTATCATGTCCTTTGTAATGAAAGTATAGTAGTTTTAGTTTTATAAGTGATAGGAGCTAGGGAGGACAAAAAGGAAAAAGTGGCGCTGTGAAATTAGTACATTTATACGCATTTTTAATCTGAGAGAATTTTGTGGGATAATACTGTAGTGGAAATAGTTGTTTTGTATTACGGGTCCACTACGTTAACATGACAAATGTTGAAACTATTTATATGAAATAGTATTCAATTTTTAACCTCGGCATCGCTCGGCATATGTCCGAGTAGTCACGGAAATATTTCGCTCGGTATACGCAAATCAACCCTTAACGGACTAGATAAGTTTATTGGAACTTTCCGGTCAATAGTAGAAAAAGCAAAAATTGCATTTTCAAAGATTTTTCGGAGGAAATATGTCCTCCATAGACATCCAAGATCCAAGATCAGACTGAATTTTTTGTGGGCTGATCTTAATCTACACTGTCCTCAAAAACGCCTTGAATCGGGCTTTGTAGGCCAAGGGTTAATTTGATTACCTGTGTGTATCGGTACATACCCGTGTATATGTAACTTTCCGAATAATAAAAGTCGCAGTTCTTTTATATGCTTACTTATGTATTCAGCATATACATGTAGGTCAGAATTAGGTTAAATGAAGTAGACATTAAATATTAGCCTTTTAAATGCAAGTTCTTTCAATTAAGAACAGGTCTCAAGTTGTCTTGTCTGGTAAGAAGCTTACAACTAGATCTTCATGCAAAACTAAATGAGCCACGCTCTGCATTATCTCCCGCTAGATGGCATTCTATAAATACTCATCTATCTAATTTGGGCATCCTGGGTACAGAACCGAACCACTTTCCTACGCGACAACCGTTACTTGGAATTTCAAACTAGAATAAACCTTTACCCAATAAAACAGTACCTCGTGCAATTCACTCCGCAATGATCAGCAGTCTCATTTCTCCTCAAACGTATTGATAAAAGCTATTTTCTACATTACTACTTCATAGAGCGTAATATTACAGTCAGCCCGCTTTTGGGGCTAGTGATGCGTCATATAAGACAGTCGAATCTTCGAAGAATATGACATGCGCAGACAACGCCACGCTCTGTTGCAATGCATCTGCCAAAAGTATCGGCTCATGTAAGCCTGCGCAGGCCGCGCAGGCTGACATGGGTCGAAACTTTTAGATAATGGTCAATTTTCTGCTCGTCAAAAGACCTGCCTATCCCATGATTCAGTTGGTCGTAGGACAAAATTGGCTTTATGGATCCATAGTCACGTGATGACTCGTTTTGTACCATGATTCCCGGCATCTTCGCAAGCCAAGGCTGACGATTCACTTCGCTACTCTACCCTTGGCGGATCGAGCTTGATCTTTACATTCCCCCGAAACGCTTTTTCATTGGATGCAGCCAGGTCTAGCTGCAACGAATGAAATCGCTCGTAGCATTTCATCTTTGATAAAAAATAGAATAAGGCCGCGACTTTTCAAATAGAAGGTAAACATGGAAACCCACGTGGATGTCTGCTTATCGCTTCACGTTGAATAAATTTATTTGTAAGCAGTTTGTAAAACGATATTTCATTAGCTCTCAGACATATGATGTAAAGGGGGGTAATAACCAGCATCTGGAAGTAATCTGGAAATCAGGCACAATCAGCCAAGGTGAGATCCACGTAGTGATTGTAACCTTGGCTCGCGAAGATGGATTCCCGGAGATGCAGTAAATCCCCTTGTTGCAAGAGCATGGCTCAACCGTATACCCTTTACCGATTGTAAGTTCATGCAAAATAGTCTTTCTATTCAAACCTATTGTAAAGTCTATGACTACCTCTATCTAAAACCAAATCAGTAGAAACCTAGTTAACAAGGACCGTACTTCAGCACCCACCTACTGTTTGCTTCTGAAGTTCTACCTGATCCAAGGAACAATTAAATCTAAATTTAGAACACCCGCCAATACCACAAATCTACTGAAATCCAGACAAGAAAATCCGTGTTCTATACTCAGGCAACGTACTGTCTACGGGATACACATTTGTTTGGTGCGTGCAAGAACTCACCACCATTTGGTCGGGTTGGGCGGTTTGGGCGGAGTAATCTCGCTGTTCTAATTCGTCCAGGCCTGGTAAACCGGGCGAGGGCACGCTGAGGTGCAGGCTGACCCCTTTCTATAACATCAATTACTGCTGCCCTTTGACCTTCCGGTGCTATTCGTAAGTTAATGATCTGGACCATTGGCTCAGAGGAGTTGAGTTGTGATTGAAAGTTTACTGCATCTGTGTTTGTGTTTGATTGAACAGAACCATTTGTTGCTAAACTTACTGGTATACCAACCGCATCTCCAGACACTGTGGGAGAGGGCGCTCTCATATCAGCAAAATTTAAAGGTTCGAAGAGAGGCTGATCGCTTTGTGTATCAACAGGGATGATAATAGTCTCAATTTCATTTCTTGTCGATGAAAGAAGAGATGAACCAGATGAACCAGGAGACACGATAGAAGCACCAGAGGATGCTGGGCGAACTGATGGTGTTCGATTGCTGATGTCTAACACCGATCTGGTTGGTGGGACAGTTCTTGGTGCGGAACCGAAAGTTCTCAAATTAACAGTTGTGAATGTGGGGGACAATGTTTGTGACGCAGTCGGTACAGGTGTTACAGACGACCCTGCGAGTTGGATCAAAGCTACTCTGTTGGAAGATAAAATAGGCGATGCCTCTGTACCATTTATAAATTGCATTGATTCAGAATTTCTGTTAGAGATTATAGAAGAATTAAAGGAGGCACCTGAAGACCCAGTTGAACTAACTTTTGGCAAAGAATTGAAAGATGGCACAGGTATTAATGTTTGGTTGAACCTATTCGCCATCAATTGAGAGGATCCAAGTAAACCAGAAGCTTGTGTTGGGGAGAGAGAAGAAGCCATTTCAGATGAAAGTTTGACTGAACCAATATTAGATGAATGAGAAGAGATTCTACCATCTGGCAGTATTATTGGAGGTGGTGGGACATCTGTTACTGAACCTGTAAAACTTAAACTAGGTATATTTGTTTGTGTTGAAACCCCAATCAACTTTTCATTTGAAATAACAGAGAGCCCTCCACCAATCAAACCATCTGCCACACCTGTTGCATTAATAGCCGGACTCAATGGCGGAAAGCTTGGATTTGTTGGTTGAACGTTCGGAAAGTTGTTGTTGTTGTTGTTGAAAGGCTGGCCAGTATTTCCAGGTACAGTAACTCTTGTGCTTTGAGTAGCAAAGTCCTCTGGAATGAAAGTTGTCGAACCCACGTACAATAACATTGAAAGAAAAAAATTACTTATACATACTTAGTGCCGTTTAAAATTTAAAAAAAAGCAGGATAAACTTGATATATATAATATGAGCCAGAGCTCCAGATGAAGGGAGTTATTTTGATTTAAATTTTGATTTTAAAATATTTGATAATTCTCCACTAAACCCTATGTTGTGGGTACTCATTAGAATCGTCTTATCTAGGAAATTCTAATGAGCACCTACAACATAGGATTTGTAAGGGAAATAAAGAATTTAGAATATCACGAATCCCTTTTATCTGGAACTCTGTGAGCCATTGAAATAAAAATGTTAGAAAGGTATATAGACTATATAAATATAAAACCCTTGCACCAAAATGAAGAAAGGATACATATGAGCTAAGCCCTGTGAAAGGGGGCGATTTAATGCATTTACAAAAAGTATCGACCCAGGTTAGCCTGCGAAGTCCGCGCAGGCTAACCTGGGCCGAAACTTCTTGTAATAGGTCAATTTTCTGCATGGTAAAGGAATATTCTACCGTCAGATCGAGTCATTTGACAAACAGTAAGGATCTTAACCTATTACCACACAATCCCTACTTTTGGCGCCCCTGAGAAAGAAGCTTTTAGAAAACATTGTGGGAAAAGGAGAAAATGCTGGTAACCAGCATTTTCTCCTTTTCGCACAATGTTTTCTATCCTTCACAAAAACAACTTTCAAATTTTCTGTCACTTTTATTTTGTCGTCTGCAAATGCTTTCGATTTGGACAAGCTTAAAATATTGTCGTTCGGTAATGAGTTAAGGACCCGGAAAATCTGTGATGCCTTGGTTGCTATAATGTATCACCGAGATGTATTAAGCCCCCTGTTGCCAGAGCACGGTTCATGTGAGTCGTGCATTGGTAGGAAAAGTGTTTAGTGCATTATCGTCATCCTCGGATAACCCAGGGTCTCCCTATTTGCTACGCTACATCGACCCCTGGGACAATTGACTAATAAAACTTTGAATCAGCCGCCGAAAATCGATACGAAACGTCATAGCGTACAGTCCACTCGCCCATCACAAAATGATGATGGAACCAATGAAAAGCCAGCATTCGGCCAGCGGTAAAGCGAGGGAAATTCAATTAATTGTCCCAGGGGTCGATGTAGGGTAGCAAATAGGGAGACCCCGGGGTATCTGAGGATGCATTATCGTGATACATTGTAACAAGCAAATTGTCCCATTATACGGCACGATTTTGGTGTTACAATCGGGCCGAATATGGAGGTAAAATGATCCTTTCGCATGCATCAAACTGTTGCAATAGGTCCAAGGTGAACCAACAGTACCACAATGTACAAATACACCATGTACTGACAATGCTATTGACAGTCAACTTGTTTGTTTGTGGGTGGCTCTACCAAAATGTACAAGTTAAATTCAAAGTTACCTGATACCATTACTGGGGCTGAACGTACTACATAAAAGTTATCGTAATCTCTGACAACTGTTGCTCTGTAATGAGATAAATATATGATTTAAGGTGTCAATTAGATAAAAATGGACACAAATCTGATATTTCAAATTCTAACACGACACGCGAATTCGGCTCTATATAAACACAGTGCAAGGAAAGCATGGTAAAATTTGCGACAATCTATGCAGAGTGACGTCATTCTGTAATGTTACAAGTGACGTCATTCAATTAGTGGGTTATTCAATGGGACATAATCTTCATCCGTGTGTTTACTCCAAGTTTGAACTTGTTTTCCTTTCATTAAGAATTGGCCATGTTAGAATTGAAATAATCTTCTTTCTATCGTGGTTTATCGTTCAATGAACCACGTTGTGAGTTATGAGACGCAATAAATAAACCACTCGGGCTATCGCCCTCGTGGATTATTTATTGTGCCTCATAACTCACAACTGTGGTTTATTGAACGATAAACCACGATATGAAGAAGATTATTTCTTAAGTAATGCTCATATCGACAGACTAAAAAAAGTGTAAAGCGTCGCCTATCGAAAGAAAATGCAGAAGAAAGCATTTTCGTAATGTATGCAGCAGGCCATATCTAAGTACATTTATAGTATAGATATACTTACACAAATCTGACGCTTGGATCTCTCAAACTCATGGGAGCTTGCCACGAAGCTTCTATCATTGTCTTTGTGTCGTTAAAGGTGTGCGTGAGGGCGTTACTGCCACTTGGACTGTTACATCTTCTTAACTGTGGGTAGACAGAAAAATATCGGAGTTATAAACTTAGACAAGGGGGCTTAATGCATCTGCAAAGAGTATCGAGTCAGGTCAGCCTGGCTGAACTTGGTGGCAAGCTTTTGCTCTTTGTAAATTTTTTGCATGTCTAATAGCCAGTCTTCTTAGAGATTCAGCTACTTTGTTAAATAAAATGGATTGAATGGACCCATAATAATGTGCTGACTTCCTTGTATCATGTATCGCGAAGATGCATAAAAGCCCATTTTGGCAGATTATGGCGAAAAATGACACTCACAGGCATTTTGTCTATAAAAAAACCAGTAACTTTTTAGTTTGGGAGTAGGCCTACTTATTATATTGCAAAGAAATTTCTCGTGATCTGATTGGTTAAGCATGCCGGGAAGATATATATCATGTTCCTTTGCCAGTTTCCCTTTTAAGTGCCCCGTAAACATCACTACACGTGCTATACAACATCCAAAATGGCGGCGTCGATCGATCACCAGGCTGCACATTTGTGCACCAAACTGCAGGTTTTAGTGACGTCAGTTTCCAGTGACGTCAGTTTTCATCGAACTGGGGCATTCAGAAGGGAATTTCTATTTCGTCAGCATACTCGATTCGTGATATCATAATACAGGAGAATTTCGCTTAACGGGTAAAACTTTGCAGTATAATAAATTCGTTGTACGGTCAGGTTGCAGGGGACTTGGAAACTTGATCACGGCTGTGTCAAATCATGTCGCCACCTCGCCTTCTGCTCGGGGCAACATGATTCACCACAGCCGTGAACAAGTTTCCAGTTCTCCTGCCACCTGACCGTACAACTAATAATTATGTAGGTATACATGTAATTAGTTGAGAGTGGTTGGTAAAAACACTTGTACAACTGAATAACTTCACACACCTGTGTTCTTCCAGTGAAATCCTGCTGAAACATTCCTACAACATCGCCCGCCTCGTCCGGGAGTTGTTTCCAAGACTGCACAGCTTGGATAAGAAATCCTTTGAATGGAACAGCGGTCGTCGATCGTAATGTCACTGAAATAGAAAAGAAATTAATCCTTAAAGGTGGATATTTAGAATTTTTACATATCACTAAATTAAAAAATGTATAGACTCATAAAATGACAAAAAAGAAAATTTTGATGGTGTTCCCTTAAAAGGCTACGTAGCCTCTTAAGGTATTTTTAGATTTCGCTCCAAAAATCAATAAAGCAATGTGGGAATGTCAAGTGACTGGCACGTGACTAATAATGCTTAATTCCATTACATAACAAACATGTAATGATTATTTTCCATAATTACTTATTCGGACACTATGTTTGAAACTTCGTCTGTGTATTCCTGTATGTAAATGAGCAAATTGATCATCTAAATATAGAACGTGTCTCCCGTTGGAGTTAACCTGGGCCGTAGTAAATCACTAATTTCACGTGTTGTCGGACGGTCTTCGACTAATGGGGTATTATGAAAGCAAATTAAAAGGCTTTGGAAGTATAAGGATGATTTTTTTTGTATTTTCGTCCCAAAATCTGAAGGGCCACCTTTAACTGCTAAATATGTAAAAGAAAACTTTCAAGCAGATTATAAAAAACTGCAAATAGTACCTCATCTCTATATCGAACTGTGTAGATCTAAGATCAGTCTGCACTATCTGTGCAGTCTGATCTTGATTTACATTGTCTGCAAAAGTTTGATGAGATAACGATGAAATTTAAGTAAAAGAATTGGCTGGAAACGAGCAGATGTAAAATTTGTCTGTTTACATTGGACATTATTTCTAATGGCTAAACTTGTATGCTATGTCGTTATAATCAAATTAACTCACTACCAAACGACAAAATTATAGGTTTGTCCAAATCGAAAGTATTTGCAGACGACAAAATAAATTTGACTGGAAGTTTGACAAATTGTTTTGTGAAGTGAAGAAAACATTTTGGGAAAACGAGAAAATGCTGGTAAAGTGACTGAAAATTTGAAATTTGTTTTGTGAAGTGTAGAAAACATTGTGGGAAAAGGAGAAAATGCTGGTTACCAGCATTTTCTCCTTTTCCCACAATGTTTTCTAAAGGCTTCTTTCTCATGGTCATCAAAGTAGGGATTGTGTGGTAATGGGTTAAAGGTACATATTTACAGCGAATGCATCATGCCCTCTTTTCTCAAAACATGGCTCAACATTATTCATAGCAATCAAGGAATACATGACCAGTTTCACATTAACCCCGATGATCGTTAGTTTTTGGATATATCATTCGAAAGAGGTGACATATTTATTGTCATTTTTATTTTACTATCCATCTTAGAATAAATCACTTTTATTTGCATTAAATCACATCCTTACAACAATAGAGAAAAACGCTGTCGAAATCTGATAGACTGAAAGATTCATAATTTATTCAGGTGTATTAATTACTGATTTACACAAATATGAAGGGATAAATACATAGAGGATATTTGTTTTTTTCGGCGAAAGATCGAAATTTATTTCATGGAGTGGATACCATCGGTAAAATTTTCACGAGTGGCTGCTTCACCGAAAAAAACCCTCAAATATCCTCTATTTATTTCATGGTTTTAACCCTTTCTGGGAGGAGCTTTATCAAAATCCAGTACAGTTCTTTTCCGTTATTCCCTGTGGCGCACCCCTCCCGCATAGCAACGCATTACAGTATTACGTCAAGCGCGAGAAATGTAAGGCAAATGACGTCATATTTCAATCTGATTGCGAGCACGTGCAATTTACCTAGGCAACAAGAACATGAAAATCGGTATTTTCACTGGTGGTACCAGTGTAAGATCGAAAAATATTTTCACTGCTATTTCTCGATATCCTACCGGAAAGCATGAAATAAATATGGATATATATAAAAAACTTACTGTCATCGGAGTTAATGCGAAAATGGTCATGTATTCCTTAATTGTTATGAATAAAATCGGGCCATGTTTTGAGAAAAGAAGGCTTGATGTATTTGCAAAAAGTATCGACTGAGGTCAGCCTGCGCAGTCCGCACAGGAGTAAGGAGAAATGTGGTCATTGGCTATGCAGGTAGGGGGTGGGGGAAAGAGGACATTGTCATAGGCTGCTAATTTCTATTTTGTAGTTCTATTGTAGTTCATGATACCACAACTGGAGCCAAGCGCTCACAGCTATCCCCGGGATAGGTTTACGACCGCGATAACTTTAACCCATTACAACAAAATCCCTACTTATGACGACTCTGAGAAAGAAGCCTTTAGAAAACATTGTGGGAAAAGGAGAAAATGCTGGTTACCAGCATTTTCTCCTTTTCCCACAATGTTTTCTACCCTTCAAAAGCCAAGTTTCAAATTTTCAGTCACTTTTATTTTGTCGTCTGCAAATGCTTTCAATTGGACAAACCTAAAATATTGTCGTTTGGTATTGAGTTAAGTCATGCTCTGTGAAACGGGGGTTTAACGCACCAACGATCTAGATACATTTGTATCATTACATGTATCTCCCGCTAGATGGCATTCTACAAATACACATGTATCTAATTTGGGCATTCTGGGTACAGAAGCGGACTCATTTTTCAAAACAACAACCGTTACTTCGAATTTCATATGAAATAAACGTTCACTCAATATAACGCTATTTAGTGCGATTCATTCAGCTAGGATCGACTGTTTATTACAACAACCCCTACATGCTTGGGCAATATGTTACTAGCCACTGAGTAAGCCCTACTTTTCCCAGGTATACGGGGGATGGGTGATGCGTCATATATAGCAGACAGGTCAAATCTTCGAAGAATATGGTATGTGCAGATAACGACATTTGTATTTGAAGAATGCCGCCTAGCGGAAGTTAATGCATGGATACTTGACAGCTCAGTATGCAATATTATCGCCCGCTAGATGGCATTCTACAAATACAAATCTATCAAATTTGGGCATTCTGGGTACAAAAACCGAACTACTTTTCTACGCGACAACCATTACTTGGAATTTCAAACTAAAAGAAAAAGTTACTCAATCAAACGCTACCTGGTGCGATTCATTCAGCTATGATCAGCAGTTTAGAGAAATCAGATGCTAAAACAGGCCTGATTTCTCCTAAAACCTTTGATAAAAGCCATTTTCTCCATTGATGCTTTATATCGCGTATTACTACGCGTCCCCCCCCCCCCCCCACACACAACTTTGGGAAGAGTGATGCGTCATATAAGTCAGGCATCTTCGCAAGCCAAGGCTGACGATTCACTACGTTTCTTGGCAGATCGAGCTTGATTTTTTCATTCCCCCGATACGCTTTTTAATTGGATGCGGCCAGCTCTAACTGCAACGAATGAAATCGCTCGTAGCATTTCATCTTTGATAAAAATAGAACAAGGTCGCAACCTTTCGAAGAGAAGGTAAACATGGAAACCCACGTGGATGTCTGCTTATCGCTTCATGTGTATTCGTAAGCGGCTTGTAAAACGATATTTCATTGGCTTTTAGAAATATGATTTAAAGGGGGTTAATTACCAGCATCCAATAGAGGGCGCATCGAAGGAATCTCGAAATCGGGCTCAATCAGCCAAGGGAAGATCCACTGGGTGATCGTAACCTTGGCTCGCGAAGATGATAAGACAGGTCGAGTCTTCGAAGATTATAACATGCGCAGACAACGCAGTAGGCAAAGAAAAAAAAAAACACGTGACAGCAGCAGCAGAGAAAACAAAATAAACAACAGGAAACCATAAAAAAATGTAATTTTAGCTAATCTCCTTCACACTTGCATTATAATTGGACTAGGTCAGGACTATAATTATTCAATATATCATTGTCGGCCTTTCTTGACAACCGTGGCCATTTTGAAACAGGACATTGAGCAGAAAGACGCAGTTACAGGTTGATGTCAAGTTGTGCGATGTGCGTGGTTTATGAAAGCTTAATAATGACACTTTTAGTGTAAAAACTCGCCATCTCTATTGGTGATAAATGTTATTATTTTCTATATGGTCAACAACACGCGAAAAGGGGCAGTCGGACAAATGCGTAAAGTGCCGTCTGGGATTAGCCTGCGCATTCCGCGCAGGCTAATCCCAGACGGCCCTTTACGATTACATTAGATTTTGTCCTACAGTAGGCTTGCACAAATTAGAACATTACATAAAAATGAAAAGTGTTCTTTCAGATTAGTCAGCGCATAGTGGTGCGCAAGCTGATCCTGGACTACATTTTATGCAAATGCCCCTTTTCGCGTGTTGCATGCCATTTGTCTTTAGCCATGTCACAGTTATTGCTAATGTGTTCGTTACCGTGTTCTAGTTTCAATAGCGCTAAATAGATTTCTCAAACACCTTTACTTTTACCATATATCGATAGGTGAGTGCAACACTATTCTAAGTGCCTGAACATTGTACAGGCACTTAGAATAGTGTTGCACTCACCTATCGATATGCGCTTTAGGTGAAATCAGAGACTTTTGAGGACGGCACAGATAACTAGCAGGCTGACGCCTAAATTCCATAACATAACGGACATGTAATTATTTTCCATAATGTCTTCTTCGGATGCTATATTTGAAGCTTCGTCTGTGTATTTCTGGAATGTAAATGAGCGAGTTGCTCATGTAAAAATAGACCGTGTTTCCCGTCGGTCTCGACCTGGGCCGTAGTAAATCTCTCATTTCTCTTGTTGCCGGATGGTTTTCGACTGAAGAGGATCTCATGGATGAAAATTACAAAGCTTTGGGAGTACAGAGATGATTTTTTTTTTTGTATTTGTTATAAAGTTTTCGTCCCAAAATCTGAATGGCCACCTTTAAGTTCTATAACTTGTAAAAGTCAAAGCGTTGAAAACGCTGGAATGGTATTTTTGCACAGAAGCCATTTTGTGGAATTAATAAGAGAAATATTATTCAAATATTTGCTTGAAAGTCAACTTACTAAGTAAATTAATACTTTTTTGGTTAAAGGGAGAGTAGCAATGAGAAAGTCAGGGTTAATGTAATGGTGGTCTCCCTTTGATCATTAGGAGGAGTCACGAATATGTCCCTGGACAGTAGAAGGCCTGATGGATAGAGAGGGAAATCATGTAAATATGTCGAATGAAATGAAGAGTGTACCTGAAAACTATAATTATATGATTTTCAGATATCTTTGGCAATCGGTAGCCAAATTTTGAGTAGATAATTGTGCCAATAGAAGACTATGAGCGGTTGAAGCTATTTTCAATAAACAATTATTATTTCTACGATCGATGGCCTCACCCAGTGTATTTTAACATGCAATTTCTAATTACATATCAAAGTGTTACCGAAAATCGCATTTGTCTGAGAAAAAAATGAGTTGAATTGGGTTTATTTCTTTCGGCTATGCGCAAAATACGTTTCAAGGTTTTCAAAATTCAATGTTGAACTCATAGTGGTATTGTCTTCCACACACACATAAAAAACAAAAAGTGGTTGTTCTCGCAGATATTGTTGCGGTTACACTGCTTGTGTATCCATTACCTGTCACTGGGCGTAAACTTTGCAAAATTAGAGACAAATTTAACAAAAAACGTCACCAGAGGCCAGCAAGTAGCCTCTACACTTCGAAAATTTTCTGAGGGTGTGTGTGTAAGGGGGGGGTTTCTACAGATCCTCCTGGGAACTCCGTCCATCCTCTCTTTGAATTTTGCACCTCGGTTAATATCTACGGTATTACGTTTGTGTGTCTTTTACTTTGGGTTAGCTACACCACTACGTGGAATTATAACTTTTCCAAAGTATCTTGCTATAGGAATGTATATACAACGTCCCAGTCTGGTAAAGAGGCCCAAAATGTTGCAACATTTGATGCGTCATATAAGACAGGTCGAATCTTCGAAGAATATGACATGCGCAGACAACGCAGCTTTATTAGTAGCCTATGCAACATTATCATTCTACAAATACACATCTATCTAATTTGGACATTCTGGATACAGAACCGGACTAATTTTCTACGCGACAACCTTTACTTTGAATTTCAAACTAAAATGAACGTATACTCAATAAAACACTACCTGGTGCGATTCATTCAGCTATGATCAGCAGTTTAGAGAGTATGAAATTTAGTTTTTATTGAATTATGAAATGTCTTAGACTCCCTTATATATTCATTGCTTATGTAAACATTTGCTTTTGATTTCTTCCCCGTGTGTTTTGTGTTTAGAGCCGTTTGTAGTATTTTTTCACTCTATAGCAGCGGCAAGTGCACATATCCATTCGTTCCTAGATTTTCTCTCGCCAGTGCTTCGCAAAATAGCGCATCTCTGACAACTCTGAACCAAAGTGAATTTGCCCGTATCAAGACAATTTTGACTTCTTCATTTTGAAAATAAATTATACAGAAAGCCAACTTTTGTATATAAATCAAACATTTATACATGGAGTGATTTCAAAAAACAAACAAACAAGGTTCTGTCCAAAGGTATGGGAGTCAAGTAATTAAGTCATGCAACCCTGCATACTGATCTGGACCGAAACTTTTCACTATTGATCAATATTCTGTATATTCAAGGACCAGATTACCTCATGCTTAGGTCGGTTGTTAACCCTTTACTCCATAGATACTCATTTCTACACATTGCTTGTAGGAGCCTTTGGAAAACATTGTGGCAAAAGGCGAAATTGCTCGTGACGAGCAATTTCACCTTTTGCCACAATGTTTTCTATGCTATAAAAAGGTGTCATATACACATGAGAAACGGCTTCATCCTTGCTGTTATAAAGGACCAATTAGAGATACCATAGATACTCATTTCTACGCATTGCTTGTGGAAGCCTTTAGAAAAACATTGTGGCAAAAGGTGAAATTGCTCGTGATGAGCAATTTCACCTTTTGTTTTACAATGTTTTCTATGCTATCAAAAGGTGTCATTCACACATAAGAAACGGCTTCATCCTTGCTGTTATTTAGGGTCAATTAGAGATACCATAGAAATGCCTTATGGGGTAAAGGGTAAAAAGAGTAGCTATTATGGATTTATGATTATGTGATGACTTGATTGTAATACTTCATCACAGAGATTCAATGGACCCATTACCATACAATCCCTACTTTTGACGCCCCTGAGAAAAAAGCCTTTAGAAAACATTGTTGGAAAAGGAGAAAATGCTGTAACCAGCATTTTCTCCTTTTCCCACAATATTTTCTACCCTCCACAAAACAAATTTCAAATTTTCAGTCACTTTTATTTTGTCGTCTGCAAATGCTTTCAATTTGAATCAGTCTAAAATATTGTCGTTTGGTAATGAGTTAAAACTTTTTGCCAGAGTGTGGCTTAAATAAAAGGGTGTGTGTAGTCGGGGGGGGGGGGGGGTCGTCTTGGAAAATCCTAAGTAAGTACAATATGACCCATACCTTTAAATATTCCATTTCCTTCTGGAGTAGCTGTAAGCATGAAAGGTCCTGCCATCGGGCCATTCATTACAGGTGTCCCCATATTTCTGTGGCCCGGCACAACACGCCCGCAAATGCTGGACGGGGCACCGTATGGATAGGCATGAACACAGGCGACAACGGCGAAGAACA
This sequence comes from Tridacna crocea, assembly GCA_943736015.1. Classification (NCBI taxonomy): domain Eukaryota; kingdom Metazoa; phylum Mollusca; class Bivalvia; order Cardiida; family Cardiidae; genus Tridacna; species Tridacna crocea. The sequence goes on along the minus strand of OX031072.1, from coordinate 31,095,607 downwards.
GTAAAATCCATCGAAAAGCCATATTTACCAAATTGTCCGTTAAATTGTTATGTCCGAAAAAATTGCATGAAAAATTAGGAGTCACAGTTTCCTATCCACAATTCCTATATCTAGCACTATCTGTAGAAAAAAAAATGTCTTAATGTCTAAAATCTTTTATTTACGTCGTTTTTAGCGGCTCTGGTCTTTTTTCTTGTTCCGTTCGCAACCGTTTCCCGTTAAATTATGTTCAAAAACGCGATTATTTGTTGATTTGATATGATCGATTTGTCACCGGTTTTATCCCGGCGTTTTCCGTCACCTGCGGCAAAACGTCATATTTTCTTGTTTTTATAACGGTAAGCAACGTGAATGATTGACAGGGAAGGCCGATTGTGTTAATGACGTCACAGGCTGTACGTTGGATAGACCGTTGAACGTAACTTTTTCCTAGCGTTATCTCACGGCCTAATATCTTATTGCAGCCACCCATCCTTGATCGGTTTTCTAATTATCGTGGCTGCTTAGCTGAGCGGCCAGATCAGATCTAGATCAGAATGTAACGTGCAGTCTGATCTAAGATCTACACAATCCGATAAAGAGATAATCACTGCTCCCGAAAAAAATAGAGAAAAAACATTGAAATAACAACATTTGAGTGTATACTATCATATTGAAGGTTTTATTTTAAGGCACATCCTACAGCAATGGAGAAAAATGCGGTAAAAAATTGACAAAGTGTAGACAGATACAGAATTTAGTCAGTTATGTGAATATAGATGAAATATCGATATATACTGTATCGTGAAAGAGCTCAATACGTAAATCAAAAATCTTTGATTTAAAACCGGAAACGTCAAAACGGTCTTTGATTAGCTCCAGAGAAAGAAATAAAGTTTCATAAAACTTTGCACTGTCAGGTACAGTATTTGGAATGGAGATAATAAAAGGATAATTTAGATGGATAAGAAAAAAAAAGATAAAATTGATTTAAAACTGGCCGTAAAATGAGAATAGATTAACTCTTTCCCAAACAAGCCCTGGTTTTTACGTGTCTGCAGTAAAAGTCTTTTGAAAACACTGTGGGAAAAGGAGAAATTGCTCGTAACGAGCAATTTCTCCTTTTCCCACAGTGTTTTCTACCCTTTTTGAGAACTTTCTGGCATTTTCTCCAAATCTCAAATTGTCGTCTGCAAACTCTTTTGGTTTGGAAGAGTCCAAATTGGTCGTTTGGGAAAGGGTTAATCTTTAAGTTATCTGGCCACTTAAGAGTTTTCTTCTTGTTGACATGTAATATTTTATTGATTGATTGATTGATTGATTAATTTATTGGTTTATTGATTTGTGTTATATATCGCGGTGGCCAGTGCACCTATTCCTGCTTTCCTAGGGGTCTCTTTTGTCAGTACTTTTACGCCATTATTAACAGTGTGAAGCCGGATAACAGAGATTTCCGGTCATTTTACGACATTATTTACAAAATGTTTACATGACTCAAATTAACTCTATCTTTGCGGGAAAAAAAAGGCTGACTCAGTTTCATTCTTGGATTGACCGTCGTTTTAATTACTTACCACACAATCCCGAAATTTTACCGACCCCCGAGAAAAAGAAGCTATTGAAAACATTGTGGGAAAAGGAGAAAATGCTGGTAACCAGCATTTTCTCCTTTTCCCACAATGTTTTCTACCCTTCCAAATGCAAACTTTAATTTATTTCAAACACATTATTTTTCTTCGGTTGTTTGCAATTTAAGCTTTCAACCTAGACGAGTCCAACATTTTGTCCAGTGGAAAAGGTTTAACCCTTTACCAAACGACAAAATTTTAGACTGGTCCAAATTGAAAGCACTACCAGACTATAAAATAAATGGGACTCATAAATTGAAATTTGTTTCCAGCAGGGTAGAAAACATTGTGGGGGGAAAAGGAGGGAATGCTGGTTACCAGCATTTTCTCCTTCCCCCCCCCCCAATGTTTTCAAAAGGCTTCTATCTCAGAGTCGTAAAAACCGGGGATTGCTTGGGAAAGGGTATACCGTATACCGTATACCGTATACCAAACTATCCTTTATTTTGACGACACAGAGAAAAAATAAATTTTAAAAATATTGTGGTAAAAGATTAAGCAAGCAAGTGATCATATAGCTTTCTCATTCTCCAAATCTTTTCCAGTCATTTCTGCCATTTTCATTTTTTTGTCTGCAGGTACTTTCAATTTAGACAATTTAAAGACAGATCTTTTTTATTGTCTGATAAAGTGTTAGATATGCACAAAACAGCGTTTGTAAGAGGGCAGGCAGGTAAGCAGGCATGCAGGCAGGGAGGCAATGCTAGCGTGCCTCAGGGGCCTTTGCGTAAAAGGAAAAAAGCTTTGGAGGTAATTTTGCCTAACGGAAGCGTTGACCAAATGCATTTTCGTTGCGCTCCCGATAGAGAGTTCTTCTATTTATTCGGTGTTTAACACCGTTTTCAGCATAATTTCTGAAAAGTTGAGGCTTAATGTCTGAAACCGGATCAATCCACTTAGCATATCAGCTAACTTAACAATAACGGAGCCATTCTCTAGTTAAACATATTTATTTTACATCGACTGAGAAACAAGCTCTTAGAGCTATACTAATCTCTCTCGGTTCTGCTTCAGGGGAACTACACCAGTACTCGCACCGAATGTGTGGGCCAATGAAAAATCCTAAGAAGTTGAAATCCGCTCCCGGGTATCGAACTCAGGACCTTTAAGTTATGAGGCCGACGCTCTACCTCACGATCGCGGATACCACGGAGCCATTCTCTGAGAAAAAGGGGCTTAGTTAATGCACTTTCGTGGTGCAATAAAACAAACAAGCCGTCACACATTCATAGATTCTTATTAAAAATTCTGTATAATAAGCAACCGAGTCATAAAGTAGAATGATCCTTAAACATGCAAGTTTTTACCATAAATAAAAAAAAAATAGCACAGATCAGCCTGCGCGGACTGCGCAGGCTGATCTGTGTTAACCCATTAACACACAATCCCTATTCTTAACGCCCCTGAGAAAGAAACCTTTAGATAACACTGTGGGAAAAGGAGAAAATGCTGGTAACCAGCATTTTCTCCTTTTCCCACAATGTTTTCTACCCTTCACAAAACAAATTTCAAAATTTCAGTCACTTTTATTTTGTCGTCTGCAAATGTTTTCAATTTGGTCAAGCCTAAAATATTGTCGTTTGGTAATGAGATACAACTTTTTGCAATTACAGTAAGTCCCCCTATTTACAGAGCATAATTCGACGTTTTATTAAAAAAAAAACAATGTTGACGAAGTAAATGACATGCGCATTACAGATTTATTGCGTAGATGTCAGATTTTTATCACATAAAACAGTTAGCTGCCTATAAATAGTATTATGCTTCGATTTTTTCGTTTATTACGTGAATCGTACGTAATAATTAGCTCATTTAGTTATTAGATAGCATTATATAATCGGAATGACCTTCAAACGTGACCTTACGTGTTTTGTGACATTTTCATTGTTTCATGTGACCTTCCGACCTTGCATCTCTATTTTTGTCATTACCTTCCGCTCGGTGGCATTTTTCAAATACACATCTATCCATTATCTCCCGCTAGATGGCATTCTACAACCTCATCTATCTAATTTGGGCATCCTGGGTAAAGAACAGGACTACTTTTAAACGCGACAACCGTTACTTTGAATTTTAAACTAAAATAAACGTTTACTCAATAAAACGCTATCTTGTGAGATTCATTCAACTATGATCAGCAGTTTAGAGAAATCTGGAGCTAAAATAGGCCTGATTTTTCCTCGAACGTATTGATAAAAGCCATTTTCTTCGTTGCTACTTTATAGCGCGTATTACTACAATATCCCCAATATCGAGCAGAGTGATGCGTCATATAAGACAGGTCGAATCTTCGAAGAATATGACATGCGCACACAACGCACATCTATCTGATTTTGGTACTCTTGGTACAGAACCGGACATCTTTTCAAAACGACAGCCGTTGCTTCGAATTTCAAAACTTAGTAAAATAAACGTTTACTCAATAAAACGTTACCTGGTACGATTCTTTCAGCTATGGTCAGCCAGCATATAAACTATGCACCGGCTGTTTATAAAAACATCTACAGGCTTGGGAAATGGCTTCAGTATGAGCCCAGACACTTCTTGTTGATAAGTTAGCCGAAAAAACCGTGCACGAAATTTTCTCTGAAATATATAATAAACGCTGTATTCTAAGATGTGCCGTAAAACAAGAGTTCTTGTGAAAATTATTTTCCCTTTTTGAAATAATTGAATTTTTTAAGATATTTGAGGTGAAAAACAGAAAACATTTTGCAGCAGATATATTATTTATAGCCATTTTCTCCATTGGTACTATATTCGCAGAGTAATAATATCCCCAGGACAGGGGATAGTGAAGCGTCATAGCAGACATGTCAAATCTTCGAAGGATATGACATGCGCAGACAACACTGTTCTGGTGAAGCTGATTTTCACGTAACTGTCAGGGAAACAACTTCGTAAAGATTATTATAGGCACTATTCTTACGAACAATGTCCGTAACAAAGAAACAAATAATTGCATATGGCTCAAGTACAAACCGCAACTGGCGGGATTCGAACGCATGAAGGTCAAATATCCTCGTCTTTCGAGCCAAACGACAAACTTTTGGACTAGACCAAATTGAAAGCATTTGCAGACGACAATTCAACTCTTGCTGAAAAGATGATTTCTGTCTATGATAGGGTAGAAAACATTGTGGGAAAAGGAGAAAATGCTGGTTACCAGCATTTTCTCCTTTTCCCACAATGTTTTCAAAGGGCTACTATTCCAGACCCGTAAAAACCAGGGATTGTTTGGGAAAGGGTTAACAGACCAATATCATTACCACTGAGCCAAAGAGAATTCTCTCTGACGCACTTGTCAATTTTGGCTTTTTTTAAATATAAAAGATTCAGGAAAAAATAATTATAAAGTCAAACATGACTGCGCAGGCTGACATGGGTCGACACTTTATGCAGATGCATTAAGACCTTTGTCAGTGAGCATGTCTCATACGCATTTTATGAAATATTTGCTGAGATATAGAGGATAATCAACTGGTTATATTTGATATGAAAAATATCTCACGAGGATGCGTTGTTAGGCGTTGAAAAAACGAGTGCGCAGCACGAGTTTTTTTTAACGCCTTATGACGCATCCGAGTGAGATATTTTTCATATCAAAAATGACCAGTTGATTATTCTATTTATCATATACCCTATTAACATTGTTATTTTTAATTTTTCGTTTGAAAGTCGAAATCAATACTTTGGATAGAGAGAAGAAATCGGGGACATAGTGCGGATGAATACATAATTTAAAAGAACAAAACGAGACTACTGGTTGAAAATATAGAACTTACAATTAACACTATCTATAAGTGCTTAATGAAAAAGAATTAGTTCCTAAATTACGGCAGGAAGTGAAAGTGAAAGTTGATATCGTCACTAGTGATGATATCAAAATTTATTACACTGGGAAATTCCAAGATTTCACTGCTAGGTATATAATAAAACATTTAGTTTAACCCTTTCCCAAACAATCCCTCGTTTTTACGACCCGGAGATAGAAGCCTTTTGAAAACACTGTGGGAAAAGGAGAAAATGCTGGTAACCAGCATTTTCTCCTTTTCCCACAGTGTTTTCTACCCTACTGGAAACAAATTTCAATTTTTGAGTTACCTTTATTTTGTTGTCTGCAAGTGCTTTCACTTTGGACAAGTCTAAAATCTTGTCGTTTGGTAAAGGGTTAACCCATTCTGAGTGACACGATGTCGCCATTTTGCAATAGGCCTACAGCTGTTGTTGCTAATGCATACAAATATTTCATTCAGGATTATAAAAATTCATTCACAAATTAATCATATAAGTGACATGTTTCAATATGAAAGTTTGAAAACATATAAAACACACGGAAGGCGGAATCTAAATACTGTCAACAACGTCACGTGACATCCGCGCGGCCAATTTTCGACATGTATCACAACTATTTTACTGACTTCAGGCATTTTGCGGTTTGTACACAACAACGCCGCTCCTCACAGTCCGGCTGATTCCGTACTTACATCTAAAGTTGTCTGTATCAAGGAGGGTGTGGGGTTTGTTATATTTTGAAAATGCTGCCAGTTACATGATCTCAGACATGGTGGTGACCATGTAGATACAAGTAGACTAGTATCAGCAACAAAAGACTGGGTGATAAGCAATCTGTTGCTGAGAAATACCAATGGAAATTGATAAAGCAAGTTAGAAAATAAATGTACAGAGTTTCTCCATTGTCACCCGCTAGATGGCATTCCACAAATACTCATGTTTCATAGCAGAGAGGTCGAATCTACGAAGAATATGACATCCGCAGACAACGGAATTTCTGTCAACAGAAATACATATAGAGAGATTCTGACAGAAAATTATGGTTATACTTTTCTATCTCTAAAAAGAGTATCTTGATTTAACCCTTTCCCAAACAATCTCTGGTTTTTTAAGACCTAGGGGAAGAAGTCTTCTGAAAACAAATCTGGTAACCAGCATTTTCTCCTTTTTCCCATAATGTTTTCTACACTTTCAGGGCATATTTTAATTTTTCAGTGACGTTAATTTTGTTGTCTGCAAATGCTTTCAATTTTGACCAGCTTAAAATTCTGTCGTTTGATACAACGTTAAGAGTAGTAGAGCGGTGTATTTCCGGCTTAGAAATGTATCATGTAGTTCTAGGTCTTGATAGCAGTTTGATTGTTTTCTGCGCATGTCATAATCTTCGAAGTTTCGACATGTCTGCTATGAAACATCATCCATCCCCGAGTATACTTGGAAAAAGTAGGGCTTAATTACTGAAGCTATTACCCGAGGCTATAAGGTCTGTTTCAATGAATGACTGGTGCATGCCACCTGATCATATATCTTAATGAATCGCACCAGGTATCGTTTTATTGAGTTTACGTTTACTTCACTGTGAAATTCAAAGTAATGGTTGTCGTTTTGAAAAGTAGTCCGGCTCTGTACCTAGAACGCCCAAACGATGTAGATGTCTATTTGTAGAATCCATCCAGCGGGAGATAAGGGCAGTCTGATGTGCATTATCTACCGCTAGATGACATTCTATAAATACTCATCTATCTAATTTCGGCATCCTGGGTACAGAACCGAACCACTTTCCTACGCGACAACCGTTACTTTGAATTTAAAACTAAAATAAAGGTTTAGTCAGTAAAACGCTACCTCGTGCAATTTACTCAGTTACGATCAGCAGTTTAGAGAAATCTGGAGCATGTCTCATTTCTCCTCAAACGTATTGATAACAGCTATTTTCAACGTTGCTACTTTATAGAGCGTAATATTACACTCTGCCCGCTTTCGGGGCTAGTGATGCGTCATATAAGACAGGTCGAATCTTCGAAGAATATGACATGCGCAGACAACGGTCTGATTTGTACCTATGTACAATGTTCGATAGATTTAATAGTGGATCGTCTCAGTTTTCAGCCAAGTGAAATTTAACACCGTACTTCACAACAGAGTTAAAGTTTTGGAAGGCTTCTATGTTTTCATACGATATAAGATTATTCTTTCATTTCATTGCGTTTCATTGCGTTTCCCTGTTCCTTTTTTTACACGTATATGAGTAAGTTTTTATTTTTTAGAAAACCAGGTGCTAGACCCGAATGCCAGATATACATTAGCCTGGGTTTTTAGCTCGATTTTTTTTCCTTCTTTATTTTTGGACTTTACTTTGTCAAAAACTACCTAATTTTTCACAAAGTAAAGTCAGATTATATAAAAAGAATAAAAATAATCAGGCTGGAACTCCGGCTAGAATGTGCACATATTCAACAGGAAAAAAAAATCCATATAGGTTATTGGTTAACCTTACACTATCCGACAAAACTTTAGACTTGCCCAAACTGTATATTTTTGCAGACGACAAAGTATCTATGACTTAAAAATAGAAATTTACCAATGGAAGGGTGAAAAACATTGTGGCAAAAGGAGAAAATGCTGGTTGCCATTATTTTCACCTTTTCCCAAAATGTTTTTAAAGTCCTTTTTCTTGGGGTGGTTAAAACTTTGGATTGTGTGGTAACCGATTAAAGTGAATATCTCTGGGGTGTGCTGGATAGAGGGAGTGCGGGGGGGGGGGGGGGGGGGGGAGTAAAAGGAGTATTGATAAAAATGTTGCAGTATGTCTCAAAAAGTTTGGGATGGCTTTCCGTGAGTGAAAAAGGTGGTGTATACTTTAGAATCTTTAACCCTTTACCCCATAAGGCATTTCTATGGTATCTCTAATTGACCCAAAATAACAGCAAGGATGAAGCCGTTTTTATGTGTATATGACACCTTTTGATAGCATAAAAAACATTGTGGCAAAAGGTGAAATTACTCATGACGAGCAATTTCACCTTTTGCCAATATGTTTTTCAAAGGCTCCTACAAGCAATGCGTAGAAATGAGTATCTATGGAGTAAAGGGTTAACACTTTATTGCACAATGACGACTGTAAAAGATTGGGAAAGAGGACTTTTGAAACCTTTGTAGGAAAAGTAGAAAATGCTGCTGGTAACTAGCATTTTGTTCTTTTCCAAAATGTTTTCTACCCTGTTAAGGAAAATTGCAACATTTGAGCCACACTGAAATTGTCGTCTGAAAACGCTTTCAATCATAGAAAGCCAAAATTTCGTCGTCCAGTAAAACAATCCAGCACTTAGCAATAACCAAATACGTATGTAGATTTTAAAGTAATTTTTCCCATATACAACATGTCAAACTATGTAGATCATGATCAGACTGCATCTTCTATGCAGCGAGATCTTGATTTGTACCGTCTGCAAAAGTACAGTAAGTCTCCCATAGAAGCTTACGAGTCGTGTTAGAACGACCAAATCATATGGAAAAAGTATTTGTGGGTTCGATACGATCCCCGTCTGTTCGACCAAATCATATGAAAAAATATTTGTGGGGTCGATACAATCCCTACCTGTTCGTCCAAATCATATGAAAAGCATTTGTGGGTTCGATACGATCCCAGTCTGTTCTTCCAAATCATATGAAAAGTATTTGTGGGTTCGATACGATCCCAGTCTTTATGGGGTCGATACGTCAACACATTCTATGAATTCTGGCCTATATGTACACCCTGCAGTTCCAACCACATTTGCCTTCAATGTCGAACAGGCAAAGAATGGAAAGTTGAAGTGTAACAGGGCTTATCAAAATCCGAAACATAGATTTGTTCTAGCGCAACTGGCTTGTATGTATACGTTAACCCGTAGTATAAGCGGCTGAATAAGTGAAGTGTAACCCTCAAGCCGATACTAAAATCCCAGTTTCTACTTTTTCAAAGGTATTTTTGGCGAAAGATGTTTCCTTTTCGGACAGTGTGGATCCAAGATCAGACTGCACTTCCTGTGCAGTCTGATTTTGATCCACACTGTCCCCAAAAGGGTCTTTGAGTCGGGATTAGCAGTCAATTTTTTTTTTGTATGATAAAAGTGTACATTGTACATTATACGCTAGACTCGTTGTATTTATGTATTCACTTTCTGTGCACACATTCAATAATTGTTTTCAATATTTTTTTTTATCCTTGCATGGAAATAAAAGAAGGAAGTATGTTGGGCGAGTGAGGTATGCAATTGATTTCCAAATTTCATTTTCATAATATCCTTTAATAATCGTTCCCTCGATTTTAAAAGCATTTTTTCTTGGGTACAGTATTCTCTAAGTCGGTTTTGTGCTTTTGTATTGTGGGCCAAAGCCTTGTATTATATCAAGAATAACGATTGTTGCAGAAGTTTGTATAATTAAGATCGGCATATAACCGTTTTGCCGCCGACTAAATAGGAGACAGACTTTTTTGAAGGCTTATCGGTAAGGCCTATAAGTGTCTTTCGTTTCAATTGAACCAGCCTCTTGGTTGAAATTTATCATTCGATAGCAGACGGTAAATATAAAATATCAGACTGCACGTTTAGTGGAGACTGATCTTCGTCTACGCCGTCCACAAAAGCTATCCAGGGCGATATTGGCAGAGAAAAAGTTAAAATGTAGAGGAATTGTTATTCTGTGTAAAAACTTGGTAACGGTAATTTTGTGAATTATGCACAAGTGTAGAATCTATTTAACTCTTTACCCAATGACAAAATTTTGGACTTGTCCAAATTGAAAGCATTTGCAGACGACAAAATAAAAGTGACTAAAAATTGGAAATTTGTTTTGTGAAGGGTAGAAAACATTGTGGGAAAAAGGAGAAAATGCTGGTTACCAGCATTTTCTCCTTTTCCCACAATGTTTTCAAAAGGCTTCTTTCACAGGATTGTTAAAAGTCGGGATTGTTTAGTAAAGAGTTAAGCTCAGCACATTTTCAAAGACCCTGATGACAAAGGTTTTAGAAATCATTTCGGAAAATAGAGAACATGCTGGAAAACCAGCATTTTCTCCTCTCCCTACAATGTTTTCAACTTAATCAAAGAGAGAAAATTTCAGTTAGTATCAATACCCTCAGCAAATGCTTGAAATTTGCTCCAGTCCAAACTTTTTATCGTTTAGTAAAGAGTTAAGGGCACAATGTAGTCCAAAAGCAGAGTATACAAAACGATTTATCTGGGCCTGTATTCACCGACCATTCTTAAGAACATTCTCTGGCTCATTCTCCAGAATTTTTCTACATTTGAAAGTAACACATCTGCTGATTGGCTAAACCAAATGGTTTAGCCAATCAGAAGTTGTGTTACTTTCAAACTCTGAATATCTTTGAGAATAAGACTAAGAATATTCTCAAGAATGGTTGGTGAATACAGGCCCTGATATTCGATGTCCATTTCCCGCTAGTTTGCAGTATATTCTGAATTATTTCTATGCAAGACTAAATTTTTGGCATTACCAAATAAAAACATTCGCAGACGATAAATTTAAATTTAAATATGTCTCAAATGGCGAAACAAGTTCATGAAAGAATAGATGGTTACCAGCATTTTCTCCTTTTCTCACAATGTTTTCAAAAGCATTCTTCTTCGAGGTCGTGTGCGGTAAAGGATTAAGCAACAAGTAAATTGTAAAAATTTGGTGTGTTTTCTCAAAAGTAAATAACTTTTTGATATTTTTAGCAATGGAGTATCGTTGATTTGTCTATTTATAAGGTGGAAACATTATCCGCCTATGTCATCTTTTACAGTCGACAAATTTTACACTTTTTCTAAATTGATATCTTTTACAGACGACGAATTGTACGTTTTTCTACAATTATATCTTAAAAGACAACAAGTTGAACAATTCTAGTATTGATATCTTTTTAAATTTTTTTTTCTATACTGATATCATTAACAGACGACAAATCGTACATTTTTCTATACTGATATCATTTACAGACGATCATTCGTACATTTTTCCATACTGATATCTTTTACAGACGACGGATTGTACGTTTTCCTATAATGATATCGTTTAAAGACAACAAATTGATCAATTTCTATACTGGTATCTTTTACAGACGACAAATCGTACATTTTTCTATACTGATATTTTTTTTTACAGAGGACAAATCGTACATTTTTCTATACTGATATTTCTTACAGACGACAAATCGTACATATTTCTATACTGATTTCTTTTACAGACGACAAATCTTCTTTTTTTTTTCACTGATATCTTTGACAGACGGCGAATTGTACATTTTTCTACACTGGTATCTTTTACAGATAACGAATCTTACCTTTTCAGTACTGACATCTTTTTAGGACGATAAATCGTACATTTTTCCATTTTGATATCATTAACAGACGACAAATCGTACATTTTTTTCAGTACTGATATCTTTTTAAGATGATAAATCGTACATTTTTCTGTACTGATATCTTTTACAGAGTGTAAATCGTGTTTCTTTTCCTTACTGATATTTTTTACAGACGACAAATCGTACATTTTTCTATACTGATATTTTTTAACAGACGACAAATCGTACATTTTTCTATACTGATATATTTTACAGACGAAAAATCGAACATTTTTCTATACTGATATCTTTTACAGACGACAAATCGTTTACAAAATGATATCTTGTACAGACGATAAATCCTACATTGTTCTTTTCTTATATTATTTACAGACGACAAATGGTAAATTTTCAGTCCTGATATCCTTTACAGATAAATGGGGTATTTATCTATACTGATATCTTTCACTGACGATAGAATTTTTCCTTTCTGATATCATTTACAGATGAATCAATCGTACATTTTTTTTTTTATCTCTTTACCAAACAACAAAATTTTAGACTTGTCCAAATCTAAAGCATTTGTAGACGACAAAATTAAAGTGACTGAAAACTTGAAACTTGTTTTGTGAAGGGTAGAAAATATGTTGGGAAAAGGAGAAAATTCGCGTGCCATGTTAGAAGTATACTTTTGCTATGGCTTGGCTCATTCATAACTAACGAATATTTTACACATTTCTTTCCAGTGAAAATGATTCTAGACTCCCCGAACAAAATTCGACTGACGTCGAAAGATAGACGATTCATTGCGTGGGCCAACAAACCAGAGCGACGACGTGATCATATACCAAAGTTCAGCACGTTACCACGAGTAGACAGGCGCCTACATAAATGTGAAAGCTGCCATAAGTGTTTCCCTACTGCAGATCTTTTGAAACGACATGCAGAGATCACCCATACTGGTGAGTGAAAAAATGAGGGTGGCCAAATGCAGTTCGAATTTAAACTCTTATCCTGCGAAATAACTAAAACAAAATTTTCAATTTGATAGTATAAAACCCACATATTTCTATTTCAGGGGAATAGTATCTCCGTATCGGACAGTGCAGATCCAAGATCAGACTGCACATTCTGTGCGGTCTGATCTTGATCTACACTGTCCGCAGAAGGTCAGCGAGTCGCGCTTAGTAGCCTAAAAGTAAAAGGTTACGGTGTAAAATGAAATCTCTTTGAAGATAACAATCTGTTAAGTACTGTAAGTACTGGCGAAATAAGTGTTAGCCAATAGTAGGAAAATTAATTTCAAAACTAGGTAAAATTTGCCAAGTTGTTCTATCTTTATTCTACTTTTTACTTTGTTTTAAAATTCCTTTTCCTTTGACTTACTGCACAATAACGACTTGTCATCTTCACAATAATTTCCATACTTTGAAATGGTATAGTTTAAATTAATTACCAAACAATCCCGGGTTTTCAAGACCCTTAAAAGAAGACTTAAAAAAATATTGTGAAAAAAAGGAGAAATGCTGGTAACTAGCATACTGTCTGCAAAAACGTCAGCGCGTCACTCTTAGCATCCTAACGATTAACCCTATACCCCATGAGGTATTTCTATGGTATCTCTAATTGACCCTAAATAACAGCAAGGATTCTTTTCGTTTCTTATGTGTATATGACACCTTTTGATAGCATAGAAAACATTGTGACAAAAGGTGAAATTGCTCGTCACGAGCAATTTCACCTTTTGCCACAATGTTTTCCAAAGGCTCCAACAAGCAATGCGTAGAAATGAGTATTTATGGAATAAAGGGTTAAGATAATTACAGACCTGGGAGACAAATACTTTATACCTCCTTTTCAGTAATCAATGCATTATCTCCCATTGACATTTATATTATACTCAACTCAACTCAACTTTATTTGGCATTCGGCAAACAAATATGCCATTGGCCATTTACAAAAAAGAACATGGATATATGGCAATGACAGACATATAAAGTACACATACATATACATATAACATTAATTACCAAAATGTTTATTCGTTATTAGTCAGCGTAATTAAAGATTTCCTTCTTTGTAAAGCTTCCTTTATAAATTTTGCAGTATTTATTTGTATTCTCTTGTTTTTTGATGATAAGATGCGGATAAATTTACTGATATTAGGCCTAGTACAGGAAAGGTACTTAGTTCTAAGATCACTAAATTTACCGCATATACAAAGAAAGTGATACTCAGATTCTACTACAGAACGATCGCAAAGTTTACATATTCTTTGGCTTCTATCTATATTAAGAATTCTACCCATTTCAATTTCTAATTTGTGAGATGCTAATCTGAACTGTGCCAGTTTTATTCTAAGTGATTCATTAAATACATTATTTAAATATGGTTCGTACTCGAAAGAGTCTTTGAACATGCAGTAATACTCCAATTTTGAACAATTATTTATACTACTGTGCCATTCTTGAATAAAATTATCTCTCAGGCGACGTTGTATTAGTAAAAAATCCACGTTACTCAAATTATTTTTCTCTAAAAGGTATGATAGACCTGTGTTATTCAACATTTGCCTGATCTTATTAACCCATAAAGTGTACGACCGATTGGTGATTAGATTTTGCTCATTATATATTTTACCTATTAGATTTTCATCATTACTTCTTACCTTTACCCAATATTTCATTGCTCTCTCTTTTGCTATAATGGAAAGAGGATACCTACCCAGTTCACCATATACCGCAAAGTTTGGGGTCTGTGTATGGACACCCAGAATACTTTTACAGAACTTTATGTGAAGTCTGTCGACCTGTTGTAAACCATATATTCCCCATACCTCTGCGGCATATAGCAAAATCGGTGATATCAATCTATCAAATAAATGTATTTTTGTTTTAATATCAAATTTTGTTCTTTTAAATAATTGGAATAAATTCATCATCGCTCTATTAGCCTGATCATGTAACGCTGAAACTGCTTGTTTGAATAAACCGTTTTTTGAAAATTTGATACCGAGATAACAAAAGTTTTCTACAATTTCCAGCTCTTTGTTGTCAATAGACCAAGTAAAATTGTGTCTTCTTTTTCTTCTTTCAAAAATACAAATTTTGCTTTTTCCGACATTAATTTTTAAACCCCATTGTTTGGCATATTCCGAGATATCATTAAGTTGCTTTTGTAAACTATTTTTATCTGTTGTAAAGAGAACCATGTCATCTGCAAACATAAGCATATAAACTGAGAGATGTTCTATATCACTTTGGGTAAGATTTTCTAAATTGAAAGAATCTCTTATATCATTTACAAATAAAATGAAGAGGAGAGGCGATAAAGGCTCGCCTTGCTTTAAGCCGACTGCTATATCTATAAATTCAGAAAGATTTGAATTGTTAGATACTTTGATACATGATTTTACATTATTGTATAGAGATTTAATCATGCGAATAAGCTTACAACTTAACCCTGAAGTGACAAGTTTCTGTATTAAAAAAACCCGATTAATTGTATCGAAACATTTCTCGTAATCAATAAAAGAGCAAAATAATTGTTTATTCAACGATAAAATTTTCTGTATCAAGCAATGAAGGATGAAAATGCAATCAACTGTATTCTTTTTGTCTCTAAAACCAAATTGAAAATCTGTAAAAATTTCATTATTCTCACAATATTTATTAAGTCTATTCCTAAGGCATAGCGAAAAGATTTTGGCTAATGAGTTAACGAGCGTAATTCCGCGGTAATTTGAAGGATTATTCTTCTCACCCTTTTTAAAGATTGGGACAATAATCCCCTTTGTCCATGCCTCAGGATATATACCTGTATCATAAATCTTATTGAATAAAATACAAATGTATGGTGCAATAAAATCCTTGCTATCTAAAAACAACTCGGGTAATATATTATCAAAGCCAGGGCTTTTATTACGGTTTAATTGTGATATAGTTCGGATCACCTCGTCCGTAGTAAAAGGTCGATCTAAATCGTCGATATAAGAATCTGGAAAATTCAAATTTTCATTCATCTCTGGTGGGTCTAGGCTCAGCCCGTTCGACAAATTCTTAAAATGTTCAACAAAGTCCTGGGCTGATAAAGGAATATCAGTCGCAGCACTGTTGTTCAACCTTTTAATATTCTTCCAAAAAGCTCGACTGTTACTTTTACTCATTTCCAATAGCTTTTTTCCCTCCCTAGTTTGGTAAGTAAATTTTGCTTTTCTCTTCGTATAAGCATAGTCATTGCGAGCAATTTCACCTTTTGTCACAATGTTTTCTATGCTATCAAAAGGTGTCATTTACGCATAAGAAACAGTTTCATCCTTGCTGTCATTTAGGGTCAATTAGAGATGCCATAGAAATGCCTTATGGAGTAAAGGGTTACGTAATGAAGAGAATTTTATTTTTTTCATGGAGGTATGAAAAAAACAACCCTAATCACACTTTTGTGATTAGGTTTTTTTTTCATACCTCCATGAAAAAAATAAAATTCTCTTCATTCCTTATAATTTAATGATTACAGACAACATACACTCACAGAAATAATTCAAACTGCATTAATTTTTCTTTGGTTTTAAATGTTATGCTGGAGTTTCTAAAGTCCCTTCCACACAATTTTGTATGGCGCAAGAATATAACAGTTCTGAAAATTAACCAATAGAATGAAAGTAAAGGAGCAAAGCAGTGTGAAGGACCCACAAAAGTAACCTTCAGCAAAGGTGTAGTTCCGGCACAAGGTGATTTTTTTTCATGGAGCTATGATTTTTTTTTCAGCCAATCAGAACTCACCAATGCTCATGAAAACAACTGGTATTAAATTGTTTAGTTTTGACCGCCTTTCTTTTGTTATTATTCATAAAGTTAATTGATCATTGATAATTCTATATTTAGGTACGAAACCTGTAGTTTGTGAGATTTGTGACAGACGATTTGGCACCGAACGCCACATGTTGTCCCATTACAATATTCACAATGAACCGCGACTGGAGGAGTTCAACGTCCTGCTGAGGAGAACGAAGAAAGTTCGATCCCTGCCAACAAGCTTTACAACCGTTGGTTCCTTTGTTGGTGTACCAAAAACCTTGAAGACTTACGTATCCGAACCGACTTTTAAAAGTTTTGGAACGAAACAAACATTTAATGTCAGTGACCATATTCCCGACGTGCCTGGTAAAGAAGTAAAACAGACAGTTGATACAGAATTAATATACAAAGAGGACGACGACAAAGCCGTAAAATGTTTTATGAGTCAGGGCAGTGACGAAGGGGAAGAATTTATAGATACGGGAAGGCCAAAACCGAAGTCGGCGCGTCGTGTCGAGTTTTCAGCTACTTCCAGACAATACTCTGACGTCAGCATCACGAGTGACAGAATACGACAGGTGCACGAAGCACAGAGACGACAGGTATCGTCTACTAGGAGGATGAACAATAGCAAATTACGGGAAAGAGACGATGGACGACTGTCACCTGTTAAATTACCACAAGTTATTCAAATGAAACAGAAAGTTGTTACAAGCCATCGAAATTCCAAAGACACGAATTCTAACTATGATAAGAAAGTTTCAGCAGAATCAGCGCACGAAAGCGGTCCTGATACCGCTGCAGAGAAAAAACTTTTCAGAAGAACATCAACACCCAAATCGATGAACACACGGGCGTCGTTTTCGGAGGTTCACCGACAATTATTTTCACCAAGTTCAGCAAACTTTTGGGACGCTCCCGGATATAGTAAAACTAGCCCAACACGACGCATGTCTGGCGTGACGTCAATTTCCGGCTACGACCCCTTCTTAAGCCGTGAGCGTTCACCGAAGAAGTCAGCACTAAAGTCTGGAAAATGTGATAACTTTGGAGATTTCATTTGAGTACTGAAGTTCATAACGTCGGTTTACTTAAAAAACCTCGTAACAACAGCTTGTAAAAAGCTGTAGTTACGAGGTTTTCGAAATAAACCGACTATAAGCATATTTCGTTTTTGTGTACATACGTTTCCGAGGGAAGGGTCGAGCAAGGCCTATCTTACATGAAGTTCCGGATAACTTCCCGGTTCGATCCTTTGAAAGAATTACCGATAGACTTCTTAAAAAGTATAAGAATTTTATTTACGTGCATGTATCTTATTTTTAGCTTGCTATTGATATAAAAGCATCCTAGCCTAAGATAATAGCTTAACTCTTTACCAAACGCCAAAATTTTAGACTGGTTCAAATTGAAAGAATTTGCAGACGACAATTTAAAGACGGCTCAAATGGTAGAAACTGGCCTTGATACAGAAGAAAAAAAATGTGGGTAAAGGAGAAAATGCTGGTTACCAGAATTTTCTTCTTTTCCCTCGATGTTTTCAAAACGCTTCTCTTCAAGGGCCGTTAAAATTCGGGTTTGTTTAGTAAAGGGTTAACTCTTTACCACGCGAGAAAATTTTAGACTGGTCCAAATTGAAAGCATTTGCAGACGACAAAATACATGTAAAGGTGATCGAAAAATTGAAATTTGTTCTGGGAAGGGTAGAAAACACTGTGGGAAAAGGAGAAAATGCTGGTTACCAGCATTTTCTCCTTTTCCCACAGTGTTTTCAAAAGGCTTCTTTCTCAGGGGCGTCAGAAGTAGGGATTGTGCAGTAAAGGCTTAACTGGTTTCCAAGTTTGCTAAAACCAACTTTCTTTTCTCATCGGAGACGCTTGCACAATATTCAAAGCAAGCACAGAAGAAGTACTAAATTAGCGAAAACTCGTGGTAAGCGATCATCGTTCGAAAACTTTCTATTTCATTAAAGATTCAGATTCTATAGGAATACATGTATTCACAATTAAAACCTGCCTAAAAAAAGGAGCAAAATAAGTTCAAATTTACACACGGGACGTTTCCCTTTGATATGACAGAAAACGTTGTTGGGAAAAAAGAGAAAATGCTGGTTACCAGCATTTTCTTCTTTTCCTAAAACATTAAGGCCTATTTTCTCAGGGTTGATGGAAGCCGGGATAGTGAGGTAATTATATGGCGTGGGCAAGGATAGTCCCGCAGATTTATACAAAAATAAAATCACTCAACACATGGTGATTGTTTTAATGAATTTTGGAGTTCGTTGTAAAAGTAATTTTACCTCACTTGTTGTGGCCTTGCCATAAAATTGAGAATTAAGAATCGTATTCTTGCAGTTTTATTATGCTGATAATTTTATTTCATAGGACTGACCGACTGTTGATAAATTGATTGATTGATTTATTGATCGATTAATTGATTAGATTGATTGGATTTATTGGGTTGATTTAATTGATTGATTGATCTGTATGAAGGCAGGGAGGCGGGGAGGGAGGTAGATCGATTGGTTGGTTTATTGATGTTTATACCTGCTTCAATATTATTCCTGGCATACTTAGCCATCAGGTTACATATTCATGTCATGTCACGGGTTGCACTAGTGCTTGGCAGTGGCTATTAAGTGTCTTAGGGGCAATTTGACGAAAAGTATGATGATTCGAATGAACATTGAAAGCAGGTACCTACAGATTTCTAATCCTACACCGCACCATTTAGCCAGACAGGACACCTTTCTCCTTTTTAACTATTTACCAAACAACAAAATTCTAGATTGGTCCAAATTGAAAGTACTTGCAGACGACAAAATAAACACACTCAAAAATTAAAATTAGATTCCAGAAGGGTAGAAAACATTGTGGGAAAAGGAGAAAATGCTGGTTACCAGCATTTTCTCCTTTTCCCACCATGTTTTCAAAAGGCTTCTATCTCAGGGTCGTAAAAACCAGGGATTGTTTGGGAAAGGGTTAAAGGCCTCTTAGAAATACATATAGGCAGTTTTATACGGAATTGTTAAAAACACATATTGCCAGCCAGTAGTTGGAACACACGGGAATGGTACAAATATGACCAGAAATACAGGTATATGTGACCCATCACGCAAAAAGGTACCATCTGGGAATTCTGTACATCAATTAGATGAAAACCGATCACCGATCGTGAAGGTAAGTTTAAGTTGATAATTAAAAAAAATGATTGTATAACAAGGTACAATGACCATTTTTCATACAGAAAATGTCATTAAAGCGAAAAGTGTCAACCCTGGTCAGCCTGCACAATTCGCGCTGTCTGACCAGGGTTGACACTTTTCGCAGTTTCCAGAAGGTCCCTTTTTGCATGATGGGTCATATATATCAAGCTTTATATATCACTCACACCGAAACATCAGTTTATATGAAATCTTCAAGATCAAAGAACACAACACACATGAAGTAGTTTGATTATAAAAAAATAAAACAATAATTGTACTACTTGTATACAAAGATAACAGTAACAAATCAGACATACACAGAATAACTTGGTATAATCCTCTCGGCCAGTTCTATAGCAAACCCATTATTACAATCAGCAGCAGCAGCAGCAGCAGCATCAATATCCGATTCAACGGAATAAGAAAAGTAATCACAGGGACGATCCCTCTTGGCTGATCTAAAAGACTTGCGTATAAGATCTTTGGTCGTTATTGTAGAAATTGACCATAGTGACTTAGCACTATCATGTAGGCGTTTACTTTTTCCCAGGCACCTTTTCACGGTCATGCGCAGCCCGTCCCTAAATCGCTTTCCTGTCACGCAGTACATGAAAAAGTTAGCACACTTATTAGTGTAAATCATGTAAAATGTCACAGAAAAGACAAGCTGCTCCCTTGCAGCCTTTGCTGGGTCCTCATAAATATTGGTATCAGAGTGTAGCCTAATTGATAACAAGGCCAGATGAACGGTGAACGGGAACGTTAGGAGAATAAGTAACACGGATTCACCAATCAGCATTGGAAAAATATGGCGCATACCTTGTCCATGTTGCTTTTGGGCTTCTGATTTTCTCACGTGGTACAAAATGATGGAGTTGCTGACGATGATGAGAATTCCTCCAGAAGCAACATAACCTAAGTGAAACCATGGATAAAAGTCCAACCAAAATGATTCGTAAACTATCCCATGATTCTCCGGAAACACGTCACACAATCTGTCCGTTCTTCCTTCCGGTACAATGTCAGATGTGAACAGATAATGGCAGTTCTTGACGATTACTACGGAGAAAATTACCGCAGTCACTTTCCATGCTCTTTTAACGGAACACTTAATTCCGGCCGTTAATGGCGCCGCGACAACTATGGCGCGCTCGGCAGTCATGGACGCAGTTATCATAATACCAAAGTCGTTATTGCCACTTCCATAAAAGTTAAAAAACTTACACATTACGTGTGAAGAGTCCGTTCTAACATAAACAGACGGAAAATTTACATAAACCCAGTGTGAAACGAGAGAAATAAGCAGAGCCAGTCCGTCATTGAAAGCGCCGGTTTTCAAATAAACGGAAGTTGAGACGTGTTTAAAGTACTTGGTCCGCATGGTCAGAATGATGAAAACATTACACGTGACTCCAACAGTGACAAGGATTGGCGGATATACAAGGTTGATGTAGTGTGTGGCTGATTGTGTCGCTGTTATGTGCTTGGGTTCTTCCTCGTAACTCAGAGTTTTCGAATTATCGTTTGTTTTTTCGTACTCCATTGCCATTTCCGGCTGTCTGCGCATGCTCTATATCAATGTCAAGAAATTACAACAATACATCAGGTCGACTTGGACATAGTCACTGTGAAACATGCATCAAAACAAGGAGTGCTTGAAATAATTTTTCTTCCTTTGTGTCGAATCACTGTAAATGTTGTTGGTTTAAAGCCTGGTCATGGTCACGTGTCAAAAGATTTAAACGTATGTTACACCTGTAAGACAAAATACACATGCTTTAACAATACGGAGAGTATAATTAAGTCATGTTCTGTGAAAAAGGGGCTTAATAATCTACTAAAGGTATCCCTGCGCAGTCTACGTAGGCTGGAACTGGAAGGCTGATCTGGGCAGAAGTCTTTTGCTTTTTGGTCAATTTTCTGCATTTCTCAAGATCAGTCTACCTGATTGTTTCAGTCGTTTGTTCGACAAAATGGGTTTTATAGATGAAGCAATAACCACAAACGTACTTCGACATTCCGTGGTCAGGTGCTGGGATATAGCCTAAAAATCTGATAATCGATTGGTCCCATTGAAATTTTATTTAAATATTGTTCGTCTATGTTTTCTTCGGAAAAAAAAAATCATTACAGATCCTGCAGATATCCACGGAGGTATTCATGTTTACCTTCTATTTTTATCGCGACCCTTTTCTATTTTTATCAAAGATGAAATGCTACGAGCGATTTGATTTGATGCAGTTAGAGCTAGCTGCAACCAATGAAAATGCGTATCGGGTGATTGTCGAAATCAAACTTAATCCTCCAAGGGTAGAGTAGCGTAGTGGATAGTAACCCATGGCTTGCGAAAATGACGAACCAGAGGATTGATTGATTGATTGATTGATTGTAGAGTGTTTAACGCCGTTTTCATAATTTATTTCAGTTATATTGCGGGGGCGAGTGCACCTATCCATGCGTTCCTGGAATGTTTTTTTTTACCAGTACTTCGCACATTATTATTTCCAAGCCACTGGCTGCTTTCCCACATTATAATCGTCGAAACAATGGTCAGCGGTAGGAGAGGAATGAATCCAGTCGCAGTGACTATCATCAATCCTCGGAAAGAAATTGGCCTAGCCACGGATTGTAGCCAGGAATCGAAACCTGGACCCCGTATTCTCAAGTCCTGCACGCTACCGACTGAGCTACTGGGGCTTGGCTACTACCCTGAGGAAGAAGCCTCTAGAAAAGATTGTGGGAAAAAGGAGAAAATGCTGGTTACCAGCATTTTCTCCTTTTGCTACAATCATTTCTACCCAAGCAACAACAGAAGTCATCCTTTGATCCACGATGAATTTGTCTTTCACACCGGATTTCTATTTGGCTGTGACTAGAATTTTTGTCATGTGGTAAAAGAATACATGCATGATTGACAGGCACCTTTTTAATATGAACACAGCTGTTTATATTGTACTTTCTAAAACAATTAGATATGTGGTGATAGAATGGCAGATGATATTTAGACGGTTTCAAATTTATGAAAAAGATAATAACAGATGATATTTATTTGTCTGACGGGTTTGTTATATCTGGATGCGGGATCGTTTTCTGAAACGGATTTTGAAGAATTAATGGCTTCTCAAATTAATATTATCCAAAGCTCTAGATAGAGGGAGCGATTTTGATTTCAAAATTGAAAATATTAATTATTAATTCATGCTTTCCGGTAGGATATCGAGAAATAACAGTGAAAATATTTTTCGATCTTACACTGGTACCACCAGTGAAAATACCGATTTTCATGTTCTTGTTGCCTAGGTAAATTGCGCGTGCCTCGCAACCAGATGGAAATATGACGTCATTTACCTTACATTTCTCGCGCTTGACGTAATATTGTAATGCGTTGCTATGTGGGAGGGGTAAGCCACGGGGAATAACGGAAAAGAACTGTACTGGATTTTGATAAAACTCCTCCCAGTAAAAGGTTAAAAGCATGATATAAATAGAATATTTACTTTTTACTCGTGGCTGCGCCATTCTTGAAAATATTACCGATGGTGTCCACTCGATGAAATAAATTTCGATCTTTCACCGAAAAAAAAAAACAAATATCCTTTATTTCTCTTCCAAACCCAATGTTGTTGGTACAGAGTCATTAGAATTGATTCGTCGAAACAACTCTAATAAGTATACCCACAGCATAGAGTTTGGAAGAGAAATAATGGATTTGGAATACCATCACTCCCTCTTATCTGCATGGATCTCTGTTGTCTCTTGTATATATCGCCAGAGGTGAAAAGAAGCACTTTTTGTCGACAGATAAATGAAGATTAGACTTTGCAGAACGTGTAGTCTGGTCCCGTATTCACCAACCATTCTTAAGAACGTTCTTTGTCTTATTCTCCAGAATTTTCTACATTTGTAAGTAACACAACTTCTGATTGGCTAAACCATTCGGTTTAGCCAATCAGAAGTTGTGTTACTTACAAATTTAGAATACCTTGGAGAAAGAGACCAAGAATATTCTCAAGAATGGTTGGTGAATACGGGCCCTGATCTTGGTTTTTAGGCCTACCGTCCGTTTGTTCAGTCAAGCCTATAATAATTATATGCTGATTCAGACATACAGTAAGGTTTGAGATAAGATTTTATTAACTGCTAGGCTAATAAGTGCGACACAAGGAGCTTTTGTGGACAGTGTAGATCAACATCAGACTTCACAGAACGTGCAGTCTGATCTTCGATCCACAATATCTTTTAGGGAGTATTTCCCCTCAAAATCACCTTGAAATATAGCGAGTTATTTAGCAGATTTATCCTTTTCCAAACGATAAACTTTTGGACAAGATCAAATTGAAAGCATTTGCAGACGACAATTCAACTCTTGCTGAAAAGATGTTTTCTGTCTATGATAGGGTAGAAAACATTGTGGGAAAAGGAGAAAATGCTGGTTACCAGCATTTTCTCCTTTTCCCACAATGTTTTCAAAAGGCTGCTATTCTAGACTCGTAAAAACCAGGGATTGTTTGGGAAAGGGTTAAAGATTAAACAGTCTTGGAAAAAGTTATCAAGAGAGCTTTTAGCCAGCTTATAGCATTTTGTCTTCCTAACGATATTGATGCAAGTTTAATCCTAACACATGCATTTATAAAAGCAGCCTTCGGGTTAAAAATAGACTGGTGTCAGTCCGTTAAATAGAGACTTTTTATTACAACAAAATCATCAAGTAAAACTGCAAAATGAAAACTCTGTGTTCTCAATGTTATGAATGTCTGATTTAACGTATTTCAGAAGAAGGGCAAGTAACAATACATATTTCTTTGACTTTGCTGTAGTTGTGTACCTTGTTTATTAGAATGACTTAAATGCAGGGCCTGAATCCAGGCTAGGTTAAAAAATGAAATGCTTTGAAAAGAATAAACAAACGGACTAAAGGAGTGAATGACAGACGGACACAGTGAGAGAGAGAGCGAGATAGACAAAGTGAAAGAGACAGATAGACTGAAAGAAACAAGCAAAAGGAGAGAGAGTGAGACAGAGAGAGAGAGAGGGAGAGAGAGAGAGAGAGAGAGAGAGAGAGACAGCAGCCAAAATGTCAAATAACGGTTCTCAAAAATATTTCATTCTTACCTGGAGAAAGACAACAACCAAATACGTGATTTCCAATTTTCAAAATCCGCGTACTGCAAGGAAAAAAAACACCTGGTCAACGTTAAAATTAAACTTTGACGTCATAACGATTAAATTTTATACGATGAACGAGCGACACCCGAGCAATTAACTCTTACCCTGCCAGATAAGTCAAATGAAACTTGCAAGTTCATAGGTTAACTCATTACCAAACGACAATATTTTAGGGTTGTCCAAATCGAAAGCATTTGCAGACGACAAAATAAATATGATTGAAAATTTGAAATTTGTTTTGTGAAGGGTAGAAAACATTGAGGGAAAAGGAGAAAATGCTGCTTACCAGCATTTTCTCCTTTTCCCACAATGTTTTTTAAAGGCTTCTTTCTCAGTCATGTTTGGGGATATATAAAATTATCTCCTGATCAAACAATGTAGATTCCAAATCAGACTGCACGTGCTGTGCAGTCTAATCTTGATCCCATTCTCCACAAAAGGTCCTCCCATCGATCTCACCTTCCCAAAGTATTTATACCCTGCCCCCCCCCCCCCCCCCCCCCCCTTTGACTCTAAAATGCAATTCAGAATTGTACATAACATAAAGCACATTGAAAGACAATGAGTAAAGATCGAGTTAAGACGAAGCCCTCCACGTTCATTCTTCCCCCCCCCCCTTACACCCCCCCCCACACACACACAAAATCACGACAATAGTCGTGTGCCAAAAATCAGTTAAGACGAAGCCCTCCACGTTCATTCCCCCCCCCCCCCCCCCTTACACCCCCCCACACACACACAAAATCACGACAATAGTCGTGTGCCAAATTGTTGTACTGAAAATTTCGAGTTTATAGGAAGTTGGAGTTGCTAGTTCGTAAGAGAAAGGATTTCAGAATAATAGGGTACTTAAGACACTAGATTTAATGCTTAACTCTTTCCCAAACAAGCCCTGGTTTTTACGTGTCTGCAGTACAAGTCTTTAGAAAACACTGTGGGAAAAGGAGAAATTGCTCTTAACGAGCAATTTCTCCTTTTCCCACCGTGTTTTCTAACCTATCGGAAAACTTTCTGCCATTTTCATTAAATTCAAAATTGCCATCTGCAAAAAATTTGAGTTTTGGACAGTCTAAAATTTGTCATATGGGAAAGGGTTAATTGAAGCCTGGCTCTATCATATAACATCTACCCTTCATCTTTATTGGTCCATAGTTGCTCTGTGGACTTGCAACACTGTACCACGTGATCGGAATTTGTCTATAACGAAAACTTTTGAACCATTCTCTGTGAAAAAGAGGGCTTTATGCATCCACAAAAAGATATCTACCTATGTCAGCCTGCGCGGTCCGTGCAGGCTTACATGTGCTAAGACTTTTTGCTCCTCTGAATTTTCTGCGTTTTAGAGGACCTGTCTATCTCATGATTCAGTCCTCTGTTGGAAAAAAATCGGTCCGAGGAGGTCCATGATAAATGATGCCTTTGCTTGGTATAATGTATCGTGTAAATGAATTTAACCTCCTACTGTGTATGAGTCATTTGGTTTGAAAGACTCACTGACCCACTCAGCCAGTCAGTCAGTCAGTCAGTCAGTCGGTCGGTCGGTCAGTCAGTCAGTCAGTCAGTCAGTCGGTCAGTCAGTCAGTCGGTCGGTCGGTCGGTCAGTCAGTCAGCCAGTCGGTCGGTCAGTCAGTCAGCCAGTCGGTCGGTCGGTCATTCAGTCAGTCAGTCGGTCAGTCAGTCAGTCAGTCAGTCAATAAGTCGGTCGGACGGTCAGTCAGTCAGTCCGTCCGTCCGTCCGTCAGTGAGTGAGTGAGTGAATGAGCCAGTCAGTCCGTCCGTCAGTGAGTGAGTGAGTGAGTGAGTGAGTGAGTCAGTCAGTCAGTCCCTCCGTCCGTCCGTCCCTTTGTCCGTGCATCGGTCCGTCCCTCTGTCCGTGCGTCCGTCCGCCAGTCATTCATTCATTCATTCATTCATTCAGTCAGTCAGACAGTCCGTCCGTGCGTCCGTCTGTCCGTGCGTCCCTCATTCCGTGCGTCAGTCAGTCAGTCAGTTAGTCAAACAGTCAGTCAGTCCGTCAGTCCGTCAGTCAGTCAGTCAGTCAGTCAGTCAGTCTGTCTGTCAGTCAGTCAATCGCTTTTTTCAAGACTTTCAAAATGTGAAAGTAACACAACTTCTGATTGGCTAAACCAAATGGTGAGGAAAATCTTGGAGATAAGACCAAGAATGATCTCAAGAATGACTTGTGACCAAGGACCCTAAATTGGCGTTGGGTATGTCCAGAGTTAACTCTTTAGCAAACGAACAAAATCTAAATCTTAAGTTCATCTAAATTGAAACCATCTGCAAACTGCAATTCATTTGCCGCTTTAACCCTTTACCAAACAACAAAATTTTAGGCTGGTCCAAGTTGAAAGCACCTGCAGATGACAAAATGAATGTAACTAAAAAATTAAAATTTGTTTCCAGCAGGGTAGAAAACATTGTGAGAAAAGGAGAAAATGCTGGTTTTACCAGCATTTTCTCCTTTTCCCACACTGTTTTCAAAAGGCTTCTGTGTCCGATTCGTAAAAACCAGGGATTGTTTGGTAAAGGGTTAATGATGATTTCTGTCTTTGAGTTGATATGAAACATTGTTGGAAAAGGAGAAAATGCTGGGTAGCAGCGTTTTCTCCTTGTATCAACCATGTTTTCAAAGGGCGTGCTCTTCAAGATCATTAAAGTCGGGATTGTGCGGTAACGGACAAAATCATAATCCTTCATCAAACAATGGTTGGTTGGTTGTATCGTGGTTTAACGCCACTTTAACAGCTAAGGTCGGTGACGCACATGTGTTTCCTGGCTTACTCACACCGGTACTTACACTACTTTCTTTCCAAAGCCACCGACTACTTTTCTCACATGCTTCAACAGAGGTGAGAGGCGAAAATACGCCGGAAAGAAAGTTCGCCTCAACCGGGTATCGAACTCACAACCACCAGGGCCCGTATTCACCAACCATTCTTGAGAATATTCTTAGTCTTATTTGCCAAGGTTTTCGAAATTTGTAAGTAACACAACTTCTGATTGGCTAAACCGAATGGTTTAGCCAATCAGAAGTTGTGTTTTTTACAAATGTAGAAAATTCTGGAGAATAAGACAAAGAACGTTCTTAAGAATGGTTGGTGAATACGGGCCCAGGTCATGAGTCCGACACGCTCACCACTGAGCCACCCGGGCGGGCTCACCAAACAATACAGTAACGACTACGAGGAAGATGTCTTTTAAAAACAATGTGAAAAAAAAGAGAAAATGTTGGTAACCAGCACGTTCTCGTTTTTCTACAATGTTTTACTATCTTTTCATTAAACGAATTTCGTCATTTGAGCAATATTTCATTTTTCGTCTGAAAATATCTGCAATTTGGACAGATCTCTAATTTTGTAGTTTGGTAAAGAGTTAAAAAAGGCAATAAAACTCGCAGTTACTATAGCAATAGAATTCAAACTGAGGTATTAATTACACTTTTAAACTGGTCATTGTGATTTAAAACCCATACGATTACATGCAAGGTGCATTTACGTATATAATTAATCCTTTACCTGAATACGAAATTTTAATCCTTTTCAAATTGAATGCATTTGCAGGCCACAATTTCAGTGTTGGTCAAATGGATCAACTGTTTATTGATAGAATAGAAAACATTGTGGGAAATGGAGAAAATGCTGGTTACCAGCATTTTCTCCATTTCCCACAATGTTTTCAATAGGCTTCTTTTTAAGGATCGTAAAAATTCTTCATCGTGTGGTAAAGGGTTAAAGGCAGGTTGCCTGTACCTCAGGCGGGGCTTAGTCATACTTCGGGCTTAGTCATGGACGCTTTGCCCGCCCGGGTAGCTTAGTTATTGGCCTTTCTGGCTCGTGATCCGTTAGTTGCCAGTTCGGTTGTGGCAAACTTTTTTTATTTCTGGCGATTTTTTTTTAAAGCCGATAGTATAACATTTTGACATTTTAATGCTAAAGGGTCATGGGTGTCTCAGTGGTTAAGTGTGGGGCTTGTTTCCCGGGCTCAGAACTCGCCGGATCCATCCGGAATTTTCGTGGGAGTGTCCTTCGGCAAGACGACTCAGATACCAAGCCCAGTACTGGTTAAAGCCAGGAAATGCATATAGAGTTAAGCTAACGCCGTGAGTAGCTGACGTTTTGCGGACAGTGTAGATCAAGATCAGACTGCACAGAACGTGCAGTCTGATCTTTGATCTGCATTGTCCGATACGGAGATATTATTTCCCAAAACATAACTTTGAAACAGCAATAATTGGGTTCTCAATATCTGATTGAAAATTTAATTTTGGTTATACAGCGGGATAAGAATCAACTCTTTACCAAACAATCCCAGGTTTTTACGGCCCTGAAAAACAATCCTTTTGAAAATATTGTGGGAAAACGAGAAAATGCTGGTAACCAGCATTTTCTCCTTTTCCCACAATATTTTTTACCCAACTGGAAACAAATTTTAGTTTTTGACTTGCGTTTATTTTGTCGTGTATACAAGAGCTTTCAATATGGACCAGCCTAAAATTTTGTTGTTTCGAAAAGGGGTTAACATTAAGGAGAAAGATGGAAAGTCAAAAACAAATGGCGAAGAAAATCTTGGAGAATAAGATCAGATGCAGTCTGAGCTTTGATTTACACTGCCTTATACAGTGAGATTTCGTTTGGTAAGAAAAAATAAAGATGGAAATAACAAGGTAACAACACAGTATATATGTATATCTAATGAATGCAAATCAACATCTATTTTATAATCAGTACATTTATCTATATTGCATAGAATAAGGTAAAATGGATGCTATTCCATCATCTTATTTTACAAGAGTGCAGATGACCGAAGTTATCGAAGTTTCTATCAATTAAAAAACCACCGTAATATATGACAACTATATAGTGTTATATGCGCATAAAAACAATTCTTCAGCGCAAGTTTCGCTCCCAACCCCCGACACAGCCGAGTTCAAACATGTTCAACTCAATACAGTGCGCATTTCTTTGGCAGTAGAACTTGTTATGTAAAATACATCAAGAAAAACATACAAACAGATATATATATATATATTTTTGGTTTAGTCCCGTTTGTCCCACATTTTGATATTTAGCCCAAAATGGGACAAATGGGAATCGGTACAGGTACGGATGCAGATAATCCTTGCCCGGCGCAGTTTTACAACTATATTGCCTGTATCAATACTGGTAGTTACATGTATATGCAAATTATGTATGATTTTCTAACTGTGAAAGTAATAGAACTTCTGATTGGCTAAACCAAATGGTTTAGCCAATCAGAAGTTCTGTTATTTCACATTGATAAATTGTGAAGAATGAGACTAAGAATGTTATTTCTTATTCATTTACAACATATAAATGTAATAATTTTGTTTATTGTATAAAGGAAATGAGATGTCTTTAAAACTTTTTTTGATCACTGGAATTTGGAGTTACTGAAAGTTGGAAAAAGTTTGCATGGAAATGGTTGTTTTTTTTTTCCAAAATTGTTCTATGTTCCAAACTATAGCCTACCAAATTATTCTGTTTGATACAGACTATATTTACACTTATCTTTATATCACCCCTAACCCGTACAGGTAAGTGCCTTGTTTTTCTAAATGTGGGATAAATTAGAAGACGCCATACTTTTTACCGAACAACTAATTTTTAGACTTGCTAAAACTGAACGCATTTCCAGATGACAACAAAAGGTGACTCAATTGAATGGATTGGTCTTTATAAGGGTCGAAAACATAACTGGAAAAAAAAAATACCTTCACGCAAATAGGCACCTTCGGGAAATCCTGTACCTCAATTAGATGAAAACCGATCAACGATAGTGCAGGTCAGTTTAAGTTGATAATGCAAAAATGATTGTATAACAAGGTACCATGACCACTTTTCATACAGAACATGCCATTGAAGCGAAAAGAGTCAACCCTGGTCAGACTGCGCAATTCGCGCAGTCTGACCAGGGTTGACACTTTTCACAGTTCCCAGTAGGTCTGTTAGAACAACTTTTGAAATAAAATCCCTTTTTTAAAAATAAAATCCATTTTTGAAATAAAATCCATTTTTGAAATAAAATCCATTTTTGAAATAAAATATTCGACGTAGATTGATGAATATTAAAGGATTACGGCGAGGTCGAAATTTGTTTTTCAAAAATGGATTTTATTTAAAAAATGGTTCTTACATAGGTCTCTTTTTGCGTTATGGGTCGCAAATATTAAGTTCTAGTTACCAGCGTTTTCTACTTTCCCTGAAATGCTTTCAGGGCACATGTACATCCGAGCTGTAAAAACACGGAATATTGCGTGGTGAAGGATAAATGACATAGATCTACGAGTATAAACAAAATTTAATAGATGAAACATGATGAATAATTTCATAATTCAGCGCTATCTCTCACTCCAAACTTTCGTCGGGCCTTTTTCTTCGACGGTGGGGGAAATGCCATTTCTTCTTTCCGGTGAAGTTTCGGGGGTCGTTTCGTCGTGGTGGTGGTTTTCTGGTAACGAGGATCGTTCTTCCGTTGTTTCTGGACTAAATGTGGAGCGCTGGCCG
Source organism: Tridacna crocea (assembly GCA_943736015.1). Lineage (NCBI taxonomy): Eukaryota > Metazoa > Mollusca > Bivalvia > Cardiida > Cardiidae > Tridacna > Tridacna crocea. The sequence continues at coordinate 31,064,180 of OX031072.1, read as the reverse complement.
CACACCGGAAACCAATATTGTGTGCGGAATAGTCCGGCGCTTGTCCCATTCTGAAATAGTACCAAATTTGTTAGTGGAGTTTCAAGACCGTTTGCCTTGAATATCCCAGAATATGAGCTATATATACTATTCCAGCACTTAAACATAAACATACGGCCGCCATCTTGGCGATCACATGGATCATCCGCCATTACGATACTGGAATACAAAAATAACTCGAGAGCTAACAAGATATACAACAAATACAAGTTAGCTTCTTTAAAAAAGAAGCCAAGAGAGGTCAGCATCAATGTTTTCAGAGAGTCTATTGGTTAATTTCAATACATTTTGGTACATGTAAAAAAACAAGTAAAAAAGCCGCCGCGTAGTTCTAAACCTCATAATTATGCTTTATACATGACGGTCATTCATTTGGCCTTCTTGTCGCTTTTTCAAGTCGCATGATCTTACCAAGCAGTCTTCTCTCTCTTTTTTAATGAATTTTTTTTTTCTGCTGCTTTGATTTATTTACTTATTGAAAAATTACAATTATTGGAGGGGTCATTTGCAGACATGGCAAATTAATAAATATTTTTCTGATATTTGTCATATAATGATAAACCACGCCTATTTCCTGTTTCCTTTTTTTCTTTCTCTTTATTTACAAAATCATGACGAAACAGACTGTGTACCAGTACAATTTCGCAAGAAAAATGGATTTAGACTGCAAATTCTGTGACAGTCTGCCTTTTAAACTTACCACTGTTGGAGAGGTCTGATGACCTCTTCAATAAGGTTCTGCGTTTTTTGCACGATCCGGCGCAGTATTCACAAACAATTCCTTAAGGTAGTGTACCCGTAATACTTCTAGTGCAGCATTGCTTAAAATTTCTTGACAGTTGATAAAGATAGATAGATCTTGTTACCAGCATTTTCTCCTTTTCACAGGGGCGTCAAAAGTAGGTATTGTGTGATAATGGGTTAACTCTTATTGTGCTAAGTAATTACAATCAAATGTTCGATTCGATATTGATATTCAAAATAACGTTCTTGCCATTTCGAAGTTATTTTGGGGAGGGGGGGGGATAATCATTATCGGACAGTGTGGGTCAAAGATCAGACTGCACGTTCTGTGCAGTCTGATCTTGATCTACACTGTCCGCAAAATGTCTGTGAGTCGCGCTTAAAAACTTACGGGTTAAAATCGATATAGAGAGGATTAAAAAAAACAACACCAAACTGAAAGTCAGTTTTCCGTATTTTGAGTCAGCCCCAGTAACTAGATCATAGTAATTAGCCGTTCTAAGGTCTCGCGGGAAATTACACCAATTTGGTGCTATTAATAAATCCACGCATATTTTAGAGGTATGTGGTGCTTTGAGGTCTGTAACGACCAAAGGAAAATTTTCTTTATGCCTGTTACTGGTACTTAAAGATGGCCTTTCAGATTTTAGGACGAACATTTTACAAAATTAAAAAAAAATCACCCGCATATACTCCCAAAGCCTTTTAATATGCATTCATAAAACCCCAGTAGTCGAAAACCATCCGGCAACAAGAGAAATTAGAGATTTACTACGGCCCAGGTCGACACCAACGGGAGACACTTTCTATTTTTACATGAGCAATTCTCTCATTTACATACAGGAAATAAAAAGACGAAGCTTCACAGATAGCGTCCGAAGAAGATATTATGGAAAATAATTATTACATGTCTGTTATGTAATTTAAGCGTTATTAGTCACATGTAAGTTACTTGACATTCCCACAATGCTTTTTTTTTTTCAATTTTGGCGGGAAATCTAAAAATAGCTTAAGAGGCTACATAGCCTTTTAAGGAAATACATTCAAATTTCTTTTTTTGTAAATTTATGATTCTTTATTATTGGTGATTTGTGTTGTTTTTTCATATAAATTTTAGTGATATATATATTCTTTTTAATTGATGGGATGTGAAAATTCTAAATACCCAACATAGTTTTGAAATTAATTTCTCTGTCGGCGACTACCACTTGGACCGGCCTTACAATGACAGATTGCCATTTTCACAATAATTTCCATACTGTTAAAAGGTTTGATAAAAATTCAAATATATTTAACCCATTACCACACAATCCCTACTTTTCACGACCCTGAGAAAGAAGCCTTTAGAAAACATAGTGGGAAAAGGAGAAAATGCTGGTAACCAGCATTTTCTCCTTTTCCCACAATGTTTTATACCCTTCACAAAAGAAATTTCAAAATTTTAGTCACTTTTATTTTGTCGTCTGCAAATGCTTTCGATTTGGACAAGTCTATAATATTGTCGTTAAGCAGCCGCTTTGTTTACATTTTGCTCTTATTGTTACTTTAAGAGGTATTGTGTTTTGCATGTAGATGTGGACTTTTTATTATTAGCCCATGATTGAGCTATACATTAAGCCCCCTTTTCCATGACATGGCATTTCATTTAATAAAAACAGATGATAATTGTCTGTGGCCCATGATAAACAATATAGATGGGAACATTCATAAAAATTCGTCCAATACTTACAAACAATTTTGGTACAAAATTGTAATATATATAAAGCAACCATTTTCAGTGACACGTTGCAAAATAATAATAATAATGATAATAATTATAATAATAATGGTGATGATTATGATGATAATAATAATAAAAAGCATATCGAAGAAAATCGTAAGGAACACATAGATGAAGTTTCATGAAATTTCGTCAACGGTTTCAGAAGATATCAGTCTGGACGCACGAATGGGTGGACGGACGAACGAACGGATGGATTGGCGGAAAACACAAGAACGGTATTTCTCTTCGGTCCCCCCCCCCATCCCTTTGCACACACACATATACAAACACACGCACCCAAATATCGGCAGTGGATAATAATTTTTTTTTGACAATGAGGTCTAACAGTCAACACTGAGATGAATGATATCTCAGACGAGCTCAAGTTAATTAAATTCATGGCAGATAAAGAATTTAATCATAGTTTAACGTTAGCTGCTTCCTGATAAACTTCACAACAAAAGAGATTAATTTGATTATTCCTCTTGATACAGATACCTTTAAACAAATGTTGATATTTTTTCATGACCATGGAATATCTGAATAAAAGATACTAGGGAGATTTCGAATCAGCCAAGACGGTTTGACCCCTTAAAGACCCCTTCAAGTAACATCCTTACAGCTAGAAATAACGCTATTTTACCCATTACCACACAATCCCGTCTCTTGACGACCCTGAGAAGAAAGAAACCTTTAGAATACATCTTGGGAAAAGGAGAAATCATTGTGGGAAAATTGTGGTAACCAGCAGTTTCTACTTTTCTCACTGTGTTTTCTACACTTCACAAAATTTATTTCAAATTTTCAGTCACTTTTATTTTGTCGTCTGCAAATGCTTTCGATTTGGACTAGCCAAAAACTTTGTCGTTTGGAAAAGAGCTAAACTTGAAAGTATGAATAATGGCTCAGCAATGTGAACATAGATAGATTACCAATATGTGGTCGGTTTACTTCAAAAACCTCGTAACTACAGCTTGTTCCAAGCTGTAGTTACGAGGTTTTTGAAGTAAACCGACGATACTCAAAAACCTCGTAACTACAGCTTGTTCCAAGCTGTAGTTACGAGGTTTTTGAAGTAAACCGACGATATAATATGGTGGAAGGGATAGAAAAACTCAAAGGACTTGTCATCATTTAAAATCATTTAAAATCGGAAATGACATCAGCGGTTCCTTTGAAGGTCTCAAAACATGAAAAGCATTTTCTATCATCCGTAATCTGTGCAACGTAACTACCGCCAGGGGCAACATTTGCCATGAAGATACGAGAATGATCATAGTTTTAGAAATTAAGGACGAAATTGGTTAAAAACCGGCAAAAACCAAGTAACGTTACAGATGCATCTTCAACCCTTTCCCTGACAAATGTAAAATTTCTAACATGACACGCGAATTTGGCTCTATAAACAGAATGTACAGCGATAGCGTGGTAAAATCGGGCTATCGCCCTCGTGGATTATTTTTTGTGCCTCATTACTCACAACTTTGGTTTATTGAACGTTATTTCATGCTTTCCAGTAGGATATCGAGAAATAGCAGTGAAAATATTTTTCGATCTTACACTGGTAGATCTACCACCAGTGAAAATACCAATTTTCATGTTCTTGTCACCTAAGTAAATTGCGCGTGCCTCACAACCAGATGGGAAATATGACGTCATTTACCTTACATTTCTCGCGCATGACGCAATACTGTAATGCGTTGCTATGCGGGAAGGGTACGCCACAGGGAATAACGGAAAAGAGCTGTACTGGATTTTGATAAAGCTCCTCCCAGAAAGGGTTAAAAACATGAAATAACAAATATCCTCTATATAAACCACGATAGAAAGAAGATTATTTCTTAATTCTAATATGACGCATGAATTCAGCTCCATAAAGACCGTGCAACGAAAGCGAGGCAAAATCTTTGTTATTCTATCCTCGAGTGCCCAAACTGCGCCACCCTAAGATTTATCTTGGAACAAAAATATCAATAGAAAATATACGAAAAGAAAAATAAATGCAAAAGTCAAATGTGTTCTTTTTCCACCAATTTCTACCAAAATTCATGTGTACTATAATTCTAAACTTACAAAACTTGATCAAACTTAACTACATGTCAAACAAACAACCGCCATTTTGTGTGTGCTTAACTCCGCCACCTGGCGTAACATGACAAATTCTCACAAGTCTCGGAAAAATTAGGCCAAATAATTAATATTATTATTTTTTTTAACAAATGTAACTTCAACATTGAGTTGTTTCAAAATAAAAAACTTCAGGGGTTCCTCATTGCTTTCATGTGTTCCACTAGTTCTAGTAGCGTCAATGAAGGTGATTTACCAGTGGTTATTGTTGAGGATGCACTTTTTTTGGTAATCTGTACCTGAGAGTGGCGCAAGGTACATTAAATAGATAGTGGCCGTGTTAATTGTCATATTCTTCTCTAAAATTTCGTGTTAAGCTTTCTTAGGTGCAACATGAGAATATTGTTTATTTGTTCATCTGATCGTTCATGAGTTGGGCTTTAATTAAAATGGAGGAAGCAAATATCAGTTAAGGACCGTGGAACCAAAACCTGTCTATAAAGATTTGCTTGGCCTTAGCAAAATTTGTTTTGTCACATGATTTTCATGCATGAAATGTAAACATTTCCAGATGAAATATCTAAGACGTGTTTACAGTTGTATTTCCTGACTTTAGTGGTGATTTTTGACCCCCAAAAAATGCATTACGAAAATACATAGGAAAACAGTCAGAGGACATAAAAATCAAAATAAATATCAGCTTACACCTCAATTTGGGGTGAAACCATTGGAATGTATTTACTATGATGTAGTAAAAACTTTTCGCACTGTAAGTCTCGCGCACTCTGAAACATGGCGAGATTTTGATGTAAATAAGAAAGGTGGCGGAGTTAGGGCAGTGGCGCAGTTAGGGCACTCGACGATATATAGAGTGACGTCATTATATGTAGAGTGATGTCACTCTGTATGAAGAAAGTATGTAAGTTATTCAATGGACTATACAGCCTGCATCCACGTTTTAACTCTAAGTATGAGCTTGTTTTTCTTTCATCAAGTGTTGGTCATGTTAGGATCGAAATAATCATCTTTCTATCGTGATTTATTTAAGAAATAATCTTCTTTCTATCGTGGTATATCGTTCAATAAACCACAGTTGTGAGTTATGAGACGCAATAAATAATCCACGAGGGCGATAGGCCGAGTGCGTTATTCATTGCGCCTCATTACTCACAACGTGGTTTATTGAACGATATACCACAATAGAAAGAAGATTATTTCGATTCTAACGTGACTATTTCTTAATGAAAGGAAAAAAAAGTTCAAACTTAGAGTAAAAACGCGGATGAAGATTATGTTCCATTGAATAACTCACTCATTGAATGACGTCACTCTACATAGATTGTCGCAGATTTTACCACGATTTCCTTGCACTGTGTTTATAGAGTCAAATTCGCGTGTCATGTTAGAATTTTTATTCTAACATGACACGCGACTTTGGCTCTATAAATACAGTGCAAGGAAAACGTGGTAAAATCTGCGACAATCCACGCTGAGTGACGTCATCTTTATCGAGTGACGTCAATCACTGAGTGGGTTATTCATATCTTCATCCGCGTTTTTACTCTTAAGTTTGAACTTGTTTTCCTGTAATTAAGAATTGACCATGTTAGAATCGAAATAATCTTCTTTCTATCGTGGTATATCGTTCAATAAACCACGTTGTGAGTTATGAGGCACAATGAATAAACCACTCGGGCTATCGCCCTCGTGGATTATTTATTGTGCCTCATAACTCACAACTGTGGTTTATTGAACGATATACCACGATAGAAAGAAGATTATTTCTTAAATAAACCACAGTGTGAGTTATGAGGCGCGATGAATAAACCAAGCGGGCTATCGTCCTCGCGGATTATTATGCTTCATAACTCATAACTGTGATTTATTGAACGATAAACCACGATAGAAAGTAGATTATTTTTTAAATAATACATACACAGTGTTGTCGTATAACAAATAAATCTATAACTGACGAAGTTGGGCGAATTGATAATTGTCGAGCCTCCTCTTTAGACGTGTTTAAAGTAATATATTTATTTCATGCTTTCCGGTAGTTTATCGAGAAATAACGGTGGAATATTTTTGGAATTTTTTTGGGTACGACCAGTTCAACATTTTTATATTATTTGCTAACACTTCAACTGAAAGCGGAAACAATAGTTCCCCTGCACTAGTCACCAAGGTAAAATGCGCGTGCCATTTAACCAGATAGAAATATGAACACGTTCTTTACGCTACATTTCTCGCGCTTTACGAAATATTGTAATGCATTGTTAGGCGGAGGGGGTTCCCCACGGAGAATAACTATATTAGATTTTGCTGGAAGTCCCCCCCCCCCCAAAAAAAAAAAAAAAATGGAAAGAAGCATGAAAAAAAATCGCTTATTGCTTCTTTTCCGGTGAAAGAATGAAATTTATTTTATCTCGTAAACATAATTGGTAAAATGTTCACTCGTGGCGGCGCCATGTGCATTGTAAGTTATGAGTTATGAGGCGCGATGAATTATAAACCAAGCGGGCTATCGACTGATCTACCGGAGTTCGGCAATTTTTCCACCGAAATAATTCTGATATATGTATGAGCCATGCTCGGGTAAATTTTCTGTATGTCCAAGGACCAGTCGGTTTCAGTCGGTTGTTTAAAAAAGTGGCAATTATGAATCCATAACTATATGGTTGCTTGTTTGGTATATTGCATCACGTAGATGTATTAACCCTTTACCCAATAAGGCATTTCTATGGTATCTCTAATTGATCCTAAATAACAGCAAGGATGAAGCCATTTCTTATGTGTATATGACACCTTTTGATAGTGTAGAAAACATTGTGGCAAAAGGTGAAATTGCTCGTCACGAGCAGTTTCACCTTTAGCCACATTTTTTTCCAAAGGGTCCTGCTAGCAATGCGTAGAAATGAGTATCTATGGTGTAAAGGGTTAAGCCCCACCCCCGCCCCTCATTTGCCAAAGCATGGGTTATAATTGTATTCTTGTCATTATCATTGGCCGTAAAATTTTTATATGATTTATTTAACAGACTTTTTTCTTTTTCAGTTTGGCATTTGAGGGGTTAATTAACTGTAAAAGTATCAGATTTGTCCGGCTTGCTTCAGGGTATGTTGTCCATTCTGTCAAAACTAAGTTTTATATAGTGGGATTTTTGCGTTGTACTTTAGTACCCTACCTAACATTCCCCTAATTAAACGACCCTGTCGAAGAAATCTGTCGAAAACATTGTTGGATAACGAAGTTGAATAATGAAAAAAGAATATATGAATAAAGCAGAGAGCGAAGGAGAAACTAAGAGAGAAAGACGGAGAGAGAGAGAGAGAGAGAAAGAGAGAGAGAGACAGACAGACAGACAGACACTTTTGTTTATGGTGATCAGAGGAACCTAAATTAAGTTGAAAATTCATGAAATGAAGAAAATATCAACCAGGCCAGTTGTCCTCAGGCTTTGGCACCAACACAACCAAATCCTTGCTATTTTTTTTCATTTTCTTCAAATATATGATGATTAGTTAAACGCCATGTAATAGCTGTAACAATGAATTAAAGAGAATGAAAATACACAGAGAGACAGAGAGAGAGACAGAGAGAGAGAGAGAGAGAGAGAGAGAGAGAGAGAGAGAGAGCGGTTTGTTTTTTGCTAGTAAATACATGAAGCTATTCCAAAATTAAGTTAATTACTCGTACAGAATGTTAAATCAGGTCACTTGCCTTGAGGACATGCCTACAAAACCAAAATATCAAGATATTTTTTTCAGCCTTTAATTACTCTCATCTCAAGGCGTAATGTGATTGTAGATAATGACATAAGCACCGCTCTAGCAAATAGAGGTTTAAAGCATCTCTCTGATCCACAATACACTGAAACGAACTTCTAAACGACCACTTTTTTTTCCTCGTGTAAACTGGAGCAGGTATAAGAAATGTTCATAAAAACAAATTGTGACATACATGTATATCTGAACCTTAACCATGGTGTTGTGATGAAAAACTTCTCGATTTTGTCAACAGAATTACTCTCTTTTCCAAAAGAAAAGAGGAAAACTAGTAAACTAGTGGTGTCTACCAGCCAAAAGAGTTAGAGACAGAGAAACATAAAATACCAGCCATACCAAGAAATCTCATAAAGTTGTTTTTTGCATATGGGTACAAGAAAATCAGAAATACCTTTTACTTTAGCTTCTGTTGGTTTTACTTGTGCTTGTCTAACAACGTGACCCAAAAATGTTAAACTAGCATAACAAATTTCACTTTTTACGAAATTAATCACGGTTATTGATAGATTGTATGTCTATTCCTGATAGATATGAGCAAACCGTTTAAGAAATAAATAATTCCAACTTACAGATCTCTATTCCGATCGAATAAATTCACACTTTCACTAATTCTATATTCTCAAAGCCACAGATCTTAATTTAAAATCCAAATCACCAAGACTAGGTAACTCCTATTTATACCAGCTTGGAAATAAACCCTTTCTAGAAAGACGATAACAAGCTGTTTATTTACATAAATTGATAAACAACTTGTTTTCTAACAAACGGTTTTTAAAATAACCAATGGAAAAACCAAAGAATGTTCTCTGTGTTTCTAGAATATCCAGTATATACGTAGAGTGAAAGTAATAATAAAAGCAGGTTACATGTATTTATTTCATGCTTTCCGGTAGAATATTGAGAAATAGCAGTGAAAATATTTTTCGATCTTACACTGGTACCATTAGTGAAAGTACTGATTTTCATGTTCTTGTTGTCTACGTTAATTGCGCGTGCCTTACAACCAGATGGAAATATGACGTCCTTTATCATATATTTCTATATATGTCTAAGTTCAAAATCTAAATCACCTAGTAAGTCACTCCTATTTATATCTGCTTGGAAAATTCTAGATAAGTTTTTTTCCAGAAAGATTTCAGCAAGATGGTTTTTGACATAAATTGATAAACAACTTGTTTACTAACAACCCGTTACTGAAAATAACCTCAATGAAAAAGCCAATAAATGTTCTCTATGTTTCTAGAATAGTCTGTATATAGAGTGAAAGTGATAACGGAACAGGTTACATGTACATGTATATCCTACATATCGTTGATTTACTTCCAAAACCTCGTAACTATAGCTTGTCACAAGCTATAGTTACGAGGTTTTGGAAGTAAACCGACGATATATAACACAGGCAAACAAAATATGGTTACCTATTAGCAGTCCTTACTACGTAGTTGACCTGCCCGTCTCGAGAATCCATGTATGAACCTCCTTTCAGGACATATTTAAGATCTTGTAGTTTCCGGTCCACAACACGCTCGTAATATCGACTGTTGGTCCATTCCCAAACGTTACCCAACATGTCAAACATACCTGTTGATAGATAAATGGATAAGTGTCTGGATCGATAGACGCATGGATGAATGAATGAATACATGAATGAATGAATGAATAAATGAGTGAATGAATGAATGAATGAATGAAGTGATTGGTGGGTATGTAGTTGAGTTGCTGGGTGGGTGGATAGACGGACAGAGAGACAGATAGACAGACAGACAGAGAGGTAGGCCGGTATAATGCAGAGAAATGACCCTCCCCTACGAAATGACGCATGGGCCATTTCTCTACGTAGAGGAATGATCCATGCGTCATTTTTCTGCGTAGAGGAATGACCCAGGTCATTATTCTACGTAGAGAAATAATCCCTCTTGGATCATTTCTCTACGTACAATAATGACCCGGGTCATTTCTCTACGTAGTGAAATGACTTCTGGGATCATTTCTGCGTACAATAATGACCCGGGTCATTTATCTACGTAGTGAAATGACTTATAGGTTCATTTTTCTACGTAGAAAAATGACCTGGGTCATTTTGTAGGGGAGGGTCATTTCTCTGCATTACACTGGCCGGCAGACAGGCAGACAGGCAGGCAGGCCGGCAGGCAGACAGGCAGTCAGGCAGGCAGGCAGGCAGACAGACAGTTCATCGTGTAAGGTTTATCACGAAAAGGGTTTAACAGAGACAGGAATGACGGACTCACTGTTGTTGTTTTGTGCCGGGAAAGCGTCCACGGGAGATAATCCCTTCCAACCATCTAGTCCTTTATCACCATCCGGGAAGCTACCCTAAACCAAAAAGTTATTTTAAACATAAAAAGAAAAGAAATTAAGTGTTCATGAAGATGACGGGCACACCGATTCTTACAATAATTGACCTTAACCCTAATATAATAATTGACTTTAACTCTTTTCCAAACGACAAAGTTTTAGACTGGTCCAAATTGAAAGGATTCGCAGACAACAAAATTAATGTGATTCAAAGATTGAAACTTGTTCTGGGATGCCGGTGGAAAACATTGTGGGAAAAAGAGAAAATGCTGGTCACCAGCATTTTCTCTTTTTCCTACAATGTTTTCAGAGTCGTATAAACCAGGGATTGTTTGGTAAAGGGTTCACATCTTGTGTATAACTCAAAGACACTTTAGACCCATTTCTAAATGCGAGCTCTCTCTCAAAAAAAAAAAAAACTGTAACGGAAACCTTAGATTGAAATAATAGAGTCTATATACCACCTGGGCCCGACTTCACCAACCATTCTTAAGAATGTTCTTTGCCTTATTCTCCAAAGTTTTCTATATTTGTAAGTAACACAACTTCTGATTGGCTAAACCATTCGGTTTAGCCCATCAGAAGTTGTGTTTCTTACAAATTTAGAAACCTTGAAAAATAAGAATAAGAATATTCTCAAGAATGTTTGGTGAATACAGGCCCTGGACTTTAAGATCAAGGGCGTGAGGTTTGAATCTGAATATAATCCTCTTATATAAGGTCATTAATGTCTGCATTGCACAGTTTTACACTAAACGTGTAGAGGAACAAGACTATTCTCTGTGAGTTTGTGATAGTGTACCAGGGCCCGTATTCACCAACCGTTCTTAAGAAGGTTCTTTGCCCTATTCTCCAGAATTTCCTACATTTGTAAGTAATACAAATTCTGATTGGCTAAACCGAATGGTTTAGCCAATCAGAAGTTGTGTTACTTACAAGTTTAGAAAACCTTGGAGAATAAGACTGAGAATATTCTCAAGAATGGTTGGTAAATACGGGCCCAGGTATCGTATCATATAAAATGCTTGACATACAAACAAACAAAAAAAGAGCTGTCTTACCTGCCAAGTGTTCATCCTAAACTTTTTGAATTTGTCGCCCCATGGATATTGTACACCTAAAAAAAGTGCGAATATTAAAGACTAAAATTGACAAATAAAATACATTACAATACAATACTCTCTGTTCATTCCAATATAGACAGTTGGACAATGAAACCTTTATTTGACAAAATACAAGATTAAATACAAAACTGTAGCCAGACATACAGACAGACGAACGGACAGACGGACAAAAAGACAGAGGGCTGGAATGACTAATGGACAAACACACCTATAGATGGACCTCGTGCGGCGAACTCCCACTCTTCCTCTGTAGGTAAACGTTTACCCATCCATTGACAGTAAGCTTTGGCGTCGTAATAACTAACATGAACCGCTGGATGGTTAAGCCGATCTCGAACATGAGACGATGGGCCCTCCGGCTGAAGAAGAACAGAAAATTATTAGTAGTACGGTCAGGTGGCACGGGACTTGGAAACTTGTTCAAGGCTGTGGTTAATCATGTCGGCCCAATGATTTGTAACAATGACAAACATAGCTATGTACCAAAAACAACATGGACAGTGCGATTGACGCCGTGATTTATCCAAGATTAACGTAAAAAGTTATAAAGGAAAAAAGGCGAAGAAGGTTCAAACTGTTTAAAAATATAGAATTGTAATAAGTTTTATAACGATATGTGGAAAATCAAAATAAAATGAGCACAAGGAATTATTATGCGAGTGAATATTATAAGAAAAAAGGTCAACATTAAAGACAGTTGAACTCGGGCACATATTAGAGTGTCCATTTCGATTGCTTTGCATGCAAGTGTATGTACGATATACATATAATTTTCTACCTAGCCCATTTTTGAGAGCCAAGATTACGATCACTACGATTTTATGAGCGTACTTTGGCTAATTGAGCCCGATTTCGAGATTCCTGCCATGCACCCTCTATAGCATGCTGGTTATTACCCCCATTTACATCAATTTCTAAAAGCCAATGAAATATCGTTTTACAAACCGCTTACTAATAAACATGAAGCGATAAGCAGACATCCACGTGGGTTTCCATGTTTACCTTCTATTCGAAAGGTAGCGACCTTGTTCCATTTTTGATCAAAGATGAAATGCTACAAGCGATTTCATTCGTTGCAGTTAGAGCTGGCTGCATCCAATGAAAAAGCGTATCGGGGAATGTAAAAATCAAGCTCGATCGGCCAAGGTTAGAGTAGCGTAGTGAATCGTCAACCTTGGCTTGCGAAGATGTACCTAGCCAGGAATTCCAATTAGATATTTCCTTTTTCCAATGATGCTTTTTGACATCTGACAATGATGATCCGGAACAGACTTACAAATAATTTCCAAAGATCTGTGAAGACCGTGATAAGGAGACTGCAATGAAGACTGAAAAGTTGGATCCCTACCCTGTTCCACTGAGCCCCTTTAACCGCCATCCACCAGGGATCAGCCGACTCGGAGCTCCAGCGTTCTTTGGTACTTTGATCTAAATATGTGGATAGGACCCAACTGTAGCCCTGTTTCTCGGCTGTCGTTTTGTATTTGGTTTTCTTCATTTTATACTTCCTGTAGGTAACCAAGATCCAAGATAAAACATCTTATTTAGAATCAACAACTCTGCTGGGTAGATCAAGATTCTATATTCAGAAACTATTCCTAGAAAGCTGTTTGTGCTCTTCTCCAAGATTTTTCCTCCAAGTTCTCTAAGTTGAAAGTATTACAACTTCTGATTGGCTAAATGAAATGGTTTAGCTAATCAGAATGTGTGTTACTTTTAGTTTTGAAAAAAAAAAAAAAAAAGTCTTGAAAATAAGACAAGGAATATTTGGTGAATACAGACCCAGTGGTTAGCGTGTCTGCCTCCGTGACCTGGTGGATGTGGGTTCGATACTCGTTGATGCAAACTTTATATACAAGCACAATATGTTTTCAGAAGACTTTTTGCTCAGGGTAAATATTTGGGACTGTTTGGTAAATATCTAACTTCATAATGTAGCCATCAACATTATTAGTTGTACTGTCAGGAGGCACGGGACAGGAAACTTGTTCACGGCTGTCGCAAACCATGTCGCCCCGAGCCGACGACTTAGTGGCGACATGATTTGCCACAGCCGTAAACATGTTTCCAAGTCCCCGGCTTCCTGACCGTACAACGAATTTCTTATATTGCGAACTTTTACCATGCCAATCGGAATTCAGCAAAATTTCCCCGTTTATATACCAACGAACTGAGTACGCTTACGACATTGCATTTCACGTCTGAGTGCCCCAGCTCCATGAAAACTGACGTCACTAAAACATTGGTAAAACATGCAGTTTGATGGATGAATTTGGTAATGCGAAAGAAATCGGATATGTTTTTATCTAAATATTGTTAACAAAAATTATAGGTAAGTACCTATACATTTTTATGATTTGTTGTCCAAAAGTAAAGAACCATTAGTGACCACAAACGACAATTTGGTTATCCATTTAACGTTGCTATTCATGAATGAGTTTCGACACTTCACAATTTGCTTAGCTGATAGGGGGAAGGCTCGTTTTCACCCCCTGTGTTTGTTTTAGAATGACAACAAACGCTAACTTTTTCAGAGGCTACTCATTACGTCTGTCCCGTGGCCGGCTGGTATCGGGTCGACACCGCCATTTTGAATGTTTTGCTGAAAGTGTTGGACATCACGTATACGGAGCCTCAAATATGGAATCTGCTTTTACGTGGGTTTTTAGCTCACCTGAGCACGAAGTGCTCATGGTGAGCTATTGTGATCGTGCTGTGTCCGGCGTCCGTCGTCCGTCGTGCGTCGTCCGTCGTCCGTCGTCAACTTTTTACCTTGTGTACGCTCTACAGGCCACAGTTTTGGTCGGATACTCATGAAAGTTGGTCAGGATGTTTGTCTCGATGAAATCTCGGACGAGTTCGAAAATGGGTCATGTGGGGTCAAAAACTAGGTCACTAGGTCAAATCTTAGAAAAACCTTGTGTACGCGCTAGAGGCCACATTTTGAGTCGGATACTCATGAAAGTTGGTCAGGATGTTTGTCTCGATAATATCTCGGACGAGTTCGAAAATGGGTCACGTGAGGTCAAAAACTAGGTCACTAGGTCAAATCTTAGAAAAAGCTTGTGGATGCTCTAGAGGCCGCATTTTGAGTCCGGTACTCATGAAAGTTGGTCAGGATGTTTGTCTTGATGATATCTCGGACGAGTTCGAAAATGGGTCAGGTGGGGTCAAAAACTAGGTCACCAGGTCAAATCTTAGAAAAACCTTGTGTACGCTCTAGAGGCCGCATTTTCAGTCGGATACTCATGAAAGTTGGTCAGGATGTTTGTCTCGATGATATCTCGGACAAGTTCGAAAGTGGGTCACGTGGGGTCAAAAACTAGGTCACCAGGTCAAATCTTAGAAAAACCTTGTGTACGCTCTAGAGGCCACAGTTTCAGTCGGATACTCATGAAAGTTGGTCAGGATGTTTTTCTTGATGATATCTCGGACGAGTTCGAAAGTGGGTCACGTGGGGTCAAAAACTAGGTCACCAGTTCAAATCTTAGAAAACTCTTTTGTACGCTCTAGAGGCCACATTTTCAGTCGGATACTAATGAAAGATGGTCAGGATGTTTGTCTGGATAATATCTCGGACGAGTTCGAAAGTGGGTCACGTGGGGTCAAAAACTAGGTCACCAGTTCAAATCTTAGAAAAACCTTTTGTACGCTCTAGAGGCCACATTTTCAGTCGGATACTCATGAAAATTGGTCAGGATGTTTGTCTGGATGATATCTCGGATGATTTTGAAAATGGGTCACGTGGGGTCAAAAACTAGGTCACTAGGTCAAATCTTAGAAAAACCTTTTGTAGGCTCTAGAGGCCACATTTTCAGTTGGATACTCATGAAAGTTGGTCAGGATGTTTGTCTGGATGATATCTCGGACAAGTTTGAAAATGGGTCACGTGGGGTCAAAAACTAGGTCACTAGGTCAAATCTTAGAAAAACCTTTTGTACGCTCTAGAGGCCACATTTTCAGTTGGATACTCATGAAAATTGGTCAGGATGTTTGTCTTGATGATATCTCGGATGAGTTTGAAAATGGGTCACGTGGGGTCAAAAACTAGGTCACTAGGTCAAATCTTAGAAAAACCTTTTGTAGGCTCTAGAGGCCACATTTTCAGTTGGATACTCATGAAAGTTGGTCAGGATGTTTGCCTGGATGATATCTCGGACAAGAACGAAAATGGGTCATGTGGGGTCAAAAACTAGGTCACTAGGTCAAATGTTAGAAAAACCTTTTGTAGGCTCTAGAGGCCACATTTTCAGTCCGAAACTCTTGTAAGTTGGTCAGAATGTTTGTCTTGATGATATCTCAGACAGGTTTGAAAATGGGTCATTGGGGGTTAAAAACTAGGTCACCAGGTCAAATCTTAGAAAAACCTTGTATATGCTCTGGATGCCACATTTTCAGTCCAACACTCTTGAAAATTAGTCAGAATGTTTGCCTTTATAATATCTTGGATGAGTTTGAAAATGGGTCATGTTGGGTCAAAAACTGGGTCAATAGGTCAAATGTTATAAACACCTTTTGTATGCTCTGGAGGATACATTTTCAGTCTGATACTCCTAAAACTTGTTCATAATATTTGTCCTGGTGATACCTTGAATGAGTTTGAAAATGGGTCATGTGGAGTCAAAAACTAGGTCAATGGGTCAAATATTAGAAAAACCTTGTGTACACTCCAGAGGCTACATTTTCTGCCTGATACTCTTCAGACTTGGTCAGAATGTTTGTTTTGGTGATGTCTCAAAAGAGTTTGATAATGGGTATTTGTCGGGTCCAAAACTAGGTCACTTGATGAAATCTTAGAAAAACCTTTTGTACACTGTAGAGGCCACATTTTCAGTCCAATACTCATGAAACTTGGCCAGAATGTTTGTCTTACTGATATCTCAAAAGTGTTTGATGATGGGTAATGTCTGATAAAAAACTAGGTCACTGGGAAACTAGATGGTGCATGTTTGGTCAATAAACTCAGGTGAGCGATTTCAGGGCCATCATGGCCCTCTTGTTTCTTATACAAGGGTGTTAAAAGTCGTGATTATGTGGTAAACAGTTAAGCGGAAAGAATAGATTATATTTTTTTAAAATAAGTGAATATACTTACACATGTTATCGTTTGTTGCCATTCTAAAACAAATACGTGGGGGTAAAAACGGGACATTCCATAGTCAGGTAAGCAAACTGTGAAGTCAACCATCGTAAAGTTACAAGGATAACCTAATGATATTGGGTCACTCTGAAGGGAAATTCGAGTACGATAGCGTACTCAGTTCGCGAGACCATAAAATAGCGCAATTTCACGAAATACACATTGATGTGGTGAAACTTTCCATTACAATAAATTCGTAAGATCGTACGGTCAGCTGGTAGGGGACTTGGAAACGTGTTCAAATATCTGGCAAATCGGGGAACATGATATTGCTGCACCAGCATCTTCGCGAGTCAAAGTTACAATCACTACGTGGATCTTACTTTGGCTGATTGAGCCCGGTTTCGAGATTCCTGCGATGCTCCCTCTATTGGATGCTGGTTATTACTCCCCTTTAAATCATGTTTCTAAAAGCAAATGAAATATCGTTTTACAAACCGCTTACATGAAGCGATATGCAGACATCCACGTGGGTTTCCATGTTTTACCTTTTATTCGAAAGGTAGAGACCTTGTTCTATTTTTATCGAAGATGAAATGCTACGAGCGATTTAATTCGTTGCAGCTAGAGCTGGCTGCATCCAATGAAAAAGCATATCGGGTGAACGTAAAAATCAAGCTCGATCCGCCAAGGGTAGAGTAACGTAGTGAATCGTCGGCCTTGGCTTGCGAAGATGCTGCAGCAGTGGACAAGCTTCCAAGTCCCCTGTCACCAGACCGTACAATTACTGTATTAACAATACAGCGTAAACTATGGAAACATTTAAACCTTTCAGTAGAAACTAGAAATGTTCCTGTTTGTTTTACTTAGTGAGGTCGGGGTTCACGATCTCGACGTTTCGTGTTAATTGTACATTGGTCATTTCTTAATTGAGTTCTAGTGTTCATTAGGTCCTGGTGATTGCCTTCCCACGGTATCCTTATTGTGATTTACAAATACCGAGTATCAGAAATCGTGTCTGCGTAACGGACATAGCTAATGTATTCGACCAATCCTTAAAGTACAGAATAAATCAAACGAATCTTTCCAGTCAAGAGAGAAAAAAAAAAACAAGTTGGATTCTTTAAAACAGAAGCCAGGAGAGGTCAACATCAATGTTTTCAAATAGTTTATTGGCTTTCAATTTCAATATATTTATGAGCAAGCGAGTAAAAAGGCCGCCGCGTAGAAACCTCATATGCTTTACATGACGGTAATTTGATCTTCTTGACGCGTTTTCAAGTTACATGTTCTTGTCCAGCAGTCTTCTTTCTCTTTTTTTAAAGATTTTTTTCTTATTTTTTTCTTCTGCTTGGAATATTTGCTTAATTAAAAAAAAGAAAAACTACAATCATTAGAGATATTGTTTGCAGCCATGACTGTTACTAAATTAAATCTTTTCTGTCCTATTTCTTTTTTTTTTTTCATTTCGCTTTATTTACAAAACCATGACGAAACAGACTGTGTATCAGAACAATTACGCTACAAGAAATAGAACTAGACAGCAAACTCTGTGGCAGTCTGCCTGTTAAACTCACCACTGTTGGAGAGGTCTGATCTGATGACCTCTCCAATAAAGAATAGATGGTTGGTGTCTCGGATAGATTAACTTCATCGGGCAGAGCGGAGGATCTTTTTCTGATGAGCCGAAGTATGGATGTTTATTGTTCGCTTTCTAGTAGTTTATCGAAAAATAAAGGAGGAATGTTTTCGATATTTTATAGTTAATACTAGTGCAAAATACCGATTTTATTTTCCAGTTATATTCAATTCACGGTCCGTAGAATCAGTAGTTCCCACGCACTAGTTAATTAGGTAAAATGCACTCAACCAGATGCAATTTATACATGTCACCGCGGCTTAAATCACTTCAAACCTGTGCTTCCCTCTTTTCAACCCCTAGGCTGCTAAGCGTGAACCAAGGACTTTTTGCTAGACAAAGACGAGATGCACGCTCTGTTTACATGATATATAATGTACGATATATTAAGGTATAACGTGTCCCTTAGAAAACAACTATTTCCACTAAAATATCATCCTGCAAAATTAGCTATAATTAAAAATGAGTATTATTGAACTACTTTCACCGATTCATTTTTTCCATTTTTTCCTTCTTTGAATTATCATTTATAAATCTAAAACCACTATAATCTCAATTCTAAAGGATAATAATTACCTCCCTTTTCAGAAAACTGACAAAAGTATCAAAAAATAATTTCAAGATAGACATAAACGGAATTTCTGATCCGTTAGAAATGTGCAAAAATATTATTTCTGCATGAATCCTCATTTATCCTTATTTATCAACCAAATAGAATTTTTGCCCCATGTTCACCGGAAGTGCATTACACAGGTCTTACCTTAAGACGGCTTATATATATATATTACATAATAAAGGTGGTAAAGTTCGTCATAAAACGGACACCTGTGACGGCCGGGGAAAGTTTCTGTCCTTGGTAACACCAGGTAATACCCCGAAAACAAAAATTACAACAGCTACAAGCATACATACCAAAATTGAGCAACCGTCACTGGATATATATCCATATAGAAGGGTTTAACTTCAGTCGGTCTCACCGGATACTCTCCCGTCGAGGACTTGGGATCATTTATACCTGTGTAAAAGTTATAGTTCAACAAGAAAGACCTGTTACTTATCTGTATTCATCAATACTCGGTGAATTTTGCAGATTCCTACTCAAACTTTAACCCTTATCCTACTAAATAACTAATGATTAAATTATCAGTTCGATATTAATAATTTATATATGTGGTTTCAAAGTTATGATTTGGGGAATAATATCTCCTTATCGGACAGTGTAGATCCAAGATCAGACTGCACGTTCTGTGCAGTCTGATCTTGATCTATACTGTCCGCAAAAGGTCAGCTAGTCGCGCGTAGCACCCAAAGGGTTTATCATATAATTTTGAAATCGGTTTTTACAAAAAAAAAAATGACCCCGCGAAATTCACCGAGTATTGACGAGAGTAGTTCTTATATATAAGAGACAAGTCAACTTTGTTGGCCAAAACTAAAAGATGTCTGGAAAAATAACAATATAACGATAACCCGATTTAGATTCGAACCTAGTACCCTAGAATTGAGAGTCATTCACCTTATCACAGTAGCTGTTTATCTGTACCATTGGAAAGACGTAATATATAGAGTATATTATTTTTTTTCGGTGAAAGATCGAAATTTATTTCATCGAGTGGACACCATCGGTAATATTTTCACGAGTGGCTGCGCAACTCGTGAAAATATTACCGATGGTTTTCACGAGACGAAGTATATTTCGATATTTCGATCTTTCACCGAAAAAAACAAATATTCTATTTATTTCATGCTTTTAATCCTTTCTGAGAGGAGCTTTATCAAAATCCAGTACAGTTATTTTCCGTTATTCCCCGTGGCGTACCCCTCCCGCATAGCAACGCATTACAATATTACGTCAAACACGAGAAATGTAAGGTAAATGACGTCATATTTCCATCTGGTTGTGAGATACGCGCAATTTACCTAGGCAACAAGAACATGAAATTCAGTATTTTCACTGGTGGTACCAGTGTAAGATCGAAAAATATTTTCACTGCTATTTCTCGATATCCTACCGGTAAGCATGAAATAATTGTAAATCATTGTTTTGAAAAGCTACGGACATTTGAACCGAGTACAAAAGTAACGAGCGACAGCTTTTAAAAATTGTGTCGAGTAATTTTCAATTATTATCTTTTATTTCATCGCCCTCCTTGATTATTCATTGTGCCTCACAACTCACAAGTGTGGTTTATTGAACGATAAACCACGGTAGGAGGAAGATTATTTTTTCATCAACAGCTGATTATAAAATTCTTTGGAAATTGTACAGATGATGCATCATACCCGTCAAAGTATATAAGAATTACTTTTTTCAAACATTCGACCGAATAATGTAGTAGACTGTTCCTTTGACATATGGAAAATTGACCAATAGCGAAAAGTTTCGACCTAGTTCAGCTTGGGCAGTCCGCGCACGCTGAAATGTGTCGATGCTTTTCGCAGATGCATTAAGCGCCCTTTTCACAGAGCACTGCTAATTTGGTTTGCCCAATCAGGAGAAGTGTTACTTTTAAAACTAGAAAAATATTCAGAGAACGATTAACCATTTACCAAACTATCCCTGGTTTTTACGAGCCTTAAATAGAAGCCTTTTGAAAACATTGTGGGAAAAGGAGACAATGCTGGTAACCAGCATTGTCTCCTTTTTCCCACAATGTTTCTGTCCTGCTGGAAACAAATTTCAATTTTAGAGTTACGTTTATTTTGCCGTCTGCAAGTGCTTTCAGTTTGGACCAGTCTAAAATTTTGTCGTTTTGGAAAGGGTTAAGAATGGTTCGTGAATTCCAACCCAGCTGTTACAGCTGGACGTTTGTATGTCTAACGGTATAGTAATTGATTAGTGCAAGGCGAGGTATCTGTTTATAAATAACATCTGATTTATTTGAAGATGGTTGCAATAGAATTCCAGTTATATCACGGCAACAGCTCACATGTTCATGCATGTCCCGTATTTCACCAATTGTAGGTTGGAGCTCTGAAGCGCTTTACCAAGGACACGTATGCACACGAACAACCTATAACCTTGAGTGTGTATCGAAATAAGACATGCAAATTGTCAAACCTGCCTTCCCTAATTATAACAAACCAGATTACTTCATGATTTGCTCAGTTGTTAGGCTAAAGACAGTTTATGGAGCCAGTATCATTGATTGATTGATTGTATTGTGTTTAACGCCTTTTTCAACATTATTTCAGTTATATCGCGGCGGACAGTGCACTTTGTATGCTTTCCTGGAGATTTGTCCGCCTGGGTGGCTCAGTGGTGAGCACGTCGGACTCATGACCTGGTGGTTGTGGGTTCGATACCCGGTTGAGGCGAACTTTCTTTCCGGCGTATTTTCGCTCCTCACCTCTGCTAAAGCATGTGAGAAAAGTAGTCGGTGGCTTTGGAAAGAAAGTTGTGTTAGTATATATTGGTGTGAGAAAGCCAGGAAACACATGTTCGTCATGATAAGACCTTATAGCTGTTAAAGTGGCGTTAAAACTCAATACAACCAACCAATCCTGGAGATTTAGTTACCAGTACTCCGCACAATATTCTGTCCAAGCCACTGGCTTCTTTTCCCACATAACCATTGTCGAAACAATGATCAGCGGTGAGAGAAGAATCGCAATGGCTATCATCAATCATTGGAAAGAAAATTCGCCGAGCCAGGAATCGAACTCACGACCCCCCTCTTCTCAAGTCCTGTACCATCCCCAACTTTCAGCTGCAGGTCGAGCAAGAGTTACTCTCCTTGGAACTTATCGATTATCTGGTCCGAAAGGATTTCCGATAACGGCCTGTCATATAGGATTCAGAAGGGAAAATTTTTTGATCGACTAAAACACATTTTTCTTCTAAAATGATTAAAATCTATAACGTCGTGAAGTATTCTGTAATATCTCTACTTTACTTCAATATAATTTTAATTCCTGTAGCAAAATGGGAAGTTGCGTCCATTTTGATTTAAAGTTACTGACCCATTGTCCTTCTTATTTCTATATAAAGGTTTAAGAAATTTGCTCTTGCGCCGTTTTTGACGCTAAATAACATAAAAATGAATTGCAAGCAAAAAATCTATAACGTCTTGAAGTATTCTATGTTTTGTTGTGATTATGATCAAAGTATTCGTTTACATTTGTGAAATTGAGATCTTGCGTCCATTTTAGTTTAAAAACGATACTATCGTTAATTTTTGTATAAAAAATGCAGTATCGAGCAAAGTGAGATTTTAAGACTGGGTGAAAAGATTTAGCAACGGATAAAGGGAAGATAAGAACTGATGACATGATAACCTTGTCTGTATTGTTTTGTTAAACCTGAATCCTGTTTTTACACATTGTCCAAATATATAATAAGATTGTATTTATCATTTTTATACATGTACGTGTATATTATTTGCATCAGTGAAAACTTTTAAGAGATTTGTAAAAACCATTATTTTCCCAGTATCGTCTTTTTTAATTCTTTTTGGAAAATAATTTCAATTTAGTTAGCATAAATTTCTTTAAATTGCATTTTTATTTATTTATTTATTATTTTTTTTTTTCTTTATTTCTAAAGAAGATTGAATTTGTTGTACTATTGGATCATTATAGTAATTATGCAGTCAATAGACCAGTAACAAACTGTACAAAACAAGCAGTCTGATCCTGGGCCGAATCGGTTTTATCTTATGTGTCGAAATTCTTTTGGCTTAAAAAAATTGACGTATCAATATCAATATGTGACTAAAATCAGCAGAAAACAATTTGCGTTTTGAGAATATTGATGTGACCCGAACAGCTTACTCCCGAATTTCAACGGTCCTGCATAAAACCTTTTGAAAACATTGTGAGAAAAGGAGAAATACCAATATCCAGTATTGATTCCTTTTCCTACAATGTTTTCTACTCTTTTAAAGTGAAGAATATCAATTTAGCTACATTTGAATTATTTTCTGAAATTGCTTTTTTTTCTAAGTTGGTGAAGTCAAAAAGTTCTCCATATGGGAAAAGATTTTAAATTATTGACTTTTGAAAACACATGAGAGGGAGAAAATACATGTGATCAGATTGAAAATAGCGAGGAAATTTGAATATGTGAGCTGTCGCCATAAAATACTTTTGAAAATGCATTAATCATCACACATTTGCAAGTAAAGAGCTAAAGAGAGAAGGCGGCAAATTGGACTTCCTTATACAAGATCTTGTTAAACTTGACTTTAAATCCTTATAAATAATCTCATAAAAAAATTATGATCTTAGTTTAAACATTTAGTTTTAATTTATTCAATATACTAACATCATTCATTTACAACAACATGTATTGCGAAAAGGATTGAAACGAAAGCATCAAAGCTTATATAGTTCCTCTCCCTAAAGAAGTCTGATTTTTTTCCTGATACATGTACTTTCTTTCCGATTACCCCGTATAAATGTATCAATGTATAACCATTACGTAACACCAATCAAGATACCCGATAGGCGTCTTATCTAACAGTGAGACTCGGTCATCATCGGAGAACTCCGGCACAATGCAAACGATCAGGGAAAAAGAAAGAAAATACGATAGTTGCTTTATAAAGGTGTAAAAAGGGCTAAAAATGTATTTTCTAAATGACTGAAAACTACGCCATATATTAAAGAACAATAAATAAGCTTTCTGACTTCCCTGAAGATAATTTTGATTTTCCAACAATATTGTGCAAGCTGATTTATGTTTACCGTGTGCTCACAAAACCACTGACTTCTTCTAAAAAATGACGAAATTATTTTAAAAAGAACTGACCTATTGAACATAAAGGTTAAAAAATATAATTTGTATATGGTTGGTTGGTTTATGATAGGTCAGACAATACCTGTGTGGGCTGATCTACCACCACACTTTCCCCAGCCTAATATACATTTACGTACATGTATTTGTGACGATGCTATGCAAAACAATTACAATAAAATGCAGTCTGTTGACTATGTAATAGCTCTATGCAACAGGTTGGAGATTAATGTTTTCAAAAATATTGTAACAAGAGAAGCCTCTTCATAATATCCTTAACTTTGTTAGCTATATTAGCTATTCAGAAATATATCAAACCGAAGTATTTTTACTATTGTACCATTTTTGTTGATAAATCAATAAAAATTTCAGAGATTGAATTCAAAATTATGATGAAAAAATCAGAGATAAAATTCCAAAGATGCAGTAAACATATGTGCTGTTACATTTCGAGCGTTCGTGTCGCGCTCCTCCCCCGGCTTTAGTCTCATCATAAGAAACTTGTACTGCGGATATTTTTCCTTTTTTTAACTCTTCAGGGACTGGCAATGTATGACTGTCCCAATATTTAAAGCAGTTGTAGACAACACAATAAATATGGCTCAAATTATTCAATTTGTATCAATTAAGGCATGACAACATTGTTTGAAAAAGAGCAAATGCTGGTCAAAAGCATTTCTATAGCTGACCATAATTTTTCAAACGCGTGCTTTCGGTAAAATTTGAGGTAGATCAAATTGCAAGACCTGAAAGGAAAACAAATCCTACAAATTTTGGTACCCCAGTAATTTACAACCCCAGATATCCCGCAGAGTTGTTTTCCAATAAATTGAAACCCTCTACACTCGAAGCGCGAAATTCGGGTTTTAAGTGCAAAGGGTTTGCAGAGATCGCCAGTCAATATATAATTCCGTATGTGATCGATTTCACGGCCAAAAGGGATCAAACTCTCATAATTTAATTGGCTTACATAGCGGTCAAATAACAGTTACCGGGTTTGATTTGCATGATAAAGTTGGCCATGCGCTACCGACCTAGTTACCGGGGCTCGGTTTCATACCATTGATGACTTGTTTGGGATCATTGTTCAAAGAGATACGTTAACCGTTTACCACACAATCCCTACTTTAGACGACCCTGAGAAAGAAACCTACAGAAAATCATTGTGGGAAAAGGAGAAAATGCTGGTAAACCAGCATTTTCTCCTTTTCCCACAACGTTTTCTAACCTTCACAAAACAAATTTCAAATTTTTCCCTCAGTCACTTTTATTTTTGTCTCTTGCAAAATGCTTTCAAATTGGACAAGCCAAATGAGACAAGACAAACAAAAACGTTTGGAAATGAGTTAGCTCATTACCACACAATCCCTACTTTTGACGCCCCTGATAAGAAGACTTTTGAAAACACTGTGGTAAAAGGAGAAAATGCTGGTAACCAGCATTTTCTCCTTTTCCCACAACGTTTTCTACCCTTCACAAATCAAATTTAAAAATTTTTCAATCACTTTTATTTTGTCGTCTGCAAATGCTTTCAATTTGGACCAGTCTAAAATTTTCTCGTGTGGTAAAGAGTTAAGTTCCCTTTTCCCAGAGCATAGCTCATTCCTTAAATTCGGAAATTAAGGGACGTGCACTCCATAACACTCAACCTTTTGGCTGCTATTCCTGACTTAACCCTTTACCTAATATGTCAATTTGAGGCACTTCCATTTCAGCAGCAAATGAAGATATGATGTAAAAAAATATGGACAAATGAAGTTACAAATATCTAAATTGAGTGGAAAACATTGTGGGAAAAGGAGAAATTGCTCGTTACGAGCAATTTCTCCTTTTCCGACAATGTTTTCAAAAACTGTCTGTTGTTGATACGTCAGAATGAGTATCTATGGAGTGAAGGTTTAAGGCGCTCTAGTGACAAGTAAAGGTCAATATCAAACTCCACACAAAAGTGCAGTCTGATCTTTGCTGTACACTATCCAGCTGGGGTACTTACTGTATATACTGGGGATTTATATACGGTAAAAGTCACAGTCTAGAAGGTTATAAAGGCAAAAGATTGACAGACAGACAGACATACAGACAGACAGACAGACAGAAAGGCAGACAGACAAACATAGTACCTATAATAAACTTTCCTCCTAGCTGTTGCCGCATGGCGTCTTTAAAATCGTATCTTTTCTGCAGCACTAAAAAAGTAAAATGTAAGAAGAAAGCATTTTCACTCATTAGATGCAAAGGTTCGACTCAATGTACTTTTTTCGAAGAGTGAAGATCAAGATCAGAATGCATAAATGAGCAGTCTGATCTTAGACCCACACTGTCCAAAATTAAGGGTTCTTCCCGCTCACAGGAACTTTGAATTTTGCTGCAGTATAGCTGTTAACTGGATAAGTTTCCAAATCTCTCTCTCTCTCTCTCGCTCTCATTCTCTCTTACATATCCCTTTACTCCATAGATACTCATTTCTACACATTGCTCGAAGAAGCCTATGGAAAAAATTGTGGCAAAAGGTGAAATTGCTCATGACGAACAATTTCACCTTTTGTCACAATGTTTTCTATGCTATCAAAAGGAATCATATACACATAAGAAACGGGCTTCATCCTTGCTGTTATTTAGGGTCAATTAGAAATACCATAGAAATGCCTTATTGCTTGTAGGAGCCTTTGGAAAACATTGTGGCAAAAGGTGAAATTGCTCGTGACGAGCAATTTCACCTTTTGTCACAATGTTTTCTACGCTATCAAAGGGTGTCATATACACATACAAAACGGCCTCATCCTTGCTGTTATTTAGGGTCAGTAAAAGATACCATAAAAATGCCTTACGGGGTTAAGGGATAAATAAATGATATTTTGGCGAAAGGAGCTAAATGCATCTCCGATTATACCAAGCAAGACATCAGGTAATTATAGAACAATATAACACTTTTTGTCAAACAACCGGCGGACTCTTGGGTTTACTGGTCCTTTGTCATGCAATAAATTGACCAATAGCAAAAATTATCGACCCAGACCAGCTTGCCCGGACTGCATAGGTTGACATGTGTCCATACTTTTCGCAAATATATTAAACCCCCTTCGCAACAGCATGAATCAAATTCCATAGATATGATAAATCGCTGCCATTTAACCCTTTCCCAAACGACAAACTTTTGGACTAGACCAAATTGAAAGCATTTGCAGACGACAATTCAACTCCTGCTGAAAAGATGATTTCTGTCTATGATAGGGTAGAAAACATTGTGGGAAAAGGAGAAAATGCTGGTTACCAGCATTTTCTCCTTTTCCCACAATGTTTTCAAAAGGCTACTATTCCAGACCCGTAAAAACCAGGGATTGTTTGGAAAAGGGTTAAGGTTGTAGACCCCTAATACCTCTAGTGCTGCGTTGCATAAAGTTTTCTTGATAGTTGATAAATACGGTATTTATACAGGTATAATACTTTTGCACATTTTTAACCGACCAGAAATTTCTTTATGCCTATCTTGAAATTATTTGTAGATACTTTTGTTAGTTTCCAGAAAGGAGAGGTAATTACTATCTCGCTTTGTAATGA
This sequence comes from Tridacna crocea, assembly GCA_943736015.1. NCBI lineage: Eukaryota > Metazoa > Mollusca > Bivalvia > Cardiida > Cardiidae > Tridacna > Tridacna crocea. The sequence continues at coordinate 31,036,332 of OX031072.1, read as the reverse complement.
AAATATAGTGGTTTTAGATTTGTAAATGAAATTTCTTTATGCCTATCTTGAAATTATTTGTAGATACTTTTGTTAGTTTCCAGAAAAGGGAGGTAATTACTATCTCGCTTTGTAATGAAAATATAGTGGTTTCAGATTTATAAATGATAATTCTAGAAAAGACAAAAAGGGAAAAGTAGCTTGGTTAAAGCAGAATAATAATACTCTTTTTTAATCATAGCAAATTTTGTAGGATAATATTATTGTGGAAATAGCTGTTTTCTATTGGGGGTCTACTACGTTAAATCTCAGATCTTTATCATAAATCCTACTTACTTTGATCAACCTCATAATTTCTAAGAGTTTCGGCTATATTTAAAAATATCACAAATATAAGAACACTTAAAGTAACATGTCTATCGTCCTCCGCCATCTTACGTCAAAGTGTAACTTCTTTTTATAAAACCGGAAGTCGGTTTCCGGAAGTGACATGTTGTAAGATATTATACCAATCTTTTGTACGATATGATATTGATAATTGTGTTCTATCCAAATCGACTTCCATATCTTTCATTGTCAGGTGGTCTATTTGTGGCTGTGACGTGGTGTAACATATTGCAAAAGATTTCTGTGTCTCACGTGACTTTACCCTTAATCAACAGAGGTCCTATGTGACTCAGAAATAAAGTGTAGGATTTGTAACGTGGATGTACTGGGTTTCTGTGGAAATGTCCTTGGACAAGACATTTCAGAGCCTCGTTTTAGTTCTGGTAAAATCCAGGACATAGATGAATAGATGAGTTGTTGCTGTGTCGACAGCAGCGTAACATAACATTCAAACTGGATCAACGGTATAGAACAGTACTTAACTGTTTTTTCAAAAAATGTAGAATTAGCAAACAGTAAAGGCAAAAAGCTTTTGTGGGAAATGGAGGACATGCAAGTATTGCATTTACTTCTTTTCGCACAATGTTTTCGGCCCTTTAACCCTTTACCAAACGACAAAATTTCAGACAAGTCCAAATTGAAAGCACTTGCAGACGACAAAATAAATGTAACTCAAAAACTGAAATTTGTTTCCAGCAGGGTAGAAAACATTGTGGGAAAAGGAGAAAATGCTGGTTACCAGCATTTTCTCCTTTTCCCACAATGTTTTTTTCAAAAGGCTTCTTTATCAGGGCTGTAAAAACCAGGGATTGTTTGGGAAAGAGTTAAAAAAGGAAATCCTGTAATTTTAGCCACAGTTTAATTTTTGTAAGCGAACGCGTGTATAGGTCTAAAATTTTGTGGTATGGAAGTGTAACACTGGTGAAGTGTACGACTTGTGACCCGGAAGTCCGGGCTTTGAACTCCGCGGGATCCACTGGTTCTGTTCATGAGAATGTCCTTGAGCAAGGCACTTTAGAGCCATAGCCTAGTTCTAGTGAACACTGGTAAAGTGTTCAACTTGAGACCCGGAAGTCCGGGCTTCGAACCCCGCTGGATCCACTGGTTCTGTTCATGCGAATGTCCTTGAGCAAGGCACTTTAGAGCCATAGCCTAGTACTAGTTAACACTGGTGAAGTGTACGACTTGTGACCCGGAAGTCCGGCCTTCGAAACCCGCTGGATCCACTGGTTCTTTTCATGGGAATGTCCTTGAGCAAGGCACTTTAAAGCCATAGCCTGGTACTAGTGAACACTGGTGAAGTGTACGACTTGTGACCGGAAGTCCAGGCTTCGAACCCCGCTGGATCCACTGGTTCTGTTCATTGGAATGTCTTTGAGCAAGGCACTTTAGAGCCATAGCCTAGTACTAGTTAACACTGGTGAAGTGTGTGACTTGTGACCCGGAAGTCCGGGCTTCGAACTCCGCGGGATCCACTGGTTCTGTTCATGGGAATGTTCTTGAGCAAGTCACTTTAAAGCCATAGCCTAGTACTAGTGAAACCCTGGAATTACATGGATATGTGAACTCTCGCCGTGATAACACTGAAATAATGTTGAAAGCGGAGTAAAATACCGTTCAGTCATCAGTCAATCGTAGTAAAGAAAAGGGTTGAACACCACGTCACGTGCTGTTTGATTGCAATACCGCAAGCTGTTACCATCTATGACTATTCACTCTTTGTTCCAATAATCCTGAGCAATAATTCAGAGTCCCCGCTTGATTTGTCTGAAAAATAGAAGATATTTGCGAAATGGTTGTGGTTTTCTCGATAACATACCGGGCGTATTCCTTTCGCCTGTTCTGACACAATATTCTGTGTTCTGGAATGCTGTTCTGGAATGTGCAAAAGGAATGTTTCAGAACACAGTACACTGTTCCGGAAGTATGTTCTGAATGGAGCATGTTCGGAACATTGTTCTTAACCATATCGAAATGAAAGTACATTGGCATGATGGCTGTTGCAACAGCTACTGTCCTAGCTGTGTTAGTTAAGAAAATGATCAGCTGCGGAGAGGGAGAGTAGAGGAGAGTTTACTCTGCCCCTATTATTGGCACTTATGTCATAAAAAAGAACAATTGCAAATTTTGCCATGACGAATTGTCCGTCTTTCAGCCATCTTGCATCACCTAGCAACCGTTTAGCAGGTGCGCTACACCTCGATTGGATTAGCACAGTCAGAACATGTTCTGAAGAACACGGCACAGTGTTCCGAAATACTCCATTGACCTAGAACATGTTTGGAGTGTTCGGAGTAGTGAAACGATTAGTCCCAATGTGAGCTATGCCCTGTGAATAAGGGGGTTTGTGGTATATGCAAAAAGTATCGACCCATGTCAACCTGCGCAGTTTGCGCAGGCTGACATGTGACGAAACTTATTGTCACTGGTCCATTTCCTATATGTCCAATAACCAGTCTCTACAAATGTCTACCGGCCCTCACTCTCGTATCAAAGACGAAAGCTGCCGAGATTGGCCGATTAGCCTTTACAGAAACGTCGATGTTACACGATATTTACCGGTGATGTATTGGCGAGGTCATCAGACCTCTCCAACACTGGTGACTTTAAAAGGCTGACTGTCACAGAATTTGCTGTCTAAATCCATTTTTCTTGCGAAATTGTGACGATAAACAGTCTGTTTCGTCATGGTTTTGTAAATAAATCGAAATAAAAAAAAAGTGAAACAGGAAATAGACGTGGTTTATTTTTATATGACGAATTTCAGAAAAATATTTGATACATTAATTTGCCATGGCTGCAAATGACCCCTAAAATAACTGTGCTTTTTCATTAAGTAAATAAATCTAAGGAAAAAATAAGAAGAATTTCGTTAAAAAAGAGAAAAAAGACCGCTGGACAGGAACATGCAACTTGAAAATTGTGCGGAGGTAATTGCAAAATCAACGAAACTAATGACCAAACTATTAATGCATACTAACGAAGAAAGTTGTCAGGTACCATATGCACTGTTTTGTTTTGAAAGATCTTCAATAACAATAATGTACAAGCTGAAAAACTTACTTTTTAGAAACGAAAATGGTGCATTCAAAATGTCTCCTTTTTAAAACGAAAATGGCGCATTTAAAATGTCGGTGATGACGTATGCAATGACGTAGGTTGTTACACCTAATGTGTATACACGTGATGACTTGTTTGGTATCATGGCTCACAGAATCACACTATCCCTACTTTTGATGACCCTGAGAAAGAAGCCTTTTAGAAAACATTGTGGGAAAAGGAGAAAATGCTGGTAACCAGCATTTTCTCCTTTTCCCACAATGTCTTCTACCCTTCACAAAACAGATTTCAAATTTTCGGTCACTTTCATTTTGTCGTCTGCATATGCTTTCGATTTGATAAAGCCCAAAATATTGTCTTTTGGTAATGAGATAAGCCCCTTTTAGCTTGACCGTGGCTAATATACTTTGGATTTGTTTCAAATTGGGATAACGAGGTTGGTTATTTCCGTTTATTTATCGTCGCTACTGGTTGCCCATCTGAGCGACGCCCCCAGAAGACGGTTAGTTGTTATGGGGGATAGTGCAAGGATACAGGTCGAAACTACTGAGAGCTTCCCCTGGTTATTTAACGTGTTCGGCGTATAGCACCGTCACACGGGATCTCGATTTAATGTCTCTTCCGAAAGACTATTAGTAATTTTAGTTGGCCAGCCGGGGATTCGAACCCACAACTTGTAGTGACTCGAAACATCGTGCTCACGAGTCCTACGCTCTTCCTGCTGAGCTGATATCGGCTGGTATAGGGATAACGGGGACCAGTAAGACACGTATTTATTGTATATTTTGAGGACTACTTTTTACCTGCGGAGGAACAAAACCTTTCGGCTGCATTGTGAAGCTGTTTATAAGACAATTTCTAGGATGCACATATTGGTCGAGATTCATCACAAAAACGACATCGGATCGACATGGTTTTCTTTTGCATGTTATGGATGTACTTTTGAAATTAATCAGACAGAGAAGCCTTAGGTTTGCCATTTTAAGGATCTGTGAAACTATAAATTAAGGAAAAATGTCACTTTTTTTTTTCAATGTGGCAAAACACATGAACAAGTATTGTGCCACCTTTATTTCGACTTTCTGTGAAGTCTAAAAGTGGATTTCTGAAAGTCTTGAAATTTCAACTTTTCTTTAAGATGAACTTGGATTAGTTAGCGGACAGTGTATACCAAGATTAGACTGCACTCTCTACAATCTTGATGTAATCCATAGGAAAAGCTTTTGAACTCATTACCAAACGACAATATTTTAGGCTTGTCCAAATTGAAAGCATTTGCAGACGACAAAATAAAAGTGACTGAAAATTTGAAATTTGTTTTGTGCAGGACAGAAAACATTGTGGGAAAAGGAGAAAATGCTGGTAACCAGCATTTTCTCCTTTTCCCACAATGTTTTATCAGGAGCGTCAAAAGAAGGGATTGTGTGGTAATGGGTTAATCCGTCACCACACATTCTCGAGTTTCGGGAAAACATCTTTTAAAAACATTGTGGGGAAAAAGGAGAAAAATGCTATATAGTAACCAGTATTTTCTAATTTTCCTACAATGTTTCTATACTTCTTAAAAGGAAATTTCTAGCTTTGAGTCTATATTTTTTTCTATTTCATGTTTTCCTGTAATATCGAGAAATAACGTCGAAACATTTTTCGATATTTCATTTTTACGACCCATCGGCGTTCGTGTTATGACTAAGTTCGTCTCCTGATCTAATTCACATGAATTTAATAAATTTGAAAATTACGCGACTTCTGATTGGCTAAACCAAGTGCTTTAGCCAATTAGAAGTTGTGTTGCTTTCTAAATCTTGAATAAGACTAAGAACAAAACTAAAACTGGTTGGTGAGTATGCGCCAATGCTTGTCCATAGAGTAAATAGTTCTCAAGGAAATAGCAATGTTCTGCGTTGTCTGCGCATGTCATATTCTTCGAAGATTCGACTGTCTTATATGACACATCACTACTAGCCCCGAAAGTGGGCTGACTGTAATGATTACGCTCTATAAAGTAGCAATGTTGAAAATAGCTTTTACGTATCAATACGTTTGAGGAGAAATGAGACCTGCTTTAGCAACAGATTTCTCTAAACTGCTGATCATAGTTGAGTGAATTGCACGAGGTAGCGTTTTATTGGGTAAACCTTTTTTTTTTGTTTTAAATTCAAAGTAACGGTTGTCGCGCAGGAAAGTGGTTCGGTTCTGTACCCAGGATGCCCATATCAGATAGATGAGTATTTATAGAATGCCATCTAGCGGGAGATAATGCAATGTTCTGCTAATTTCTTTCAAGAAATGATCACCCGACCAATGTAGTAAAATATATTTAAAATACATTTGTCAAGTGGGACTACTTTCGACTATAAGGCCCTGGAGACAATCCATTCTGATGTAACACATTATCTGTGGCGTAAGAGTTCCTATTCATTAAAGTCCACATAAGTTTGATGTCATCATGAAAGATATTTGTTGGACGAAAATGAGGTTTTCTACTGCCCTAGACTCATTTACTACGTACTATGTATAATTTCTACATTGTGGTGTGGAAATTGAAATTTATATTGGAGCGAGTCTTAATAAATTTGTTTTTTCGATGTGTCGGATAATCGTTTTTTATTTTGTAACAGCCAGCTTTCTTCCATTAGACAGACCTGTGGTGATCCATAGATCTACTTCCTCGGCTGTATTAGGATGGATAAAACCACGGCCCGTATTCACCAACCATTTCTAAGAAAGTTCTTTCTCTTAGTCTCCACAATTTTCTACATTTGTAAGTAACACAACTTCTGATTGGCTAAACCATTCGGTTTAGCCAATCAGAAGTTGTGTTTCTTACAAATTTAGAAAACCTTGAAGAATAAGACTAAGAATATTCTCAAGAATGGTTATTGAGTACGGGCCCTGGGCCCCTCATCTGATGTTATTAGAGCTCTACAGCGCACATAATTTATCCCATTCAGATTTTGTTTACTCCAACCCAGAGAAGTATTTTCCTTTGACGGAAACACACTCAAAAACTTGCAAAACAAACTTCGTAAAGGCAGAGAATTACGTCTTTTTAGGTATACCCTAGAGAAATTCGTAGATTGGGCTGCTAAGTGCACTTTGGGATCCATAGAGACCAGCAGAGGGTGTTGTCTTTTGGTAAGGGTAATAAGGTTTCAGGGACGACTGCTGGGATTCTTAGGTGGATGAGGGAGCTAAACTACCCCTTCCTTTTTTCAGAAAGTCTTGGACAAGAACACGCTTGTGAGCAGTACCGTTGTCATAGATATGACCTTGTTTCCTTCATTACGAACCCTCATAACAATCCTTATTATTGATTGAGAAGTCTGCGCGCAACTATGGCCCTAATAATCTAATTTTTTGACCATTTGTTGCACTTTTCAAAAATGTCGACCAGTTGGTTATTCGACAAATTGGCAATCTGGCGAAACTGTCGACCAAAACGTCTTCTTACCAACTGTCTGTCCACGAAATGAGCCCCGCTATCATCCAATGCCAAATGAAAATTACCTTGTGGTTATCTGTAGTTGTTTGGCTCAAAGGAATGAAGGAAACTTCGTTGGCATTTTGTCAAATTTCAGACAATGACCTGCTGTCACGCCTGTAAACAAGGTGAACATTTTCGCCCTTATTTGATTTGGCTACAATCTTGTTTACTATGATTGGCTCAGTAAAAAGTCAACAAGGTCCATAAGCAGATTATTTGCCTTCACATCACTTCCCCTGACGAAACACAAACAATTTGATTGGCTTTATCATAGACTGGTATTTGTTACCGATGACGGTACTCATTTTCATTACAGACGGGTTGACAAGGAACTTACTAAAATCATTAATCCTGATATTCGTGTATATATGTCACAAAGAACTAACGATGATTATAAACCGTGATAAAGTCCACAGTTCTGTTTGTCAGTATGGGGTATTTAACGTCCTTAAACTAATCCTTTACCAAACGACTGATTGCATTCACGACTCTTAGGGTGAAGGCTTATAAAAACATTTTTCGAAAAGGGGAAAATGTTGGAATAAACTGGTCCGTGGTTTTACGATTCTGAGGAAGAAGGTTGTTAATAACACTTTGGGGAAAAGGGAAAAATGCTGGTAACGAACATTTTTCCAAAAATGTTTTCTACCCTTCATGACATCTTTTCTAGTCCTATCACTTTAGCCAGGTGTAAAACATCGTCCACAAATGCTTTCAACAAGAACAAAAACAAGCTTTTCAAAACATTTGTCCTCCGACCAGGGTATTTTTTTTTACAAACGATCGAAAAATCGAGATATTCCACATTTTGTGTTTATATGTAAAACGGCAAACATTCCAATGACATTTATGTCGTTATCTTGATCTATACACATCGACTCTATTAAAGCACCACCAAAATACTTAGCACATTACCTTGTCCTGCAAGAAATCCTGACCTCAACCTGATACCCTATTTCTGGGACCAACTGGGGCGTAAGTTTTAGCAAGAGATCAATCCGATCAAAATCTACAGGAATTGGCCTAGGAACGCTCTGAAACGAATGGCTTAGATTCCCAGTATTTGACTGTCAGCATGAGAAAGAGCAATCTCCGAGCTGAGTTGTCGTTCGTTACTCTCACCATACATCTCTGCAATGGGCTAAATGACAATATGAATCTTGTCAAAACGAGGAAAACATGTTTTGTTACTGTTTAATAGTTTAATGTGTAACATTATAAAGTAGACAAAGGAAATATGATTCTGGATACATTATATATATTATATTTCAATTCTTTAGCTACATTTATTTTGTCATCCGCCAGTGCTTTTAATTTGAACCAGTCCAAAATTCTGTCGTTTGGTAAAGGGTTAACAGGCTGATGATTAAGTGGGAAGTGGTAATTCTCGAATTCCTAATTCGGGTCAGAAGATTGGTTCAATAATAGAAACGCCCTGTCAACTCGGACATAAGGCCTTGATTTGCTGTCCCATAACTGTTTATTCCTATCACAAATAACCATTTAGAAGCAAGAATGTCATCCCCTCAGATATGATCCTTTACTTTACAATCCAAATTTTCCAACGACTCTGACAAAACAGGCTTTTGGAAATGGTTTTCTAAAAAGAAGAAAATGCCGGTAACCAATATTTCTGTCTTTTTGTTTTCCACGATGTTTTCGTCCCCTTTTTCAGAGACGAATTCTTTATTGGAGTCGACTTTCATTATTCGTCTACGACTATTTTGAATATGGGAGAGCCTAAAATTTGGCATTCTTGTATAAAGATTAAGCGACTGCCAAATGGTCCCGTAGCGTGTCTTATTCTCGTAAACAATCTGCCCTGGCTGAAAAGATTATCAAAGCACTGAAAGCGCCGATCCGATGGTAAGGTTGGGCTCATGCTTGTTTATTTGCACTTTTAACGCCGTTGCAACATTTTTTTTTTCAATAATATTGCCGCAGCTATCCAAGCTTTTCTTGTTGTTGTTTTTTTTTACAAATAAAGTACTTCTCTCAATATTCTGTCCAAGCCCCTGACTGCTTAGGCCTTATCCCATAAACATCGTGAAAACAATGACCAGCGGTGATAAAGGAACAAACACTATCGCGATAACTATCATCATCTTCGGAAAGAAATTGGCCGAGCTGGGGATCCTTGCTGCGCTTCCAGGGCTTGGCTTAGGCTTGCTCGTGTTTAGAGTGTGTGTGTGTGTTTATTTTTTGTATTTTGTTTTTCTTATTTCTATTTCCACAGCAGCGACAAAAAAGAATAAACGTTTTGTCAAATTACAAAACTTTAGACTGCTTCGACATTAAACATTTGCAGATGACAAAATTTAAGTGACTGAACGATAAGGTTTTTTCTAACTCTTGAGCTGCTAAGGGCGACTCAAATACCTTTTGCGGACAGTGTAGATCAAGGTAAGACTGCAAGAATGTGCAGTCTTATGATTATGTAGATTCTATCAACCAGTACCAATTCTGAATAAAACACAGTAAATGTCTCTTTGTGTAAATACGCGTTGAAAATATTTCAAACTTCGAGTGAAATATCTTTGTAAAACTATAATTGTCTGATAACTTTTTGACCCTATGCTTCAATCTTTATAATCCAAATTGCAATCCTCTAAACTCAAGTTTTAACTCGTTTTTTGTTTAATTGTTGTTTTCAAACAGCACGTTACGCCAGTAATTAATCATCCTCAAATAGCGCGCTACATTGAGAGGCTATCGCGCTAATTAACGCCTGAAGAGCAAGTACTGGATCCAACCTTGAGGATTCTTTCACATAACTTTCTATGTACTGGCTCGATTATCTATGTCTTTGATAATCCCCAGAGTTCGCATGCATAATTCAAGATCGACCCAGTACATGAGTCAAAGTATTGCTAGTTTACGATTACAAGTTTCAACCAAGGCTAACAGATTTTACTAGATATTCATTGTGGTACGAAAATGAACCGTTAAACGATAAATCTGTAATTATATCGAATACATTGCCGTCAAAGTATCACTTTCAATATCGCGTATATTAGCCCTTTTTCTAATGAACATGTTTTGTTTTGGTACAAGTCCCAACGAGTAGCAATAATCGAATAGAGAATCAAAACTAAAAATTCCCAGAAATCACAAGAACGAGTATTTAATTATGCAGTGCTAGGTTAAATTAGAAAGTTAGCTACTTAAGATTCTGAGAGCTTACGTCTGCGATCAATTTAATTAATTCTTGTTCATTAGAAGAAAATCCTGTAACCTCCAATAAAATCGGTTAAAAACATGCATATTACAGCAGTGTCAGATCTAATACAGCTGTGCTCCGTTGCTCAGAGTTTTATGGTATTTGTGGTATCGTATTTAAAATCAGGGAGTTTTGCCTCGAATCCTAGCGCTTGTACCGGCCAATTTTCTTTGGGATGTTTAAAGAAAATGGGGACAAGAGTAGTTATTACCAAAATTTTCTCTTCTACTTTGTTTCCAAACAACGTTTATCCTTAGGTGCGCATAACGCGTGATTGATTGGGTAGAGGTTTAATCCTTAGGTGACTTGGGTGGGGGTAAAGGTTGGCTTTTGCGGCAAGTGTAGATCATGAAAGGGTTGCAAAAAAAACAAGTCTGATCTTTGATCTTCTCTGTCCAATACGTTTTTTTTTTGTGTGTGTGTGTGTGAAGTAAGCACTGAAATGGCAATATTTTTAAGCAAATTTGTGTGTGCCTTGCTGGGACATATGTTCATTTATTTATAGACCGCAATGGAAACAAGGATATCCCCCCTTTTTATCGGAGGGATATAGTTTTAGCGCTCCGTCCTTCCGTTCGTCCTTCCGTCCGTCCTGCCATAGGACGGAATTTCGTGTACAATAACCCATTCTCCTGAGATACTTTTTTTTGTTTTTGTTTTATTTGATGCAAAATGGCATACTGGGAGCGTTTTTTAAGTTATGCCTAAGAATGGTTGGTGAATACGGACCCCGTATTCACCAACCATTCTTATGGCATTTCTGTGGTATCTAATTGACCTAAATAACAGCAAGGATGAAGCCGTTTCTTATTTGTAAAAATGACACCTTTTGATAGTATAGAAAACATTGTGACAAAAGGTGAAATTGCTCGTCACGAGCAATTTCACCTTTTGGCCACAATGTTTTCAAAAGGCTCCTACAAACAATGTGTAGAAATGAGTATCTACGGAGTAAAGGGTTAAAAAGCGAGTTTGCAAAAAGTATCGACCCATGTCAACCTGCGCAGGGATATATAAGGGGAAGCCTTTTGTGATCGGTCAATGGTTCTTCAGATTTTGGGTAAAAATTTTTACAAAAATGCAAAAAATCATCTTTTGACTCCAAAGCCTTTTAATTTGCATTCATAAAACCCCAGTAGTCGAAAACCAACTGACAACACGGGAAATTAGAGATTAACTACGGCCTAGGTTGACATCGACGGGAGACACGTTCTATTTTTAGATGATCAATTCGCTCATTTACATACAGGAATACAGACGAAGTTTCAAATATAGCGTCCGAAGAAGACAATATGGAAAATAATTATTACACGTTTTTTATGTAATGAAATTTAAGCGTTATAAGTTACGTGCCAGTCACTTGACAATTCCACAATGCTTTATTGATTTTTGGCGCGAAATCTAAAAATAACTTAAAAGGCTACGTAGCCTTTTAAAGGAACACCATCAAATTTTTTTTTTGTAATTTTCTGAATCTTAATTTTTGATGATTTGTATTATTTTTTTCATATAAAATTCAGTGATATATATATATATATATATATATATATATATATATATATATATATATATATATATATATATATATATAATTTGGTGAGATGTAAAAATTCTAAATACCCACCTTTAAAGGACCATTGTGCCTCCTGACTATGTTGATTGGTAAACAAAATAGATTTTATGGATTAACTCTTTATCAAACGACAAAATTTTAGACTTAGTTCAAATTGAAAGCATTTGCAGACGACAAAATGAATGTGGCTAATTAAAATTTGTTTTAGGAAGGGAAGCAAAACATTGCGGGAAAAGGAGAAAATGCTGGTTACCAGCATTTTCTCCTTTTCCAACAATGTTTTCAAAAGGCTTCTTTCACAGAGATTGTGTGGTAATGGGTTAACGAGTATATGATGCAATAAGCCCCCTTTTGTCAGAGCATAGCCCAAATAATCTGGTCATCGATTCGATCTCGAGATTAATTTGGGTTAATGGAACTTTTTTGTTTGAGAGTCTTTCAACTCTATAATCGGTTTGTACATGCTGACCTACACTTGATTGAAATGAGCTAAAACCTACATGTAGATTGTAGCCTATACGCTGGCCCGTATTCACCAACCATTTCTAATGATGGACATTTAGTCTCATTCTCCAATAATTTCTAAGTTTGAAAGTAACGCAACTTCTGATTGGCTGGACCATTTGGTTTAGCCAATCAGAAGTTGCGTTACTTTCAATTTTAGAAAATTCTGAAGACTGAGACCAAGAACGTTCTTAAGAATTGTTGGTGAATAAGGGCCCAGGACTTTTTAGCTAGATATCTATAGGTCAGAGATCGACTCTTCCTCTTGGTACGATCTCCACCAATGGGCTTTCTTTAGCGGATTTGTATAGTAAATCGGCTTACTGTGATCGATTCTGGCCGGAAGTAAGTCGCGACAAGTACGCATGCGTAGATATGAATTCCAGTTACATTGTCAACTTACACACTTCAACTGGTTTGGTACACCTCGGATGATCGGATGATAAAGTATCTTGGCTGTATCCCTCGCTTCATATGAACTTACACGGTACATTTCTTTGTCGGAAAAACGGCTTACTACTGTTCCTGAAATTGTTATACTCTTCTTACGAAGATAACATTGGTCACACATTTCTATCGAAATTTAAACAGATCGTACATTTGGGTTTTGAACGTGGTCTATAAATTCCATTAGAAGTTTTTACCGACAGACATCTTTGCGAGCTAAGGTTACGATCACTACGTGGATCTTACCTTGGCGGATCGAGCCCGATTTCGATATTCCCGGATTACGTCCCCTATTGGATGCTTGTTATTATCCCCCTTTACATCTCATTTCTAATAGCCAATAAAATATCGTTTCACAAATGCTTATGAATGCAATAATTCAACGTAAAGCAAAAACCACAAACCTACTTCGACATTCCATCTTTGGGTGCTGGGATATAGCCTAAAACCTCTGATAATTGATGGTCATACTAAAAATTTCTGTAAATATTGTTCGTCTATGTTTTTTCGGTAATAAATCATTACATATCGTGCACACATTCACGGAGGTACCCATCTTTACCTTTTATTTTCATTCGAAAGGTCGCGACCTTGTTATATTTCTTTCAAAGATGGAATGCTACGAGCAATTTGATTCGTGCAGTTAGAGCTGGCTGCAACCAATGAAAATGCGTATCGCGGGAATGTAATAATCAAGCTCGATCCGCCAAGGGTAGAGTAGCGTAGTGGATCGTCACCCTTGGCTTGCGAAGATGACCAACAGATTGATAAATAAGAATATACTCACCGTGGTTGTTTAGTCACAGCTAACCCTTTTTCATGGGTGCCGCCAAGTGTAAGATCATCATAGTGATCGGCAGTTTACAAAATGAAAACATCTTTGATAAGGACGGGGTTAGATGCAATTGTGACAGATGCATCTCAACTAGCTATAAAGTCATTGCCGTTCAAACTGTATTCGTGTTGGATTGATACTTTTGCTGCTCCATCAGCTGAAGGATCCTAGCAGGTTCCATTGCTGTGAAAGCACAGAGATCCTGCTAGGCTGACCAACTCTTGTTAATATTGTCCATGTTTGTTTCATAAAAATAGTTTCGTAAACATTTGTTGGTATTCCACGTGCTTAACTCTTTACCATACGACAAAATTTAAGACAGACCAACTCTTTACCAAACGACAAAATTTAAGGCAGGTCCTTAAATAATAATATGTAGAAGACATTTCAAATATGGCACACAGAGTCGGACTTCGATCTGAGACAATGGGATATTATGATTAATCAACCAATCATTTATTGATTGTTATGTAGGTCATTTACACAAAATACACTTGTATAACAATCTTTAATTTAAGAATTTTAACAGTCGTTAGGTAACATTGATACGAAAACATAAAATTCATCATCAGGATTATGATTATAATCATCCATCGTCATCATCATCATCATCATCAGCAGCAGCAGCATTATTCTGATTTTGATAAAACCTGATAGCTTTTGACCGACATAGATACATAGATTTTTTTTTTTCGATGAAAGATCGAATTTTTTTTCATCGAGTGGACATTATTCTGACCGACTCTTTGCCATTCGAAAAAATGTAGATATTTTTAAATTGGAAACATTTCACGACGGCAGTTTAAATCTGAATGACAGACCCTGTCTCTGATAGGGTAGAAAAGAGTAGGACAACAGAAGAACAGTTTGCTACGAGGTTTTCAATAAGCTTCGTTTGAAGAGTTGACAAACTTCATGAATCCGTGTTTAAACCTTTACAAAACAATCCATGGTTTTTTAATACCCTGAGATAGAAGCCTTTTAAAAACATTGTGGGAAAAGGAGAAAATGCTGGTAACCAGCATTTTCTCCTTTTCCCACAATGTTTTCCACCCTATGGAAGAAATATTCCATCGTTTGGACCACATTAGAATTGTCATCTGCGAATGCTTTCAGTTTGGACCATTCTAAAACTTTGTCGTTGGTAAAGCGTTAACTTACTAAGCGGGTTAAAGATTAAACCGATGAGATTCCGAGAAACACCTGTCAAGGTAATGGGAAAGCAGCATTGCAATAACGACAGACTTGGGTCATCTACATAATTATCTGTCATCAGCTTTAATTGACAAAACGTGTACTGGTAAGGAAACCCGATGTTTAAAAATGACGTTAACTCTTACAGCAACACAAACACAATGTATAAAACCTGATACCTTTTGACCGACATAAATACATAGAGGATATTTGTTTTTTTTCGGTGAAAGATCGAAATTTATTTCATCGAGTAGACACCATCGGTAATATTTTCACGAGTGGCGCAGCAGCCAGTCGTAAAAATATTACCGATGGTGTCCATTCAATGAAATAAATTTCGATCTTTCACCCCAAAAAACCCCAAAAATTCTATTTATTTCATGCTTTTAACCCTTTCTGTGAGGAGCTTTATCAAAATCCAGTATAGTTCTTTTCCGTTATTCCCCGTGGCGTACACCTCCCGCTTGGCAACGCATTACAATATTACGTCAAGCGCGAGAAATGTAAGGTAAATGACGTCATATTTCCATCTGGTTGTGAGGCACGCGCTATTTACCTAGGGAACAAGAACATGAAAATAGGTATTTTCACTGGTTACCAGTGTAAGATCGAAAATCATTTTCACTGCTTTCTCTCGATATCCTAGCGGAAAGCATGAAATAAAATCCACTAAATTAAAAAAGATGCAGGCTCGAACATACAAGCGGATGGTAGACACATACCAGAGTGCAGGTTCTATGCAGTTCACCAACTATTTTCAAGAACGTTTTTAGTCTTACTATCCAAGAATTTTCTATATCTGAACAGAAAATCACACAATTTATGATTTTGTAAACCATGTGGTTTAGCCGATCAGAAATTGTCGTTTAGCCGATCACAAATTCAGAAATTCTTGGATATTTAGATAGACAATATTCTCAAGAATTGATGGAGAATAACGATCATGATTTTCATCTATACTGCTTGCAAAAGTGCAAAAGAAAGCTCAAGATTTCGCCTATAGCACGTTTTAAAAGGATTTAATGAAAACTGTCTATTTCCTGAATTGTCGCAACACGAGATATCGTCGAACTTTAAACAGTTGTAATGTCTGCTTCAATGTCTTTCCGGAATGCAATAAACGACCTTATGAAATATATGCACGCAATCTTGTCATGTAAAATGTTTGATTGATTTCATTTATCGTTTGTCGCCATGTGTTGCCCATATGGGCGACGCCTCGAGAGGGCTGTTTGTAATGTTACGGGGGAAAAGTGCAAGACACAGGACGAAACCTATTCTGAGCTACGACTGGTTCCTTAAAGTGCTTTACGTGCACCGTCACATGGGATCTCAGCTTAACGTATCTCATCCTCATTTTTTTTTTGTTATGTCTCCAGCCTCAGGAATCAAACCAAAGCTCTCGAGTGGTCCGATATTTGTCGAACACAAGTCTCATGCTCTTCAAAATGAGCTACTAGTACAAGGTGTGATCAGAACGTTTTCGGCCTGATACGCTTGGAGGCATTTCATTGGACAAAAATCTTGTTCAGTCTGTCATTCTATCTAATTCAATGTCATTTGGAGAGTAAAAAGCATTTGGCCATGCTTGATTGCTTTTGTATGACAGTATTTAGAGAGGACAGTGCGTCAAACTTGCAAAATTGACTTGAGGTGTTCTGCGCTTGCAGGACAATGCGCCAGCTCAGCGTCGCAACTTGCCATGACTGCTGCGACTGAATGCGGATTCCGAGTCCTTCCTCACCCCTCATATTCTCCTGATATGGCCCCTTCTGACTTCTGTCTGTTCCCAAAATTGAAATCCAACCTTCGTGGAACACAGTTTGGAAGCAATGAAGGCGTCATAGAGGCAGAGAACAAGTACTTGAGGGACCAGGAGAAAGACTTCTATCTGGAAGGGATAAGCAAGCTCGAACAGAGATGGACAAAGTTCATTGCCTTCAAGGAGGATTTTATTGAAAAGTAATGACCAGATTTTCATTCCCTGGTAATCGGAAGCACTTGGGGCCGAGAACTTTTTGATCACACCTCGTATTTAGTGGCTGGTCAATGCAAAATGCTGACCACGATTACAAAGTATACACTAAATCCGCGTTGATTTCGGCATTTCAAGATTGACAATTGTAAACCTTTACATATGATCCAGAGTTTTAACGACCCCGAAGAAGAAGGCGTTAAAACCTGTTTGGGAAACGGATAAAATAACAAGCCATTTTCTCCGATTTCGTTTTGCACCTTGTGTTATCATATACGTACGATAAAAAGGCGATGTGCCAGTGTGCTATTTTCAGTAACGGTGTCCGATGATCGCGCAATGAAACTTTTTTGTTTTCCATGAAAGGCAAATAGAAGTTAAGTGTCGTATTGTTTATTAACCCTTGGTCTGCTAAATATTAATTAACTAAACTTTCATGTCGGTAGTCATCTTCGCGAGCCAAGTTTACGATCACTACGTGGATCTTACCTTGGCTGATTGAGTCCGATTTCGAGATTCCATCGATGCTCCCTCTATTGGATGCTGGTTATTACCCCCTTTACATCATATTTCTAAAGACAAATGAAATATCGTTTTACAAACCGCTTACGAATACCCATGAAGCGATAAGCAGACTTCCACGTTGGTTTCCATGTTTACCTTCTATTCGAAAGGTAGCGACCTTGTTCTATTTTTATCAAAGATGTAATGCTACGAGCGAGTTCATTCGTTGCAGTTAGAGCTGTCTGCATCCAATGAAAAAGCGTATAGGGGAATGTAAAAATCAAACTCGATCCGCCAAGGGCAGAGTAGCGTAGTGAATCGTCAGCCTTGGCTTGCGAGGATGGTCGGTAGTAAAAATCCGCACAATTCTTCTTTAAACTAATATTTTGAAGAAAAATATCTCTTAACCCATTACCACATAATCCCTACTTTTAACGACACTGAGAAAGAAGGCTTTAGAAAACATTGTGGGAAAAGGAGAAAATGCTGGTTACCAGCATTTTCTCCTTTTCCCACAATGTTTTCTACTCTTCACAAAACAAATTTCAAATTTTTAGTCACTTTTATTTTGTCGTCTGCAAATACTTCCGATTTGGACAAGCCTAAATTATTGTTGTTCGGTAAAAAGTTAATGGGACAGTGTAAACCAAAGATCAAACTGCATTTTCTGCGCATTTTGATCTTGATCTACACCGTGTGCAGAGGATCAAGGAGTCGTACTTAACAGCCTAAAGGGTTTAGACTTTGGCAGAAGAAATAGTCCCGCGAGTCTTTATCCTGATGGATGTATTAACACGTGATTAAATTTCAGGAGGCGTTTCATAAATCTATTTGATGCATTGAC
Source organism: Tridacna crocea (assembly GCA_943736015.1). Lineage (NCBI taxonomy): Eukaryota > Metazoa > Mollusca > Bivalvia > Cardiida > Cardiidae > Tridacna > Tridacna crocea. The sequence continues at coordinate 31,018,323 of OX031072.1, read as the reverse complement.
AATAAATCTAAAAATCATCCCACTTGATTTTCTCGGGCCGAAGACAGGGGAAACTTTTTCAAAACCTTTTTCCAAATTTTCTTGCCAATTATTCGATGTTTTTTTTGCATTGTTTGTATTGGGGTTTAATGCCATTTTTAACAGCCTAGTCCTGTGATGGCGGTCGGTGACGCACCCATGTGTTTCCTGGCTTTCTCACACCAGTACTGACGCAAGTTTCTTTCCAAAACCACTGACTACTTTTCCCACATGCATGAACATCGGAGGTGGGAGGCAAAAGATCGCCTCAAAGAAGGTTCACCGCAACATGCTAACCACCCAGCTACCCGGCCGACGTGTTCTACGTGGGTCTTCACTGGACTGTAAAGCTGTAAAACTAAAACAATTCTGCAAACTTAAATGTAACTGTTACTTTAACCTTTACCAAACGACAAAGTTTTAGACTGGTCCAAACTGAAAGCACTTGCAGACAACAAAATAAAGGTAACTCGAAAATTGAAATTTGTTTCAAGCAGGGTAGAAAACATTGTGGGAAAAGGAGAAAATGCTGGTCACCAGCATTTTCTCCTTTTCCCACAATGTTTTCAAAAGGCTTCTATCTCAGGGCCGTAAAAACCAGAGATTGTTTGGTAAAGGGTTGAAGAAAGGGTTTGTCTAGTTAACCTTTTACCACACAATGCAGACTTTTGACACTCTTGGAAAAGAAGCCTTTTGAAAACATTGTGAGAGAAGAAAATGCTGGTAACCACAATTTTTTTCTAATCCATCAAAGAAAAATAACACCATTTGAGCCACACTGATATTGTGGTCTGCAAATGCTTTCAATTTGAACAAGGCTAGAATTTTGTCGTCTGGTAAAAGGTTAAATAGATATTGTGGGAGAAAATACTAGTTTCTATAATTTTTTTTTTACTTTATTTCCACTCTCTACATAATATACAATGCAAAACATCATACATATATATAACAATAGTTTATAATTGTTTACTTTAGTAATAGTGAAATATCATAGTTGAGAAAAGTTGAAATAAAATTGAAAGTATAGATCTAGAGACATTCAGTGCACACGTACTTCTATAATTTTCCACACTTTTTTCAAAAGCTATTTTGCTGGGAGTCGTTACAACACGGACTTGTTTATTTACATATAAATTTAGGGGAACAAGTGATTTCTCAACTGATTAAAAAGTTATCAAGCACGAAGTTTAGCATCTTCGCAAGCCAAGGCTGACGATTCACTACGTTACTCTACCCTTGGCGGATCAAGCTTAATTTTTACATTCCCCCGATACGCTTTTTCATTGGATGCAGACAGCTCTAACTGCAACGAATGAAGTCGCTCGTAGCATTTCATCTTTGATAAAAATAGAACAAGGTCGCTACCTTTCGAATAGAAGGTAAACATGGAAACCCACGTGGACGTCTGCCTATCGCTTCATGCGTATTCGTCATCGGTTTGTAAAACGATATTTCATTGGCTTTTAGAAATATTATGTAAAGGGGGATAATAACCAGCATCCAATAGAGGGCGCCTCGAAGGAATCTCGAAATCGGGCTCAATCAGCCAAGGTAAGATCCACGTAGTGATCGTAACCTTGGCTCGCGAAGATGGAAGTTTAGTTGCAAATCGTAAGTGGTATCATAAATATTTGCGCTGATTTTGTTTCTAATAGTTACTACTTACAAAGGAAAGAAATAATTTAACCCTTTACCCAACAATCCCTGGATAGAAGCCTTTTGAAAACATTGTGGGAAAAGGAGAAAATGCTGGTAACCAGCATTTTCTCCTTTCCCCACAATGTTTTCTACCTTGCTTGAAACAAATCTCAATTTTTGACTTATGTTTATTTTGTCGTATGCAAGTGCTTTCAATTTGGACCAGTCTAAAATTTCGTTGTTTGGTAAAGGGTTAAACGCCTGGAGGCAGTAGGTTCTTGACAGAAGATTGAGGAAAATGATGAAATACCGAAAAAAAAAACATTTTTTTTCACAAAGGTGCTATATTACAAAAGATCATGTTACTGAAAATATTTTCAATGGAAATTTCCATGATACGGACGAGGTTACACGAAGTTACATCAATAGAAATCTCTTTAAGTGCATTTTCTTAGACAAACAATTATTCATTTCATTTTTTAACATGTTTTACCAATTTCGTTGACAGTTTTCGCTAACAAATTAATACATGTGAACGATTTCACTGTAGTTTTGCTGACATTGCTAAACAAAAATTCTATATATACCGGTATGTACATGTTAAGTCATGTGACTCCTTTGTTAGATGAAATTACGGAATCGGCCGAGTTGTGACGAGTATAGCCTTGATGTGACAGGGCACACAATCGGAAATTTCAGAGAACCTCATTGGCAGGCGAATATGAATATAATTGACAGATTCCGAACTATCTTAGTTCAAAAGGTCATTGAAATACATGTCAAAAAACGGCAGGATATTAGCTGTAATTACGTAATTACATCAGGAGGAAGCCGGTATAGTACAAAATGGGAAGACAGCAACATCCCCAATCATTGTAATTGAGGGGCATATTTGCGACTTCATGTAATTTGATGTTAAATTACAATTGAGACCAGCTCCATGAAAAAGAACTTTAATGCATCTGCAAAGGGTATCGACCTAGGTCAGTCGGCACAATCTGCGCAAGCAGACTTGGGGAGAAAGCTTTTGCTATTGGTAAATTTTCTGCATTGTACATAGAGTACCATGTAGAGGGAGTGATTTCAATTTCAAAATTTATAACATCTGTTATTCTCCATTAAACCCTATGTTGTGGGTACTCATTAGAATCGTCTCAACGAGACGATTCTAATGAGTACCCACAACATAGGGTTTGGAAGATAAATAACGGATTTAGAATACCGCCACTCCTTCTCTGGAGCTCTGATAGGTATCTCATTATACAGAGGGTTGTTGGACAAAATGAGATACATGGTTCCATAATAGTAGGTTGGCTTTCATCACGGAAATGCATTATGCCCCCTTTTGTCAAAGCATGGGTCCATCAACCACAATTTTTTTATCAATCTTTTTGTTTAAACTTACTGTATCCGACAATACAATAGACAATATTATTTAATCATGAGACAAATATACTGAAGAAAAGGATAACACGAAAGCATAAGTTGATAAAGTTCTCCAAATTTCGGGTAATGGTTAATTAATGATCATATCGTTACTAACTGTAGAAAACATAAGTGTTTGTTTGAAACAGACTCCTGTACATTGAAAAGTTTAATCAATGTCTGCAAAGTACAGGTGGCTTCTGAACACAAGTGTTGGCCAATCCAGGTTTAACTGTATTGTTTCAGGAATGCGTCCAGCTATCTATGACAAATTAGATGAAGATGGTATCATTGCCCCAGGTGTCAGAGTATCAGGAGATGATGTACTGATTGGTAAAACTCTCACTCTACCTGCTGAAAACATTGTGAGAAAAGGAGAAAATACTGGTCACCACAATGTTAGGGTCCTGTGTGGCCCATAACGGTGTTAAAAAACATTCTTTCCAAACAAGAAGCAATCTAAGTCCCTGTTCACCAATTATTCTTTAGAATATTCTTCTTAGTCTGTTTCTTCAAGATTTTCGTCATTCTGAGAGTAACAGAACATCTGATTGGCTCAACCATTTGCTTTGGCCAATCAGAAGTCCTGTTACTTTCATAGTGAGAAAATCTTGAAGAACAAGACTAAGGATATTCGTAAGAATGGATGACAAATACGCAGTCTGTTATGCCTGCAAAAAAAAGGTCAACTTTAACCAAACAATCACTTGTTTTAATGACCCTGAGAAAAATGGCACCAGCAAAAAAACTAGAAGGCCCTGATATCGCTCTACTGGCAGAGACTTTGCTTTTATTCTAGCATACACTATGAATTCATGATGCAAAAAGAAAAAAAATACAATGATTAAAACCAGAAATGCCGACTTCAACAGATTAAATAAGAAATCAAAATTTTCAACTTGAAATGGCTTCTTTTCCCATACTGATTGTCAGATTTTTTTCAAAATCGATAGGTTGAAGCTATTGATAAGATAAACAAACTCTGCAAGTTTCACAAAGATCTGATAACAAATGCAGACTTTATCACGTACACAAGAAATAAACAAGAAATGCATATTTTAATGCGTGAACAAGAATTGGTAAAATTCTTAACTTGAAATGGCTACTTTTCCCATACTGTTTGTTGGATTTATTTCAAAATCGATACTATTGGAAGCTTTTGGCGAGATAAACAAACCGTGCAAGTTTCACAAAAATCTAAAACAAATGCACATTTTATCCCGTAAACAAAAATTTGAAATTTTCAACTTGAAATGGCTACTTTTCCCATACTGTTGGTTGGATTTTTCTCAAAATAAATAGGGTTGAAGCTACTGATAAGATAAAAAAAAAAAAAAAAACTGTGTGATTTTCATGAAAATCTGACAAGAAAGAGAGACTTTATTGTGTAAACATGAATTAGAAATTTTCAACTTGTAAGGGCTACTTTTCCCATACCGTTTGTTGGATTTTTTTCAAAATCAATAGGATTGAAGCTTTTGATGAGATAAACAAACTGTGCAAGTTTCACAAAAATCGGGCATCAATTGCAGACTTTATCCCATAAACAAGAATTAGAAATTTTCAGCTTGAAATGGCTACTTTTCTCATACTGTTTGTTGGATTTTTCTCAAAATCAATAGGGTTGAAGCTATTGATGAGATAAACAAACTGTGCAAGTTTCACAAAAAACTGACCACAAATGCAGACTTTATCGCGTAAACAAGAAGTAGAAATTTTCAACTTGAAATGGCTACTTTTCCCATACTATTTGTTGGATTTTTCTCAATATCAATAGGAATGAAGCTATTGATGGGATAAACAAACTGTGCAAGTTTCACAAAAATCTGACCACAAATGCAGACTTTATCGCGTAAACAAGAATTTGAAATTTTCAACTTGAAATGGCTACTTTTCCCATACTGTTCGTTGGATTTTTCTCAAAATCAATATGGTTAAAGCTATTGATGAGGTTAACAAACTGTGCAAGTTTCTTGAAAATTGGGCAACTAATACAGACTTTATCGGGTAAACAAGAAAAAGAGTAACGGACGGACAGACGGACGGACGGACGGACAGACGGACGGACGACGGAAACCACGCCATGACATAAGCTCTGCTGGCTGAAAGCCAGTAGAGCTAACAAAAACAAAAATCGTGGGAAAGGAGGAAAATGCCGGTAGTCAGTATTTTCTTTTCGGTTCGCCGATTACAAACTATTTCAATTCAGACAAGAGTACAATTCAGTTGTGTGAGGAAACTGTTCAGCTTTCTTGCGCCTTCATAAGATTTTAATGTTTTATTTTCTTCATATTTCAACCTGTATTAAATGTTTTACTTGAATTTTACATGCGTCTATAAATCGTCACGTAACCTGTTTTCCACTGTCACTTATTTTCGGCGGCCTCAGGAAATTACGTAAATACTTATAAATTCTCGCGAGTGACGTCACCGGAGAACTAAGTATTTATCGGTTATTGATCAACGTTCGCTGGCTTTGAACTTAACATGGAAATAAGAAAGGTAAGTATTCATTTCTCAAATAAAAACAACATAAAACCCCGCCATTTTCATAAAGTCATTTTAAATAGGAGCTTAAATATCTTTTTTAAGCTTAACAGAACTGAAATTCAAAATCTGTTTCTCGGTTTTTGAGAGGCCTACAAGTTGTTTTAACTTACACAGCAGGTTAAGGGTGAAATAAATCCCAAGCTACATAGATTATAAAACCAAGTACTTCAGATTTAAGTAAGAATGGTAGTTCCTTTCACCAAACTGTGCCAGATCCTTCTGAAATGCGAGAATCAGTGAAGTGTTGTATTTGCAACATTTACCCCATCTGATTTGAAATACTGTGTTAGCTTAACTTTGGTGAAATTGGTTCAATGTGACCTCTGTGATAGATGGATTTATCTAGGAATTTGTTAAAAGGTAAACATTCCTGGGAAAGGAGATTCTTTTCAGTGTCCAAAACGTCTAAATAAGGAATAGAACATAAACCTATAAGTTGACTATCGGAATTGTACATAGTTGTTAACTTGTTAAATATCACGCAATTTCCAGACATTCAGCATTTTTAGTCATTTATGACGTTTTCAGTGTGACAGCCTTTATGCTTTTTCCACGCGGAACATGCACTGTAAAATTGTCAGTCACTTCAGCTCACATACTGTTATCATTCTTCTTGATTTCTACGTAGAGAAATGACCCATAGGCCATTTTGTACGGGAGGGTTATTTCTCTGTATTACACCTGCACAGAGTAAATCAAAGATTATCAAATTGCACGCTCTGTGCCGTCTCTAAAATCGGAATCGTGTTATATGAAAACAACATTGCGTTGCTATTATTGCATGGACCTTCGGTTAGCATAAAGACAGATATCCATATTGTTTTATTTATTTGTTTTTGTATCTTTTTTACTATTTATTATTATAATTTTTTAAAATTAATCTATATTATCAGTTGTATAGTACTGTTCGATACTTTTTGCATTTTACATTAAACCATTATCACACAGTCCCTACTTTTCACGACCCAGAGAAAGAAGCCATCAGAAAACATTGCGGGAAAAGGACAAAATGCTGGTAACCAGCATTTTCTCCTTTTCCTACAATGTTTTCTACCCTTATGAAAAAAAAAAAAAAAAAATCAATTCTTTAACCATATTTATTTTTTCGTCTGCAAATGCTTTCAGTTTGGACCAGTCTAAAATGTTGTCGTTTGGTAAAGTTAAGCCACCTTTTTCACACAGCATGATTAAATTTTATATAACACCGGAAGTGACATCATTAGCCCCATAAATCTCAGAAAGCGGTGTAAGCCACCAGCGCCTGATACCGTGATCAATCGGGCTGCCGCTAAAATGTGAAGTTAATAAATATATTTGGCATGTGTTATATAATATTGACGGTTTGAATCAAATTTGCATAATTGAGTAACACTTTTAACTTGGAATTAGAAAACAATATTTATTGTTGCTATAGTGAAGCCTTCTGCTGCTGAGAAAATTTCGGTGTCTCCAGGGGGGCGGGTTATTCATTCACCCTTTACCCCATAAGGCATTTCTATGGTATCTCTAATTGACCCTAAATAACAGCAAGGATGAAGCCGTTTTTTATGTGTATATGACACCTTTTGATAGCATAGAAAACGTTGTGACAAAAGGTGAAATTGCTCGTGACGAGCAATTTCACCTTTTGCCACAATGTTTTTTTCAAAGGCTTCTACAAGTAATGCGTAGAAATGAGTATCTGTGGAGTAAAGGGTTAACTCTTGGTCTGCTAAGCACGATTCTACGCATCTGTAAACATTTTAACCCATTACCACACAATCCCTACTTTTAACGCCCCTGAGAAAGAAGCCTTTTGAAAACTCTGTGGAAAAAGGAGAAAATGCTGGTAACCAGCATTTTCTCCTTTTCCCACAGTGTTTTCTACCCTTATCAGAACAAATTTCTATTTTCGAGTTACCTTTTTTTTTGTCGTCTGCAAATGCTTTCAATTTGGACCAGTCTAAAATTTTCTTGTGTGGTAATGAGTTAAAACAACATTAGACTACATAGATTTAGAAAGTAACACAACCTCTATCTGGCTAAACCATTTGGTCCAGCCAATCTGAAGTTGTTTTTCTTCCATTTTTATAAAATTCTTCAGTTTAAGACTAAAACGTTCTTACGAATGGTTGGTGAATACAGATCCGATCTTGTTCCAAAGTGTATCATATTTTTGCGTTATTCTCTGAAAAAAAAAATGGCATTTGGGCCCAACTCCTTGCTTGAATTGTTGGCAACATACACGGCTTGAAACCAAGGCTGTCAGGTTCAATACCTAAATCGGCCAAAACTTTGCCAAGGGTTGATATGAAAACGTTTGAGGATGACAACTGCAATGTGGCTCAAATGGTGCAAACTTTCTATCATAGGTTACAAAACATCGTGGAAAAAAGAGAAAATGCTGGTTCAAAAGGTTCTTTGTCCAGGGTTGTTAAAACACGGCATTTTGTAGTACAGTATTAACTAGGACAGATTCTGTCTTATCGTATAACATTAAACATATTACTATAAAGAATTTAAATCAGTGCTAGAGACAGAAACTTATTTAACAATAGATGTGTCTTATGTACAGTATATGAAAGAAATTTAGCAAATTTTAGATGCTCTAATCATACGTTAGCTATAGAAACAGGGAGAAGAGATAAAATTGATAAATAACTCAGGTTCTGTAAATACGTACTGCCTCAAAAATCATTCTTTTTCTGTTGAAGACGAATTCCTCTTTTTCATTGGTTTTTCCTTTGTACGATGATATCAGAAAAGTTTGTTTTCCCAAAATATGGTATAATAGGTTACCTACTAAATCTTTATTTCTAGATATGATGAAATGTAAGACCGAGTCTTTAATATACATACTTGCCAAGTACATAACAATAGCATTTAACCCTTTACTCCATAGATACTCATTTTTACACATTTCTTGTAGGAGCCTTTAGAAAACATTGTGGCAAAAGGTGAAATTGCTCGTGACGAGCAATTTCACCTTTTGCCACAATGTTTTCTACGCCATCAAAAGGCGTCATATACACATAAGAAACGGTTTCATCCTTGCTGTTATTAAGGGTCAATTGGAGATACCATAGAAATGCCTTATGGGGTAAAGGGTTAAAGAAAGGCAAGCTTTTTTAGACAAAGAAGCAAGTCAATAACTTTTTTTCGAAACTTTCTATAAATTTCCTCAAATTTCTATGTAATCCATGTTCATGAAGATTAATTTCTTCTAAATACTTTTATATCTGTAACAATGTGTCTATTCAAATGATTCTTTTAGTACATGTATTTACAATTTATTTCCTGTCGAACTCGACATCATATCAACTACTTTTACGGAATGTATGGAAATATATAAGTCAAAATTTATTGGGGTCTGATCTCTGTTTATACAGTCCGCCTAGTGCGTACTCATACAGTCCAATACTTACTGTTAATATATGAGTCACTTGGCAAATTGTTCAGGGAAGATATGCCACCTATAGGGGAGTTAGAACTCTTATCTACGCACTAGTAATGAATTGGTCATTTTCGTAAAGTATTATGCCTTTTTGGAATGTTTTACAAACTGAAAATTTATTTTTCTAACGTTTTTGGCGTACACTTTTGTTTAAATGTTTATGAACTTTGGGATACGTTACTCTGTAAATATATGTTGTATGTATGTATTGAATAATGGGCCGGAGGCCTTAGATTACCAATAAAGATTTGAATTGAATTGAAAATTGAATGTATTTTTATAGTGATTCAAAGCAAACCACTGCCATTGGCTTGGAAAGAATTTTGAGCAAAGTTCTTGTAGAAGAAACTTCAATGCATAAAATATATTTACTGGTCGCCATGGTATTACTTAACCCTTTACCCCATAAGGCATTTCTATGGTATCTTTAATTGACCCTAAATAACAGCAAGGATGAAGCTGTTTCTTATGTGTATATGACGCCTTTTGATAACATAGAAAACATTGTGGCAAATGGTGAAATTGCTCGTCACGAGCAATTTCACCTTTTGCCACAATGTTTTCCAAAGGCTCCTACAAGCAATGCGTATAAAAGAGTATCTATGGAGTAAAGGGTTAATAATTTAGGAAAAAAGTTTCAAACATACAAGTAAAAATTCGACCATTCCGAGGTCTTTTTCGGGGCAGAAAAAGTCAATTTCACTGATTTCGAGCTCTATCGAATAAAATAATCCCAAGCTTGCTGCAGGCGTCTAGAATAAAAAGCCGATCTATGTAACAACAATGGTAATTCTCTCAAAGACGGAATCAGTGTACTTGTGACGCTGTTATCCGTGATAAATACCAACAACTGGGGTTTTACTAAGCTTCCCTATGAAATAGATCTGTCATTAGCTGTCGGCCAAGTTGACATGTAAACATCTTCAGATATATTGGACACTGGGTCTTGAACAAGGCGAGCTTGTGTCAAGTAGATTGAGTGAGCAAACATTATCTCCGGGGGTTAATGAAATACGCTTTTCGTGTTGTCAGCTTATCCACTCTGCTGTTCTAGTCAGAAATGAGGGTATTGTATGTGATCAATACAACACGGCGCTGGTGGGAGTTCTTGCCGGTTTAATGCAGAGAAATGAGCCCCATTACAAAATGACCCATGGGTCATTTTTCTACGTAGCATAATGACCTTGGTCATTCCTCTACGTAGAGAAATGACCCAGAGGGTCATTTCTCTACGTAGAATAATGATCCAGGTCATTTTTCTACGAAGTGAAATGACTTCGAGGGTCATTTCTCTACGTAGAATAATGACCCCGGTCATTTTGTAGGGAAGGGTCATTTCTCTGCATTACACCGGCTTCAAAATGCATAGAATGTGGTGTCTAATCTTGTATCTACCCTTTCCAAAATTGTGGTAAATCCTACAGACGCAAGCTGGAATTCTGATGGAATTCGGTGAAATCGGCATAACCATCAAGTTTGTTTTTACTGAAATTTGGTTTATTTTTTTCCCCAAAGCTTTATTTGCCTTATTAATTGGTGAGTTTGGTCCTTGGCCATCTCCGACCGTATTCACAAATTGAAAGACTCAAAGTGCTGAAAAAGCGATCTCTTGATGCAGTATTTGGTAATGATGAACAAAAATCAAAGTACTCAGAGTGCTGTAAAGCGAACTCTTGAAGCAGTATTTGGCAATGTTATAGAGGAATGAAAATCAAACATTAAATGAAATTAATAGTCTGAACTTTTATAGCGACTACAACGAAAATAAGGTGTGTAAGCCAAAACTGAAGATAGTATGCAAAATATAATATAGTATACATGTGTCCATGGCAATTGTATTTACTTGGTACCGGTGTTATGCAGAGAAATGACCCTCCCCTACAAAATAAACCGGGTCATTTTTCTACGTAGAAAAAATGACTCCAGAAGCCATTTCACTACGTAGAGGAATGACCCGGGTCATTGTTTTACGTAGAGAAATGACCTTCTTGGGTCATTTCTCTACGTAGAATGATGACCGAGGTCATTCCTCTACGTAGAGAAATTACCCATGGGTCATTTTGTATGGGAGGGTCATTTCTCTGCATTACACCGGCACAAAGTGATTTTTTTTTTCAATGGAGATATGAAAAAAAAATTCTGCCAATCAGAACTTGCCAATGTTTATGAAAACAACTGATATTAAATTATTTGGTAATGATAAACATAAATCAAAGTACTCGAGTGCTGGAAAGCGAACTCTTAAACTAGTATTTGGGAATGATATAGAGGAAAGAAAACCAAACATTAAATGAAATTGATACACTGAATTATCATAGCGACTACAATGAATTATATCTGCCGGGAGGGACAAGAGGTATTATGGCGAGTGTATAAAAATAAGTTTTGAAGAAAATTTCATCCGTTGAATTACACAGTAAACACTTGGGAGATGACCGGCATGATGGCGACGACGGTGTCAATCATTGACATCACGTGCAAATTAATTTACAAATGCCATCTAGGTAACCTTGAATTTGAATTTTGACTGTAATATTGAAGTGGAGTACAGCGCTATAGCTGTCACACTGATACTTTTTGCTATGGTGAAAATACAGTGAAAATCACCACCTTTGATCCTTTTCTGTATTTTCATTGACAAACAGAGTGGTTTGCTGTTTGTATCCAGCAGGAATATGTCTACAGACCTTTTCAAGAATTTAAAAAAAAGTGCCGTCCTTTATGAATATACTTTTTTCCCCTCAATTTCAGCACAAACACAACCACATTTGAAAAAGATCACAGAGAGACAGGTTTGGCTGGTTGGGGACTATGTTCTTTGATGTGCATAGGCACAAGATAGGTCGCTAGGAAATAAATAACCAACCTGCACACAGTTTCCAGAGAAATCATCAAATCAACACCAAGGCCTCTTTTCACTTAGGTAGTTATGAGTAAAATTTTTCTAAGTTTTACGTAACTATAATATAGTGGCATTAATCTGGCACTGGATACATGAAAACTATCATCATAATTTTCATGTATCTCGTAGCAGATTAATGCCACTATATTATAGTTACGTAAAAGTTACGAAAATTTTGTTCATAACTATCGTAGTAAAACGAGGCACAGAAACTCAAACTAGAATTAAGGCATGTGGGAAATATCTCCTGCGAAGCAACTCGGATCAAAAACGTCGTCGCGAATAAAAATTCAAACAATGGCGAGGAGTCACGAAACTTGACATCCTGTAATTGATCTTCGTACCAACTACATGTAAGACAAAACTGTTACAACTTTATGTATGTTGTCAAACCACTGCTTTTAAACCCTTTCCCAAACAACAATTTTTTTACCCTTCCAAACTGAAAGAGTTTGCAGACGACAATTTTTTATTTTGAGAAAATTGCAGAAAGTTCTCAAAATGGGTAGAAAACACTGTGAAAAATGGATAAATTGCTCGTTAGGAGCAATTTCTCCTTTTCCCACAGTGTTTTCAAGGACTTTTACTGCAGACACGTAAAAACCAGGGCTTGTTTGGGAAAGGGTTAAGCTACATTGAAATCAGAGTGGAACCGACCGTCTTTAAGGCTTCACAGATCCTCCAATAGCAAACCTTTGGTTTCCCTGTCTGTTGCTAGTTAAACTACATCCATAGTCATGCACAGCACAGAAATGTCAACCGATTACGCTTTTCATTAAATCCCGCCATTACAAGCAACCTAGAATGTGTTCTTTTGAAGACACATCGTCGGTTTGCTTCCAAAACCTCGTAACTACAGCTTGTTACAAGCTGTAGTTACGAGGTTTTGGAAGCAAACCGACGACATGTTCATGGCAATCACCCCGATTTTCACTCCTCCCAGTGACACAAGAAAGTCCTATCAATACTTAGTGAAAAACACATCTGAGTGATCGCCCATTGTCCAAATTAGAATCAAACCTAAATTACATACCACCAGGCACTCTTAGCTCTATAAAACACTGCAATAAAAGTGTTACTGTAAAATTTCACATAGGACTACTTTTGACTACAACGACCCGGAACCAATTTTGCTGTGGTGTGACACCAAATGCCGTAAATAATCACGTGACAAGCATCACGGGATTTTCACAGGGATTACGGAAATACATCGGAAATCCTTTGTTATCTATCGGATGTAATCGGAGCGACCTCACAACCGCCATGAGCAATATTGGACATGGAGCCACGAGTTTGATAAATTAGAGATAAAAAGGATTGTGATTGACAAAAATGATTACTTGTGCAACATCAGAAAGCTTTCTGCTACATGGCGAATTAAGTCTACGTGTTAAACCAGGATGCGTGAATTAAAAAAAAAGTGAGATATCGAGATGAGTAGTCGCTTTCAATGACAGAAACAAAAGGTTCCGTCACTGCGAGGAATTTTCTTTGATAGAAAACACGCCAATATATCGATTCTATTTGCCTGCTGATCTCCAGTTGTGACAGGTTATATACGTAACTTAGGCATAACAAGGGTGTTAAGCTGTACTCTATTTCAAAGTACTGATGGTATTGATATGTAACTTATTTCGTACAAGGTTTTAAATCATTCCCCATTTCATTATTAAAACTTACCAATTTAACTCTTTGTCAAACAACAAAATTTTTAGACCGGCACAAATTGAAAGCATTTTCAGACAACAAAATAAAAATTACTCAAAAATTGAAATTTGTCTCCAGCAGAGTTGAAAACATTGTGGGAAAAGGAGAAAATGCTGGTTACCAGCTTTTTCTCCTTTTCCCACTATGTTTTCAAAAGGCTTCTGTCTCAGGGTCGTTAAAAGTCGGGATTGTGTGGTAAAGAGTTAAACATGGCACTTTAGCTGATGTTTAGAAAATCCATCTTTTTTCTGTAATTCTATATTCACCCCTAATCTTGATATTGTCTATTAATATATATTTCTTATATTTCTATTCCTCCTATGTGTTCCTATAGTTAATTACTTGTCGCTCATGAAAGCATTCTACAGCTATGAATATAAAGAACATTTGTTTTACTGCTGCCTTTCGATACCTTTATCTGCAGTTAACAGCTATTTCAGTAATTACGTAAGCATAGTAATTCTAGTGTTTGATAACGAAGCCTTTAACTTAATAAGACACCTGCATTGTTGGTGGATAGAGTCTCGTTCCTTGTCCTTTTTCCTCCTAATTCAGTACTTGTATAACAGCCTGTAGTAAAACTGAAGAAAGAGACAACAAATTGATGTCTGTGAATGGATGGGCTTTAGCAGGGAAGGCAGGTTGGTACCTCTTTGCAGTGCGAGATTTATATGTACCCACAGCTGAGGTATGATTTATTAGTTGATAGGCAGACTTTGAGATTTGGTTGGAACAATATTCTTTAAAATCTCATGGCCTGGTCTATGTCTTGAATTCAACAGTGCATTGAAAGCTTGTGACCTGAATAAGCATTTAGGAATAGGTGACCTCGGTACACTACTCTACCCAGAATATTCCTATGTTGAAATAAATGGCCTCGTCAGTCACACAGTTATGCCAAATTGTTGTCTATATGGAAACAGGGTATAAGGTTTCTTCTGATAATCCATGACCTTCTTCCCTTGAAAGTGAGGTTCCAGCAGTAACATGGCAGCAGATGATGTACAATATTATAGATAAATCTATATGAGCATTCCGCCAAGGTTGTTACCATTGTGCCGACAACAGGTCAAGCCACCTAACCTTTCGTTAGACTTGGACAGGGTCAACAAGTTGAACAAAAGCAATAAATCTTTAAACAGTTTAGACTGCGTGTAAAACTATTAAATGTTTGCAAAAAATGTAGACTTTAAATGTAAGATGACAATAACAGAAATGATATCACCATTGTTATCCTGTGAACACATTGTGAGAGAAAAAAAAAATGAAAGATGATATTTCAGCGATATAAAATGTGACATGAAACCTGTATGGTCTAGGTCTAGGGTCTGGTTCTTAGAGTTGGGGGTGTATGACGTTGGTCAAAAAGTGTCTGTCCCATGAAAGATTACCATCTATCTGTACCTTATTATACAGTAGAGTATATCATCAAACTATTTTTAAATGTGTCAGAGTTGAACAAGTAGGCCTACCAATCCTGAAAGAGTTACATGAAGGCCTTAATTTTAAATTTTCAAGCAGTAATGTACAGATCTTACATTATGTTTCCGCAATAATTTTGTATTCAATCATTCTAAACTAGGACGAGCAACACGCAAACCTCAACAAGTCTTTGGGAATGTATCTGTACTAAAATTCTGTGCAGTTGGTGAACTGTGATTTGCATTACAAATTACGATCAATTTCACGTGCAACCTGCCAGTATAAAAAAACTGATGAATATTGTGTTACACTTACCGTAAATCAGGGCCCATATTCACCAACCAGTCTTTTCTACACTTAAAATCAAACGAAAACACAAACTCCATTTTGCAATACCAGACGGTCGCTTTAATGGAAGTGAGAGCAGCGATAACAAGAAATGAAAAATGATGAATTTCATTGACAAGAACATAGGGCAATAGGGATTAGGCAATTATACAGAAATACATGAATCTGTAGTTGGAACAAGAGACAAGGCATAAAAGAAATATTCTGGAATCCACCGTAATCTGGAATTACACACATGGTAAATCCTACTTAAGTATAGAACTAGTTCCTGGTAATAAGTACAGCCTGTCTCTGGCTCTACACTGAATTTTACCGTGAAGCAAATAGTAACACAGAAAGAGAAGTATTCAATCAGAAATATACAACACAAATATTCACATACAGAACGTGACAAGCTCGCCCAGGAAAAACCATAGATAAAACCCTTTTATTTTCTCTTTGTTTCTTTTTTATGAAGAATTAACTTATACCGGGAAAAAACTATGGAAACCTGTACCTGTATCAGATATGCATGTCACAACGACAGGTTCATTCTCTGTATGCGAATCTAAAGTTCTTCCTAGGAATATACATCCAAGTGAACTGAATCTGCATCGCGTAATCGATCTGGAACAGTCTTACAAGACAATAGTACCACACGACCACACCAAGCAGAATCAGCAAAGCTTAAAAGTGAAAAGAGAAAACGGTTCTCGCAACATATGCGTTATGGTGATCTTCACATTCACCTACGTATATATGCCAACATAAGCAATATTTCACAGAGATAACGACAAAAAGGAATTAAAAGATGCTGCTCCGGCTGTGTCGTCTGGTAGAATGACTACAAAACGACACGTAACCACTATACATGATACATATAACCTGAATTACCCGTGCAAACCCTGACCAAAAACTCACCATAAAGAAACCTGTACGCGTCTAATGTAAAAACTCTTTACAACTCGTTACGCGAAAGACAAATATTTCACGCTAATCTACCGAAACGCGTGAAATAGATATTCTTAAGAAGGTTATTGGTCTTATTATGCTCCCCGAAGGTCGAGCATATAGTCGCCGCTTCGTCTGTCCGTCCGTCTGTCCGTCCGTCCGTCCGTCCTTCCGTCCGTCTGTCCGTCCGTCCGTCCGAAGCGATTTCTCCACAACCCTTGGACCAAATTGGATGAAACTTCATATATGAACTCCTTGGGGTAATGCGCCGATATACTTTTCCCGGATTTTCAATTTGACCCCGTGTCATGGAAAAAAGGGGCTTAAAGCAAAATTGCAATTTTTACCAATATCTCATTCAGTTTTGGTCAGAATATCATGAAACTTCATGATTATATTGTTTATGGAAAGTCTTAGCATGTGCCCTTGCTATTTTTAATCTGGGCATTTTTTAAGTTGACGTTCTGTCATGGAAAAAGGGGGCTTCTTGCAAGATTCCAATTTTTACTAATATTTCATTCAGTTTTGGTCAAAATTTCATTAAACTTCATGGTTATATTGTTTTTTAAGAGTTTCACCATGTGCTCTTCTTTCTTTATCTCTGTGTTTTTCAATTTGACCCTCTGTCATGGAAAAAGGGGGTTTCTTGTAAAATGAAAAAGGGGCCCTAATGCAAAATTGCAATTTTTACTAATATCTTGTTCAGTTTTTGTCAACATTTCATGGTTATATCTTGTTTTACAAGTTTCAACATGTGCCCTTTGTTTTTGCAATCTATGAATTATTAATGCGCAAATACGTCTTTCCTGGTTTCTTAAATCAAGGCTGCATCACGGAAAAAGGGGGCTTCATGGAAAAAATTGTTTTTCACTAGTTTCTCCTTTATCAGTGCTCAAACCTTTGTGAAATTTCAAATCTGAACTTGTTGGATCGTTGCCCAGGTACCTCTCTTCCCTTTTCTCAATTTCAGGCTGCGTCTCGGAAAAAAGGGGGCTTCATGTAAAAAATTGTTTTATGTAATATTTAATACATGACTGCTCAAAATTTTATGAAATTTCGAATTTTTAATTATTATTAAAAAATGCTACAAACCACACACCCTTTGTATTTATTGCAATGATCAAATACTGTCTTATGGGAAAAGGAGGCTTAAAGGGGGCTTATTGGGCTTATTGTCCTCTACAAGTTTATGTTGGCTATCTCAAAGATAGTAATTGCCTTTTCACTTCAAATTTTGGGGGGGCATGAACAGCTTCTTCTAGGATAAAAGAAGTGAATTTATATCAATTTCTTATATTTTATGACAAGCACTTGTTCGGGGAGCATAACCCGTCTCTGACGGCTCTTGTTCTTCAAGATTTCCTGACTGTGAAAGTAACAGAACTTCTGATTGGCTAAACCAAATAGTTTAGCCAATCAGAAGTTCTGTTACTTTCACTCTGACAAAATTCTGAAGAATAACACAAAGAATGCCCTTAAGAATGGTTGGTGAATACAGATCCCGGACATCCGTTTGCAGGCGCGCTTGATCTGACAATAGTCAAACTTTGATCAGAAATGCATATTCATTTTAGAATAAGATCTGCATGTAAGTTCTATATAAACAGTTTACTCATTTTTTAAATAAGATATCGGGTGAACTATTACTTGGTAACATTAAGGTGTTGGAGCAGAAATCTTAATACCTAACATGCATGGTCCATAAAAAAAAGAAAAAGGTGTAGCAATGAGGAAAATTTATTATTTCATGCTTTCCGGTAGGATATCGAGAAATAGCAGTGAAAATATTTTTCGATCTTACACTGGCACCACCAGTGAAAATACCGATTTTCACGTTCTTGTCGCCTAGGTAAATTACGCGTGCCTAACAACCGGATGGGAAATATGACGTCATATACCTTATGGCCGTGTCACACAGCCGTTGACGTATAAATTTCGGACGATTTACGCATAAAAATTGAAAAATCTGGATTTATACGCGGCGATAATAGAAAACTTAGTGGTTATACGTGAAATTTTGACAGATGAATTACGCAAGAATGACGCAGAAACTACGTGTAACTTACGCATGAAACACGAATAAACCGCGCAAAGAACACGCATATCAACGGAAAAGCCAATTTTCTAGATAATGAAACACGCATAAACACGAAAGAAATTCGTATGATTTACGCATGCTCCGCTTACAGATCGCGTAAGTTTTACGCATGAATCGCGCATGTTCGGCGCGTGCTCCGCGTCTGCAACTTTTGTATAAATTTGCCACCTCCGCTGCACTTCTTCACAAACCACTGATCGTCATTTCTCATCTCCACCATCAATCTGTCCTAGATGCAAAGTTCGAATCTTCTCCCACGCCTTCTTCTCCTCCTGTGGTTCAGGATCTGCTGGAGCTGGACCAGTTGGTTGTTGTGCTGCTGAAGGATGAAGGCAAGAACTTCTCTGTGTTGGGGATTCATGATCTCCTCTCTTGGATGGCATACGACCGAGATGTGAACTCATGGACGGCATAATGGAGACTGAGGCAGCGGTCCGAAATCGACCGGTTTATATACCCTGTCCCCATACGCGTTTCTTGCGTGAAGCATGCGTGATTCCAGCGTAAATCTAGCGTATTTCATCCGTTTTTATCAGTGATCCATGCGTAATGTGTGTAGTTTCTAAGCGGTATACGCGAAATATAAGTGATACATCTGCGATACATGAGTGTTATATCCGTGAAAGGTTCGTTAAACATGCGCGGACATACGTGGAATGATCGTGAAAATTGCCCACTTTGCGTATGTATCGCGCACATACGCGTATGAATTACGCACGAATTACTTAAGAACTACGTAAAAACTACGTAAATTACGCATAGATCGCGTAAATCCAAACAGTCGAAAAATTTTGTGCAGCTCAAAACCGTTTTCGCGTATGTCCACGTATGCTCACCCTGGACTCCACTCGCTGCGCACAGAGACGAATGAAATGCGCATGAAAAACGTATGAATTACGTATATCGCGCATGTATTGCGTATCTCCGCGTATGCCTCAAATTTTATACGTAGTTTATGCGTAATTTATGCGTAAGTGCTGTGTGACACGGCCTTTACATTTCTCGCGCATGACGTAACGTTGCTATGCGGGAGGGGTACGCCACGGGGAATAACGGAAAAGAACTGTACTGAATTTTGATAAAGCTCCACCCAGAAAGGGTTAAAAGCATGAAATAAATAGAATATTCGTTTTTTTCGGTGAGAGATCGAAATCTATTTCATCTCGTGAACACCATCGGTAATATTTTCACTCGTGGCTGCGCCACTCGTGAAAATATTACCGATGGTGTCCACTCGATGAAATAAATTTCGATCTTTCACCGAAAAAAACAAATATCCTCTATATCTTATAAAATACTTCATGTAGGAGGATGTAACACCTTATATTCAGAATGAACTTCTCTTGCTAGACCTTGAGCCACCAATAGGCACCCTCCCCATCCCCTGGGGTAATTTTCGGCACTATGATTTTTTGAAACCCCAAGGTCTCCTGAAGACTTTGTCAAAGTCTGCCACCTGGCGAGCGGGGCTTTTGGGAGTTATAGAGGTGAAAGGTCATCAAGTGCACACTTGCATATGAGATATCAATAAATGGCAATTCAGGTTAAATTTTCTGATAATGTCATTTGGGTTGCTTCTAGGATGCATTCAATGCATTTTGTTGTCTAGAAAATGTGTCTTTATCTGAACAATATCCATAGTTTCTCAGATTATGATATTTTGGAAGCTTGAATTATGAAAAGTAGCGCTGTCAGTTCTTTGATTTACTTTGTATGTTTTTTTATTTTGTTAGAAATGCATAGAATTATCAAAATATAAGCTTATTACATCATCTGAGGTCAATTTGGACTTTCACAAGGTATAAAATAAAAAAATAAATACATTGAGAATCAAATAATATCGTTTGGGTTAGAGGTCCACTTGATGGCCTTTGACCTCTATAACTTCCAAAAGCCCCTCCCACCAGGAGGCAGACTTTGGGAATTTGTTCAGGAGACCTTGGGGCTCAAGAAAATCATAGTCCCGGCAATTCCCCCAGGACGGGGGAGCAAACACCCTGCTGGCTCATAGTCTACGAGAGCTAGTGTAGAATGATATAAGGATTCAGAGACCTCAGAATTGTAACAGTAAAGGTCTTTTACCTTTGGTCTTTTTGCAGAGTGCTAAAATACCCTTCTAATGGTGGTTCCTTTTCGGAGTATTTAACAATTCCGCACTATGGTAGATAACCAATGCGATAGGTGACGGCCTGGAAGCGAACCACTGTACTATTTAGGGATTGTTCCAGATTACTAGGACGGATTTTGGTAAAACACAAGCCACATTCGCAGGAACACTACGCTTGTATATTAAGGGTCTTTCTCGACATTTGTTCTAGCCTTTTTGTATGATATTTAGGCGATCGGCAGAAATTTTCAAGCATAATTTGGTGCTGCCGCGATATAACGCAAATAGTGTTGTATAAACGGCCTTGCAACCGATCAACAATCAAGCATAAATGGCGCTGCGAACATTTGCAATGGTGGGAACATGACTGAATCGTGTTTACCAGCTTCCTGAGGTAAGGAGAGAGGTTTTAGGTCAGCTGATTTCCAAGTCATAACTCTTGAATCCCACTCTCGTTTTGACATTGTATTACCGAGGTCCAAAGAAATAAACAACGCTCGGTCCTGGCGCATTGTGTCACAGGGCGTCGATGACGGGGTGAGTATAAAGATGACGTTTCCCAATTACCAGTATATAACGGTGTTATTGTGATTTCCTTAGGATAGACTCCGAACTTTTAGCTTACACTAGATTACATATTGGATTTATGACCGAAGAGGAAACCAAACAACTTTGACAACTTAAGTGGATAAATGTGTAACAAATCGGAAAGAAAACTTATCACATGCCTTCGGCGGGGCAGATTGAATTAAAACCCATTACCGAATAGATATGACTGTTTTTACCCAGAAAAAAATCCTTTTGGTAAAAGTTGTGGGATTTATGTAGTTAGGCTTTTCTTTGTACTTTTCATTGTTATTTCACACAAAGCGGCCGCTCCATATTTATCATGCACCCCTTGAATTTGTTTTCAGTACTTTGCATAGAATTCTTTCTGGGCCACTAGCTGCTCTCACATCTTAACCTTTATATTGCTATACACGACTCTTTTGAAAACAGTGTAGATCAAGTTCAGACTTCACAGAGCGTACCGTCTGATCTTGGATCTACACTGTCCGATCCCTCCCCCTCCCCCCACCCCCCCCCCCCCCCCCCCCACACACACACAAGTCCACCTGTGAAATAGCAAAATTTAGGTTGCTACTGTCGGCTCGAAAGTTTTGTGTGTGTGTGTTTTTCATTTATTTAGCATGTTTAGGGCTTGTCTAAACGAAAGAAAACATGCAGCAGTGGATACAGGATTAATTCTTTTAACGCCAAATGCATTCGCTTCACCTCTTGTCGTTGAAACTCAGATTTTTTTTTATAATATGGGCCTCACTAAATAAGCAACGACACAGATTCACAACAATATTGCACTCTCTGTGCATTCTGTTCTTTATATACGCCGTTTGCAAAAGTCCTGGTTTTGTTTTTGGCGCTGAAAGGCTTCACCATATTCTGTGTATTTATGCATCTATAACCCTTGTTACACAACGCACACGTGAGTACAGCACTGACGGTATTATTATTTTGGATCTATAAGCCAGTCATAAGTCAGGGTTAACCATGCATTTAAATTCAAGCACTAAATATCTTATAGAGTAGAAATTTTGATGTAATGTGAACAAACATTTGCAACAAAAATCACACTATGCAAGTAATAACGGATAAATACATAATAATGATAAAAAAAGATTGAGTAGATGACATGTTGATGCTGTTAATGAAAGCTTGAAATCGTCTCCATATACTCTCTATAAGGTTCTCAATTATACTTTACAGTCTTATGGGTACATATCTCTTGCTATCTGAAATTCGAACCTGCTACTCATTCCGCTGTAACGGGCAGCGGTCTGGTCACCCATCCAGGCACCAAGCAAAACGCACGTTGCTTCAGCATCAGAGAGAGAAGAACACCAAACTGCATCGCTGTAAACCTAACTCAACAGCAGTGCAGTTATACGGTAGTTATGTATCAACTTATCATCGTGACAATACTTACTGTTGGAGAAGTATCGATCTCGTGACTCATATACGTCAATACTTGTATGATCAGGTGGATGGGAACTTGGAAACTTGTTCACGGCTTTGGTGGATCATGTCGCTCCGAGCCGAAGGCCACCTGACAGTACAACGAATTTACTGTTTTACCATTCCAGTGTTATTCAGCGAAAATCCTTAGTTATGTGTTTTTTGCTAGTATATAATTATGACTGAATGTACGGGGCATATTATCCAATCAGATCGCAAGAAATTTCTTTATAGTACAAATAAACCAGAGGTACATGAGAGGGTAAGGTAACTCTATTCCGACTGTTGTCGTCATCCCACGGTTGCCCCCAAAGTAACGTTGAACTTTCTGGGCCCGTATTCACCAACCATTCTTGAGAATTTTCTTAGTCTTATTCTCCAAGGATTTCTAAATTTGTAAGTAACACAACTTCTGATTGGCTAAATCATTTGGTTTAGCCAATCAGAAATTGTGTTACTTACAAATGTAGAAAATTTTGGAGAATAAGACAAAGAACGTTCTTAAGAATGGTTGGTGAATACGGGCCCAGGTCACCCATTCAGGCACTAAGAATAATCGCATAGGTACTTATGTATCTAATCCCTCACCGTTACGCGAGGTAAGCTGGAGGAAATGGCAGTTAGAGGAACTGGTTTACCCTTCTAGAAATGAAATACGCACTCTTTGCAGGTACTCTTGCATAGAGGACGGACAAGGGTAGAACATTATCTTCAAGAATAGACCTATCAGGCATTGCACAGCATAAAAGCATGAATTCTCAACTTGGTGCCAATAGCCTCATGAATAATGCCTGAAAATCTGTTTGGAATGTTCAAGGATAATAGGATCACTAAGTCCACCTCAAAGAAGTCATGTTCAACAATAGTAACTGCATGGAAGCTGTCCCTTGGACTTCATAAAGACACACATGCCTGTGTCATCTAAAAAGTACCAGGATCTGTACTCACCAACCATTCTTTAGAACATTCGTTGCCCTATTTTCCAAGATTTTCTTCGGGTGAAAGCAGCACAACGTCTGACAGGCCAAACCAACTAGAGAATAATTACAATACTGTTAATGAAAATACGTGGTGAGTAGGTAGATAAAGACCCTGGACTCATCTATAGACAGGAAAATTCGCCAGTTAATACTGGTCATACAAACAAGGTCCATGGCTCATTCATGCCGTAACCGGTACTGGATCAGGTTCCGAGAAAGCGGAATGTGTGTATTCTTGACCGAGGCTGGCTTTCGTAGAAACTTTTGCGAGCAGTTGCATTCAAACACTGACCACAGAGGCTTTAGGCGAGAAGATTGATTTCTATATTAAACATTTCTGCAAGGATGGTAATAAAATGGTCCTTACTGCAGACCTGTTTTACCACCGGCATGCTGCAGCTTAACAGGTGTGCCATCTGGCGATAACAATATGCTGTCCGCTGAGGAACTCCCTGGAATTAAAATTGAAAGTCTCTTACCTAACATCCCAATTGGCCACTCTTATTTCATTCATAAAGCTTTCGGGTGTGAAGTGAAGATGATACATTTTGTTTGTATTGGAGTGAAACGCCTTTTTAATAGCTAATGTTATATCACGGGGATCAGTACACCTACTCATGTGTTTCCCGGCTATCTCACACTATTACTGAGACAGTCTTCTAAGTCACTTATTTTCAAAAATGCACCTGGGACAAAAGTTTACCTCAACCGGATACCGAACCGCCGCCACCAACATGTCAGGGCTCAGATCTATACGCTAACAGCTGAGCTACATGGACGAGTGAAGATTAAACACCCTCGACATTTCGGACATATGAATATATATGGAGTGCCTCAAAACATCATAAAAACCGAGATTTACATCTTTTGCAAAAATAGTATATAAGTTGAAATCTTATTTCGAAATCTACTGGGTTGACTTTTTGTTTTCTTCGCTTATATTTAGCAACCACCAGTGACTTTTATATTACGATAACCAGACAGATCTCCATGAGCTTTTACTTGCTTTTCGCAAGCCAATAGATCTTCCTCTCTTCACCAAACGTAAGATTCCACTTTTGTCCCTATAGAATAGGATATTTAGAAGTTTCACTATCTCTTTAACAACTTTACGATATGCATCAACTTTCGTTTAACCCTTTTCCAAACGACAGATTTTTGGACTAGACAAAAGTGAAAGCATTTGCAGACGTCAATTCAACTCTTGCTGAAAAGATGATTTCTGTCTATTATAGGGTATAAAACATTGTGGGAAAAGGAGAAAATGCTGGTTACCAACATGTTCTCCATTTCCCACAATGTTTTCAAAAGGCTACTATTCCAGACCCGTAAAAACTAGGGACTGTTTGGGAAAGGGTTAATTTCAGAGCGGGTTTTCGACGAGCCAAGACTTTAAACCAGCAGCCTCATTACTACCAACCCTAAGTGTTACCGCCAAGCTTCCTGAAAATCGAGTCTTATCTTGTAACGTTATAAAAAATGAAGAAATCTTTAAAACTTGTACCAAACAGCAGCTTGGTTGAACGACCCTGGTTAAAAAGGCTTATGAAAACCTTGAGAGAAAAGGAGAAAATGATGGTAACCTTTTTTAAACAAAGTTTTCTTCCTTTCTAAACACTAAATCCATCATTTGGAACACATTTAATTTGTCGTCTAAAAAACCTTGAATATGGAATTTTTGTCGTCTTGTAAAGGGTTAGCCATGAGAGTGAAATATTATACTGCAAAGAAATTTCTCGTGATCTGATTGGTTAACACACCGGGAACATCTAAATCATGTTCCCTGGACAAAAAACCACGCAAAGTCAGTTTCTATTTTGAGTGCCCCGTAAACACCACTACACGTGCAACACAACACCCAAAGTGGGCGGCGTTGATAGATCACCAGACTGCACATTTATGCACCAAACTGCACGTTTTAGTGACGTCAGTTTCCAGTGATGTCAGTATTCACTGAATTGGGGCACTCAGAAAGGAATTTCTATTTCTTCAGCATACTCGATTCGTGAGATAATAATACAGAAAAATTTCGATTAACGCGCTTTGAAAAGGTAAAACTTTGCAGTATGATAAATTCGTTGTACAGTCAGGTGGCAGGGGACTTGGACACTTGTTCACGGCTGTAATGAATCATGTCGCCACCTAGCCTTCGGCTCGGGGCGACATGATTAACCATAGCCGTGAACAAGTATCCAAGTCCCATGCCACCCGACCGTACAACTAATAATGTTTCGTGGATACAGAAAGTGTCTAGAGCAACTTCTGTTCCGTAAATACTTAATCATGTTTACTGAATGACAAAATAATACTCGAAGCTACAGTTGAATTGATAAGCATGTTTAATCAGACAAAGCTTCGTGGAGTTAACTTGAGTACACAGAGAGAAAAAACAACCGGAATTTCCCGGAGTTTAATGAACTGTTAACATGACCTAAGGCACAGATTAAATTACGAGAGATCTTGATTTCGTATTTCGTCGGGATTGATATTTGTTTGAACATTTTCTTTTTTTTAAGCTGATTGATTAATGAACGATGTTTTACCCCGCTTTCAGTCATATGACGGCGGCAGCTGATGTCTTCCAGGTTCCATATTTACATGTACCAACTAGTTTTAGGAAATTTTCAGTCTTATTCTCAAGTGTAAAAGTAACACAGTTTCTGTCTGGCTTAACCATTTGGTTTGGCCAATCAAAAGGCATGTAACATTTAGAAAGTCTTGGATCAAAAGACAATATTTTATTTTAGGAATGATTGGTGAATAGAGACCCTGTATTTCGGGGGTTTAACCATGGTACTGACCTAGGGATCCGACTTGCCTTGCCCCTGATGGCGGGTAGCACTTTAACCATTGGCGTTGTAGTGACATCTGCATATTTTGCGAAAGGTAGTTATCCGAAGAAAGCGCCTATATCTTGCCTGCTTCGATAGATTATTTGAATACATACTTCGAGTCAATTTAGGCCTGTCACATTGAGTTACTCGCATTATGATATTATTTCGACAGGGCACGCTATTTGCAAGGCATGAAATGGTAATGGACAGTTTACAAAAATGTCCGAATTTTTGTTTTCGCATGCCGCAGGTCGTATATGGAACCGTATATGTAGATAGGGATTTTTGTTCTGCTGTGTGTGAGACAAGTGTATTTTAGCCGGAAAAATATGACCTGCAACATGCGAAAAGGTGCATTCGTACATCTGCGTAAAATGTCGTTTCGGATCAGCCTGCGCAGTCCGCGCAGGCTAATCCGAGACGGCACTTTACGACTACATTAGATTTTGTCCTTCAGTAGACATGTGCCAAACAGAACATTGCATCAAAACGGAAAATGTAGTTTCGGATTAGCCTGCGCGGACTGCGCAGGCTGATCCGAGACGACACTTTACGCAGATGTCCGAATGCCCCTTTTCGCGTGTTGCAACCCATGTTGAAATCCAATGTTCTTTAGTAATAGCCTATGCTGGCTGGTAAAGCCTTTTGAATGTTGCAGATTTTCTTAACTGTAGAATTAGTGAATTACATGTTTGTCAACCAAGGAAGGAAAGAGTACAGAGATGGAATCAAAAGTTATTTACTTTCCATGATTCTGGAAGTAAGCCGTATAGTACCACTATGTAGTTATGGTTATTCTATTGTGCAGCACAAAGTTCTTTGTCTTTTGTTTGTACAAGTTGGCATTACGTGGTTGTGTTCGTTATGTAGATCTCTAATGTAAGTAGTTACGATTATTGTGCTGCAGGACTGATCTTTACTCTTTTTATATACACTGCACCAAGGAAAAACTTGTAATGCAAATGTATCGTTCCATCGTGTTCTGTGTGCACTGCTACTCACGTAATCACGTACCTACACCATGTAAATTGGTCATATTTGTTCATTCAGTTTGCCAAGATTTCATTAAAATGAAACTGATGCCAAGATTTATACTAGATCGAAAAGCGTGAATAAGTGAGTTTTATTGAGGAAGCCTTGAAAATCTTGTTTATAACCACACAATCTTGACATGTATTATTTGTTATGGGGTTTTATATTTTGGAGCTCCAGAAAAATTCAAATAATTGAAAAAGGAAAATACTGCTTATGTCTGAAGAAATCTCTTACCAACCAAACTTTTTTAAAGGGTCACTCTCAACCATCGGTGCCGACCCACATATTCAGAGCCGTCCACACAATCGGGGCTTTTGTTTATTAATGTCAATTTCGTGTTATTTTTCTACATTACATTTCATGTGTCTATTTCTAGAAATGTTATGGGTAAAAAATGACGCCATTTAATCTGGGGGGGGGGGATCATTTCCCCGTCAAAGTGAATATTTTCCTCTGTCGAAAATATTGTTTACTGACTTGAGATCACTAGTTTTAAAAATGGCATTCTTTGACAAAATAATCCGAGAAAATATAATATATAATTTATTTCACCAGCTTGTGGTTAATATGAGGAAACATTTGCCGAAAAAGGGAAAGGTCCGCTGCACTCGTTATTTTCGCTGACCATTCCGTTTTGAGGCAAATTTTCCCCATATTAACCACAAGCTGATGAAATAAACTCTGTTTAGTTCCTTGCTAGCAGCGAATGGAAAAGTTCAAGACAATAATTCACACCTTTAGGGTGGAAAGTGTCTCTACTTTGCTATTTTAATGGCAATATCAGCCTCACTTTATATCCTTGACGTATTATTATGGCTAAAGTTATGCACAATTGATTCAGAAAATACTACACACATGCTACAACTTTCCGTTGTGAAGAAAACACATGGACATTCCACAGCATTGCATGACATTCTTTTTTATTCGAATTTCAAAGACTTAACCCTTAAAGCGCTGGAACCAACTTAACTTGTTTTTGTGGACAGTGTAGATCAATTTCAGACTGCACATAATGTGCAGTCTGATCTTGAGATCTACACTGTCCACAATTTTGTTACATATCTGGCCAAAAAAACGTTGCACAGCAATATTTCAGATGTTTTTCCTATCTAAAAATGTCTCTTGTATTTATTCAGCATTTTAAGGGTTAAAAACAGGCGAGTACAAAATATGTCAAGCCTAGATGTTACTTGGGTTGGGTTTGAGCTGATAATTTCGGAATTGGAAGACCATCAAAAACGTTTCAATTAACAGCGTATGTCATATCATGGCGGCCAGTGCACCTATGTATGTGTTTCCCTGGCTTTGTTACGCCTGAGCTATCGCAAGTTTTTTTCCAAGCCACGGACTACTTTTTTTGCATAAGAGTTGAGAGTCGAAAAAATTGCTGAAAGGAAAGTTTGCCTTGACCCGTTATTGAACCTGCATCAACCAGGTCGAGATAGTGCAAAGCCGGGCGTTAACGGCGCGCGAATTTACTGATTAATACACGTTTTCTGACGTTAACGCCCGATTTTTAAAACCAACGAGCTACCTGGCCGGGCTTGAAATTTTGTTCCTTTGAATAAATAGCATCCTCGGATACCCCGGGGTCTCCCTATTTGCTACGCTACATCGACCCCTGGGACAATTGACTAATAAAACTTTGAATCAGCCGCCGAAAATGGATACTAAACGTCATAGCGTACAGTCCACTCGCCCATCACAAAATGATGATGGAACCAATGAAAAGCCAGCATTCGGCCAGCGGTAAAGCGAGGGAAATTCAATTAATTGTCCCAGGGGTCGATGTAGCGTAGCAAATAGGGAGACCCCGGGGTATCCGAGGATGAATAAACAGTGCGTTTAGTGATACTAATACAGCTTGTCCGATCTAAAACAAAGAATTACTCGGTTGAAAATTCGAGACGATACCCAAGACTGAACACAAAACAAGAGTGCCATTCTATGGTAAAGAGGGTTTTCATGTATTTCCGTATCAGTATCTCCCGCTAAATGGCATTCTATAAATACTCATTTATCAAATTTGGACAGCCTGTGTACAGAGCCGAACCACTTTCCTACGCGACAACTCTTACTTTGAATTTCAAACTAAAATAAACGTTTACTCAATAAAACGCCACCTCGAGCAATTCACTCAGCTATGATCAGCAGTTTAGTGAAATCTGGATCTAAAACAGGTCTCATTTCTCCACAAACGTATTGATAAAGCTATTTTCTCCATTGCTACTTTATAGAGCGTAATATTACAGTCTGTCCGCTTTCGGGGCTAGTGATGCGTCATATAATACCCCGGTCACATATTCACGGAAGGCCGCCACGGAAGAGCTACGGATTCGTTCCGGCATTGTCCGTGACAACTCGTACTAGTCTGTAGCTCTCCGTACTGTAACCGTAGTCAATCGTAGTAGTCCTTGTATATCCGTAGCGGTCCTTGACAATTTTTGAACATGCACAAAAATTCGCTACGGATCAAACGACCGTAGCGTATCCTTACTAGTCCGTATTAGACCGTACTGATACGTTCTGGTCCGTATTAAAACCGTATCAGTCCGTACTTATCCGTAGGCCCAAATTTTTTTTCAGGATTTGATACGGAGAACTACGTATTAGCACGGTTACACTACGTTTTAGTTACGTTATGATACGGATTTGTCACGGAGAATCACGACCTTAATACGTTGTACTACGGAGAGGCAGGGATTCGCACGGTCTTTTACGGTTCACTACGTTGCAACACGACACAGTACGGAATTGTAAGGACCACTATTGTTTGGTAGGATAAATTCAGAATCATGTACTTCAACAAGGGTATTTTTACTCTGTCTTTGTAGAATACAACGCAATTGCGCTTTGTTGTTGGGTTCACAATCATGAACCGTCAACAATTGATGTTTGCAATAAATTGGCTGCAACTGGATATTGGTATGGCACAAAATGTCAAGGCACTGGTCCAGCAGCTTGATGACATACATAGATATAATAATTATATTTTTATCGTACTACTAGTAATACCTTTAATTTAAGGTTACATATTTCACAAAACATTGTACGAAAATGAATAAACATCAGTATTATAATGTGACATTCCATCCAAACAACGAAGCTAAACATGCAAGTAAAACGATCAAATAGTACGAGTACATAAAACTGTCACTGTTTCTGGTGGTTCAGGCAACCGCAAACGAAACGAGAGGTCAAAGGTTCGAGCCCCGCCAGGAGCTTATTCTGATATGGCTGGCTGGTGAACCGCCAGCTAGTTCAATGTATGGTTACTGGTTGCCTGCCTAGTGCCAAGCTGGCCCTTTCGAAATGGGTGATACTAACTATAAAGACAAACACTTTACTTTTAAAACATAAACATTCACGATAATCAGTGTAATTGTGAAATAAACAGTAGATTTTTATGAACATAAGAGCATAACAATATTTTCATTGAACCCTTTGCCATTCAATCCCTTCTTTTTATGGGTCTGCAACAGACAAGTCAAGAAAACATTCTGATTCTAGGAAATCGAAAAAAAAAAAAAAATGCTCAAAATGGGCAATTTCTCCATTTCCCACAATGCTTTCAACCTTATTGTAGAACTGAATCTCATTTGTACCAAATTTACAGTTGTTGTCTGCAGATCCTTTCAATTTCGTGGAGGCCAAATTTTGTAAACTTGTGATGGGTTATTGATTATAATAATCAGGTAATAGAATATGTGGACTAGAGATTGGCTTTTACGAAGACCCGTCCATGGCCAGTATGAGGCTCTCATGGCCGAACTTGTTGCATTTTGAAAGTGAGCAGGCTAGAGTATTTGGACGGAATGCTAAATCGTGGTAGGTCCGTATCGATCCGTGACGATTCGTACTACTACGTATCGGATCGTTCTTATTCGTACTAATCCGTACCTGTACCGTAGCAAATCGTAGTGTAACCGTACTACAATCGTCCTGATTCGTGTCGCTCCGTATTAAACCGTGTCCAACCGTAACAGTCCGTATCACTCCTGGAACTCTGACCTACATTTTGGCTGTAGATCCGTCGAACTCCGTACTCACACCGTTGTGTATCCGTATTGGAACCGTAGCGGACTACGGAATTTGTCATTTCCGTGGTCATCCGTGAACGATTAGACCGTAGTTCTTCCGTGGCGGTCTTCCGTGAATATGTGACCGGGGCTTAAGACAGGTCGAATCTTCGAAGAATATGACATGCGCAGACAACGATTTCCGTATTGCATTGTACCCTACAAGAAATCATGCAGTTGGGGATCTGTCAAATCCATTTCGTCAAATCTCAGACGTATTCACGAAGTAGAATGGTTCTTTGACATGCGAAAAATTTGCCCTATAGCAAAGAGTTTCTGCCCAGGTCAGCCTGTGCAGTCCGCGCAGGCTGACCTGGGCCGATACATTTTGCAGATGCATTAATACCCCTTTTCACATACCAGCTGAGAAAAAGTTGAAAAAATAGAGTTTATTTCATCAACTTGTGGTTAATATGGGGAAATATTTGCCGATAAAGGGAAAGGTCCGCGAAAATAACGAGTGCCATTAGGGCCGGGGTCCATATTCACCAACCATTCTTAAGAGCATTCTTTGTCTAGTTCTTCAAGATTTTCTGTGTAAGTAACAGCACTTCTGATTGGCTAAACCAAATGGTTTAGCCAATCAGAAGTTCTGTTACTATCACATTGACAAAATTCTGAAAAATAAGACTGAGAATGTTCTAAAGAATGGTTGGTGAATATGGACCGTGAAGATGCAAAATGATCGTCATATGCACCTGGTGAAATATCTACAAAATCAATTTACTTTAATGACAAAATGACGTTAGAAATGACGTCACACAATTATAATAGCAAACATCTATCAGGTAAGAAAACTCGTAATGGGTACATTACACTGAAAACAAGAGAGGTATAAGGTTATTTGATAAAACTTGAGTAGCGATTTGAAAAAAATAAAGGAGTAAATAAAACAGCACGACTATAATAATATTCAGCAAACTTTATTCCAACATGATAAGTAAAATACACAGCACATGATATATGATCTACTCTAACTGCTCCTGAACCATTTTAATAATTTATTATTTTAGTAACTTTCCCTAGACTTGCATTTGCTTCGAAGTCCAACTCTTTGTTATTTTAATGACGTTTTCGGTAGTAATTTCTGCACATCATTTTTGCGATTTCAAGGGAGACAATAACAGACAGTAACTCTTGTCAAAGAAGGTACTTGTATATTGTTCAGACGAATACCTTGAATTTCGGATACGGTACATGTCGAAACGAAGAATGAGTCTACAATATCGACTTTAGGGACATTTTACAAAAAGATCTAAAGGGGAATTTTGAGATCAGAAGAATACAGTGAAGTTTTCGGCGGTATTGACTTTCTCAGAGATTAGAGTCTACTGAACATGACAGTGCCGATTGACCTGAGCGCCTAAACGGTTACTTTGGGAACGGCCATTTCACAAAAGAATATAACACGTCAACATAATATTTTTCTTCTTATTTTTATACTTACTATTAAATTGTGTAGAAAATCCAACTCATCAACATACCTTTTTCATTTTCTTTTTGAGTTTACCATTGAATTTTACCCAACATATGAAAGAATGAGAAAATTCTATGAAAGGATTAACTTTTCACAAAACTGTAGAAAACGTCTTTAAAACCGTTTAAAGCTGTTTCGAACAGCTTAGGTCATTTCACGGCGATCAGTGCACCTGGTTTTCACACACCAGTACTTACACAACTTTCTTTCTTAGCCGCTGACTTAATTTTCTGAAGTATATTAGAGGTAATTGCCGGAAAAAAAGTGTGCCCAAACCAGGTCTCCAACCAGCAACTAATATGTCAGGAGTAAGATGTGCTAACTAATGAGCTACTCAGCCGAGCTGGCGAGACTGAAGGACGAGTGAAAACTAAAAGTTCCATACACAGCAGGAAGCAAATGTATGTACTTGGAAAGTTACTTAAACATTAAAATATATTTCTTCTGTCGCATACCTATACATTTTAACGAGTAGAAATTGCAAAAATTCACCATTTTATTTGAAAAAGAAATATAGAAATACAGTAAATATCAGGTAACCGGGTAATAACTTCATTTTATGAATGACGAATAGATATCGTCGAGAAAAAAAATTAACCCATTACCACACAATCCCTACTTTTGACGCCCCTGAGAAAGAAGCCTTTTGAAAACATTGTGCGAAAAGGAGAAAATGCTGGTTACCAGCATTTTCTCCTTTTCCACAAAGTTTTCTAGCATGCTGAAAACAAATATCAATTTTGGGGTTCTGTTTATTTTGTAGTCTGCAAGTGCTTTCAATATGGACCAGTCTAAAATTTTGTCGTTTGGTAAAGAGTTAATTAACCTAATTAGAAACCCAGCCGGACGTAACCCGCACCCAGGTTACGTCATCATGTATCATATTAGGGGCACATCCGGCATACCTCGGGTGATGAGAGCCATCAAACCCTCGGCTGAAGGTGGCTGATTGATATGCGTCAGATTGGTACATTTCGTCGCTGGAAATATTGCGGTTTACCGTTCTGAAAATTGTAAGGCTCCTCTTAAAAAACACAAAACTTTAATTAAAATTTTCTATCGAAACTATTTTTTAGCTGACAAACAGTTCGTACGTTCATTTTTTTTTAAAACTTTGATAATCGATTCCGGTTGAAATTTTCACAGACAGATAGATAAATGTAAATGACTTCATCGAGGTTGTTTATGTCGTTGCTAAATGACTTACAGTGGCGCCGCCATGTATAAGATCACGTGATTAGCAGTTCAAGTGGAAACGACAACTATACAGACTAGGTTAGATGTAGGTACGGAATCGGCCGAGCTGAAACGAGTGATAAGGGGCCGATGATTGTATTCGATTTCAGTAAATAAGGTTTTTTTTTGCCGTTATGTCTGATTTTTTCATGTGAATGTATTTGAGCCGTAAAATATATGGGTATATCATAAATTAGCTATAATTACCCAGTAAGTTAAATGATGTTTTGCCCTTTACCAAACAAGCCCTATGTTTTAAGACTCTGAGAAAGAAGCCTTTTGAAAACATTGTGAGAAAAGGAGGCATTGCTGGTTACCAGCATTTTCTCCTTTTCCCGCAATATTTTCTACCCAGCTAGAAACAAACTTCAATTTTTGAGATACTTTAATATTGTCGTCTGCAAGTGCTTTCAAATTGGACCGGTCTAAAATTTTGTCGTTTGGTAAAGAGTTAAAGGACGACAGCTTCCCTCCCATTTTAAAATCGGGCATTTTCACCAGAAATATACATTCAATTAATAAAATCCAGCAATCAACCAAAACACACTTCAAATGGTTTTTGCATGTAATCTATATTTTTTCTAGAGAAAATGTTTGTTTTTTTTGATGAAAGATCGAAATTTTAACTTTATAAAGTGAACATCATCGGTAATAACTTCACGAGTTGCACAACCGAGAGTTAAAATATTACCATTATAATGTTTACGAGATGAAATAAATTTCGATCTTTCACCGAAAAAAAAGAATAATGTATTTATTATTTATTCCATGCTTCTATTGGGGATATTCTTTTGGGGATTTTATCAAGATCTAGTGTAGAAGATTTCGATAATTCCTCGAGGCGTTATCCCTACGTAAGATTGCATTACAATCAGAATATGTTTACTAGTTTGCGAAAACAATTCGTTAGTATAGACTAGAATCATGACATTATTGCGTTTTCATCAATTTCAGAGAATAAGAGAATAGCATGTTCATTGAATTCTCTAAAAAAAAAAGGGAAATTAACCCTTCACCTGATATGCCAATTTGAAGCTCTTCCATTTCAGCAGCAAATCAAGATGACAATGTCAAAATATGGACAAATGAGGATATAAATATCTGATAGAGTGGAAAACATTGTGGGAAAAGGAGAAATTGCTCGTTACGAGCAATTTCTCCTTTTCCCACAATGTTTTCAAAAGCTGTCTGTTGTTGATATGTCAAAATGAGTATCTATGGATTAAAAGGGTTAACTCGTTATCAAGTTAACATTTTTTCATCTTTAATCTTCTAATTTCCAAATAATTCCTACCTCGACAATGTTATGTACATGTAGTTACATTCACAGTGACTCAACAAATCAGCAAAACTCATAAACTTTAATTTAATAGAATCAATAAACATTTGAATATGTAAGATTTTGATAGATACGAGTATAGATAACTAACGTTCTGGTTTGTAAAGAGCCACTTAATTTATCAGCCACCAAAAAGTAATGGCATCAGTGTAACATATACATAGCAATATCAATCACCATTTGACACGAGCATACTTACAGGGTAAACTGTTCAGAAAGTGCTTGTGTTAAACAATTCTTTTTAAAACAATACAGTATATATCTATATAATTCGTCGCTTTACTTCAAAACCTCGTCACTACAGCTTGTTTCAAGCTGTAGTAATGAAGTTTTTTTTTTATGTAAACCGAATCTATCCCTCTCTCTCTCATACACACACAAAAGTCTACAGCAAAATACTTAAAAAATGTCTGCCCCTAACTTGATAATTCTTTAAAAAATCTATCCTCACCTGTACTTGTATATCGATAAGTGTTTTATACATACAGTAGTCAAGAATGCTAAACTAAGCAAGTCTAAACCAGACGATATAGAGGATATTTGTTTTATTTTTTTCGGTGAAAGATCGAAATTTATTTCAGCGATTGGACGCCATTGGTAATATTTTCAAGAGTGGCGCATCAAGTCGTCTTCAAGTGCTTTGAATTTGGACCAGTCTAAAATTTTGTCGTGAGGAGAGAGATAATGGTAATCGTCAACGGCAACTAGTAATATACAATCTTGAGTGACAACCTACGTCAACCTAGCAGAGGTGTCGGAATAGCTGCCATTTTGTGCACGAAGTCCAGATTAATTACTTTAAAAAGATACATGTATCTAAAATTTACTAAGAATACCTACATCATCTGGTGACTTTAAATATATTTGTCCTATTCGTGAAATCAAAATGCTATGAAACAATGTTGTAGCTCTAAGAACTTCAACACAATTATCTTTAACGGCATTGTATACGACATCTATTTTGAGATCGCACATGTGTCATTGGCTTCGAAAATTGTGTGGAGGTACTTGCAAAATCAACGAAACTAATGAACAAAATATTAATGTATACTAACAAAGAAAGTTGTCAGGTACCATATGCATTGCTTTGCCTGGACAGATCTTCAATAACGATAATGTACAAACTGAAAAACTTACCTTTTTAAAACGAAAATGGCGGATTTAAAATGTATCTGATGACGTATGCTATGACGTAGGTTGTTACCCCTGTATATGCTGCAGGCTGCTCAGTATATTTTTTCTTTGGAGGCTCGTATCGATCGATGCCACCATCTTTGATGTTGTGTTGAAAATCCAAGTCAAAGCAGCTGCTTTTGCTTTTACTTGGATTTTCCCAGTGTACAGGAATGTATTTTCGGGGAACATTATCCAATCAGATCGCGAGAAATTTCTTTGCACAATAGATTTTTTTTTGTACCAAACAATAAAACTTTGGATTTAAGGTAAGACCTGTGTAATGCACTTCCGGTGAACATTGGGCAAAAATTTTAATTGGTTATTAAATAAGGATAAATAAGGATTTATGCCGAAATAATATTTCTGCACATTTCTAACGGGTCAAAAATTCCGTTTATGTCCATCTTGAAACTTTTTTTTTTTATACTTTTATTTGTTTTCTAAAAAGGGAGGTAATTATTATCTCTTTTTCAATTGAGAATATAGCGGTTTTAGATTTATAAATGATAATTCAAAGAAGGAAAAAATGTAAAAAATGAAAAGGTGAAAGTAGTTCAATAATACTCATTTTATTATAGCTAATTTTGCAGGATGATATTTTAGTGGAAATAGCTGTTTTCCATTACACAGGTCTTACCTTAACTAAATTTCAAGCATAAGCAGACTACAAAATAAATATAGCCCAAAATGAAGACGGCCAACCTTGAGACCCGACCCACACCCTCAAGTGACCCACGACAATCAATTTCATCGAGCAGAAAGCATTCTCACAATGTTTTCAAAAGCCTCCTCTTCTGACTACAAAATGACGTCACTAAAACGTGCAGTTTGGTACATAAATGTGCAGTCTGGTGATCGATCAACGCCGCCATGTTGGATGTTGTGTTGCACGTGTAGTGATACGGGGCACTCAAAAGGGAAACTGGCTTTACTTGGTTTCTGCCAGGGAACATGATATATATGTTCCCGGAATGTTAACCAATCAGATCACGAGAAATTTCTTTGCAGTATAATAAAAAAGAATTCGTAAAGGGTAGTTTGCTAATCTCGGCGGCTTCCGTCGTTTAA
Organism: Tridacna crocea; assembly: GCA_943736015.1. Lineage (NCBI taxonomy): Eukaryota > Metazoa > Mollusca > Bivalvia > Cardiida > Cardiidae > Tridacna > Tridacna crocea. The sequence continues at coordinate 30,980,508 of OX031072.1, read as the reverse complement.
CCCACTACCACACAATTCCTACTATTGACGATCCTTAGAAATAAACCCATAGAAAACATTGTGGGAAAAGAAGAAAATGCTGGTAACCAGCATTTTCTCCTTTTCCCACAACGTTTTCTACCCTGTACAAAACAAATTTTAAATTTTCAGTCACTTTTATTTTGTCGTCTGCAAATGCTTTCGATTTGGACAAGACAAGTCGTTTGGTAATATGTTAATATAAGAGTTAGGGGCCGTAGCCTCACTTATCAGTAAATATCGAGTAACATCGAACGTTTTCGTAAAGGTTATTAGGTCAGTCTCGGCAGCTTTCGTCCTTTTATATAAGACTTAGGGGCCCGTAGACTCAAAGGGTTAACGCCTGCTACATGCAAGTCCAAAACTATTGAATATTTTGCAAAGGTTTTCGCGAAACATCTGATTCATAAATGCATAAATGACTGGATTAGCAACATTGTAGGAGAAATACATGTAAAAGATAACCGTGTTAAAACTGATGACGCCGAGGGCCATGAGCCAAGCCGGCAAAAAGGCGATGATGAAAACAATGGTGACTATAAACAACATGATGGCGGTTTTAATGTTTGCCAAGCGATTGTGGTCCTTTTTGTCCTTTGACTGATCCGTCTGTGGTGATTGTTTCCTCAACGATACGGTCCTGTTTATAGGGTGCGTTTCCGAATCGCTCACCCCATTTTCTTGATTCGGTGTCAGATGTGTTGATATAGACGTCGTGATAGTAGTGCCTTCAGCTGCAACTTCCGTTTTGGCACGCGCACCTGCACTTCCGTTTACTTTTAAGTTATTCAATGGCATCGTAGACTCATCCGTTTGGCTTTGTGTATTTACTTTTTTGGCGTATCCCATTTTTTGTGCCCTTCGTTTTTCTCGTTGTTTCGTCACTGAGCGGTAAATTAATCCATACAGTATCAGAACGATCAAAAGCGAAATCAAGTAAAATGAAGAGTATATCTTCTGGTAAATGTTGATGAAGGTGTATGAAAACAACGTAGATGATAACTGACAGACGCCGTTGAAAGAAATGTTTGTCTGTGTGTATGTTCCGTTGACATAGTCCAACACGTTAGATTGATACGTTACATTATTTACCATGGAATCATTTCGTGTCGACACAAAATTTGTATCCTGGTATGTTACGGTGCTATTTGTCGTAACTGTTGTTGTCGTCACCTCATAGACACTGAATCCTAGTGCGGTTATAAGACCGAGGATCACTGCAAAACCGGCAAGTATTCCAACAAAAAACTTTGCTCGCTTTACTGTCATGATATGCACAAAAGGATGGCAAATGCAGATGTAACGATCGATTGCTATGGCAACCATTATAAAAGCGGAAAGCGGCACATTGCATGTGATTAAGAATTGGTACGTCTTACACGCAACATCATATTTCAAGTAATATTTTACACTAATTGCGACCACTGTGAAGGGAATGATCAGGATGCACGTCAAAAAGTCTGTGCCAGCAAGTGCAAGGATGAAAATGGTGGATGTAAGTTTAATGGCTGCTCGGGTAAACACGTACAACACCAGACCGTTTCCAAGCGTTCCCACGACACTGAAAATGCTTAGAATGATCATAACTGCAAGCTCCGCACCTTTACTCGGCATCTCCTCGTTCTCTACTTTGTCCTCCCTGGAGACATTCCAAACCGGAAATAGGTAGTCATCCGCCATTATTCAATTCGATTTCTTTCCACTGAAAAAATAAAGTAAAATGAATGCTGAATGTTGAATGATAATAGCTACTAAAAGCAGTTTCTGCGGACAGTGAAGTTCAAGATGAGAGTTAAAGGAACGTGTTGTCTGATCTCGGACCCTTAATCAGTAAAAATTGGCACCTGATTATCACCTTGAAAGTTTCATTTCACTTATTTAGCAGGTTGGATTAATTATATGAGGTATAGCTAGCCATATATAAAGAATACGCAAAAGTAATAACGAAGGAATAATCAGAGGCTGGAAGTGCCGAGGTTTGGGCGGGGGAGGTGGTACTTTTTCATTGAGGAAAAAATAGAGTTTATTTCATCAGCTTGTGGTTAATATGGGGAAATATTTGCCGAAAAAGGGAAAGATATGCGAAAATAACGAGTGCCGTAAGGCTCGAATCTCAAAATGGAAAGGTCCGCGAAAAAAACTCGTGCCTTACGCATACCTTTCCCTTTTTCTGCAAATATTTCCCCATATTAACCACAAACTGATGAAATAAATTATATATTATATTTCCTCTGATTATTTTGTCACCGTCTGCCACCTGTAAAACTAGTGATATGAAGTCAATGAACCAGATTTTCGGCAGGAGGAAAATATTCGTTGTGACGGGGAAATAATTCTGACGTTATTGGAAGTTTATTAATGGCTTCTATTGACGTTTTTATCTCGAAAAAATGCCTTTATTTTCTTTGTTTTTCTTACAGATTACGTGCACTTTTGCTTTTTTGTCCCTACTGGCAGCTACGCTCCTGACAACATTCAAGATCAGGACCCGTATTCACCAACCATTCTCAAGAACATTTTCAGTCTTATTCCTCAGAATTACGTCATTGTGAAAGTAACAGAACATCTGATTGGCTAAACCGAATGGTTTAGCCAATCAGACGTTCTGTTACTTTCCTAGTCAGAAATTCTTGAAGTGTAAGACAAAGAACGTTCTCAAGAATGGTTGGTGAATACGGGCCATGGTGTGGGTGATAAGTGTCAGCACCTACTTGCCTAGATACAATGACACAATTACCGCCGCACCGAAACTACTATGTCCACCTTGTACAATGGAAAGTAAATTTAGTCATGCTCTGGCAAAAGGGGGCTTGACGCACCCCCGCGATTTATTATACCAAGCAAACCTCCGTGATGCGCCATGCCAAGTAAGTCAGCACCTTATTAACCCATTACCACACAATCCCTACTTTTGACGCCCCTGAGAAAGAAGCCTTTTGAAAAAAACTATAGAAAAAGGAGGAAATGCTGGTGACCAGCATTTTCTCCTTTTCCCACAATGTTTTCTACCCTTCCCAGAACAGATTTCAAATTTTCAGTCACTTTTATTTTGTCGTCTGAAAATAATTTCAATTTGGACCAGTCTATAATTTTGTCGTTTGGTAATGAGTTATGCATCCATAACATTCATAAAGTCTATTGATTGACTTAGTCTGGAGGAAGAGTGGTCCTCGGACAAGCAGAAATTTTACCGATAGTGAAAAGTTCCAACCAATGTCAGCCTGTATGTCTGATCTGGTTCTAAAATGTTCGCAACAGCTCCCCGCGTCGCGCTTAGCAGCCTACCGGTCGAATTTATTGAAGATTTGACAGTGACCCAGAGCTCCAGATAAGAGGGAGTGATGGTATTCTAAATCCATGGTTTCTCTTCCAAACTCTCGATCAGACGATTCTAATGAGCACCCATAACATAGGTTTTAGTGGAGAATAATCAATATTTCAATTCTGAAATCAAAACATTATCTCCGGGTAGATGGCATTCTATAGATACTCATTTATCTAATTTGGGCATCCTGGGTACAGAACCGAACCACTGTCCTATGCGACAACCGTTACTTTGAATTTAAAACTAAAATAAAGGTTTATTCAATAAAGCGCCACCTCGTGCAATTCACTCAGCTATGATCAGCAGTTTAGAGAAATCTGTGGAGCTACAGCAGGTCTCATTTCTCCTCAAACGTATTGATAAAAGCTATTTTCAACATTGCTACTTTATAGAGCGTAATATTACAGTCAGCCCGCTTTCGGGGCTAGTGATGCGTCATATAAGAAAGGTCGAATCTTCGAAGAATATGACATGCGCAGAGACAACGGAAATAAAAAATGACTCCCTGTATCGAGAGCTCCGGTGACCTATAAATGTGTATAATCATCTCCGTAGCATATACAAAAAGTGCACCAAAAGATATAACCCAAAGATAAATACAGCCCGGATAAGCACGTAGATTCTAATACAGCGTGTCATGTTTTATTCCATTCGATAACAGTTTCCAGGGAAATGATAACATCACAACGAATGGTTCATTAATAAAGACTGGAGCTCAATGAAACAATTAAGGTTGCACGCGAGCAGTCCCCGTTTTTTTTATACCATTGACCAGTCAAATTCGACCTTAAAGGCGGGTATTTAGAATTTTTGCATCTCACCAAATTAAAAAATATATATATCACTGAAATTCATATGAAAAAATAATACAAATCATTAATTAATAAAGAATCATAAAATGACAAAAAAAAAAAAATTTTATGGTATTCCCTTAAAAGTTTACGTGGCCTCTTAAGCTATTTTTAGATTTCGCGCCAAAAATCAATAAAGCATTTTGGGAATGTCAGTGACTGGCACTTGACTGATAACGCTTAAATTCCATTACATAACAAACATGTAATAATTATTTTCTATAATGTCTTCTTCGGACGCTGTTTGAAACTTCCTGTATGTAAATGAGCGAAATGATCACCTATAAATAGAACGCGCTCCCGTTGGTGTGAACCTGGGCCGTAGTAAATCTCTAATTTCTCGTGTTGTCGGATGATTTTCGAGAACTGGGGTTTTATGAATGAAAATCAAAAGGCTTTGGGAGTATAAGGATGATTTGTTTGCTTCTTTATAAATATTTTCGCCCCAAAATCTGAAGGGCCACCTTTAACCCTTATCCTGTTAACTCTTTACCACACAATCCCGACTTTTAACGACCCTTGGAAAGAAATCTTTTGAAAACATTTTGGGAAAAGGAGAAAATGCTGGTAACCAGCATTTTCTCCTTTTCCCACAATGTTTTCTACCCTTCCCAGAACTAATTTCAAACATTCAGTCAGATTAATTTTGTTGTCTGCAAATGCTTTCAGTTTGGACCAGTCTGTAATTTTGGTAAAGAGTTAAATAACTAAAATGAAATTTTCAATTCGATATTAATAGCACAAATATTGCTGTTCCAAATTTATGCATTGGAGAATAATAGCTCCTTATCAGACGTTCTGTGCAGTCTGATCTTGATTTGCACTGTCCGCAAAAGGTCATCTAGTCGCGCTTAGCAGCTAAACGGTTAACCTATATTCCATGTTTCCAGTAGATTATCGAGAAACAACGGTGTAATATTTTTTCCATATTTCATGTTTGCGACCAGTGAAAAATACGAATTTTTTTTTTAACTCTTCGATTGGAGGAGGAAACAGTAATACCCGCGCAATATTTTCCTACTAGGTAAAATGCGCGTGCCTCTAAACCAGATAGAAACATGACACAATTTACCCTACATTTGTCGAGCTTGACGTAATATTGCAATGCGTTGCTATGCGGAGGGGGTACGCCACGGGGAATAACCTAAAAGAACTGTACTGGATTTTTGTGTAAGTTTTCACCAAAGGGTAAATAACATGAAATAAATCGAATATTTGTCGTTGTTTTTTCTTTCGATGAAAGATCGCAATTTATCTTATCGAGCGAATATCGTAGGTGATTTTTCACGAATGGCACAGCCACGATTGAAAATATTACCGATTATGTTCACTCGATGAAATAGATTTCATCTTTAGCCGTAAAAAATATTCTATGTAGGAGTCTAGCTTTTTTAAAAAGGTTATCTCTGTCAATGTCATGCATAATTTAACACGTTACCAAACGAAGAAATTTTAGACTGGTCCAAATCGAAAGCACTTGCAGACCACAAAATAAACGTAACTCAAAAATTGAAATTTGTTTCCAGCAGGGTAGAAAACATTGTGGGAAAAGGAGAAAATGCTGGTCACCAGCATTTTCTCCTTTTCCCACAATGTTTTTAAAAGGCTTCTATCTCAGGGTCGTAAAAACCAGGGATTGTTTGCTAAAGGGTTAAACAAAACACGAGCTTTCTTCCTTTCCACCCGCTGGCTGCTGAGCGAGACCCACTGACCTTTGGCAATCAGTGTAGCCAAAGATCAGACTGCACATAACGTGCAGTCTGATTTCGAACCTATCCTGTCTGATAAGGAGATATTTTTCTCCAAAAAATTAAATCTAAAATATCATCAATTCAGATTTTTTATATCAGCTAGAATGGTTCATTTAGTTCATTTAGTAGGATAAAGGCACAAGGACTGGTGTGCATCAACGTATTATTCAATATTAGCTGTTTTTATGAACATTGGCGTGTTCTGATTGGCTGAATTTTTTTTCATAGCTCCATTAAAAGAGAGATTTTCATTAGTCGCCGCGCAGAAGCGCGCGACTATATTTTTAATAGTTTTTCGAGTTAGGACATGGATAGTGGGAATTTCGTTTTTATAGGGGTGTTAGGTTAACAAGGAATCTTTCTAACGTTACTTCGCCTTAAACTGGCTTTTTAATTCATTCTTAAACTACGAAATTGCTATACGATACTATTTTTGTTCTATTAATACTTACAACATCAAAAAACCGCCGTATTATTTATTTTATTGTCGCTATTCGTGAGAAATGGACTCGTTCATATAAATGCCTTGTTTCCATTGGTCAAAGCTGTACAGGTTTCCAGTCATTTCGTACCTAGTTAATTTCGTACCTAGGTCATTTCGTACGATTTTGGTCATTTCGTACCTACGTTTACTTTCAATTTTGGTCATTTCGTACCCAGTTGGTCGTTTCGTACAACCTTCATACACAGGTTTAATAATCATTTTGATTATTTTGTAGATAGTTTTTCCTACTATTTGTGTGTTTTTTGTTGAATGACCACTGCTAAAATTGTGCATTGCTGAAATTGTGCTAAATTCCGCCGAAGAACGGGTATGATGATTATGATTGTATCTGACCATTATTGGTTACTTATTTCTAAGTTTAGTTTTTACAACAAAGATAGTTTAGAACTCCTTTGTTTATTTCTCAACGAGCTCTGCATAAATCTAATTTGTGGGAAAAATCTGGAGAGAGGCCACTTTTTCGCTGTGTTGTTCATAATGATAAAGCGCGATGCAAAACCATGATTCTTTATGAACACTGTTCACCAAACACTATAGTCTTAGACTTGTTTAAATTGAAAGCATGCCTTGCAAACTTACGTCCTCTTGAATCATACTTTCCTAGGACAGCAACATTTTAGTAAATTAGCCCTGCTTTCACCACTTTCCCAAACAAACACGGGTTATCACATGTGTGCTATCAAATTCTTTTGTCAAAACATGTTGGACAAGGAGAAATTGCTCGTTATAAGCAATTTCTTCTTTATTAAATACTTTTTCCCCACTACTAGCGAATTTTCCACCATTTTTGCAGCTTTTTAAATTGTCATCTGCCAACTCTTTGAATTTGGAAGAGTCTGATATTTGTCGTTTGGAAAAGAGCTAAGAGAGCGCTGTGCTAGGGTATTAGATACTGTAACAGAAGACAAGTTTTGATATAGGTTACTATTCACATAATTTCATAATGTGTTAAAAAATCTGCTGATGAAAACTGACATTTACTTACTTGCCCTGGCTTTCTTGAAGCATTAAACAAATTTTTTGCGGCGACTTTGATGCTTTGCATCAACTTTTTCTTGTTTATATCTATAATGAATTTCTCGCGATCTGATAAGATGATATGCCCCGTACGTACAAGCCATGCACACCGGCAAAATCAAACGGTAATAGGCAAGTTTGTACAAAGAAGATCATTACCAGACTATTGTAACCCAGTAAAACTCCTACGCCGAACAGTTCGTAAGAGAACACTCTATACTTTTGACATCTCAAACAGAGACTTAAGCGGTGTCCACACGTGCAAGCTTTATCGTAGGCTTACTTGCGCTGTATAAATTGTGCAAATAGGATAAAATAGGATGCGTGTCCACACGTTTCAAGTAAGCATGTGCAAACTTCAGTTCCTGTTTAGATCTTGGTGGTGACGGTCATGTCTGATGAAGAAGACTTACTCGCGTGTTTTACTGAAGACACGGCATGACGCCTGTCCACACGGCGCAAGCTTCACCGTACAGTAAAGTTTGCACGCTATAATCTTTGACATGTCGACGGTTTTGCAGGCTGCGCTTATCGACTTGCACGGTATACAGGCTTCCCGTCCACACGTACGGGCTCACTTGCACAAACTGGTGAGCCTACGGTAAAGCTTGCACGTGTGGACACCGCTTAAAGGATGGGGCTTCCTTTAGGGATTCGTGTAACATCGCCTTTCATCGCTCTAGTCGGAAGGATTCGGCTTAGACTTGGCTAATCAGTATTCAATATGAGGAATGACTGATCGATTACGATTTGCCCGAATCTTAGCTGAATCCATACGTCTTTTCGGCGATGTCAAACGAATTCCATTAGGGTGCCGTACCCTTAAAAAAGGGAAAGTAAGTAGAAAACAACTGCCTGTGTCCTCTATATACTCACAAGACTCTGGAACCTTTCTTTTCTCAACCCTTTATCCCATAAGGCATTTCTATGGTATCTCTTATTGACCCTAAATAACAGCAAAGATGAAGCCGATTTTTATGTGTATATGGCACCTTTTGATAGCATGGAAAAAATTGTGACAAAAGGTGAAATTTCTTGTCACGAGCAATTTCACCTTTTGCCACAATGTTTTCCAAAGGCTCTTACAAGCAATGGGTAGAAATGAGTATCTATTGAGTGAAAGGATTAAGACCATTTACAGTAAGAACAGTCAGTAGACGAAATAGCGGGTATGCATAACTAACATATACCAATTTCAGATCCTCCTTTTGACCAGAACGTTTCGACATAAATATCTGACACTTCAGGTCAAATATCGAGCAACAGTTTCCGTGAAGTCCGGACTTGATCTTGATCTAGTCCACAAAGCCCACAAAGGTACTAGAGTCTATAAATTTACGCAAAGATGTCAATGAGAATGGACCTGACCCTCCTTAACCCATTAAAAACATCTTCCTGGGTGACAAAAATATGTATGCCAAGACTACTATATGGGGCAGAACTTTGGTCTAATTTGAGCAAAACAGACGTTAAAGCGTTAGAAAGTTTTGCCAAATACGCTGAAAAAAAAGTCAAAAATTTCAGCCCCCGTACAAGAACGGATATGTGTATGAGCATGTTAGGATGGACACCAGTAAGTAGCGAAATCGAATATAGGAAACTGTTATTTCTTGAAAAACTCTGTAATATGCCGAAAGAACTCCTAGCTAAAAAAGTCTTCAAGAGTTAAGTGCTAAGTGTTAAATGAGGGCTAATTTTCTATTGACAAAACGTCATCGTATCCCAAGACAAAAACCAGTCAGACGTCGTGCCGGTCAAAATTTGTCAATATCTCTCCCGTTATCTGTTATGTCAGAAATAGATTCCGCCGCAGGTGGACAGTGGTCAATGTTCGTCTCAATTTGTCCTGTAATGAAGCGTCTTGCCTCGTAATATTTCCCCCCGTTGAGACCAATAGCCGGAAAACAGATTTTAAGGATGACATATTTTATGGGTGCCCAATCGACACTTAGTAATTGACGTATGGTTATGATTAAAGGGAAACAGTATGTTCTACTGTTATTAAAAGAAACAATGTTGGCTGACATCATTGTCCTGAAAAATCTTCACGTTCCAAGAAAACTGCTTTTTGTAAGGACTACTTCACTTTACCTTGTTACACTGTCCAGTATGGCTTCACATTCACCAATGATTCTAGAGAATATTCTTTGTCTAGTTATCAATTTTGAAAGTAACGTAACTTCTGGTCGGCTAAAACATTTGGTTTCGCCAATCAGAAGTTGTGTTACTTTCAAATTTAGAATTTTCATTAGAATGGAACTCAGTACGTATTTCAGTGTGGTTGGTTTATACAGGCCCTGACTACGGTAAAACCACGTAAAACGAAAATGGATTACGAGTTTGTTCGGGTATGTATACCATATATCGTCGGTTTACTTCCAAAACCTCGTAACTACAGCTTGTAACAAGCTGTAGTTACGAGGTTTTGGAAGTAAAGCGACGATATATTATGTCCCTGTTCAGTAATGCTACGCGGTACTGGTTGACAAAATTTAGCCCTGACTATGGTAAAACCACGTAAAACGAAAACGGACTACGAGGTTGTTCAGTTGTATATACTTTATATACTCTATATCCCAATTCAGTAATGCCACACTGTACTGATTAACGAAATTCGGTCTTTATGTCACAAAGTGAGGCCATTTATGAGCCTGAACATACATCTTTTAGCACCATATTTCTACGTTTTATCAGAACGAGAGGACCATGATGGTCCTATATAGCTCACCTGAGTACTAAGCAGTAATGGTCTACAATGAAGATAAATACCAAATAATAGTTCAAGGCCAAATAGTCCTGACAGGGTATATGTAACTGTGCAAAAAGCATTTTCTTCTTTTCCCAAAATACTTTTACAACCCTTCTTCTTCAGAGTCATTGAAAATAATAATAATAATAATAATAACTTTATTTTACGAAGGTAGCTTATTAAGAAAACATCATACATGAAAACAATAGCACGATGAATTACTTATTTACAATAAGGCCTTCGGTAGAACACAGAATCATACAGAATCCTTCTTTGAAAATACTCGCGCTCGCACACACACACACTATTCTATGATCATTCACGCACGGACGCACGCACTCTCTCTCTCGCGCGCGCTCAGAAATCGGACATACATATTGATTATAAACTTACAAAACGATTATTTCAATAATCAATCTGTAGCAAAATCAAGAAAAGTCATTCACAGTCATTAAACAACTTTTAAGATTTCTTTTGAAACTAGTTATATTCGAAATGGATCTTATATTAAACGGAATGGAATTCCAATATTTCATACCGCAAACAGAAAATGATTTTTCAATATACTCGGTTTTGGAATTATAGTTGTGTGCAATTTCATTATTCGTTTCTGATCTAAGTGTATAGAATTGGTTCCTGCATAAATTAAAAAGATTTGACATGTAAGGAGGGGTTAATCCATTGGTTGTTTTATAAACCATTAAAATAGTGAAGTACACACACTTTAAATGTTAAAGAGACGAAATTTTCTTTGGAACACGACCTGATGGGTTTATTGAGAATTATTCTTGCAGCTCGTTTTTGAAGTTTAGTTATTCGGCTTATACATGTAGAATTGCACTGACTCCATGTTTCACAGCCATAATCAAAATACGGGGTTATGTATGAATTATAAAAAATCTGCTGCATTTCTGGTGTCAAAAAACACTTTATTCGTTTGAGCAAATGTAATTTGGTTGATAATTTTGCACAGGTCTTATCTACATGAATTTTCCAGGACAGTGTACTGTCAATATATACCCCTAACAGTTTTTGTGTACGCACGTTTTCTATACTACTGTCAGACGTCTTCAGATCAAGATTTTGAGTCTTCTTGAGTCTATTTTTAGTTCCTATTAACATACAAGTAGTCTTATTTGGATTTAAAACCATGTTATTATTTACGCACCACTTCTGCACTTTAAGTAGATCATTTTGTAATGTTGTATTAATTTGTCTGATACAAGAACTAGATTTATGGAGAGTCGCATCATCAGCATACATGTCAAGTATCGAAGAAAAATTCAAGGGCAAGTCATTGACATAGAGTAGAAATAGGATTGGGCCAAGAATAGAACCCTGGGGAACCCCAGATAAAACTGGCTTCATGCCAGACACCATTGTTCCGTATTTTACCATTTTGAATCTTTCTGTTAAATATGACCCGAATAGCTTACATGAATTATCCGAGAAGTGATACATTTTTAACTTATGTAAAAGTATTTCATGATCAACGAGATCGAATGCTTTTCTAAAGTCAAGAAATACAGATCCAATAACATTTCCTTTATCAATATCTGTTAACCACGTATCTATCAAGTGGACCAGGGCTGTTTGGCAAGAGTGTTTTTCTCTAAAGCCAGATTGGTGAGAATATAATACACCTGTTTTCTCTAAGAAATTTTTTAGTTGGTTGGCTACATATCTTTCAAATATTTTTGACATAGTTGGTAAGATTGAAATCGGTCTATAATTATTCGGATCACTTTTATCACCCCCTTTAAAAATAGGGGTGACATTTGCCTTTTTAAAATCTGTAGGAAAAATGCCATTTGAAATACAATTGTTTAAAATACACGATATTGGTGCTGATAAAAAGTCTTTGCATAGTTTTAATATATTTGCACCGATGTTGTCACAACCTGATGATTTTCTGGAATCTAAATTTTCAATAATCTGTTTGACTTCAAATGCTGATACGAATTTAATATCGAAATGTTTACCTGATAGTTTTTCATTAAGATGAGATTCTAACCTTTTGAAATTAGCATTGTCAAATGGTCTTCTCTCTATAATATTAGAAATATTAGCAAAATGTTTATTAAGCTCGTTGATGACTGACTCAGTTCCCTCCACCAATGTGTCATTTATGCACAAATTTGAAGGTATTTGTTGAACAGGGGCATCATTATTAGTAATTGTTTTCAAGTTTTCCCATAAGATTTTTTGGTCGGATCGGTTCTCCACGGCCTTGTTGAAAAAATTTCGCTTGCTTTTTTTGATCAATGAAGTTACTTTATTTCGCCAAATTTTATACATGCTCCAGTTGCAACCACGTTTAAACCGATCCCTTGTATATATCGCATTTTTAATTTCATCATTAAACCAATCTGGTTGTTTCGGTTTTTTAACTCGCTTTTCTTTTATTGGAATGTGTTCCATAAGAAGGCTATTCAAAGAATTGTAAAAATATTTTAACGCGTCGTCAGGATTAACGATAATTTCAAGCACATCAAAATTTATGCGTGACAGATCATTTAAAAAGGAGCTCATTTTCAACTTTGAAAAACATCTGTAATTTATCGTTTGATTTGCTTTTGAGTTTTTAAATGATGAGTTACAATTGTATGTAAACGCGATTGGGTAATGATCACTTATACCTGTTTCAGGAATAAGCGTCTCGAAGATTAATTGGGGACATGTACTATATATATGATCAATTATGCTGTCTGAGTTTTTCGTTTTTCTAGTAGGGGTTTTGATATGCTGATGAAGCCCGAAGTCTTGTATTAATGTAGACCATTTTGAATTATTATATGTACCGGATAATGAAAAATTAATGTTGAAGTCTCCTAAAAGAATGAAATCCATATTACTATTTTCCGCCTGAATTAATTGATTTTCATAAGCATCAATCCAATTTTGACCGCTGTTTGGTGGCCTGTATGTGAAATTTAGTAATAAAGGTTTGTTATGTGGAAATTTTATTTCAAGCCATATGCATTCAAGATCGCCAAGTTCTAGGTCAGCCCTTCTCCTATACTGCATATTATTCGATACATATACTACTAACCCCCCACCAAGTTTACCTGTTCTATCTTTTCTTTCAATTTTATAGCCGTTAATTCTGATGCAAGATTCCTCAACACTACTATTCAAAAATGTTTCTGAAAGGCAAAATATATCGAGCGATTTGGAATTGCATAATATTAATTTAATTTCGTCCATTTTAGGAAGTAAGTGTTGTTATATTCAAATACGATACATGTAAACCTTTCTGTTTAAAACCAAACATTTGATTACATCCCATGTTGTTTTTTAAACTTTTTGGTTCATTGTTAGCATTTGTATTAGACGATGTGATATGACTTTTCTTCACATTTGAATCTATACTTTGATTTGGAATCATACCTTTTGTTTTGCCACCTTCATCAATTGACATTGAAGGTACGTGTACATTGTAAGCATGAATATTAGAAACAGACGTAGTAATAGAAGTATCTGTAGGTGTTGTTGATGATGATAATTCTGTAACAGTAGTAGAAGTTGCTATAAATCAAGATTGTATGGTAAGGGATTAACTTGGGAGGCCAGGCATTAATTTCCTGGTCAAAATGGTGGTTGAATGACAGGTTAAAAAAAATCATTCGTTCATTTGTAAGACACAAATAGACTTGTCTCAATACCTTTTTATCAAATGTCAAAGGATGTTGGCCGAGACAGTAATCAAGCCAGCACAAACTGGGAACCCTAGCCTAACAGCTCACAACATTACTGACTGATCTATCGGGGCTCGACAAGTCAGTTTGAGAAAGGAACCCCTTTTTGCATGACACACCTTACAAAAGAAAATGTATCAAAATTGTGTCCATAATGAAATTATACATTTAGTCCTCGTTTTTGATAACATGTCGTTTCATGAAATAAAATCAAATAACTATTGTCTGTGGCTTAACAAGATGAAGTTTAATTACATTTTGTCCTGTAGAGAAAAAGATATTGGTCCATAATGAAAATATACAAGAAGCCCCCCTTTTCCATGAATTTTAAAGTTTTCCTTCTTTGTTCATATGTTCAAACTTGTGACCCCTGTGGCGGGACCACTTATGACCCAAGGGGCATCATATGAAGAAACTTTGTAGAGGTCCACTAGGAGATGCTACATATCAAGGCTCTGCACCTTCTAGATTCAGAGAAGAAGAATTTTAAAGTTTTCCTTCTTTATTCCTATGTTTTAAACTTGTAACACCTGGGGCGGGGGGGCCACTTTTGACCCTAGGGGCATCATATGAGCAAACTTTGTACAAGTCCACTAGGAGATGCGACATACAAAATATCAAAGCTCTGCACGTTCTAGTTTCAGAGAAGAAGAATGTTAAATTTTCCTTCTTTGTTCTTATGTTTCAAACTTGTGACTCCTGGGGCGGGGGAGGGGGCACCTTTGACACCATGGGCGTCAAATCAAATGAACAATCTTGGTAGAAGTCTACTAGGAGATGCTACAAACCAAATATCAAAGGTCTACGCCTTCTAGTTTTAGAGGAGAAGATTTTCAAAGATTTTGCTATTTTTTTCTTTGGTTGCCATGGCAGCAAGAGTTATACGTGGAATTCAATCTATTGAACAAATTTGATAGAGCTTTACTCAAGTTTCAATAATATTGGCTCATTGGTTTAGGAAAAGAAGATAGTTAAATAAATTGTGGACGACGGACGACGTATGACGCACGACGGACGACGGACATTGGGCGATCACAGAAACTCACCTAGAGCACTTTGTGCTCAGGTGAGCTAAAAAGGTTTTATCATGAATTCGCCAATCAATCATTCCTCCAATTTTACCGATTAATCAGTCGATCCTTGTGGAAAGTAATATTCAAACTTGTATGAGGTCACTCATGAACGCCTGATGATCTATTGGATTCTTTTTAGCGTCAGAAATTGCAGTGAATAACCTACCGTAATTGGGTGAACAACTGCCACAACATTATGAATCTTTAACCCTTTCCCAAACAATCCCTAGTTTTCACGACCCTGAAAAGGAGCCCTTCTGAAAACATTGTGGGAAAAGGAGAAAATGCTGGTTACCAGCATTTTCTCCTTTTTCCACAATGTTTTCTACCTTTTCCAAACAAAATTTAATATTTGAGTCCCATTAATTTTGTCGCCTAAAAATGCTTACAATTTGGACTTATCGAAAATTATTTTGTTTAGTAAAGAGTTAACCAATTTTCTGTCAAAATGGATATTATCGCGGGTCTAAAATGTCACGAATTACCAAATACTGACCTAACTAGTGCTCATACTTCAACGAAAACTTTCTTGTTGTGAAACAAAATTATTATCAGACCTCTCCAACAGTAGTGAATTTAAAAGGCAGACTGCCACAGAGTTTGCTGTCTAATTCTATTTCTTCTAGCGTAATTGTTTTTATACACAGTCTGTTTCGTCATGGTTTTGTAAATAAAGCGAAATAAAAAAAAAATGAAACAGGAAATAGACGTGTTTTATTTTTATAAATGACGAATTTCAGAAAATATTTAATTCAGTAATTTGCCATGGCTGCAAATAACCTCTCTAATTATTGTAATTTTTTTATTAAGTAAATATTCCAAGCAGAAGAAAAAATAAGAAGAATTTCGTTTAAAAAAGAGAAAGAAGACTACTGGACAAGAACATGCAACTTGAAAACGCGACAAGAAGGTCAAATTACCGTCATGTAAAGCATATGAGGTTTCTACGCGGCAGCTTTTTTACTTGTTTGTTTACATGTACCAAAATATATCGAAATTGAAAGCCAATATACTTTTTGAAAACATTGATGCTGACCTCACCTGGTTTCTTTTGTAACCCTTTAACAATGCCTGGTTTTTACGACCCTGAGAAAGAAGCCTTTTGAAAACATCGTTGGAAAAGGAGAAAATGCAGGTTACCAGAATGTTCTCCTTTACCAACAATGTTTTCTAACCTGCTGGAAACAAATTTCAATTTCTGAGTTACTTTTATTTTGTCGTCTGTAAATGCTTTCAATTTGGACATGTCTAAAAACTTGTTGTTCGGTTAAGGGCTAAAGAAGGCAACTTGTTCAATTTAAGTTGACTGTGATTAATTAAAAAAAAGGGAAAGGGAGGACTCATTAATGTCGACATTGGTCCCAGTCAATCGTTCCCACACGCACACTTGTCTATGTCAAATATACAGTATAAAGATGGATCAAACTGGCAACTTCTGACCTGGTTTTAGATTTAATTTTTTTTTGTGCCAGCGAATCAAGCATGGACTGACCGCACTATTAGAGATTGTCAATTTCACAATAATTATCACTTACATACTTTTAAACGGTATTATTAAATTTGAATGCATTTTTATTCGTTACCAAATAACATTAGACAAGTCCAAATTATAAGCATTAGTAGACAACAAAATTAAAGTGACTCAAAAATTGAATTTTTTTTTGGAAAGGGTAGTAAACATTGTGGGAAAAGGAGAAAATGCTGGTTACCAGCATTTTCACCTTTTCCCACTATGTTTTAAAAAGGCGTCTTTCTCAGGGTCGTTAAAAGTCGGGATTGTGTGGTAAAGGGTTAAGATCAGGATAGTTTACTTCTAGAATCTACTGGGCCTTTAATTCTGCTAGATACAGGCTGGTTCGAGCGTGACAGTCTCGCGTTTTCACTCGTAATAAATTCCGTGATATATTTGGGGAATCACGCGTCTTTTCCCAGCAGAAATTATATACATTATTTTCCGTGAAAATATTAGATTTTGGAATTTCAATACCGGATAATGCACAGAATCCCAAATTTAGAAATATCGTGTATTCCGACGTTGTGACGTTGGGTCCACACTCCATTAGCCGGTAAATGAATGCACCGCCGTACAATGCGCAAAATTTCCTAAACTCTTTACCACAAAATGACGCCTTTTAACGACCCTAAGGAAGAGGCCTTTTGAAAATATTGTGGAAAAAGGAGAAAATGCTGGTAACCAGCATTTTCTCCTTTTACCACAAAGTTTTCTACCCTATCAAAGAAAAATTGCCCCATTTTAGCCAATATGAAATTGTTGTCTGCAAATGCGTTCAATTTGGATGGGTCTAAAATTTTGCCATGACGTAAAGTGTTACCTTTTTACCAAACGACAAAATCTTAAAGTGGTCCAAATTGAAACCACTTGCAGACAGCAAGATAGACGAAACTCTAACATTGAAATTTGTTTCCAGCAGGGTAGAAAACATTGTGGGAAAAGGAGAAAATGCTGGTGACCAGCATTTTCTCCTTTTCCTACAGTATTTCCTTAAATGCGTCTCTGTCAGGGTCAAGCAGGGTAGAAAGCATTGTGGGATAAGTAGAAAATGCTGGTTACCAATGTTTTCTAAAAGGCTTCTCTCTAAGGGTCGTTAAAAGTGGGATTTGTGTGGTAAAGGGTTAAACCCATAGGGTACTACGCCCGACTCTTGGACCTTTGGCGGACACTATAGATCAAGATCAGACTGCACAGTACTACTGTTTAGATTGGTCTTTGTGGATTGGGCAGGTTATGATCAGACATACTTATAAAAGGATGGTCGATATTTTAACGCTTTACCTAGCAATACCGTATTTGTACAGAAACGTCGTTGGAGATGGGAGAAAATCTTGGTGACAAGCTAGCATTATTTTATTTTTTTGCATGTACACTTTTATCTATTTATGCTATTTTCTTTTTTTCCCATTTGAGTCACATGTCACATGAATAATTTTGTCGTATGCATACAAAACCTGTTTGGAAAAAACATCACGTGAAAACTGTCATCGGATTAACTAACAATCGATGAATGCATTAAATACATGTCGTCCGTTTACTTTAAATACCTCGTAACTACAGCTTAAAACAAGTAAACCGAGATATGTGTGACCATCTGAGAACTGCGACAAGTGTCGACTCTGGTCAGACTGCGCGAATTGCGCAGGCTGACCAGAGTCGACACTTTTCGCTTTTCGCTTTTTATGAGATTTTTTGTATGAAAAGTGGTCATTCTACCTTACTATAGAATCATTTTTAAACTATCATCTTAAACTGACCTGCACTATCTTTGATCTGTTTTCGTCTGATTGTGATTTATGTACGGAATTGCCATGTGATTTGTGTACGAAATTGACATGTGATTTATGTACGGAATTGTCATATGATTTATGAATGGATTGCCATGTGATTTATGTACGGAATTGACATGTGATTTGTTTACGGAGCTGCCATGTGAATTGTGTACGGATTTGACATGAGGTTTGTGTACGGAATTGACATGTGATTTGTGTAAGAAACTGCAATGTGATTTGTGTACGGAATTGTACTGTGATTTGTGTACGGTATTGTCCTGTGATTTGTGGACGGAATTGCCATGTAACATGTGTAAGGAATTGCCATGTGATTTGTGTACGGAATTGCGATATGATTGACAAGTGATTTATGCACGGAATTGCAATGTGATTTGTGTACGGAATTGCGATATGATTGACAAGTGATTTGTATATGGAATTGCCATGTGATTTATGTACTGAATTGCCATGTGATTTATGTACTGAATTGCGATGTGATTTGTGTACGGGAATTGCCATGTGATTTATGTACTGAATTGCCATGTGATTTGTGTACTGAATTGCCATGTGATTTGTGTACTGAATTGCCATGTGATTTATGTACGGGAATTGCGATGTGATTTGTGTACGGAATTGCGATGTGATTTGTGTGCGGAATTGCCATGTGATTTGCATCTCCGTGAAAACATTCTATTCAAAGCAAGTTATCACTTGATTATAGATCCATAAAATTCATTTAGTCAAACAATCGACTTGATGTGGAAATAGAATGATCCTTTGACAGGTAGGAAGTTACCAAAAGTACAAATGGTATCGACCCTTGTCAGCCTGCGCGGACTGCGCAGGCTGACAAGGGTCGGTACCATTTGAAGATGCATTAACCCTTGACTGCTATGTGCGACACACTGACCTTTAGCAGACAGTATTATAGGTCAGGATTAAAGTGCACAGAACGTGCAGTTTGATCTTGTCTCTACACTGTCCGATAAGGAGATGTTTTTCCCGCTAATATTTTTGGTTTTTACTATCGAATTGAAAATTTAATTTTAGTTAATTCGCAGGATAAGGGTTTAACCCCCCACCCCCTTCCCAATCCATACAGCATGGCTCATATCTGCGGTTTACTTCAAAAATCTCGTAACTACAGCTTGAAACAAGCTGTAGTTACGAGATTTTTGAAGTAAACCGCCGATATCCCAATCGTATTTATGTCGTGCTTATTTGGCATATAATGTTTGTTTAGGACCATAATCGGACGATGAAAGGTAGGATAATGTTGCACATTCTGTGCAGTCTGATCTTTACACTGTTCATGACACCGACGTAGCCAAATTGACCTTCCACATTCCAAACACTAATCGTTCTCCCATGAGAAAGAAATAAAGGCGACAATTTATTCATTAAAAACCAAGCAAGATCGCACATAGATAATGTATCTTGAAACAATCGCACAAGTCGGCAAATAAGTAATGGATAAATACTGCAAAACACAAACTGCTAGATTTCTCTTGGGGAAAACAAACCTTTGACAGCATCTTATCTACGCTAACAAGGAAGAGGGTGGCTGGGAATCTTTCTCCGATTCGTGGAGTGAATAGAATACATGTTCACGAAAGCGAAGGCTGATGTTTGTCAAAGAATGATAACAATGATAATGATGATGATGATGATGATGATGTTGATAGAACAAAAACTCTAATTCACGGGCAAAAATCTATACAATGTCATATATATCATTTGAAAAAAAAAAACATTTCTCGTTGGTTATGAGATTGAATTTTATACCACAAACGGAGTCAAACGATTTCATTAAAATGTGTGTTTTAATGGGGGGGGGGGGGTAGCCAACACTTCCAATGCCTATTACGTTCAAACTACAGAAAACCTTCTCGCTGGTTGCTGTAAGAAATATCAACCATTATTTCATGCTTTCCGGTAGGATATCGAGAAACAGCAGTGAAAATATTTTTCGATCTTACACTGGTACCACCAGTGAAAATACCGATTTTCACCTTCTTGTTACCTAGGTAAATTGCGCGTGCCTAACAACCAGATCGGTAATATGACGTCATACACCTTACATTTCTCGCGCTTGACGTAACGTTGCTATGCGGGAGGGGTACGCCACGGGGAATAAGGGAAAAGAACTGTATCGAATTTTGATAAAGTTCCTCCCAGAAAGGGTTAAAAGCATGAAATAAATAGAAAATTTGTTTTTATTTCGGTGAAAGATCGAAATTTATTTCATCTCGTGAACAGCATCGGTAATATTTTCACTCGTGGCAGCGCCACTCGTGAAAATATTACCGATGGTGTCCACTCGATGA
The DNA here is from genome assembly GCA_943736015.1 of Tridacna crocea. Lineage (NCBI taxonomy): Eukaryota > Metazoa > Mollusca > Bivalvia > Cardiida > Cardiidae > Tridacna > Tridacna crocea. The sequence goes on along the minus strand of OX031072.1, from coordinate 30,959,909 downwards.
AATAAATTTCAATCTTTCACAAATATCCTCTATATCTTTCGATTCTGCTTCTATTTATTTTATGCTTTCTAGTAGGATATCGAGAAATAGCAGTGGAAATATTTTTCGATCTTACACTGGTACCACCAAAGAAATTACCGATTTTCACGTTCTTGTTTCCTAGGCAAATTGCTGTGCCTCACAACCAGATGGAAATATGACGTCATTTACCTTACATTTCTCGCGCTTGACGTAATATTGTAATGCGTTGCTATGCGGGAGGGGTACGCCACGAGGAATAATGGAAAAGAACTGTACTCCACCCAGAAAAGGTTAAAATCATGAAATGAATAGAATATTTGTTGGTTTTTTTCTTTTTTTTTTTTTTTTGGTGAAAGACCGAAATTTATTATTTTCATCTCGTGAAAACCATCGGTAATATTTTCACGAGTGGCTGCGCCACTCGTGAAAACATTACAGATGGTGTTCACTCGACGAAAGGAATTTCGATCTTTCACCGAAAAGAACAAATATCCTCTATTTCTACTCTGAAATCGGCACAAAAGGATTACTTTTTATCGCGACAATACACGTTTTAAATGCACTGAGCCCACGCTTCCTGCAAATTCGGCTAACACAGTAGGAAAAAGTTACTTGTTTGTTACAATAAGTTTTACGAGTACACATATTGTGATCCAAAAGTGAGATTCGAGACAATAAATTATGTAGAAAACTTTCCTTGCTGGTTGCTGTAAGAAATATCAACTATACTGTTCTAAAATCGGCCCAAAAGGAATACTTTTTATCGCGGCAATACTCGTTTTAAATGCAGTGAGCCCGCGCGTTCGTCAAGTTAGGTACGTTGCTTGTTTGTTACAATAAGGTTTACGAGTAAAAATATTGTGATCCGAAAGTGAGATTCGAGACAATATGTAATTGAATAACTTTTTGATGTAGACTCTTGTAAGGTTCTGTTTTTACACTCACGGCATTACGCTAGAACGAGAAATTAAAATCATTTCTAGTACCAAATAAGAAAAGAAAAAAAAAATGCATCGAGAATGCAGTCATTGCATTAGATCTACTTCTATCTAAACATTACATCTTGTAAAAGTTTCTGTGCTCACACATCCGGCTGATTACACTAACACAGTATAATACTTTTCTATTATTCTCTTTTGTAGTCTAACAGTGAATTACATAAAGGTTAATCAAATCTGAACGGGTGGTATGTGACATAGACGATACTTTTTTTTTTTCGGTGAAAGATCTAAATTTATTTCTTCGAGTGGACACCATCGCAACTCGTGAAATTATTACCGATTGTGTTCACGAGATGAAATAAATTTCGATCTTTCACCGAAAAAAAAATATTCTATTTATTTCATGCTTTTATTCCTTTCTGGGAGGAGCTTTATCAAAATCCAGTACAATTCTTTTCCGTTATTCCCCGTGACGTACCCCTCCCACATAGCAACGCATTACAATATTACGTCAAGCGAGAGAAATGTAAAGTAAATGACGTCATATTTCCATCTGGTTGTGAGGCACGCGCAATTAACCTAGGCAACAAGAACATGAAAATCGGTATTTTCACTGGTGGTACGAGTGTAAGATCGAAAAATATTTTTACTGCTATTTCTCGAAATCCTATCGGAAAGCGTGAAATAATTCAAAATATGTCACTAGAATGGGGTGTGATACAGTTGAAAAACGAGTCAGAAGGACGAGTTTTTTTAAACCATATCAAACACCATTCGGGTGAAAGATTTTTAATATTATACACCACCAGTTGATTATTCTTTTTATTATTCTACTTATTATTCGTTTTTTGTTGTTGTTAATAATTATCAAGAACGCTAGGTATAATACTTAAGACTTAGACAGAAGCGGCTGATGTATTATATGACGTAATGCTCGAGTTAAGTTACGTCATCCACCTCTCCAAGCATGGTTTTGCATTGCATAACTTAACCCTTTACCACGAAATGTTGACTTTTAACGACCCTGGGAAAGAAGCCTTTTGAAAACAGTTTGGGAAAAGGAGAAAATGCTGATTACCTTTTCCCAAAATGTTTTCTACTCCATCAAAAAATGATTGCAATGTTTGAGTCACATTGAAATTGTCGTCTGCAATTGCTTTCAATTTGGACAAGGCTTAAATTTTGTAGTCTAGTAAAGGGTTTAAACCAGCCATGTGAAATTAGAAAAAGAAACAGTCAACCCCAAACATGATACGTTTATAGCTTAAGGTAGTGGACCCGTAATACTTCTAGTGCACCATTACATAAAATTTCTTGACAGTTGATAAAGACAGATTTGTGCAGATATAATACATTTTGCATATTCTTAACAGACCAGAAATTCCTTTGATGTTTATCTTGAAATTATTTGTTGATACTTTTGTTAGTTTCCAAAAAAAGGGAGGTAATTATCATATTATTTTGTAATGAGAATATAGCGGTTTTAGATTTATAAATGATTATTCTAAGAAGGACAAAAAGTAAAATGTGGTTCGGTGAAAGTAGTGCAATAATATTCATTTTTAATCATAGCTAATTTTCTAGTATAATATTACAGTGGAAATAGCTGTTTTCTATTACGGGTCTACTACGTTGAGGTAAGACCTGTATAATGCTCTTCCGGTGAACATGGGGCAAAAATTCTAATTGGTTGATAAATAAGGATAAATAAGGATTTATGCAGAAATAATATTTTTGCACATTTCTAACGGATCAGAAATTGCGTTTATGTCTATCTTGAAATTATTTTTTGATACTTTTGTTAGTTTTCTGAAAAGGGAGGTAATTATTATATCTTTTTGAATTGAGAATATAGTGGTTTTAGATTTATAAATGATAATTAAAAGAAGGAAAACATGGAAAAAATGAATTAGTGAAAGTAGTTCAATAATACTCATTTTTAATTATAGCTAATTTTGCAGGATGATATTCTAGTGGAAATAGCTGTTTTCCATTACTGCAGGTCTTACCTTAAATTACATTCATCTCCTCGAGTAACCAAGCACCTCGAGTAAAGGATCGATACCCGTTCCTCCAGGGTTCCTATTCTTTAAACATTCTTAAGCATATCCCTAGTCTTACGCTGAGAAATTTGTAAGTAACAAAACTACTGACTGGCTAAACAATTTGGTTTCCTCCAATCAGAAGTTGTGTTACTGTCAAATTTTCAAATCTCATAAAATCTTGAGAATTAGACAAAGAATATATTTAGAAATGGTTGGTGAATACGGACATAACGGGTTTTAAAATATAATTCCACACAATATCTAGGATCTAAACTGAAAGTATCCTATAACTACAATTATTAATAGGACAAAGGTATACCGTCTAGATCTTTTTCTTTTTTATATTGTAGACGGAGGCGATGTCTTTATGGGGTGCTTTGGGAACCATTTGTGTGGGAATATTGTTATAACTCGTCTCCTATATAAATCCAACAATCTAGATTTTCTGTCCAATATCCAATATTATCCCTTAACTATTTACCACACGACAAAATTTTAGACTGGTTCAAATTGAAAGCATTTGCAGACGACAATAAATAATAAATAAAGGTGGCTGAAATATTGAAATTTGAACTGGGAAGGGTAGAAAAACACTGTGGGAAAAGGAGAAAATGCTGGTTACCAGCATTTTCTCTTTCTCCAACAGTGTTTTCAAAAGGCTTCTTTCTCAGGGGTGGTTCAAAATTAAAAGCATTTGCAGACGACTAAATAAAGGTGACTGAAACATTGAAATTTGGTCTGGGAATGGTAGAAAACACTGTGGGAAAAGGAGAAAATGCTGGTTACCAGCATTTTCTCCTTTTCCTACAGTGTTTTCAAAAGGCTTCTTTCTCAAGGGGTGGTTCAAAATTGAAAGCATTTGCAGACGACTAAATAAAGGTGACTGAAACATTGAAATTTGGTCTGGGAATGGTAGAAAACACTGTGGGAAAAGGAGAAAATGCTGGTTAGCAGCATTTTCTCCTTTTCCTACAGTGTTTTCAAAAGGTTTCTTTCTCAGGGGCGTCAAAAGTAGGGATTGTGTGGTAATGGGGATTGTGTGGTAAAGCCGCTAAGCACGACTCGGGTTGATTTTTTCAAGCAATGCAGATCAAGATCAGACTGCACAAACAGTACAGTCTGACCTTGTATCCACACTGTCTGAACCGTTTTTTTTTAACGTAAAATCAACTTCGAAATCGCTTTATTTGGCATCATACAATTGAGTAAAAACTTTGGTCTTATATATGTAGAAGCTTTAGGGTGAATCTTTTTGTAAACGTCGCGATAGAAAATTGAAAATATAATCATTTTTAGGGAGTACGTTAGAAAAATGGACGAGGAGGAGGGGAAAGCTGGCAGTATTACAGAATACAGAGAGCAAGCATTGATGCAATAACAACAAAATAAGATCAAGATAACTTGATCTTATTTGTCGTTACTGCATCAATGTTTTCTGCACAAATGGTAAACTAAAATCTCGTGCCCACGCTCTATCCGACGGCAGCAGGTTACGTTGGACAAAGCGACCCTGTCTTTCTGCCGTTGTCGACACATGTCATATTCTTCGAAGATTCGACTGTCTAACATGACGCATCACTAGCCCCGAAAGCGGGCTGACTGTAATATTAGGCTCTATAAAGTAGCAATGTAGAAAATAGCTTTTATCAATACGTTTGAGTAGAAATGAGACCTGCTTTAGCTCCAGATTTCTCTAAACTGCTGATCAGTTATTGAGTAAACATTTGTTTTAGTTTGAAATTCATAGTAACGGTTGTCGCGTAGGAAAGTGGTTCGGCTCTATACCCAGGATGCCCAAATTAGATAGATGAGTATTTATAGAATGCCATCTAGCGGGAGATAATGGTCTTTCTACAGAATAGTGTCTTTACCTTTAAAATACCGACAAAAATAAGAAAAAAGAAAATTCTCTTATACAGTATAATTATACCCCTGCAAAACGAATGTTTTCGGGGGTATACTGAAATCAGCCTGTCTGTCCATGTATCTGTCCGCTTGTCCGTCCGTGTGCCCGTCTGTGTACGAATTATTGTCTCTGTCAAATCCCTGGCAGGGTTATTAAGTCACATTCAGTGACAGCTGTAGTTATACCTGTACCTATATATTGCAATTGAAAAAATATTTTCTGGGAAATATATCTCACTATATACGACAGTAAAAATCACAGATCAGACTGCATGTTCCTTGCTATCTGATCGTGACCTTCGCCGTCTGCAAATGCTGACTGAGTCATATTTAGCTGCTTAACCCATTACCACATAATCCCTACTTTTGACGCCCATGAGAAAGAAGCCTTTAGAAAACATTGTGGGAAAAGGAGTAAATGCTGGTAACCAGCATCTTCTCCTTTTCCCACAATGTTTTCTACCTTTGAAAAAACAATTTTCAAATTTTCAGTCACTTTTATTTTGTCGTCTGCAAATGCTTTCGATTTGGACAAGCCTAAAATATTGTCGTTTGGTAATCAGTTAGGGATTTACTTGACTACACTGATAAAAAAAAGAGTGATATAATTTGTCCTCATCCGAAAACCATTAAATCACTGTGTGGGCACAGAAAAATTGTTTGACGTCATTAATGCAGTCTAAACAGCCGTTAGAATGACGGTGAGAAGAACCAAGATATACATTGTGTGACCATAAGTATTTCACCAATTTCCAAATCGTTTTTGAAATACATGTATTTTTAAGGATTCTAGGGCAATTGCCCGCCCGCACAAATGCCCCCCGGACAACTGCCCCCTAAGGACAATCCCCCCCCCCCCGGACCCAAGGACAGTTCCTTGTCCTCTGGGGGTGGGGGGGGGCAATGGTCCGGGGGTAATTGTCCTCAGGGGGCAATTGTCCGGGGAGGGGGAGGGCAATTGTCCTGATACCATTCTTAAGATAGCCTTTTAACTCTTTACCAAACAATCCCTGATTTTAATTAGCCTGAGGAAGAAGACTTGTGAAAACGTTGTGGGAAAAGGAGAAAATGCTGGTGACCAGCATTTTCTCCTTTTTCCCAAAATGTTTACTTCCCTTCCCAAAAGAAATTATTTCAAATTTTTAGTTACTTACATTTTTGTCTTAAGCAAATACTTTCAATTTGAACCAGTCTAAAACTGTCGTTTGGTAATGGCTTAACTCCTTATCAAACATCAAAATTATATAGGCTGATCAAAATTGAATGTATTTGCAGACGACAAAAAAACATGTAATCGAAAAATTGAAATTTGGTATGGGAAAGGGTAGAAAACATTGTGGGAAAAGGAGAAAATGCTGGATACCAGCATTTTCTTCTCTTCCCACAATATTTTCAAAAGGCGTCTTTTTCATGTTCGCTTAATTCTTTACCACACAATCCCGACTTTTAACAACCGTAAGAAAGAAGCCTTTAGAAAACATTGTGGGAAAAGGAGAAAATGCTGGCAATCAGCATTTTCTCCTTTTACAACAATGTTTTCAACTCTTCCCAAAACAAAGTTCTATTTTTAAGTCACATTTATTTTGTCGTCTACAAAGTCTTTCAATTTGGACTTGTCTAAAATTTTGTAGTTTGGTAATGAGTTAAAGGCGGGATTGTGTGGTAAAGAGTTGAATTGGTCTGGCTGGGTAGCTGAGTTATTAGTGTATCTGACTTATACCGTGGTGGCCACGGGTTCGATGCCCAGTTCAGTTAGACTTTCTTTCCAGCGATTCACATGTCGCCTCAATTAAGCTCAGTCTGAAATGTTGTAGTGTGGTAAGAGTTAAAAACACGTTGGCTTCTTCAAAAAGAAGGCAGGAGAGGTCAGCATAAATGCTTTCAAATAGTTTATTGGCTTTCAATTTCAATACATTTTGGTACATGTAAACAAACGAGTAAAAAAGCCGCCGCGTAGAAACCTCATAATTGTGCTTTACATGTCGGTCATTTGGACTTCTTGTCGCTTTTTCAAGTCGCATGATCTTGTCTGAACTGGCCACCGTTGTATACCGTGTACTATACACGTAGTAGTATCAGGGCGGTAACCAGTCTAGATCTTGTCCAGCAGTCTTCTTTCTCTTTTTTAACGAAATTCTTCCTTTTTTTCAGCCACTTATATTTATTTGCTTAATGAAAAATTATTATTATAATTATTGGAGGGGTCATTTGCAGACATGGCAAATTGATTTAATAAATATTTTTTCTGATATTCATCATATAAAAATAAACCACGCCTATTTCCTGTTTCGGTTTTTTGATTTCGCTTTATTTACAAAACCATGATGAAACAGACTGTGTATAAGTACAATTTTGCAAGAAAAATGGATTTAGGCAGAAAATTCAGCGGCAGTCTGCATTTTAAACTCACCACCGTTGGAGAGGTCCGATGACCTCTCCAATAATGTTCAAAATTGGGGAAATGCAAAGTCTCTGTCTTTTGTCCGCTGAAGTTACTATACGTTTTAAGTACACGGCAAAATTATTAACAAGTTCATTTTGAATGTATTTTGCAGATCCTGACAAGAAAATCAAAATATTTCTGGACTGGCCTTTTGTTTTTCCCAGAAGCTACACAACATTGTGAGAAAAGGAAAAAAATGACGGTCAACAGCATTTTCAGCTACAACCACATTAATTTACAAAAACAAAAATCTAACGAATTGTTACGTTTGGTAAAGGGTTTAGTAACTATATAACGTTGACTTATACAGATGAAGCCAATCATAACGGAAGATTCAGCTTATCAAGTATTTCTGTATAAATAAATTACAGATATCATTTACATCGAAACACACCTCTCATAAATTACCTTTATTTTACACAAATTTGCTTAATTAATCCTTTTTCAGCCATGCTTTACAACTCTTTACCAAAAAATCCCTGGTTTTTTTCTTAATAACTTTGAGAAAGAAGACTTGTGAAAACGTTGTGGGAAAAAGGAGAAGATGCTGGTCACCAGCATTTTCTCCTTTTCCCACAATGTTTACTTTCCTTCCCCAAGTACTTTAATAACTCTAGCCGAGACAGTTTTGGACAACACTGTTGACAAAGAGATAATGCTTGCAATCAACATTTTTTTTCTTTTCCAAGAATGTTTTCTACACTATGACAATCGACCAGCCTGCAAAGCTCAGTTTGTAGAGCGTAGGACTCGTGAAGGTGTGGGTTCGATCCCCACAGCTGGCCAACTAAAAATTACTAATAGTCTTTCGGATGAGACATCAAACCGAGGTTCCGTGTGCCGGTGCTATACATGGAGCACGTTAAAGAACCAGGCGGAACTTAGAATGGATTTCGTCCTGTATCTGCACTATCCCCCGTAACAATACTAACAGCCTTCAGGGGGAGTCGCCCATATGGGAAACCGGTGGCGACGATAAATAAACGCAAATTCAATTAAATCATTTTTTAGTTGGCCAGCTTTGGGGATCGAACACACGCCCTCATGATCACGAGTCCTACGCTCTATAACAGACAAAATGCATCCTAGGAGTCGAATCTTCAAAGTCGTCTGTACATGTTTTCGATATGGACAAGTCTAAACCAATGTTGTCTAAAATTTCTCAGCGAAAAATGGGCATTCGGACATCAGCGTAAAGTGTTGTCTCGGATCAGCCTGGGCAGACCGCGTAGGCTAATCCGAAACTACACTTTCCGTTTGGACGTAATTTTCTGTTTTGTGCAAGTCTTCTGTTACACAAACTATAATGTAGTCGTAAAGTGCCGTCTCGGATAAGCCTGCGCGGACCGCGCAGGCTTATCCGATACTGCACTTTACGCAAATGTCCGAATGCCTCTTTAAGCTTATTAAAAGCCATAATACGTAATCGCGGCTTTCAAAGACTAGTTTTAGTTTAAACATATGTTATTGCCAGTTGTATACACAGTTTTCTATATATCAAAGACAGTAATCATCTAATAAGGCAAAAGGGTCTGGCCACAAGTTCTCACAACTTAGCTTCGGCCATTCCCTTTTGTTTAACTTACACAGAATAAGGTCTTCAATAATACCAGAAATATTAAAAAAAAAAACATACAATAAATAAATTTCGGGCTAGTATGTAGAGAAGACAGTGTCTTTCCGGTCATGAACGGAAACAACATGCATACATATGAAAATTTGTTAAAGAAATAAGTCAATCAAAAGGGAAAAAAATAAATAAGAAAAAAAAATGATGAAAGATATCAAAGACTATTAGTAATATAAAACATTTTCGTTTAACAATATTGAGCATTGTGGGAAACGGGAATGCTGGTATCAAACACCAGGAGCCCTACCCTTCCAGGAAAATATGATTAACATCATTTGAAAAAAAAAAATTAGATGTATTTTCTGTAATTACTTTCGTTTTGTACAAATCTAAACTTTTGCCATCTGGTCAAGAGGGGGGGAGGGGGGTGTATATGTAAGGTACTGACCCTTAGTCTGTTAAGTGCGACTACATGACCTTGTACAGACGGTGCAAAAAGTGCAGTCTGATCTTAGATCTATACTATCCGATAGGAAACAAAATTCGTTTAAATTGGTTGATTTCATGGTGTTTAATCCTTTCCCAAACAATCCCTGGTTTTTTAGGGTCTGGAATAGTAGCCTTTTGAAAACATTGTGGGAAAAGGAGAAAATGCTGGTAACCAGTATTTTCTCCTTTTCCCACAATGTTTTCTACCTTATCATAGACAGAAATCATCTTTTTTCTGCAAGAGTTGAACTGTTGTCTGCAAATGCTTTCAATTTGGTCCAGTCCAAAAATTTGACATTTGGGAAAAGGTTAAAGCCGTTTTCAACATTATTACAGTTATATCGCGGCGACCAGTGCACTTTTCCATGCGTTCCTGGAGTTTCAGCTTTTACCAGTACCACGCACTATTTTCTTTCCAATCCACTGGCTTCTTTCCCACATGATCATCGTCGAAACAATGGTCAGTGGTGTGAGAGGAATGAATCCTGTCGCATTGACAATCATCAATCCTCGCAGACCATTGTTTCGATGATGGTCATGTGGGAAAGAGGCCGGTAACTTGGAAAGAAAATTGTGTGGAGTACTAGTAAAGGAGAGGCCGAGCAAGGGGTCGTAGCCAGGAAATACGTTTCAAACGACAACATTATTAGTTGTAACCAGCATTATCTCCTTTTCCCTCAATGTTTTCTATCCCTTACAAAACAAATTTTACATTTTCAGTCACCTTTAATATGTTGACGTCTGTAAATGCTTTCGATTTGGATAAATTTAAAGTTTTCTCCTTTGGAAATGAGTTAACTCTTTACCAAACGACAAATTTACAGACTAGTCCAAATTGAAAGCACTTGCAGACGACAAATTAGAAGTAACTCAAAAGTTGAAATTTGTTTCCAGCAGGGCATAAAACACTGTGGGAAAAGGAGAAAATGCTGGTTACCAGCATTTTCTCCTTTTCCCACAATGTTTTCAAGAGGTTTCTATCTCAGGATTGTTTAGTAAAGAGTTAAGATACACAGCAGGAAAAGGGTTAACTTGCGTAGTCGATATAAAGTCGTCAATGCCTAGTGGACGGATAAAGAAAATCCATAAAGCCGCGTTGTGACCATTTTTCTTCGAGTTCGACAAAAGACGTCAGTGATTAACTGCGCGAAAATACACTTCCGCCCTTTAGACCTCTAACGTAAATTGTCGTCCCTAAGTTGGGTTGAAAATTGTCGGCCATTAGTGAAAATGACAGCTATTATATTGAGAAAGTATAACCCAAGAGTCGTTAGGTGCTGCTAATTGTAAGTACGACTTTCTTTCTCAGAATTTTTCCGAACTAGGCGATAAAAATGTCTTTAAGAAAGGTTACATGATTTCTATTCGTAGGACGCACGGTCACAAGAAAAGCCTGTGTCGGGAATACAGTGGCATTTATGCACCGAATGTAGAAAGACTTTGACGGTCTATGTAATAAAATGTCTATAAAAGGTTATAGAGTTTCACGCTAACAACAGAGCAATGAACTCAGAAGATTAGTTAGTTATTTAGTTAGTTAGTTAGTTAGTTAGCTAGCAGGTTGTTTGGCTGGTTAGTTGGTTGGTTAGTTAGTTAGTTAGTTAGTTAGTTAGTTAGTTAGTTAGTTAGTTTGTTAGTAAGTTACCTAGCAGATTGGTTGGCTGGTTGGTTGGTTTGTTGGTGAGTGAGTGAATTAGTGAATGAGTGAATGAGTGAGCTAGTTAGTTGTTAGTTGGTTAGTTAGTTAAATAGTTAGTAATTTAGTTAGTTAGTCAGTCAGTTAGTTAGTTAATAAGTGGTTGGTTAGTTGGTTGGTTGGTTGGTGAGTGAGGGAGTGAGTCATCCGTTAGTTGTGAGTGAGTTATTTGGTTAGTTAGTTAGTTTGTTTTAGGTAGGTAGGCAGGTTGGTAGGTAGGTAGGTACGCAGCCAGGTAGGTAGGTAGGTAGGTCATGTGACAGCGACAGCTTAATAACTGATATGTACTCTGTGTCACTATTTCTAGGCTAGGAATCTGATCTGTCTGTCAAAAGGCTAGCGAGGAGATGGGGTTATCTTCTACGAATGGGTTAAAGATGCAATATATTTTTACTTCACTCAAATATTCACCAACTCTGACTGGCTCACATGATATGCATATTTTTGTTAAACAAGAAATCCTGAGTGCCCAAAGCATCTGAGTTCGTATTCACCCACCATTCTTAAGAACAAGTAACAGAACTTCTGATTGGCTAAACCAAGTGGTTTAGCCAATCAGAAGTTCTGTTACTTTAACATTGACAGAATTCCGAAGAATGAGACTACGAATGTTCTTAAGAATGGTTAGTGAATACGGACCCTGATTGAATGTTTGAAATATGACTCGTGTCAGCATGCGTAGTCCGCCATGGTAATTTGTACATTTTCTGCGTGTTCATGGACCGCTCTACCTCAAGATTCAGTCTATCGTAAAACTAAATGGATTTCATGGATCCATAATTATGTGATGACCTGATTGGTAGAATTCATCACAGAAATGCATTAACCCATTACCACATGATCCCATTTTTGACGACCCTGAGAAAGAAGCCTTTAGAAAACATTTTGGGAAATAGGAGAAAATGCTGGTAACCAGCATTTTCTCCTTTTCCCTCAATGTTTTCTACCCTTCACAAAACTCACTTCAAATTTTCAGTCAATCTTATTTTGTCGTCTGCAAATGCTTTCGATTTGGACAAACCTATTTTTTTTTTCTTTTGGTAAAGAGTTGCGTCCCTTTCAGCGGCAAAGTATGGCTCAAACGGAAATGTGATTTTCATACACTTAAAAAAAAAAAACAGGGGTCCCTATAAAGTAAGAAACGGAACCGAAACGAAACGCAACGAAACGGAACGAAACGTTACGAAACGGAACGAAACGTTACGAAACGAAACGAAACGCAACGAAACGGAACGAAACGCAACGAAACGAAACGAAACGAAACGAAACGAAATAGAACGAAACGGAATATAACGTGAACGAAACGAAAGGGAACGAAACGAAATGAAATCTAGCAGCGTTTTTTTTTAAACTTATCTTTTTGTCTCAATTTATCGTTTTTCTGTTGTACTGTTTCCAATTGTTTTATCCCACAGTGTATTTAAGGCACAAAAAGGATTATGTCGCTGAATTTTTGCGATTATTTTGCATTGAAAATCTGGTCAAAGTCAAGATTAAGCACTTAAAACGATAATCCTCTACAAGGGAGTGCAGTTTTAAGGTTGCACAAAAAACATATTAGGTGCAATTTTAAATATTTGACGTGTAGAGAAAATTTAATTTTGTTCTGTCACTATGGTATCAGAGTATTATCACAGGGCGCCGGAATATGGCGAGCCTGGGTAGCACAGTTGGTAGCGTACAGGACTTCAAAACATGGGTCGCCAGTTCAAATATCCATTCGACAAATTTCTTTCCAAAGATTGATGATAGTCATTGCGACAGGATTCATTCCTCTCTCTCCTGTGATCACCGATAGTAAGCGATTAAAAGCAGCCAGTGGCTTGGGAAGAATATTACTCTCGAAGTACCAAAAGTAAAAATAACAGCAGGAAAACACAGATAGGTTAAATGCAGCGATTTTGTTTGGTTTGTATTAGAGTTTAATGCCTTTTTAACAGCGTGGGTCATATCATGGCGGTCAGTGTCGCACTAATGTGTTTCCTGGCTTTTTCACACCAGTACTGACCAGGTCCAGGTCACGATTCTGATGCGCTAACCACTGAGCTATCCGGCCGGGCCCAAATGTAGCGATACATGCAACGATACAACTCATGTTGTATATGGCGTTAGATCTTAAGACATTGTAGTAAAGAGAGAAAATGCTGGTAACGAACATTTTATCCTTTTCTTAAAACATTTTCAAAAGTACTAGTATTCTCCTTTAGGGGCAGTGGAACTCATGATTTTGTAACAAGGGGTTTGTTTCTTTCATGTTTAAATCGAAAACTGAGGTCATATCTGTTCTGCAATGAGAGCTGTGATCGTATGGTGGTTAGTGCTTTGCGAAGTAGCCGACATTCCCGGTTTGAATCCTGGTCACGGCAGGTCTGTGACCGTCGCTATCTCTGGACAGCTTAACAATTTATAGCTGGCCTTTGGGTTGTAAGGCGTCTTACACCACTTTTCATACGATTTCAATTCTATGACTGCTTCGGTTGACTCTGCTGACGTTTTTTATTGTTTTTACCACACAAGCAATTTCATCTCTTTCCTCTTTGTTGTGCATATTGTTGAAAATGTAACACTACGATTAGATACGAGCCTTGCTTTTGGCAAAAGGGGGTTTAATGCCTCGCAGTTATACATGATACCAAGTAGGTCATCATATTATTATGGATACATAATTTCCCTCTTTGTTTAAAAGCCGACTGAATCACAAAGTACACTGGTCCTTTGACAGGTAGAATATTGACTAGGTAGAATATTGACTAACTAGCAAACATTTTCGATTAAGATCAGCCTGCACAGATTGCGCCATGCAGCGATACAACTGATATAATGTTTAGTTTAAACATATTCATCTTACATCGATTGAAAAACAAGTTCTTACAACTTGTACTTATCTCTCGCTATTCTGCTTCCTCGGAACTAAACCAGTACTCGCGCCAAATGTGTGGGCTAATGAAAAATCCCAAATCTGACACCCGCTCCCGTGTATCGAACTCGGGACCTGATGATTATGAGGCCGACGCTCAACCCTACGACCACGGACGCCACACAATAATGTTGAAAAGGGTGTTAGACACTATACAGTCAATAAAATCAAGCGTTGGAATATTTCAAATATGTTTTTTTTCCCAGGGTTTTAATTCTTAATTTGAACAATATTCTGTAAAAGAGCTTAACGAATCCGTAAACCGTAAACAATATCCACCCAGGTCAGCCTGCGCAGTCCCCGCAGGGTGACGTGAGCCGAAACCTTTCCCTATTGGTCACTTTTCTGCATATCAAAGGACCAGAGTACTTCATGTTTCAGTGCAAAGTTACACACAAAAAAAGACTTCATGGATCTAAAATTGTGTGAGGACCTACTTGGTATCGTGCATCACGGAGATATATTAAGCCCCTTTTTTCCGGAGCATGGTTCATTGTATATTTTGTGAACTGTAAGTTAGTATTAACTTATTTTAAAGTCATCTTTTGGGGCTACTGTTAGTTAAAATTTCTTTATGTACTTTTTAAGAAACCTCTATTTCTATTTAAAATGAACCAGTACAGAGCAAACTGGAAGGTTTTAAACAGTGACTGAAAGGGAAAAATAGTGCATAAAACTTTTGATGTATCCAGAAACCTTAAAATGAATTGGTACATATGCCGCAGACATAATTTCTCTTAGAAAAATAATTTCAAACCTAACATTTTCCAGGGTCCTGAGTGGCTCAGTAGTAAAGTGTAGGACTTGTGACCTGGAGGCTTTGGGCTCAATCCTCACTGGATCCACTGGCTTTTTTGTGGCAAGATCATTCAGAACCCTAGCCAAGTACTGGTGGAACTCACAATACATGAATCTGTGAGCTGTTGCCGTGATATAACTGAAAAATTGTTGAAAGCGGCGTTCAATCTAGAATCAGTCAATCAATCAAAATCGTCTGTCCCGGTCTCGACGATTTTTTATGTATGTCTGTTTCATGCAAAAAAAAAAGACATTCAATATAATTAGCCATGTTCAGTGACATAAGGTCTTCGAGGCTACTATTTTGGGATGGAAATCAAAGTGATTGAAAAACAGACAGTGCATGAAGAAAGGTGATATCTGCACAAATGTACGAAATTTAAATAAAGACTCAAAACCGGCATTCTAATTCGCCTGATATAAAATGGATTATTTTTCTAAAGCATCTTGTAAGAATCCAAACCGGTTTCATTACCGGCAGTAGGTGTTATCAAAAGGTCTCGGTAGCTCAGTCAGTACTGTACAGGACTTGAGAACTGATAGTCGCTGGTTCGATTCCCTACTCTGCCAATTTCTTTTCGAGGATTGATGATAGTCATTGCAGCAAGATTCATTCCTCTTTCGTCGAAGGCCGTTGTGTCGGCGAGGGTTATGTAGAAAAGCAGAAAAATGGCATGTAAACAACGTTGTGTTTAAAACTTTAGTAAGAAATTCCAGGAAAGCACCCATAGACCTGCACTGGCAGCTGCTTTGTAATTGAAATTATGTTGAAATCGGCGTTTAACGCCATACAAAATCAATCATTCATAATCGGTTATCAGTGCATTCAACCTTGCTGTATTTGGACATGAATTTTTAATCACAGTATTTATGGAAACAATATACAAAATATCAACCAGACTGCGACGTATTTGCAGTACTGATGGCTGCCAAAAACCATCTTTGCCAGCCAAGGCTGACGATTCGCTACGCTACTCTACCCTTGGCGGGATTTTTACATTTCCCCCAATACGCTTTTTCATTGGATGCAGCCAGTCCTAACTGCAACGGATGAAATCGCCCGTAGCATTTCATCTTTGATAAAAATAGATCAAGATCACTACCTTTCGAATAGAAGGCAAACATGGAAACCCACGTGGATGTCTGCTTATCGCTTTTATGTGTATTCGTAAGCGGTTTGTAAACCGATATTTCATTGGCTTTTAGAAATATGATGTAAAGGGTGTAATAGAGGGCGCATCGCAGGAATCTCGAAATCGGGCTCAAAGATAAGATCCAGGTAGTGATCGTAACCTTGGCTCCCGGAGATGGCCAGAAACATGAAGAACATTTTATTGGAGATTTATGTCATAACAAAGTAAACAATAGTCTAAGTTCACTCAAACCAACATTAAAATAAAATGTCTTCATTTAAATTGTCAAAATTCACCAAAGTATCATGATCATAGTGCGCCGTCAAAATTTTAAGTCTTACTTCGTAACAATTTCGGCAATCAAAAGTAGGGTTATTTACAAAAACAAATTATGTTTTCCTTCTGCTTGATTTTGTACCAAAAATAGCACTCCGTTTCGTTTCGTTCCGTTTCGTTCTCGTTCCATTCCGTTTCGTTCTATTTCGTTTCGTTTCGTTCCGTTTCGTTCCGTTTCGTTTCGTTTCGTTTCGTAACGTTTCGTTCCATTTCGTTGCGTTTCGTTTCGTTTCGTTGCGTTTCGTTTCGGTTCCGTTTCTCAGTTTATAGGGACCCAAAAAACAGATACTCTTTCAAACATAAATTTGACAACTATCTAACCCATCATTGTAAGTATAAGGTGTTTTATGTATCTGCAATTGACAGCTTTGTAAAATCAATATAAAAAGAGAGAGAAAAAAAAACCTAGATGTCAAAAAGTATATTCTTTTTTCTGACAAACTACCAAGTGAGAAAGACAGTATTATTTTTTCAGAGTTCCAGACACAGGAAGTAATTATGATTTTATAATTAAAAATAAGGGGGGGGGGCTTAAGGTATTTAGTGTCCATGGCTGTGAGGTAAAGCGTCAGCCTCGTAACCATAAGGTCCTGAGCTCGATACCCAGGAGCGGGTGTCAACTATGGGATTTCTCATTGGCCCACAAATTCTGCGCGAGTACTGGTGTAGTTCCCAGGAAGTATAGAATCGAGAGAGATTAGTATAAGTTGTTAGAACGTGTTTCTCAATCGATGTAAAATAAATATGTTTAAACCAAAAATATGAAATATTACACAAAAACCCTATGTTATTGTACTCATTAGGATCGTCTCAACGAGGGTTTAAAAAAATAATGGATTTAGAATACTATCCCCCCCTTCCCCCCATTATCTGGAGATTTAAAAAAAAAAATGTAGAAGTTATTTCCAACGTAGGTCTAAAAAGAGCCTAAACTTTACTTAACCCTTTAATCCATAGATACTCATATCTACGCATTGCTTGTAGGTGCCTTTGGAAAACATTGTGGCAAAAGGTGAAATTGCTCGAGACGAGCAATTTCACCTTTTGTCACAATGTTTTCTATGCTATCAAAAGGTATCATATACCCATAAAAAAACGGCTTCATCCTTGCTATTATTTAGGGTCAATTAGAGATACCATAGAAATACCCTATGGGGTAACGGGTTAATTCTAAACTTTTCCCCCAAAAAATATACAAAGACATTTCAAGCTACATTCCCGGTAAAAAATTATTTTGAGAACCTCCAGAATGAAATCTATCCAGTTTCCATAATAATACATTTATAGAAACCAAATCTTGCTCGAGGGCACAAAACTTCTTTCCTTTCCGTGTTCGGAGTTTTCCGCCTAAATTATCTTCAATTACGGTCCAAATTGAATAAGTCAGCCGTACGCGCCTCGAATCCGACTCACTTTCATCGAATAAACCAATTTGAACGTGGCAATAAAATGTGTCCAGGGACAATTTTGAGAAACCCCCTACCTATATCATATTTCGCTACAGTGCTAAATTGTGCGAACTCGATAAACTTGCTATAAGGTAGTCCAATTAGACTCTTTGGCTTAAATCAAGATTTACAAGAAGTCACTGCAAAATTCTGGCACGAAATTGAGACTGTCTTAAGAAGGTACGTATGGCTCTAGGAAAATACAATTTAAAAAAAAAAATCTTACACATATCTATTCATCGTTGATCACGGCTAAATAGCGGAATCCAAGTGTTATCTTGCATTTAGACTTAAACAAACCATTTTTAAAGTATAGAAATGTTGTGAAATTGACGATTTATTATTGAACGAATTTTGAACATCAGGCAAAATGTAAACAAAAGAGAAAGACCTGGGTCTGTATTCACCAATCATTTTTAAGAACATTCTTTGTCTTGTTCTTCAAGATTTTTCGACCGTGAAAGTAACAGAACTTCTGATTGGCTAAACCAAATGGTTTAGCCAATCAGAAGTTCTGTTACTTTCACACTGACAAAACTTTGAAGAATAAGACTAAGAATGTTCTAAAGAATGGTTGGTGAATACAGACCCCTGGTTACCTTTGACCTAGTTCTGAAATTATCTTTTTCTGTCAGCAACTAACACTTCAAACGACCATTCAATAACAGATTGCCATCTGCACAAATGTTTTAATTCTTTAAAGGTGGGTATTTAGGTTTTTTACATCACAGCAAATTAAAAAAAAATATATATGACTGAAATTTATATGAAAAAGCAATACAAATCATCATTAATTAAGAATCATAAAATCGCGAAAAAAAATTTTTGATGGTATTCCCTTAACTGGCTACGTAGCCTCTTAAGCTATTTTTAGATTTCCCGCCAAAAATAAAACCGGCATTATGGGAATGTTATGTGCCTGGCACGTGACTAATGACGCTTAAATTCCATAACATAACAAACATTTTATTATTTTCCATAATGTTCTCTTCGGACCCTATCTTTGAAGCTTCGTCTGTATATTTCCGGTTTATAAATGAGCGAACTGCTCATGTAAAAATACACTGTGTTTCCCGTCGGTGTTGACCTTTGCTGTAGTAAATCTCTAAATTCTATTGTTGTCGGATGGTTTACGACCACTGGGGTTTATTGAATGAAAATTGAAAGGCTTTGGGAGAACAATGATGATTTTTTGTAGATCTACTATTGAAAAATTTTCGTCCTAAAATCTGAAGGGCCACCTTTAAAAAAAATAATATTTAAAGTTAAATGCGTTTTAATAACCATTTTGTTTATTTTTGACAGCTATTGTTACTTAACCTTTTCCCAAATAACAAATTTTGGACTCTTCCAAACCGAAAGAGCTTGCAGACGACAATTTTAGATTTGGACAAAATAGCAAAAAGTTCCTAAAAAAGGATAGAAAACACTGTGGGAAAAGAAGAAATTGCTCGTTACGAGCAATTTCTCCTTTTCCCACAGTGTTTTCTAAAGACTTGTACTGCAGACACGTAATAACCAGGGCTTGTTTGGGAAAGAGTTAAGTGATTATCAAACTATTGCCTCCAAAATCTTTGTGACGAAACATAATTTGATACTGATATGGCCTGGAACACGCAAAAAAGGTGGATTCGGTTATTTGCGTAAAGTGCCGTCTCAGATCAGCCTGCGCAGTCCGCGCAGGCTGATCCGAGACGGCACTTTACGACTACATTAGATTTTGTCCTTCAGTAGACTTTCGTGAAACAGAAAATAACATAAAATAGGAAAGTGTCGTTTCGAATTAGCCTGCGCAGAATTTTCCGTTTTGGAGTCCCGTATACATGATTACACTATTAACACAATATCCAAATTGGCGGCTTCAACCAATACAAGCTGCCCACAGGACAAGTATACAGAGTAACCAGCACCATAGTATTCATATTTTTCCTTTATGGTCGTCAGTAAAGCGTAAAGAGGAGGAGATTATAGTTTCATTCATTTTATTGTTTGCTGTCCTTCTAAAATAAAAACGAACCAACCTTTTGTAAGATTATAAAGCGAACTGTAAAGTGTCCAAACTCTTTCATTGTAACGTTAAAACGATAATCAAAGTGTCGTAACTAATGGTCTTTTACTTTTTGAAAACAAATCATTATAGTACATAGATACTTATTTTCAAGTAGTTTAAATCCATGTTCAGATAGAAATATGACGAATGTCTATTGCAGTGACATCACCAAGTTAATCAACTAAACTGCACGTTTTACCAGGGTTTTAGTGACGTCAGTCTCCAGTGATGTCAATTTTCATTGAATTGGGGCACTAAGAGGGGGAATTGTATGTCGTCAGCGTCATATCGGCGGTACATATTTCGGGGGAATTTCGCTGAATACGGTTGGAATGGTAAAAGTTTGCTTTATATTAAATTCGGTTAATGGTCAAGTGGGCAAGGACTTGTTCACGGCGCCACCTCGCCTTCGGCTTGAGGCGACATGATTTGCTACAGCCGTGAACAACATCCAAGTCCCCTGTCACCTGTCCATACAACTAATATTCTTATACTGCAAAGAAATTTTCTTGTGATCTTATTGGATAATATGCCCCAAACATAAGTATTATGTACACCGGCAAAACAAACGTAAAATCAGTGTCCCTTTCGGGAGCCCCGTATACATGACTACACTATCAAGACAACATCCAAAATGGCGGCGTCGATCAAGATTAACATCAAGATTATGCTCCAAGCTGCATGTTTTAGCACGTATTACCAAGGTTTTAGTGACGTCATTTCCCACTGACGTCAGTTTTCATTGAATTGGGGGTACTCAGAAAGGAAATGCTACTTCGTCAGTGCAATCATATTTTTTAAATTAAAAAATACAGGTAAAATTTGCTAAACAAACGTTGGAATAGTAAAACTTTGCAGTATAATAACCTCGTTGCAGGGTCAGGTAGGAGGGACTTGGAAACTTGTTCACGGCTGTGGTGAATGATTCAACACAAGCGTGAACAAGTTTCCACCAAGTCCCCTGCCACCTAACCGTACAACTAATAATATCTTTGTTATTACCGTAAGATATCTAGTTGTAGTGTAAAGATTTCGACATTTTGTAATATCTCCATTATTACTGAAGATATTTTCTTCAAACTCTGACAAGTTGTTAACTATCAAAAGGGAAACTCAATCAACAGGACCGGCTATCCATCAAGATATTTTTTATATAGTTACACCCCTTCTTTTCGACTTGGATTTTTCACTAGAAATCAGGCACTTGGAACAGAGCGTTTTCAGACAAACACGATGCTCTTGTTTATATGTATTTGGCGCTCAAGTAAGTAATATATCTTCGATGACAGACTAATGGACTATCTAGCGTAAACGGATGAACGCTTTAAGATTTTTGCCTTTTACAATTTCTATTGAGGCTGCACCATTCTATTGAAATGTGTTTAGTCAATAACAACAGGATAAAAACAGCATAATCTAATCCATGCTCTCTATCTTTACTGGCAGGCTTCCTCGACTATATTATGTAACAGTATTACTCAAATATAAAGCATTAACAACGTTACGGTCTATTTGTACTACTATTCTGCTCTTTTAATTGAACACTATGGCTTTGGTATACCGTTCCGGTCTTAAAATTTTCTTTTAAAAAAAGCCCCCCCCCCTAAATATATCTTCGTTGACAGGCATTCAACACTATCAAGACGTAATGGTTTTACGCCCTATTAATATTTCGCACAAAAATTGAAAAAACTGTCACGATGACAAAGTTTTACAGGATGTTAATCGCACCAACAAATCAGGCCCCGATTGATGTTTTGCTATATTTTTTCCGGTTATGCAGTGTTCTTTGACGATCTAACCCACGGGGCTTCATACGCAATTTGAATATCAAAGAACAACGCATGAAAAACTGTTACGATGGCATCGATCGGTTGAATGGAACCATGCACTGTGAAAATGGCGCTCAATATATCTGCAAAACGTATTGACTCAGGTCAGCCTGCGCAGTCCGCGCAGGCTGACCTGAGTCAATACGTTTTGCTATTTGTCAATTTTTCTGCATGACAATAGAAAAGTCTTCCTCATGATTTGGTAAGTTGTTACACACTGAGGGTTTTGGGGATCCACCAAATCTGATGATTTGCTTAGTGCAATGCATGATGGGTATGTATTAACCCTTTCCCGAACGACAAATTTTAGACTCTTCCAAAATGAAAGAGTTTGCAGATGACAATTTTAACTTTCAAAACAATGGAAGAAAATTATCCGAGCGGGCAGAAAACACTATGGGAAAAGGAGAAATTGCTCGTTACGAGCAATTTCTCCTTTTCCCACAGTGTTTTCAAAAGACTTGTGCTGCAAACACGTTATATATACAAGGGCTTGTTTGGTAGAGGGTTAAACCCATTTTGCAAGAACATGGCTAAAGTTCAACTACGCTTAATATCACTCAGAGAAAGGCCTCTCCATCAAGACCATAATCTATCGGACGGTCGATTGCATCGAATGCATTTTACTACCTAGTCTTTAGTAGAGATATAGAGGATAATTGTTTTTACGGGGGAAAGATAGAAATAATATTTTTATCGTGTGAACATCATCGGTTATATTTTCACTAGTGGCACGATGATGTTCACTCGATAAGATAAATTTTTGTTATTCACCGAAACAAAAACCCAACAAAATTTCGATGGGTGAGTGCAACACTATCCTAAGTGCCTATACTTTGTATAGGCACTTAGGATAGTGTTGCACTCAGCCATCAAAATATTCTTATCTGTTAATGCTTTTAACACTTTCTGGGGAAACTTAACCAAAATCAAGAACAGTTCTTTTCGGTTATTCCCCGCAGTGTGCCCATCTCCCCATAGCAACGCATATTACGTCAAGCGCGAGAAATATAGAGTAAATTACGTAATTTTTCCGTCTGGTTGTGAGGCACGCACATTCTAATTAGTGCGAGGGAACAATTGTTTCCGTCTTAAATTGAAGATTCAGATTGTAAAAAAATCGGTATTTTCACTGGTCGTAACCATGAAATATCGAAAAGTATTTCACCGATATTTCTCTATAACCTACTGGAAAGCATAAAATAAATTGCTACATCCAACCATTTAAGCATTATCACATTTACATGTCTTTTACTGATCCCGAGGGTCGCTGGTTCGATCCTTGGCCTGGTCGATTTCTTTCCGAGAATTAATCATAGTAATGGGAACAGGATTAATTTCTCTCTCACCTATGACTATTGTTTCGACAATAGTTAAGTTAGAAAGTACCCAGTGACTGTGAAAGAGTATTTTGCGGAGCACTTGTAACAAAAGAAATTCCAGGAAAGCATGGATATGTGCACCGGCTTCCGCGATATCACTGAAATAATGTCGAAATTGCGTTTAACTCATTACCAAACGACAAAATTCTAGACTTGTCCAAATCGAAAGCATTTGCAGACAACAAAATAAAAGCGACTGAAAATTGGAAATTTGTTTTGTGAAGGGTAGAAAACATTGTGGGAAAAGGAGAAAATGCTGGTTACCAGCATTTTCTCCTTTTCCCAAAATGTTTTCTAAAGGCTTCTTTCTCAGGGGCGTTAAAAGTAGGGATTGTGTGGTAATGGGTTAAATACCCCACAGTCAATAAAACAATCAATTAATCAAACAATCAACCAATCAACCAATCAATCAATCAACCAATCAAACAATCAACCAATTAACCAATCAATCAATCAATAGAGAAAGAATCCTTCTAACACTTAACTTGAAAAACAACTAAAATGAAACTTTCAAGTGGATAGTTCAAAATCCAAACATTACCGATTCAAAGTTATCTTTTTAGGAGAAATATCTCCTTTAAGGAAAAGTATAAATCAAAGAGTTCTGTGTAGTCTGATCTTGATCTATATACACTGTCCGCAAAAGATCTTGGAGTCCCGCTTGGCATCCTAAAAGTTTTTTAAATCTGTAAGAGTTAAAAATCCTCAATTTAGACTATTGCCATATGCCGTTTGCAAATGTTTTCTTTTGAAAACAGTCTGAAATTTTACCGTGTCGTATACATATTGCTTCGTATTTCTGAAATTTTATATGCATCAAAATACATTGATTTACATATCGTCGGTGTACTTCCAAAACCTCGTAACTACAGCTTGTCACAAGCTGTAGTTACGAGTTTTGGAAGTACACCGACGATATATCCTCTGGCAGAATTCTTAGATGATCACAAGCATTTCCGCACCATTAGCATTTTGCACGATATTGATTATTATAACGACGACACCGTGCACTCTGCACCATCCATCATAAACGCTGTATATAGAATAAGACAAAACCTTTTTACCGTGATAGAAGTTGTTCTTCATTCCAATAATCCTTCAATAATTTTGCAGCCATTGGAAGGCTATTGAAATACACTACAGCAAAAAGAAAAGAAAAAAAAAAAATGGTTAATAGCATTTTCTCTTTTATAAAATCAACGTTTGACACCCTTATAAAAGCAATATGGTTTTTAACCTTCGAAGTAGTTGACAAAAAGTGGAAGAAGAGAAACTATTTGTGATATGCATTAATTAATGCCTTTTCCCAAGGTGTTCAATACTTCTGAAATTTTATATGCATTAAAATACAATGATTTACATATCGTCGGTGTACTTCCAAAACCTCGTAACTACAGCTTGTAACAAGCTGTAGTTACGAGTTTTGGAAGTACACCGACGATATATCCTCTGGCAGAATTCTTAGATGATAGGTAGACAGTTACAACCCATTTTGTAACAAAAACCCCGTTTTGTAACAATTTATTACAAAACGGGTTGCGAGAACATTATTACAATTCGGGTAGTCAGTGACAACCCGTTTTGTAATAAATCAAAGCGTTGAGAACGCTGAAGTGGTATTTGTCATGGAAACCTATTATGTGGAATTAATACTTTGAAAGAAAAAGAGACATATTGTTCAAATATTGGCTTAAAAGTCCACCCAATAAGCGAATGAATACCTTTTCGGTTGAAGGGAGAGTGCTCATGTACCTTAAAACTATAATTTTGAAATATCTTTAGCCATTTACATTAAATTTCCAACATTACAATCAATTATTTCGATCTAAATATTCATGAGCAATCACATGGAGAAGCGCGCAATCATAGGACGAACAAGCCATGGACGAATTGGTTTGGAACGAAAAAGCAGGCAAATTTGCATCATTGCGCCAATAAAAGGCTATGAGAGATAGAAGCTATTTTCAATAAAAAATGAGTATCTCAACGATCGATGGCCTCGCCCAGTGTATTTTAATATGCCATTTCGAATTACATATCTGAGTGCTACCGAAAAACTCATTTGCCTGAGAAAAAATGAGTTTTACTGGGTTTATTTCCTTCGGCTTTGCACAAAATAAGATACATGGTTATCAAAATTCAATCTTGAATTCATAGTGGTATTGTCTTCGACAAATACCTCAAAAACCGAATTGTAGTAAAACATTAAATTTGCAGTGATAAGTGAAATCTATCATTCTCAATAGAATTGTGCAAGTTGTACACTTATACATTGTATTTTACGATTATGAAATTGGTCTAAACACAACAATCTTCAAGACACTACTGATTGGAGTGCATTTTCTATTCTCATTTTTTTTTTACAATTCGGGTTTTTACAAAACGGGTTGTAACTGTCTACCCGAATTGATATACTGTTCTCCCAACCCGTTTTGTAATGAATTATTACAAAATGGGGTTTTATTACAAAACGGGTTGTAACATTGCTTACTTGGGTAAGATGATATAAGCCATGCTCAGGTGAAAAGAATCGACCCATATCAGCATACTCAGTCACCGCAGGTTCAGGTTTACCTTGGTCGAACTTTTCCACTATGGGTCAATCTTTTGTAAGGTCAAGGACCAATCTATTCCATGATTAACTCGGTTTTTAACCCTTTCCGAAACAACAAATTTTGGACTGGTCCAAATTGAAAGCACTTACAAACAACAAAATAAATGTGGCTCAAAAATCTAAATTTGTTTCTAGCAGGGTGTAATACATTGTGGAAAAAAAAACATTGTGGGAAAAGGAGAAAATGCTGGTTTTCTGAAGGATTCTCTTTTAGGGTCGTAAAAACCAGGGATTGTTTGGTAAAGGGTTAAAAGAAGTGGCTATTATCGATTCATAAGTACACTGGTCAAAAAAGTTAAAGGATCACAAGTGCTCGACTTCAATCACAAGATATTTTTTTCAGAACAGGACAGTGCAAATAATTTTCTGCTCGTAAGTTGGTTCACTTTTAACACTGTAAAATGACGGCGTCGATCAAGATTATCATTAAGGTCATGCGCCAAGCTGCATGTTTTAGCACGTATTACCAAGATTTCAGTGACGTTATGTCCCACATTTTCGCAAGCCAAGGTTACGACCACTACGTGGACCTTACCTTGGCTGATTGAGCCCGATTTCGAGATTCCTGCTATGCGCCCTCTATTGGATGCTGGTTTTTATCCCCCCTTTACATCATATTTCTAAAAGCAAATGAAATATCGTTTTACAAACCGCTTACGAATACACATGAAGCAATAAGCAGACATCCACGTGGGTTTCCATGTTTAACCTTCTATTCGAAAGATAGAGACCTTGTTCTATTTTTATCAAAGATGAAATGCTACGAGCGATTTCAATCGTTGCAGCTAGAGCTGGCTGCATCCAATGAAAACGCGTATCGGGTGAACGTAAAAATCAAGCTCGATCCGCCAAGTGTAGAGTAGCGTAGTGAATCGTCGGCCTTGGCATGAGAAGATGCATTTCCCACTGATGTCAGTTGTCATTGAATTGGGACACTTAGAAGAGATATTCTACTTCGTCAGTGTACACATGTTTTTTGAATTAAAATGCAGGTAAAATTTGCTAAACAAACGTTGGAATGGTAAAACTTTACAGTATAATGAGTTCGTTGTAGGGTCAGGTAGGAGGGGACTTGGAAACTTGTTCACGGCTGTGGTAAATGATTCAACACAAGCGTGAACAAGTTTCCAGGTCCACAGCCACCTGATCATACAATTAATAATATCTTTGTTATTATCGTAGATATCTTGTGGTAGCATAAAGATTTTGGCATTTTGTAATATATCAATTATTATACGCCCGTCGAAGACGGGACGTATTATGGGATCACCCGTGGAGGGCGGGCGGGCGGGCGGGAGGGCGGGCGGGCGGCGTCCAATTCTTTGTCCGGAGCATATCTCCAAAACTATTCTGGCTAGGGTTATGAAATTTCATGGGTGGATAGATCGCATCGAGGGGGAGTGCAGTGCGCAGGAACCATAACTCTTGCTTGCTTAATTTTTGAGTTATTGCCCTTTGTTGTTTTTCATACTTGAATTTTGTCCGGAGTATATCTCCAAAACTATACTAGCTAGGGTTATGAAATTTCATGGGTGGATAGATCTCATCGAGGGAGAGTGCAGTGCGCAGGAACCATAACTCTTGCTTGCTTAATTTTTGAGTTATTGCCCTTTGTCATTTTTCATACTTGAATTTTGTCCGGAGCATATCTCCAAAACTATAATAGCTAGGGTTATGAAATTTCATGGGTAGATAGATCTTATTGAGGGGGAGTGCAGTGCACAGGAACCATAACTCTTGCTTGCTTAATTTTTTAGTTATTGCCCTTTGTCGTTTTTCATACTTGAATTTTGTCCGGAGTATATCTCCAAAACTATACTAGCTAGGGTTATGAAATTTCATGGGTGGATAGATCTCATCGAGGGCGAGTGCAGTGCACAGGAACCATAACTCTTGCGTGCTGAATTTTTGAGTTATTGCCCTTTGTTGTTTTTCATACTTGAATTTTGTCCAGAGCATATCTCCAAAATTATACTACCTAGGGTTATGAAATTTCATAAGTGGATAGATCTCATTGAGGGGGAGTGCAGTGCACAGGAACCATAACTCTTGCTTGCTGAATTTTTGAGTTATTGCCCTTTGTCGTTTTTCATACTTGAATTTTGTCCGGATGATATCTCCAAAACTATACTAGCTAGGGTTATGAAATTTCATGGGTGGATAGATCTCATCAAGGGCGAGTGCAGTGCACAGGAACCATAACTCTTGCATGCTGAATTTTTGAGTTATTGCCCTTTGTCGTTTTTCATACTTGAATTTTGTCCAGAGCATATCTCCAAAATTATACTACCTAGGGTTATGAAATTTCATGGGTGGATAGATCTCATCGAGGGGGAGTGCAGTGTACAGGAACAATAACTCTTGCTTGTTTAATTTTTGAGTTATTGCCCTTTGTTATTTTTCATACTTGAATTTTCTCCGGAGCATATCTCCAAACTATACTAGCTAGGGTTATGAAATTTCATGGGTGGATAGAACTCATCAAAAGGAAGCGCAGTGCACAGAAATCATAACTCTTGCTGGCTTAATTTTTGAGTTATTGCCCTTTGTCGTTTTTCATACTTGAATTTTGTCCGGAGGATATCTCCAAAACTATACTAGCTAGGGTTATGAAATTTCATGGGTGGATAGATCTCATCAAGGGGGAGCGCAGTGCACAGGAATCATAACTCTTGCTCGCTTAATTTTTGTGTTATTGCCTTTTGTTGTTTTTCATACTTGAATTTTGTCCGGTGCATGCCCCAGCTTTACAATTTAGGGTAAGACGGGCGTATCTTGCGACAATTTGCCGCTCTTGTTACTGAAGATATTTTCTTCAAACTCTGACAGGCAAAACAATTTTGTTTGCACAAAAGATGTATGGCTTATTCCTGTCAAGGCCCTCTTTTTGATATGCCACACAGGCTTTTTAGAGAATTGTCGGTGTCAGTGTTTGATCTCGCCCTCTTCTTTCATAAGATTTGATAAGAATATGAACAGACTATTGGAAAAAAATATGAGCTGTTTAATAAAAGAACAAGGAAAATAAATTTCTTGGTTTTTCTTCTGAACAGGGCTTATCAGCATTTAACTCATTACCAAACGACAAAATTTCAGGTTTGTCCAAATTGAAAACATTTCCAGACGACAAAAGAAAAGTGACTGAAAATTAGAAATTTGTTTTGTGAAGGACAGAAAACATTGTGGGAAAAGGAGAAAATGCTGGTTACCAGCATTTTCTCCTTTCCCACAACGTTTTCTATAGGCTTCTTTTTCAGGGGCGTCAAAAGTAAGGATTGTGTGGTAATGGGTTAAAGTGAAACATACAAGAAAAATATTGAGCTATTTTGTCTGGTAAGAATGTAAGCTGATGGGTTTCAGAGCACAAAGACCGAGTGTTTAGCTTTAGTGAAAGATTTGAATTTAAATGTGATCCTTTAATTCTTTTGAGCAGTGTATTTAATGGCCTCCATCTGCACCATTGATCATGGAGATGGATTTTTTTTTTCATTTTTCTTTTAATAAATAGAGGATACTTTCTTTTTCGGTAAAAGATCGAAATTTATTTCATCTAGCGGACACCATCGGTAATATTTTCACGAGTTGCCTATGCTTTTAACCCTTTCTGGGGAGAACTTTATCAAAATCCAGTACAGTTCTTCTCCGTTATTCCCCGTGGCGTACCCCTCCCGCATAGCAAAATATTACAATATTACGTCAAGCGCGAGAAATGTAAGGTATATGACGTCATATTTCCCATCTGGTTGTGAGGCACGCGCAATTTACCTAGGTAACAAAAACGTGAAAATCGGTATTTTCACTGGTGGTACCAGTGTAAGATCGAAAAATATTTTCATTGCTATTTCTTGATATCCTACCGGAAAGCATGAAATGATAAACTTTATAAGCCACGTATATTGGGTAGTGGATGTCGTGGCCATCCTCCCTCTCTCCTTACAATAATCATTATTATTTTCATCAGTTTTATTATTTTGTCTTATCCTGCTGACTGAAAGTTTAAAACAGTATTTTTTCTCTTTTTGAAGTTGTTTTGTTTTTTCCCAATGTGTATAAAAGACTACTTTATCGAAATTTGTGATTTTTGTCAAAGACTTTAGAGGATATCCCTCTTTTTTTTATATATAAACTTTATTAGCCACGTATATTGGGTAGAGGAGGTCGTGGCCATCCTCCTCTATCCTTACAATAATCATTATTCATTTTCATCAGTCATATCATTTTGTCTTATCCTGCTGACTAAAAGTTTAACCGTTTCCCAAACGACAAACTATTGGACTAGACCAGATTGAAAGCATTTGCAGACGACAATTCATCTGTCGCTGAAAAGATAATTTCTGTCTATGACAGTGTTGAAAACATTATGGGAAAAGGAGAAAACGCTGGTTACCAGCATTTTCTCCTTTTCCCACAATGTTTTCAAAAGGCAACTATTCAAGCCCCTTAAAAACCAGGGATTGTTTGGGAAAGGGTCAAAACAGTCTATTTTCTCGATTTGAAGTTTTTTTTTTTCCCAACGTGTATAAAAGACTACTTTATGCCTTTGAGAACAGTGCAGATCAAGATTCGAGTGTACTGCCGTGTAGAGTAATTTTAGATTTCACTGTTCGCTATGATGACAATTAAGTTGCAGGTTAAAAATTTAATCAAATACATGAACTGTTCAGAGATCCAGATAAGGTTTTATAGTTCAATTTTATGTACAGCCCTAGATCGTAAGTTAACAATTGTTTTTAACATTCTATTTTGAAACAGTTTGAAACTGAAAGAATCTGCAAACGACAATTTCGAACTAGCTGAAATATGATTGTAAGTTGTTGGTTTTATGAAAAAAAAAAAACAGTGCGGGAAAGTGTGAAATTAATCTTTATGAGCTCTTTCACCCCTTACCACAATGTTTTTTCTCCTTTCATTTTATTATTATTCTCTTTTTTTTTTTTGCCCATTGTGTTAAATAGAGTAGAAGGGAAAGTGTCAAACAACGACCTATTCAGTTCACCGAATCTGGATCAATGAATAATTAGCAGAGACTAATAAAGTTATACAAAGCTAGTGGGAACAAAAAATAAACCAAAAAGTGAAAAAAAAGAGAGATGCATAAATGCTCTTTGGCGAGAGTATACCTCATTTGTTCTGCGTTTTTTTTTTATTCATCGCCTTAACCCTTTTCATATTATGCACGATCCCGACTGATTTCTGTGGACTGCGCATACCAAGATCAGACTGCACTCATATGCATTCTCACTTTGCTGTTTACCCCTACTCCTTTGACCCTTTACCACACAATGAAGACTTTTAACACATCTGATAGAGAAAGCATTTGAAAACATTGTGGGAAAAGGAGAAAATGCTGGTTACCAGCATTTTCTCCTTTTCCCACAATATTTTCTACCCTTTTAAAGAAAAATAATTTCAAACAGGCCACACTGAAACCGCCATCTGCAAATGCTTTCAGTTCGGACTGGTCCAAAATTTCGTCGTGTGGTAAAGGAACCCTTTGCCACACAACAGAATTTTAGACCAGTCTAAACTAAAAACATTTGCAGATGACAGTTTCAATGTGGCTCATATCAAATGGCTTTTCTTTGATAGGGTAGAAAAAATTGCGGGAAAAAAGAGAAATGCTGGTTACCAGCATTTTCTCCTTTTTCCCACAATATTTTCAAAGGATTTCTCTCTCATGGGCGTTAAAAGTCGTCATTATGTGGTAAAGGGTTAAACGTTTCTCCTGTTGCATGTCCATAAACCTCAATCAAAGGACTTAAAGTCCTAAACACCGGAATTGCGATCCAGTATCTAGAAATGATATGGAGGAATGGAGGAATAAAAATTAACCTTTCATCACAAAGTCCTAAATCTTAACGACCCTGAAGGAAATTGCTTTTGAAAAAAAAAAGTGTTGGGAAAAGATAAGGTTTGACTCCAAATTGTTACCTTAAAGGTGGGTATTTAGAGCTTTTACATCTCACCAAATTTAAAACTATATATGTCGCTGAAATTTATAAGAAAAAATAATATAAATCATCAATAATTAAGACTCATAAAATTACACACACAAAAATTTTTGATGGTGTTTCCCTAAAAGGCTACGTAGCCTCTTATGGTATTTTTAGATTTCGCGCCAAAAATCAATAAAGCATTGTGGGAATGTCAAGTGACTGGCACGTGACTAATAACGCTTAAATTCCATTACATAACAAATATGTAATGATTATTTTCCATAATATCTTCTTCAGACCCTATGTTTGAAACTTTGTCTGTGTATTCCTGAATGTAGATGGGAGAATGGATCATCTAAAAATAGAACGTATCTCCCGTTGGTGTTAACCTGGGCCGTAGTAAATCTCTCATTTCTCGTGTTGTCGGATGTTTTTTCGACTACTGGGGTTTTATGAACGTCAATTAAAAGGCTTTGGGAGTATAAGGATGATTTTTTTGCATTTTTGGAAAATTTTTGTCGCAAAATCTGAAGGGCCACCTTTAAATGGCTGAGTCGCGTTTGTCGTTTGGAGTAAAATATCCGAAGTAAAATTTAAAATAAAATTTCAAAGAAGCAAAAGTGGCATGGCATCTCACCCCTGCATTATATTCGATTGTCTTAAGACTTCGAAATTGGGGAGTTTATCTTACCGTCGACTTACAAAAGATAGAATTAAAGAACAAATAAAAGTTGCATAAGATAGATAAATAAATAAACTGAATAATTAATTGCAAAGGCTGTGAAATTATTGAAGGATTAATGGATGAAGGACAACTTTTATCCCGATAGAGATCTTGTTTTATTCTATATTCAGGGTCTATGATGGATGGTGCAGAGTGAACGGTGTCGTCGTTATAATAATCAATTTCGTGCAAAATGCTAATGGTGCGGAAATGCTTGTGATCATCTAAGACTTCTGCCAGAGGATATATCGTCGGTGTACTTCCAAAACGTCGTAACTACAGCTTGTTACAAGCTGTAGTTACGAGGTTTTGGAAGTACACCGACGATATGTAAATCATTGTATTTTAATGCATATAAAATTTCAGAAGTATTGAACAAAATGTATAGGACACGGTAGAATTTCAGATTGTTTTCAAAAAAACAAAGGGGCCACCTTTGGAAACGAAAATACTTATTTCCAATACGTATTTTGTATTTCCTCCAGGAGGTGGCTTTGGAAAAAAGATATATCACTGCATGATAACCAGTATTTTATCGTTTCGTCACAAAGGCTCTTAACCCTAAAAGAAAAAATCAGTAATTTTGTTGGTGCGTATAAGTCTTCGACTGTAGCCCATATATGTTTCAATTTAAGCTAGGTTACAATTCATTCGGCAAACCTCGAGTGTTGGTTGACCAATTTCCTTGGCTGTATTACAGTGGGTGATACACAGTTTCTTTCTGTGCCGGTGTCATGAAGAGAAATGACCCTCCCCTATAAAAATGACTCGGGTCATTATTCTACGTAGAGAAATGACCCTAGAAGTCATTTCACTACGTAAAATAATGACCTGGGTCATTCCTTTACGTAGAAAAATGACCCATGGGTCATTTCACTACGTAGAGAAATGACCCATAGGTCTACGTAGTGAAATGACCCATGGGTCGTTTTGTAGGGGAGGGTCATTTCTTTGCATTACACCGGAAATACACCGGCTTACCATCTCAAAACTGTAGGGCTCTACTTTAACAAAGGAAACATGCAATATTTCCATATATATTTCCGCTGAAAAATATGGTTTATTTGGTCTAACGATTCCCTTTGTACTTTTCACCGACAGATTAACAGATGCGAATAATTTCACTGTGGTTGTTCATGTGATTTCTATTCGATTTACACGGGCACCGCCATGTTTAAGATTATGGAACCAGTTTCAGCCGCTAGATGGCATTCTCCAAATACACATCGATCTAATTTGGGCATTCTGGATACAGAACCGAACCACTTTCCTACGCGACAACTGTTACTTTGAATTTCAAACTAAACTAAACGTTTATTCAATAAAATCTACCTTCCGCGATTCATTCAGCTATGGTCAGCAGTTTAGAGAAATCTGGAACTAAAACAGGCCTGATTTCTCCTCAAACGTATTGTTAAAAGTCATTTTCTCTATTGCTACTTCATAGGGCGTATTACTTCAATCCCCCAAATATTGGGGGGAGTGATGCAGACAGATCGAATCTTCGAAGATTATGAAAAGCGCAGCCAACTATCATGTAACTGACAGTAGATCTACTTCGAAATGCATCCTTGTTACGAACAAACTTAGATATAATCTCGAATCGGCCGCGTTGTGGCTAGTGGGTAATATTTTGTTTGCTGGTAAAGAGATAATCTCGAAAGTAAAATTAGTTCTGTATATAGACATATTTTTACAAACGAAAGTCGATGACCCGTTTGCCAGGCAAAGAAAAACACGTGTCCTATATTTGGGACATTTATTTGATAACCGGACGCTGACCGTGATATAATGAAATATTTATGCCTTTTAATCAATAAAACAATAGAGCAAAAGAATACATTAACGGGCACTATTATGTATAATGAACTTCAAAGGTTAACTCCCGAGTCTGAAAGAGAAGGATATCGGTGATTCAAAAATAATACTAACATTTAATCCTTATCGTCGGTTTGCTTCCAAAACCTCGTAACTACAGCTTGAAACAAGCTGTAGTTACGAGGTTTTGGAAGCAAACCGACGTTATGCTGTTTAGCACGACCCAAGGACCTTTTGCAGACTGTATAGAACGTGCACTGTGATTTACAATCAACACTGTCGGATAGGAAGATAAAAAAAAACATAAAAATGACTTTAAAATAGTATTGTATGATTCATCACAATGGAATTGAAAGGTTTATTGAATTCATTTCGTAGGAGAAGAGTTCACTCTTTACCAGACTGCAAAGTTTAGACCACTCGACATCGAAGACAGTCACTAAAAAAAAAATTGCTTTTTGGGCTTCAATGGTGGAATCTGTCTCCGAAAACATGTTATATATATATAGAGATTATTTGTTTTTTTTCGGTGAAAGATTGAAATTTATTTCATCAGTGAACACCATCGGTAGTATTTTCATAAGTGGTGCAAAGTAACGGTTGTCGCTAAGAAAAGTGGTTCTGTTCTGTACCCAAGATGCCCAAATTAGATAGATGAGTATTAATAGAATGCCATCTAGCTGGAGATAATGCCCCCGCCCCCTTCCTCCCAAAAAAATGCGTAAATCTGCGCATTTTAATTAACCCTTTCCCAAACAATCCCTGGTTTTTACGGGTCAGGAATCAAAGCCTTTTGAAAACACTGTGGGAAAAGGAGAAAATGCTGGTAACCAGCATTTTCTCCTTTTCCCACAATTTTTTCTACCCTACAATATAGAAAAAAAATCTTTTTTAGCAACTGTTAATTTGTCATTTGCAAAATGCTTTCAGTTTGGTTTGGTCCAAAATTTACTGTTTGGGAAAGGTTTAAAGACAACCTGCACCCTCGTTACGCTCCTGCTAGAATAAAACAGAGTTTTCGATACTGAAAGGTTCATATCAGGGCAAATACATTTGAAAGAGCACAACAATAATTGTTCACATTAAAGGCTTTCACACTCTATAAATTTTTATCGAGCCTAGTTAAAAGTTACACAACAAAGGTTCACGGACGTTGACCATTGAGAAACCCTGCGTCATTTAGTCACAGGACGCTTTATATAAGTAATCAATGCCAGTATTCACCAACTATTTTTAAGAACATTCTTAGTCTTATTCTCCCACATTTTCTAAATTGAAGGTAACACAACATTGAAACATTCAAATGTAGAAAATTCTAGAGAATAAGACAAAGCACGTTCTAAAGAATATGTTGTGAGTGCGAATCTAGGAAATTCCGACTTGATGAAAAAAGTCTGCAAAAAATGTGGATATTTGTAGGAGAAGCATTGGCACAAGTACTATGCGTATTATTTCTTTGTGCTGTGCTCAACTGTCGATTTATGCAACAAATCCACATTGATTAGTAAACAAATCAAAGTACTGAAAGTACTAACAGACTAGCGAATTTGAAATAAGTGGCTATAGTAAAGATAAAACTTGGTCGGTTTATACAAGATTGAAGAAAACTTGAAAAATTCAGGTTTGAGTCAATTGCAGATCCGCCGGCTCATCCGGTTATTAAGTTCTGTCCGAGTCCAGTTCAATCCATTGATTTTATTGCAGTAGGTCATTTAATTTACATATAAGGAAAAAAACTTGTACTTTACCGATGCCATATTGTTTAGTCAATTACTTATTTAATTCGACATGTTCAAATCGTGATGGCATAGTTTTTGTGGTTTTTGTCAAAATCGTGATATATAATAGATTTGAAGATTACTAATAGAAATAATTATTTTTCTGTGAGGCAGTATCTAGCAACTGTGTTTTTTTTTTGTTTACATTGAGACTGGCTCAATCAGGTTACCTGTAGACTAGCTTCGCTAGTCTAAAAAAGGAAGGAAAAATGAACGCAATAAACAATCACAGATGTGTATATACTCTTGGAATTTTGAATTAGAACATAAACCAAATACAACCGTGTGGCGATCCTTTCATCCTTACCCAGCTTATTAACTTAATTGTGACCCATCACCACAAAAAGGACCTTCAGGGAACCGCGAAAAGTTTCAAACCTGGTCAGACTACGCCAATTGTGCAGGCTGACCATGGTTGACACTTTTCGCCTCAATGGCATTTTCTGTATGAAAAGTAGTAATTTTACCTTGTTATACAATCATTTCTCAATTATCAACTTAAACTGACCTGTACTGTCTTTGATCTGTTTTCATTTAATTGATGCACAGAATTCCAAGATGGTCCCTTTTTGCGTGATGGGTCACAATGAAATCTTTTACAGCCAATAGTCAAAATTCAAATATGTTATTTCAAACTTAAGGTTTAGAAAAAAATATCTCCTAATCGGAGAGTAGTAGTGGAACCTGTAGCAATGTCTGTGTATAATATGGCGAGCAACAAGTGAAAAGGATCATTCGGACATTTGCGTAAAGTGTCGTTTCGGATCAGCCTGCGCAGTCCGCGCAGGCTAATCCGAAACGGCACTTTCCGTTTTTGTGCAATTTTCTGTTTTGCGGAAGTGTACTGTAGCACAAATTCTAATGCAATCGTAAAGTGCCGTCTCTACGCAAATGTCCGAATGCCCCTTTTCCCATATTGCAAGTCATATAACGTCGAGGTACACTTTTCTGTGCTAGGTTAAAAGTTGCCAGGTCGCTCTATCTTTTGTTTGTGTTTTACGTGGTTTTAATTATCATTTATTTGGCTGGCGACTAGGACTTAACTCATTAACAAACGACAATATTTTAGGCTTGCCCAAATCGAAAGCATTTGCAGACGACAAAATAAAAGTGACGAAAAATTTGAAATTTGTTTTGTGAAGAGTAGAAAACATTGTTAGAAAAGGAGAAAATGCTGGTCACCTGCATTTTTCTTTTGCCCACTGTGTTTTCTAAAACTTCTTCCTCAGGGTCGTCAAAAGTACGGATTGTGTGGCAATGGGTCAAACCGACCTTACAATAACACATTGCCATATTCACAGTAATTTATGTGTACATACTATCAAAAGTAATTATTAAAATCTAAATACATTTGAACACCTATATCGTTTACTATTGGCTGCTACTGTGCCTTTAAGCATATTGAGGATCCCAAAGCATTCTTTCAGTAAACGGCTGTTCTATCTCTTTTTTGTCTCTTTATTAACTATACCGAATAAGTGCAAGCTTAGACGAGAGTAAAAGATCTTGAAGAACAGCAAAACTTACGGATTTCAAATTTCACAATTAGCTGACACTTGCTTTTCCAGGAATCTTAGAGTGCAAGAAAGGTTTTATTTAAAAATATTAGCAGAAAATTTCTGAAAAAAAAAAAAATCGTGACTTGAAACTCAAGATTATTGTCATTTTCAATCTTGCATTTATTTTCTGAAGGTCGTTAAACAGCAAGACACAGATGTGACTTTTAACGTAGGGCGAGATTTAACGGCATCTTAATGACATCTTTTCCAATCATCATTACCGTGGAAAAATATTAATGTTGACAATTACAGTTGGAGTGACGCATTTTATGACATTTTGGGTTTTAAACTAACAGAAACTAGAGCCATGTTGCCCTTATTTCCAACCGTTAAATCGCGTTAACCTTTCGTTTTTACAAGAATTTTATTTCATTAACTTATTACCTCTTCGGGGAAAAAAAGTGGAGCACAAGCCTATAAAGGATTCCTGATAATGCATAAAGAAAAATCAACTTTCAGGTTTAATTATGTACTGGGCGACCAAGTCTGAGACTGGTCCATACGGGGTGACTGAAATGTGTTTTAAATCACTTTCTGCAATTTTCCAGTTGAATACTTCATATGGAAAGCAATGATGGAATGAGTCTTTTACAGAGTAAGAAATGTTGTGGGAAAAAAATGAGAAAATGCTGGTTACCACCGTCTATAAAAGAAAATAATAGAATTTACCACACTTCTCTCCAGGCTGATACCCAAAGACTAGTTCAAAGATTTGTAACATGCATTAGTGTGATCACCCATTTAGACACGAAGATCAACGCACGCTGCATAACTATCACGGGTAGAAATACAAAGAATTGCATTGCTGGAAAAGTTAGCTCAACGGTTTGAAGTATTTACATATCTAACCACTCTACGTTATATTATTAGTTATACGGTCAGGTGGTAGGGGACTTGGAAACTTGTTCATGGAAGTGATTAATCATGTCGCCCCGAGGACTTGGAAACTAGTTCAGGGCTGTGGTGAATCATGTCGCCCCGAGCCGAAGGACTCGAAAGAAATACAGAAAAAAGGGCATTATACAAGGGGTAGGGCAACTCCATCCTAGCAGGTATCGTAATCCCACTTCTGCCACCAAATGTAAACTGCAACGGCATTGTCACTCATCCAGGTATTAACCTCCCCCAAAAAGCAAGTTGCTTCTCTATAACGGAGAAAAATACACCAAACTATCCCTGTAAAGCTAGCCCAACAGCAAGAACCACCCCAAACTTTTGCACCCACCAAACAAGCATGAGGGTGCTGGAAAATGAAAATCCTTTTTTCCCCCCAATTCTTTTGGAACAACTAGGCTTAAAGAGGCCTAATACCGGTACTCATTTTCAGCCAGTTTTAACTCAGTTTGTCTGTATTTTATATTTGCAAAGTATTGCAAAGTACACTGTATCCGACTCTCGCTGGAAACCAACGATAAATTTCTGTGACGCATTGCCATTGTTTACAACTTCGATTGTCAGCCAGGTTTCTTCTGACCAATGATCGGTTTCTAGTACAAATCTAATTGTTTCTTTATTTCAGTAATTTATCCATGTTTACACAAAGGATCGATTTTTGTGCCATTCGACATTGTTTGAAATTTAACAACGTTTTTGCTCACCGGCTGTAGACGGGCATCTTTAATCGTGAACACCATCGGTAATATTTTCACGCGTGAAAATATTACCGATGATGTCCACCGGATGAAATAAATTTCGATCTTTCACAAAAAAAAACCACGAATATCCTCTTTATCTTCCCATTTCAGTAATGACAGGGATACCAGAACATTTAAGATTTCTATACAAGGGCTTTGACAAAACCATTATGTTATCTTCGAAAACAGACGAGCTAGAAACCGTGTCCGTATTCACCAAACAATAAATTTGAAAGAAACACAACTCACGACTCGCTTAATCAAATGTTTATCCAATCAGGAGCTGTGTAACTTCCATATTTAGAAAAGTCTGGAGAATGAGACAAAGAATGTCCTTGGCCATGTTTGGTGAATACAAACTCGTGCAGGTTCCACTGTCACGACAAGGTCCACGAGCCCGGTCTACCGTTTGATAAATCAACTATTTTGTTTACAAAAAAATGCTGCAATCGTCTGCGTTTACGCCAAATATCTCAACGACATATCAGTGTGTGCCACTGGTTACCACCGTTTTCATTTATTGAATAAAAGGTGTCTGAACTACCACCGGCATTCTTCTAATGTGACACCGGCTGATACCGTTGATATCGATATGGTGAAAGAGTCAAGACTGTTTTGCATGATTCTACTACGCGGGCCCCAGGAGAATACACTACAATGATTAAATAAACGAGTGTATGCATAATGATTATTGATAAATAAAAAAAGATATAATGTACCATCTTGCTACAACGAATTATCTCATGTCAGTATGTTAAAAGAAATCCAAAAAATGCGCTGTTACAATCTTAAATACTCAAAGAATTATTTAGCCGATGTGTCTGTACGACTTCGGAAATTGTGGTCATTTTGGAGACAACTTCGTGATTGAGGAACCTCAGCTCTGCTACATGAAGTAAAATTGACTTTTTTTAAAGTATAATTTTCTCTGTTGTCTGATGTTTATGCACATGTATACCTGCGCCTAGCACGCGATCTTACATAATGAATATAATTCTGGCATAGTGTTTGTAAATGAAAAATACTGCAGTTTATACTGACTATCCAGTAACTTATATTGTAATGAATCTTTGATGCATTGGAATTCTTGAACTATGATATATTAGCACTAGCTCAAACTACATTGAAAAGGTATATCAGACTTCTAAAACTATACGGGTAAAACTTATATCAGTCGTCGCGGTGCATCTAAACAAGCTCTTCTTAAATATGGCCTGCAAACCTTTGCGAATGTCATAGCTTCTTATTAAGTCAATTCCAAACGAAACTGTTTTTACGCAGTAACACGAAGACGGAGGTCCGGGCAAGGCTGACAGTGGGAGAACATGGAAGGGCTATCAGAATCTTGGAAACTGGTTGCTGAGGTCTATTTTGACAATTTTGTAGCTATTTTGAATCGTTTCTTCGTTTCGGATTATGCAAATTGTGTTTGTGTGAATTTTCCTAATTTTTTTTAAAGACGGCTTCAGGTTGCAAAGACGTTTTGTAAGAGCACCATAAGAGCACCGAACAGCTATGGCCTAGGTACAAAAGAACAGGAAAAACTGCAAATGTGCAACAACGACCCTGTTGCAGCTCAAACCATCAGTGACCGTAACAAGTATTACCAGGACATATCTCCCGCTTGAAGGCACTTAGCAAATACACATCGATCTAATTAGGGCATTCTCGGAACAGAACAGGACTTCTTTTCAAAACAACAACCGTTACTTTGAATTTCAAAATGAAGTAAACGTTTATTCAATGAAAAGCTACCTAGTACGATTCATTCAGCTATGATCAGCTAACATGTAACCTATGCACCGGACCTTGATTAAAACAGTCCCTACAGACTCGGGTAATATCTGGTATAAGCCTACCTTTCCCAAGTATTCGAGGATGGGTGATGCGTCATAGCAGACAGGTAAATTCTTCGAAGAATATGAGATACGCAAACAAAAATTACCGGGAAGTATGTTTGAGATCCCGTCGTCCATCAGAGGTCCCAATACCAATCCCTTCAGACCGACGGGCGAGACTGGAATGAGCACAAACACATTTACGATTCACAAGGACTGACTAGTCAAAAACGCGATGTTCTTCGATGAAGTCAGAATTAAACTTCGTAATGCAAATGGTCGTCTCCTTAACCATCGCCAACACGGGGAAAGAAATAGTGAAAACTGCATTCTTGAAAGCGATTGATCCGGGTACGGATCCATTATTGCAGTGGCAGGGGTGTCACTACAAAAAGAAAAACAACATGAGTTTATTTTTAGGGCGACCTTTATGTACAAGGGAACCCTAATGATGTTGTCTTCGCAGTGGTCGTGTCACACAGTTAGGAAAGTAGTGAGATGATCTTTACATAGGACAATGCGATATACCACACTGCACGGGCTACGCCGTAACGGGTAACATATTGGCTCATGATCTAACGTTACAACACTGCCCCGCTAAACGTCTATACATTTACCCAATCGCACATACATGTATCTGCGACCTGTTGAAACAGCGTACAAGAGAGTTACCACAATTGCAAAAGCTGGGCCAACTCTCAGAAGACGTAAACTATTTTTTAAGGAAATATTGCACTAAATAGAATTTAATGACATATGTTAATGATAGCAAGGTGCCAAGACTCAGTTCAGGCTCGTGGAGGTCATACCCGATTCTGGAAAATGCGGGTTTTAAAATAATCGAACTTCGTGAATTTGAATGTTGGGGGTGTTTCGTTTCAACGGTATTCGTAGGGGTTTTTTTTTTTCGTTTTAAATTTCATGTTTCAATTCAATTTGGAAGAGTCTATAAATCTGTCGTTTGGTAAAGAGTTTTAATTAAATGATTGAATTTGTTTTTTAAAGTGATGTTATCCAGAGTTTTTTTTTTATATACATCTTGACAGAGTTGTTGTTGTCCACACAAACTGTGCAGTGTACGAATGAATTTGTATGCTTGGATCGATTGTTATATAGCAGTGGTTGTGTACAGTAAGTGTAAACATTTCCTTTTTACTCCTCTCTTCCAATACACTAGCTTTACTCAGATCTAATGGCAGTTCTTCTATTTCTTGTGATGTTCAATAGAATAGAACAGAACAAAGAAATTTAGATTGCAATAGAAATCATCGACAAAAACTGCTTGTTTAATTCAGTTATGCCTCTCTTATCTTTGAACCTACCTTATCTTTGATGTTTAAAAAGAACCGTCAGAGAACACTTTCTATAGTATTGTCTTTCGTGACTTGGCACTGTTTACAATTACTAGTTGGACCAAATCGGATAGAAAGTCTGCCATGCAGACGAGTGTTCTACATCCTATGAAATAAACGCAAACTTATCTAAATCATAA
Source organism: Tridacna crocea (assembly GCA_943736015.1). Taxonomy (NCBI): domain Eukaryota; kingdom Metazoa; phylum Mollusca; class Bivalvia; order Cardiida; family Cardiidae; genus Tridacna; species Tridacna crocea. The sequence continues at coordinate 30,917,510 of OX031072.1, read as the reverse complement.
GACTTTATTACTTGTCCGGTCAGGTGGCGGGCCACTTGGAAATTTGATCACAGCTCTGTTGAATCATGTCATCCTGCCTCAGAGCCGAATTTATTTTACTGCAGAGTATTACCATTCCATCGTGTATTCGGGTAAAATTTCCCTGTTTTATGATTTAGCTCTTCAGGTGCGCTTATTGGAGAGGTCATTAAGAGTCTTTTTTACCAACTATTCTTAAGAACACTTTTAGTCTTATTCTTCAGAACTTTATCAATTTGTAAAAGTGACGCAATCTCTGATTGGCTAAACCAAATGACACTGGCTTTTAGAGGCGCCGTGAGAACATGCTAGAACTGGCTTTTTTCCTTTTTTTCTGTGATATATTGTTTCTCGTCTTCTTAGACAAATTATTTTGTTTTTGAAAAATGTCTAATTTGTCGCCTGCAAGTTCTTTGAAATTAAGGAAGTCTCAAATTGTGTCGTCTGGTTTCTTGACACTGACAGAGTTAACCCTTTACTCCATAGATACTCATTTCTACGCATTGCTTGTAGGAGCCTATGGAAAACATTGTGGCAAAAGGTGAAATTGCTCGTGACGAGCAATTTCACCTTTTGTCTCAATGTTTTCTATCCAATCAAAAAGTGTAATATACACATAAGAAACAGCTTCAACCTTGCTGTTATTTAGGGTCAATTAGGGATACCATAGAAATGCCTTATGGGATAAAGGTTTAAATATTTTTGTTAGATTGAAGGCTCAATAGCAGCACAAATTCAACAATTGGCGTGGTAAAACGCAAATCTAACTCCTACTATTTAACCCATTACCAAACGACAGTATTTTAGACTGGTCCAAATTCAAAGCATTTGCAGACGACAAAATCAAAGGGACTGAAAATTTGAAATTTGTTTTGTGAAAGGTGAAAAACATTGTGGGAAAAGGAGAAAATGCTGGTTACCAGCATTTTCTCCTTTTCCCACAATGTTTTCTAAAGGCTTCTTTCTCAGGGGCGTCAAAAGTAGGGACTGAGTGGTAATGGGTCAACTAGGTCAAAAGTTGCCAGCTTGCTTTATCTTTTGTTTCCCTTTTACCTAAATTTAGAATTTAATTTCTTGCAAGCGACTAACACTTCGACCGGTCGTAAAATAACAGATTATCCTCTTCACAACAATGTTCATATTTTCAAATGGTATGAATCTTTTTAGATGCATTTCAACAATCGTATTCTTTACGTTTCCTGCTATTTGGACTGTTTGTCCGATACGCAAATTAATACGCCTTGCTGTCGTTCTTTTATAGATGTTGTTTTATATGACCTAAACGCAAGTTCTTTTTTTTTTACATCTTTTTCTTAATTGTAAACATTGCTTGAATTATGCCTTTTACAAAAGCCTATTTATATGTATGTTCAAGCGTAGGTTATTGATTCGCAATCAGAGTGAACGACATATGCGGTCTTTTCTTGGTCTATGTCTTCCGCAAAAAACCTATGTTTACTTGTGTACATTCCGTGCAGTCTGATCTTGAGCTATGCCTTTAACAAAAGCCAATTTATATATATGTTCAAGCGAGCTTTATATATTCGGGATTAGAGTGCACGATATATGCTATCTTTTCTTGGTCTAAGTCCTCAGCAAAAGCCTGTGTTTAATTATGTACATGTATATGCTATACACAAAATATACTGCTGTATTTAAATAGTCAATAAATAATAGTCACTCTAAATATATATCATTTCAGATCCTTTTTTGTATTTTGGGCCGGTGGCCTTATATATGCAGAATAAACTATTTGAATTTGAATTGGTTCATTTTGATAAATATTGGTTTGTAAAGGTGGTTTCAAAGTCCTCTGCAAAAAAACTTGTATCTGGGTTCAAAAAGTAGAAACACAAAATTTTATCTTGTACATAAAAAAAATACGATTGCCTGTATGATATGTGATGCATCAAGACGACAAAAAAAGCCAGGACAAATGGATGAAAAGGAAGCAAATAAATTACTAAAAGGAATAGATAAATATTTAAATTATTTAAAGGCAATGCCATACCTTAATGTAGGTTCATCTCTTTCATTTATCATGACAATCATGATAAATGAAAGAGATGAACCTACATTAAGGTATGAAATTGCATTTAAATAATTAACAAAAATGTGATGTTTTTTGAGGACTTTGCAACGTGCTTTAAACATGGAAAAAGGCATTTAGAACACCTTGTTGAAGGTTGATATGGCGTTTGAAACAAAGAAGAAGAGGGAAAGATGAGAAAAAGAAAAAAAAAAAGAATTCCAGATTTTACATGATAACGACACATTAAAAGTTTTTTTCATAAATATCTAGATCTACAAACATTAAAAGACGTAAAAACACCATTCGTTAACCCTAAGGTTGCCAAACGCGACTAACTGACCTTTTACAATGTAGATCAAGATCAGACTGCAATGAACGTGCAAACTGATCTTGGATCTACACTGACTGATGAGTTATTATTCCCTACAACATATTTTTGAAACATATTTCTTTTTACTGCCGAATTGAAAATTTACTCATTACCAAACGACAATATTTTAGGCTTGTCTAAATTGAAGCATTTGCAGACGACAAAATAAAAGTGACTGAAAATTTGGAATTTGTTTTGTGAAGGGCAGAAAACATTGTGGGGAAAAGAGAAAATGCTGGTTACCAGCATTTTCTCCTTTTCCCACAATGTTTTCTAAAGGTTTCTTTTTCAGGGGCGTCAAAAGTAGGGATTGTGTGGTAGGCCTAATGGGTAAATTTTAGTTATTTGGCAGAATAAGGAGTAAATCATATACGTAGAAATAACTAATATGGCTTCAGTAATAACTAGTAATAATCAACTTACCGATATTTTCTGAAAACAAGTCCTAATCATTAAAGTCGAGCATCTCCTTCGAGACAGATTCCTGACTGCAGTGGAGAATCAAAAATTGATAACATATCCAACAGTTCTCCTGTTTTGCTGCGGTAGTTGTTGTTGTAGTAAGTGGATAGATTTCATTAAACCAATAGCTGTCAACTGCCCTTCAACGGTTACACTGTCAAGTAAACGTCAAGTGCGGGAAAATCCTGGCTCTTTATAGTCGCGATTTTTATAACTTGAGTGCTATCCTGTAAGAGTTTTTCTTGTGCCTTGTTAGAACTGTCCTGAAATTAAAGTGAAAAAAAATAAAAGTTACCGTTTAATCGGCGAACCTGTTTACCTTTCGAGCTTCAATGAATATATACGTGTATATATAGGTTACAAGGCATGTACAGATTTTTACGTCTTAAAGCATTTAGGATTTAGGTCAAAAATATCCTTCCGAAATATAGCTATAAGTTTGTGTAAAATATTTCAAAATATCTTTGGTAAATTCGATATTGAGCAGTACTTTTAACAAATTGTCGAAATTCTAAGAAAAAAAAAAAGACTTCGGTTCTGATTTTTCCCACTCGAAATATCGACATTTTTAGGTTTATGATTAAAAAAATCTACAGTACCTTTCGTTTGAGAAAACCTTTTTTTGGCCTCAAAATATCTGTTGATGAATATAACTTTGATAACAAAATGTAAAGTACATATACCTTTACTTGTAGGAAACTTTGGTAAGAGTGTGTCCAGTGTCTTCCCACTTAGGCTGCTAAGCGCGACTGACCTTTTGCGGGCAGTGTAGGTCAAGATCAGGCTGTACAGAACGTGCAGTCTGATCTTGGATCTACACTGTCCGATAAAGAGATATTTTTCCCAAAAACACAATTTTGAAATAACAGTATTTGATTTTTATTATCGAATTGAAAATTTCATTTTTGTTATGTAGCAGAATTAAGACTAACCCTTTACTCCATAGATACTCATTTTGACGTATCAACAACAGACAGCTTTTAAAAACATTGTGGGAAAAGGAGAAATTGCTCGTAACGAGCAATTTCTCCTTTTCCAACAATGTTTTCCACTCAATCAGATATTTGTATCCTCATTTGTTCATATTTTTAACATCATATCTTTATTTGCTACTGAAATGGAAGAGCCTGAAATTGGCATATCAGGTAAAGGGTTAATAGCCGGGCGTAAGAGTTCTGAAATCTACACTTTACAACCTAGCCAACAAGGATCCACGAGTATGTGTTATTCGGCTTTTTGCCAGGACATTGTCATATTTCACCGAATTACGATCTCTAGCAAAAAGGAAATTTTGCCCTGTTCGGCAGTATTTGGCACCATAGGGTTTTTTGTGTGTTTGTTTGTATCTGTGTCACTCTTGATGGCAACAGAGTTCGGGCCAACTTAAGATCGCCAGTCGAAAAAAGTAAAATTTATCTGACATTAGTATTTCCGAAAGAATAGAATCAATGCCCTAGGCTTATCAGATCAACCTCCTCCGCCCTGATTAACTAAATTGTAAAATGGTGGCAAGTTTAACCGCTTGCTTTAACTAGTACCAAATATGTCTACCATAACCGTCCGATATAGACCGATAACAGGCTGCCTGTTTACTCTTGCTTGGTTTCACAATAAAAAGGTCCCTACATCCAAACAGGTTTCGCTTATTTCTGTCTTTCACATAAGCGATATGGTTGTGAAATGAAGGAATCTTCTCGGCTTATGGTTAAAATAATGTTATAAGATACTTGTATGGAAAAACATTCACCTTGCTGATAGGTCATACGCCTTTGCTAAGTATTTTAAATCTAGCAAAACAACTTCCAGCCATGACTACTGCAAGATTACAACGGTATGCAGTATTCTTGTCTGGATACACTTATATAATTCAACACAGGGGAACAAAACAGCATGCCAATGCGGACGCTCTTTCGCGTTTACCTCTGTCAGAGGAGCCTGATGATCTGAATGACTCAGCCGATGTGTTTTGTACGGAGCGCTTTCAAAGCCTACCAGTTACCAGTACATGCATTCGTCAGAAAACTAAGAAATATTATGTTCTATCGCAGGTGTTTGACATGGTAATGTAAGGGCACTTCCCTGAAACTGTTGACCCTTCACTAAAGCCATATAAACAAAGGATGTCCGAACTGAATGTTCACCAAGGTTGTGTACTTTGGGGAAATCGCGTTGTCATACCTGAATGTTTAAGGCAAAGTGTTCTAAACGATATACACTCAGAACACATTGGAGTTGTAGAAATTAAATCCTAAGCAAGATCATATGTATTGTGCACTTGACTGGTTATAGACATTGAACATTTGTGTATGTCATGTGCCGGTTGTAAATCATTAAAAAAAACGCGCCAAGTTCACCCATGGAGTTGGCCAGGTAGTCCACGGTATCGTTTACACACTGACTTTGCTGGTCCGTTCAGGGGAGCTATGCTTTTAATAGTCGTTAATGCATATTCAAAATGGCCAGATGTGTTTCACATGCAGTCAGCAACAACTACCGCAACAGTATACGTGTTGAGAACATTGTTTGCGCCTCAAGGGATTTCGTGTGAAATCCTGTCGGATAATGGGCCACAGTTTCGCTCGGAAGAATTCAAGAGGAATTCAAGAGGTTCATGGAAACCAATACTGTTCGCCATATCACTTCTGCTCCGTTCCATCCAAGGACAAACGGTCAAGCAGAACGTTTCGTTCAATCATTTAAGAACGCGATCAAGGCGAACAACCAAGACTTAACATTTAATAAAAAACTCAATGCGTTCTTCTGCAAATATCGCATAACACCGCATATGTCAACCACTGAAACTCCGTCTCTGCTTCCCTATGGGAAAAATATCAGAACGCGTAGGGACATTTTAAAACCAAATACCAGAGATGTAGAAAATAGGAAGCAACATCAAATGATGGGTTCTAAGATGGACTCAACAGTTGGACAATACGAAATTGGCGAACCTGTACCTGTCCGGGACTACAGGAACTGACCCACTCTCATTATATAAAGTCAGTGTGGGTAACGATATTGCGTGGAGACACACAGATCAAATTAGACCATCATCACCAAATAAAAACCCTCTACCAGCAAAACCATCAAATACAGCGTGTGTTACACCAATAAAAAAGAAAGACGTTATCTTGATAGAATTAGGAAAAGAACAGAACGACACGTCTATAAAACAAAGCGACTATATACATATATAAATAGAAGTTTAGTGTTAACCTGATAACATATGTTTTAAAGGGCATAATAATCCCCGTTGTTATCAGAGAGAGAGAAGGATTTCAGCAATGGAAAAGTTTTGAAGTAGTTATGAAAGAAAGTTTTTTTTTTTAAATTATTTTCTCATGTCATTTAATCATGCAGATTAGTTTTAGTTTCTTAAAGTTTGTCCAGGCTAACTCAACAATACATTCAAGGACTCTTAAATTTTCAAGGGAGGTATGTCATGAACTCATTAATAACATTTCATATTACTATATAAAAAGTAGGGCCTTTGCCCATTCATAAAAATAACCGCAGGAACCGAATAACTCACATTCTAATTGTAGTGATGCAAATTAATTGATATAAAAGTAGTTCTGGAAAAAACAATGGAGCCTCGAGTTGTTTTATCGAACTATATTAGCATTAAACAAGCATTCCAGCGCTGGTAGTCGGCCTAAACCACGTATAATTGCACTCATTGTGTAAAATCGTTTTTTAATTGGTCAGAATCGGGTCATGTGATCATGTTATTTTTCGATGAACGCAATAGCACTACTTTCGGTTTTTCCAAATTGTCGTTGGTATCTAATTTTAGATTTCATGCAAACTGTTTATGGGCTATGTTTAGAGTTCCATCGCTGAATCAGACAAATGCAAAAAGATCGATTTCTTATTCTTTAAAATACTTGCAAAAAGGAAACTAACGAATAAACCTTGACAAAATGATCAATGAACTTTATTTGAACCCTAATAAAAAAATACACTACTGTATGCCAACAGTGAATAGAGAGTCTGAATGGTCGACGTCACCAGTTACATAATTCAATACGTCAGCGATCGATTTCTATGAAGCCAAGACCACTGAGTTAAATTTAATACACTGTGTAAACGGAAAAATCACTCTTGCATAAATGAACTTGGTCTCTTGTTCATGACGGAGTTAAACTTTTTTATTGCGGGGATTTGGTTAAAAAATCCTACTGACCAGAGAAAAAGTTATCGTGGATTTGATGGAATGTATATATAGTGAAAGAACTGTTGGAGAAAGGATTGAAAGAAGTGAATACAAGTGCTGTATTAAGAATTTTTGAAACGTTGGCGTGATAGGAACGATATTAGAAACAAGGCTAGAACTGGGAAACCAAAAATACATACATGTATTGAAAAATTAACAGCTGCAACACCGTTTTTTATGTTCTAATAAGTGGGTCACAAAACCTCAGAAAAAATAGGACGTACATAAAATCAAAGCAGTATTAACAAAATAAGTCTTCCAAGTATTCCAATTCCTTCATACTTTGACTGGTTGTGACAAAATATCGAGGATATTTGGAATTGGAAACCGTGCAGGTCAAAAGTCTTTACAGAAAAATAAGTGCTTTCTGCAAATAGCATCTGACTTTTTTAGCAGGTGAAAATAAAGGAAGATATTATCAAGATTGGTGAAATGGCTTTAAAAACTCTACTCGATAACTTGATACAGAAAGGTTTTATAGGCTTGCTACATATGTCATGAAAAGTTCTGCTTTCGCTCAAATCCAGCCTTTACCTCCTACTTCTGCAGCAGCACCATTTCGTTCCTTACAAATCTTTTACCAAACCAATGAATGGATATCCAACAAGGCATCAAAACCTGAAGAATGGGATGGAAACTATAAGATGACAAGTACATACCTATTAAGACAAATATACCACCTGCTCCAGAGTATTTGTTGAATCTTGTGAGGTGTAACTTAAAAAAAAACTGTGATACAAAGAAGCGAACACTTACAAAACATGGGTTGGACTGTTCAGTGGGATGTGGGCACTGCTTGCTCAAATTCGAATAATGAGCTGAATCTTGAAGCGAAAACCAGTGCATCTATAAATGATACTGTAGTAGCAGAGGACATTTATTTGAACAAATTACAGAAAACACAAAGAAAAACACATTGCAAAAGAAATTTAGGACAATGAAATATTGCGTGTGACTGGAACTGAATATTGATAAAAGATATATTAGGAACACTACCAACAATAATATTGTGAACATGTTAAAATGTCGTGATCATCATAATGACAGTTATCTTGGAGATCTTTTGAGATGGATCTTCTGCTGAATAATTCTATGTAAGTTACGCTTATTATACATAAACTAATGAATTATAACAAGCGTTCAAAATTAACATTTCTTAACTCATTACCAAACGACAAAATTTTAGGTTTGTCCAGATTGAAAGCATTTGCAGACGACAAAATAAAAGAGACTGAAAATTTGAAATTTATTTTGTTGAGGATAGAAAACCTTGTGGGAAAAGGAGAAAATGCTGGTAACCAGCATTTTCTCCTTTTTCTACAATGTTTTCTAAAGGCTTCTTTCTCAGGGTCGTCAAAAGTAGGGATAGTGTGGTGATTGGTTAAAAATTAACCTACTTTGAACTGGTAGACACATTCCGAAAGAGTACTGGTACAGTCCCCAGGAAACACAAACAAAAAGTCTAAACGGTAGTGACATAAAAATGTCAATATTTGGCACTTTGCCATATATTTCAGAGTGCAACCTTTTTCATGTAACTAAAGATATATCAGAGATTCTAAAAAGGCAACAAGGATTTCTTTTGCAATTAGCTCCGAGTTCGAAATTGCTAAATTTTGCTAGCTTGACTGGACTATCCTGATTTAGTCGGTTATACAAAACAGACTTTATGGATCTAAAAAGCTTTTATTACTTTCTTGGTATACTGAATAGGTGGATATATATGCGTGTCGAAAATTTTGCGAAATTACCGATTACGGGCACTTTGCATACAGAAATGTTTGCTAATCGAAGAATGTTATTTTCGGCGTTTGAGGAATCGGATTAGACTAAAATTTATTTCCCTTGTAATTATCTAAGCTCCGGTAGGAGGCGTTTGTGTAGTGCACGAGTATAATGCTCGTGCGCAGGTTCTTCAGTTCAGAGTTGGAACCGACTGGGACCACACGTACATTTCTGTTTAGTTCATGTACCATGTTATGTATATAGTTGGACACAAAGTACGGCGTTAGAGGCTCAGAGCATCGTGAGTCAGGCGTGGCTGCCTTTAGAATTACTGGCGAGGTGTTAGTCCTTGTCATGGGGTTTGCCATATTGTGTTTTAGAGTATCACAACGTAGTGGGTAAAGACGTGGCTGCCTTTAGAATTGGTGGCGAGGTGTTAGTTCTCGTCATGGCGCTTGCCAGATTGTGTTTCATAGTACCATGTTGTTGGTACGTTGTTCATGGAGTTTGCCATGGTGCGTTTAGAAGAAACTATCGCGTTTGTACGCTGTATTTCATTGTTATGCTATGTGATGTGATGCTAAAAACGGTACATTAAACGGTCAACAATCGATCAACGGTTCCAACTGATATACCAAAACTATGTTAGTGTTGTATTAATTGTAAGAGGAGTGTGAGTTTGCAAGGGAACACTCTTATTTTGTTGGTAATCTTGTAGTAAAATACACGAAAATATAAGTTCGAGATTATTTTCAAATTCGTAAAATGGCATAATTCTCCACATTGGAAAAAAAAAATCCACTTATACATTAATGCATTACAGAGATACATTTAAGCCCCCAATTCACACAGCATGGCTGGTATTTAAATCATGTCTGCTAAAAGATGCAAAAAATGCCTCGAGAGGGGATAATGAGTTTTACACAATTAAACCAATCGAGAGATACATGGTTTTTCTCTAATTAGAAATAAAATTACTCCATGCGAACAGACCGGAAATCGATTTATACACAATCACGATCTTTACCACGCGACAATAATTTAGACATGTCAAAATTGAAAGCACTTGCAACACACTGTGTAAATGTGGTCCAAACGAGGGTTTGTCGTTTAAAAAAAAAGTTTTTGGAAAAGGAAGAAATGCTTGTTAACAACATTTTCTCCTCTTCTTTTTCGTTTTTGTTTGAGTGTGTGTCTGTTTTTTCTTTTTCTTTTTTGTTACCATCATTTTCTGCTTTTCCAACAGTGTTTTCCAATGCCTTCTTCATCAGGGACGTAACAAAGGCCATATTGTGTGTGGGGGTTAACTTTTTTTCCCATGTCGAATTGGATGGCGTATGCGGACAACATGGATCAAGCTTAGACTCCACGTTTTACTAATGCACTTACTCCGCTCTCTTAACCCTTTACCCCACAAGGCATTTCTATGGTATCTCTAATTGACCCTAAATAACAGCAAGGATGAAGCTGTTTCTTATGTGTATATGACAACTTCTGATAGCATAGAAAACATTGTGGTAAAAGGTGAAATTGCTCGTGACGAGCAATTTCACCTTTTGCCACAATGTTTTCCAAAGGCTCCTACAAGCAATGCGCAGAAATGAGAATCTATGGAGTAAAGGATTAACAAAATGGTTTTAGTTCTTATTCTGCTGAATAAGTTAAATGCTGCTCTCATGCAGATATTATAAAGCCTAATGTTGCTATTTCATAGTTACTTTTTGGGAAGATATATCTCGATTCGCTATACGTTCTGTACAGTCTGATCTTGACCTACACTGTCTTAAAAAGGTCCTTGAGTAGCGCTTGGTAGCATCAGGGTGAAATTCGATAAAGCTGTGGGACTACTTTTCTACTGTGCAAAGAATAGATCCTTTTAATGCTTCACTTTGGAGTAGACGCATTTTCTTGACAGCGTCGACAGCAAACATGTAGAGCAAGATCATACTGCAAAGAAGTTGAGGTCTGATCTCACATTTCCCTACCGCTTGTTCAGTCAATCCAAAAACATTTAGAAAAAAAACAACAACATATTTTTCAGTTGCAGAGGTTGTATCTGCACCTTACGGAAGCTACTGAGTTTATAGTTATGTTTGTCGCTAAGAGGGTTTAACACGTAATTTAGTTACTTATATTGATGCTGCGTATAGATTTCATCATTAGTTCTCATAGTTCACAGGTTGAAGAGGGCAGCGAATAAATTCAAGTCTTGGTCTGTCTGTCTAACTGTCTGTCTCTATCCTTACCTTTACTGACCCTAACTCTACCATTGTCTGCGTGTGTCTCCGTGTATGTAATTATTTATATTATATTTCATGTGTCTACTTTTAGAAATGTTATATATAGGTAAAGAAACGACGTCGTTTAACCTTTTTCCCAAATAATCCCTGGTTTTTACCGGTCTGGAATAGTAGCCTTTTGAAAACATTGTGGGAAAGGGAGAAAATGCTGGTAACCAGCATTTTCTCCTTTTCCCACAATGTTTTCTACCCTATGATAGACAGAAATCATCTTTTCAGCAAGAGTTGAATTGTCGTCTGCAAATGCTTTCAATTTGGTCCAGTCCAAAAATTTGTCGTTTGGGAAAGGGTTAAGCTGGGGGGTAATTATTTCCCGGTCACAGTGAATATGTTCCTCCTGCCGAAAACCTGGTTAATTGACATGAGATCACTCGTTTTAAATGTGGCATTTGTTGACAAGATAATCCGAGGAAATACAATATATAATTTATTTCATCAGCTTGTGGTTAATATGCCGGGGAAATATTTGCCTCAAAAGGGAAAGGTCCGCGAAAATGGACTTCCTGCCTAATACGGCATTGAGTCATCAATAAATGTTGACTTTAAAAGAGGGGACCACTCCTTCCTGCATGGCTTCGTCCAGATTTAAATATAATATCTGACTACAGTGTCAGGGAGATATCTGTTTGGCTCAGTGGTTAAGGTATTGGCCTTTCGTCTGGGATTCGAATCCCGCCCGGTCCCATGCATTTATTCATTTGTTTCTTTGTTACGGACTTTGTTCGTAAGAACGGTTTTACAACAGTATCGCACAAGTTCACTCGCATCGCCTCTAGATCAATGTTCCAGAATCCTTAATCACCAACGATTCTAAACAAATTTCCGTGTTCAATCCCCAAAAAATTCCTGGTCTGAAAGTTACACAACTTCTGAATGGCGAAGCCGAATACTTTAGCCAATTAGACGGCAGGGGCATAGTTGTTTGTTCGCGAAAATGCAGTTGCTTGTGTTTGCAAAGACAATTTTGCCAAAAAAGAAAAACATCATCAAGGGCCACCATATAAATTCTAAAAGTAAAAAAAAAAAGGACCAGTCCGCAGACCCTTTTGGAAATTCCCCAATCACAATCCGGAAGTTGAATACCCTGATATCTTCGGTGTTACTTTTGCATATACTATACTTAGCGATTGTTACGCCCGGGGAAGTTTTGTTACTTTTCCATATAGAATTCTTTATTGTAAGAGTACGAATATTTCTAAGAACGGTTTGTGAATACGGATCCAGAATCTGTCGTTGAAACATGCTCGTACTGTCTTATCTTGTTGAACAACAGATTTTACAAGCGTCTCATTATGCTCGAAATTCGAATATTCCAACTGTAACTAGATATCATTATAATATATCTACATATTGTCGTTTCTTTTTTCAAATACTATAAATATCTTATTTATGTAACTGTATTTCTCTCTTATTCCCTGCCCGACAACTTCAACGATGCGTTTTATTTAAATACTGAGGTCCTTCAAGACATAGACTAGACAGAGACATCAAATGGTAATTGTTGCGTGCAATAACACAGCATGTTCAAAGTTAATCCTTGGGCTGCTAAGCGCGACTCAATGACCTTTTGCAGACAGTGTAGATCAAGATCAGAGTGCACAGAACGTGCAGTCAGTTCTTGGATCTACACTGTCCGATCAGGGGATATTTCTCACCAACAGATATACTTGAAATGACAACAGTAGGGCTTTAACTGTCTGCTTGAAAGTTTCCTTTAATTGATTTAACAGCGAAAGGGTTAACCCTTTCCCAAAAAAGCCATGATTTTTACGTCTTTGCAGTAAAGTCTTTTGAAAACACTGTGGGAAAAGGAGAAATTGCTCGTAACGAGCAATTTCTCCTTTTCCCACAGTGTTTTTTACCCTGTTTGAGAACTTTCTGGCATTTTCATCAAATCTAAAATTGTCGTCTGCAAACTGTTTTGGTTTGAAAGAGTCCAAAATTTGTCGTTTGGGAAAGGGTTAAGCTTTATCGGATTAACTCTAGAAGGTTCTCGACTTGATTTCGATGCACACGGCCACACGCACTTCTTCAAACAACACGACAATCGCTTCCAATTGACCAGTTCATTACGTGGCATCTTCGCCAACCAAGTTTACGATCACTACGTGGATCTTACCTTGGCGGATTGAGCTTGATTTTTACAACCCCCCCGACCCCCCTTTTCATTGGATGCAGCCAGCTCTAGCTGCATCGAATAAAATCGCTCGTAGCATTTCATCTTTGATAAAAATAGAACACGGTCTCTACCTTTCGAATAATAGGTAAAACATGGAAACCCACGTGAATGTCTGCTTATCGCTTCATGTGTATTCGTAAGCGGTTTGTAAAACGATACTTCATTTGCTTTTAGAAACATGATGTAAAGGGGAGTAATAACCAGCATCCAATAGAGGGCGCATCGCAGGAATCTCGAAATCGGGCTCAATCAGCCAAGGTAAGATCCACGTAGTGATCGTAAACTTGGCTCGCGAAGATGATTACGTGGTGGCATCCATTCGAACGCTTGTTCGGAGTAGCTGCCTTTTGGACTACCTCTTAGTACTGATAAAGAAATGAACAGATGGTAATTTGTGAATGGTAAAATTGTGCACACGTTTATAAGGCAGGCCACAGGTGCATATTTTCCTGTACATTTATGAAACCATCATTTACAAGGCGATGCTACTGCTAACCGATACCCCGGGGCCTTGATTCATACCATAGCAAAATGATCTTGTAGAGAATTACCCTTTTCTTGTTCTATTTGGAAATTAAATATTTTCATAAGCGTCACCTGATAATCCAAAACGACTTATCAGCAAAATGAAAAAAAGCTAAGGAAAAAGAAGCAATTGCTCGCAAGGTTACTTACGTCATTACTTCATGCTAAGCCATAAAAAAGTTTCAGTATTCATTTTATCACATAGCCTCCCTTATTAACAGTGTAATTTTACCCATTACGAATTCTTTTCTCTACACGTTAAATGTCACTATTACGTGACGTCATTTTGTACGTATTTCGTGGAAGTGAATGGTATTATGGATATGACCGCGTATATAATCTATAGATAGATTCACACCGTCTTACCTACTCTATTGCACCCCGGATCATTCACATTCACCTCGGTAGTGGGCTCAGAAAGTAGTCCGTCATTACGAGATACTTTCGTCACATGACCAGAACTCAAAATGGCGACACAAACGCCGGTGAAAGAAAGGCCAGTATCGATTACTTTGTGTGCTGTTCAAACAGCATACGGCCAATCAGACTAAGTAGTAGGAAATGTGAAAAAGAGGGGTTTTCTGAAAAACTTAAATGTCTTTTAAAAGAACCATTACTTGTTTTTTAATCTGATAGACTAAGATCCATCGGTATGTCAAAACTGTTGTCATCATTCTTTGGTGCAACCATTTTTGTTAAAATTGGCGTAAGATTCTGATCTGTAAAGAAGAAAAAAAAAATAGTTCCATTGTATACAGGTAAATTTATCAGTTTGAATGCACCTACAATGTATCCAGAATTATATTTACTTTGTCTACTTTATATTGTTACACATGAAACTCTGAAACAGTAACAGAACATCTTTTCCTCGGTTTGACAAGATTCTTGTCATTTAGCCCATTGCAGAGATGTATGGTTAGACTAACGAACGAGAACTCTGCTCGGAGATTGCTTTTTACCTATGATTTATGAAATATAGTTGTGTAATAAAATAGAAGATAAAATTTCTACACTGAAACGAACTTCAATATGCTGACTTGTTTGGTCTTAACGCATTTTAAACACAATGTCAATTATATATTGCGGCGAGAAATAGGTATACACACATTCTTGCTTTATTTTTACATCTTTTTATAAATTATTCACCTAACATCCCTTCCGAGCCTTTGTCTGCTTTGAGTGCTTTCCTAGATAAACATTATGGAAACATGAGTAAGAGAAGACGACACACTGGCTATCAACAAGCGAAAGAAATGATTTTGCCGATGCAGGGAATCGAACAACGCCTTCTTGGTTTCGAGCCCGGAACATCACCAATTGAACAACCAGTCTTGCCCGGATGCAAGATGCAAACGCCAATTAATCCTTAGGCTGCTAAGCACGACTCCCTGACCCTTTGCGGACAGTGTAGATCAAGATCAAACGTGGTGTCTAAACTTGGTTCTACACTGCGCCTTAACCCTTTATGGTACACAATCCCGACTTTTAACAGCCCTGTGAAAGAAGCCCAGGGTTTTCCTTCAACCTTCTGTTGAAGGGGTCACAATGACCCCCTTTATATGAATTAAAGAAGGTAAAATAATGAATTTTGGGGGTCATTTAGAAAAATTTGGGGGTCAAAACCCTCAAAATTCAAAGAAACGAGGGGGGGGGGGGTCATGGAAAACCCTGGAAGCATTTTGAAAACATTGTCGGAAAAGGAGAAAATGCTGGTAACCAGAATTTTCTCCTTTTCCCACAATGTTTTGTTCCCTTCCTAAAACAAATTTCAATTCTTTAGTTGCATTCATTTTGTCGTCTGCAAATGCTTTCAATTTGGACCAGTCGAAAAATGTTGTTGTTTGGTAAAGAGTTAAGGACATTTTGTTACCCTAAACATAACTTTGATATAGCAATATTTGGATTTTTACAAACGAAATGAAATTTTCGTTTTGATTATTTAGAAGGATAAGGGTTAATGTACACTAGTGTGCTATTCATTTTGAGAGGTCATCAGACCTCTCCTACAGTGGTGAGTTTAAAAGGCAGACTGTCACAGAATTTGCTGTCTAAATCCATTTTTCTTTCGAATTTGTTCTGATACACTGTCTGTTTCGTCATGGTTTTGTAAATAAATCGAAATAAAAAAAACCGAAACAGGAAATAGAAGTGGTTTAAGACGAATTTCAGAAAAAAAACATTTGTTACATTAATTTGCCATGGCTGCGAATTACCCCTTAAATAATTGTAATTTTTTATTAAGTAAATGAATCCAAGCAGAAGAAAAAATACGTATAACTTCATGAAAAAAGAGAAAGAAGATTGCTGGACAAGATCATGCGACTTGAAAACGCGACAAGATGGCCAAATAACCGTCAAGCGAAGCATATGACGTTTCTACGCGGCGGCTTTTTCACATGTTTGTTTACATGTGCCAAATTGTACTGAAATTAAAAGCCAATGATCTATTTGAAAACATTGATGCTGACCTCCCCTGGCTTCTTTTATTTTTAAAGAAGTCAACTTGTTTCAGTAGAACTGTGTTTCTGGGACAGATTCGAAAGGGTAAAATTAGAGAATAATCAAGAAAAGAAATTGAATTTATCGTCAAATTTGACCCCAAACCCTGGTAGAGTATTGCAATGAATATTTCTTGAAGACGGAGTCAATCCTTAGTTTCGCTGACTCGTGTCCGAAATTTCGCAAAATGCAATAAAGTGAAAAGCAAAGATCAGGCGGTAAAGAATGTGTGTTCTGATCTGAATCTATGTGTATATCATTTGAAAGAGCAACTGCAGAAGCCATGGACATATCAAGGGTTAATAAGTCGTTATTGTATATGCTTTATCAACCCGTTATTAAATTGTCTCGAATTTAACCTTTCCCAAACAAGCCCTGGTTTTGACGTGTCTGCAGTAAAAGTCTTTTGAAAACACTGCGGGATAAGAAGAAATTGCTCGTAACGAGCAATTTCTCCTTTTCCCACAGTGTTTTCTACCCTGTTTGAGAACTTTCTGGCATTTTCTCCAAATCTAAAATTGTCGTCTGCAAACTCTTTTGGCTTGGAAGAGTCCAAAATTTGTCGTTTGGGATAGGGTTAAACGACCCTTGTAAAGGAATTAAAAAAAAAACACACACACACACACATACTTAGTAGAAAAAAAGGAAAACTACGGGTTCGTACGCACAAACCATTCTTACGGATATTCCTTGTCTTATTGTTGATAATTATCTAAATTTGAAAGCAACACAACTTCTGATAGGCTAAACTATTTGGTGGTTTAGCCAATCAGAAGTTGTGTTACTTTCAGACTTCGAAAAATCTTGAGGCTTAAGACTATTTAATATGTTCCCAAGAAACTTATTACTACCATTTTCTCCCTTTCCCATTATGTTTTCTTCATTTGCCAAGAATGATTTCCTCGACTCGGTCATGCTCAATTTGTGGTCTGGAAAAACTTTAAACTTGTATCAAACATTGTGATAATTCGCCTAACCCTTATAAGCGCTCGATGCGAAAACATGGGCTTTTGAATACAAAAACACAGACCAAGATTATACTGCATATAACGCGAAGCGTGATCATGATCTACACCTTCGATTTGTTAATTCAAGTCTAAAAGATAGAAATTACTCGTATTTCGGGGTTCGTTGCAGAGTATTTTCCGATCTTTAGGAAAGACCTGTGTAATGGAAAACAGTCATTTCCACTAAAATATCATCCTGTAAAATTAGCTATAATTAAGAATGCGTATTATTGAACTACTTTCACCATTTCATTTTTTTCCATTATTTCCTTCTTTGAATTATCATTTATAAATCTAAAACCACTATATTCTCAATTCAAAAAGAGATAATAGTTACCTCCCTTTTCAGGAAACTAACAAACGTATCAAAAAATAATTTCAAGATAGACATAAACGGAATTTCTGATCCGTTAAAAATATGCAGAAATATTATTTCTGCATAAATCCTTATTTGTCCCTATTTATCAACCAAGTAGAATTTTCCCCGTAAGTGCATTACACAGGTCTTACCATAAGGGAATAGGGAGGTAATTATTATCTCTTTTTGAATTGAGAATATAGTGGTTTTAGATTTATAAATGATAATTCAAAGAAGGGAAAAAAATGAGAAAAATTAATCGGTGAAAGTAGTTCAATAATACTCATTTTTACTTATAGCTAATTTTGCAGGATGATATTATAGTGGAAATAGCTGCTTTTTTACCTTAAAATGAAAAGTTAAGGTTTTATGAGCCATTATCTAAGAAAATGGAGCTGAATGCATCTACAGATAGTATCGACCCTGGAGGTCCGCACAGGCTGACATTGCCCGAAACTATTTGCTAGTGGTCAGCCTTCTGCATGTCAAAGGACCATTCTACCGCATTATTTAGTAGTTTAATAAGATCGATTTTATGGATCCATGACCATAAGTGTACTTGCTAGGTACAATGCGTTACGGAGACACAAACTGTTAACCCTTTATCAAACAATCCCTGGTTTTTACGACCCTGATTCAGAAGCCGTTTGAAAACATTTTTGGAAAAGGAGAAAATGCTGCTAACCAGCATTTTCTCCTTTTCCAAAAATGTTTTCTACCCTGCTGGAAGTAAGTTTCAATTTTTGAGTTTCGTTTATTAGCTCACCTGAGCACAACGTGCTCAAGGGGAGCTTTTGGGATCACCCGGTGTCCGTCGTCCGTCGCCCGTCGCCCGTCGTGCGCCGTCTGTCGTGCGTCGTCAACAATTCTTTAAACATCAACTCCTCCTTAACCGCTGGGCCAATTTGGACCAAACTTGGCTGGAATGTTCCTTAGGAGATCCTCTTTAAAAATCGTTCACAGAATTTTAATCCGTCAAAAACTCTGGTTGCCATGGCAACGAAATGGAATTTTTTAGAAAATTCTTTAAAAATCTTCTTCTCTGAAACCGCTGACCAGATTTTGTAATAATTTTACAGAGATGTTCCTTGAGTGACCCTTTTCAAAAATTGTCCGCGAAATTTTGATCTGTCAAGAAACATGGCTCTGGTGAATGGGGGCTTCTTGCACTATACAGAAATGAAGGAATTCTTAAAAATTATTCTTCTCTGAAACCGCTGGACAGATTTTGAAATAATTTCACAGAGATGTTCTTTGGATGACCCTTTTCAGAAACTGTTCGTGAAATTTTGATCCGTCGAGAAACATGGCTCTGGTGAATGGGGGCTACTTGCACTATATGGCAATGAAGAAATTCTTAAAAATTCTTCTTCTCTGAAACGGCTGGTCAGATTTTGGAAAATATTCACAGAGATATTCCTTGGGTGACCCTTTTCAAAAATTGTTCGTGAAAGTTTGATTCGTCGAGAAACATTGCTCTGGTGAATGGGGGCTACTTGCACTATATGGAAATTAATAATTTTTTGAAAATTCTTCTTCTCTTAAACTGCTGGTCAGATTTGAAAATTATTTCATGGAAATATTCCTTGAATGAACTTTTTCAAAACTTGTTCGCGAAATTTTGATTGGTTAAGAAACATTGCTCTGGTGAATGGGGGCTACTTGCACTGTACGGAAATTAATAAACTCCTAAAAATTATTCTTTTCTGAAACTGCTGGTCAGATTTTGAAAGGACTTTTAAAATTGCTTGGCAAAATAATGATTTTGTTGTCAGTGTTTCAATACCTTAAAAAAAAAAAGGCTATGGTCCTCTCAAAAATTCAGGTGAGCGATCCAGGGCCATCTTGGCCCTCTTGTTTTGTTGTCTGCAAGTGCTTTCAATTTGGACCAGTCTAGAAGTTTGTCGTTTCGTGAAGAGTTAAATATTTAAAACACATAGATGAAATAGAGTTACAGTAATATAGGAAATAGACAAAAAAAAAGAAGCTTAAATTTCTATGAGAAAAATAGCTTAGTCTCGAAACCATAGCAACACGAGGAAAGATAAATCACTTTGTTTCTCTAGGGGCATGGAATTGTGAAAAACCTGCAAATTTGTATATGAGATTAAGCGTGAAAATACATCTTACGAATCCCCAGGCCATTCTGGAAGTTCTCTATGGTAAGACGTACATTAAATCTTAAACAGGCGGAAAGAGTATCTAAGCTATTATCTGTGAACAGGGGCCTTATGCTCGGTATTTTTTGCAATGCATTAAGCCTCCTTTTCACAGACGATGTCCCATTTGAATACAAAGGTAAAAATCTGACGCAACAAAAAAAAAAAAATGAAAACCTTCCTAATTTGGTTTCTCTGTAATTTCTTCACAGTGAACACTCCGTGCCTCATCCACCTCCTCAACCACCCACACGATTGGTAATTTGTTTTTATATACTACCATATTACTGGTAAATAGTTGACCAGACAATGTTGTTGATTTCTAATTCTGGTAAACAAGTCACTTTAATTTAAAATATTTAAATCAAACAGCTCTTATTTCCCTTGTTTTTCCTGTTTTACCTTTGTAGATTTGCTAAACAGCCCATAGTTATGGTTATGTATATGCACAAATTCTACGTCTACATTCTGGATAAGTATATTATTAGGTGCAGTTGTCACCTGTTACAACTCGTCCGATTCCTTTGGTACCTCAGACCTCTTCCTTATCATGGAAATTTCAGTCGGAAATACTTTATCTAAAAAAATGGCGAGGCCAAAGCAAATTTTCCCATCAACTACAAGTAAATTTATATACGTCGATCGGTCTGTCGGCCCTTTGTCAAACGATTAAATTTTAAGACATGTTTAAATTGAAAGCAGTTGCAGACGAAAAATTGAACGTAGCGGTGATTATTGTCTGTGAAAGTGAAGAAAACGTTTGAAAAGGAAGAAATGCTTGTTACAAGTATTTCTCCTCTTTCGAGACAGTTTTTTTTGGGCTAGTTTCCCAAGCTGGTTAACCCTCTGGATTTTTTTTGGGGAGGGAATAATACAAGATAACAAACATGTTGTCAGCGGAAATTAATTTAGAATCATTTTGATTGAAGATCGCGACTCGAGTATCTTAAATGGATTACTGCACATTTTACGAACAGTAACACAGATTGGTTCCGGCGTGAGAAGATTTTTATTATTTAACCTCCCTTGTTTTCAGTATAATATACTAAGGTGTCATATCTCTGTCACGAGATAAGAGATAGCTGTCGCCGAAAACAGTGTCACAATAAACTTGATATTTAATCGCAAAATTACGCAATCGTGCTCGAAACTGACATTCAAGATGAAATATTGCTTTTCCTTGGAGATGAGGTTAAAACTGGTAGATTTGAACCTCCAATGGGATCAATGTACTACCATTAAAGAGGTCACGTTTCCAATGAGATAAGATGCCACCAAGAGGGCTAATCCTCCCATTAGGGAGATGTTACAAACTGAATATTAAAGGAATAAAGACTTTTAAAAAGATGGATAAGAAACTCAAGAGTACATATCACAGTTTATTGTAAATGCCAATATCCTTCATGAAATCGATAATAGATTCAACGCTGACTGAATCAAAAAGATTTTTCAAACTATCGACGTTGAAAAATTTGAACGAACTGGCTGAAAGTCAATGTAGTCTAATATGATATGTTTTACAGAACAGGATGGAATACATTCAGGGCCATCTTCTCTGGTCAAGGGCCAGGAATGTGTGATGCGTGAATGTCCAAAACGAAGTCGTGCAATTATCCCTTCTTCTCGAAGAACAGACCTGTAAACGGGGTACCATTCACCAATGGGCGGTTTAACTGAATGCAGCGTATTGAAAACACCAGCATCCCACTGGGATTGCCAAGAAGATTGGATATGTCTTAAAACGGAGGATTAAAAATCAGTGTTTGGAAATTTAAAATCTGAAAGTGCAGATTTGGCAGACCTATCTGCATTTTCATTGCCTTTGATGCCTACATGACATGGAAGCCCGCAGAACACCAATCTATTCCTAGAAAAAACTTGTGAGATCCTTTAAAGTAAACTACAGATTAAGGGATTCTCAAGTCGTTGATTTAAAAGGGCCTGTAATGTTCACAATGAGTCCGAAAAGATAATGAAACGGTCGGAATTAGACCGTTCTGCTAGATTAAGGGCAAGATCAATTGCTTTAATGTCAGCAAATAAGATAGAGGAGTTGTTTTGAAGGCAGCACTTTAAGTGTCTTTCTCCATAAACAGCGGTAGCTGCTACAGAATTTCCTTCTTTTGATCCGTCTGTATAGATAGGTTTGAAATAAAAGTAGTGCTCCTTTATCTCGTTAAATCTAGCATGAAACACAGTTCTATCTGTGACAGACTTTTGGTCAGATGCAAGGTCAAAGCTGAATTCTGCACTGTTTAGTGTCCATGGAGGGATTTCAGAGATTTTATAGTCGGCAATGGACTTACTGAAAAGTGTAACATCCTTGGGATACATTTATCTCTTCACGGGCTCCCGAGACAGTATTTCTAACTCGGACGCGGAAAAGACGTTCATCCAAGAAGGCTTGAATAAAAAGGGGAAGACGGCCTCGAAGGCCAAAGTCATGTAAGTCTTTAAGAATTCCGTATTTCCAAGTCGTATAGTAAGGGCTTTCAAGTTCGAAAAAGACAGATGCTACATGCTGTCTGTAAATAAAGGCTTCTCTGACGAAGGTTACAAAGCGGACAAGATGATCTATGGTGCCACGCTGACGACGAAATACACTGTGTACGTCAACGATGAGGTTGTTTTTCTCTAAGAACCAGACAAGCCTGTCATTGACCATACGTTCTAAGGTCTTGCAGAGACAACTTGTAAGAGCTATTAAACGATAGTTAGCCGGGTCACTAGCATCCTTGCCTGGTTTGGGGATAGGAATAACTAGTGCTTCCCGCCAGGATGAAGGAAAATCACCTGACTGGCAGATATCATTAAAGATATCAAGTAAACCTGAGAGAGAAGTAAAAGGTAAATGTTTTTTTTTTCACTGATAATGAACTTTATATTGGCCAGCAGAAAAATCATGAGCTTTACTCAGAGCAGGTTTTAATTCTTTAAATGTGAAGAGTTTATTATTATGCTCTGAATTAAAAAAATGAAATTAAGTTTTTTTCTTTTCTTCTCTAGTTTTATTCCTCTGAAACTTTTCAGAATAGTTTGCAGAGGAGGAAATTTTGCAAAACGTGTCAGCAAGAGCATAAGCTATATCCTGGGGTGGTTCCAACTAAGTATAGTTAACTTTAAGGTGACTTAGTGGGGGACTGGCCTTTGCCATTGATCTTTCTGATCATGTCCCAGGTTTTTTTAGTAGTAGTTCTACTATTTAATTCAGAGACATATTGTCTCCAAGCCTTGCGCTTACTTTCTCTAATGGTTCTACGTGCCTTTACTCTGGAAATACGGAATAAGTTATGATTTTCTTCGGTAGCCCTGATGTGAAATTTTCTAACGGCTTGCTGTCTCTGACAGCCTGTTTATGCATAGGTCACAAATAATCGGCGCCAACCGATTTCTGCCAACTTCGCTGATTCAAAGATTTGACATATCGTCCGGGCGCCGTACGATTTTCAGACATTTTGCTCAAGCAGTCACAAAGCAAACGGGCATCGCACGGCAGTTTCTTTGGAAATACCGTGCGTGCAGTTTTCATGTCAGAAAGGCACCGGGCGGCAACCAGACGGTCATCGGGCGGCGACCGGACGGACATCTTTCGGACTTTGTGCCGCCGTCTGGCTAGCTACAGAGGCGTGTCATATTGTCCGAGGATGACACGCCTCTGTAGCCACTTTTTGACCCACACAGTCCTCACTCTGCGGCCTCGCCCAGCACGCTCCTGATCGTAAATAGCAGCAGCTGCTATTACATTTATCTACCTTCAGCGAGCAGCTTGCAAGCTCTCTTGAAGGAAAAGGTTCAACAGATTTTGTGGCATTTTGTGCCATTTTTACTTCAGAACTGATAAATTATGACGAGGTTAGGCATTAATATACACTTTTATAATATTCTCATGCTGCCAAGTATATGTTTGCCGTCCGGTCGCCGTCCTGAAAGATTTAACAAAATCAATGCTGCACGGCGATCTGACGGTCACCGCACGATGCCAGTACAAATATTCATAATCGGGCGGTACCCGTCCGGCGCCTGGACGGAGGTAATCCGGTCGCCGCTAGATGACCATCCGGTCGCTGGACGATTTGGAGATGAACGTTTTCATAAAAATCGGCCGGGCACCGTCCGATCTCTGAAGGCACCGTCCGGTCACCGCACAGCGCTCGGACGGTGCCCGGACGATGAGTTAACGGGCTCTCCAATGGCCAAAAAATCGTCCGGTCGCCGTCCAATTATAACTTTGTTTTTAAATTCGAACGGGTGCCGGACGGCGTCTCAAAATTGAACTGCCGCCGTTCAAAATGAGCTGCTGCCGGACGGTCGCCGTGCGGTCCCCGGACGATTGCGTCAAAATCTCCTGAAAAACTCGCCGTCCGGTGGCAGTTCGTTATTTGTGACTGGGGCATTACAATCATCATTGTACCAAGGCTTGTCAAGACGTTTTGGATTTGTCGAGGTCTGAGGGACGGACTGTTTAACTGCATCAATTAATAGGGAAGTGAAAAATTTTGCACGATCATCGCAGTCTCGAAATTTATCATGTGTAATGGTCTGTTCACATATGATTACAAATTTATTCCTATGGGCTGTGAAAGCTTCCATTTCTGCGGTCGTACACCACTGAATGGTTGTGTAGATGAAAAGATAATGGGGGAAGTGATCACTTCCACACAAATCTTCAGTCACTTTCCAAGTGAAATTGGGAAGTCAGTGGTTCTGAAATAAGCTGCCCGAGTTGTCCGAGTCGTCCATTCATCAGCCCGGACAAGGAGATTTTAAAGGCTGGGTTGTCCGTGGACAAGTGAAAAATTTCGAAATAACAATCATTATTTTTTTCCGAAAGCGAAAATTGGCAGTTTTAAAAAAAATAATAAAAACATCTGAAATTCCCTGAAAGGTACGGGTCCGTATTAACCTACTGTCTTCGACGTATACGAAGTATACGCGTCTATAAATAGCAACGGCCAATCAAGGTCTCTTTCGCCTAGACGTTTGCACTGAAGCCTCTTCCTGTCCAGAAATTAAAATTCAAACGCCTAGTCGATACAGACTAATGGCGACGCAGAAAACTCTTGATGGCATTTTCTGCCGACAACAATCGCATGAGAAATCCTGATCCCTCCTCGTATCGTTTATCATGAGGTGGAGAAGAAAAAGAAAAGGCAATGCAGAGTACGACAAGGTGTATGATGCCAATAGGCAAACACATGCGCAAACAAGATTTCATAGATAGATCTACATGTTCACAGTTAAAAGCTCTTCAAACACTTTAGGAACCTTTCCTAAAATGTGCAAATATTTTTGGCAAAATCGAGAAATGTTTGCTAAAACAAGCAGGTAAGTGATATACAATGTAACTGGTCCAACTCCTGTAAAAAATCTATCAAATAGGTAGTATTGGGCAATCAATTTAAATTCATATATGATTATCATTTTGTAATCAAAAGAGAAATCCAACTAGCCATCGGTTGTACAATCGGTTTCTCTGTTGAACTGAGAATGCCTTTTTGCTTTATATACCGTGACATTTTGTCTACATGATAGTCAGTTTATAGTAAGATGTGTTTTATGTTTTAAAATTCAATGGAAATACAATACCATTATTTTTTTCATTTATTTATTTATTCATTTATTTATTTATTTGTTTTTTTGCTTTATGTAATATCATTTAGATCTTTTAGATTTTTATCTTTAAATTCTAATTTCAAACCGTTAAAAATCAGATATACTTCAAGCATTTACACACTGCACCTGCGTATTTAATACGCTTCAAAATAAGTTTTAGTCCAAAAAGAAGAGCAAATTTACACCGTTTAGCATTTGTTCTTGATCTTGATTTTGTTGCCTATTCCAAAATAAAGTCTATTCGATGGGTTGCAAGTAGAAGTAGAGCAGTGAAGGCTGTACTGAAGGACTATAGGGCAACTGTTACTCACTTGGAACAAGTTCTAGAGACATCTAAGCGTGCACATGAAAAGGGCTAAGCAAAGAAGATCCATAATAAAATGGTGCAGATTAAATTTGTAAAGTATATGCATTTGATGATGGACATTTTAACATTTGTTACTGAAACTATTCAACAGTTTCAGATTGCTGATCTACTCATCATGGAATGTAGTGAAACTATTAACACTCTTTACACACAATTATATTCCATTACCTTGACACCCGGGCAAAATCTTGAACAGTTCTATAGTGAATTTGACCATCTACCAGAATGTACAAGGGGATTCGACTGAGTGGCCCACTACTCAAGGCCTTCATAGAGGACAGTGATATTCAGACTTTCATGCAGAAAATGGGGGATGACATATTAGATAGATTTGAAAATTTGTCAGAGCCACCACTCTGCTATTTTCAGGTAATAAGGCATTTTGACCCATTATAACACTTTACAACACAACAAAATATTACATTGGTCCAAATTGAAAGCATTTGCAGAGGACAAAATAAAAGTGGCTGAAAATTTGAAATTTGTTTTGTGAAGGGTAGAAAACAATGTGGAAATAGGAGAAAATGCTGGTAACCAGCGTTTTCTCCTTTTCCCACAATGTTTTTATAAAGGCTTCTTTCTGAAGGTCATCAAAATTAGGGATTGTGTGGTAATGGCTAAAATACAATCCAGTTTTAACAACCCTAGAAAGAAAATAATCTGAATTCAATTTAGTCACTGTGTGGTACTAACTCTTAAGTCCTTTCCAGCATTTTCTCATCATTTCCAAAATTTATGTTCTTGCCCTTTAGACTGCCACTCACTATGTTTCTTTCATAGTAGTCCAGATTCACCACTTATAGTCAAGTTCAGTGCTTACCTTCAGCTGATATGGAATAATGAAATTTGACTGTAAAATAAAATCAAAAGAATCAATCACATAAAAGTCAATTCTTTGTTTAAGGCATTTGATACAAGAAACTGGTCTTTACAGCTGAAATCCTTGGCCACATATGGCAATGAGTCTGTACTAGCCCTTTGCAACTACTATTCACACCTCCTGTCAGCAGAAGAGAGGGCTGCTATTCCTAATGAATTCCAAAAAATGAAAGTGAGGTACTCCATGACCGGGTGTTGCCACCCTTTTGGGTTCCTGATAGATGTTTTAAAGATAGTATCTATTTTTAACATGCATTATTATAAAATATATAAGAAATTCATTTATATCAATCCAGAACTTTAAAGTAAATTTTGTTGACTAAGAGTGTAATTTTTACGCTAATTACAGATTTTTCATGTATACTTGCACTTGTTGGTAAATGACTCAATATCATTTTTAGCTCTGCTGTTTCCAGAGAAAACCCGAGGTATTACTATATCTTTGCCGTCATCGTCCAAATACTCTGACATTCTGTAATTTGATCTCTGCTATTACTTAAGATATTAACGTTAAACTCAGAATATAATTATTATGTTCACTACCAAAAGATCAATCAATCCTCTCAAGGGACATAACTCTAAATTTATTTTTGTAAGAATTATGTCCCTTTTTCAACTTATAACTTTTATTCACCATCTAGCACTTTGTAGCCTAGCATTGGCACCAGCATGCGGTGCTCTTGTACCTTGACCAAAAAACCTCACCTTTTAATGAATTGAGAGTCTAAGCTTAAAATATATACTTGATTTCTTATTTTTCCACTATCTGTTTCTTCTCAGTGTGTAAGAGAACTTTTTTAGTCTGAAAGATTGTTTTCGGCAAAAGATTTAAATTTGGATCAGTCTAAAACTTTAATGTCATTCAAATCTTTACACTTTCACACTTCAGGATGATTCTAAGAAGTTTTCAAGAATCACCCCCCTGAAAGAGTTGATGCTGTGTATGTCACCATCTATAGCTGCATGTGAAAGGTCGTTTTCAACAATGAACAATGTAGAAACTTCAAGAAGAAGTGTAATGAAGGAAGAAAATTTAGTTAACCAAATGAGAATAATTATAAGTGGACCTAGAGTTGAGGACTTTGATCCCAGTTCTTCAGTGCTTCATTGGTTGGAATCTGGTACAAGAACCTTGCTTGCAGACAGAAACAATCAAAGGAAAGTAAAAATGAGCCATCAACCAGCCAGGCTTCAACCAGTGCAGTTTACACTAAAGAGCTAGTTCATTACATATTTGAAACTCTTGATGATAATCAAAAAGCATTCTTTAAAGAAAAGTTTGCCGAGGACCAATGTAGAATTCAATGAACATGTTATAAGTTGTATTTCATTTGAAAATGTAAGTTAGCACAGGTTTTTTTGTGTATTGAATGTTTATTTACTTGAAGTAAAATACAAGTTCAAAATACATAATTACATCAACAGTTCACTGATATTAAAGGTTAGAAAAATTAAGATCATATATGCAAAATATAAATAAAAGCAAATAGACAAAACTGATGGGTGATTATTTGTTCGGTTACTATTATATTGGTATTGTGTGCATCTGATCCTTTTATATTTAACTTCAATTCATTACCAAACAACAAATTTTTAGACTAGTCCAAATTGAAAGCATTTGCAGACGAGAAATTTAACGTAACTCAAACATTGAAATTTGTTTAGGAAGAGTGAAAACTTTGTGGGACAAGGAGAAAATGCTGGTTACCACCATTTTCTCCTTTTCCCACTATGTTTTCAAAAGGCTTCTATCTCGGGGTCGTAAAAACCAGGTATTATTTGGGAAAGGGATAAAATACGGGCCAGTGGGTTCTTGATACGGACAAGTCAGTTTGTGATCATCACTTGTCCTTAGACAAGCAGACTTTCAAAATATTTCAGAACCACTGAAAGTAAGACTGGGCTGCATAGGATTAAGTTAATAGAATAATAGAAGAGTAAGATCCAGTTGCTGGATGTTGGTATCATCGCAACCCCACATAACATTGTGACCATTAAAGTCCCCGACAAGAATAAAAGGGGATGGCAACTGGGAAATTAGATCATTCCGATTGGTCTCATTTATAGGTGTGCTTGGGGGGAGATATAAAGAACTCAGTGTAACTGCACTGTGTAAAGATAACCTGACGGCAACAGCTTGCAAGTTTGTATTAAGAGAGATAACTTTGTGAGGAATGTTGTTGTTAACAATAATAGAAACACCGCAAACCAATGCATTTTAAAATTGATTGCCTAAGAGTTCATTACAGATGTCTCGGGTTTGGACGAGTGCCAAGTGTCAATATCCTTGTTCCAAGGATCTTTGGAAATGGACCAGATAGAGGCTTCTGAATCTGAAGCTTCACCCTCTAGATTTTCAGCATCTGCATCCATGTCCTCTTGCTCCGAATTTCTGTTAGAGGTAGGGACAGGATCATTTATTTTGACAGTGCCTTCACAAGATCCATGGGTATCTCTTGGTTGTTGTTTAGATTTTGAGGAAGACCTTTTAGGAGACCGAGGTGCATGATTAGATTTGCTCGCTTTAGATGAAACATTAGATTTAGTTGTAGACTATGAAAATGGAGGTTGTGGTTTCTTTGGAGGCTATTGTGAAGAAGAAGATGGCTTAGAATATTTTTTTGAAGAAATATTTTGTGAGGAGGAAGATGGTTTTGAGGTTTTTAGTGAAGACGTATTTTGAGAGTCTGTGGGTTTTGAGGGTGCAGAAGAAGTTTTGTTTGTTTCAGACACAGGCCGAGTCTGAGTCGAAAGTGTTGTATTTTAAACATTGGGAATTAGAGCTTTCAGTTCATCAGTCATTTCAGGAAACTTTTTGAGAAGTTCTTTTGCCAACAGTTCGCAGGTTGGACAATGTCCGTTTGCAGGTAGAGGAGAAGCAACATTTGCATATTTCGTGCTTTTGCTCAACAAAGCCTAATCAGAACTGCGTTTTTCAACTGTTTTCCTGGTTCCAAGAAGGTAACATTCTCCTTAAACTTGATTGACAGGATTTCTTTCTCATCCCTCCAAACTGAACAATCTTTTGAATATGTAGGATGAGAAGACTTGCAATTGACACAAAGAGAAGAGTTAATGCAAGTCTTTTGGTCATGGTTTTCCCCTTCAAAAGCACACCTTAGACAAACAGGTGTGCTTCTGCAGTTACTTTCATGATGGCCGTACCGTTGGCATCTATAACAGCGCAACGGATTAGACAAATAAACATCAACCTTGACCGATTGAAATCCAACTTTAACTGAAGTAGGAAGAGTTGGCGTAGAGAATGTTAAGATGAAGATATGTGTATCTCTACGAATGCCATTTCTGAGAAAGGAAATTCTTTTCACATCAGACACAGCCTGGCTTTTGAGGTTTGATTCGATTTCCTCCAAAGAGTCACAGAAGCTTAATTCTTTGCACCTAATGACGACTTCGGAGGTATTACGGGTCTTGTGGGGAAAGATTTTGACATCAAGATTGAAAAGTTTCTTGTATCCAAGTAGGTTTCTGACTTGTTGTTGCGAGAAGCACTCAACAAGCAAGCTTTCATTTTTTAAGTTTTTTAACAGATCTGGGTGTGCCAATATTGAAAAGGTAGATTTTTCAATGATAAAAGGTGAGTTTTGTTACTGGTTTAGAAGAGTCAATAGATTCAATAACTGAAAAGCCAGCAAATGTTGTTGAAGGTCTTGAGTATGCTCATTCGGAATCTGAGTCAGAGAGTACACGCTTGGCCTCTTTTGAGAAGCCGTAGTTGTTCTTGAATATCCATCACCGATGCTCCTCTTCCCGCCTCGATGACAGAGAAATGGTGTATCTATGTATGTAGGTGTGAAAGAAAACAAAAGATAAACACCCTAGGGCTTGGCGTGACCAGCCGATTGATCAGAGCGGGCCTGTGTTACCCCTCATTTAGTTCAGTTCAAGGCCGATAAGGTGTGTTGTGTAAACAAGATCGACACGAGTTGCAGCCCACGGCAAACAGGCAGGCAGGCACAGTGGGGGGAGGGGGTCGTCTTACCCTGCTGTAGTTCGACTGCCGAGCTATTTCTATCCCCCCGTCCCTCTTGGGGGTATGCAATCTTTAAATCATAATAGTCGGCAGTAAAGATTTAGCAAGCTAAAGGGTAAGACATCATGCATCAAACTCCGTCATTTGAGCCGTAAAGACTTCTCAGTGTCCAAATGTGACCTGTCGCACTAAAGGGGACTGTCTGGGTATTCTGCACATCAATTAGATGAAAACAGATCAACGATAGTGAAGGTCAATTTAAGCTTATAGCTACAAAATAATTGTATAACAAGCTAGAATGACCATTTTTCATACAGAAAATATCTTAAAAGCGAAAATTGTCAACCTTGGTTAGACTGCGCAACTGTTTTCAGTTCCCAGAAGGTCCCTTTTGCGTGACAGATCACAAATATTCTTTGAGTGAATAATACTGAAATTTTATCCCTTAGTAAGACATCAGGGACTAAAACAGTACATCTCAGTCAGGAAAGCCTAAACCTTGCAATTCCAATACTCTGTTAATATACGATAACATTAACCCTTAAAATCCTGATAAAGTGAAATGAAACTGGAACATAAACCTTCCTTCGCCTATGGAACAAACATGCAAAACATTCAGAATCATTCGGATTCACTGCGTACTTGCACAATGGCATGCGTTTGTTTTGCTGAACGCACCATTTGCCCAATCGTCACTTGAAAGCCCCATATTTCAACAATCCCTTGAGAAAAAAGGCTTTCGAAAGCATAGCTGGAAAAAAATGCCAATTACCAACCTTTTCTCTTTTTCCACAATGTTCTGTACTCTCTCAAAGACAAATTTCATCAATTAAGGCACATCTCATTGGTCGTCTGAAAATGCTTTCAGTTTGGGCAGGTCTAGAATTTGTCGTCTGGTAATAAATTCAGTCTTAAATGAGAGAGACAAAGGTAATTTGAACCGAGAACAGAGCGATGTCACAAAGTCCATTATGGCATAAAGTTACCATTTTATAATCCAAGTTTTAACCCATTACCACACAATCCCTACTTTTGACGCTCCTGAGAAAGAAGCCTTTTGAAAACACCGTGGGGAAAGGAGAAAATGCTGGTGACCAGCATTTTCTCCTTTTCCCACGGTGTTTTCTACCCTTCCCAGAACAAATTTCAATTTTTCAGTCACCTTTATTTAGTCGTCTACAAATGCTTTCAATTTGGACCAGTCTACAATTTTCTCATGTGGTAAAGAGTTAAGGGAAATCATCTTATCATTAAAATGCCATACAAGGCTTCAACTCTGTGATTCTCTTTTTCGCACAGCAAAGAACAAGCTCAATCTGTATAAAACTTGCTGTCTGATCAGTTACCTACACAGTCAGTATTTTGAGAAATCTAAACGCACGTCTGAAACGCACGTCCGCTGGCTCTGTATTACCTAAACCCTGCTAAATAGCTATAAAACTGCAAACTCCTTAGAAAAAAAACAAACTATTACCATTTCAAAATTATGCTTTGGGGGTAACGTATCCTTATCGGACAGTATAGATTCAAGATCAGACTGCACGTTCTGTGTGATCTTGATCTAAACTGTCCGCAAAAGGCCAGTATGCCGTACTTACTATCCTTAGGGTTAATTTGTAAATTTCATAGGTTTATTTCGTTGTCAAGGGGTTACATCTGTTACAGACAACAAACCTTGAGTCTCGTCCATATTTACACATTACAAACGAAAACTTCGATGAAAAAGTGAGAAATTAATATCAAAGGAATTTGGTAAAAAAGGGTAAAAAACGTTGTTGAAAAAGGATAAAACGCCAGTAAACAATAGTATTCCCGTTTCCCTGAATATTTTAAAAAGCTTCTAACTATGGGCCTTCAAAACATCGTTAGTTACAGGGTTAGAAAGGCAGTTACCGTTTTGTTACGTTGTGTCTAGAATAAATGCTCTTAAAGCTCGTTTCACATCAGCCTTACGACAGCCGTACGGGAACATTTTTTTTGCCAAATTGCAGGACTTCGCGCGGACTTCGCAAGACTGCCGTTATAAATTCGCAACGCCGTAGTCGTTGCAAGCTGATATTTCAACATGCTCATTTTCCTTGCGATTTCTTTGCGATTTTTGGAGTTCGCACATCAACTGTACGGATGCCACAAGGCAGTCGTACGGTTACTTTGAGACCATCGCACATCAATCGTACGGTTTTATACTCGCTTTTGTCCTGTGAGAGCTGCACGATGATCGCACAAACATCTTGCGGCTGTCTTGCTAATGCCTGGCGTTTGGTAAAAGTCTGTCTAAAGACTACTGCGTAACGCATGAACAACGTATAGATTCGCACCACTGTCCCGCAAATAACTCGCAAAAAGTCAGCGTCACCCTCCTCTTTTAAAAGTTTGTATGTCTTGTTCGCCATCAGTCCCTGTCGAGATCTCTGGAAGAGAAAGTCATTCCTCCAAAACAAAGATCTCAGAAGGGAAATAGGAAAACTGCGGTTGCTGAACCTCCCATTGAACCCGAAACAACCGAGGTACCACCAGTCAAGGATTCAGATGAAGAAGGCACGTGCTTGTACAGGAGTGACAAATATGCCTTAAGCATAAAAAAGCGTCGTCCCGTTCTTCATCCGCGGGTATCCTGTTCATGGCTGCAATACGCAACCTATGTGCTTGCATAGCCAAAGTTAAACCGTGAAGGCATGTTGTAGAATGAGGCTGTTGCTGCATCATTGTATGCGCATGTAATATTCTTCGAAGATTCGACATGTCTGATATGACGCATCAACCATTCCCCACATACCTGGGAAAAGTTGGGTTTATAAAAAAGCTATTGGGGGCTGTTTTAATAAATGGCCGATGTATAGGTTACATGATAGCCGATCATAGCTGAATGAATCCCACCGTATGCTTTTTATTGAGTAAACGTTTACTTTATTTTGAAATTAAAAGTAACGGTTGTTCTGTTAAAAACTAGTCTGCTTCTGCACCCAGAATGCCCAAATTAGATGGATGTGAATTTATAGAATGCCATCTAGCGGGAGATAATGTTGCTGCATACCAATATGTATATATATACATATACAAGAGGAGACCATTCCTTCTCCTTATGGCGATTGCACGAACACCGTACAGCTAAGACAGCTGTACTGTGTTCGTGCAATCGCCAAAAGGAGAAGAAATCATCTCCTCTTGTAGTAAATTCTTGCTTACCGTGCGGTGGTCGTGAGAAAAGTTTGCAAATTCTTACGACAGTCTTGCGGTTGCCTTGAAAATTTGTGCGGCAGCCTTACGATAATTGCATGACAGCCCTGCGAACACGTGGCTTTGTTTTTTTCGTGCGATTGTGTTTGCAGCGAAAACCGTGCGACAAAAAAAAAATCGGACGGCTGATATGAAACAGGCTTAAAAGTAAAGGTTTGTTGGTCTGTGTTTTACTCTATAAAACACAGACCTTCCTGGCTCGGTAGTAAAGATGTTGAATTAGCTTCCGGGCAGCGATCGGCTTTGATCGTAGGTTTTGGGAGAGAGCTTCAGAGTTCTGACCTTGCACCGGTAGGAAATGTGCTAGAGCCGTGATATGGCTGAAATAATATTGAAAGTGGCGAAAAGCACTATTCACTTTGAGCGAAATAAAGCAGTATTCCATCAAAAGGCTATTTTTCAAACCTGTTTTAAGAAGAACTTTTCAACAATTAAAGTGCACAACTAAACATCTAAACGACCTGAAAGCATTGGTAAGCACCATAGATCTACGTTATCACCGTATATACCTATAACTTATTTCTGAATTTTCATACGGTTTAACCCATTACCACACAATCCCTACTTTTGACACCCCTGAGAAAGACGCCTTTTGAAAACACTGTGGGAAAAGGAGAAAATGCTGGTAACCAGCATTTTCTCCTTTTCCCATAATGTTTTCTACCCTTCCCAGAACAAATTTCTATTTTTCAGTCACCTTTATTTTGTTGTCTGCAAATGCTTTCAATTTGGACCAGTCCAAAATTTTGTCGTTTGGTAATGAGTTAAAAAGTATCGATCGTTGTCTTGATAAAAACAAAAAAGCCAGTATATATTCCGATTAGTGGAAACGAGAGATTTTCCCTACCACCTTTTAATAATTACAGATTTCGATGGGTGAGTGCAACACTATCCTAAGTGCCTATACTTTGTATAGGCACTTAGGATAGTGTTGCACTCACCCATCGATTTATACATACAGTGGTTCGCATATAGAGAAATTCTGCGTATTCTTTGAACAAAGCATTCCTTGTATGATGTAACATATATCAACTGTGCTAATGGCACTCTGTAATGGCGAACAGTAAACAATTCAAAATGTTGGACTTGTCCAATGTTCCATTTAATCATATAAAATGACTGAAAAATAAAATGACTCAAAACATAATGGTAGAATTAACTCAGATCTTTTGCTCTGTCACAAGTTATTGTTCCTGTACCTTTAAAAAGTACAGTTTAAATAAAGATTTAGATAAAAAGCACACATAAACGCCGATGTTAGAAATTTTATATCACTAATGTTCACAGTTCTAAGGGAAAAAACTATAGTAATCAGTAATATGGCTTTTCTTTAAACCTGCTTTACAACAAAAAATATGGAAATTGCTTTTTTCGTGCATGGCTCTTTCTTTATTTTCAGTTCCCAACTATTTTTCTTCGTATGTTTTTTCGACAGCAGAATTGTTATTAACTGTGTTTTTATTCCTGTATGATAGAAATTTGTATATTTGTGAGATGTGGAGAAGGATGGCTCCCTGACCCTCACAAATCAATTATGGGGTCAATAAAATCTTTTGAAGGAAAACTTTTTCAGTGCTTATGGATTGGTATGACGTAATGTTAAGCCGTGAAAGACCTCCTTTAATGGCTGAAAAAAACA
The DNA here is from genome assembly GCA_943736015.1 of Tridacna crocea. Classification (NCBI taxonomy): domain Eukaryota; kingdom Metazoa; phylum Mollusca; class Bivalvia; order Cardiida; family Cardiidae; genus Tridacna; species Tridacna crocea. The sequence goes on along the minus strand of OX031072.1, from coordinate 30,881,934 downwards.
ATGTATTCTCAGTGTTTGTGGTTTATCATAATAACACTATGTGCACAGTTATTGAACTTAAAAAAAATGAGTATTAAAAGTTTAGAATACGGTCAAAAAAGTTAAGTGAACAGAGTTCAGAAAGGCCTAATAGGTGACCTCAAATAGTAGAAAATAGTAGACGAAATGAGAGTTAAGCACGCCCCCTCAGGGACCGTAGAAGTGAGAACGCTTCATCATAATTGGTATCGCTATATTAGCTGTAAAATATGGACAGTGAACTCTTGTACTCTTTCACTGCTGGCTTTCAGATGACTGTTTCATACTTCAGGACATCTTAAAGTCGTTGGGTACATATACATACATCGGGAGTGAACCTTCCTGTCCTTCATCAACAGGCAATCATCTTTAAAATTGTGTACCAATTGAGGGTTTGATTTGATATCACAAAGTGTCAAAACATGTCTTGAGTGCTGCACGCCTACACGTCTCCTGAAGGTCATACTCTATAACAAACGGCAAAATTTTAGGCCTTCCATAACCATTGCATTTGTAGACAACAAGTGACTCAAATGAAGGAATTTGTATGGAAAGGTGAGAAATCTGTGTTTTTCTATTTCATTATATAGATCTGACTTTGCACCTTTTTTCACCACAAAATTCTGCTATTTTAAAAATGCTTTTTAGATTAAATCCCTTATAAACTTCTTTTCGTTTCTCGGCCCAAGAGACGGGGGAGGAATCTAATGTAAGGAATTCATGCATGAAGGTAATGAATAGCAAAACATTGTAAAAAAGCGTGGATTCAGACGCAACACTACGTCATACTAGCCCTTGTGCTGCCATTGAAACACCGGTGCCCAATTAATTAAGATTCCAATTGCAATTTTTCTTACAATTCAAATTTAGAATTGGACAAGAATACATAATGATCAAACAGTATAGATTCGCAGACTGATACTGTTTACAATATAAGCCAAAGTGACATATGTTCGACAGTAGAAAAAAAGGTTAAAATAAAGTTTATTCATGTTGAAAAATACACCCTTCACTTTCAATGCAAAATTGGTTTTGGAATGAACTTTTCAATCGTTTTCAGCTCAGAACCGAACAGAATGAGGTTATTGCCTCTTCTATTAACCCTTTACCTCATAAGGCATTTCTATGGTATCTCTAATTGGTCCTAAATAATAGCAAGGATAAAGGCGTTTCTTATGTGTATATGACACCTTTTGATTGCATAGAAAACTTTGTGGCAAAAGGTGAAATTGCTCGTCAAGAGCAATTTCACCTTTTGCCACAATGTTTTCCAAAGGCTCCTACAAGCAGTGTGCAGAAATGAGTATCTATGGAGTACAGGGTTAAATGTAATATACATCCTGTTCTTCTCAAAATTTAAGGCCATGAATTGACGAAAGCATTACTTTTTAATGAAAATAAAATGTACAGCGTGTTTCTATCTGCATTAACACATTTGGTACCTTCAAGAAAAAAAAAAACTTGACTTTTTGTTTTGTTGTAATTCAGCAAACTGTCAGTTTCTATTTAACTCAAAATATGCCTGCATATACGGGTGGATGAACAGGAAATCAATGTTTACTGTGAGCGAGCATTTCAGGTCTGTTATTCAGTTGTGTTTTTGTTTTTTTTTAACAAAACAGTTTCTTGATACATAGATCTTTCTTTTACAAGGGAACCATATGAACTATGTAAGAAACATGTAGATTCTTACATATAAAGTAAAACGTAAAAATTGTCGATTGGGACGGATTAAACTATTTTGTATGTGTGTGTGTTGTGTAAAAGTATACCAAATAAACTCTAAATAAATATTTTAAAGGTGGGTATTTAGGTTTTTCACATCACACCAAATTAAGAAATAAATATATAACTGAAATTTATGTGAAAAAACAATACAGATCATCAATAATTAATAATTAATAATAATGGGGGGGGGGTATTCCCTTAAAAGGTTATGTAACCCCATTAAGCTATTTTTAGATTTCGTGCCAAAAATAAAAGAAAAGCATTTTGGGAATGTTAAGTGACTGCCACCTGACTAATGACGCTTAAATTCTATAACATAACAAACATGTAATTATTTTTTTCATAATGTCTTATTCGGACGCTATGTTTTAAGCTTCGTTTGTGTATTTCCAGTATGTAAATGAGCAAGTTGCTCATGTAAAAATAGACCCTGTTTTCCGTCGGCGACGACCTGGGCCTTAGTAAATCTCTAATTTCTCTTATTCTCGGATGGTTTTCGACTAATGGGGTTTTATGAATGAAAATTATAAGACTTTTGGAGTATAAAGATTATTTTTTTGTATTTTTCCTAAAATTTTTCTCCCAAAATCTGAAGGGCCAACTTTAAAAGGCAGTCATAAATATACCTAAACAATGATTCCCGAATTTATAACACTCGTTCCGTATATATTGTTGTTTTTGATTGTTTGTGTACATAAAGCCATACAACACCGACTTTAAAGTGTACATTTAAAGAAAGCATTTTTGCCATTTTGTCGTGTTTCGGCTTATTTTTTTTAACCTTTGCATGCATATATTTGCTGTTGACACTATGCAATTAGTATTAGAATTACTTGTTCTTTCAAGACAATAAGAGAGCAACAGGGAAATACATTGATTAGTCTAATACTAGTGTTAAATCTTTATGTCTTTGTATATATATATCAATAATAGGAGTGCAATAATAGGTGTAAAATTTTAGAATCTGTTTCTACAATTTTTTTTAATGTTTTAAGTTACTAACACAGATTACTAATACAAATTATAAGGTGCATTGAGGGATGGCCACGATCCTCATGCACCGTTTTGAAGTTGACAATAAAGTTTTAAGAAAAGAGAGAGAGAAATACACGTTACAGCTGCTCCAACTACATTGGGAATCCAGGCTACCTTAACCCTTTACTCTATAGATACTCATTTCTACGCATTGCTTTAAGGAACCTTTGGAAAACATTGTGGCAAAAGGTGAAATTGCTCGTGACGAGCAATTTCACCTTTTGTCACAATGTTTTCTATACTATCAAAAGGTTTCATATACATATATTCATAAGAAACGGCTTCATCTTTGCTGTTATTTAGGATCAAGTAGAGATACCATAAAATGCCTTATGGGGTAAAGGGTTAATACGTTTTGAGAAATGTCGCTGCTAGCCTCAAGTTTTTCAAGTGGTGATATTCTGGAAGACACACAAAAGGTGTATACAGGACGTAAAAAGTTAATATCTATCAACCCACTGATACTTTCAACTAAGCAACTACTCTTCCGCTTCAAAGAGGTTGGTTTTTCCCAAATGGTCAGCCGCTTGATACGATTAAACTGTGTCACTCGATCTAATCTAGAAAGTTTGCATAATTATGCAAATGTGAGCGAACACAGGGTACAACGTAGTTATCTTTGCTAATCAAATCACCGCGGCATCTGTTAATATGCTGCTGATATTTTTCCGGATATTTTCACATAGATACTTGGGGGACAAGGAAAGCATGCCGAGAGCAGAGGATTTTTATTATTAAGCAGAGTTTTATTAATTTTTTTTCCAGAAAAGGAGCAGCTGTCCCATCAACTTATAGAAAATGGCGGTGTGCTCAAATCAAGCGACCAACGTTCCGCGGTATAATCCTACAGTTGGAAGTGTTAAGACTCTGTATTTGACCATTACGTTTACGCAATTAATTGACTATCTTTAAAACCTTGATACACCATCCAAAACCTAATCTATCATATGCACTCATACACAATTGCATATACATTTTGCGACTATTACAAAACATATATCGTGACAAAAGGCGAGATGTGAATCTTGGACCGTCGTATGCTACAAATATAAACACGCTGTAACGCTCGTTGAAATTTACTGCTTTCAACGGCACTCCTTTTCAATCCCAATCGCCACAGCTTGATAATGACGTTACATTTTCACTTTGATCTGACGACAATCGTCACAACTCGACCGATACCGAATGTACATGTACATGTAGGTTCCCATCTCTCGTCACAACTCAGTCGATTCCGTACCTACATCTAACCTCGTTCGTATCAGCAATCGTTTCTACTTGAACTGCGAATCACCTGATCTTCTATATCGCGCGCCAATGTCAGTCGTTTAGCAACGACATAAACAACCTTGATGAAGTTATCCCTCATCTTTTAAAAAGTTTATATGTCTTGTTCGTCATCAGTCGCTGTCGAGATCTCTGGAAAAGAGGATCATGCCTCGACAACAAAGATCTCAGAAGGGAAATATGAAGGCTCCGGTTGCTGAACCTCCCATTGAACCCGAGACCACGGATCCAGGATTCAGATGAAGAAGGCACGTGTTTGTACAGGAACAACAAATATGCCTTTAGTATAAAAAAGCGTCGTCCCGTTCTTCAACCGCGGGTATCCTGTTCATGGCTGCAATACGCAACCTATGTGCTTGCATAGCCAAAGTTAACTCCGTGAAGGCCTGTTGTAGAATGAGGCTGTTGCTGGATCATTGTATGCGCATGTAATATTCTTCGAAGATTCGACCTGTCTGGTATGACGCATCCCCCATCCCCGAAATACCTGGGAAGAATATGGCTTATGCCGAAGCTATTAACCAATTACCCAAGCATGTAGGGGCTGTTTTGATAAATGGCCGATGCATAGGTAACATGCTAGCCGATCATAGCTGAATGAATACCATCGTGTGCTTTTTGAGTAAACGTTTATTTCATTTTGAAATTAAATGTAACGGTTGTTCCCTTAAAAAAAAAACTATTCCGCTTCTGCATCCAGAACAAATAAAAAAAAAAGTATTGCATCCCTCTAACAGTCATTTATTTGTGAGCCGAAATAGCAGATCACAACGATACACATCGGGTAAAATTAATGCGATGACCTGATTGGTCAAATATCGATTTCCACGGATCCATGTATTAGTGTATATGTGTTTAATAGTTAGTTGAGATGTATGTAATGTATTTGTGGGTATATCAGCTTGACCTCTCAAGTGCTATACCACGTTACCATTTGAAATAAATATGCTATATTTATGTTCATGTTGAACTTTTGTGTTGTGCTATGAGAAGGTCTGAGGTTAAAGGAATCAAGTTTTCTTTTGCAAGAGGAGCCTGACAATTTTCAGAACGATAAACCGGCGTATTTCCAGGCCATGAATGTACCGATCTGCTGCATATCAATGCACCAGATACAAAGCAAGGATTTGATGGTTCCCATCACTCGAGGTATGCCGAATGGGCTCCCATCACCCGAGGTATGCCGAATGATCTGACGAGTGCCATTGCGTTGGTCCAATGTTAGGCTGTACATAACGTTCATCGGCGCTTCACAGTAGGAAGTTACTTTTACCCTTTCTGTCAGTATGTGCCTTAATTCTTTACCGTTTGCGAATAACACTCACAAAAATGATATAGCTTAACATAAGCTGCCAAGCGCGACTCGGGGCGCTTTTGCGAAAAGTGCAGTCCAAGATCAGACTGCAGAAAACTTGCTGTCCGAAAATTTTTTCTCAGTGAAAACAACCTTGAAATATTTCAAAGGTTTACTTTTGAGTGAAAAATTTTGTTTCATTTTATACAGCAGTTTAATGTTTAGAATATATAGATACATGTACATAAACAAAGAATATTATGGTCCAATAACTTTTCTTCTGTTTGTATTTTTATCTAGTTGAAAAGGAGAAAAACGACTGTCTCGCAAGACATCGATTTTTTTCCACAGAGATCGAAGCAAATACAAGCGTCAGGAAAGTTACTCCAGTATAATAATCCACGTATATCTCTTTAGTAAGTGAAGTGATCAATCATTTCCGGATTGAACAGCCCTATGGGCTTTATAATCATAGTCCGAATCTAACGCTTACAGTGATAAAAATTCACTGGACAATTGCTGTCAGTGATACAAGATTTTCAAACTACCGTTACAAGTTTGATCGTCTTCCATATACAGCGGATTTTTTTTTTTTAAATTGTGACCCATCACGCCAAAAGGGACCATATGGGGATTCTGTACATCAATTAGATGACATCAGATCAACGAGTTTAGGCCAGTTTAAGTTGATAATTCAAAAAAGATTGTACAACAAGGTACAATGGCCACTTTTCATACAGAAAATGTCATTATTTAAAGTGAAAAGTATCGACCCTGGTCAGCCAGCGCAATTCGCGCAGTCTGACCAGGGTTGACACTTTTCGCAGTTCCCAGAAGGCCCCTTTTTGCGTGATGGGTCACAGCTATATATACATAGCTGTATTAACCAAGATCTGAAGGGGATTCAAGGCATTTCCATGATGTTTTATACATCTAAGTCATCATACAACCATACATCAATAACATCCATTTAGTCTAATATTCGACAGGATTTGGAGGTCGAGAATATGCAAAAAGAAAACTCAACCCATGTCAGCCTGCATGGATTGTGCAGGTTGACATGGGTCGATAAATTACGCAGATGCATAAAAACCCCTCGCCACAGAATGTGGTTCATCATATGGGACTGTTGATCTAAGATCATACTTCATAGTCTGCCCTCTATTTGAAACTATAGTAGTCAGAATAAGCTTAAGATATTCCTTGTCATGAAAGTTTGATATTGTATTGGCATTACAGCGCCAAATAAACCAAATGAGCACTTCCATTCAAGTAGATAGTCCCAAAAAATTGTACGTGTTTCATTGCCCTTTCCAGAATGTCTTTAGAAAGGATATAGTGTAGATCGAAATTCAAACTAAAAGTTTTGAGGAATCTGATCTTAATCTACACTACGCATTAGCAACAGTTTTACTATCGTTGTGAAAGACGCCTTGATGGTAAAAGATACATAAATAAATCCTTGGTTTCAGCCATTTTTTTACCCATTCGATCACTAATCTGTCAAACTGTCTTTAAGGCGGATTTCGCCCCTTCCGGTTACAAGTTTGCGTTGTTTCAGACCGAAAGAAAAGGCATTTAAGTTTTATAGGGCCATCAAAGAACTCATTGTTATGACCCTTCCAGTTTCAAATCTAATAATTACGATATGCTAGTATTTCCTTAAATCCTTTTCACCATATACACAGGTATCGGTAATTTATGTATTCACAGGTGACTCAGTTCTTTACCGTTCCACATTTAGACCGCTGGCTAGGTATCGTTTAGCTCCCCCCTCAGGGGGAATTTTGTAGACCATATTTTTCTTAAAGCCTGATGTCTGGCGAGCATTTTGCAAGATGTTAGCCCTCTGCCCCCTGGGGCGTTACCGTGTAACAGCCTGTAATATACGTTACCCTTTAAATAATCAAAATAAAGGAAGCGCATTATCAAATTTACAAAAAGTGTAAAAGATATTATTTGATTTCAAAATCAACTTTCACATGTGCCACAGCTATGACAGAGCTGATGAATGATACTTACAGGGAAGTTAAAGGTCAACTCTGGTGTAATCTACATTACTTTTATTGTTGAAATTTGGTAAAATTGGCCAATTCGCCTCAAATGGTTACTTCTGATTTTTTTCACACTGGCTTTTTGGTATCTGTGATGTTCTTATCACCAAAAATAATAAATGACCTTTCTAAAACTGCAAATTATGTCTCTCTATCTTAAATACTTTTCATGTAATGAATTGTTAAACATGGTAACCCCATTTCAGAAAATTGTACATGAAAATGACGATTTTAACATGATAATGATCTGAAACTTTCTACGTCTTCAGATAATAAAATGCAACTAAGCTGTCTAAAATATATTTATTTTCAGCAAGAGTTTTATTTTCGAGTATTTGAATGACTTGAAAATAAACAAGTAATGTATGTAACGTGAAGCAGCTTTGGATTAAAAGACAGCTGTATCCTTTCAAGGTTTAACCAGGAATGAGTGAATGTGCTTTGAGTTTGTTGGTGTTCAGAATTTGGCTGCATCATTTCAGGATCCTTGCTTATTCAAACTTTAAATTGACATTTCTCGCAAAACTTAATGGTGTGTTACATTTAGATATTTTCATTTTTATTGATGCGAAAGCCATACTATAATTACATCCCAAAACTTAAAGAAATACAGAAACACGCCTATTTCAGTTCATTCCCATTGAACCAAAACTGGAAGCCGTTTTAGAACTCCAATAATAAATAAAAAAGCCAAATAATTGTTTAAATAAGCTGGGCACTGTATAATTGTTAACATACTTTTCAATGTTTATAACAGAACAGTTAAAATACATATTTCCATTTGTATATTACACAAAATGTAACGTAAATTACAAGTGAAATAAGAACATGTTACAAGGATATGGCTCCTTAGCCAAACGAAAATAAAATAACATATTAATTTGCACGGGCATACATGTAAAGCCGTTTTGCTTTTGTGCAAAATGCAGTCAAAAAAGCTATGTAACGTACGTAACAAATAACTAAAAAGAACCTTTATAAAAGGAATAATGAACAAAATTGAAAAAGACCCTTAAGACCCTCAGTAGAACTTTGCAATCTTTAAGCGCGCATGCCCAGCCCTTAGCGGGGCTACAAGGTTTTGTTTTCTTAGGTTGAAGCTTCTACTAGGCCCATAGATTACCTGAGCGAAAAAGAAAGGTTCTGGTGAGACTGCGCGGATGCGCAGGCTCGCCTGAACCTTCGCATTTCCTATAGGGCTATGTAATTAAGGCATTTTTCTTGTGTTGAGCATCAATTACGTATTACATACTAATCATCTGTCATTTGTTTCCGATCAGTATTTGAAACAAAGAAAAAAAAAGTTGTTGGCGGCTCTTTAGCCTTGCTTGAGATTTGGCTTTCACCCAAAAACGTACTTAAATATCGCGGGGGTGGGGGGGCGGGGCGGGAGGGGGGGCGGGGGTGCTTGGTAGATAATCCACACATATCTGAAAAAGATTTTTACAGTCTGCGGTGTCATTCAGTTCTTCTCAATTTGACAATCTTTAATAAGAATTTGATTCCGACCCGAATCTGCTCATAGTTTGTCGTCAAATGTTAAATTATAGCCTAAGCAACCCGTGGTAACGTATGTTACAGTACTGTGACATGATCTTACAGTTACATGACCATAATTCGAGCAAGCACTTCAGACTTACTGAATACATGTAGGTAGCAGAACCTGCTCATACCGGTAAAAATCTACAACTAACTATAAAAAATGACTTCTAAGTACGTTATACGTGGAATTTTATGTAATTTTGAGGGTTACGTAGATTACATTAATGTTACATGCACACGCCCCAGCCGCCAGAGGGCTAACATGTCTCATTTTGCAGCTTATATAATGTAGTTTCAGAAAATCATGGTGTACAAAATTCCCCCTGAGGGGGGAGCAGGGTCTATTGCCAGCCAAAGGTCTAATTCTCTCATTTTTTCCACATTCCATGTAAGGATGTACTTGCTAATACCGAGTCCACCAAATACCGCTATGTGTCTAATGGACAACTCTTGTTCACGCTTCACCCCAACATTGTCGAACTGATGACTGAATTGTTCTATTTCAATCGAAAACAAAATCCATATCCAATGGTTGTAATTACAGAGTGCTTGTGGTCGTTTGTTTGGACCCTCTTACCTTTTTTCAATTGATGTTATCATAAAATACTGTAGCTGTTTCTTCGAAGCATGTTTTTGGATTTCAGATGTTTTTGGCATACGGGATTATATTAATTTACGCGAACAATTCTACGTCAGCGGAATTCTTTAAACCCTTTGCCCTGAAAGAAAATCCAATCTGTAAGGGAAAAGTGGTAAACAATATCACAGCTGCAGCGTCTTAGCTTTTTGCATCCAACCTTTTTTTTAAAGAATTCTTTAACAAGAAATCAGATGTAATTAAGATCAGATAATATATTGTGTGCGGCCTAGTCTCTGTCTACATTGACCACTCAGGAATCTGTCAACATCTGAAAATACATTAGCTCACAAAGTGCCAAAGTGTTTATTCATATGCGTTGGAAAGCCGCTTAAGTAGGCGGTATATAAAAGCTGTATTGGCTCAATAGGGGCTTAGTCTACCAATTGACAACAGAAATCCATCGAGAACAATCAATAGGATGTTGGTGAAAATTCGATAATTCAACCTACACTAACAGAGAGACATAGAGAGAAAGAGTTATAGAGAGAAAAAGATAGAGAGATAGAAACAGATAGAAAGAAAGAGGTGAAATGGGGCTTGGGAAAGGTAAAGATACAGATCTGACTGTGTAGTGGGTGGTATCTGATAGAAGATCTACGTTGACCTCTATTTTGTAAAGCATTCTGGCAAAATCATCCTTAAAAATGCAATCAATTCCTTACTAAGAAAGTCCGTATCACAGATTTAGCAATTATGTAACAAGGATTAAATAGTCGAATGTGCAGGCTGATTCCAGCTTACGTTTTTTTTTGCGAAAAGTACAGATATAGTCTCATAAGTGACACCCATGTATTTGGAATTTTAGCCGCCAATAGACACCCCTCCAATCGAGCGAATTATTAGTGCCACTATTTTTAATCGTTCATCTGCACTTTGTCTAGTTCTGCCACCTGAGTATTCAAAGGATACAAAATGCTCTTTTGCATGTACAGGGTATTCATGATTCTCTAAACATGTAACATTTTCGTTACATACTCTAGATTAAATTTATCCGAAAAAAGAAAGTCAGATGGGTTAATACTTTGATATTTATTCATTCAACAATTTTTTATCAGAAACAGACATGGTGACCTACTGTTTGATCCGACATGGCAGAACTCTGACATAATCATACCTTTTTCGATCCGACAAGGATCATAACTTGTTTGAGACATTATCAAGACAACCTTCTGACCAATTTCTATGAACACTGGTCAACAAATGTTGCCTTTTAAAGGATACACAATTTCTTAAAAAATTTGAAAATTAACCTGTTTTTTTTTTTTTTTTTATTTGACGTGACCAATTTTCAAATTTGTCTTAAATATCATAAAATTATGCACAAGCTTCCATGAGTACTGCTATGAAATTGTGGCCTATCGCGTTTCCACAAGTTTTTCACAGATTCGACCCGATGACCTAGTCTTTTTTTTTAACTGAACGTGATCCCCTATCTTAGTTGCCCAAGATATCAACACAAACATTCTGACCAACTCCCATTAGTATCTGACCGAAAACGCAGCCTTTAGAGCGCACACAAGTATGTTTTTTTCAGCTTAGTTGTTGACCCAACGTGACCCATTTACGAACCCGTCCGAGATTTTCCAAGACAAAGTTTCTAAGTAAGTTCCTTGTATAGGTCGTTTGAGGTTTTATAGGGTATCCTTGAATTTTGAAATACCTTGAAAAATCCCCTATCAATGTTTTATGAAGCGTTTCAAAGACTTTATTAAATGACCGTATCAACTCTCTTAACGAAACTTGAATTTTTCTTCCCCGAGAAAGAGCATTTTGTCCATTCCAGCAATTTCCAATTTTGTTCTGAAGCTTAACAGTCTGCGATGGTTTTGCTAAGTTGCAGGAACATCAAACATGATTGGATAGGCACATGACTTCAGTACCTCACTTTTGCTAAAAAATATGGGGCCCTGAAATTGCTGTTATTGTTTTTGTACATATGATATATTGATATACCTTACATACCATAGATCTTGCTTTCGTCACTTTCTAACAAATCTTCGAATCCTAAAATTAATTGTCTAATGCTCTCTTATACCCTGTATGTCGTCCAATGTGGTCTCAATTTTATTTTCAGTATGACTTCATGTTTTATCAATGAATCTATAACTATGTGCAGACTTGCATGGTTTCAAATATCAATGAAATGTATCAAGCCCCTTTTGCAAGTGTAGATTAACCATTTGTGAATACCGCCTTAGTAGATTCATGTTACTCTTTACATACAACGACATAACGACATATGTAACTCTTCACATACAACGACATAACATAATGACCACGGAAGATACAACCTTTGAAAATATTGACGGAAAAGGAAAAATGTCGGCATGTCGGCAACCAGCATTTTCTCCCTTTCATTGAATATGTTCAATCATTCCGGCGATCTGCTCCATTATTTATGCCCCCCTCCCCATCAGAATTTGTCGTCTGCAAATGCTTTCAATTTGAATGAGCCTGTAAACGTTGTCGTTTGGTAAAGCGTTAACGAGGTTTGGACATCTGCTTTTAGAGTACATTTACATGGAATAAATAAGGGAGAATGGGCTCTGTAAATCTCGTAGGACTACAAAGTCGGTTCATCCTGCGGGAAACAGGAGAGAAAATAGCCATATTTTCCAAGGTCGTTTCAGAATACCGCACATTGGAGGAGATACACATTTATGGTATGATACTGGCTTGATACACGCCAAAATGGACATTCGGGCATTTGCGTAAAGTGTCGTTTCGGATCAGCCTGCGCAGTACGCGCAGGCTAATCCGAAACGACACTTTCCGTTTTTATGTGATTTTCTGTTTTGCGCAAGTCTACTGTAGCACAAGATCTAGTATATTCGTAAAGTGCCGTCTCGGATTAGCCTGCGCAGACTGCGCAGGCTGATCCGAGACGACACTTTACGCAAATGTCCGAATGTCCCTTTTCGTGTGTTGCATGCCAATTATACCTTTGTCTTACTCCAGTGTTCAAGTAAATCGACCCTGTCTGACAAATTTTTTCGACGTATTCCGTCAATACCTGCCATTACTTGCCGGAACATGCCGAAAGCAGATTTGGAATACACAACAACACGCATAAATTCAATGGGTTTTTTTTTTTCCCACTGCTTTTTCGCCATTTTTCGTTATTCCTAATGTATAGATCGGAGCTCAAAAGACAGAATTTCTAGAGAAAAATGAAAGCGAATACGCCTTGCTCCGAAATAGCTAAGTCAAATCTTAAACCCTGTGGCACAATTTTTCAGCCAGTTTGATTTTCGTCATACAGTGCAAAAGGTTGGACTGTATCCATGATTAGTATCCTTAACAACCAGAGTATTGATTAAACAAGAAGAATTTAACAGCCAGACTGTATCCACCATCGCTCCCTTAATAGTCAATTCATCCTGTAAGGCATCCTTAAGAGTTTGATATCACCATAGTCTAGAGCAACTTCATCAACATACCTTAGCAACATTTTGGAGTTTTGTTTTGGCTAATATTCTATTTATTCATACTGGTGCTGTATTGTAGACAAGCCAAAGTTATGGTTCTTGGGAATTACACTTTGTCTCGTGATGCTCGTATCTATATATGTGTGTGTTAACATAAGTATTACAGTAAGATAAGTTTCGCATTTCTTTTATGGAGCTATGATTGTTTTTCAACCAGTCAGACCTCGCTAAGGCCGAAGAAAGCAGCCAATACTGAATTATCATATTCTTAGTCTGATTTTTTAAAAGCAGGTAGATTACAAAGTTAAGTAATTTCTGGTTGATAAACGATATGGTTAAACCAATATGAAATTGTATAAATTTCTAGAATAAGGCAAAAGTGTATACCTAAAATGATTGGTGTTCATGCGTCCCAAATGGCTAACAAAAAACAACATTATGACACCCTATCTTACAAAAAAAAATGTAAGTTTTAGAATTTAGTCCTAGATTTCAACCTAAAAGATATTGTTAACATAACTCCGGCATTCATAACGAGGGAAACTTTTTCTTACTACAGAAAAAAAGTAATAAAAGTGAGAGAAAAAAAAAGTGCGGCATAATCCCTTTAATACACGCATTTTCTAGTACATCTAGGGAGTTCTAGCAAATTAATGTTATTTCGCTTACCCGCCTAGACACAATTAATTCACTGATGAATTTATACGTGGCTCTGAGCACGACTTCAATAGTTCTTTGTAGTATGTTTTCTCTGCAAGGGGTCATTCTCTAAGCCCACCATGACTCGTTAATTACATTTTTTTTTCTTTTTATCTCATGTATTCCTTTCAATTTAAGAGAGGTCGCTGTTTTGAAAACTTGTATATGAACGTCCATTTTTCCAGGAATGGAAGTACGCATGTTCTAAAATATAGGTATTTTGATTACTTGCCAAAAACAAACTCATACTCGCTCCGATAATGAAACAAAACAGCCTAGATATTACGCTATTTCCCAATATTACGAACAGATACCTGCGACTGAATGCACATTTTACTTTCACAAGGACAAGCCCGCTGTCGGCATCACTGGAGGACAAACCCGCTGTCGGCATCACAAGAGGACAAACCCACTGTCGGGATCACAGGAGGACAAACCCGCTGACAGCACCACAGGAGGACAAACCCGCTGTCGGCACCACAGAAGGACAAACCAGCTGTCGGCACCACAGGAGGACAAACCCGCTGTCGGCATCAATGCAGGACAAACCCGCTGTCAGCATCACAAGAGGACAAACCCACCCTCGGCATCAGAAGAGGACAAGCCCACTGTCGGCATCACAGGAGGACAAACCCGCTGTCGGCATCACTGGAGGACGAACCCGCTGTCGGCATTACAAGAGAACAAGCCCGCTGTCGGCATCACAGGAGGACAAACCCGCTGTCGGCATCACTGGAGGACAAACCCACTCTCGGCACCACAAGAGGACAAACCCGCTGTCGGCATTACAAGAGGACAAACCCACTCTCGTCATCACAAAAGCACAAACCCACTGTCGGCATCACAAGAGGACAAACCCGCTCTCGGTATCACAAGAGGACAAACCCACTCATAAATTGTTGTAGGGTTGTTTGAACTGATCTTTCTAAAATAAATCGTTTCCCAGATGTTGGTATCCTTCCTTTTGAGACTACATATTCCTAACAACCAGAAAGAAAAATACTTTCAACAGTAAGTTGAGTTAAGAAAAGTATGTGTGAACTGTACTCGTGCACACTTACAGTAATTGAAATATAAAGCTATCCCTATAATACAGCTGAAAACGGATGTGCCTATCTTAGCACCAACAGGAGCAGCTGCTTATACTACAGCAGGTCAAAGACACCACTCCCCATTTCAATTGGCAATAAGAATGAGAAAAGACGATGAATATTTTCCACTCCTCTGTGATAGATAATATATTCAGAGTAACAGTTTTTAATGCTTTATGTTGACTCGATGAATTTTAAATGAAAACGCTTAAGACAGAAATAAATTCTCCCGTTAATTATACCAAATACTTATGCAGAGCATGACACAGCTAATACCCGTGTTCACATTGGGTCGTCGCATCGTGTACACTTTTAGATTCAGATGGAACGTGACGAAATAGACGATTTGCCAATTACATTTGATATAAGCGATGTTTCCATGTTAAGCGGCACACCGGAAATATCACGTGGCACCGGACAAGCAAAGCATTATTTCAATAACAAATGCCGTCTGTCCCGTTCGCAAATCCTTTAAATTTGGACAAATTCACCACTGAAAAGACGATGACATAGCAAGAAATCTAGTGGAAATCAATTCTTACACAATTCATGATACTGCTTTTAACGAAAATAATCATGAACAGACAAAATATGGATTTTATGCGATCGTATTGAAATAAAGAGCATGTAGAGACTAAGAATGAACTTACCTCTGTAACCTGTATAAAATTCATAATCCTGTCCATTAACGATAACGAAACGGGTAGATTAATATTAAACAAAAGATAAGACAAGTCAATTTAATGTGACACACGTGTGTTAATCTGTAAGAAGCAAGTACATTACAGCTGTTCTAAAGGTCACCTACCCTGCAGTGCGATACCGAGATCTAAGGAACACCGAGTTAACCCTTCATCCATTTGTAAGATTTCATTAGACACATATTTTTAAATACTCAAAATGAAGCTTGAATAAATATTTTGTGAAGAAGTTATTGAAAAGGAAACAGACAGCAATCAATCCTTCAGAAATATCTGTGAAAATGAATGTTCAAAGTGTGAGAGAAAATATTTGGGAAATAAAGAAAGGGCTTGCAACAAGCATTTTCTCCTGTTTCAGCAATACTTTTCTATTTTTTCGAAACCTATTACAACCGTTTGACCCATATTCTATCGTCTCCATATGCTAATTATCTGGGCGAGTCCAAAGTGTTGTCGTCGGGTGAAAACAGTCACGGTAACTGTTGAAAACCTAAGCTTTTTACGACTTTTAAAATGTTGAAAAGGGATAACGTTCTGGTAACCATCCTTTTGTCTTTTTCCATTTGCTATCCTTCCTACAGAAAATTTCATTTTTTCTAAGTCACATTCAAATTGTTGTCTGCAAAGGGATTTGGACAAGTCTAAAATATTTGCTTGATAAAGAGTTAATGAGGATTCAGTGTTGTAAAATGTCGCCTGTAAATACTTTGGAATTGGATAGGTAAGAAAAATGCTCTCTGTCACAGAACTTAACCCTTTACTCCACAGATACTCATTTCTACGCGTTGCTTGTAGGAGCCTTTGGAAAACATTGTGGCTAAAGGTGAAATTGCTCGTGACGAGCAATTTCACCTTTTGCCACAATGTTTTCTATGCTATCAGAAGGGGTCATATACACATAAGAAACAGCTTCATCCTTGCTGTTTTTTAGGGTCAATTAGAGATACCACAGAAATGCCTTATGGGGTAAAGGGTTAAAGAGAAGCAAAATGGATTGAGGTAAAGGTAACATTTTTTTTCCAGATTGTAGTGCTCAATATGTTTACCCTTATTTTGCTTTTAAAAAAATAACTCTTTACCAAACAACAAAATTCTAGACTTGTCCAAATTGAAAGCATTTTGCAGATGACAGAATAAACATGAGTCCGAAACTAAAATTTGTGTTAGGAAGGGTAGAAAACATTGTAGGAAAAGGAGAAAATGCTGGTTACCAGCATTTTCTCCTTTTCCTACAATGTTTTCAAAAGGCTTCTTTCACAAGGTCGTTAATAGTCAGGATTGTGTGGTAAAGGGTTAAATGAAATTTTCAAGCCGATAGTAGGAAACCGGAATAATGCTATTTGATAACTTATTTCTAGGAGAAAAATACCTCCTTATCTGGCAGAGTAGATCCAAGATGAATTGTTAGTTTTGTGTGGTCTGATCTTGATCTATATTGTCCACAAAAGGTCAGCGAGTCGCGTTTAGCAACTTTCGGGTTAGATAAAAGAACAAAATTGACAGCTCTAGCGAAATAAACATGGGTGGTGAAATACCTTCCATTTGCTTCCATCATTTGTAACGATACTTAATTAGAAATTATTCGTACATTTTAATGGCTGATTTGTGAACTAAACACATGCAATCAGCGTGAACTCTCGTGGGAACCAACGTCAAGTTGAACGTATTTAGTTTTACAAGTGTATGGAATTATTGATGACGTGTGTGATTATTTATGGCGTGATTTGCACATTATCTGAAGATGAAATTGCATAGGCGTGATTAACTTTTTGTTCCCTCGGAGCAGTTACAACTCTTTGCCAATCAAGTAAATCTTAGACGTGTCCATCGTCCAGTGTGAAAGAAATTACATTGCAGATAACAAAATGAATATGGCTTAAATAAACGAGGTTCTTTTTCACCGACCATTCCTATAAACTTTTTCAGTCATACTCTCATGACATTTTCTAAATTACTAGAAACACAACTTCCGATTGGCAAAACCATTTAGTTTAGCCAGACTGAAGTTTTATTACATTCAAATTGGAAAATCTCGTAATCAAGAATGGATGGTGAATACTGACCCAGATTTATCTTTTTTGAAAGGGTATAAGACGGTGTAGGAAAATGTGAAAATGCTAATCAAAGCCTTCTTCCTAAGTGTTATTAAACTTCGAGACCGTTTGGTGAAGGTTATTGTAGGTTATAGAGCATTTTTATTGAAACTCTTGAACCTGTAATATTTTAAACTTTTGCATGTATTGCCTTTAGGTGAACTTTACCTTAGACTTGGCTAATTGCTTGAATTCACAAATGTATTTTCGTTTGTAATCTCTTCAAACATCTCGGACGTAGAATGCACATGAGTAAGTCACGGTCACCTTTTGTAGTTCCCGGAATGTGGCATCCAAACTGGGCCCGTATTCACCAATCATACTTAAGAACGTTCTTGGTCTTATTCTTCATGATTTCCTGACTGTGAAAGTAACAGAACTTCTGATTGGCTAAACCATTTGGTTTAGCCAATCAGAAGTTGTGTTACTTTCACAGTGACAAAAGTTTGAAGAATGAGACTAAGAATGCTCTTGAGAATGGTTGGTGAATAGAGACCCTGAAGTTTGTTATCAGAGAACCTCGCTATTACATGTACATCATATCAGTCATGTATGATAAAATCAACATTTGTCCCTAGGGGTCTTAGTTTTGGCTCTGGAGTAGTCGAACATGCTCTTGTTATCATCCTAATCTTTCTTTCTATATCTGTAGTCCTTAGAGAGTCTTTTAAGATACTTGGTAGGCACATTTGTTAATTTTTGGTGGCAGTTGAAGATTCATCCGAATCTTTGTCGTTACTGTGGTTTTTATTACGACATTGCAGAAAAACAGCTTCAATTTTACTGCTTACTTCCTCCGCTAATGTGTTTGACATATTCACATTAACTTTTCATAAATTCTATAACTGACAAGACGTGGGTTTGCACGAATATGACTTTATTTTTACCATTTACTACTCTTGAGCCCGGAGAATGATAAATATTTGAACAAATGACCACAAATAGTGCCTTTTGCCTTGTAAATATTCTCTGTAACATGACATACAATTCCAATGACTGGAATTCCTGTAAGCAAGGAAATTTACTGACATGTGTATGAGCAGCAAATCAAGTTTACAAATAAATAATGTCGTCAAAAACACCTGGCCCCATATATCACTTTTGAATACTTGTACTATAAAAATAAATAGTTTTTAATATTTCATGAGTAATTGCAATTAGACAATCAGATGGATGGATGGATAAAAAGTGGCAAGGTTGAATGGATGGATGGATGGATAGGTGAATTGTTGGATGGATTGATGAATGTATGGATGGTTCTCATTTTACAATTGCCGTTTCAGCTTTTTGTTTGTTTTTCTTTTGTTTTCTTACAATGTCGGTTGTATATCGGCACCTGCTATACTTTCCATCAGAAGAACAGTATTCCACAGATTTTGATGACATACCGATATACGTCCATGTTACGGAATGTTTAAGTAACATTCTTATATTGGTAACATCAATAAAGAAATAAATGGTGATATCTGCTGCAATTTTGAAACTACTGATGATTTTGTCACTCGTTTAGATGACATTGAAATACTGTTTCAGATTGGATTTTGATTATACTCAAACTTCAAATGAAAGGTATTGGTTATAATTTCTGAATAGCTCTGTTTGTTTTCTATAAAAATAACACACACACACGCATACCCATATACTTGAATTTAATGCATAAAGATACCAGTATGACGTCTACATAACACCGATTAATGCGCCAAGAATAAATCAATGGTCTAAAATTCCAAAAAAGAAGATGGGGTGGGGGAAGCAGTCATGTGTCAACATGAAGCAAAATCAAGGAAAAAGATTTCGAATGAGTTAATAATTTCAAAATACCTCTATATTGGTATCTTTTAATAATCTAATTTTCAATTTAGCGTCAGATAGCCATAATGGATTTTTGAATGCTGATAAATTTACGAATTTGAGAACTTGATTTGGATGTAAACGGACTTCTATGCAATAGGAATCTTTCATAAAACTTCACAGAAAAAAAAAAACTTGTCTAACGCTGACAAAAAATCAAATGGACCATAGATCTAGTCTTTTATCTAAGTTGAGGATTTCAGAGAGGGTGATGAATGAGGCCAAGTCTTCATAGAACATATAGTGCTCTTAGATTTGCACCGTCGTATTGTTTTAGCATATTTCAGCACACAAATCGCAATATCTCGGTCATTTTCACCCAATGGATTTATTCATCATCACACACGCACTTAAGATCTACTGATAGTTGCGACACAGCAAGTTTATAGCGGTTTATGACATAGACAAGAATATAAAAAATCCCATTACGAAGATTAATATTTCCGTGAGGATAATTTGTACAGTACTAAAAGACTTGGCTAATTGCTTGAATATACTCCAGTATGGAGGCATTATAATCGCTTTCCTAATATACTGATTGAGTAGTGTTATATTTTAGCCATGGTCTGTAGAAAGGGGGCTTTCTGCATTTATAAAACGTATCCTTTCTCATCAGACTGCGCAGCCTTTACCCATTACCAAACGACAATATTTTACACTGGTCCAAATTGAAAGCGTTTGCAGACAACAAAATAAAATTGACTAAAAAATTGAAATTCGTTTTGTGAATGGTAGAAAACATTGTGGGAAAAGGAAAAAATGCTGGTTACCAGCATTTTCTTCTTTCCCACAACTTTTTCTCTAAGCTTCTTTCTAAAGGGCGTCAAAAGTAGGGGTTATGTGGTAATGGGTTAACACCGTTTTAACAGCAACGGTAATATCATTGCGGTCAGTGCATCAACATATGTGTTTCAAGGCTTTCTCACTTCAGTATTGACACAATTGTCTTTCCAAGCCACTGACTTCTATTTTCACATACAACAGTGGTGAGAGGTGAAAGATCGACCCCAAAAGCTTGCCTTAAAGGTGGCCCTTCAGAATCTGTGACGAAAATTTTACTAAAATCCAAAAAAAATCATCCTTATACTCCCAAAGCCTTACAATTGTCATTCATAAAACCCCAGTAGTCGAAAACCATCAGACAACAAGAGAAATTAGAGATTTACTACGGCCCAGGTCGACATCGATGGGAAACACGTTCTATTTTTACATGAGCAACTCGCTCATATACTTACCGGAAATACACAGACGAAGCTTTAAACATAACGTCTGAGCAAGATATTATGAAAAATAATTACATGCTTGTTGTGTAATGGAATTTAAGTGTCATTTGTCACGTGTCAGTCATTTAACATTCCCACAATCCTTTTTTAAATTTTTGGCGCGATATCTAAAAATAGCTTAAGAGGCTACGTAGCCTTTTAAGGGAATACCATTTTTTTTTTTTTGTAATTTTATGCTTCCTAATCATTGATGATTTGTATTGTTTTTTCATATAAATTTCAGTGATATATCTTTTTTTGGTTTGGTGAGATGAGAAAATTATAAATACCCACCTTTAAACGGGCATTGAACCCGTAGCCACCAGCTCACGAGTTACATGCACTAACCACTGAGCTATTCCGGTTATTCAATGATTACACACGATAAAAAATGCTTTCCTTTGTATATTTTTGTCTCCGAAAAATTACAGAACAGCTTCTCTGAGACTTGTCTTAGTTTACAACGCACATGAGCGATAAGTTTGATTGAAAAGCCTTGATATACAGCAGTATGATCACTAGGTACCAAATGCTAAAAAAAATTTTTTTATCATGAATAAGCTGTCATATTCAAATATTTACGATGCACATTTCGCATTGTCAGTTGAGTTGATTGATTGATTGATTGATTGATTGATTGATGTACGCCGCTCGGGTAGGAAACTTCATAATCAGAGCCAATAGCTCTGACGAGAAAATGTTGTGTTGGTCTTCCGTTTCTGAAGATGTAGGCTGAAAAAACAATAAAGAAAAAACGGATAGGCTTGACCTTTGACCTATTGACCTCAAAATCAATAGGGATAATCTACACTCCAAGATGGATGTCAGTGCCAAATTTGACCAACTTAGGTCAATTTTGTGTCTAGTTATCATTCGGACAAGGTAAGGTCTACTGACCGACCGACGGACGGACGGACCGACATTACCAAAGTAATATACCCCGACTTCGTTGAAAGGGGAGGGGGGAACATTATCATGCATAATCTCAAAGAGCGTCAAAGAGCGATACTTCAACACTAAGACACATTCGGAATAATTCGGGTGATGCCATCACGTCTCTCGCCTGTATGTGGTAGTTTGTTATGCACCTAAACGGTACATTTCTTCGCCGGAAATACACCGGTTTACCCTTATGAAACTTGTAAAGCTCCTCGTAAAAAAGAAAACTTTAGTCTTGATTTTTATTGAAATCTCTATAACTATATTTCAGTTGACAAACATTTCATAACTATATTTAAGTTGACAAACATTTCATACATTTATTTTTTAACGCGGTTTATCAGTTCAGATTGACGTTTTCACGGAAATATAGATAAAGGTGTGAATAGTTCGTCGATGTTGTTTATGCCGTTGCTAAACTACTTATATTGGCGCCGCCATGTACCAGGTCACCTGATGTGCAGTTCATATAGAAACGATCGTTACACAGACGAGGTAAGGTGTAGGTACGGAATCGGCCGAGTTGTGACGAGTGCAATAGAACAATGTTTTTCTAGAAATACCAACCCTTAGCTTGAGTGGCTTACCAGCGACGTATGTTATTGTTGAACTGATGACTCAGGTTTTTTTTTTTTATCAAATTTCACTAATTGAAGTTGTTAACATATTTCGAACAGAAAATGGGTCTTACCATGTTATGCCACAATTCCATGTAACATAAACACAGAAAATTGGCGTGAAATCGAAATAAACATGCTCGTATCACACAGCTAGATCGGCGCTGTCTGTGAAAGCCCCTTAACTCATTACCAAACATGAAAATATTAGACTGATCCAAATTGAAAGCATTTGCAGACGACAAAATAAAAGTGACTGTAAATTTTAAAATTTGTTTTGTGAGGGGTAGAAAACATTGTGGGAAGAGGAGAAAATGCTGGTTACCAGCATTTTCTCCTTTTCCCACAATGTTTTCTAAAGGCTTCTTTCTCAGGGGCGTTAAAAGTAGGGATTGTGTTGTAATGGGTTAAATCCTGCTAGGAACACAAACATGTTTATGGTAATGGCAGCAAGAAATAAAACTGGTTTTTCAAGTGTAAAAAATTATTTTGAGAATGATACAGTTTTCATAACCCCTTTCAGAACGCCAAAATTTATATTCATCAAAAAGTGATAATGTTTCTGACGTCGCATTATATGCAACTCAATTGGGCGGATTATCTTTAACTCTTTGCCAAACGACAACATTTTAGATTGGTCCAAATTGAATGCACTTGCAGACGACAAAGTAAACACAACTCAAAAATTGAAATTTGTTTCCAGAAGGGTAGAAAACATTGCGGGAAAAAAGAGAAAATGCTGGTTACCAGCATTTTCTCCTTTTTCCCACAATGTTTTCAATAGGCTTCTATCTGAGGGTCGTAAAAACCAGGGATTGTTTGGGAAAGGGTTAAAGGGTAGAGACAATTACAGGAAAAGTATCAAATTGCAGTTACCAGCATTTTTTTTTTTTCTTTTTACAATATATTTTCAAATGTGTTATCTATATAAGATCCATTAAAATGGAGAATTCTTTTGTAAAGGGTTAATATTCACACATCTGATCCATGTTCTGTGAAAAAGGGGTTTAATGCATCTGCGAAAAGTATTCGACCCAGGTCAGCCTGCGCAATCCGCGCAGGCTGACCTTGGCCGAAACTTTTCGCTATCGCTCAGTTTTCTGTATGTGTAAAGACCAGTCACTTCGTAATTAAGTCGGTTTGTTAACTTTAGAGCTGTCATTGAATGTGACTTAATATCCCCACCAACGTTTTGATTTGTACACAGACGGACACAAGGACGGACACATGGTCAGACAGGCTGATTCAATTATTTCATGCTTTCCGGAAGGGTATCAAGATATAGCAATGAAAATATTTTTTGATCTTACACTGGTACCACCAATGAAAATACCGATTTTCATGTTCTTGTTGCCTAGGTCAATTGCGCGTGCCTCACAGCCAGGTGGAAATATGACGTCATTTACATAACTTTTCTCGCGCTTGACGTAATATTGTTAGTGTGTTGCTATGCGGGAGGGGTACGCCACGGGGAATAATGGAAAATAATTGTACTGGATTTTGATAAAGCTTTTCCCAGAAAGGGTTAAAGGCGGCCCTTCAGATTTTTGCACAAAAATTTTACAAAAATACAAAAAAATCATCCTTATACGTCCAAAGCCTTTTAATTTTCATTCACAAAACACCAGAAGTCAAAAACCATCGGAAAACAAGAGAAATTAAAGATTTAGTACGGCCCAGGTCGACATCGAAGGGAATTACGTTGTATTTTTACACAAGCGATTTGCTTATGTACATACCGGAAATTTACAGACAAAGTTTCAAACAAAGCGTCCAAAGAAGACATTATGGAAAACAATTACATAGTTGTTATGTTATGGAATTTAAGCGTCATTAGTCACGTGCCAGTAACTTGACATTCCCACAATGTTTTTTTTTTGTAATGTTTTTTTTTATGTCAATTTCAGTGATATATATTTCTTAATTTGGTGAGGCATGAAAAATCTAAGCATGAAATAAATAGAATATTTGGGATTTTTTTCGGTGAAAGATCCAAATTTATTTCATCTCGTGAATACCATCGGTAATATTTTCACTCCTGAAAATATCACCAATGGTGTTCACTCCAAATAAATTTCCATCTTTCACCGAAAAAAGTGACGTCAGTTTTCAATGAATTGGGGCACTTAGAAGGGAATTTCTATTTCGTCCGCATACTCGATTCGTGAGATCGTAATGCAGGAAAAATTCGCTTAACGCGCTTTGAAAGGGTAAAACTCTGCAGTATCGTAAATTCGTAGTACGGTCAGGTGGCACGGGACTTCGGCTCGGGGCGACATGGTTTGACACAGCCCTGAACAAGTTTCCAAGTCCCCTGCTGTACAACTAATATTGTATCATTACTAGGGGAAACACATTAAGCCCCCCTTTGTCAAAGCCTGGCTCATTTACATTTGTTACCATGGATAGTAGATGAGCCGCAGACAGTTTTGCGCGCTCACTGGAGATTGATACATTATGAAATAGAGGTCACGTGAACCTATTAAATTTGCCAGGATTACGGCGATTACAGCTTATCACTTCCCTATATGATGAGTTCTGCTTTTACGATCGAAAGCATTTAATCCTTTGCCATGGTAATACGACTGTTTCTTATACCTTTCCCAAAACAATCCCTGGTTTTTACGATGCTGGGAAAGACGGCTTTTGAAAACATTGAGGGACAAGGAGAAAATGCTGGTAACCAGCATTTTCTCCTATTCCCACAATGTTTTCTACCCTTTCATAGACAAAAATCATCATTTGCATTCTAATTGATTTGTCTTCTGCAAACGCCTTATAATTTGGTCTAGTCCAAAATTTTGTCGGTTGGGAAAGAGGTTACTGTAACTCTTTACATAACGACAACATTTTAGACTGGTCCAAATTGACAGCACTGGCAGCACTTCCAGCAGGGTAGAAAACTTTGCTCGAAGCGGAGATAATGCTGGTTACCTTTTCCCACAATGTTTTCGAAAGGCCTCTTCTACAGTGTCGTGAAAACCAGGGATTGTTTGGGAAAGAGTTAACCCTTCTCTTTCGAGCTAAATAAGCGAAATGAAACTATCAAGCCCAAAGTAAAACCCCAAATTCTGCTATTTCAAAGGTATTTCTGGGGGTAAGTATATCATTACCGCACAGTGATGATCTAAGGCCAGACTTAAGTTTCTGTGCACTCTGATCTGGATCTACCCTGTCCACAAAAGGTCTTCGACTCGCAATTAGCAGTCTATTAGTTAACCTTATCTAAACTGAAAGCTTTAGCAGACGACATACACGTATTGTACTTTGCTAAAATGAAAGAGTATACAATTATAATTATTTGAAAGTCAAGAAACCGTTTTTTCAGTAAATAACAGGTATTCTTATCATTTAACCACAATATTTTCAGAAGCTTTCTTTCGTCATCATTATCGAGGAGACATTATGTTAACGGATCCTTTGGATCAAGATCAATCTACAGAGAGGTCTTATCTGATCTTTGTCTACACCATCCACTTCACAACATGTCTTCGATCATCATAAAAACATAATAGTGTCCTAAATATGTTATTATAATAAAAAGCTAACCACAATAAAATTATGGAAGACTTTTTTGTTCTGACATAAACTCTGTATTGTGCCGTTTGCGACTATACGTGTTTTTGTGTCGTTTGCGACTATACGTGTCTTTTTCGGAGATTGTAGAGCAGGGATCAGACTGCATCTAAGCGCAAAATGATTTTGCTCTCCACTCCCAGTGGCTCTCTTAGTAGGTTTGATAATACAGAACTAAAGTGCAAAAGATATCTGTGTAATTCGCAGTAATGAGAAGTGTTAAGATGAGGAAAAAAAGCGTGAAATATGATAGGACTGTTTCGCTGGTACATCAGTCACATTTATGAGGGATTTTATCATTCACATGTACCTTCATCCCGCTGAGTGAGTGAAACCAAACGTGCAAGCAGACAGTAATAACCTATACATAGCCTTTTCACAATTATTTTTTTGGGGGAAAAGTATCTTTTTTCAGAGAGTGTAGATCCAAGATCAGACTGCACAGAATGTGCAGTCTGATCTTGGATCTATACTCTCTGAAAATGAACCTAGAGTCACACTAAACAGCCAAAGCGGTAAGATGTAAAAGAAAGGGAGAGAAATATGATTGGACTCTTTCCGTGGCACATCAGTCACATAAATGAGGGGGTTTTTATCATAAACATTTGTCCTGCTAAATGTGATATGGATTTTTTGAAGCCGAAATTAAAATCAGAGATCCACTCTTTCAAATATATATATTTTTTTTTAAAAAGTATCACCTTATTGGACAAAGTATATTCAATAGTAGACTACATGTTCTGTGCAGTCTTATGTTAATCTACACTATTTACAAAAAGTCCTTGAGTCGCGCTTTGCAGTCTACGGGCTTGCTGCTCATCAACTTGACCTCTCTCTCCACAGCTGAAAATACTAATCCTTGATACTCGGATTTTTTTTTTTTCACATAGACTCCCTTGTCTTCAATGTAGCATACCCATTACGAGTTTTTGTGGCGCCGCATGAACGGCGGCACCATATTGGAGAGGTCATCAGACCTCTCCAACAGTGTTGAGTTTAAAAGGCAGACTGCCTCAGAAATTGCTGTCTAAATCCAATCTTTGTAGGGGAATTGTTCCGATACACAGTCTGTTTCGTCATGATTTTATAAAGAAATCGAAGTCTAAAAACTGAAATAGGAAATAGACGTGGTTTGTTTCTATATCGCGAATTTCAACAAAATTGTAAGGATTTATTTGCATATTCCCTTTCCAACAATTTCAATTTTGTATTACAATCTTAAATCTAAACAAAAAGAAGAAAAAGAAAGAATTTCGTTAAAAATAGAAACGAACACAGTGGAAAAAAATCACGTGACCTTAAAACGCGGAAAGAAGGTCATGTGACTTACATAAATTACAAGGACGGATGATAGGGAATCCAGTTTTTGCCATCCACTTTGATGAATGTGTATTTACAACTGAACAGATTTCAACTACCCGTTTATTGTCTTGCTTGTTTCTTTACATGTACCTTGATATATTTAACCTAAAAGCATAAAAAGTATTAGAAAATAATGATGTCGACCTCTCCTGGCTTCTTTTTTAAAGAAGCCACTTGTTTTTATTCGCTTTTGAAAAGTACTCGTGGAGGCAGCCATATTGGTTACTCGGCTTAAAGTCACATCGTAACTACATGCAGGTCATGCCGTACCTGGGCCATTTTGTACAATTTCGGTCTTTTTCTATCCATCTATTTTTATTTTGGTCATTTCGTACCCACATCTATCATTTCGTACTCACTTTGGTCAACTTGTATCCAGTTTTTAATATCAATTTCGTAATCTGGAGCCTAGTTTTAAATTTCGTCGAGGAATGGCTATGACTATGTCTTACCATTAATTTCATATCACGATTGTACGACGCCATTTAGTACATACCGGGTGTTTCATTATATGTGATGCACTTTCAAATAATTGTTGCTTAACTGATACTATAGTTATAAACACAATGCTTGTACTATAATAAAGTAGACACTTCACCATTTTGTATGCATCGGAAATTACAGGAAGACGTTGACGTCATGACTGTTATTTTCGAGATGGTGTTTGAACTAAACTCGCCGCTATCAAAGTAGCAGTTGAGAAAATGGCTATAAACAATACCCCCTGGAAAAAATTTAGTCTGCTTTTTGCTAAAAATTCTAACAGATTTAATTATTTCAAACGGAAAAAAATATTTTTTTACAAATGTTGTTGTTTTACTGCACATCTGTATTTACAATTTCAAAATACAGACTTTAGAAGAAACCAGGGCCCCATTTTACTACTGTAGTTTTGAATACAATTAGCACAAGTTTTTCGTAACCGTAGTGCGGTGGCATTATTCTCCCTCAAGATACTAGTTAATTATCGTGAAGATTTTATTAAACTATTGAGATAAATCAAATTTTGTCCGTAACAACCTTAGTAAAACAGAGCACAAGATCCGTACAAGGTTTTTCCACAGACTTGTCAACTAGAAGTATTTTGGCTTACACCGAAGCCATTACCTATACGTGTAGGGGCTGTTTTTATAAATGACTTGTGCATAGATTACATGCTAGCTGAACATAGCTGAATGAAAAGTACCGGGTCGTCTTTTATTAAGTAAACGTGTAATTGTTTTGAAATTCATAGTATAAGAGTTGTTTTGAAAAGTAGTACAGTTTTGTACCCAGAATTCCCAAACTGTATAGGTAAGTATTTGAAAAATGCCACCTAGCGGATGATAATGGAATTTAAAAGACAGTTTGAGTGTAAACAGTACATAAATAAGGAGGAGTTTTTGGTAAAGATGGTTTTCCAGTATCTACAGTCCATGAGCCCTCACTGCCTAGCAGTAAGCAATGCGGATGGAAGTCACGCTCGATACTTGCAAACTAAGTCAAAAGAACTTGCAATTGTGACAATTGATTTTAATGATAGCTCAAATGAAACATGTCTTCAGGCTACACATGAAATCTGTCTTAATTCCAATGAAATTAAAATCTTAAAATTAGGTATTAGTTAATTTCCTGTATATGCAACGCTATCCTCAATAAAAGTTAACGGAATTCTACTGTTTATCAATCAAGTTATTTGTGGGTCGAAAACAAGGGTGTTCTTTTAGGAGTTTGTGCTGTTTATCCTCAATGATAACAGATATTATAAACGATATATTTTTTTTCCAACCTGACGCAGACGAAGAAAAGGCAATGGAAATAGCTTAGATTTTGAACCGACACATTTTCTGTTGTTGGAATGTGATAAAGTTTCAGAACCATATTTACAAGAATATCCGCGCGAAACTGTGCCTATAGAGTAAAAAGATAAAAATCAAAATGGCGTCGGGTTTAGTAATAAAATAAATGCGTTTTGTTTTTCTCGCGTACATTGTTGACAGAAATAGGAATTTTATCTCAGATAGCTTGCCACTGACCTGATTACTTGTCAAAGTGATGAAGCCAGTTTTTCTTCATCGTTCAATTTCGCAAATTTATTTGATTTTTTCCCCTTTTGTTTGATCAATTGACATGATACAAACATTCAAAATTTTAGACCTTTCAAAAGGAAAAGTAGTCTATTTGTAGACTATAACCTAAAAAAAATAATGGTTAGATTTGAAAGAATTTAGTATCTTTGAATGGATAGAAAATTAATGGACTAGTAGAAAATGACTTTTTCCTATTACCACAATATCAAAAGTTAACTCTTTACCAAACGAGAAAAATTTTAGACAGGTCCAAATTGAAAGCATTTGTAGACGACAAAATAAACGTAACTCAAAAATTTTAATTTCTTTCCAGCAGGTTAGAAAACATTGTGGGAAAAGGAGAAAATGCTGGTTACCAGCATTTTCTCCTTTTCCCACAATGTTTTCTAAAGGCTTCTTTCTCAGGGACGTCAAAAGTAGGGATTGTGTGGTAATTGGTTAAGCAAGAGCTGCATGTACTTGCCAAAGACGGATGCTTGCTGTGTACAATTACATACGGAATATCATTGGTGTAATAACTTTCCTGATGCTGTGTATTTGTTCTTGCAGCGTTGGAACATTCTATATCATGCGAGACCGAAGGAAATACAAGCATCGGTGATGTTATTATGGCATTATATTCCATTAATTACAAGTATATATACCTAAAACATTCTATGACAAAATTGTGAAATTAATGACAATTGATTCGAAAACGGTTAACAAAAAGAAACAATTTTTGGTGCGGATGTTAGTAACTCTTTTTACGAATGGCGGATGAATGATATATCGTGACGACGCTCTCTCACGATTGCGTATCGGCTTGCGTATGTATCGCAATAAGAAAGGAACGCCGCAATAGGGTCTGTAAGTCTCGTTTGGATGAAATGCACTTCCGGAATCACTGGTCGCTATATTGAGATTTTTTCCTCTATTTTGCTTATGCATGTACCGACATTCGTGACGCAACACCGATGTGTATGTTATTCAAATTCTCAAAAATGGGTTTGGAGAGGAAAAACTGGAGATGAAAGATGTTAGTAAGGGTTAAAATATTGTTAAGAAATAATTTTGTGATTTAAATACAGGCCGTGGAAATCAGCGAAAATGCGTAACCCAGTTTTCGTACATCCTTGCAATGGACATGTACTCGGTCGATTTCTGATCTAAGAAGGTCAAACTAACCTAGTTATGGCAATAAAATAATGTTTTTTTAGCATTTCATTCTAGAAATGCACTCATATCGCGTCTTCAGGGGCGTTTAGAAACATATTGCGGTTTTGATATGTTTCGCACCAGTGCAGTTTCGCACCCAAGTGTCCTTTGCACCATATTGAATGTTGCCGGTAATGACAGTTGGAATTATTCGGCCTCATTTTATTCTCATTGAATTGCCTTAGACAGCCATTCTAAACTGGTCGTGAATTATTGGCTTCAAAACCTATTTTGGCATCTTATCTGGAATTATTTTCAGTTAAATTCATCATGTCTAGTTTAAAAACTAGGTATATGAGCTTAACCCTTTAAAGAGCACGGAATAAATCAAAGACGCGTTTCATTCTATAAATAAGATCATGAGAATAATGTTGAAGTTGCCCTCGTCTGGACAGTCTTAGTAAAGCGATCAATGTAGATCAGAGATCAGACTGCAGACTCTCTACAGTCTAGTCATGATTGTACATTGATCACAAAAGCAAATAAAGTGGTCAAAGGCACTTTGAGGGCCATAACAAAGAATTGTAGACTATTTGAATACTCAGAATCAGTACTTGTGCTTGCCTATTTTGATGTAGCCTTTACAAGTGTAATGTAACTAATGATGAAATATTCTGCAGAAAGTCTTTTTGAATACATTGCTTTAGCCTGTTTTGTTTTTTTTTTGCAGGAGGGCAAATTGGCCATGAAATCCTAACAATCACAATAACTGTCCAAAACATCTGTACAGTGCCACATGAAACATCACCTACTTTAGACTCATTGGAAATGCCAAACCAGTAAAACAGAAGATTAATTCATGACTGTCCAAATGACAGCAGATGCAACAGGATGCACTACACAAGATATGATTTGCAGGGCATTTTCTTCTACTTAGAAGAATAGGCACCTTGTTGGCTCTTTATCAAAAAAGCTTGTGTCAAAACAGCCAGGGGGAGGGAAGCCAGGACAATAAATATGAGAAAAAGAGAAAATATTGGAAATCATTTTTTCTGCGGTATTTTGCACCCATTCAAAGACAAATTTCAACAGTTCATTTGCATATCACCTGCTAATCCTCTCAGCTTGACCCAGTCGAAATTTTGTTCTGTGAGTTAACCCTTTACCAAACAATTTTGTTCCTCATTACCCTGAAGCAGAGCGCTTTTGAAAACATTCAAGGAAGAGGAGAAAAAAGCTGGTCATCAGCATTTTATACATTTCTCACAATGTTTCCTTTCATTTAGGCTACAATTTATCATCCTCCAACTTTGCTTTCAAAATAGACATGATTAAAATTTTGTTAAATGTTAAAAGATTAAAATGGTTGCATGTCTTCTTATATAGCCCTTGTTTAATTTATCCTTACAAGTGTTGTTGGACCAGAGACAGCCCAGTAATTCTATACCAGCAGATAAAGGGGTCAGTGGTCTGTCTCCTGTAGATAACTTTTTATGTCTTGCAGCAGACCAATTTTGAAAACATTTTGACCCAAGGACAAATTGGTCAAAATAAGTAATGTCTAATTTTGACATGGTTTAACGAATACTCAAGCTTTACTCCTTGATTAATTTTTTTCACATTCACAAGGATGCTTCTGAAGTTTTGTGCTGCAAATATGTTTCAGAAGCAATTTTATTATTTTTGGTGACTTGTAAGTCTTTACCAAAAAATCCTGAGTTTTGACAACCCTGCAGAAAAATACTTTAGGAGACATTGTGTGAAAAGACAACTAATAATTTTTACTTTCAACACAATGTTTTCTACCTTTTAATAGGTAAATTGCAAAATGTGAGTCAAAATCAATCAATTGTCTGCAAATGCTTTGAATTTGAAGAAGTGCAGAGTTTTATCAGTTGGTAAAGATTAAACAAAATAAACATGAGAAATCTTAAAAGTTTTGTAGATATTTATCTTTATTACATTTGTAGTAACAAAACACTTTTGCATTATTCTCATGTTATTTGGGTCCCTTGATGAAGCAAATTTCTGCTTCAGAAAAAAATATTGTTAAAAAATGCAAAACTGTTTCTTAATTTGCCATTTCTCACAATGTTTTCAAAGGACTATTAATTTTGTGCAGCTAATAAGACTTGTATGTAACGAAATTTCTTTTTCCACACAATGTCAATGACTGAATTTTACTACATGTATATTGCTTTCACTCTTCAAGGAGCATTAAGGATTTTGTTCTAAACATAAACAAGAATATTGCTTGTCCTTTATTTAACAAAGTCATGTAACCTAACTTTACTTTTAACACTAGATAAAATCTGAGGCAAATGGAGAAAAATAATTGAAAGAATGAGATGAAAACATTATGGCAAATAAATATTGCTGACTGTGAGCAACATATTTGATCACAATATTTTCAAAAGCAGTCTACTGCAATGCTGTTTTAATTTAGTGTCATTTCTCGGTTAGGATTTTAATACCCTTTTCACTATTGAGCAGTACCGGTAAATACTATCATGAACTTCTTTGCCGTGCAAAGATGGTAAACATAGAAAATTAATACTATACAGCACTATTTTTCTTTAATTAAATGTTTAAATGACTGCATGTCCAATTATACATATATGAGAACACCATTGCATAACATGTGGTCCCTGTAAGATGCAGTTGTCTTGGAATCATGGTACCTTTTTAGTGTCATTCTTCTAGCAGGAGAAAGCTCTGAAAGTATTTTAGGAAGAGATGTTTGTAAATACATGTATAGTATTTCTTAATACAAGTTTTTAGCTCACTAGAGCAAAAATTGCTTAATTCTTTATCACAGGACAGATCCTAAACTTTTCCAATTGAAAACATTAGGAAACAACAATTTAAATGGGGCTGGAAGAATGGAATTTGTCTTTGAATGAGTAGAAAACATTGTGGAAAAGGGAGGAAATGATGGTTACCAGCATTTTCTCCTTTACCCACAATGTTATCAAAAGGCTTCTTCCTTGAAAGCACTAGGGTAAATGACTTGTATAAATTGAAAGCACGAGCAGACAAAAATGTAAGAGTGGCTAAAAAGTTGAAATTTATTTATGGAACGGTTGATAATACCCTAAGAAAAAGAAGACATGCTGGTCTGGTTACCAGCATTTTCTCCTATTTCCACATTGTTTTCATAAACTGTTTTCTGTACAGAAAGGGTTAAACATTTCATTCATGTGCCAGTTAGTGCAATTGGTCATGGGTATCTTTCCAAAGTACTATGCACAAAGGTAATATTCAGTGTGCATAGTGAAACAAGCATATTGCATTTTTCTTAAATGACCCTTGGCTTTTGAAGCACAATTAATCCTTTACAACACAATCCTGATTTTTAAAGACCCGGAGGAAGCCTTATGAAAACATTGTAGGAAAAGGATTAAATGCTGGTAACCAGCATTTTTTTCCTTTTCCAATAATATTTTCTACCCTCTCAAATAAATTTTCATCATTTGAGTACTAGATCTTTATTCTATACGGCATTAATTGTCATCTGCAAATCCTTTTAATTTGGATCAGTCAAAGATTCTGTCTTGTGCCAAGAAGATAATTACATACCTTTCAGCAAAGTGTCGATCTAGATCAGACTGCAATGAACATGCAGTCTGATCTTGAATTTGAACTCTCTTATATTTGATATTTAAAGACATAATACTGGAGTGGCTGTCTTGAAAATACTTGAATATTACCCAAGACTGAAATTAACAGCGGCTCAACGTAGATCTCGCTGCACGATCGCCCTCGGCAAATTGCGGATTACAAATAGATCTATAAATATCTGCTTTAAAACGTCTTATGTCGTACTTTTGCTTTCATTTTATGCCTTCACACAGCTGTAGTTTTGTGAAAGAAACGTGATTCACCTTTTTTTATTTAACTCTGTCAAAAAAGCATGATTCTATTGAATACGAAACCGAAAGTAGGTTGAACCATCAACCTGTTTACCTGCGCTGAACACGATCTCTTCTTTACTGTGGCGTATTCATAGTCACATATCGTTCTCTGATCGACTACCGAAATTTTCAAATCGCTCGGACTTTTTAAATCTTACTTCATCATTCGTAATTGCTTCGTGTATCTCTCAACATACTGTGATGAAAAGGCGATAAATTTACGGTGGATCCCGGAAGTGATGAACTCTCGCGGTCACGTGACGAGACTTTCGGACCCTATAACTTTAAGTAGATTAAACTCTTTGTACGTAACACGATCTCCTTGTACGCGGAAGTGCGACGTTTATTTTTCTGAGGGTATAAAAAATACAGTTTTAAAATTGGGTACTCCTTTTGCAATATTTCGGCTGTTGCCTTCATCAAGAAATTTGACGTGAAATTGATGCTTTCTACACTTTCTGACTATTTTCCATCCATCATTCTTAAATGAATTCACGTCAAATTTCTTGATCAAGGCAATTTCTAAGCAGAAATATTGAAATATAGAAAACAATTTTAAATTGTGTTTTTGTTTAGGTTCGCACCCTAAAATACGTAGAACGTGCGTGTATAGCAGTTCTGATACGTCATGCTTACGTCACACATACGCTGTAACAGCGAAAACAACACATCAGTGACGATGCAGGAACGTTGCTCAAACTTGCTATTATGTAACGCTATGGTATTGGTTATCATAATACGTAATCGTTGCGTAAGTGCAACTATGGCGAATATGTGGCGTACAAAACGTTGTCACAGCGTACCCTCGTCCTTTTTTGCATTCTTTGCGTATTAGATGCGCACGAATGATTTAATCCGCGTACTTGCAGCGTATTTTCCATATAGTTTTCGCTGCTGAATCGTTGTCCCTGCGATGTCAAAGTATTTGTGGCGTTCTGAGAGTACGGACGACGTTCTTTGCATTGGGCATAAAAAAAATACCTGTTTCCGGTTACCCGACCGACCCTACATATATTTACCACCGACTCTAAACTTTTTTCACGGGGGGGGGGGGGGGGTTAAAAAAATCAGGCGACCACCGACCCTCTTCTTCCGACCTCCGATCCTATCAGGGCTAAAAAATAGCGGTGGTCCGAGGTCCGGACCACCGCTTTTTTTCAGCCCTGATAGGATCGGAGGTCGGAAGAAGGGGGTCGGTGGTCGACTGATTTTTTTCCCTAGTGAAATGGAGATTGGACCCGGGGAAAAAAACAGGGTCCGACGGACTTGTCAAAATAGTGGTTGGACCTGTTCAGTCTTCTAATGAAAAAGTGAGATGCCCGGAAGTATATTCAGTATAAGTAAATCCTTTTCACTACTAACATTAAAAAGGGAGTTTTACCACATCAGTAGACAACATATCAATTCCTTTTTTTCGTCGTTTTGCAAAACACGTAAATATCAATATATCAGTGATAGTGCTTTTTTCAAAGTTTTCCTGTCCTTTCCAGAAAATTTTATCATCTGTAGGTGATTACATAAATCTCCGTTTAGAAACAGCGAGAGAGAGCGCGCTAATGTACATATCAATAATTAATGAAGGGCCAGATAAGAGCACAATACTAAAATAAATAAACAAAGAAACATATACTTTTATTACTTCATTCAAGTACATGTAAACCTAGAATTTTATATCAAACACTGGATGATTTTAAGGTTATTTTTATTCATAATGAGTTTTTCTCGTATACTTCGCCTTGATATTTCGATAATTTTTTAACTGGAACTTCTGTGAAAGTTTCTATACGAGGTTGATACATAGTTACATACCGATACAAGCTCGCCAGATTTCCGTTAAAACCCGACTCTTGACTGGTATTCCGGTCGACTTAAACACGGCACTCATTGATGTCGACAAGGATCCCAGTCAATCGGTCCCACATAAACTGGTGTCTAGGTAAAATATACCTTAGTCAAGCTTAAATTTACGCTAGCGAATACCTTAGTGCCATGGTTTTCATCAATACGCGAAAACCGCGAAGATATCCACAACGCGATCATTTCCGGTTTTACAGGAGATCGAGATCAAGGTTTTACAGTAGATCAAGTTTATTTTCACAAACCATTCTTTGTCTTATTTTTTTTTTTAAGATTTTCTGACAGTGAAAGTTACAGAACTTCTGACAGGCTACACCATACGGGTCACCCAGTAAGAACATCTGTTACTGTCACACCGACGCAATCCTGAAGAATAAGGCTAAGAATGATCTTAAGAATGGCTGGTGAATACGAGCCCTGGTTGGTTGGTTGGTTGGTTGTATTGGGGTTTAACGCCACTTTAACAGCTTTGGTCATATCATGGCGGTCGGTGACGCACATATGTTTCCTAGCTTTCTCACACCAGTACTAACAGAACTTTCTTTCCAAAGCCACCGACTACTTTTCTCACATGCTTCAGCAGAGGTGAGAGGCGAAAATACACCGGAAAGAAAGTTTGCCTCAACCGGGTATCGAACTCACAACCCCCAGGTTATGAATCCGACACGCTCACCACCGAGCCACCCGGGCGGGTGAATACGGACCCTGGACTGCGTGGAACGTGTAGTCTGATCTTGGATAGACACTGCCTAATATTTTTCAAATAATAATAATGATAATTACCATAATAATAATTATTACTATTGCAGTAACCTTAAGAGAGCATTATTCGGCGTTTTGGCATAAAGGTTTATCATACTGCTTTAACCCTTTACTCTATAGATACTCATTTCTACACATTGCTTGTAGGAGCATTTGGAAAACATTGTGACAAAAGGTGAAATTGCTCGTGACGAGCAATTTCACCTTTTGCCACAATGTTTTCTATGCTATCAAAAGGTGTCATTTAAACATAAGAAACGGCTTCATCCTTGCTGTTATTTAGGGTCAATTAGAGGTGCCATAGAAATGCCTTATGGGGTAAAGGGTTAAGAGGAAAAGCGTTAAAAATACCCAGGAATTTAAGGCAAGTATATACATTTACAGTATAATGTTTGCCTCGTAAAAATCTACTGCAGACATTGTCTGTTACAGTTCTGATCATTTGCTGGAAAAGTTATTCCAGGAACAAATTGAATCCGAGATTAGTTGAGAATAAACGACAGTTTTTATTGTAATAAAAAAAAACCAAACAAGGAAGTCGTATCTCAAATTATGGAAACTACGTAACAGTAGAAAGTGTATAAGCCATTTTCTGGAAAAAGATTTTTTTTTGTTGCTAAGGGCGGCTTAAGGACCTTTCAGTACAGTGTAGATCAAAATTAGACTGCACAAAATATGAAGTCTGATCTTGGATCTACACTGTACGATTAGGAGATACTTTTTCAAGAGATAATAAGTTTGAAAAAGCAAAATGCAGATCTTTACCATAGGCTTCAAAGGTTTGGGTTTTTTTAAACTAATTTAGTAGTATTGATTTAGGCAGTAGACCCGTTATACTTCTAGTGCAGCATGGAAAGTTGAAAAATACAGATCAGTACAGGTATAATACTTTTGCAAATTTTTAACCGACCAGAAATTCCTTTGATGTCAATCTTGAAATTATTTGTTGATACTTTTGCTAGTTTTCAGAAAAGTGGGGGGGGGGGGGGGCGGTAATTATCATCTCCTTTTGTAATGAGAATATACTGGTTTTAGATATTTATAAATGATAATTCTAAGAAGGACAAAAAGGAAAAAGTGGCACGGTTAAAGTAGTACAATAATTCTCATTTTCAATCCTAGCATTTTTTATGATAATATTATAATAAAAGAAGCCGTTTTCTATTAATGATACTTAGCTTAACTATTGGTCCATAAAATGCTTATTATTTAAGAACACACTGAATCTGGTGTTAGAATGGTCCTTCGACTTACAGAAAATTGACTGATGGTAAGTATCGACCTAAATATGCTTGCGCGAACTGCGCAGGTTGACTCGGGTCGCTACTTTTTGCAGATGCATTTACAGAATGCATCTAAGAATTGTCGTTTGGTTAAGAGATCGTCCTTGTTTGACATGACCATAAACTATTTTAACCCTTTAGTCTGTAAGTACTCATTTCTACGCATTGCTGGTAGGAGCCTTTGAAAAACATTGTAGCAAAAGGTGAAATTGGTCGAGACGAGCAATTTCACCTTTTTTCACAATGTTTTCTATGCTATCAAAAGGTGTCATATACACATAAGAAACAGTTTCATCATTGTTGTTATTAGGGTCATTTAGAGATACTATAGAAATGCCTTATTGGGTAAAGGGTTAACTAATTTACCCCCTGAGTGCAAAATAAACCAAAATGAATAGACTATACGTCTTGCAAAGTCTAAAAGCAGAATTCACTAGAGCTAGGAAATATTTTTTTATTTCATGGGCTTGACTAATTAAGCAGAGTATATAGATCAAAGATCAGATCCCAAGTCGTATGCAGTCGGATCTAGTCTGTGCTGTCCACAAAATTCCACGTATTGCTTTACCAAACGACATATTTATAGACTGATCCAAATTGAAAGCATGTGCAGACGACAAAAATAAATGTGACTGTAAAATCGAAATTTGATTTGGTAAGGGTAGAAAACATTGTGGGAAAAGGAGAAAATGCTGGTTACCAGCATTTTCTCCTTTTCCCACATTGTTTTCAAAAGGCTTCTACGTCAGGGTCGTCAAAAGTCGTCATTGTGAGGTAAAGGATTAAAGCTATTCAAAAATTATTCCTAAAAGCAACACTTGTTTTGTTTGACTAACGCAAACTACACTGTAACCAGTCATTTATGTGGGAAGAAAGCTTTCGAATGAGAATAAGAACGCAAAAATAACGAAGTAGTCGTTGTTGTTCCTGTAAAGCATTCCTAATTGGTTGTAATCCCATGTGAACTATGCAATATGTCCTTTCCTTCAAATCTTACAGCTTGAGGCCGCTTTTACTTCGTTACAAAACGTTCCCGACTTTTAACGAATATGGCAGAGAAAACATTTTTCTCAGAACTTATGGGCCAAGAAAAAAGTGCTGGTAGCGTAACATTTTCTCCTTCACCAACACTGTTCTCTACATTTTCTACGACACATAAGAAATTTGAGCCACATTTAATTTGTGGTCTGCATTTTTTTCCAATATGGACAAGGCTAAAAGTTTGACCTTTCGTTCAGAATTAATTACTCGTAGGAGCAATTGAATTGGCCCTACAGCATAGAGGTTAAACAAGATAGCCCTGGATCGCTCACCCGTATTTTGCAGAGGACCATAAGCAACTTTTTTTAAGGTATTGGAATTTTGGAAACAAAATCGGTATTTTGCCGAGCACTCATTAAAAGGTCACCTATAAAAATCATTTTAAAATCTGTCAAAATCCCTACAATCATCACCACAGCCATGTTTTTGACGAATCAGAATTCTGAAAATAAATTCCAGGATAGGTCACCCAAAGGCCATTACTTGAACAAGAGCACGTGACCGATAGTGGCTAAAAGTATTAGGTTGAACAAGAGCACCTCATGAGAATGCCAATGATTGGCTGTTGGTTGCTGGATAGTAAGTTAAAATTTCAAGTGGCAAAAGCGGCATAATTTGGACAAAGCAATTTTGATAATTTTGGAGTTACCTGCCCTTGTTGTATAGGTTGATTTTTTACTAGTGAACAAATATTCCGAGTTTTCAGTGCATGTGTTGAGTGGAAACTGAGATATAACGAAGGTTCAAAGATTTTGCACAATAACAACGCAGATGACAACAACAGGGCTTCGTCAATATATCGATGTTTTCTCTGAAAACAGCAAAGCAAAATAAGGGGCATAGTTCAACTCATTACCAAACAGCAATATTTTAGGCTTGTCCAAATCGAAAGCATTAGCAGACGACAAAATAAACGTCACTGAAAATTTGAAATTTGTTTTGTGAAGAGTAGAAAACATTGTGGGAAAAGGAGAAAATGCTGGTTACCAGCATTTTCTCCTTTTCCCACAATGTTTTCTAAAGGCTTCTTTCTCAGGGTCGTCATAAGTAGGGTTGTGTGGTATAACGGGATAAGGATAATTTCTGTGAGATAACTTAATAAAATCTGACTAGTGGTTTCAGAGAAGAAAAAAAAAAAATAAGAATTTCTTTTATCCGTAAACTCAGATAGCCTCCACCCACAACCAACAGCCATGTTTCTTGACGGATCAAAATTTCGCAAACAAATTTTCAAAAGGGGGACACAAAAAACATTTCTTTGAAATTATTTCAAAATCTGACGAGTTGTTTAAGAGAAGAAGAATTTCAAAGAGTTTCTTTAAGTCTATACAGTTCAAAGATGCCCACACACGCCCTGGCCATGTTTTTCGGCGGATCAAAATTTCACGAACACTTTTTTAATATAGGGTCACCCATGGAACATATCTGTGAAAATATTTCAAAATCTGACCAGCGATTTGAGAGGAGAGGATTTTCATGATAAATTTCATTTGGCTGCCATGGCAAATGAGTTTTTGATGGAATCAAATTCTGTGAACGAGTGATAAAAAGGATCTCCCAAGGAATATTCAAGCCAAATGTTGTCCAAGTCGGCGAAGCGGTTTAGGACGAGAAGATGTTTAAAGAATTGTTGACAGCGCTGGACGCA
Organism: Tridacna crocea; assembly: GCA_943736015.1. Lineage (NCBI taxonomy): Eukaryota > Metazoa > Mollusca > Bivalvia > Cardiida > Cardiidae > Tridacna > Tridacna crocea. The sequence goes on along the minus strand of OX031072.1, from coordinate 30,841,009 downwards.
AAGAGCACCCCTCCACCACACATGGTTTTCGACTGATCAAAATTCAACGAACAATTTCTGAAAAGGGTAACCCAAAGAACAAATCTGTAAAAAGTTATTTCAAAATCTGACCAGCGGTTTCAGAGGATAATTTTTTATTGCCATGGCAACCAAGGTTTTTGATTAAATCAAATTCTGAGAACAATTTTTAAAGAGGACCCCAAAGGAACATTCCAGCCACGACGAAACGGTTTAGGAGGAGAAGATATTTAAAGAATTCTTGACAGCGCTGGACGCAAAGAGCCCACCCACCCCTTCAACACGGACATTTTTTTCGGCGGATTAAAATATCGCGAGCAAGTTTTGAAGAGAGTCACCCAAAGAACAAATGCATGTTGCACTAGAAGCGTTAGTAGTGTTCTACGTTAATTCGGTTTTTTTTTTGCCTCAAAGATCCATCGTTTTATTATACAGCTTAAAAGCCTGACATTAGAACTAAGTATATACACCCTCTGTGTTTGTGTGTGTGTACACACAAGTGATACAGTAACGACCCAAAACACTAAACTAAACATAATTTTAGACTTGTTCAAATTGAAAGCATTTGCAGACGACAGATTGAATGTGGATCATACAGGCAAAGTTGTATAAACGGGTGGAAAACATTGTGTGTGTGGGTGTGTGTGTGTGTGGGGGGGGGGGGGGTTGTGGGGCGAGGGGGAAAGGAGAAAATGCTGAGTGCTAGCATTTTCTCCTTTTTCCACCATTTTTTGTTTTCAAAAGGCTCTGTTTCTCAGGGTCCTAAAAATCGTGATTGTCAAGTATAGGGGGGTAGACTTGGATAAGTATTATTCAGTTATCTATCGGTTAAGTGGAAACCACACACTGTTTCACAACGTGTTGCTCAATTTCTTACACAATGTATTTATCATTTTACGTCCTTGGAGCTTAGCACGCAATCCCCGTGCCAGATTACTTTCTATATAGATGAAGGTATTCGTTAATCTGTAATGTCTCATAGACATGAAACCCAAAATACTTAGATACGTTGCAGGATTCCTCTCTTTGCCATTATATTTACTTGATCATATAGACATAAGACTATATAAGCAAAAGCTTTTAACTCGTTACCAAACGACAATATTTTAGGCTTGTCTAAATCCAAAGCATTTGCAGACGACAAAATAAAAGTGACAGAAAATTTGAAATTTGTTTTGTGAAGGGTAGAAAACATTGTGGGAAAAGGAGAAAATGCTGGTTGCCAGCATTTTCTCCTTTTCCCACAATGTTTTCTAAAGGCTTCTTTATCAGGGGCGTCAAAAGTAGGGATTGTGTGGTAATGGGTTAAGCCGTTGATGTATGCGGAAGGGTGTCCATGCAGCGTGTACAGACAAAGAGTTAAATTATTACTGAATCGCGTGTTTGCTTTCTGATGCCGTAAATCAAAGGCTAGAAAGTGCGTGGCGTTGTATTTGTCTAAAAAGATTTGATTGTCTTGGTCTGAGAAAACGTAATCCTTTCGAAACCGTTTTCAGCACCTTCATCTGAATGTATATCATTCAAATCTTATCTTCAGTTCACTAATTAATGTGCCCACCAAATATCAGACTTAAGCAGAATACAAATACATTACCTTAACCCTTTACTCCATAAGGCATTTCTATGGTATCTCTAATTGACCCTAAATAACAGCAAGGGTGAAGCCATTTCTTATGTGTATATGACACCTTTTGATAGTGTAGAAAACATTGTGGCAAAAGGTGAAATTGCTCGTGACGAGCAATTTCACCATTTGCCACAATGTTTTTAAAAGGCTCCTACAAATAATGCGTAGAAATGAGTATCTATGGAGTAAAGGGATATCTAAGTGCTAGGCAGGCAAGGCCATAGGGCTTCGAAAAACTAAGCATTATTATCCCTCAAAAACATTTCTTTGCCTCGGTTTGAGAACAGATCCTTATACCTTTATTTTTTACAATTACGTTTCATTAATAATATGGGTTGTTAAAGCTTAAAATCTTTAATTTTTCAACTGTAACGTGAAGAAAGAGAAATATTAATAAGACATGTTTTTTGTAATAAATCTCAGAGGTCAATGCTGGACATTTGATCCCGGCATTTACTTTCATGAGATATCTTGGTAATAATACTCTCAATCTGATTGACGGTAAGAAGATAAATAGGGAAGAGGGTGTCCGGTGAGGGTGCAGATCGCCTTCTGAAGGTGCATTTAAATATATCCAAAGATAGATTCTGCAAGCAAGCAGTATACTTCAACGGCAATGTTGTGTTTCTTCTAGATCAAGATGCCGGACTTGTTTCTGAATTATTTAGAAAATGTATTATCTACTTTATTCTACCTTATCCTGACCGTTGATGCTGAATATCTAAGTATGCATGTAAAAAGAATTTTGGCTATTATTCGGGAAGTTATTTTATACATGGGAAGGTACAGGTAATTCGCACATACCGTACGAAATAATATTATTTCCATTGCCATTCGGAACATATGCCGAAGGCAGCCTCGTGCAATGCCAAGGATAATAGAATTTTAATTTATGACCTTGGTCAGATTAACCCATTACCACACAATCTCTACTTTTGACGCCCCTGAGAAAGAAGCCTTTAGAAAACATTGTAGGAAAAGGAGAAAATGCTGGTAACCAGCATTTTCTCTTTTTCCCACAATGTTTTCTACCCTTCACAAAACAAATTTCAAATTTTCTGTCACTTTTATTTTGTCGTCTGCAAATGCTTTCGATTTGGACAAGCCTAAAATGTTGTCGTGTGGTAATGGGTTAACTGAAGTAGGCTTCTTTTCGGTGGGAAAAACTCTTCACGTATGGATTAAAAAAAAAATCCATTAACACAAATAAACCTTTAAAAAATTGCAAGACCTAAATAAAATCTGTTACCCATTTAAAGGTAAAACTTTAGATGGTGTAAGATCAGTAGGAGACGCGCGTTTAAACAAGATTAAAACAGTTGGAAAACATTAGTTAAAACTATATCAGATACAAGACATTATTCTATGGTACCTCTGCTATAGTTTCATCACGTTTACTAAATTTAAGTAGCCTGCCCTGGTGTCTCAGTGGTGAGCGTGTCGGACTCATGACCTTGTGGTTGCGAGTTCGATACCCGGTTGAGGCGAACTTTCTTTCCGGCGTATTTTCGCCTCTCACCTCTGCTGAAGCATGCGAGAAAAGTACTCGGTGGCTTTGGAAAGAAAGTAGTGTTAGTACTGGTGTGAGAAAGTCAGGAAACATATGTGCGTCACCGACCGCCATGGTATGACCTTAGCTGTTAAAGTAGCGTTAAACCCCAATACAACTAACCAACAACTAGATTTAAGTAAGCAAGTTCTGACTCTTTACTCGACGGTCGTGTTATCAAGCTCATCAAACGGCTGGTTGATATTCACTCCATCTTTACCATTTAGTTACAGTTCCACCTGTCTAATACCGAAAGGGAACACTGTATGATGAGTTTTTGGCAACATATTAACGATAATAGCAATAGATTTTGTCACCATTGCAATCACTCATTCAGTTCCAGTCAATATGAGCAAGAAAAAAAAAACAAGTATCTCAATTTCTCAGCAGAATGCTTTTCAATGATGTGTCGCCGACTCCGATATTCATCAAACTCTAGTGTGAATTAAACATCGTTATACTGTGAAGCTATTTACAGTGCCTTATCTAAGTAAAGTCACATTCAGTTACCAGTTTAACTTATGTTGAAAATTCCACCGAAACGATCGAGAGAAGGAAGGGTGACACACCATTACGGGACTGATGACCAAGAACCATTCTCAGATGGGTGTTGATTTGTCAATATATAAGATAAATTTTCTGTTAAAGATACGGTGTCGAAACTGGATTTTTTTTTAATTTGAATCAACACGGTCTCAAGCAGACAAGTTAATACTCAATTTCTGATACGTCTTAGATTCATCAGACTACAAAATTTGTTTCATTTAAATTCAAATCCGTTTTTGTTTTCCCAGTTTTCAAACAAAACCCTATAATCAAGCAAAACACCAGAAATTTTAACTTTCAACCTGTCACAGCATCAGAGACCCTTGTTAGTTGTACATAAGATCGTAAAAAAAAACAAAGTTTATGCAAGACCAGAGAATACGATTTTACCAATCATTTGATGGTTAGTTTAATTTAAACGTATTTATTTCACATCGATTAAGATACAAGTTCTGACAACTTATACTAATCTCTCTCGATTCTCAACTTCATTTGATGTCTTTCTTGAAATTATTTGTTAACACTTTTGTAAGTATTCTGATAAGGGAGGTAATCATCTCCCATTGAAATGAGAATATAGTGGTGAAATGAGAATATAGTGGTTTTTAGATTTACAAATAATAATTCTAAGACGGATAGAAAAGAAAAAGTGACTCGGTAAAAGTAGTACGACAATACCCATTTTTAATCATAGCAAATTTTGTAGGATAATACTGTAGTGGAAACAGCTGTTTTCCATCAGAAAGGTACTACCTTAATATGACATTATTTTTAAATCAAAACATGAAAATTGTCATGTCGGCAATTTTCGGCACGTCGGCAATTCATTTATTTTTCCACCATGCAGACCCTTTCTACCAAAGATTTAACAAAGTTTTTTATCAATGAAAATATCGATTAATTTCGGCAAAAGAAAACAAAAACATCTCTAATTTTGGACATGCAAATCCAAATGAACTCCATTTTTATTTGCAGGCTATCAAATGGATGGCCATCAATATGTTTTTAGGAGAGCATTCAAAGTTGAGTGACTAATTTGAAGAGAAAGATGGAATATACTGAAACATTTGTTATAATTTATCTCTATTTTAATGTTCATGACAGAATCTTTATTATTTGCGTGATCGCTGTCGTCACTATATGAACAGACTGACACTGAATTGGAAGGTTTGAATGAAATTCAATGATCGTTTACAGGGACATTATGGTCCAAAAAGTCGTAATTTGCATGGTCGCTGGTCGAAGACTACAGGTGGTTATGTCAACTAAATTGGCAGGAAATTCATGTGGTCTTTTACAGCAAGGGCCTCTTAATGCAGGTGGTCGTTGGCACAGGTTCGTCAATTTATTTGGTTGAGGTTATCGTTGTTTTACAAGAGTTTTTTATATACGGAAATGAAAATAATTTGGCTCTTTTAAACACTTTGTTATTGTATAACAGTTGTCGTTCTAGACCTATGCGTCCAACGTCTCGTCCTTGGGCGTCCTACATCTTGCACATCTGATTTAACAGGTACTTTTGTTTAAAATGAAGAAACTCCCAAAGGCTAAGTTAACATATAGGTCTTGGAAAACCAAGCTTTTTCATTGCTCATTTTCTGTTATCAAGCTTTGACCTTTTGAAAATCGGCAATACGTAATAATTATTAAACAACGAAACAATATCAAGATCGATAAAACAATTGAATATCATAGGACAGAAACATCACCGTTCATGTATGAGGATTTATTTCTTACACAAAGAAAACCTTACACAACACTCAGAGAGCGGTAATGACCTGTCCCCGGATATCAGCCATTATTCTAACCCTGATGCTACAGAACGTCTAGTGTTGACTGTCATATGGGTGCATTTTGTGTATAGCATCGGCACGTTAGTGAGATAATGTAATATTATCCTTATAAACGAGAAGCGAAAAGGATAGACCAATATCGGACTGAACGTAAGTGCTGGTGAATCTTTGTCTATACTCTGTTTTGTACATTTATGGTCGCGTTCGACAGAATGTAAAGGGTGACGGGTAAAGCTTGTGTCTTACTTTCCCGAGACAGATTAATGCTCTCTACACAACACTGGTTTCCTGACGGAAATTGCTTCACATGGCGACAGTGCCAAGTTATATCGGCGCAGACATCTGTATTTCTAGAAATCTAATATATTTTGCACGATCTCGACACTTTTTTTTTCTAAAAGAATGCGGCCCAAGTTCAGATTCTCTTTAAGTACCAGACCGGTTAAGACGAATATGTACTCTAATATAATGTGTACTCAAAAGTCCATATTTTACGGCTAAAAGGGTACATGTTTTTTTTTAACATTTCTACTCCCTTCGCGAAGAATATATCCCCTAGATCAGCCTCATTATACTTTGAAAATGTTTGTATGAGGTGACAGTGCTTTCCCCTACTCAGGGAAGGTGCAAATAGTTGTTTGTAAGTATTCAATCTGTTTGTTCATCTGTCTTCATCTCACATCGGGTGTTGCCGGTATCTCTCAGAGCACAACATGAGTCGTCAGACTTCAAAGGATTGCTGATAATCGTAAACTGTGATGCACATATTTATTTTAACCCGATCCCCTGCCTACCAATTATTGCCATTGAGAGCTTTTAAATGCAACAACTTCGAATCAGTTGTATCTCTATACCTACTTGGACTAAATACAAAAAAAAAATCAAAGGAATGGTGATCGACGGATCTTGTATTCTTGAAGTTTGGAATTATCACACTTGATAAGTTTGAAATATGCTATTACTCCTGAAAATTAAAACTGTATAAACTTTGAGCCAAATATACATGCATAAACACATGGTCCCGACTCTGCAAACCACACAGGAATGCTCATCAGCACAAGCTGTTATGTACAAAGTTCTTTTTAGTGCACGTACATGTAATTAAGCACCAAGGACTATGCTTTCAATTGATTTCAAAATGTTTACCACTGATTCAAATGACAATTAAAAAACAATAATAAGTTTACATTTCTTGGTTTAAAAAAATATGGTTGATGTCCTACACTGTTTGTGTAAACAAAATGGCGGGCTACCATATAATTATCAACACTGTCAAGAAATATGAAATATAACGCCACTTCATTGTTTCTCACTTTTCCCAAATTTTAGCTATGTACTCGTTCTGAGGTCCAAAATCGCAGCGTCGATGGATCACCAGAATTTTATGTACCAAAATGCAAGTTCCCAGTGACAAATAGTTTTCATTGAATTGGGGCACTCTAAAGGGAATTTCTATTTGGTCAGCATACTCGATTCCTGAGACCATAAAAAAGGTAATTTCACTTAACATACTTAGGTAAAGGGTAAAACTTTGCAGTATAATAATTTTGTTGGTTAGGACTTGGAAAGTTCGATCTGGGCAACATTAAATACAAGCCACCTGACCGTGTAACCGATGATGTAGATCCGAGAAGTAATAATTATATAAGAAAATACATTTTCCGCTGTTCATTGTTAAAAGAATGTTCAAATCTTTTTTTCGTTGCAGTTTATACTGGAAACATCGGAAAGTATTCCCCATTTTGTGCTCTTGACGAAGATGTACCAATTTATTGTGCGTTTACTTGTATTGCGAAAGAAATACCTCGCATGTTGTCTGCTGCACGGTGTAGTGTAGGGCCTACATGTAAATTATATGCTATGTGTAGTAAAATGCTACAAATTGGAAGTTACTTTCCGGTCAAGAAAATATTAATGCTGGTACGTAGAAATATCAATGTCAAGGTTATCGTCCTTTTGCACGACCAATTGCTTGATACTTGCGATACGAAGTGTTAGGTTTGGAATGCTTAGTTTTGCAGAAGAACAATTATATATGTATATGTATTAGCCATGATGTCATCATTTTCATTATATATATTTGAATGTGATAATCGACGCATGTCATTGATTCACGTTACATTCACAAAAGCGCTTAAATCTTAAAATGCAGAAAGAGACTTCTTTTCCCTTTAGAGAAATAGTACTATTTACATTTTTTTCTTAAGACTTTTCTTTTTTCTTCGTTGAACCTTTATCTTTAAGGCTAATTGGGGCAAAAAAAGTCATAACATTTAAATTTGTGGAAAACACTGTGAAGATGACAATCCGTTGCTGTGTGGTGGTTCCGAGTGTTAGTCTCTGGCAAACAAAATAATTTTAGAATCGGGCAAAAAGTAAACAAAGGATAGGGTGACCTGGCAGGTTTTATTCTAGTTTTGAAAATATCTTCTTTATTAACGACTGAAACTCGGCCCGTCCGTAGGGTCTATAATAACCACTTGGTTTAGCCAATCAGAAGTTCTATTACTTTCAAACTTGGAAAGTTTTGCAGAATAAGACATAGAACGTTCTTAAGAATGGTTGGTGAAAACGGACCCAGGAAGCGATAACCGAAAGTGATTACAGTAAGTTGTAAGAAAAAGTGCCACAGGAAAAGATCATCGACTTCTCACACCATAAAGTTCTGGGATGAAACCCACACCGCAAGTGCTAGTTAGGGTTTTCCGGGAGCGATAATCGAGAGCGGTTACAGTAAGTTGTAAGAAATGTTTCATAATCGACGTCAAGTAACCAGGCTAAAGGTTTTAACTTCGATCTCTCAACTGTTTTGGTATCCGAGTGCATTCCCTGGTTTGTGTCAAACGATTATTATCGTGATTCAAACTCACTATTGGCAAGTTCATCCATCCCTGTTAAATTTGAAAAAGAGGGCATCATTTAAATCGTATTCATTATTGCAGAAATGTATGTAAAGCAAGCCTAAACATTTTGAACTTAATCCTCACTTTGAGCATCATTGAAAAGATTATTGAGAGCGTTTTCCGACATTTTTCTTACAGATAAGCTTGAAGATTAAAACGTGCAATGCACAGATTTTTTTAATCACCACTTTAACGATAATTCCAACGTCATTAGAATTAAATATCAAAGGGTCTGGTTTGATACCGATTTAATTATAGTATCGAATTTCTCGGTAATCTGACTTTTCCATGGCAAAAGTTGATCATATCGTTGTCATTCGTAATAAGAAACATATTTTTTCACGACGCTCGAATGTTCCTTTTTTATTTACATCTTTGATTCAATTGCATTAAATTGCCTCTAACTTGCAGACGGAATTCTGAAGTAAAACACATCCACATTACAAAGATAAACTGGCCAGATATATCCTTGAAATCAGTGGTGCTATATACCTTTTCAGAACGACTGTATGTTTAAATGACCCTATAGAAAAAGGCTTTCGAAAATATCTTTCCCGTAACTGACTTCCAATTTCGTTATCAAACTTAAACATAAGTTTAATAAATCTTTTATTTAAATGCCATGTAGAACCTACACTAGGGCGCGTTAATCAGTATTGGCGACTAGTACTCATTCGTGTACAAAATGAACTGTAAAACACTTTTTGAATCAAGTTCATCCATGAATTTCTTTATAGGAATTTCCTTGATAGGTATTTTGCAACGTCTGCACAGCTCTATCGTCTCTGGCTGAATGACGCCTCGGCAAATAGCACGTGAAGCACACATACATAAACAACAGCAACTCAGACAAGACTGACACGGCATACTCGGATAACATAGAGGGTTAAAGAATCAGGGACTTCATTCACCAACCATTCTTGAGAATATTCTTAGTCTTACTCTTCAGAATTTTGTCAGTGTGAAAGTAACAGAGCTTCTGATTGGCTAAACCATCAGAAGTTCTGTTACTTTCACAGTTAGAAAGTCTTGAAGAACAAGACAAAGAATGTTCTTAAGAATGGTTGGTGAATACCGACCCAGATCCAGTCTGCTAAAAAACTTTTTTTTTTTCATTTCACACAATATCTTCTTCCTTTTCAAAGAATATTCCATCATTCCAGACGCAGCAGGCGACATTACCGACAACAACATAAACTTCCACGAAGAAAAGAAGATATGTGACAACATACGCAGAATCAACTGTGGATTTCCTCAATTGTCTTATTGTTCTCATTTACTAGTAAACACCAAAATATTTCGATTATAAGATATTTTCGACAGGAAAAAATAGCTAAAGTGTCGGACAGGGTGGATCAAAGTTAGGTCGCACGTTGTTTGCAGCCTTATCTTGATATCCGCAAAGGCGTCTATGCTTTTACATCCGAATTGGAGGCTTAGTAGTGTTAGATAATGTTAGAGTCTTATTTCGTAACTCGAGTGAAATCTTATCTTGAAATAATTGACTTCTTCCGCAGCATACCCTTAGACATAATTAATTTAAATATTAACATTGCTTACTCGTGATTCAAAATATCAATAAAACAAAGTCACAATAGAGTGACTAAATAAACATTAAATGACAAAAGTTCATATATAAGAATGGTAAGCTCCCTGAACGCTCTAAGACTGTAAAATAGGTCATTGTAGGTCTGGCGATTTACGGCAGGACAATGTGGTATGCCATTTTCAAACCGTCTGAAATGTAACAAATGCACAGCCTGCAGATGTCGACGGTCGGCTGCATGTGCTTGATTGCTAGTGAAAAGTCTAAGTCGAAAAAGGAGCATAACTATGTTGTACATATTAGCTGGTTACCTGCCCTTTTTGTATGGGTTCCCTTTATCGTCGGTATACTTCAAAAACCTCGTGACTACAGCTTGCTTCAAGCAACCTTATCACTTCAGTGCTTTCGGTGCTTAAAATTACTAGTTGCATAAGCCCTTGTTGATAATTAAGCAATCAAAGGCTTAGAATTTATCTGATTTTATTTTTTCCTTTTTTCCTAGAAAAAGAATCCGCTTTCTCGATAACGACTTAATTACCGACTCAAATTTCTGCATAATTATAATCCTTTGATGACAGACATCGATATTAGGCCCTTCTTTTATCTTCAGCTCTGTACTAAATAACAAAGTTTTAACCCATTACCACACAATCCCTACTTTTGACGCCCCTGAGAAAAAGCCTTTTGAAAATACTGTAGGAAAAGGAGAAAATGCTGGTAACCAGGATTTTCTCCTTTTCCCCCAGTGTTTTTTACCCTTCCCAGAACAAATTTCAAATTTTCATTAACCTTTATTATGTCGTTTGCAAATGCTTTCAATTTGAACCAGTCTAAGATTTTGTCATGTGGTAAAGAGTTAAACCCAAATTAAAAACTTTTGCCGGGGGAAAAAAATAAATGACCCAAATATCAAAAGTGTTTTAGTAGGTAGAAAATGTTGTGGAAAATAGAGGAAATGCTGGTTACTAACATTTTCTCCCTTTTTCCCGCCAGGTTTTCAAAAGATTTCCTTCTGAAGGTTGTTAAAAGTCGCGATCGTCTGGTAAAGGATTAATCTAAATGACCTTGCAATTCTACCCAGATTCTATTACAATCTATATCTACTGTTCTTTCGATATGGCTGCATTACGTCCTCGGATGAATATCGTTAAATTTAGGGGGGGGGGGGGGGGGAACATCTTCGCGATCCAAGTTTACGATCACTACGTGGATCTTACCTTGGCTGATTGTGCCCGATTTCGAGATTCCTGCGATGCGCCCTCTATTGGATGCTGGTTATTACCCCCCCCCCCTTTACATCATATTTCTAAAAGCAAATGAAATATCGTTTTACAAACCGCTTACGAATACACATGAAGCGATAAGCAGACATCCACGTGGGTTTCCATGTTTACCTTCTATTCGAAAGGTAGAGACCTTGTTCTATTTTTATTAAAGATGAAATGCTACGAGTGATTTCATTCGTTGCAGCTAGAACTGGGTGCATCCAATGATGAAAAAGCGTATTGGGTGAATGTAAAAATCAAGTTCGATCCGCCAAGGGTAGAGTAGCGTAGTGAATCGTCACAAGCTTCTATCTCAGGGAAGTAAAAACCAGGGATTGTTCGGGAAAGGGTTAAGGGTGAAAAAGGGTTAATCGAAAACGGCTCAAGACAAATCACAACAACAGATAGAAATGTGTCTTAATTTGTGAAAACATAATTTCTGACCATTCATCTGCAATAAAAAATTCTCATATGGCTGATTTTTCTTTATTTTTGAATTATGTACAGAAATAATAGTTTCATGTATTCTTTAGAAACAACAAAGTATATCAAGCGGTGTATTTGATCAAGCATTTTAGGTACTGTCAACAAGATGAATACTTAATGTCTCTTTATACTTAATGTCTATTTGGGATGAGACAACACTTCGATCCATAATAAATTTCATGTTGTTCTTTTGCGTCTGTGATTTCAACACATGTAAAAGGAAACTGACATATTACTGATAACGAAATACTATCTTCCCTTGAAAGTGCACAGAATGAAATGTAATAAAATTTCAAACGAAAAAAGCATGAGTATGGCAAATGCACAGAAAAAAGCTTTGGCATATATCATGTAAAACCAACTTCAATGAGAAATATCTCTCTGCTTCATTGGCTGTAGATCCATCTTTAATACGTACTCACCAACCATTGATGTGATCGTTCTTAGTCTATATTCCAAGATTTTTTTTCTTAAATTTGGAAAGAACACAAGTTCTGGTTTGTCTAACCATTCTTTTAACCGATCAGATGTTGTGTTTCTACAAAATTCAAAATTTAGAAAGTTCTGGCAAATAAGAGCACAAAGCATTCTTAAGAATGGTTGTTGAATACGGGCCTTGGTTGCATGAAGAGAAACGTTTATTTCATGCTTTCCGGTAGGATATCGAGAAATAGCAGTGAAAATATTTCTCGATCTTACACTGGTACCACCAGTGAAAATACCGATTTTCACGTTCTTATTGTCTTGGTAAATTGCGCGTGCCTAACAAACCAGATGGGAAATATGACGTCATTTACCTTAGATTTCTCGCGCTTGACGTAATATTGAAATGCGTTGCTATGCGGGATGGGTACACCACGGGGAATAACGGAAACGAACTGTACTGGATTTTGATAAAGCTCCTCCAAGAAAGGGTTAAAAGTATGAAATAAATAGATTTTTTTTTCGGGGAAAGATCGAAATTTATTTCATTTCGTGAACACCATCGGTAATATTTTCACTGGTGGCTGCGCCACTCGTGAAAATCTTACCGATGGTGTCCACTCGCTGAAATAAATTTCGATCTTTCACCGAAAAAAATTCAGCAAAATCACTTCCATTCGTTACAGATGTTTGCATTCTCGTGCAATGTCTAATAACGGCTTCATAGATCTGTGTTTTCGACACAAGCTTTGTTTCCCATCGGATATTACTTCGTGATACTGCAACACTAAGTGACATCGGCACAGACAGCATTATTACCTTCTATTTCCTCACGAACGTCACGGTTATGACCCCTTTTATGTATGTACGATTCCTAGAAGTCTTTATTATTTAGCTGCCAACAACAGGCATTTAATTCTCTCAGCGCCACAGGCAATGTTACGGGCTTTTTTGACGGCATATGTACACGACTTCGCAGAGAGTGCAGCGGACTGATCTTGGTCTATATTGCATCTTCGTTTTGTAGTTTACTAAAGGTATTGCGTGACTGAGTGTTAAGGTATATGACTTGTTACCTCATGGCCCCGAGTTCGAGCCTTACTGGAAGCACTAGGTCACGTGAGAGTTTCATCAGGCAAGATACTTAGAGCCTTTGCCTGGCATTGATGAAACCCAGAAATTTAATCGAAATATTGATGTTAAGTTGCGTAAAACATCAATTAATTAAGAGCATCAGTAGTTAAAGATACTGAAATAGAGTTTAGTTTATGACTAAACGAAGCAAGGAAAAGAACATCTGTGGTTACATTGCGCGTTAATTTTCATAGATCTTCAGATCCAATTAGGCGATAGATTTTCAATCCAGTTACGTTTACGGACCTGCAAGTTAAACAAATTATGTTTCCTCGTTGAAGAGGGCTTCTTTTGACAAAAAGATTATTTCCGTTAACCCATTATCACACAATCTCTACTTTTGAAAACACTGAGAAAAGGAGAAAATGCTGGTAACCAGCATTTTCTCCTTTTCCCAGTGTTTTCTACCCTTCCCAGAACAAATTTCTATTTTTTCAGTCACCTTTATTTAGTCGTCTGCAGATGCTTTCAATTTGGACCAGTCAAAAATTTTCTCGCGTAGTAATGAGTTATATCCAAAATTTTCATGGAGCGATTATGAAACTGAATACATTAGGTTCACTAGTAGCGGGCTGAAGTGTCTTGCCCAAAGCCAATTTCTCATGACAGCAGGGATCGAACAAAGTTACAGATCCACCTAACCACAGAGTATATGGCCTGCAAGACGCGAAAAGGGGCAATCAGACATTTGCGTACACTGATCCAAGACGACTCTTTACGACTACGTTCGATTTTGTCCTAGACTTGCACAAAACAGAGTTACATAAGAAGGGATTGTGTCATCTTGGATTAGCCTGGGCGGACTGCACAGGATGATCTGGGATGACACTTTACCCAAATATTCAAATGTTCGCGTGCTGCAGGCCATATCTAGTCTGACATAAATAGTGGAGCTAGAAGAGTTGCCCATGGAATTAACTCCGAAACTGCCATAATCCAAACTAAAACAGTAATAAAAGACTGATTTTGAAGGTTGCTCTTGTCCAGAATGTATCAACAACGTGGACAGTGTGTATAAAAGATCAGACCGCAATTATAGTGCAGTCTGATTTTGATCTGCACTAGCCGCAACGACAACTAAATAATTGAAAGACACTTTTAGGGTTAATAATTGTCTCAGCAAAGCAGACAGTGTGCATCAAAGATCAGATTACGTTATATGCATTCTATACTTGATCTACAGCGGATGCAAAGATAACTTTAGTAGTGTTGGGAACTTCAATAGTTAATTAACGTCATGTAAAATTTTACATGATGTATCTGTCAAAAATAATTTCTTCATTGTCAAGTAGATAAAGACTCTCTCCCAAAAATATTATCGTCAAAGTGTTGTATAAATGGAAATATTCGCGACGTGGAAATTTTTACGATTTCGCGAATTGAAAAATTCCACAATTTTTTCTGTTTGCATATTTTACCACATGTATACCAACCAATAAAGAGTGTTTTGAATTCGCAAACATTTCCGTACGCAAAATGCCCTTGATTGACAATTCGCAAAATTTTCGATACGCTTATATATCACCGTATATACATGTAATTACTGTGTGAGTTTTATTGCTCATTTCTTCTTAGCCTTTTGGTTATAGCTGCAATTATAGTTCTAGTTGGTTTTCCAGATCAAGCTCTGATTATATAAAAGGTGTAATCTATTCTCATGTACATTTTTTCCCAATATTTTATGAAATTCTCTCCTTTTCTTATCAGCAAAGGCCTTGACAACATTGTAGTTTTGTTTAACTGCCAAAGGGAAGTTAGCTTTGCGCCGTTACTACGTTTGCAAAAGCTCTTCAGCGAACTACTGGAACTAAAACCTTTACCTTTATTTCATGCTTTCCGGTAGGATATCGAGAAATAGCAGTAAAAATATTTTTCGATCTTACACTGGTACCACCAGTGAAAATACCGATTTTCACGTTCTTGTTACCTAGGTAAATTGCGCGTGCCTAACAACCAGATAGGAAATATGACGTCATATACCTTACATTTCTCGCGCTTGACGTAACGTTGCTATGCGGGAGGGGTACGCCACGGGGAATAAGGGAAAAGAAATGTACTGAATTTTGATAAAGCTCCTCCCAGAAAGGGTAAAAAGCATGAAATAAATAGAGTATTTTTTTTTTTCGGTGAAAGATTGAAATTTATTTCATCTCGTGAACACCATCGGTAATATTTTCACGAGTGGCTGCGCCACTCGTGAAAATATTACCGATGGTGTCCACTCGATGAAATAAATTTCGATCTTTCACCGGAAGAAACAAATATCCTCTATTTCTCCTACAGAATTAATTTCTGAAGCAACGTTTCAACAGCCGACTCGAAAAGTTCAAGGTTAAAAAAAGGTACTAGATCTAGACATGTCAAATTTGATGTTAATTAACCATTATCCTACTAAATAACTAAAAAAGAAATGTTCAATTCGATAGTAAAACCCCAAAAATTGTTATTTCAAAGGTATGTTTTGAGGAAAGATACCTCCAGATCGGACAGCGTAGATCCAAGATCAGACTGCACGTTCTGTGCAGTCTGATATTGATCTACGCTGTCCGCAAAAGGTCAGTGAGTCGCGATAAGCGGTCAAAGGGTTAATACGAATTCCAACATGACACGTTTATAACTCGAAAATATAAAGGATTACCCATCACAACACACATATGTAAGATCGGACAAAACCTGAACATGTCATGTACTGCATTGGTTGCCATGATATACGCCTGCAAAAATGCATGGAGAAGCCCGTTGATTTCAGGGACGCCATTGATCGAGACAAACGTCGTTATCGTTCGTGTATATTCGAACTAGGTCTTCGGGAACGTCACGTGATAACATTGCATCTCATTAGTGCTATGACGTAGTACACATGACTACTGTTTATGCTATCGGAGAGTCAGATTGCTCATTCAGAACCTGTTTTCTTATATAGATGTAGTAAATCTTTCCTGTACTGGTGATAAATGGATAAGCAATGATCAGTGTGTGTCTTTGTTTCTGTTTACGATGTCGAAAAACTTTTTCTTTTTCAAACCTAGAATGGGGACAAAACGATCAAAGAGGGTTTGTTTCGATGCTTTTTTATGATCACGTGGTGTTTACGTCAGTAACACGTCACTGTGAAGATTTACGAAAAGTCGGCTAGTCGTCTGCGATCATCGATATAAACAGATAATGCGGCATAGTAGAATCTGTTTTGGTTTCAAAATTTTTGTTGCCACTGACTGGAACTTTTGCGAACTGCACTTTTACATATCGTGAAAGTCATGATAAACGCCATATTTTTACGTGGTAAAATGATTTTTACTTTTTCTTTATAAACATGTTGTGTAATCTTTATTTTATAAACATGTTGTCATTTCAGTTTGTCTACTGACACTACAAGTTACATTCATTCAAAAAATCTACTAAAATCGTTTGACAACTAAATGTATCATGAGCGAGAAAGGTCCTTGCAGAAAATTTACATACAGCAAAAAGTTTCGTCACAGTTTGGTTAGCCTGCCTGAGGATCCTTCTTCACAAATCATTTTCGAATTTCACGTCAGCGGACTCTTTATATTACAGCAACATCTAATATAAAAAATGCCAATCAACACAGGCGGCCGCTTTTCACTCTCACACTTTCTTTTCACCAATACATCTAGAAATCTAATTCGACGATGACACTGTTTTCTCCTGCAGTTTCTGGTTTAAAAGATTTCAGTGAATACGTTTGTCAGTTTCTATTAGGGAAATGGAAAGCAAATATCTAATATCATTTCTTGTTATGTCGGTTGATTTAGTTTTCCACCCATTCTCCAATACCCTATGGCATAATGATATCCAGCTATAAATATAAAGCATTAGATACTTTCAAAGAGAATTGCCTCGTCTACTGCCAAAAATGTATATTTTTTCACTATAATGAGTACGAGATTTTCTAAAGTTTAAATGTAAGGGGGCGCAACCATGGGTTCAGTATCTTCAAATTTAACCCATTACCACACAATCCCTACTTTTGACGACCCTGAGAAAGAAGCCTTTGGAAAACATTGTAGGAAAAGGAGAAAATGCTGGTAACCAGCATTTTCTCCTTTTCCCACAATGTTTTCTACCCTTCACAAACAAATTTCACATTTTCAGTCACTTTTATTTTGTCGTCTGCAAATGCTTTCGATTTACACACGCCTAAAATTTTGTCGTCTGGTAATGAGTTAAAGTACTATTTCACACTCAAGCTTCTTAGAGCAATGCAGTATAACTTTGTAGACTGCACAATACTGGCAGTCTGATCTTAATTTACACTATTCGATCGTGAGATTTTCCTTGGAAAGGATTAAATCGCAATATTTGTCTTTTTACTTTCAGTTGGAAATTTTCATTCTCTACTTTCAGTTGGACATTTTCATTTTCTAATAGATTTAAGCTTAATTATAAACACGGAGTTGTTCAAGGAACAGATTAAAGATGGATAGAGTGTTCCAATTACTTCTAGATTATACCCTTTCGTAGTATAGTGTTTTTCACAGATGCTACAAGCCTGCAAGTTTACGGGGATTAAATAGAGTTTATTTCATTAGCTTGTGGTTAATATGGGGAAATATTTGCCGAAAAAGGGAAAGGTATGCGAAAATAACGAGTGTCGTGAGGCATTCGCTATTTTCGGAGACCTTTCCCTTTTGGGGCAAATATTTCCCCATATCAACCACAAGCTGATGAAATAAATTATATATTACATTTCATCTGATTATTTTGTTACCGGATGCCACTTTTAAAACTAGTGATCTCAAGTCAATTAACCAGATTTAATCCTCGGATACCCCAGGGTCTCCCTATTTGCTACGCTACATCGATGTAGCGTAGCAAATAGGGAGACCCCGGGGTATCCGAGGATGACCAGATTTTCGACAGAAGGAAAATATTCACTGTGACGGGGAAATAATTACCCCCAGCTTTAATTACGTCATTTCTTTAACCATAACATTTCTAAAAGCAGACACATGAAATATAATATATATGGATAATTTGACTCGAACCTACAACACGAGAGCTGATTTCGGTCCTGGTCTTTATTACCCAAGTCCGTAAATCAATTTATGATCCCACCTGATTTGATTACCTCCCTGCATATTCATCCACAGTTGTACATGACAGGATAAAAGTTTTATCCCGTACCAGAGGACTAAGATTTACACAAGTCCCTGCTAGACTTTTTAAGGTAAGACCTGTGTAATGGAAAACAGCTATTTTCACAAAAATATCATCCTGCAAAATTAGCTATATTAAAGATGAGAATTATTGAACTACTTTCACCTGTTCATTTTTTCCATTTTTTCCTTCTTTGAATTATCATTTATAAATCTAAAACTACTATATTCTCAATTCAAAAAGAGATAATAATTACTTCCCTTTTCAGAAAACGAACAAAAGTATCAAAAAGTAATTTCAAGATAGACATAAACGGAATTTCTGATCCGTTAGAAATGTGCAAAAATATCATTTCTGAATAAATCCTTATTTATCCTTATTTATCAACCAATTAGAATTTTCGCCCCATGTTCACCGAAAGTGCATCACACAGATCTTACCATAAGCGGAATTTTATCAAAAAGTATTTATACACGATGCTGGCGCACTTTCCAAAAGTTAGAAGTATGTCAAATTACACTATATTAAAACATACTTTTTCCATCAACGAAATTGCTTTGCTTTTCGAATATTATCGTACCTTTTCCATCGACGGAATTGCTTTGTTTTTTCAAGTACTATTACTTCTTTTCTATCGGCGAAATTGCTTCGGTTCTCAAATAGTATCATACCTTTTCTATCAACGAAACTGTTTTGTTTTTTTTAAATATTATCAAATCTCTTTTTCTCATTCACTCGCTTTGTGGTATTTCATAGCCGTTTTTAAAGATATAACCTAGGTTATTTTTATCGTCCCACAAAATCAAGCCATAGTTTTGGTGGGCTTGGTATGCTCTGAGGAAAGAATTACTACCTTGCTTTTATTCAAACATACTACTTCTTCTCTGAAAGGATGTGCCTATATAAAAGTGGGCTAACGATAAGAGTACAGTAACTCAGCCATGCCTTGAGAATGGGGCTTAACCCTTTCCCAAACGACTAATTTTAGACTCTTCCAAACTCAAAGAGTTTGCAGACGACAATTTCAAATTTGATAAAAATGACAGAAATTTCTCCAAATGGATAGAAAACACTGTAGGAAAAAGGAGAAATTGCTCGTTACGAGCAATTTCTCCTTTTCCCACTGTGTTTTCAAAAGACTTGTACTGCAGACACGTAAAAACAAGGGTTTGTTTGGGAAAGGGTTAATAAATCTGCAAAAAGTATCGGCTCAGGTCAGTCTGCGCAGTCTACACAGGCTGGCCTGGGCTGAAACTCTTTCCTCTTGATCAATTTTATGGCCAGGGCTGAAACTCTTTCATCTTGATCAATTTTATGGCCTGGGCTGAAACTCTTTCATCTTGATCAATTTTATGGCCTGGGCTGAAACTCTTTCATCTTGATCAATTTTATGGCCAGGGCTGAAACTCTTTCATCTTGATCAATTTTATGGCCTGGGCTGAAACTCTTTCATCTTGATCAATTTTATGGCCAGGGCTGAAACTCTTTCATCTTGATCAATTTTATGGCCTGGGCTGAAACTCTTTCATCTTGATCAATTTTATGGCCAGGGCTGAAACTCTTTCATCTTGATCAATTTTATGGCCTGGGCTGAAACTTTCCTTTTGATCAATTTTATGGCCTGGGCTGAAACTCCTTCATCTTGATCAATTTTATGGCCTGGGCTGAAACTCTTTCCTCTTGATCAATTTTATGCACGTCAAAGGAATGTTCTTTATATGGCCTGTAACACGCGAAAGGGGATATTCGGACACTTGCATAAAGTGTCGTCTCGGATCAGCCTGCGCACTCCACCCAGGCTAATCCGAGACGACACTTTACGCTTCTATGTAATTTTCTGTTTTGCACAAGTCTACTGTAGCCCAAAGTCTAATCTAGTCATAAGGTGCCGTCCCGGATTAGCCTGCGCGGACTGCGCAGGCTGATCCGAGACGACACTTTACGCAAATGTCCGAATGCCCCTTTTCGCGTGTTACAAGCCATATCATAATCTAATCGTCTTTCCTGTCCATAATCAAGTGATAGCTTGCGATTAATCAGAGAAATTAATTTAGCCCCTTTTTGCCACAGCACGGTTTTAATATTTTTAAACTTATTTATGTTTTAAAATCATTAAATGGTGTCACAAATGCATATAAAAGAATTACCAGCCAACCATTCTTAAGAATGTTCTTTGTCTTATTCTTCGGGATTTTCTGACTGTGAAAGTAACAGAACTTCTGATTGGCTGAACCAAATGGTTTAGCCAATCCGAAGTTCGGTTACTTTCACCTTGATGAAATTCTGAAGAATAAGACCAAGAACGTTCTTAAGAATGGTTGGTGAAGACGGACCCAGGTTAAATTACTTACGTTAAGTGTCGCACCCTCTTCGTTTCCTAAGGCCTGTTCCACAATGTTCTTTCCGATACTTTTTCTTTGTAGTATATATCAAATTTAATGAACAGCCTTTTTAACCTGAAAGTATACAAAACAAAAATTGTGTCAACGACTCTTTCTCTTTCTAAGACAGCTCCGTCTATCTATGTAATTTGGGCCGAGCTTGGAATAAGTGCTGCAAAGAAAATCAAAGCAGTGAAAGCACTGGTGAGATAGTGTTTAACCAAAGTTGAAATAAAAAATGTTATAACTAATTATAAGCATGTAATGGTGCATTTCGCGGCAGAAATCAATGGGATGAGCTAGAATGGACGAATGATCGATCGACGTACTTTGACTGCCCAGAAATATCGAGATGAAATTCTTGAGACACAGGTAAGGTTTCTTTTTTTTGCTTGTGCTGTTGGTGATAGGTTAATTTTAATGGACGATAAAAATTATCGCGGCCCCTATTGATCAAGAGTACTTGCAAAGGGAGGTTATCTAGCGTAGGGATTGGCTATCCTGTTTGCCCGACCATAATCCAATTTGACATGTAAAATGAGTTTCAGAACCGCATTTCAGACCGTCAGGTTCAGCCACAAAGCATTAAGCAACTTGAAGGAATTTTCATTCCACCAAAGGTTATCCAAAACCTCATAAGGGGCATGCAGAGATGCCAAACTGCCATTGATAGCTACGATCTGGCAAATTGGGGCTTACAGAATCTCCCTGATGCATTTTGCAAGCCAAATCAATGTTTAATTATGGATTCATAAAATTCCTTTGGTCCAACAAATGACTTGTCCATGATTCACATTGGTCCATTGATATGCAGAAATCATATGTTTGGCAAAAGCTTCGATCCTTCTAAGCCTACAGACTGCCATGTTTCCATACTTTTTGCAAATGTATTAAACCTCCTTTTCACAGATCCGAGTGTGACAGTGTTAGTGCACGCGCTCAAAGATAGAAGCGGACATAGCAAATTTCTTTCAAAATATTTGGATCCTGAACACATAACCTGAATTAAATGGAAATGAGAAATGAAACGTGCTCAAATAGTTTAAAAATGATTTTACCCAAGCTTTTTCGGCTTGAAGTCTTTTTTAAGGATTTGAAATTAAATGTTGGGTTAGTTTAGTGTATTTGTCTTAAAATAAACCACATTTCAATTTACAGGAATGCGTTGAAACGGTACGCCTGTTGTCTAAAAATAAGTCAGACGGTTATTTTCTACAATCTGGAAGCGTTTTGTTTTGAAAGATCTAGCGTAATATTTAAAAATGGCTGGGACCGCGCATTTTAAACATCGAAACAAGGATCAAAGAACTGAAAGGACTGAAATTTTGTTAAAGATATATAGGATCTGACATGAGTTGGTTTTTGAGATAAAAAATTATTAAACGAGTCTACAAAAATGTTATTGAGCGAGCCTTTTGGCGAACTTAATAACATTTTTTGTGGACGAGTTTAATAATTTTTTACCTCAAAAACCTACGAGTGTCAGATTCTTTTTATCACATTACTGATTAACAAGACTGATTTTAGTCCAAAATGTGTTAAACCAGAGGCATACATGTATCACGTGTACTGAAATTTACATGAAGCCTGTGCACTAACTTTGACCGGTACACTACGAACGCAAATAGTTCGGAGGAAACTTGAAAAATATTGATTTTTGTTCGAGTCTAACAGTGATTAAATTAACAACTTTATCATGACAAGAATTTTGACCGCTAATTTCCTTCAGAAACCTAGGTCAGCAATGTTTTAGAAATGAAGCGTATAATTACAGAGTGTTTACCAAATACAGCACTATTTTCTTATCTCACACTTGTGTGAAACAAGAACATTCGTAATGGCTGTATCACATTGAAAACAAGGAGTGTAATTTGATAAATTTGTATCGTGGAGATACGGTTGGTCGTTTCTTTAAATGTCATTTTCTTTCGATTTCAGAGGCTCGTACCGTGCAGAATCTCACTATATGAAAGGTTTTACGCTTTTTATACTGCCCGATTGTGTCTCTTTGGATTTATTTACGCACAACTCAATGTCTTCAGATGAGTGTCCTGCTATTTTAAACTGTTCTGCAAAAGGAGACATTTCAATTTTACGGGTCTGAGAGGAGAAAGTTCATGCGATTACTTAAGGCCTGTATAGTTTTGCCAACATGTTGTTTCTGATATATACTTTGCCACTGGTGAGGTAAACAAACCTTTTAGTTCTAGGATGGAGTTCCATCTTGACAAAAACCGCTTACGTGGCTGGCTGGCTATACTGGGCTGAAAACTGATTTTTAAATCTTTTGGTACTTTGAACTTTATGGGAAAAAGAGTTGTTTCGACCTAGGTCACCTCCGTTGACTGAGTCGGCTGGCCTTGGTCAATACTCTTTCAATTGCACCAAACCCTCTTTTCACAAATACGGCCCATTAATAGACAGGACAACCACATTTACCATACCCTAAATTGTAATTAACATTCTGAACAATCAAATAGACAACTTTCACCTTCAAAACAATTTAAGGAAATCAACGGTTTTGATAATTGTTTCTTCGATGTTTGTATGAGGGCCAGCGGCGGATGAGAAAAATATGATACGAAGCAGTAGTAAAACAAACTCTAAGGAAGCTTGGTTAGGTGCTCTAAACACCACAATACGAAGGCCGTTCATTTAATTGTGTTACCGATAGGCCTTTATACCACGTGACCATCTGTTTGACATATACAGAAGTAAAACGGTATCCGACATGTAAGTACAGTCTAAAACCCAACCTGTATGGGCTGTGCTTATTAACGACTACTGTAAAGTTGAGGGTATATGCTAGCTAACCATGATTGAATGAAAGGTTTTTGCTTGTAATAAGCTGTAGTTACGAGATTTTCGAAGTAAAGCGATGATCTGTCGTATGAAAATTCTACTGTATCTATCGATTTGGCGATGACAAAATGATGGGTTTTGTCTTTGAAACGATGAAAAACATTAGGTCTTGATAAAGCGTTGTATTGCATGTTTTACTTCATTCGTGAATACGTTATTTCAACAAGTTTGAATTTCCGTTTTTCCCCCTTTTAAATGTCGCATTTTGTTAAAGACGTGTATACTTGCCACTATTTAGTAACCAGTTACATATATTGCAAAAGTTAACTTTTTGGTAACAGTATCGTGTATCTCGGAAAAATATCAATGTTGTAGTTGGGTCATGTTCACTTTTATTTTCAATCCGTTATGTTTCAAATTTTAATTCCTATCAAAACTTCATGTTGTCTTTGCCGATGCTGTTTCTTATCGACCAGTTTTGAGATTCCCTGGAACTGTTATAGTTGCCTTGATGACACAAGAAATATTTTCTCGGTGAATAATTGAAGCCGTAAAAATATCCCGTTCCTATGACAATCCTAAAAGCTTGAATATTTGAATACGTGCAAGTTTTTTGTGTGTGTGTTTTTACGAGTGCTTGTTTTCGAGAAGTCGATGACAGTATTGAGAAATATAAAACCTTGTCCCTAGAGGCTTTCGCTCTGTATCATTTTTTAGTGATTTTTGAATGTTATACTGTCTACACACGTGTCGGGCATTCCTGTTAAATCTTAATTGATGCTATGGTTTTTTAGATCATTTGCTGTGTTGTATCTTAAGGTTTAGATATTCCGGCTATTTCTATACGTTAGATTCACCATGTCATCGTATAGACTGTAAGAATTGACATGGCAGAGAGCGACTTACCGTTGTCATTAGGCGTCCACTTTACTTTTCGTTTTGGTGTCCTCGAGCCAGTTCAGAATTGTTCATCAGAAATAAAAACACATGCTTTATGCCTATAACAGAATTTTTTCTGTACTTTGCTTTCTGGACATATTGAGTACATATTCTTTAACGGTCTGAAAACATTGTGGAAGAGTGTGCTTCTTAGCCATGTCGTTCAATTGTCACATTCTCCATCCGCAATTTTGAACTTTACGGTGTACAAGTAAATATTTCCTTAGCAACCGTTGGAAGCTGAATCCTTTATTAAAAACTCAAGATATGGATCAGACTAGAGGTGTAAAATTTTCATTTCCAGTGAGAATCATTCAAGTTGTCAGACTCCTTCATACGGTCACAGTTTTCTGTCCAAATTTAGGTTTAATACAACGTCATACTTGTTAAAGTCACGAGCTGGGTTGCTAGTATGTAATCAAATCTTGTGTACATTTTCGACCAATCGCAATGTGGGTTGCGCACATTATTTTTGTGTGTGCGTCTCATTCCCACAATTATTTTGTGTGTACGCACAATGTTTGTGCACTCACAAGATTCTTTTGAGTACAGGCAGCGAGTATGAATACATTTTCTCAGTCGTGGTCTCCGAATCGTCCGAACTTGCTAGGGTCAGAACCACTTGTAACTAGCCTTTAAGTAGATTTATCCAGATTTCCTTTCCGTTAAGAGTAAGGATTCTAAGATATCGTCCAGCTGTATCTTGTCATCATTCATTGAATTTTATAGATCTTTTGATTGCTTTTGTCGACAAGACAGATTCACCATTCAGGTCTGGTCTTAGTCTTGAACATAGGTCTATTCGGATAACGTTTTGGTTGCTAGTATGTAATCAAATCTTGTGTACATTTTCGACCAATCGCAGTGTAGGCCTACTCGGATAACGTTTTGCGTCGGCATCAGTGCTTCCTTTCGGCCGACGTTTTGTTTTCTTATTCATTGATATCGACTGCATACAGCTATCGGTTCTGCAGTAATTAAATCATATTTCTTGAATTAACCGCCAGCTTTTGTAGTGGTGTTTTGTTTTAAAAGCTCGGAGACCCAACACCCTACCACAGGACGCAACATAGTTATTGGTGTCAGAAGTGGGATTTGTTTAATAAAAACAGATCTACATATGGATCAGCACGCCATCAAATATATATAGTGATCTAGATAAGCATAAAAGCTTATGAGACACAGTTGAAGTTCAACTTTCAGTTTGTTTTAGTCACAAAATATGAGCGACCCCATACAAGTGGATAGTTCTGGTGAAATAACTTTTAAAGCACCCATCAATCAAAATCAAAGCACTGAAGGCATCGAGCTTGAAAGTGACCCTGCCTTCTCTCGATGTGCATCAGTAACAATGTTGGATGCTGAGATGAATACTTCACGCACTTCGACTGATTTCGCAATGCATGCTATGGTTACTAACATGACAGACATGTTGAAAGATGTCGTGAAAGAGCTGAAAGCACCTCAAAATTATCATGGCCCGACTCAGACTAATAATGAATACAGACGTCACAATTGCACTAATAATATCACTTTTAAGTTCTACAACAGAGAACCTATGCACCACGAAGGTAGAGATAAAGGCGATGTGTATTATGCCCGCACAATAGGTCTGAAAACTCACACAGGAATTCCACCATAACGCAGCACATACAGGATAGGACACATTCACCTGTACACATAGGTAATACGGTGAATATTAGTGATCTACAGCATAGTCGTTTAATTGCCAGAGCAGATGGACCCCAAATTATGAGAGTAGTAGTCAACAAGCAGGTGTAGGGGATGTTTATCAGCAACCCGCAAGACACAGTTGTGATAGATGGACCAATCATAATGACCCATATCGGCACACCAATACCAAATATTCCTCACAAATAAAACTGCCGCCATTTACGTGAAGGAATGGCCGACTTGGTTAGCTAAACTTGAATTTCTGGCTTCCAGGTGGCTCTGGTCTGAAAATGGTAAGTTAGACCAACTATTGCCCACACTAGAGGATGCTGCTGCTCAGTTTGCTTTTTCGGAGTTACACCACAACTACTCAACAACTATGAAGAACTGGTGTTTGAGATGAATATCGGATTCCACATAATCGAAACGCCCAAATCATTCGCTGCCAAGTTCAATCGCTGGATACAGAAACCCAACGAGACTGTAGAAGAATTTGCTTCAGACCTTAAACGTCTATATGACATGGCTCTCGGGTATAGTGATAGGAGGACTAGGGATGAAGATCTGGTACAACGTTTCTTAGATGGGCTTTACGACGAGCAAGTTCGATTTGAGGTCGAATTCAACAAGGACCCTAGAAATATAGTCGATGCTCTTTATTTCGCTGTGAACTTGATCTAGAGTAGAAATATTGACAGGGGTGAAAGAAGATATTGGTCGAAAGCACATATGAGGATAATAGCCAATTCTGCGATATCACAGACGACGAGAGGGATGACTCTGCTAGAATAAATGTGCTCAATAGAGGATACTTCAGAATAAAGTCAGAGAGACAGTGTCAAAGCTCATCATGTGATCAGACTGAGAAATGTGACTGTGGCTATTGAGAAGCAATTGCTCCAGCAACTACTCGAAAGACTGGAAAGGCTTAAAGTCAGTAAAAAGTCTAAACGCCTAGAACATTTCAGGGGTCCGATAAAAGATAGTGTTTGTACTGTCATGAGGGCATCTCATTACAGACTGTCCATAGAGAAAGAAGGGTAGTGGAAGCTCTTCAAAATCAGATGATGGAATAAAAGATTCTAGTGTGCCGCCTTTAAACGGGAAGGGACCAGCCTTTGCCGCCAAAGGGACGTCTAATTAGATGACAAGGTAATAGAAGGCCAAGAAATGGGTCAGTACCCTGAAAGGGAGAAGCTAGAGTCCAGAGAGGGTACAGATCGGGTTCATGATCTATGGGACGGTGTGCACATCTGGGGACAAACGGTCATCTTTACAGCGGACACAGGGGCTTCAAAAACTGCATTTTACATCTTAATGTATAACAGAATGGATTGGAGTAAAAGACCAAGATTGAGTGGGTCTTTCTGTTTGATAGGTACAGGTGGGTCTCCGATAAAGGAACGGGGCAAGGCTACCTTCAAACTGACTCTGGATCAATTAGAAGTTATATCAGAGGCTATTTAGTTGATGTTGAAGACGAGGCACTTTTCGGGTATGACATATGAGGGGACAAAGGGAATGGGCTTGCAGATATGTTGCTTAGTAGAAATACCATCAAATTGGGTGGTGATGAAATTCCGTGTTTGCAAAAACAAAGGCCAGTGTTCAAGAAAAATCGTGGTAGCTGATGACGAGCTCCTTCTTGGTCAAGGCGAGACCATCATAAGTGTGTATGTTGAACGGGAGGAAAGAAATGAAAGTCAATCTGGTGATTTCATGGTAGAAACAACGGAGGCTTTTCAAGAACGATATCCCTTGCAAATGGCTACAAACCTTGTCGAGGTAAATAAAGGACCCAGCTGCGAAGTACGAATCCTGAACCTTTTCCCAACAGAAGTAAAATTATGGCAAAACGCTGAAATTGGGAAGGCCAAGAGGATTGAGAAGATCGTGAGCATAGCTTCTGAAGCAGATCATCTGG
Source organism: Tridacna crocea (assembly GCA_943736015.1). Taxonomy (NCBI): domain Eukaryota; kingdom Metazoa; phylum Mollusca; class Bivalvia; order Cardiida; family Cardiidae; genus Tridacna; species Tridacna crocea. The sequence continues at coordinate 30,812,878 of OX031072.1, read as the reverse complement.
AAGAGAAAGATAATATTTTGGTTATGCAAGGCGTGTCCAGATTGGTGAGGCGCGGAAAGTACATAGCTCTGAGCTTGAGATGGCTATTGAATGGGAGGTAGCAAAGCATTTGAAGTCACTGTTAAAGAGGTAAGCAGAAGGAAAAACAGACCATAAGAAAGCCGTTGTAACAGGATTGCTGAAGAAGTATCAAAGCACCTTCTCGAAGTCCGAATGGGACATTGGTTTAACCAACTTGACAGAACAACCAGTAAATACTTAAGATGTAGTTCCAGTCAAACAAAGGCCAGGAAAGGTATAAATGGCATATCGTCGGTGTGCTTCCAAAACCTCGTAACTACAGCTTGTAACAAGCTGTAGTTACGAGGTTTTGGAAGCACACCGACGATATGCTGAAATGGAAAAGAAAGCCATCGAAGATCTGTTGCACAGGGGTGTCATTCAAAAGAGCACATCACCCTGGGTATCACCCATTGTTTTGGTGGAGAAGAATTCGGGAGCAATCAGACCATACATAGACTATCACAAGGTCAATGCCTTTGTAAAACCTGATGGTTTTCCGCTCCCACGCATACAAGATTGCCTAGATGAAGGATGTGGCAGGAGCTACTCTTTTCAGCAGCTTCGATCTAACAAGTGGTTACTTCCAAATTCCTGTATAGCCAGAAGATATTCCAAAGAGTGCATTTTGCTGCAAGTTTGATCACTTTGAAATGACAAGAATGCAATTTGGGCTAAATAATGCTGCAAGGACGCTCTAGCGGACAATGGAATAGGTTCTTCAGGGTCTGCTTTGGGTCACATGTTTTGACTACATAGTCGGTATTATTGTCTATAGCTGAAGTTTTGTAGATCACGTCAACCGAGTTGACCAAATTATAGACCGCATTTCTTGGGCAGGTATTAAGCTTAAACCTGTTAAATGTAACATGTTAGATTAAGGTGTTTTTTTTTCTCTTGTCATGTAGCTTCTGCCGATGGGATGCGACAAGATCCGACCAATGTAGCAAAATTCACTGGATGGCCGAGGCCAGCAAATGCCAACAGGTCAAGCAGTTTGTGGCAACAGGATCCTACTACCGTAGGTTCATCAGAGACTTTGCCAAGATTGCACGTCCATTGACTGCACTCACTAGGAAAGATGCGATCTTCGAATTGACGCTAGAATGTGAGAACACATTCATAACCCTTAAACAGTCATTGACAGGCCCAAGTATCATGGGTTACCCGCTAAATGATGGCGTAACATTCCTTTTGGATGCTGACGCTTCAGGGTCTGGCATGTGGTCCTTTCGCAAGCCGGTTGAGAAAGAGTTACTGCATACGCAAGCCGATTGCTAAGCAAAGCTGAACGCAATGATTGCGTAACCGAATGCCAAGTTCTTGCAGTGGTCTATTTCATCCACTATTTTCGGCAAGATCTCATCAAGCGAAAAGTAACGGTGCGAAGTGACTACCAAGAATTAGTATGGCACTTCAACCTGAAGGAGCCAGGAGGGAAATTAGCCCACAGGCTTGAGATTCTGGCCTCGTACGACTTTAATATTAAGTACAGATCCGGCGAACAACAACCCACTGCCATGCCTTGTTGAGTTGCAAGAGGCCCAAGGGATTGCGACTACAATGTTATTGACACCCTGGAGCCATTGAAGCGTGGTCCATGTCGTAAGTGACGGAGACGAGCAGACATAATGGCGTCATCCCAAAATGTAGGTCAAAAGTTGACCACAGTTAAAACAGAAGGAGATACAACTAAGGAAGTGAGAGACTAACAACCAGCCCAACTTAGTGAACTTAGGGAGGCTGTCATTGCAGGCCCCAGTAAGGAAACTATTCAGTGGACCAATGTCGGGGCAAGTCAAACAGCTGGTGATGTGAGAGCAAAGTAGTTGCAGGATCCCGACATTGAAGTTGTTCTTCAAGCTAAAGAAGCCAACAGTAAACCAGGAAAAGAGCTAACAGACACACTTAGTCCAGTGTGCGGTCACTACCTCTTGTTGTGGGTAAGCCTGAAAGTAGTAGACGGAGTCCTAATTAAGGAATTCACAAAACATGATAAATCAGCAATCTGTGGGCAGACTGTGGTTCCGGAAGGCATGAAAAAGCCAATACTCAAGCCAAGGCATGAATGTTTACTAGCAGGTCATATAGGTTCAAGCAAAACAATGAGTAAAATACTTCAAAGATTTTATTGAGTCAACCTGAAAGAGGATGTCAGGATTTGTGTCCGTCAGTGCGATATTATGTGGGCGCTACAAGAAGCCATCTCGAACACAGAAAGCCCCGATGGGTTCAGTTCGAACTAGAGCGCCATGGGACGTTGTTGCCACAGACTATTTGGGTCCGTTTCCGATGACACGACGAGGTTATCGCTCCATCCTTGTATTGACTGATTACTTTTATAAATTTGTAGAGTTATCCTTGTCATGTCTGTCGAAACTTGCGCTTCAGCTTTGAATGAATTCATTTCATTTCTCGGTGGGGTTGCCCAATATCGATTTAGAGTGATCAAGGTTGAATTTACGAAAGGAATGTTTTCAAAGAACCGTGTAGATTGTTGGAAATAAAGAAACTTTGCACAAGTGTTAGTAACCCCAGATGCAACAGTCAAATGGAATGATTTAATCGCACTCAATTACGTATGGTTCGGGCTTATCTGGTAGGTTAAATTAGAGCTGTCACTGAGTCATGAATGATGACAAAATATAGCTGGACGATATCTTATGGAAAATAAGACTTAAGAATGTACGTAAGAATGGTCGATGATTATGGAAGAAGTTTTGACTATCCAACAAAATAATGCGAGACCCTTTACTGCCAGGCTTACAAGCCATTAACTAAAGCAGCTTATGTGTAATATCCCTGTTGAACAATCTTTTTCATAAAGTGTAGAACTAAGTTTTCTTCCTTGGAACGACTGTAGTGAATAGCTGCAAAATTCCTTCACTTGTATAATAAAGACTACTTCAATCGAATATTAAAAGCCGAACAAATAAAATAGAATTTGTAAACATTTCATTTTCCCCAAAGGTATATTGAAACACCGATTATTGCGACAAGAAGACAGTTTTATGGATATATAATGCATTTTTGACGAGACAGTTATCATTCACGTTGAGATTCTTTATTTTGTCGGTACAACGGTATTTCTGTTTTCTTTAGCGGTATTTTTATTGGCATCGCTTCTTATCCACAAATTTATTCATAATAATTAATCTAATTGAATTAAGCAAATTTTCTTTCAAACTTTTGCAAAGACCGAAATAACCTGGTCCCGTATTCACCAACCATTCTCAAGACCATTCTTAGTCTCTTTCTTCAAAATTTTTTCATTGTGAAAGTAACTGAACTTCTGATTGGCTAAACCAAATGGTTTAGCCAATCAGAAGTTCTGTTACTTTCACAGTCAGGAAATCTTGAAGAATAAGACCAAGAACGTTCTTAAGAATGATTGGTGAATACGGGCCCTGGTGAATACTAGTTATTTTACGTAAATTATAAGGTTTTTTTTTTCGGGGGTGGGGGGGGGTCTTCTCACAAGAATTTTTTAGAATTACTCTGACGTAATGACTAAAAAAAGAAGAAGAAGAAGAAGAAGAAAAGGATGTCTAAATTGAACACTTAGTACCAAACCATTGCTAAACAACTGAAGCAGGGGTTACGAATTTTAAGTTTCTTGTAAAGTAAAGTCAAGGGAAGATGACAAATGGTGCATTTGAAATAAAGACGCAAATGTTGCTGTCCGTCCTTTGGGACTAGTTCTTTTCTTGTTCAAAACAAAGCACACATGGATGAGCAAGATAATTTACAACGTTGTTGTTCATTGAGACACAGATACTAGGACCCTGTCCGCGGTGATGGAGAGTAAACCTCTATTTTCGGACGGCATAGATTAAGACCAGACTGCACAGAAAGTGCACTGCGAACTTGGATGTACAGTTGTACGCTACCTGATCTTAAGGTAAGACCTGTGTAATGGAAAACAGCTGTTTCCACTAAAATATCATCCTGCAAGATTAGATTTAATTAAAAATGAGTATTATTGAACTACTTTAACCGATTCATTTTTTTTCCATTTTTTTCCTTCTTTGAATTATCATTTATAAATCTAAAACCACTATATTCTCAATTAAAAAAAAAATATAATCATTACCTCCCTTTTCAGAAAACTAACAAAAGTATCAAAAATAATTTCAAGATAGACATGAACGGAATTTCAGATCCGTTAGAAATGTGCAAGAATATTATTTCTGCATAAATCCTTATTTATCCTTATTTATCCACCAATTAGAATTTTTGCCCCATGTCCACCGGAAGTGCATTACACAGGTCTTACCTTAAATCAAGATAAAAATCAAATTTTATTGCTGTGAAAAGCTACTTTAAGAGTTGGTTGTATTGCGCCGTTTTAACAGCTATGAATATCATGATGGACGAAAATACTCCCGAAAGAAAGTTCGCCTCAACTGGGTATCGAATTCACAACCACCAGGTGATGGGTCTGACACGCGCACCACTGAGCCACCCGGGCGGGCTTCTTTTAGAGGCCAAATTAATTAGGTGACGAAAATTGGTTCTATTTCTATCGTAATCGGTCTATACTAAATTTGTTTAAACATATTTATTTTACATCGATTGAGAAACAAATTCTTACAACTTACACTATACTAATCTCTCTCGATTCTGCTTCCTGGGAACTACACTAGCACTGGTGCCGAATATGGTGGCCTATGAAAAATCCCAAAGATGACACCCGTTCACGGGTATCGAACTCGGGAACTTATAGTTACGAGGCCGACGCTCTACCTCATAACCACGGACAAAACAAATCTATACTAAATAAAAGAGTGTTACGATGGCCCTCTATGGTTCCATAGGCTAATAAGTAAAAGCCCTGCAAGCCAAACTCTACAGTAGTCGGCCAAATGGTTTCAAACTAGAAGACACAATTTTCTTTCTCCATAAAATCCTGAGAGAAAGTTATGACTTCAGGGCAAAGCCATTTTGACCACAGAGCTATACTTGCTTAAATACTTGTAGAGGTCCACAATATAAAGCCCCATAGCAAATGAACCTAAGTCTTATGGCTAGATACGAGAATATTTTTTCACTAAATATAGGCCCAAGAGAACCTTGTTACCCCTGGGACGGAACAAAATTTTCCTCAAAGGCTACAATTTTTGCAATGTTTGTACATGCCCAAAAAATAAAGGTTCATGCAAAATGTGGTAGCCCTAGGCCTTATAGTTATGTACGAGAAGGTTTTAAAGTTTACCTTGTGTAAAATTTGTAACCCCCGGGGCTCGGCCAAATTTGGGCGCTGTTGGTAGAGGTCTATTAGATCAAGATACATGTAAAATATTGTAGCTCTATGCCTTATTAGTAGGTACAGGAAGAATTCTAAAGTTTTCACGATAGAAATCCTTGTAAAACTTGTGCCCCTCCCCCCCCCCCCCCCCCCCCCCCCCCCCCCCCACGGGCGGGCCAAATTTTGACCACTTGGCTATAATTGAAGAACCTTAGTAGCGGTCTTCTAGATAAGACTTGCCGAATTGGGTAGACCTAAGCCTTGCGGTTTCAGTCAAGAAGATTTTAAAAGACTTTGAGATTTTCATTTTTGTGGTCATGTAATCAGATTTTTTCAAGGAATCAAATTGTTTTAAAATTTCCAGGAGGACCATGGCTGGATCATTTCTATGAAATTTCATCAAAATTGGATCAGTAGTTTCAGAGAAAATGATTGAAATAAAAGTTAACAGACGCACCCACGCACTACGGACACTGGGCCATGACACAAACCCATAGACCTTCGGCCAGTGGAGCTAAAAACTACTTTTGCTACTTTCCCTACAATGTGTTCTATCCTTCCAAAGAGAAGCCCCTTTATGTAAGCCGAATTTAAAATGTCACCTGAAATTACTTTCAGTTTGAGACTTTAAATAAACGCTGTGTTTTTTTTTTCACCATAATCTGAACATGCCATATTCTTCGACTTGTAATGGTTGATGACAGAGAAAAAATAATAGACATGCTTTCTAATTCTTATAAGATCACATATACACGTAAATTTAGAGGTAGACTATATTTTAGGAATGTCGAGTTAAAAGCGGGTTCCATGCATCTGAAAAAAGGATGGACTGAGGTCAGCGTAAGCATTATTTTGCTGTTGATCAATTTTCTACAGTGTAAAGGGCTAATGTATTTCATAATTCCGTCCTCAGACGCAATGGACTTTAACCCATTACCACACAATCCCTACTTTTGACCCCCCCTGAGAAAGAAGCCTTTAGAAAAACATTGTGAGAAAATGCTGGTAACCAGCATTTTCTCTTTTTCCCACAATGTTTTCTACCCTTAACAAAACAAATTTAAAATTCTCAGTCACTTTTATTATGTCGTCTGCAAATGGTTTCGATTTGGGCAAGCCTAAAATATTGTCGTTTGGTAATGAATTAAGGAGCCATCATCCTATGATGAAGCACTGGGTACATTGCATCTCGGGAATGTATTGAACCATCTATTTGCAGCAGTATTGGGCAAGGGTTTATGTCGTTTAAGAAAAGTTTTAACCGATCCTCTTGATACATAGGCCTACTATCATTTGAATTTTCTGTCTAAATCATTGGACAATCTCTATTCAGTATATTTCGCGGAATTATAGAGGCTAAGAATAACTTTGCAAAAGAGAGGATGGAGGATAAGAAGGAGACTCTAAACAAAACCTACAAATGCAATTCTTAATCCATTACCACACAATCCCTACTTTTGACGCCCCTGAGAAAGAGGCCTGTAGAAAACATTGTGGGAAAAGGAGAAAATGCTGGTAACCAGCATTTTCTCCTCTTCCCACGTTTTCTACCCTTCACAAAACGAATTTCAAATTTTCAGTCACTCTTATTTTGTCGTCTGCAAATGTGTTTGATTATGACAAACCTAAAACTTTGTCGTTTGGTAATGAGTTAATCTAAGACTGCTTAGCGTGTTGCACCTTCGCGACAGCGTAAATCAAAATCAGACTGCATGGTACATTCTGTTAGCACATGTAAGTACACATCAAAGTAGAATGCATTGATTGGCCATGTAGATCTTGTTCTACTCGATTTACAACACCACCTTTTATCGTGCTCAGCAGCTCAAGGGTCCTGTCTGTCTGTCAGTTTGAAATGTGTTTGTCTTCGTCCTTTTACAACATACATAGTTTGTGTACGCGATGTTTGAAAGGCTTCCTATTCCGTAATGTCTATCTGATCAATCCACGGACACATTTGGAAGGAAGATTATTCTTTTTCAGACGAACGTAAAACTGACTGGAGGTTTCCCAGGGACCATTTGGCGGTTGCTTGCACATTGCAGGTCGAGACTACACTGATAAAAAATGTAGTGTGACCTTGGATTGATATTCCTCAGTAAACATGTCCTAAAAATTACGAAAAAATATTTTCTCTGCAATTAAACTTTTGAATTTAACGCCAATCGTGTGTTCAGTAAAGAAAACATTACGCATCGATCCATTTGTTGAGAAAACTTTAACATCTACATGTGGCATTTCTGATCAAATAAATTATTTTGCAAAGATAAAGGTAATAGACCTTGAGCCACCAATAGCCCCCCCCCCCTCCTCCCCCCGGGAGAATGAATTTTGGCACTATTATTTTCTGAAACCCCAAGGTCTCCTGAGCACTTTGTCAAAGTCTGCCACCTAGCGAGCAGGGCTTTTGGGAGTTACAGAGGTCAAAGGTCATCAAGTGCACTGTTGCATATGAAGTATCAATGAATAGCAGTTCAGTTTGAATTTTCATTTCATTTTCTACATTTAATATGTCAGAAACATGTTCACATGTGATTATATACTCATATCTAATGTCAAATCAGCTGTGTTATAGAAAAAGAAGCAATATTGGTTAAATCAAAGTACTGACAGATCTGTTGCTGGTCACGCAAAACGACCCATAAACGTATCCATAGTTTATAAAATCATCAATTATCAAATTAATGATACAGAATAGATTCCATGACAAACATTGTGTCCTACCATTATAATTTATCCTATCTACAAGCTGTGTCAGTGAAAGAAGTCAGAGTATTAATGAAGACAAGTTTTGAGTTTGGTTTTTTTTTTTTTCAAAATTTAATGACATTTGCTGGAATTGTAAATATTTTCTGCTGTTGACCCATGAGATCTCATTGACGTTAGGATTGTATTTATCACTTCTATAATCAATACAATGATTGGTATCGTATTAAACCCGGTGAATAAAGTTGTTTAGATCTTTTTTTCTTAATAGCGCCCCTTCATAGAGTTCGAGAAAGTTTTCATAACTAAAACATAAAGCTAGAAATATTATTGGTAATCATGAGGATGATAATAGTGACGGTTTAAGTGATCAAATACAAACATGAGTTAGCTGTCATCACTGTAACAATGTGGTCCTCTATAAATGAATACTGACTAACAATGTGAGAAAACAGGTGCATCTAACCACTTTAAATATCAAATCCAAATAAGAAATCCATCTTGATAACTCACATTGCCAGTAAATCACCTGATTACTTAACCCTTTCCCAAATAATCCCTGGCTTTTACGGGTCTGGAATAGTAGCCTTTTGAAAACATTGTGGGAAAAGGAAAATATGCTGGTAACCAGCATTTTCTCCTTTTCCCACAATGTTTTCTACCATATCATAGATAGAAATCATCTTTTCAGCAAGAGTTGAATTGTCGTCTGCAAATGCTTTCAATTTGGTCTAGTTAAAAAATTTGTCGTTTGGGAAAGGGTTAATTGATCTGTGTAAAAAGTGGCCCAAGATTACCTAAGAATAACAAATCTATGATGTTTGGCAGTTAACACTTTAGGCACCATGTATTTAATATCAACCTCTTTTGATGCCTGGAAATAATACACCACTGAAACTCAGACAAGGTTTCATAATGTTAGACTTAACTCAACGAGTAAATAACAAAGATCTGAGATCAGTCTGAATGTTCTGTGCATTCTGATCCTAATTTATATCGTCTGCAGAGGCCTCTCTGTTTTTGACTATAGCTCTTAAAGATTTAAACTCATTCATGATTATGTATCCAGTACTACTGTGTCATTGCAAGTTCAAATTTTTGTACTTTGATATCACTGGCTAAGAGAAATAATTTATGATATAACTGAAGAAAGCACCATACATAGCATATACAATATCTTCTTAGTAAGTAAGATCAAAGATATACTTTACTTTTAAACTTTTTTGTTCATTTTTAGATGCAAAAGTTAAATGGTACACACTTTATCAGTAACTTTAGTACTTTGATTTGCAATAAAAGTTTCTGTTTACTATAATGAATATAATTAATAAGACTATAAGCATGCTACAAAATTACATCTTTTTTTATCTAAAATAAAGATATGAACCAGATAGTTGTTAACTTTACAGCAATTGATATAAAAACTTAAAATGTTTATTATTTAACTTTTGTTAAATATGCTTCTGTCTTATCCACGAATATGACAAATTGATACACTATAAATCTGAAAATGTCAGTTGGGTTGCTTCTAAGATTCATTCAAGACATTTTGTTGTCCAGAAAATGTGCTTTATCTGAAAAATATCCATGTAGTTTCTCAGATTATGAAGTTTTGGAAGCTTGAATCATAAAAAGGAAAGCTGTCAGTGCTTTGATTTGCATTAAATGTTCTTTTATTTTGTTAGAAATGCATAGAATTATCAAAATATAAGCTTATTACACCACCTGAGGTAATTTGGGACTTTCACAAGGTATAAAAATTCCAAAAAAAAAAAATTCAATTGAGGATCAACTAATAACGTTAAGGTTAGATGTGCACTTGACGACCTTTGCTGGCTCATAGTCTGTAATCAGAAACATCACCGATGTTCAAATTTCATGTCCATAATTCCAACGCAGAGACACCAAACATGAAATTAAATCGTAAACCATGTCATTACCTTCACAAAAACTTAAGTTCTTATCAGTGAAATACTGGGATTTCACAGTGTATAACACACCGATAGTGGTGATACTAGTGGTGATATAGTTTTAGAATGTTTCCCAGAACTACTTTTTTACGTATATCGCTCATATCATACAATTCTTGGTAATTATTTTTACAAATGGTGAATTAGGAACATAATGAAGATAAAAATAATTTATGCTGGTTTTGAGTTACATTAATAAGTCTGTCACTAGAATGGATTTGTCACTAGAATGTGACAGATTTTTGATATCGCACACAACCAACTGATTATCCTCTATAATCATGCCTGATGATACTCTTGTTTCTTTCGTGTTTCGTAAAGGTTTCACAGCCAGGTATCCGTAGAAAACCTTGCGGCGGGATCTTGAGTGTTCACCACAACTGTATCATTTTCAGCTATGATAACAATTTCTTACAAAAAAATACTACCCTTCGAAACAAAAAGAAGTGATTGTGTAAGAAAACAAACAACCTTGCTGTGATAGAAATACGCAAAAAAATATATCTCTCGTCAAAAAGATTCGGATATTGACGTAATTTGCCCATTGAAAAGGGTTAGAACCGTGTTAATAGGAACATGATTATCTCCCGCTAGATGGTGTTTTACAAATATGTACACATCTATCTAATTTAGACATTCTGGGCACAGCACCAAGCTCCTTTTCAAAACGATAACCGTTACTTTGAATGTCAAAATGAAATAAACGTTTACCTAATAAAATGCTACCTGGTGCGATTCATTTAGATTTGATCCGCTAGCATGTAACCTATGCACCGTTCAGTTATTATTAAAACAGCCCAGGGCTACAGCCTTGGGTAATAGCTGCGTTATAACCCCTACTTTTCCCTAGTATACGAGGATGCGTGATTCGTCATAGCAGACAGGTCAAATCTTCAAAGAATATGACACGTGCTGGGCAGACAACGCTAGGTACATTCTCACGGTACGTGAGAATACAAACTGAAAGGACTTTTGAATGATACAGAATTGAAACCATTACAATTTAAGAGCTAAAATGATATATCGCTAGACTGATCAAAATTGTACTATACATTTTAGGGAAAAGTCTTTCAATCGTTTTGTATTTTAAACTGTAGTAGTCATATTGTAAAGTTTCTTTTTATACTATATATATACTACTTAAACTTTGATAGGGATCACTTACATATTTCTGTATGGGTTTATAAGTTATTACAACGGTTTTGTATAAACTGTTTACCATACTGTAAAATACTAGATTTGTCCAAGTTGAAAGCATTTGCTGACCAAAAACTAAATGCAACGTGCTCTATGCTTTCTGTAATAGGGTAGAAAACATTGTTGGAAAAGGAGAAAATGCTGGATACCAGCATGTATCCAGCATTTTCTCCTTTTCCAACAATGTTTTCCAAAGGCTTCTTTCTCAGTGTCTTTAACAGCCGGGATTGTGAGGTAAAGGCTTAAAGATCCATTTCCACCGGTCATTTTTTTGCTCAGTGTGGCAATGTAACTTAATGTAACACTATACATGATACATGCCACATATATATATATTAAGAGTTAATCTTTTAGGCTGATCCCTAGCAAATTTTGAGTAGTATATATACAACTGCACTTACTGATATACGTCTATTTTTGCAGACTTAAAATCTCTGTTGAAATCACTGGTAATTGCAAGAGTAAAGGAATTGTGGGAGAGAACTAATCAGGCTGGTTCCTAAATCTCTATAAACCTTTTCAGAACCTGTGGCAAATCAGGGGTTCTTACGGAAGGTATAGATCGACACCAGGCTGCAAAGAACAAGCAGTCTGATCTTTGATCTATGTGGTCTTCTTGGTTAATCAAGCCTAAAGGTAATCGAAGTTTAATCGGATGGTTAGTTCAACATTATACATTATTAAAAACGACATTTCAGACTGGTCGAAATTGAAAGCACTTTCAGACGACAAAATTAAAATAACTCGAAAAATGAAAATTGTTTCCAGTAGGATAGAATACATTGTAGGAAAAGGAGAAAATGCTGGATACCAGCGTTTTCTCCTTTTCCCAAAATGTTTTCAGAAGTCTTCTATCTCAGACTCGTGAAAACCAGGGACTGTTTGGTAAAGGGTTTAAGTTGGCACTCGGTTTTGTTGTCGACTGATTACCTCTTAACTCATTACCAAACGACAATATTTTAGACTGGTCCAAATTGAAAGCATTTGCAGACGACAAAATAAAAGTGACTGAAAATTTGAAATTTGTTTTGTGAAGGGCAGAAAACATTGTGGGAAAAGGAGAAAATGCTGGTCACCAGCATTTTCTCCTTTTCCCACAGTGTTTTCTAAAAGCTTCTTTCTCAGGGGTGTCAAAAGTAGGGATTGTGTGGTGATGGGTTAACCTGCTCAATAAGTGAGATAAGATTTTAATCTATAGGAAAAAAAAAACGCAGTTTTTGCTGTCCCAAAGCTATTTTTAAGGGAAAAAAATCTCCTTATTGGAAAGTGTTTTTTAAAGATCAGACTGCACTTTCTGTGCAATCTGATCTTGATCTCTACTTTCTGAGTCATTGAGTCGCTATTTGTAACGCGAGGGTTGAGTCAAGCTGTAGAGTACGTGGCCAATACCTCTTGTTCAGGATGGTATCGGACCCCATATAGTACGATACTATTACTTTTATAATCGGTTTGAATATTTTACTGTTGTGAGAAAAGGTTTAGAATAATCTTGTTAGTGACGTCTGAAAGCTAAAAGCAATACATCGGAAAATAACACGTAACAAACGTATGATATCTTTTCTTCCCCTTTTTTTTTTTGGGGGGGGGGGGTGTTTTCGGAAACCTTTAAGTTTTGTTAGGAGCTCGGAGCCAAAATGTAAATCATTTGTGAAAATATGTAATTGTTTCAAAGGTTGAGAATAAGAAAACAGATGGAAAAAAAAAAGAAAAACAGAAATTTCTCGTCAAGAACAATTTCTCCTACGCAAGATACTTTCACAAATTTCTTCAACACAAAAGCGTCTGCAACTGTCAATGTAATCATAACGTAATAATTTCTGTTGAAATAATCATAAAACACCATGCTAACTACCTAGTTGTAGACTATATTAGTTGTATGGTCAGGTGGCAGAGGGCCAGGTGGCAACATGATTCGCCACAGCCGTTAACAAGTTTCAAAGTGCCTTGCCACCTGACCATACAAATTTGTTATACTGCAAATTTTTACCATTCCAACGTTCGTTAAGTGAATTTTACCTGTTTTTGTTGTTGTTGTTTAAAAGATTTAGTACGCTGAAGAAGTAGAATTTTCCTTCTGAGTACCCCAATTCAAAGAAAACTGACATCACTTGGAATTGACGTCACTGAAACCTTGGTAAAACGTGCAGCTTGGCGCATAATCTTGATTTTAATTTTGATCGACGCCACCATTTTGGATGTTGTGTTGAAAGTGTAGCCATGTATAGGGAGGGGTGGGAGACTTCCGAAAAGGAAACTGCTTTTACGTTGGTTTTGCCAGAGTACATACTATATATGTTCGGGGCATCTTATCCAATCAGATCGCGAGAAATTTCTTTGAAGTATAATAATACCATATTTTATTCCGTTGACAGATATTACGAACAAATTATACTTTATATCGTTACTGATATGCATACAATATAAATACTTAACTCTTTACCACACGACAAAATTTTGGACTGGTTCAAATTGAAAGCATTTGCAGACGACAAAACAAAGGTGACTGAAAAAGTGAAAATTGTTCTGGGGAGGGTGGAAAACACTGTGGGAAAAGGAGAAAATGCTGGTCACCAGCATTTTCTCCTTTTCCCACAGTGTTTTCAAAAGGCTTCTCTCTCAGGGGCGTCAAAAGTAGGGATTGTGTGGTAATGGGTTAAGAGTCATATAACAGATGCTCACCTTGGAATACAAGCCTATAGAACACCGAACAAACGTAAGATACATAGTTATCTAAAAACACAACACGTTCCAGTTTTAAAGTTCCTCTTGTCCACAATGTCTGAGAAACGCCGACAGTGAAGATAAAAAATCTGACGCCACGTTTTGAGCAGCCTGATCTTGAAATAACGCTGGCCGTAACGGCATTTCAGATATCATAAATGCGTTTTAAGATGTCAATAAAATTGCTATTTGAATGTATTTGGTAGTTATATGTATATCAAATGCGAGTTGAGGATATCTGTTTCTTTGTCTTCTTGAAGGACAATGTATCATCAAGCAGGTTAATATATTATCATCGTACACTTATGATGCTATTACACACGTACCACGAATCCCAACAATTGATAAATTTAAGGGTTTGTGGATTTTGGGATACAGTTGTAAGCGCTGTACAGGGCTTTTATCCCTTCTTTGGCATTAATTCCGGAATGAATGTTCAATCTAGAGCAGCTGTAGTTTTGGCACTGGAATTGGAAAATCAACACCAACTGCCGACAACCATCTTAGAGGTAGACTGCTTCGCACAAGAAGGATAAGATCTCGGAGGTGGTGGGTTTGACCATGGATGACACATACTTAAAAACTAGAATATCGCCACTACAACAGAACAAGTTGGCTTCTTTAAAAAAAAAAGAAGAAGCCAGGAGAGGTCTGCATCAACGTTTTCAAATAGATCATTGGCTTTTAAAAAACCATGACGAAACATACTGTGTATCAGACCAATTTCGCAAGAAAAATGGATTTAGGCAGCAAATTCTGTGACAGTCTGCCTTTTAAAATCACCACTGTTGGAGAGGTCTGATGACCAGACCTGTCCAAGGATGCATGAGCTGTCGGTGGAAAATCTATGCTGTTGTATGTGGAATGCGAACCACACCCTTGATAAGTTACTTAAAAGGCCTAGCTTGGTCATCCAGAGGAGGGACACCCAAATAAGACCAGCTCTAGGTAACGGTATGCTACCGGTAACACATCTCGTATTCACAAATCCCCGACAGAGTTATAAATACCAATATGCACGATATGTCTACGAATGGCTTTACGATTCGTACGATGCTTAAGAATGCAATACGAAATCACAACGAAGTATCTTTGACTCCTTTGAATAATAGATTCGTGGCCATGATTTTGAAAAACTCAAAACTTTCGCCATGAATTCACAAAATTTGCCCAAGAATTAAGCAAACTGACTGCGAATAAATACAATTCGGATAAGAGCTAAGCTTGGTTCATTCAGATTGCACTGTATAGGATAGTATTTCGTAGTTTCTGGTGTTTTGAACCTGTTTTTTCAAGGTGACAAAACAACAAAGGTGCATTAGCGTAGAACTAAGAAATTCAACAAATAATGAAAAAAATAAATAAATAAAATAGAAACTAATTTTTAGGGGCATTCAAGTCATAATTTCTACTGTTGTAGATCCTAACGAAAAAAAGAAAGGGGGGGGGGGGGGAATCCATGTTAAATTAAAACAAAATGGACTTGAAAAAGTACATAAACACTATTGGGTGAACAAGATTGAATAAATTTTAATGACTGCATCTCTGGAGGCAAATGAGACCTTTTCTTTAACTTCAATAATCTGATTATCCAAGTCATTTATAAAAAGTGTTTTTCAAGGGTTAAAAGTGCGGACTTTACAACTGATCAAAGAATGATATACAAGCCCATCTACAAATGACTGACTTTTACTCTATGCGTTCAAATGATTTTCAAAATGTTTAAGCTCTTCATAATATAATAAAAATGCAAGTTTCCCAAAAGTCGGACAATCTATTTGTCTTTTTTCTTGTCGGTAAGAGAAAGTAGAACGGGCAACTAAAGCGATGCAATGACATAAACTCTGCTGTCTTTTTGCCAGTAAACCTGAAGCCGTAACCAAGTACGAAAATGTTAAATTTCAAATCCAAATAGTGTAGTAAGATATTCGCAAGGTATTGGTAATGTGCAATCAGTTTGAACAGGGAAATGCAATTAAAGAAAGGTGGAAAAAAACAATACAAAATTACCTCTCACCTCTGATGTTCGATTACCTATATGGCATTAGTAATCGTTTACATATCTTCCCGGGAGGAACACTCTGAAAACCAAGCTTCTTGTTCACATGTAAAAGATTAGATATTGCCAATCTGCTTCAAGGAATATAGAATATCAGTATATTGTAAGTATATTAATAATGATACAATCTATTGAGATAGTACACGCTTGTCATAAAAATTCGAACTTCAATTTGTAAAAAGGATTGTCAATATAGAACACATCGTCATATAATTAAACCCTGAATTTCTACAATAGTATGAGGAAATTTGTAATGCACATCTTTGGAAACACTAACGAATAATAATTCACAGTTAATACAGTTTTCTACAATTAATTTGTTGTCTGGAAATGCTTCCGAATGGACGAGTCTAAAATTCGATTGTCCGATACACAGTTAATCTAAGCATAATTCACATCACAAAATACATGAACACAATATCAAGACACAATATCTCTACAGAAATTATTAAATGTCACTTTGACTGACAGACAGAGCTAGAAACTGCGTCCTTACACTGACACTTCGAGACATTTTCTTTTTCCAAGAATCATTCCCTATCCGCCTCCTTCATTCAGTCATCAGTTATGATCCCTGATAATGGCGACACAATTACCAGTCGCTAACATAAGAATACAGACCTGCAAATTCATAATTGAACATCCTATCCACGTCCCTTCAGTGATATTTGGAATCTTAAGCCAAAAGTTTTACAATTTTACAAATCATTAAGCAGTTCCATAACCAGTCCAGTGTTAAACTGAGAACGGTGGTTCCTGGAAAAAAGTGTTTCCGAAGTATTACCAGCTTTTAGACATAAAGTGCATCACTTTAGGCTTGCAAACAATTAAGAAATATTCCGATGAGACCTAAAAGTAGTGCAGGAAAGTTGTCTTTTTTTTGTCTGATAAAAGATCTGATATTGCACATCTCAATTCAAAGTGCACGTAAAACTGCCTAAACAATGACAATGGATTATGCTCACTATATCGACGTCATTTTTAGGCGCAATGAAAGGATTGTAGATCTAGAGTCTCTATACTGATAGAATTACTTTCTATGACATTTCTTGTCCCGGAATTCAATAGAATTCTATTCAAGTCATGCGCAAAAGGGTTTTATATTTCGATCCTTCACCCAAATCTAATTTACGAATGCCCATGTTACTGAGAAAATCTACGTCTACAGACTTTGTATTATGTATGTTGTAATTACTTTTTATTAAACTTGGGCAAAACGGAGATTTATACGTACAGTGGTAAAACGCAAACAAGCAGGACTGCCTGTCTGTCCGTCTTCATGCAAGTGATCATTTGCAGACGTCTGTCTTCAGTTTAACCAGTTACCAGACTACAAAAACTTTTATTTGTACCACTTGAAAGCATCTGCAGACGACAAATTAAATACACCGCAGCAGTTGGCATTTGTTTTCAGAAGGGAAGGAAATTATTTCTGAAGAAGGAGAACAAATTTCTAGCATTGGTCGTTAAATCTGGCGGCTTGATTATCTTTCCCATTTACACCCCCATGGAAAACCTATAGCACTAATCCTCAAACCCGGCCGTCCAGGTTCCAAGTCCTAACCTTTGCCACTTAGCAATCCGACTGTTACACTTGGCCGGCGTCAGATGACGTGAACAACAAAAGACAACAGGCAAAGGAGAGAACCTAACTCAAAGACAAGGATTGATTAGACTCAAATATCCTGATAGTTTAATAGGAAAGCAAAAGTTCGACAAAGGCCTAGCTCGATTGTAAGAATTGATGTTTAGATATTGTGATTTACAACAATTTGTGCGTATTCTCTATGCGAGTGTATATCCCTTTATTAATTCAATCCAAACTTTTTAGGATCTCTTGGAAAAATGCCTTTAAGAATTGTGGGAAAAGGAAAAATGCTGATAACAAGCATTTTCTCCTTTTTCATAAGTGTTTTCTGCTCCTTCAAATAAAAATATCACCAAATGAGCCATATTTTTTGGACCAGTGCAAACAGTTTGGCTTTTGATAGAGATGAAGAATTCCGTTCATACAATAGTCAGTTCTTTTGATACATCAGGATCAAGCAAAGCGGAAACAGCAGCAAAGGAGGAGGTTAATGAAAGCACTACGGAAAGTAATGCAGAAAACACGTTGAAAGACCAGAGCATCGAATGACATTCTCCTTTATTGAATTTCAAAGACATAAGAACACATAATTACAAATACTGACATTCCTACCTCTTTTGGGGTTGTTTTTTCAGCCGACATCTTCAGAAACGGAAGACCAACAACATTTTCTCGTCGGAGCAATTGGCTCTGAATATGAAGTTTCTTAACCATGCAGTTGCAGTTTGGTTTCAAATGGATACATATACAAGTAGATATTTCTTTGACATTTATACCGAAAGAAGAATGAAATGTTTCATAGTGAGGTGAAGTTCACCTAATTCCACTTTACTATGATTTAGGATACTTTTAATGCATTTCGCTCACCTGGGCACAACGTGCTCAAGGGAAGCTTATAGGATTACCCGGTGTCCGTCGTCCGTCGTCAACAATTCTTTAAACATCAACTCCTCCTAAACCACTGGGCTACTTTGGACCAAACTTGGCTGGAATATTCCTTGGGAGGTCCTCTTTGAAAACTGTTCAGAGAAATTGATTCCGTCAAAAACTCTGGTTGCCATGGCAACCAAATGGAATTTTCTAAGAAATTCTTTAAAAATCTTCTTCTCTGAAACCGCTGGCCAGATTTTATAATAATTTCACAGCGATGTTCCTTGGGTGACCCTTTTCAAAAAATGTTCGCGAAATTTTGATCCGTCTAGAAACGTGGCTCTGGTGAATGGGGGCTATTTGCACTATACGTCAAAGAAGAAATTCTTAAACATTCTTCTTCTCTGAAACCGCTGGTCAGAGTTTAAAATAATTTCACAGAGATGTTCCTTTGGTGACCCTTTTCAAAACTTGTTTGCGAAATTTTGATCCGTCAAGAAACACGGCTCTGGTGAATTGGGGCTACTTGCACTATACGGCAAAGAAGATATTCTTAAAAATTCTTCTTCTCTGAAACCGTTGCTCAGATTTTGAAATAATTTCTCAGGGATGTTCCTTGGGCGAACAGTTTTTGATCCGTCAAGAAACATGGCTCTGGTGAATGGGGGCTACTTGCACTATACGTCAAAGAAGAAATTCTTCTTCTCTGAAACCGCTGGTCAGATTTTGAAATAATTTTACAGTGATATTCCTTTGGTGACCCTTTTCAAAACTAGTTCGCGAAATTTTGATCCGTCAAGAAACATGGCTCTGGTGACTAGGGGCTACTTGCACTATACGAACATGAAGGAATTCTTGAAAATTCTTCTTCTCTGAAACGACTGGTCAGATTTTAAAATATTTTCACAGCAATATTCCTTGAATGACCCTTTTCAAAAACTGTTTGCGAAATTTTGATCCATCAAGACACATGCTCTGGTGAAGGGGGGCTACTTGCACTTTATGGAAATTAAGAAATTCTTAAAAATTCTTCTTTTCTGAAACTGATGGTCAAATTTTGAAATGGCTTTTACAGGTGACCTTTTGAAAATTGCTTGGCAAAATAATGATTTTGTTTCCAATGTTTTGATTCCTCAAAAAAAAGCTAAGTTCTTCTCAAAAATCCAGGTGAGCGATCCAGGGCCATCTTGGTCCTCTTTTTTTTCCAAACATGAAAATCAAGAACTTTCCAAGTGTATACGTCTTAGTAACAGTGACGTCATTTTTCTCCGAAACAACGAAGAAGTACACATTCCCGTACAAAGTTTGCTTGGTTTTTCTGGCTTTACGCGGTCATGACTGAAAACTGATCAGAACCGGGACCCAAGGGGTCATTTCAAAATCTGTCACAACCCCTACAATCATCACCACAGCAATGATTTTGATGAATCAGAATTCTGCAAATAATTTTTGGTTAGATCACCCAAGGACAATTTCTTGAAGAAGAGTACATGTTTGAAAGTGACTAAAAGCAGAAGTAGAATAATAGAACCATATGCAGGTGCCAACAATAAGCTGCTGTTTTTCGACGGATAAAATCTTCTCAAACAATTTTTGAAAAGGTTCACCCTAGGAAAATATCTTTGAAATTATTTAAAATCTGACCAGCCTTTCCAGAGAAAAAAAGTTGAGAAATTCCTCTGAATGTCCCTTATAGTGCAAATAGCCCACACCACCATTCATGTTTCTTGACAGATCACAATTTTGTGAACAACTTCTGAAAGGGTCACATAAGGAACATTTCTGTGAAATTATTTCAAAATCTGACCAAAGGTTTCTGAGAAGAAGATTTCTTAGAATTTTTTCATGTCCATATACAATGTATTCTAAATAGCCCACAGCCATCAGGGCCATGTTTCTTGATGGATAAAGATGGATCAAAATTTCTCGAACAATTTGCAAAAATGCTTACTCAATGAACATTTTTATTAATTATTTCAAAATCTGACCAAGCAGCCGATCCAAATAAGAAAAAAAAAAGAATTTCTTCATGTCCGTATAGTGCAAGTAGCCTAAGTAAAATGTCGCCGACAATCTTTGAAAGGGGTCACCAAAAGAACATTTCTGTGAAATTATTTCTAAGTCTGAACAGCGGTTTCAAAGGAGAAGATTTTTAAACAAGAGGACCATTATGGCCCTATATCGCTCACCTGAGTACTAAGCTGTAAAATCAAACTTGTGACACTTCTGACTTGTGGCAGGGCCAGTTTTGACCCCAGGGACATCATAAGAAAAGACTTGGTAGGAGATGCTACTTATAAAATATCAACGCTCTACACCTTCTAGTTTCAGAGAGGTAGAATTTTAAAGTTTTCCTTCTTTGTTCCTATTTTTCGAACTCGTGACCCCTGGGGTAGGGCAAGTTTTGACCCCAGGGGCAACGTATGAAGAAACTTTGTAGAAGTCAAAAAAATCTTAGGAAATTCCATTTGATTGCCATGGCAACCAGAGTTTTTAATGGAATCAAATTTTGTGAACAGTTTTTAAAGAGGCACTCCAAAGGAACATTCCGGCAAAGTTTGGTCCAAATCGTCTCTTTGCTTTAGGAGGAGATGCTGTTAAAGGAAGTTGTTCACGACGAACGACATTAACTCATTACCGAACGACAAAATTTTAAGCTTGTCCAAATCGAAAACATTTGCAGACGACAAAATATAACTGACTGAAAATTTGAAATTTGTTTTGTGAAGGGTAGAAAACATTGTGGGAAAAGGAGAAAATGCTGGTTACCAGCATTTTCTCCTTTTCCCACAATGTTTTCCAAAGGCTTCTTTCTCAGGGTCGTCAAAAGTAGGGATTGTGTGGTAATGGGTTAAACGCAAGACGGACACATCGTAATCCTAAAAGCTCTCCTTGAGCGCGTTGTGCTCAGGTGCGCTAAAAACCTTTTCCGATAGAGACGGATTGAATGATATACAGGATTTTTTTTAAAGAGGGAGTTAATACATCCTTTGGGCAGTCTGTGGCTATAAATTATATTATCTGTATTATTTGGCGTATTAATATCGATCGAATGAATGGCACGATCTACTTCAGAAATAGTAGTTGTATTAAATACAAGTTTATTTAAGGTTTTAAGGCGACATTATTTAAGGTTTTGACTCGACATTCAGAAAGAAGGGTGACGTTCGACTTTCGGAAAGAAGGGTGATGTTATTTACTACTGATGATGATGCAGAATAACTTCTCCTTTGTCTTGAAGAAAAAGCATTCAACGGTTTTTCAAAGTATTCCAGATTTGCACGATGCTTATCACTCTTTTCAAGCCATCATCTGCCCTCGCCGAAAAAACACGACCGATACTATTAGTTAGCTTCCGACTTCAGAAGGCTTTTGCACGTACGTGCATTTTCTATGCTACATCATTTTTTCTGGCTTGTTAAAGGTGGGTATTTAGAATTTTTACATTTCACCAACTTAAAAAGTATATATATCACTGAAATTCATATGCAAAAATAATACAACTTATCAATAATTAAGATTCATAAAATTACAAAAAAAAAATTTTTGATGGTATTCCCTTTAAAAGACTACGTAGCCTCTTAAGGTATTTTTAGATTTCGCGCCAAAAATTATCAATCAAGCATTTCGGGAATGCCAAGTGACGTGCACGTGACTAATAACGCTTAAATTCTATCACATAACAAACATGTAATAATTATTTTCCATAATGTCTTCTTCGGACGCTACGTTTGAGACTTCGTCTGTGTATTCCGTATGTAAATGAGCGAACTGATCATCTAAAAATAGAACATGTCTCCCATCGGTGTCGACCTGGGCTGTAGTAAATCTCTAATTTCTCGTGTTGTCGGACTGTGTTCGACTACTGGGGTTTTATGAATGAAAATTAAAAGGCTTTGGGAGTATAAGGATGATTATTTTTGCATTTTTGTAAAATTTTCGTCCCAAAATCTGAAGGGCCACCTTTAAAACAAGAGGGCCAAGATGGCCCTTGATCGCTTACCTGAATTTCTGAGAGAACCATAGCCAATTTTTTTGCAAAATCTGATCAGCCATTTCAGAGAAGAAGTATTTTTTAAGATTATCTCAATGTCTGTATTGTGTAAATAGCCCACAGCAATCAGAGCCATGTTTCTTGATGGAACAAAATTTCTCGCGCAATTTTTCAAAAGGGTCAGCCAAGAAACATTTTTGTTAAATTATTTCAAAATCTGATCAGTCGTTTCAGAGAAAAAGAATTTATTCATAGCCAAATATTGCAAGTAGCCCCCATTCACCAGTGCCATGTTTCTAGAAAAATCAGCACTTTGCGAACAATTTTTGAAAAGGGTCACCAAAGGAACATTTCTGTGAGATTATTTCAAAATCTGATCAGCCGTTTCAGAGAAGAAGAATTTTAAAGAATTTCTTCATGGCCATATAGTGTAAGAGGCCCCCCATTCACCAGATTCATGTTTCTTGATGGATCAAAATTTTGCAAACAACTTTTGAAAAGGGCCATATAGTGTAAGAGGCCCCCCCATTCACCAGATTCATGTTTCTTGATGGATCAAAATTTTGCAAACAACTTTTGAAAAGGGTCATACAAGGAACATTTCTGTAAAATTATTTCAAAATCTGACTAGCCGTTCAGAGAAGAAGAATTTCTAAGAATTTCTTTATTTCCATATAGTTCAAGTAGCCCCCATTCATCAGAGCCATGTTTCTTGACGGATCAAAAATTTCACGAACAGTTTTCGAAAAGGGTCACCCAAGGAACATCTCTGTGAAACTATTTCAAAATCTGACCAGAGGTTTCAGTGAAGAAGAATTTTTAAGAATTCCTTCATTTCTATATAGTGCAAGTAGCCCCCATTCATCGGAGCCACATTTTTTGACGGATCAAAATTTCTCGAACAATTTTTGAAAAGGGTCACTCAAGGAATATATCTGTGAAATTATTTCAAAATCTGACCAGCGGTTCATCAGGGAAGATTTTTAAAGAATGTCCTAGAAAGTTCCATTTGGTTGCCATGGCAAGCGGAGTTTTTGATGGAATCAAATTCTGTGAACAGCTTTAAAAGAAGACCTCCCAAGGAACATTCCAGCCAAGTTTGGTCCAAATTGGCTCAGCGGTTTAGGAGGAGTTGATGTTTAAAGAATTATTGACGACGGACGACAGACACCGGGTGATCCTAAAATTCCCCTTGAGCACATTGTGCTCAGGTGAGCTAAAAACAATAGCATTCTAACTTTTATCTGATTAAAAAGGGCCCATTTAAGAACTTCAGAGATGCAAGTGTGAATGGTGAGAGAGGAGTGAAAACTTTTTCAGAGACTTCCGTGAAACCTTATAAATCAGTTTGATCCAATCGGAAATCGAACTGCATGCTTTCGCGACTTGGTCAATGAGAGGTTGTTTGCATGGTTTTAGACATTTTAAACATTACCATGTATTTCGGAGGCCAGAGCATAATTTGATTGTAACCTGAGTTTCTTTTGCCAGTAGGTAACATTATATTCTTCTCAAGCCAACAACTTTTTCCATCATGATCGTCGAAGCGAGGTTCGGCGGTGACAAAGAACGTAATCCTACAATGACTATCATTTATTTTCGGCTTGAACTCGGAGAGGTCGAGGAGTCCAAGCAGCGATCCCCTGATTACAGGTCTTTTACTTTAGTGACTGGGCTTCCAGTCTTGGCGGGGTCAAAAAGAGAAAAGGGTGTGAACAAGACGGCAATAAAGTCATTCCTTGGGATAAAAGACGACGTACAACAAATAAATCAGCAGGAACACTGATCAAGTTTTATGGCCTAGCGTTGACGGCCATCTCTATTTATTGGATTATATCAAGGGAATTGGGAGATATAAACCAGTTCCCTGTTGTCCTCAGATGTCTGGTTACTTGAAACAGATTTCGTAAAAACTGTGTAAAACTTCATATCAACACCTATACGTATCAACGGTACCATGTGAATGAGATGTGATCTTTCAGTCATTGCGAACAATGCAGCGGTTACCCTTTACTAAACGACACAATTTTAGACCTGTCCGAAATAAAGGCATTTGCAGATTAAATGTGATTTTGAGTGTAGCTCAAAACATAATTATCTGTCTTTCATAGAGTAGAAAACATACTGAAAAAAGGCGAAAATTCTGTTTATAAGCATTGCCATAATGTTTTCAAAAGACTTCTTCTTTAGCCTCGTTAAAGGTCGGAATAGTGTGTTAATGAATTATACAGCTATAAGGAAGATAGCTTTTGAAAATAAAAATGCCGGTTAGCAATATTTTCTCCTTTTCTCACTATGTTTTCTACTCCATTAAAGAAATCATTTTTTCTCCACTAATTTCGATATTGTCGTTTTCAGGTGTTATAAAATTGGTTGAGTCAACACTATATCTGTACGGAAAGTGTAATTTTTCTCTGCAATAAAATATTAATTAAACTCGACCACTTTCGATGGATGACTATACAAACTACTGAATCCCAGAAGGATTCTTTTAAAGCTTTGTTTGAAAAAGCGGGAGCTATACATCCAATCAGAAGGCAGCTTCAAATCTACATATACCGTTTGCGCATCAGCTACTGCTTTCACAAGTGGCTCTGCGAGGATTTAGCATCATTAGAAAATTTAGATATGTTATGGACTATTTAGATCAAGATGAATGGACTGCACAATGTTGCAATTTAAGTTGGATATATACATATTTTCTTTTTTCGCCTGTTATAATTTCTTATTTATTTTTTTCTTTTTCATACATACAATGATTTTTTTTTTCAATATGAAAATGCAGAACTTGAGTTAGATCTATATATATATAGATCGGTATGGTATGATCTATTCTTCGCCGGATGTAGATCTAGCATAATCTGTAGGGGATAAAATAGATAAAGGTCTGTCCACGTCAGCTGTTTTGTCAAGTTTTTAGTCTAAATGACCCGATTTATTAAAAAAAAGGATTATTACTAAGTATTTTTCTCCACAGTTTGCATATAACTCTCTTGCAAAAGAACAAGTGCACGTCACTGTTGACACAAAAACTGTACTGTTTGTTCCGGAGGCGTATGATTTCTGGCATAAATCATTTTTTTAAATAAAAATGTGCCAAATTTTCTGTGCATTTTGAATTCCGAAACTAGATCTTTTGCTAGGTATGGGGATATTCGGTGGTCGAAGGCTTTGGGGTCCAAATAAAACCTAAATAAAGTTGTAAGTCACTTTATTTATATTCGGAGATCAACAGTCTAAAAGGATGTTTTGTACATTTGAGGATTTTTTCAATATCGTGTGTGCCCTCCTCTTTTATCAAGACTTTATAAAGCGGCATACAGACATGACGTAACGACGAATCTTGTAATGACAACAGCTCTCGCCTTAACCTTCCGACCAAGCTCATTAGAGTTCTTACTCGGCGAGAGCACGGGCTAAGGCAACATATTGACGCCGTTTTGATAAGTCAACTATTGAATGACGCGTGCTTCACGTGGGGGAGTAAATGCGATTGTTTTATCAGAACACCATGAGTGTGTATCAGCAGAACTAATTCACATAGCCCGAACAGTAAGATTGCCATGAACAACGATTACACAAGTTTTACTACCCCCCCACACACTCCTGCCAAAAAATGTAATAATACCACCTCAAACAAAAACACTGTCATTAACAAATTTGTCCCTTTCTAACACACGGGAGTTTAGAAAATGTTCTCATACCCTGTAAATCCGCAGGCGACCATCGTGGTTACTAAAATTGAATACTGACTCATCAAAGAAAACGCAAGCCAACGTAAATGACGTCCTGCACATTGATAACGATTTGCCCGATGGCTCAGAGACAGTGCGACAAACGGTATTGCTTTAATATGTCCAAATGGTGACGCCTAGGGCTGTGCAGAACAGTAAACTTGCTAATATCATATTGTCTTTCTGTACTTGACACCGTTTTAAATCGTTCTCGGACGTGTGTCAACGTAATGACGCACAAAGATTTACCAAAAGAGAAGGTTGGTTGTATAGGTGTATGGTTTTTCACGCGTTTTACTAATATTTTTGTAGTATCGCGGGGGCCTATCCACATATGCGTTATTTCCTGTTTTCTTTTCATGTTAATGTTTATTCATATTAGGCTGTCGTTGCCGAGGAAACGGAATTGGGTGGAGTAATATACAGAGCATTACAAGCGACTGCGACTCTATGTTACACGATACCTTTCATGTCAAATGAAAGCGAGATCATTTAATAGTAAAATGGTGCAGTTTATTTAGCCGTATTCGATGCCTATAGTTTTATTAGTCGCCGCGCAGAAGCGCGCGACTATATTTTTAATAGTTTTTCGAGTTAGGACATGGATAGTGGGAATTTCATTTTTACAGGGGTGTTAGGTTAACAAGGAATCTTTCTACTTAGCCTTAAACTGGCTTTTTAATTCATTCTTAAACTACGAAATTACAATGCGATACTATTTTTATTCTGTTAATACTTATAACATCAAAAAATCCGCCCAATTTTTACTTTTATTTTCGCTATTCGTAAGAAATGGACTCGTCCACATAAATGCCTTGTTTCCATTGGTCAAGGCTGTACCGTTTTCCAGTCATTTCGTACCTTGTTGATTTCGTACCTAGGTCATTTCGCACGATTTTGGTCATTTCGTACCTACTTATACTTTCTATTTTGGTCATTTCGTACAAACTTCGTACACAAGTTTAATTATCATTTTGATTATTTAGTAGATAGTTTTTCCTACTATTTGTGCGTTTTTTTTTTTGTTGAATGACCTCTGCTAAAATTGTACACTACCGAAATTGTGCTAAATTCCGCCAAAGAACGGGTATGATGGTTATGATTGTATCTGACCATTATTGGTTAGTTCTTTCCAAGTTTAGTTTTTAAAACAAAGATTGTTTAGAACTCCTTTGTTTATTTCTCAACGAGCTCTGCATAAATGTAATTTGTGGAAAAAAACTGGAGAGAGCCCACTTTTTCGCTGTGTTGTTCATAAAGCGTGATGCAAAACCATGATTCTTTATTAACACTGTTCAAAACACAGTATAGTCTTAGACTTGTTTAAATTGAAAGTATGCCTTGCAAACTTACGTCCTCTTGAATCATACTTTCCTGGGACAGCAACATTTTAGTAACTTAGCCCTGCTTTCAACACTTTCCCAAACAAACACGGGTTATCACATGTGTTGTCAAATTCTTTTGGGAAAACATGTTGGATAAGGAGAAATTGCTCGTTATAAGCAATTTCTTCTTTATTAAATACTTTTTCCCCACTACTAGCGAATTTTCCACCATTTTTGCAGCTTTTTAAATTGTCGTCTGCCAACTCTTTGAATTTGGAAAGTTCTGATATTTGTCATTTGGAAAAGAGCTAAGAGAGCGCTGTGCTAGGGTATTAGATACTGTAACAGAATACAAGATATAGGTTCACATTCAAATCAATTTCATAATGTGTTAAAAAATCTGCTGATGAAAACTGACATTTACTTACTTGCCCTGGCTTTCTTGAAGCATTAAACATTCTTTTTGTGGCGACTTTGATGCTTTGCATCAACTTTTTCTAGTTGAAACTTTGATTCGTTTTACCGACTTGGCAGTGGAATTTTGTTTTGGTTAGTGACTGGAACAGTCATGGTTTATTCAAGGGAATATTTTTGGCATCTACTCTTGTGCACCAACTATGAACTTGTTTTCATGTGATATTGTCAAAAAAAATATATATCTAGGGTTCTTAACACCATGGAAAGACAAATTTAACGCCCCGTAGAAATTCAGTGTCAGAAAAAAAATCATAATCTGGATAATCCTGGATATTTTTCGGTTTTAACACTGGATTGTTTCTACCAAGGTCCATCATGACAACCTATATGATAGGCATTTTTAAGTCAAAAAAGCGGAATCAAGTTTTTCTTCACCTGCTGAGCAATGGAAAGAATAAAAAAAAACACACACACACAACCGAATTTTCTTTAAAAAGTAGAAATGTAACCTTAATCAAACCTTCGTGATAGGTATTAATAAATCTACATTGATTTCAACTAGGAGAACGAAACAGCTAGCAAAAAATATCACTTGAATATTGACGATTGGATTTAGGAATTAACTGGAATTTCCCAAGTGAGGCGGTATCTGTGAAATTTAGTCCAAAGTAATCGCACTGTATTATACTTGCGCTACTGGATTGCAATAAAGATCTCAAAGAATACAGGGAAAAAAGCTTTCCACTTGACCGCCATCGAGCGGCCTAATTGACATTGTCCCGAGATTATTATGATCCTTCTTACTCTGTCGTATACGCCAACATCGATGATGTGTCACTTGTGTTATCGCAGTGAACTTAATATATGTTTTATATCTTCTTCATCATTAACGTAGAGCACGTCTTATTGTGTAGGCTAAGGCCCAGATCGAAAAAAGGCTCTATTTTTGATTTTTTTTCAATCCATCTGGTAGAAAAATTCAAATGGTACAGTGAGTTAGGATAGCCTATTGGGGTCACTTTAAGCATGGATGCCAGATCTGAAAGTGGTGCAGATTTTTTTTATATGCTAATAAACGCGCCTACCCCAAATTTGCCTATAACAAAAATTAAACTTTTCCTATGTTCACAATAATGAAAAAAACAATGAAACAATGTAATCTTTTTGACAAATCTTTTGAATTTAAGATGCTCATAAAAATCCACATTTACATGTATGTAAGACTTATATTAAATCAAGTCTGACCAATTTCACATACCGTAAAACACCTAATAAATGTTCCTTGCAGAATGAATTGAAAACAATCTCTGATTTTCAGTCTCCACATTGAATGTGTTAATATTTCTGGCTAGATTTTTTCATAGTTTTGGCTAGAGCTACTAGGACAGACATACAGGACCAGAATTAAGAACAGTTATGGAGTTTAAGCATTGAGCACCTCAAAAATGATCTATTTATGAGTGCAACAGTATAATTTGTTGTTGCGCACTACCCTTTGATTTCGTTATTTCATTATATATTCACAATTGCAACCATAAGTATGCCAACACTAAGATTTGGCTATTTTCATTACTTCATATGCTTTATTTCCTTTGTTATTCTTACTCTCCTACTCTGTTAATCTATTTCACTGATGCAATAGGGGATATGACTTGAAACAAGAGGGTCATGATGGCCCTGTATCGCTCCACTGGCTAATAAGTGAAAACACTACAAGCCAAAATTACCACTCCGGCCAAATGGTTTCAAACTTGAAGACATACAATAGGCTAAGGCCCAGGCCTAAAAAAGGGCCCTATTTCTTTTTTTCATCCATCTGTTTCTCTAGTTCACTGATGCAATAGGGGATATAGCTTAACACAAGAGGGCCATGGCGGCCCTGTATTGTGCCACTGGCTAATACGTGAAAACACCACAAGCCAAATATTACTACTGTGGGCAATTAGTTTTAAACTTGAAGACATACAATTTTTTTGCTATAAAATCCTACGAGAAAGTTATGGCCCCTTGACCCCTGGGCAAAGCCATTATTGACCACAAAGCTATAATTACTTGAATCCTGGTGGAGGTCCACAAGATAAACCCCCGTACCAAATAATACAGGTATAGAATGTTGTGTTATAAACAAGAAGATTTTCAAAGTTTCCTGAAAAAAAAAGGCCATGTATAACATGAGACCCATGAAACAGGGCTAAATTTGGTAGCCCTAGGCTTTATTTTGGTTAGTAGAAAGATCATTTATACAGTTTTCAACACAAAAGCCAAGGTAAAACTTGTGACCCCTGGTGTGGGGACAAACTTAACCCAAAGGCTATAATTTGGGCCCTTCTGGTAGAGGCCCACTAGATAAAATTTGGTAGTCCTAGGCCTTGCGGCTATGTACTTGTAGATTATTAAAGGCTTTCCCAATATAAGCCCATGTAAAACTTGTGACCCCGGGGCCGGGCCAAGTTTGACCTCAGGACTATAAGTTGGGCACTCTTGGTAGACGCCCAGTTGATAAAGATACATGCGAAATTTGATAGCCCAAGGCCCTAAAGAAGGATTTTTAAGTTTTCTAAAACTTGTGACCCTCTAGGAGGGGCCAATTTCGACTCCAGGGCTATTACTTGAAGGAACTTGGTAGAGGTTCACAACATAAAGCTACATGCCACGTTTGGTAGCCCTAGGCCCTATGCTTTCAGATAAGAAGAGTTTCAAAGATTTCAATATTTTTCAGTTTTGTTGCCATGGCAAACAAAGTTTTTGAAGGAATCAGATTCATTCAAAAAATTCTGAAGAAAGCCTTGGCAGGATCATTTCTGTGAAGTTTCATCAAGTTTGGATGGGTAGTGTCAGAGGAGATGTTTGAAATATAAGTTAATGCACATACGGACAGACACACGACGGACAGCGGGCCATGAAATAAGCCTTCGACCAGTGGAGCTAAAATCCTCTTGCTGACTTGAAATTAACGAATGCGCTGTTCATTCAGCGTAATTGTGACGTGTGATCAATCATCAGTTTCTTTGTTTGCTGCATTGACAGTACAGTTGCTCTGTGTGTGTGTATGTGTATATGTTGTGGATGTGGGTGTGGATGTGGATGTGGGTGTTTTTCTGGGTTCTTTTTTTTTTAGCTCACCTTAGCACAAGTGCTAAAGTTGAGCTATTGTGATCGTCCTATGTCCGGCGTCTGTTGTCCATCAACAATTTCTTTAAACATCTTCTCCTAAATCACTGGGGAAATCTTGATGAAACTTGGCAGGGATGTTCCTTGGATGAAGCTCTACCAAAATTGTTCAAAGAATAGAATTCCACTCATAATTCTGGTTGCCAAAGCCGTAAAAAGGAAAAAAATTCAAAATCCTTGAAAATCTTCTTCTCTGAAAGTAGAAGGCATGGAGCTTTGATATTTGGTATATGGCCATCTCCTAGTGGACCTCTACCAAGTTTGTTCAAATAATGCGACTGGGTCAAAACTGGCCCCACCCCGGGGGTCACAAGTTTGAGCATGGAAACAAAGAAGGAAAACTTTAAAAATCTTCTCCTCTGAAAATTAAAGATATAGAGCTTTGATATTTAGTATGTAGCATCTCCTAGTGGACCTCTTCCAAGTTTGTTCACATGATGCCCCTGGGGTCAAAACTGGCCCCGCCCAGGGGGTTACAAGTTCAAACATAGGAACAAAGAATGAAAACTTTAATATTCTTCTTCTCACAAAGTAAAAGGCATAGAGCTTTGATATTTGGAATGTTACATCTCCTAGTGGACCTCTACCAAGTTTGTTCATATGATGCCCTTGGGTTCGAAAGTGGCCCTGCCTCGGGGGTCATAAATTCGAACACAGGAACAAAAAAGGAAAACTTTAAAAAAAATTCTTCTCTGAAACTTGATGGCATAGAGCTTTGATATTTGGTATGTAGCATCTTCTAGTAGACCTCTACCAAGTTTGTTCATATGATGCACCTGGGGACAAAACTGGCCCTGCCCTGGGGGTCACAAGTTCGAACATATGAACAAAGACAGAAAATTATAAAATTCTTCTTCTCTAAACCTAGAAGGCATAGAGCTCTGATATTTGGCATGTAGCAATTCCTTCTGGACCTCTCCCAAGTCTGTCCATATCATACCCATGGGGTCAGAACTGGCCCTGCCCCTGGGGTCACAGGTTAGATTAAAGTTCATCAAATAAACATGAGGGAAATAAAGCTATAGTCTCAGGTGAGCAGATGGCCAATGTCGCTCTTGTTGAAATGCAATGATGTAACAGATTTATTTCCTACATAACAATCATATTTTTAATACATATAGCATGAATATAGTTAAAAGTAGGTACTGAAGGGTAATTGAAATAACTTAAATGTAATTGTAATAACATTTAAAGTCTTAACTTGTCAACAAGACAGTATCTTTGGTGCAAATGACTTTTCTTCATTTCATGTGTAACTATTCAATTATTGTTTCATTTGATTTTTCTCAAATAAAGGCACTAAGTACAAATCTTTTTTTGATAGTTATATGTGTCTGCGCTGTAACATTTTGTGTTATTGCTGTAAAACATGAGTCGTTTATATAACAATGATTAAAAAATGCTCATGAAAAGAAGCCGGTACGTTTAATTTAATAAAAACAATTTCTGGGAACAAAACGGAAAATACAGTTACATTTTAGTACAAACAGCTAGGAATCATTTACTTGATCTATATAACTTTTTCAAGAAATTAAAATAGTTGCAAAACACTGATCTTCTCTGACATATAACGTGCCAAAATTTTGTTCCAAAATACTCAATTAATACAAAACAGATATGTGTTATACAGATGATTCGAAGTGAAATATTATAATCTGAACCAGAAAATATTTATTTTTCTTAATCAGAATGGAATGTCTTTTACTTTACAATTTTGTTACATGAAGGACATGTCGATGTGTTATGACTAGCATTGCATCACAGTAGACAATATTCCGTTGTGGATGTAAGAAACTTTATCGACCAAAAAAATCCAATTTAATTTTCAAAAATCGTGTCTCCTAAAATCTGCCATAAGTATATAATAGCTCATACATGGCCGTAAATATACATTAGTGGGTGGGGTAAAAGATAAGCAAGACCGTAACAAATATACGATGCAGCAATTTAGTACAATAGTAAGCATTTAGTTCTCATCAAACCCTTTCACAAGAAGTTGAAACACAAAAGTCTTAAATGATATTGAGTTGCTCATGATTTTCAAAAAATGTATGCAAATTTGGTGGGTGGGGTAAGACCAGGACACCCAATGTATTTTATCTTCTCCCGTAACTGAATTTTACCATTGCTTATGTGCTTAACTATCAATTAGACCTATTTGCAATCAATATACTCCGGAAGATATTGAAATTTTGTTGTTTATACACATAAGCTCAATTCAATGCATTTTCAGTGGGTGGGGTAACAAAATGTCGTCTGAAAAAAATCTGCACCACTTTTGTTTCTGGCATCCACCCTAATTTGACTTCTATATAGCTGTACTATCACCTGGTACCAATGAAATTTTTCTACCAGACGGATTGAAAAAAAAATTGAATCCAGCTTGCCAGGCCTTAGACTAAGGATTACCCTCCCCCTTACTCATCGGTTAATATCGTGTAACATCGACGTTTTCGTAAAAGTTATCCGGCTGATATCGGCAGCTTCCATTTTTGAGTCGCCTGGTTGCTTTGCAACCAGGCTGTCATTGTTATCATCCTGATCTATGGGGTGACGTATGCATACCTCCGGCCTTGTACTAATTCCGTGCATGATATCCAGTTTGAGAGATATGAGTAGTTCTTTACATGTGCATTCTATCCTAAATGTTCTGTGAATAAAATTGCTGTATTTTCTAACATATCTACGACTCAACTATAGAAGTTAGGGATTTCTTTGAATTTACTGAGTACTGCACTAGGATACACGAAAGCTTCTCTGTTACATAAACATATAAACTAGTTTGCATATATATAATAATAACATCTAAATATCGTCTGTTGGCTCCTTACGGAGCCCCAAATGAAGGTAACACTTAAGATTTTGTGGCGACCGCTTGATTATAGCTTGTGTAGCATCATTCCTTTTTTTGTTTTTTATAATTGATACGTTAAATCTTAGAGTTTTTAATATGTCAAATTAGTCGGTCATTGATGCTTTAATTTTGTCATACAATCTCATATCCTGTTCCTCAACGGAATTATCTCCTGCTTTAGTATTCGTTCTAAGGTCAGTAAGGAAAAAGCGATCTGGAACCATGCCGAGGCTCCAAGAGGGAATTTGTTTCAGCTCGGCAACAGTTCAACATCAGTATATTGACTAGGCAGACCTTGACCCCAACCCCCTGTACCCATTAGGTTTTAAGAAGACTAGCGTACGATAGGCGTCCTTTTTTTCTTTGTTTCTTTTTAAATTCCTTTTTTTTCAAACAACGACGTTTCAATATACCACTGTACGTGCGCTGAGACCCGCTGGTCTCTACGTCTATTTATAGCTTCTAGCAACAGCATATGTAGGCCTAAACACGAAGCCCGGGTCTCTGGGGAGAGTGAAGTGAACCAAGTCGCCCCACTTCAGTGTTTCGTAAGGTATAGATTTATCTTTCGGATTGATCTCAGATATCTGCGTAGTTTGTGACCTTATTTTCGTCGATTTTCGGATTCCGAAAGTGAAGCAGCCTTCGGTTAAGTCGATTGTAAGCACGACTAGATCTATAGGCCACAGGCGGAAATTAATTTCGTATCGGGTCAATCCGAAAGATAATATTATATCCAGGGGCCCAAACTTGTGAGTGAAATAGTCACGTGATAAATCGTTGGGAAATATCTGAGATTGCGCGGGACTTTGGAAGAGAAACTGCGTAATTGCCATATGAACAGAATCATTTGAGAATTGGAGGTAGCGATCTCAATTTGGCACGCAATCGGTACGTAGCCATATACGTAATTCTGTTTTTATTACCATTTTTCTTTTTTATTCTTGAACTAGATGTACATCTAGATCTCCTTACGTTTTAAAAGTCGGTCTACACTAATGTGGTGGTTTAGATGGGTAGATCTAGATCCTTTGAACTGTTAACGGCTCGTCTGTATGTAGATCCCATTGTCAGGTTGTGTTTTTCTGAAGAAATTATTTCAAATTTGATAAGCTAGATCTAGCGTAATTTGGCTGAAGGGATCTCTGTTTGCATTCATGTACAAAAGGGGCGTCAAGAAAATGAAAACGAATGGATGTCACATACTACAGCGCATGAGAGGTCTCTGTATTTCAAGAAATGTATGTTTTCTGATATTCTGGGGTATGGCTGAGGCAAATTGGACTTTTTTCTTAAACTGGGTCTTTGCTCAGACTAACTGGGCTTGTTTCCATCTGCAAACCTTCTCATGCATTATTTTATTGATTATTTCTGGAGACGTTGGGGTAAATCCAGGACCAGGAGACTTCTTCGATAGTTTACCATTGAAAGGTAATTTTCATCAAGGTTGTGACAAGTTTATGCCCTCGTCTAGAGGAAAACAGTGTGTTGCATGTAGCATAGCTTTCTTGGTTGAAGTTCAATATAAACAGTGAGCATGGTGTCCGGAAGATGTTGATGAGATACTGCATATTGGCGATTTTATATACAGACGGATAAAGAGTGATGAATACCTGCATCTAGACGATTTTGCCTAGTCTATTGCAAATGGATAACATAATATTTAAAATTAGACTCTTAAAAACTTACAGTGGTTACATAATGCCCATTTATGTTGGAAATGAGCCTGTTTTCACTTTAGAGAATGCCATTTTACGAGCTTGCTGTGATTCATGTTCACTTGTTTTTATTTGCAATGGTAAGGCAGTTGCTATACTCAAACATGCTGAACATTTTATTGTTTTTGATTCCCACTCGAGAGCAATTGATGGATTATTGTGTAAATGGAATTAGTATTGTACTAAAGTTCAAGACGTTCACACTTTTAACCACTGATTTAAGAAAACTGATTAATGTAGACTGCCAGTATGACATTCATTCATTCTGCATTCAAAAGCTAAAGAAAGGCAACCATGCTGAACACACTCTTTTAAGACAAGGGCATTCCAAAATAACCATACCATCTGAATATTTTAACACCACGGCTCTCACTGTTAGTGACAAAGTAGGTGAAAAAAGAAGTGCTGCTCATTTCCTTTCTCATGACACATCATTAAGGGACAGAGCTAGTGCAATGGCAAACAGCTTATCTGATAAATTACAATTACATTTCCATGACCATTCCTTTGCTAAAAGAAATCAAAGTACTGATAGTACTGAAGGCCAGAAAATTAATACGAAACAACACAAGAGGACAATTTTACTTAATACAAACAGGTAGACGGACAGGGATACAAGCGGATTCCACTAAGCCCCTGGAATTCTTGGTTTTGACAGGAAATTTTGAACTGATACTAAAAAGCACCAGCCAGAAACTAATTAAGCCAGAGCTAGGCATGTGCTCACAGTTATGGGGTGCTTGATAATGGCTCAGAATACTTAGTAATTTGTCGTGCTTGTAAACAATCCCAAGTCAAAATTGAGCTATTCAATCGGTGGAATACCAACTTTGGTTATCTAAATTTTCTGAGACATGTGATGTCTTGTAGTCCTGAATGACGTTATTTTTTAAATTTATGACGCAAGGACATATTTATTTTTATTGATTTCAATGAAAATACATGTAAGATAGATATCAAGGTAAAATGTAATGAATAATAAAGATTGGAGTGATATGGCAGTCGTTCATGTTGTCTCTACCTTCCACAAGTCGACGAAATTTTGAAGGAAGTTGTACATGAAAATCCAAAGTAATTCTTCGTGTATATTGAAAAGTAAGATTTTGGGGAAATTGGGAGGAATTGCTTGTTACAGGGAAATTCTCTTTTAGCCAAAATATTTTCTCAATAAAATACTGTGAAAAGGTTGGATTGTTTTGGGAAAACGATTAGGCTCAATTTACCTATTTCACTTACCTATTTTACGGACAAGTCACAGTGACTTGAGCTTCGATACTTATATCTACATAGTATAAAAAGACGTTAATCCTAATTCATTATCGTTGTCCAAGGACAACTTGTGTCAAGCCCGCGAACACTTGACTCTCAAGCTTGACCTAGACTCTGGACCTGAATAAATGTTTCAAACGGATCTTACTTGACCTAGACTCTGGACCTGAATAAATGTTTCAAACGGAACATCTACTCATGATGGAGAACAATGCATTATGCTAATTTTTACCGGAATCTATCCAAAAATGTAGGAGTTATGATTCGGACGAAAAATTGGCCTTCAATGTGGCCTTGATCTTGAACCTACTTGAACAGATGTTTCAAATGGCACATCTATTCGTGATGGAGGTCAATTGTGCCAAATTATTTTGAAATCCATCTAAAATTGTAGAAGTTATGGACCGGAAATATTCGGATGCACACAAGCCCTAGTAAACACTAGAAATATGTGTGTCAGAGACGCTGACGCCCCTGCTAAATGGTATTGGTCACAGGTATGTCATATGACAACTAGTAGAGAGAGAGATAAACAAGAGGGCCATGATGGCCCTGTATCGCTCCACTGGCTTTTTAACCCTTTACCACACAAATTGAAGTATTCATGACCATGAAAAAGAGGGCCTTCAAAAACAATGAAGGCTGTCAGGCAGTACAAGCAGGTTAATTCATTAGCATGAAAGGTAAAATCCTTGGAAAAATAAGCTGAATGATAGAAACCTTACTCTGAATTTATTATTCACCTCATGTGAGCATAACTATTAGCATAAAAAAAAATGAATAACTCTTGAAAACAGAATATTTTCTATCAAAAAACTTAATGTCTAGCAGCAATCATGTATGAATGCAGTTTGATAATCAAGGGAGGTAAATAGTACCAAACTTTATCTTTCATAAAAAAGAGTTATTTCCCTTGATTAATGTATAAATTTAAAACTGAGTCCCATGTTAAACTTGTGATCCCTGGATGGAGCCAATTTTGACCCCAGACCTACAATATGAAACTAGAATGTGTAGTTATAAACACGAAGATTTTTTAATCTTGCCATATAAAAAGCCCTGTACAACAAGTTTGCTCAATGAAAGGCCCTGCAAAATATGTGACCCATGAGACAGGTTGATAAAGCCAATGTAAAACTTGTGACCCCTGGGATGGGGTCAAACTTGACCCCCCAAAGTAAAATTTTTGGTCCTCTTGGTAGAAGCCCATTAGATAAAGCCACATGCAAATTTTGGTAGCCCTAGGCCTTATGGCTATGTACAATTAGATTATTAAAGTTTCCCTATATAAGCCAATGCAAAACTTGTGATCTCCTGTGATGGGGCTAAATTTGACCCCAGGGCTATACTTTTGGGCACCCTCGGTAGAGACCCCCTAGATAAAGCTACATGCAAAATTTGATAGCCCTAGTCCTTATAGCTAGGTGCGACAAGATTTTGAAAGTTTTCCCTATATAAGCCCATGTAAAATTTGTTACCCCCGGG
Source organism: Tridacna crocea (assembly GCA_943736015.1). Lineage (NCBI taxonomy): Eukaryota > Metazoa > Mollusca > Bivalvia > Cardiida > Cardiidae > Tridacna > Tridacna crocea. The sequence continues at coordinate 30,774,492 of OX031072.1, read as the reverse complement.
GCTGGGCCAAATTTGACCCCTGGGCTATAAGTTGGAGATCCTTGGTAGAGGTCCACTAGATAAAGCTACATGCCAAATTTGGTAGCCCTAGGACCTATGGCTAGGTGGAAGAAGAATTTTGAAGTTCTCCCTATATAAGCCCATGTAAAACTTGTAACCCCCGGGGCGGGGCCAATTTTGACCCCAGGGCTATAATTTAGACACTCTTGGTAGAGGTCCACTAAATGAAACAACATCCCAAATTTGGTAGCCCTAGGCCCTATGCCTAGGTAGAAGAGGAGTTTTAAAGTTCTCCCTAAATAAGCCCATGTAAAACTTGTGACCCCCGGGGCGGGGCCAATTTTGACCCCAGGGCTATAATTTGAAGACACTTGGTAGAGGTCCACTAGATAAAGCTACATGCCAAATTTGGTAGCTCTAGGCCTTACGGTTTCAGACAAGAAGATTTTCAAAGATTTTCAAAATTTTTCAGTTTTGTTGCCATGGCAACCAGATTTTTGGAAGGAATTAAATTCTTTCAAGAAATTCTGAAGAGGACCATGGCAGGATCATTTCTGTGAAGTTTCATCAAAATTGGATGGGTAGTTTCAGAGAAGAAGATGTTTAAAGAAAAAGTTAACGCACGGACGGACGGACGGACGGACAACGGGCCATGACATAAGCCCGCTGGCCTTCGGCCAGTGGAGCTAAAAAAAATACATTAAATGACAAGCGAACGACTACAGAAAAAAATTATAAGCATTTATTTGGTTTCAAATCAAAGTCAATCAAAGACATTTTTAAGAATCACACAGGTGTAATCTATTTGTGACAGGTGTAAAAGGTGTGAAATACATCCAGGGGACGATTTCTACTGAGTGATTAACATAACACGGGCCAAGCAGTTTGGGGACGATTTCTCCAGGGGCCGATTTCTCCCTCATTCCGCTGAAGTACCCTAGATTTAGTCGATATACATAAGAAAAAGTGATAAACATAACACGGGCCAATATTCTATATGTAGTTTGCTTTATTTACAATCGCATTTTAGCGGAGACGCGTTTTGTGAGACATATGTTCAAATGTCAACACAACGTTATAGACAAACTTCGAGCAGAGTTGTCGTTCGTTACTCTCACCATACCTGAATGTGAATGATCCGGAGTGCAAGAGAGAGCGTTATAGATATTAACCGTATATAGCGCATAGGAATACACAACATCTGGATAAAGCTAAGTTTATTAGGTTACGCCTTTATTAGGTCAGTGTTAATGACAAAAACGGGATAAAAGCACACACTCGTCAGTTATTAAAGGATCGTAATACCCTTACAATTCCATGGCATTTTGCAGATGAAAGCTTTGAGAAAGGGAAAGCATTCACACCGTGTGATAAGCAATCTCTGTATATACTTGGGAAACTAGTTGTTTTGGCGGACTCAGCGATATAGAGTGGACACACCGTCCAACATTTTTGTCTGAATAGGAAGCTTACGATCCCTATAGGCAAGGGAATCCCTTGAGAGGGATTCCCTGGCCTAAAAAGGTTCAAACTGCTATTGATAAAAATGAAGACATGATCAGAGTGTTTCACAACAAAATTGCACAAGGTCCGAACTACATAAGCTCTTGCTGTTCTAATTATTTTTTAGACATTCCGTTATTCGTTTCAAAAACAGCTATAAATTGACTGGGATAATTTCTACTAATACAGTCAGTGTAGGTGATACTGAATGGATATGCAACACATATCACAGTTATTTGAGAAAAAATGAAATTTCTCCGTGTTCAGTCGGAAATAATCTGGCATTCCCTAATCAACAAGAGGAATTGGAAATGCTCACAGAACTAGAAGAAAGATTAATTTCTCCTCGAATTCCTTTCATGCAGATACGTGAATTACCTCGAGAGGGGCAGCATGGGCTCAGAGAAAATGTTGTCAATGTTCCATCTGATGTTGGTAGTACAATGAAAGGTTTACCTAGACACTTAGATGAATGTGAGACCATACCACTAAACCTTACATTTGACAGCAGTGTGCTCTTCCAACAACTTAGGCCACAAGTTGTCCTGAATGCCTTGAAACGGTTGCTTAACAACAGCCGTTTGTTTCAAAATGAAGGAATAGTTCTTCAGGAAAATTGGCTTACTGATGTGAATGAGCAAACAGCTTTGAACAGGTATTCACAATTAAATGACTCTAGCTCCTGTCAGGACGAAACCATCTCTGATTCTAAAGATCAGTGGACCGAGCCAAATGAGTTTAGACAACCATCTGGTAACATGGACACTTTTATGCATCCAGCTCATTTTAGAGAATTTAATCGTATTGTAACAATAGCCCCAGCTGAAAACAATACTCTACTAATTGTATTCCAAGATACATATGCAGAATTTTTGGCATTTCCCAAGCTTTTCTGCGGCGCAGTAAGGGCTGAAAATAAACGATCCCCCCATTACAGTACCATTTGTAAACGGGAATTACGTAACAAAGACAGGAAAGTTGCTAAATGTGTTTCAAACATTTTCTATAAAGTAAAAAAAATACAAATTAAACAAGTTTGTGATAGAGTTTCTATGCCGTACGAAAATGTAAACTAAGGGTTTGTAAGATAACTGCAGACTATATCTTGGATAAAAGCAATGTTGATAAAATTCTTCGACATGACGAGGGCTATAGGATATTGCGGACTTTGCGTGGATCCCCACAGTACTGAGAACAAGCTGGAAAAGACATATTTGCTATGATTAGGCAATTAGGTATACCTACATGGTTTTGTTCCTTTTCAGCTGCAGAAACAAAATGGATTCCATTACTCCAAACTTTAGGGTTATTGATCAATGGACAAAACTATATGAGGAAATTCAGGCGTTAAATTGGGCTGAGAAATGTCAGTTAATTAAGTCTGATCCTGTTACTTGTGCTCGGTATTTTGATTATAGAATACAGATGTTTTTGCACAAGGTTCTGCTTAGTGAAGTTGGCCTCATTGGGGAGATAGTGGACTATTTTTACAGAGTAGAATTTCAGCAGCGGGGTTCGTCACATGTTCACATGCTGGTATGGATTGCAAATGCCTCAAATATGGCAACTCACTGTGAACAGGACATCACTCAGTTTGTAGATACATATGTATCGACAAAGAAAAATCCCTTAATCAAGGATCTTGTTAACTATCAAACTCATAGACATGCCAGGACCTGTCGCAAAAAGTAGATTAGGTTTTCCACTGCCTCCCATGCCACAAACTGTGATTATTAAAAGGCATCGAGAATGGCAACAGCAAGAAGACAGCAGAAAAGCATTATAAGCTCATTTTTATAGAGCTTGAAGAAATGAAAACAAGTGAAAGTGAATTTTATTTCTCATGCTTTCTTTCTAGATTAAATCTAACATTTGATGAATATATTCAAGCAATCAGATCCTCAATAAAGTGTGGTCAGAGCAAGCTTTTTTTTTTTTTAACGTGATTTGAATGAAATTCGAATCAACAGTTACAATGAGACTTTGATCAAATGTTGGGAAGCAAATATGGATATCCAGTTCATATTAGATCCATTTGCATGTGCTGCTTACATTGTTTCATATATATCTAAAGGTCAAAGGGGAATGTCAAACTTGTTTAATGAAGCTTGTAAAGCTAGTAGGAAATCGGACTGTGACATTCGTCAGCAAGTTCGGAGCATTGGTAATGTTTTTCTGTCTCATGTAGAAGCTGGAGCTCAAGAAGCAGTCTATCTCATTCTACAAATGCCTCTTAGGTCTTCCAGATAGGTTGTATTTGTAAATACCAACAGTAAAGAAAACAGAATCTCGCTCATCAAATCAGAAGCTGACCTCAAGGAATTGCCCAAAGATTCAACAGACGTAGAATGTGGTAACCAGATAAAACGTTATCAGCGAAGACCAAAAACTATGGAACACTATTGCCTTGCAGACTACATTGCATGCTTTGACATTCAGTATAAAGAACACTTCTCCAAATTACAACATGGAGTTTCTTCCAGAGATTGATGATGGTGATGATGCAGATTCTAAGTTTCATGTAAATATGAAGAACATTAGCAATAATACACTAAAATATGATAGAGAAAATCACTTTCGGCATGATGGTTCAATTTTGTCCCGTAGGATAAAACCGATAGTAATTTATTCTGCAAGAGAGGATCATTACCGTGAGCAGATAATGCTTTATTTTCCATGGAGAAATGAGAGCAATATTTTGGGTAGTTTTATACTCTTTGAAGAGCATTATAATAGTGTTGTTGAGGTAATTGAAAGGAACAAAAAGAAGTACATTGGCCTTTCAAATGAGGACAATATTGCTTTACTGGATTTAGACATGGGGGATGTTCTTGATGCATGAATTGTCCCAGAAGAACAACACATAAATGCACAAGATTATGAAGAAGGAGTTTCCCTCTCAACTGCTCATGAATTCTTTAGTCCTGGAAAAAATAAAACCTTTTCCACTTATGATATTGGTGTTGAGTTCGGAATATTGCGAAAGTTTATCTCGAATGAAGAGACAATTCATGGTGAGATGATGGATACTGATTACAGGCAAATGGTCCAAATGTTAAACAAGGAATAGAAAGAATTTTTCTACCATGTCCTGCATGGGCACAAGGCTAACAAAGGACCATTGTATAACTTTTTGAGTGGTGGTGCTGGAGTTGGAAAACGATTAAGAGCCTTGTATCAGGCATTGAGAAAATATTTCTCTCACCAAGCAGGTTCAAACCCAGATGATATCAGCATTTTGATTTGTGCACCAACTGGCAAAGCTGCAGTTAATGTAGGTGGTTTGACTATACATTCAGCTTTTAACATTCCTGTTGAACAGGATTTCAGGTATAAGCCATTAGGTATGCAACAGCTAAATACATTCCAAATTAAGTACAGACGTTTAAAAGTGGTTTTCATTGACGAAATTTCCATGGTTGACCAGAATATGTTTAATTTCATAAATACCAGGCTGCAAGAAATACTAGGTACTACAGAACCATTTGGTGGTATTTCTGTCATTGCATTTGGTGACATGTTTCAGTTAAAACCAGTGATGGATAAATGGATATTTTCATTGCAGACAAACTGTTATTCCATGGAACATTTGACAACACCCCTATGGCATCAATATTTCAGAATGTTTGAGTTAGATGAAATAATGCGACAAGAAGAAGATCAATTATTTGCTTGTCTCTTAAACAGACTTCGGGAGGGTCATCATACTGTTGATGATATTGAATGTTTGAAAACTAGGCTAATTCATGGTCAAGTTGATGCTACTGACTATTCAATCACACATTTGTACACTCAAAGAAGTGAAGTTAATGCTCATAATCTTTTTTCTAAATGTGGTGCAGAAAAAGATAGCATAGTTGCAGTTGATACTGTTTCAGGTAATTTTCCTGCTCATTTACATAGGAAAGGTGCTTGAAAAGGTTGCTTCACTACAGTCTACACAAATCAAAGGTCTTCTTTCTATTGTACATGTTGGGGTAGATTTACCCGCAGAACTTTCTTTAAATGTTGATGTTTTGGATGGACTTGCAAGTGGAACACCATGTATTACAAAAAAAAATAGATTACCGTATGCCAAATTCATCTAGATGTAGTATTGTGTGGGTACAGTTTGAAGATCATGAGGTTGGAATCAAATGGAGAAATGCATACAGGCATTTGGAAAAACCAGGCATCCAAACACATTGGACATCTATTTCAGAAAAGTCTGTCAAATTTTCCATAAGCTATTTCAAGTCTTTTACAATTACTAGACGCCAGTTTCCACTATGTTTGGCTGCTGCAAAGACTGTCCATAAAGCACAAGGTTCAACTATGGCTGAAGCTGTAGTGCACTTAGGGCAGAGAAAGATTGATCACATGCATTATGTTGCATTAAGTCGTGTTCGAAATTTGAGATCTTTTCAGATAAAAGAGCTAAATGAAGGCAAGATATCTCTGTCACAAGCTGTTGTTCATGAAATGAAAAGATTGAGGGAAAATGCTTTGGTTGATCTGTGTATACCCAAGTTAAATTATGAAAATAGACATTTTCCTGTGGTGTTTCTAAATTGTCGCTCACTTTCAAAACATTTTGAAGACATAAAACATGATTTCAGTCTCATGCCATCCAGTGTTGTTGGTTTATTTGAAACTGGATTAAAATCTGAAACGGCATCGGCCTATGTTCACCAACAGAATTTCAAGATATATAGGAATGGTTGTCATAGAAATGCTCAGACAAATCTGCAAACCCATGGAACTGCTATCTTTTATAAAGACACATTCTGTTTAAGTTTCACTTCATATGAGTTTTTTGCCTATGAAATTTCAACAGTTACTCTGCAATTCACAGGTACGTCTTTTGTCCAACTGTGTTTTATATATTGCCCTCCAAAAGCAGCTTCCCTGTCGAATGTAATGAAATTATTTGTTTATTTAAAAAATCGGATGAACTTTGATAAGCCTGTACTGATTTTTGGTGACTTAAACCTTGATTGCAAAATGGCAGATTATAGCAGAGTATTGAATACTATTGAAAACAAACATAAGATTCGGCAATTTCTTCAACAGGTCTTCAACAACTGACTATGGCTCTGTTTTAGACCATATTTATACCAATATTAATGCAAATACAGGTATTCAGTTTGGCATATAAGAATCTTACTATTCTGATCATAAGCCAGTATAGGCTTCTTTTCCAATAGACTTCGTGAACACATAAATACATAAAAAATCCTTTCTTAAATGTTTTGCTTGGTTTTCAGACATGGAAACTCTTCAGAGCTTAAAGAAGCTAAGGCCTGGTCCATATGCAAAGCCTATGTCTGTGAGGGTTGTCGCATGCCAAAAGCCACTGGTATATGGAGAAGACAAAAGCTGTGTAAATTCCTCACTTGCTGAGAAAACAGATTATTCGAAAGCAGTCTCATTTTACAAAGGTCAATTTAGCCAAATATGTGAAGGTGCTGGTTTGATCTTAAGAAATGTTATATTAAAGCAAGGAGGGGAAATTGTCCTTACGAAGCAAACAAAAGTTTTTCAGTCGACTCCTCCGAATGTGCCAGACCACATTTTGAAGCTTGCCATGGAACTAATAAGACCCCCAACACCAGACGTAAGGACTATTGAAGAGAAAAAGACCAGTCCACTTAGAACCATGATAAGTGTAATTGGAAAAATCACACAGGTAACTTGACCATTTATGAAACAATCCCTTGTTTTTTACGACCCTGAGATAGAAGCCTTTTGAAAACATTGTGGGAAAATGAGAAAATGCTGGTAAGCAGCATTTTCTCCTTTTCTCTCAATGTTTTCTACCCTGCTGGAAACAAATTTCAATATTTGAGTTACCTTTATTTTTTTGTCTGCTAATGCCTTGAATTTAGACCAGTCTTGAATTTTGTCTTTCGGGAAAGAGTTAAAATCAATGATTTTTTGTCCTTGTTTCTTTTATGTACAGACAAGAAAAGCAGTACTAGTGCTAACCTTACTTCTACTGCACACCTTCTCCTTACCTGTAGCAAATTTCTAGTAAACAGTTCACTGAAATTTATTTGAGGAGTACAGCTGTTCTTAATATAAAAAAGTAACATCAGTATTAATAACTGTTTAGTATGGTTTGAAAACTAACCCTGACAATTAATGTAACTCGATTAAAGAAGTGCGTCTTTATATGTTTCTTGAAACAGGCTCTGGGGTTTGATGGTAATAGTTCATGTACTTAAAATTACTCTTAACCTCACTACCAAGAAATAAAATTCTCCAGATTTCAGGGTTTTAGAGACAACAAATCCAATGTGATTCGAATGATGGAATTTGTCTGATAGGATAGAAAACATTGTTGGAGATGTAAACATGTAGTAAAATCATGTGGTTATTATGAGTACTTGAATTGTAGTGATGCAGATACTAGTAAAAGATATTTTTTTTATTTATCTTGCGTAAATAGGATACCGAGACCAATGGAAGTTATGGTAAACAATAGCCCCACCAAAGTTCGCAATATTGTTATTGAAGATAAAACTGGGAGTATTACTATTGCATTATGGAGGGAACATGCGACAGCCTGCATTCGACCTGGCGAATACATAAGGGTCCCACATGTAACTGCAAGGAACACAGCTAAAGGGCAGAGCCTTCAGACAACAAAACACACAACCATAACTGTAAGTACAGAATGGTGGCTTCACTATGCTTTCAGTTCAGATAGATGTAAAATTTTGCCATGTGGTAAAGGGTTAACCAATCAACAAATTTCAGACTGGTCCAGATCAGAAGCATCTGCATTCAACAGATTAAAAGTGACTATAGAAACTGAAATTCCCCATTTAAAGGCAGAAAAGTTTGTAGAAAAAGGAGAAAATGCTTTCATAAAATTACTCTGTCAGGGTTGTTGAAACTCTGCATTGTTTGGCAAAGGATCAATTTACTTCGAGAAAAATACACGAAACCGCATCACTGTAACAGTTAGCCCCATCTACAAGATTTTTTCAAGCCTGCACAAATGCAGTATCACCATGATATATATAAAGTGATTCTTAGCAAATGTCGCTATCCTGTCGGTTGTCATTTATTTTGCCATCATACAAAGACTTCCGACATTTTAAAGTATACTGTATCATCATTACTGGACATATTTACCTAAAACTAGTTGTTATCTATCAAAAGAGGATCATAGTTTCTCATAAAAGCAGTTACTCATAAGAGATATTTTGAAAGTTATGCGCCTCCTTTGACTAAGGAGTTTCACCTAAAATCTACTTGTAAAGGCAATTGCATGAGATGCTCTTCTTTATGTCTTTAAGGAAAAAAGAAAACGGCAAAATATAGTGGAGTTTGAACTTAAATGTTTCTTCTAAATTGCAGACATGTGAGGCACCAGAAGAGCTAGTATCGGATCACATTATTGGAATAGCAAAGGACGATATAAGCAGTGAAATTCTGACAAAGGGACACAACGCAATAAGAGTAGACAACAGATTACTAGAAGAAAAGCTGAATTGTACAATTGATGAAATTGTCCAGCAAATACCAGTAACTGTCTAATTTGTTCTTAAAGGACAGGAACTTGTCCGCTTCGTCGACTAAAGGATGACAATTCCTTAAACTGTGGTTTTTTTTGCCCTATCAGAGACAGAAATCGACATCGAAATTTGTTGTCTGCAAGTGCTTTCAATGTAGAACAGTCTAAAATTTTACTACCTGGTTTAGAGTTCAGTCAGTCAGAATATTACGAACTTTTGGTAAAAAAATGCCAAATCTAACAAAAACCTTGTTTACACTTACAAGAGTAAGTTTTTCGTCCAAGATCTGTTTTCACCAACCATTCTGAAAAAGGTTGTCAGATTTATTCTCCTCTTTATTCCCAGCCAAAGGCAGAGGGATATAGGTTAATGTTGTCTGTCAGGCCTTCAGAAAAATTATCGGTTCGGTTTTTGTGGATCTAAAAAAGGCTTTTGATTTAGTAGATCACGAAATTTTATTACATAAGTTGGAATTGTATAATTTCTCTACTAAGTCCTGAGCAATATTCAAATCTTATTTGACTGACAGGAAACGGTGTATTAGGCATAACAATGCATTTTCATCTTCTCGAATCTTATCTAGCGGTGTGCCACAAGGCTCTATTTTAGGGCCGCTGCTGTTTTTAATTTATATAAATGATATGTGCTTGCACATTGATGCCTCTAGTGTAGATCTTTATGCAGATGATTCAATATAAGTTAGGAATCGGTTTACTGAAATACAACATAATCTACAAAATAGTTTAGAAACTATGCTCGCTTGGTGTACTGTTAATAATATGCTTGTTAACCCAAATAAATCAAAATGTATGCTAATTGAACCAAAACATAAATTCTATTAATCTAGAACTAAAGATTAATGACATTTGCATTGAACTTGTTGAGTCTCATAAGATATTAGGTGTACACATTGACAAGCATTTGTCGTGGAATGTACACATTGATAAAACTTGCACTGCGATCAACAGTGAAATTAATTTGTTTAAAAGGATTTACCTAACAATGGAAATGAAACAATTATTTTACAACTCGTACATACTACCTTTCTTCGACTATTGTTGTACAGTTTGGTGGAAGAGCGCTAACTATAGGACCTGTAAACTATCTGTACTTTAAAAAAGAGCAGCCCGCATCACATTAATGGCTCCATCTAGAACATCGTCGATTGAACTTTTCGCAGAACTAAATTGGTTGACCTTTGACAATAGATGTAATTATCACGCTGGTGTTTTAATCTTCAAGTGTCGTAATAACCTTTCACCACGATATATAAGAGACAATATTTCGTTTTCTAGCAACACCAAGTATAATTTAAGGTCATCTGCTCATTATGATATCATTAACTCAAGATTTAACACTTTGTTCCAGAAAAAAGCATTCTCGTATTACAGCATGAACATATGGAATGAAATTCCTATTTCAATCAGAGCAGCAACTTCCTTATCTAACTTTAAACATCAGCTTAAACAGTATTTGTTCAGTAAGCAATCTATCACCTCAGCAAATAACACAAACAAATTACCGTAAATAATGTATCTGTCCGCTGACTTATACTCATTTTCATGTTCTTTTCTGTCATCATCCACTTATTTATTATCGCATCTGTTTGTGTGGGGGTATGTGTGTGTGAGAGAGAGAGAGAGAGAGTGAAGGCAACATTGTAAAAAAGACTATTTTCAGTTCATTCTTCTTGAAATTCTGTCTTAATGTTTTAACCTTCAAGAAATAAAGATTTTATTATTATTATTATTTCAGTACGTCCAGGAGAATATCTCGATTACCATTGGACAGAATTTGTGACACTTTATAATTATGTGTGTGCAAAAACACATTCTGCTGACATGCTTTTTTTAAATCATTATTATTCGATACAAAATGGCCAACTGGGAGTGCTTTTACGTTGCACATTTGAATATATTTAATGTTTTCACGGAAAAGGGGGCGTAATGTCCGATTTTATCATAGATAATTAACAATAAGGCAACATGTACTTGCAACACACAATACCTAAAGATACCATTTAAATGAAATTGTTGTGAATGTTTAAAATTACCACAACTTCAGATTGGCTAAACACGAAAGAAGTTATGATGCATTTAAATTTGGAACATCTTGAAGGATACAGCCGAGAATACTTTTAAGAAAAGTTGAATATAGACCAAGGCTTAACTCTTTACCTAACGACAAACGTTAGGACTGGTGCAAATTGAAAGCATAATTATGTAGACAACAAAATGAATGTGACTGAAAAATTGACACTTAGTTTGGGAAGTGTAGAAAACAAATTGCAGGAAAAGAAGAAAATGCTGCTTACCGGCATATTCTCCTTTTCACACAATGTTTTCAAAAGGCTTCTTTCTCAGGGTCGTTAAAGGTCGAGATTGTGTGGTAAAGAGTTAAGCAAATCAGCACAGTTGTTTGTCTTCAGTTTGAAAATAGGCCATTGTGAGTAAAAACTAGAAAATTAGGGCACATTATAGTAATATTCTGTATGTTGATTATTCAGGTAGATAATCAGTCAGTCCCTTGCGGAAATTGGTTGGAATGATTCTCCTTATGACAATAGCTATGTCCGCTTTGAAATTAAGTCTGCTATGATAAAAAGAGAGGATTGCTTCTGTAATCTGTGAAATTTTTATAAAGCATCATAGGTGCTACATTTTCTTGCCAATGTTTGGCCAGAAGGAATTTGTTGATATTACCCCAGAGATAACTGGTGTTGTGGTAAAGTAATATTAGTAGTTGCTATACATTATTCATAGAAATAAGTTTTATTACAAGTATATCATGATAACTTAAGTGGCATATTTCTGCTGCAAGATAGGAGTTAGCTTTTGCAATTATTTAAGAGAAGTATCTTTATAAAAACAAAAAAAAACATGATAAAAATGTCACGGTAATTCTGTTATCATGACTTTTCATTTGCTTTCATGCCCACAAGCGATATTTACAGTATGTATAGTTAGGTACAATTTTGGCACATCTTCGTCTACAACCTTATGCATTTACTTTTCCCTGAAAGGTTTTACAGTTGTAGGCATTTTGAGTTGCCTTTTGAAAGTGAAATTAGAGAGTTCTGTACATTTCTAGTCTTGTCAAGATTGGCCGAATAAGCTACAATTGTTAGTTAAACAAATTTTTAGCTCCACTGGCTGAAGGCCTGCAGGCTTATGTCATGGCCCGGTATCTGTTATGCGCCCATCTATGCGTCCATTAACCTTTTTTTCAAACATCTTTTTCTCTGAAACTACCCATCCAATTTTAATGAAACTTTACAGAAATGATCCTCTCATGGTCCTCTTCAGAATTCTTTGAAAGAATTTGATTCCTTCAAAAACCCTGGTTGCCATGGCAGAATCATAACTTTTTCGTAGGATTTTATGAAAAGATTTTGTATGTCTTCAGGTTTGAAACCATTTGGCCAAGTATTGAAATGTTTGGCTTATAGTGTTTTTACTTATTAGCCAGTGGAGCGATACAGGGCCATCATGGTCCTCTTGTTATTTACAGCAATTATGTGAAGTCAAAAACTACGGAGTTCATCTAACGAAAAGTTTTCTATTTATAGACATCAAGAAACAGAACTGTCACAATATTTTTATCTCGCATATCAGCTTATGGCACAATTGAAAAATTTTGCATTAAATATAATATTGTCTTTTTCAAGAAACTGCTCACTCCCTTATTTTAAAATCTGACCAGCAGTTTCATCAGAGAAGATTTTTAAAGAATTTCCTAGAAAATTCCAATTGATTGCCATGGCAACGAGTTTTTGACGGAATCAAATTCTGTGAACAATTTCAAAGAGGACCTCCGAAGGAACATTCCAGCCAAGGTTGGTCCAAATTGGCCCAGCGGTTTAGGAGGAGTTGATGTTTAAAGAATTGTTGACGACGCACGACGGACACCGGGTGATCCTAAAAGCTCCCCTTGAGCACGTTGTGCTCAGGTGTCAGGCGAGCTAAAAAAAGAAATGTAAAATCCGCTTAAAATGTTGGAATGGTAAAACTTTGCAGTATAACAAAAAGGTACGATTCGCTTAACACTCGTTGGAATGGTAAAACTTTGGAATATAATAAATTTGTTGTACGGTCAGGAGGCAGTGGATTTGGAAACTTGTTCACGGCTGTGGTGAATCATGTCGCCCCAAGCCGAACAACGAATACAGTATTCAATGTCAATACGATGCTTTGATTAATAACTATATTGCGTGAATATCCAGCTGCGCAAAATCAAGGGAAAAAAAACGATCAAAGAGGAAGATACTTGGCATATAGACCACAAAATTACGAGAAGCAGACTTTTTCTAGTAAAACGAGAAAATTAGAAAGTTATTTTCTGCTTTATAACATATATGCACCCATACATGCTTCGCAGCTCTTCAATATATAGCCATTGCTTTTCACTCGGTGGAAACAATTTTGATGATTACGCCGAAACAGGCAATTATCCCGTATTTCAATTCGAATGGTCCCTGTAATTATATCATTACAAATAAAATTGACTTCCACGTAGGCTAACGATCAGAGTATACGTTTTGTATACTCTGATCTCGAACTATCCTGTCGTCAACTTCAATCAAGTTCTACTACGCATGTGAAAGGGTAGAGGTGGTGCAGTTCTTTCATTTCTGTATAGTGCAAGTAGCCCCCATTCACCAGAGCCACATTTTTTGACGGATCAAAATTTCACGAACAGCTTTTGAAAAGGGTCACCCAAGGAACATATCTATGAAATTATTTCAAAATCCGATGACCGGTTTCAGAGGAGAAGATTTTTAAAGAATTTGCTAGAAAATTCTATTTGGTTGCCATGGCAACCAGAGTTTTTGATGGAATCAAGATCTGTGAACAATTCTTAAAGAGGACCTCCACAGAAACATTCCAGCCAAGTTTGGTCCAAATTGGCCCAGCGTTTAGGAGGAGTTGACGTTTAAAGAATTGTTGACGACGGACACCGGGTGATCCTAAAAGCTGCCTTGAACACGTTGTGCTCAGGTGAGCTAAAGCATGGACATATTTTACTTGAAACTGGTTTTGATTAAACAAAATAATATCAGATAATAACAAACACAGAACAGCAACCATATAACAAGAGGGCCATGAGGGCCCTGTTTTGCTCCACTGGCTTTTTAACCCTTTACTGCACAAATAGAAGTGTTCATGACCCTGAAAGAGAGGGCCTTAGAAAACAACGAACAGTTTCAGGCAATACAATCAGCTTAATTCATTGCCATAAAGGTAAAAGTTCTTGGAGAAAGAAAACCTGAATGATAGAAACCTTACTCTGAATTTAATAGTCAACTCCTGTGAGCATAACTATTAGCATAAAAATGAAGCACTTCCAAACTTTATCCTTTATAAAAGAGTTACTTCCTTTGATTAATGTTAACATTGAAGTGACTGTATTTTGAAGCCCATGTTAAACTTGTGATCCCTGGCATCGAGCCAATTTTGACCCTAGGCTTATAATATGAAGAAACTTGTTAAAGGTCCATTAGATAATGCTACTGTACATGCTAAATTCGGTAGCCCTGGGCCTTGTGGTTTCAGTGAAGAAAATTTTAATTTTTCTTTTATTTCAGTTTTGTTACCATGGCAATCAGAGTTCTTGATGAAATCAAATTCTTTCAAGAAATTCTAAAGTGGACCATGGCAGGATCATTTTTGTGAAGTTTCATCAAATTTGGATGTGTAGTTTCAGAGAAGAAAAGGTTTCAAACAAGAAGGCCAAGATGGCCCTTGATCGCTCACCTGAATTTTTGAGAGGACCATAGCCATTTTTTTTAGCTCTACTGGCTTTCAGCCAGCAGAGCTTATGTCATGGCGTGGTTTCCGTCGTCCGTCCGTCTGTCTGTCCGTCCGTTAGCCTTTTTCTTGTTTACGCGATAAAGTCTTCATTTCTTGTCAGATTTTCGTGAAACTTACACAGTTTATCTCACCGATAGCTTCAACCCTATTGATTTTGAAAAAAATCCAACAAACAGTATGGGAAAAGTAGCCATTTTAAATTGAAAAATTTCATTTCTTGTTTACGCGATAAAATCTTCATTTTTGGTCAGATTTCCATGAAACTTACACAGTTTGTTTATCTTATCAATAGCTTCAACCCTATTGATTTTGAAAAATATCCAACAAACAGTATGGGAAAAGTAGCCATTTCAAGTTGAAAGCTTTCATTTCTTGTTTACGCGATAAAGTCTTCAGTTTTGGTCAGATTTCTGTGAAACTTACATAGTTTATTTATCTCATCGATAGCTTTAACCCTATCGATTTTGAAAAAAAATCCGATAAACAGTATGGGAAAAGTAGCTATTTCAAGTTTAAACTTTCCATTTCTTGTTTACGCGATTAAGTCTGTATTTTTGGTCAGATTTCCATGAAACTTACACAGTTTGTTTATCTTATCAATAGCTTCAACCCTAGTGAAAAATATCCAACAAACAGTATGGGAAAAGCAGCCATTTCAAGTTGAAAATTTTCATTTCTTGTTTACGCGATAAAGTCTTCATGTTTGGTCAGATTTCTGTGAAACTTACACAGTTTGCTTATTTTATCAATAGCTTTAAGCCTAATAATTTTGAAAAAAATCCGACAAACAGTATGGGAAAAGTAGCTATTTCAAATTGAACAATTTCATTGCCTGTTTACATGATAAAGTATTTATTTGTGATCAGATTTTTATGAATTTTTCAGCTTGTTTATCCCATCAATAGCTTTTTAGCCCTTTTGAGTTTGAAAAAATTCAACAAACAGTAATGGAAAAGTAGCGATTTTGAGTTGAAAAAGTCAACTTTTTTGTCTTTTTGCGTAATGAATTCCTATGTATGCTTTATTTAAAAGCAAACTCTCTGCCAGTAGAGCATATTCAGGTCCTTCAGGGCATTCTAGTTTGAGGTATTGAAACACTGGAAACAAAATCGTTATTTCGCCAAGCAATTTTCAAAAGGTCACATGTAACAGTCCTTTCAAAATCTGACCAGTAGCTTCAGAAAAGAAGAATTTTTAGGAGATTCTTAATTTCTGTACAGTGCAAGTAGCCCCCATTCACTAGAGCCATGTTTCTTGACCTATCAAAATTTTGCGAACAACTTTCGAAAAGGGTCATTCAAGGAACATTTCTCTGAAATTATTTCCAAATCTGACTAGCCGCTTCAGAGAAGAAGAATTTTCAAGAATTTCTTCATGTCCGTATAGTGCAAGTAGCCCCCATTCACCGGAATGTCCGTATAGTGCAAGAAGCCTCCATTCTCCAGAGCGACCTTTCTTGACGGATCAAAATTTCGCAAACAATCAGTGAAAAGGGTCACCCATGGAACATTGCGGTGAAATTATTTTAAAATCTGACTAGCCGTTTCAGAGAAGAAGAATTTTCAAGAATTTCTTCATGTTCGTATAGTGCAAGTAGCCCCAATTCAACGGAGCCATGTTTCGTGACGAATCAAAATTTCACGAACAATTTTAGAAAAGGGTCATCCAAGGAACATCTGTGTAAAACTATTTCAAAATCTGACCAGTGGTTTTAGAGAAGAAGAATTTTTAAGAATTCCTTCATTTCTGTATAGTGCAAGTAGCCCCCATTCACAAGAGCCACATTTCTTGATGGATCAAAATTTCACGAACAATTTTTGAAAAGGGTCACTCAAAGAACATCTCTGTTTGGACGCCAGTGACACAGTGTGACTAAACTTGATAGAGGTCCACTAGAAGACTCTGCATACCAAATATCAAAACTCGTCCAAGTCTTAGAAAAGAAGATTTTTAAAGTTTTCCTTCTTTGTTGCTATGTTCGAACCTGTGACCCCAGGGGCAGGACCAGTTTTGACCACAAGGGCATAATATGAACAAACTTGGTAGAGGTCCACCAAGAATTGCTACATGCCAAATATCAAAGCTCTATGCCTTCTAGTTTTAGAGAAGAAGAATTTTAAAATTTTCTTTCTTTGTTCCTATGTTTCACCTTGTGACCCCGGGGGAGGGCAATGTGTTGACCTCAGGGGCATCATATGAACAAACTTGGTAGAGGTCTACTAGAAGAAGCCACATACCAAATGCCAAAGCTCTACACAATCAAGTTTCAGAGAAGATTTTTTTTAAGTTTTCCTTCTTTGTTCTTGTGCTCGAAATTATGACCCCCGGGGCTGGGCCAGTTTTGACCCCAAGGGCATCATATGAACAAACTTGGTAAGGTGCACTAGGAGATGCTATATACCAAATATCAAAGCTCCAAGCCTTTTATTTTGTTGCTATTTCGAAACTGTGACCCCCGGGACAGGGCCAGTTTTGACCCCAAGGAAATAAAATGAAAAAAAAAAAAACTTCGTAGAGGTCTACTAGGAATGCTACATGCGAAATATCAAAGCTCTATGCCTTCTAGTTTTAGAGAAAAAGAATTTTAAAATCTTCTTTCTTTGTCCCTATGTTTGAACTTGTGACCCCCAGGGGCATCATGTGAACAAAATAGAAGTCTGCTAGGAGATGCTACATACAACTTCTTTGTAGTAGAGCTTTCTTTTTTTTTTAACTATGATACCTATTTAGCTAGGTTGTTTGGAAGAAATGTGGAAACATTGTCATAGCTCTTGTTTTGTAGTCGTGTGTATTATCACCGTCGTGCAAAAACCGACATTTTATTCATTAATCTATGTCATTCAAAAGATACTTATTTCAAACATTGGCTATTTTTTTTATATCAAAAGGGAAACGCACAAAATAGGGGCGTGTAACCATAAACTAGAAATAGGTGTTTTAGAAACACGGATGCCCCCGTTAAATGGTATTGTCACAGATATGTCACAAGAGAATCGGTAGGTATTACAGAAAATTGTTGTTTTGTATAACAGCTTAGACAGGGTTAAGAAGGTTTGTTATTATAGTCAAGCAGATAAAAGATTATTCATACTTAATAACAAAATTTAGGACTGGTCCAAGTTAAAAGCAATGAATGAATAGTGTTTTATGGCCCGTCGACAACTTAGGTCATATTGGGCGCACTTACTTAGTAAACAATAATGTGAGGTGAAAATGTGAAGACAATCAATTATATTGTTTGTATTGCATATGTTAAAAACTTTGTGAGAAAAAGAAGAAAATGCTGGTTTTGAGCATCTTCTTTTAATTCGGCGCTTTCCTTAATCTTCCAACCGAGGGTTACTTATACTCAGGATTATAAAGATCTTAACTTGAGGAATGAAAGTGAGAAATATAGCAATAATACTTATTTTGTTGGACTTCCTATATGAGACAGGAACAAATTTGACCGATTATTATCACACTGGACAATAGTTGAAGGGTACGTTGCAGCCTCAATATTCTCTGACATAGTTCCTTGGATAAGTCTTTTATAAACCTAAACTGTATCTTTATATCACAATTCTGCTAAGCAGGATGTAAAACGCGGTTGAACAATTGATTCACTCTTCTAGACAAAAGAAGTAAAGGTAGATGTAAACTCGAAGCACATGAATGAAAGAACTTCGCCTTGATATAACTGGAAGATTGTCCAAATGGCATAAAACCCCATTCAAACAAATCACATTTGAGGTTGTTGGTTCTGCGATGGCTGGTCACTTCTTACTTCATGTTGAAAGTGAGATAAACAATTGAATGGTCAGAAAATATGGGGAATAAATGTTTGCACACGGCTCATATCCTTTTACGTGGCAGAAAAGAAAGTCCAATTTTGATAGTAACCGCTTGCTTGTATTCAGTTAAAGTTTGTGTAAGTTGAGTGTGGGCAGCCGTGTTGATATCCATATTGAAATCCCCAAGAATGATTTCAGGTTTTTCATAAGAGATGAGTTCTGTGATATGGCCAATAAAATCTCTTGGTTTCATTGATGGAGAACGGTATGTGAGAATAAGGCTTTTTTCAACGATTCTATATCTTGCTTAGTATGCTGGCCTTACCTGATTCTGTTGAGCATTTTGCAAAGGGTTTATCCTCATGTTGTCGCATAATCTTAGTTAGTTCAAAATACTGTATGTTTTCTGTCCATAAAGAAGATGCGAGGGCTACATATCCATCATTTGATTTCTCAAATATGGATTTTTGAGCTGCAGGTGGTATCTGGTACACTTCACCAAAAGTAATAATAAAATTAATATACCACCAAAAATACTTAGTCCTCCAAATCATTCATGTAGGCGATTATGAATCTTTACAAAAAGATCACCGTTAACCACTGAAATTTCGTCAATGATAATAAAAGCAAGATTAGATAACTTTGCTCTAAGGATATTTCTTGTTTCATCAGAAATGGTTGATAAGTGTTTCTGGTGTTTTTAGAGCTATATTACTGCCAAGAATAGTTAATAAGGAAGCAAAGTGGATTCTTAACCCTTCAATATTATATACTGCCGTGCCTGTTGGTGCCAAGGGAATGAATGTTGTAAGATCAGGTTGTTCAAACTCTTTGTTAAGTGTTAACTGCATGGTATGATAGAGGGTTTTGATAAGGTAAGATCTTCCTATGCCTGCTCCTTAGATAAACAAGTGTATTGGATCTGTCTTTCTCTTTGCCTGTCTGTAAGTTATACATCAGTTTAAATATTATTTGGAACACTTCATACTGCTCTGTATTTAAAGAACGCATATGAGTACAATAGTCTGTGAAAGATATAACAGCTGGATGATATCTATAGCAATGGCTATGAAATTACTTCCCGCAGGTTCAGCAAGTATTGATCTATCTTGGTATGTGTCTTCATCTGGTTACAATATAGAAATACCAACAACAACGCTGTCGTTATGTATATATATTTTTATATCCTTTGGTCAACGTTTCGGCATTGAAGCCTCCATCAGGACATATTAAAAAATACTGACGGAAATGACGTTTAGATGTAGCTACGACGACGCTAACAACTTCCGCTAGACCAACGTCAGCTGATTTCGCAGGAAGAGTCAACTTCACGCAGAAATGCGGAAAAATATATAAACGTATCCAGAGCGTGCTATAGGATTTGCTAATGCTAAAAGTTCCTATAGTAATTTTTTTTTTTTCTTCATCTGGTTGAAATATCTGATGTTCTGCATCTATCTCTTGACCTTCATCATCAAAGTCATACTGTTTCTGCTTGGTCTAAGGGTCTATTGTATCCCAAGCACTGATTGGTTCATTGTGCAAATTGAAGGGATTCATTTAGTTTGTCATACTTTTGAATATACCCTTTGTTTTGTTCTACTGTCTGTTTACAGGTATTGTAGCTGTCGGTTTCAAAACCCTGAGAAAGATCGTCATATTAATTTCTCCACGGGATAAAAAACATTAATTGCAAGTAAAGGATTCAGGTTGTTGATACTCTGAAAATTTTGTGGTAACGCATTAATTACTGTCTATTTCGTTTTTTCATTTTGCAGGTTGCTGATGTTATTAAATAGTTATTTTGGGTGGGGCTTTTTCTAACTGTTCTTGCATCTTGTGTTCTTAATTTTTTTCATTTCTTTTCAATTGTCCAGAAAAAAATCTGGTTGAAAGTCGCGTTTGTCCTTTTTGTATTCGGAATCAACTTGATACAAGGAAGAAAATAAAGCCAAATACCACTATTCTAACTGTTTTGGGCGATAACTATACTTCTCTAGTAGACCTGTCACAAAAACATCTTCATCATCATCTTCTAAATAGTTAAAACTGCCGATGATATCATAAGTCCTATTCGGTCTTTGGTAATCCAGTTGGAATCCAAACAGTCAGGAAATTGGACGAAGGGAAGGCCAAGAACCCTGTATGCGGCCTGTGTTCATATTTCCACCCAACGTTACCATATGGCAATAAATGAGGAAATGCCATTTCTTCAAATTTTTCATATTTTAGTATACTAAAAGGATGTCGATTTTTTTCCTGGTGCAATGTCAACAATTTTGTCAAAATCTATTTCAGGGTGAAGAGGTTGTACACACGTTTCATACTTAAATCCCCGAAGTCTCGACAAAGGTTCATCACCATAATCATCTACCTCTAATACATTGTTTTCTTCCACTAAATGTTGATGAAATTGTTCAAGGATTTTTTTTTTTGTAATTGTCCAACTGTGTGCTGACTGCTTTGGTTTTCAGTGTGATCATTTTGTTGTTCTATGATTTGGCTCATTGGTTTGTTCATTAGAATGTTCACTGTTTTGTTTTCTAGTATTTTCACCATTTTTTTTCACTAGTATTATTTTTCTGTTTATTTGAATCACATTGTGTTGCTCAAGTGGACAATCACAGTTTAGTTCATTAGATTGTTCTGATTCTTTTTAAATGGCGTGCTCACTATGTTCTCGTTCTAGTTTGTAACTTGAGATTGAATCAGAATCATAACAGTTTGTTTCATTGTCCAATATCTGCATTTCTTTAGATGTTATTTATTTCCATCTCTTGAATCAACATTAAGGGATGTGTTTTCTATTAGCTCTTCTCATAAAATTGCATCTTCTTATGGACATGCGTTTTCCCACTTACCAGCATTACGAATGTCAGTGTTTGAATAGTTCACTGTTCATTTTTGACCAATTAAGAGCATTTAGAATTTGTTGGGGCTTATAAATTGGAACTACACATATCCTTTATACCTTATCCTTCTCTTTAATGGTATAATGCCTACAAGTTAGTTTTGGTGTAGCTGAAAGGCTTGAGCATACTGTCTCTTGGTCAACAGACACATCGACTACTATTCCTTTCGGTCCAGATTGTTTCCCTCCTGGCACAATAAGCAGTTTCATAAATGAATAAATTTGGCTTAAAGGCGTACTTTAAGAGACGTCAAATCCTTCAACTCATTAGGTACCTGTGAGGTACACATTTCATTTACATTTTGATTGAGGAGGAATCTTTGTTTTAAGTACGTAAGATTTATATGTGTTGCAAATCCACTCTATATTGAGGGCAGATTTAATGTTTCTAATGCATTTTATCTTTACAGATTCTTGTATGCATTGCTTCAGATCGGATGTAATTCTTGTAACAGTTTGTTTGTATATAAGGCTATTTTTTTGCAAAGTCACTGACTGTTTTATTCAATGTAAACAATGTTCAATGTGTCTTGATTGACTCTGATTCTGTTTACGCTGCCTATCTTTAGTTTCTCCACTTTTGATCTCAACTATTTCCTTTCATTAATGACCCTCTTTTCCTTTTCAGACATTTTTTTCTTTTGCGGACCATTCTCTCTTTTTTTTCTCTAGTTTTCAAAGTATCATTTCTTAGCATCCTGTTGTCTACGTTTTAGAGTCATACTTCCATAACCTTGTTGTAATCTTATCTAATCCTTTTCATGGATTTTCTGCTTATCTCTTCCCAATGATTTTTCCTCAGAAGTCTGTTGCAATCTTATCATTTTCATGGATTTTGTAATTTGTTATCTTTCATGTGATTTCTCGGCTTAACTCCTTTGTAATCTTGTCTTTTTGATGGATTCTATTTCGATCTATTCCAATGGACTTGAACTCTGTTCCGCTCATATCTTTGCAATTCTTTCCTTAGTTTTTGCTCTAATTTCAGATTCCTAATCTTAATTATTATGTTGCATGAAAGGCAAACAAAGTAAAATTCAAGCATATTAGAAAAAAATTTTACTAACAAAGTAAAATCCATGCATATTAGAAGGACTTTTACACCTTGATAACAATTGTAAGTCTATGAAGCTTAAAGTCGAGGATATAAGCTTAAAATAGTGGATGTCTTTCACTGAAAAGGACACGAATCCTCAGTATAAATTCATGTTATGTGTTCGTACTTGATCGGGGCCGTTTGCAACGAATGTACTTTTTTTTTGTGTTCATTCTATAAGAGAAATCGTGGAAGCTTTTCCAATGAAGTCTTTCATAAATAACGTCAAATAAAATTCTGATGATAGACCACATGATCTCTATTTCTTTAAAAGTTTCGCGGAAATGTTTAAACAATTCGGAAATTCATCGATATAAGAAGGGTGGTAACAAGGTGCCGAATTGACATTATGGGTTATCGAAATGAATTTGAATTCTTGAAAATTCTAGCTAGCTATCTGAACAAAAAGATATTTTATATAATGTATAGTTGAAAATGTTAAAAAAATTAGTGCTTAAAAGCTCCTTGTTTATGTTGACAGTGGAAGGCACAACTTGTAAATGAATGTTTCTTTAATGAAAACGAGGCCAGTCTATGTAAACAATGTTCATACGTATATGGCAATAATAGAAAAACAAAAACAAAAAACTATAAGTATCTATAGTATTTTAAACTGATAGACTTTTAGTTCTAAAGAAAATTTAATAAAGAATACATAACTTTTTTTTTTGATAACTTTATTAGCCACGTATATTGGATAGAGGAGGTCGTGGCCATCCTCCTCTATCCTTACAACAATCAATTATTATTCATCTCTCATTATTTTAGCTTATCCTGCTAGCTAAGAGTATAAAAAAGTCTATTTTCCCAATTTGAAGGGTTTTTTTTTTCCAATATGTATAAAAGACTAATTTATCAAAATTAGTGCCTTTGCGAACAGTGCAGATCAAGATTCGAGTGTACTGCTGTATAGAGTAATTTTGGATTTCACTGTTCGCTATGATGAAAATTAAATTGCACGATAAGAATTAATCAAATACATGAACTGTTCAGAGATCCAGATAAGGCTTTGTGGTTCAATTTTATATACAGCCTTAAATCGTAAGTTGACAATAATTTTTAACATACTATTTTGAAGCAGTTTGAAACTGAAAGAACTTGCAGACGACAATTCTGAACTAGCTGAAATATGATTGTAAGTTATTGGTTTTATGAAAAAAAAAGTGCGGAAAAGTGTGAAATTAATCTTTATGAGTTCTTTCACCCCTTACCACAATGTTTTTCTTTTTACATTTTATCATTTTCTCCTTTTTTTCCATTGTGTTAAATAGAGTAGAATGGGAAAGTGTCAAACAACGACCTATTCAGTTCACTGAATCTGGATCAACGAATAATTAGAATAGACTAATAAAGTTATACAAAACTAGTGAGAGAAAAAAAACAAAAAGTGAAAAAAATAAAAAAGGAGGAAAACAGGAATAACTTATCACCTAATAGCAAAAAAATGTAATATATATCAATACATTTTATATTAAGAGTGGTTTTGAATAATATGTCTAACAAATGACCATCTTTCTAAATCAGAATCAGAGGATTTTGTGTCTTTGTAAATTGTCCAAGCCAAAGATAAATTATTTTGAAGGCCATAAATTGTTGGGATTTTAGATTTAGATTTACAAGAAGCGATATATCTTTTGACATACAGAAAGAGTGTGTATAATTTGTCATCATTATTGAATGTACCTATTAGAACGTTGAAATTAGTTATAAGTCTGTGTTTTAATGGGTCTACTTCTCTTATTTTTGATTCTAAATATTGAATGGGGGTTTTCACCTTTTCACATTCGTAAAATACATGGAGCAAACTTTCTTCACTGGTATTGCAAAAACAGCATAGGTTATTTGGGGCAATGTTCATTTTGTGTAATAGGACATTAGTGGGCAAAAATCTATGAACTATCTTTATTTGCATCCATTGAGTATACGAATCATTTGTATTTTTAAAAATATTATTATAAATGTATTTCCAATCAAAGATATGAGTAGGGAACAAAGACTCCCATTTCTTTTGGCTAGTAGGGATTTCATTGTTATCAATAAGTGCTTTATATATTATTTTGTTAGGTTTCTTATTTATCAAAATTTCATTTAAGTAGCTATTAATGCAAGGATTGGCATAGTTTAGAATCAATTTTTCATCTTCATTAGTACCAACCTTTCTTGAAAAATTTTGGATACTGTTTATCAGACCATAATATAATTAATCTTTTTACCTAAAATCATCTCTATTGATTCTAAACCAATGAATTTCCCATTGTTATCCGTTAAATCTCGGACATTTCTAAATCCTCTTTCATGTAAATCTTTGATGTAGATGACTTTTGAGTCGATTGTAAAATTTTCGTTGTAGAATAAGGGCATATTTAATATCAAGTCCCAAGAATCAATTTTGATTTTTGTTATATATTCTATGTATGATTTAAATACGTCTCTCCAGAAATCGTTTTCTTATCACTTTCGAGATGAGTTCGGAATGGGCTTTTCCTAAATTTATTATTATTTTTCTTACGTCCATCGTGTCATATACTAGCTGATAGCATTTATTAGGTTTACAATTTATTAGGTTTTTAAACCATTTTAATTTCATGCTAACGTTAAAGCTTTTGATATCTATCATTTTCATACCACCTTCTTCATAGTTTTTTATAAAAACTTTTTTTTTTTTTTAATTTTTGCCCTTCCATCCCATACAAAGTTGTATAGTAAATCATTTAAACGTTTTATGAAATCTGTTGTCGGAGAAGGGAGACTTATAAATAATTGTGTTAAAAGTGGAACAAGGAGTGATTTTACCACAGTTATTCTACCAATAGGTGTAAGCTTTCTTCTTTTCCAGTAGGCTATGCATTTTGAAATAGTTTTAAGTTTTGGTTCATAATTTAAATCTATCATCTTATGAAGATTAATGTCAAAAGTTAATCCAAGTAGCACAAATTGAGTTTCACCCCAGTTTAATTTCCATTTAGTTTTTATCGAATATGCGCTATATTTACGTGACCCTATCCAAATCAGTTTTGTTTTATCAAAATTGCACTTTAATAATACATAACTTGTATGAATCGTTTAGTCAGAGCTGAATATCATTTGTAGATTAGCGTTGTTCGCCCGTTCATCAGCCATGCAAAACTGAAAGTGGGCGCGCATGCGTCGTTACGCATGGTGTATTTGGTTCCGGTCAAAATGGCTACAGTCAGCGGATTTGCCATAACAAATCCGCTAAAAATGAACCCACAACTTACTTATTTTTTTTAAGTAACTATTCTGCAAATTGTACAAAGTATTATTTATGATAAAAAAAAGCACACACACACATATATATAATCATAAATACATGTAATACTAAAACAATAAATAATACTTATGAAGACTGAATGTTATGAAAGAACGCCAGAATTTGCTTGTATAGTATCTCTTAACAAGAAAACAACACTTCAAACCGGACATTATCATTAGCATTTGTAGACGAATAAGATGGTAGTCTTTAGGACATCTTTATCCCCCGCCAGTTTTTATTTTTGTTTTAAAAAATCCTTTCAGGGTTTCCAGACAATGGCTTCGAAAAAGTAGAAACTTTGACTCCCTCTCATCCCCCCTCTGCTGCTTACTCTGCCTTTCATACCGTGTCAACAAGGTACGAATTCATGTGAAATATCACTGAAATTGGTAAATGGGTTAATGAAATATGAAGCAGCCAAAAAACTGGGCCAATGGACTGACAAACAGAGGAAAGACAATTTTGTAATTCAATTTTTTTCTGTAATGTAGCTTGAAAGATGTGGGTTATTGGCCTAGCTTCGTGCGGCTGTATCACACACGAGATCGATTTTACTTACAATGATAAAAGGGCTTTTTTTTCCAAAATGATGTTAGTAACACTGACTCCTAAACAGGTACCAAAATTCAAAAGTCATCCACATCAAAAGATTTATAGACGGCATTCTTGTCCTTCTTTGCTAAGTAAGTACTGTAAATATTATTAATGCCTACAGTTCTTTTCTGATTTTTTTCCATTAATCAGAATTGCTTTTCTACGTCCTAATGCTAGAATTGCATTTCTACGTTTCATGTTCGATAACGAGATATTTTTCACCCAAGACTACCTTTAAAATGGTCGAATTTGTGTTTTTACCGTCGGCTTCAAAGTTCAGCAGGATAAGGGTTAAGACGAAAAGTTACGAAGGTAATCCGACTATGTTTCCGAATGGATTAACAGAGTGCTTTCTTTTTTCCATTCATTGTCGGTGTTATCTCGAAGCCAGTCAAGTTAAGGTTTGTAAGGATTCAAAAGAAAGCCTTACTGATTTTTCTCTCTTCTTGTTTTTAACATGCTTTGGTGGTCAGTAACCGAAATCATTGGTTTCTCATAAAAGGAAATTGTTACGGCCATCATTATTACCTCCCTTGAAAACGAATGTCTATGAGAAAGAGTGGGCAGCTGTCATCGTGTTTGTGTGGTTGTATCAGCTCGGACTGAAATAATTCTACAAGTATTTACACGTTTCACAGATGTGTGTGGTTGTCCCCTATTTATAAGGCCTTTTTCAGAAAAATGGTGGAGGAGAGACCTGAAACTTAATTCATTTTGAGGGTTCTGCCACAGCAACAGGTACCCCGACCAAGAAATTGAAAACGCTTTGGAAAATCATTTTAGCTCCACTTATGTCATGGCTATGTATCCGTTGTGCGTAAGTCTGTCCGTGCATGTGTTAAGTTTCATTTCAAGCAACTTTTGAAACCACCATATAATTTTGACGAAAACTCAAAGAGATGATCCTGCAAAAGACCTATTCAGATTTTTTTCAAAGAATACTATTCCAAGAAAACTGGTTGCCATGGCAATAAAAACATATAAATCTTGAAAATCTTCAAAAAACTTCTTGTCTGAGACGACCTACGGCTACCAAATCTAAGATACACCTTCACCTAATAGAATTAAACCAACGTAATTATATACCTGGAGTTAAAGTTGGCTATCTCTAACAATTTTTGCAAGGGCTCATATTGTGAAAACCTTTTTTTATGCAGGAGTTCAATATGATCCTACCCCAAGCTCCTAGTCACAAAACAGCTCTTTGTCACAGAATGCAGAATGATTTATTACATAAGTAAGAGTTGGGAAAAAAAACTTCTAGTTTGCACTCGTTAACCGGTAAGGCGATATAATTTATCAAAAATTACAAAGTTCACGTGGAGATATTTCTGCAAACCCATCGCATCAGTGTCATGAAAATTGCATATGCACAACATCATATATATATGTAAGTTTGAGGTCAGTACCTAAAAACTGTAGGAGTACTTCCGATGGACAAATTTGTGTCTACGAACAGACGGACGGACAAACAGATAATATTTAACACATTATTAATCATTTATTTACTTTACAATTTACAGGCGTATTACACTGTACAAACTGAAAATTAAGGTAAGACCTGTGTAATGGAAAAAAGCTATTTCCACTTAAAAATCATCATGCAAAATTAGCTATAATTAAAAATGAGTATTATTGAACTACTTTCACCTTTTCATTTTTTTCATTTTTTCCTTATTTGAATTATCATTTATAAATCTGAAACGGCTATATTCTCAATTGAAAAAGAGATACTAATTACCTCCCTTTTTAGAAAACTAACAAAAATATCAAAAAATGGTTTCAAGATAGACATAAACGGAATTTCTGATCCATTAGAAATGTGCAAAAATATTATTTCTGCATAAATCATTATTTATCCTTATTCAACAACCAATTAGAATTTTTGCCAAATGTTCACCGGAAGTGCATTACACAGGTCTTACCTTAAAGCGATATAATTGAGCAAAACTTGCCGCGTTTAAGGGAAATAGTTCTGCAACACATCTAAGTAGGGCCATGTAATTTGTGTCCACGGATAGACGGACGGGCAGGCAGCCATGGCGATTCCTGTATACCCCCTTAATTTTGTTGTTTGTGTGGGTGGGGTGTTATAAAAATCTAAACCGTAGAGCATAGAGCTTCCAAATTTTGCATGTAACTTCAACTCATCGGACCCCTACCAGTATATTCATATTATAATCCTTGGATCAAAATTGCCTTCACCCCAAGGGTCACAAGATTCATATTGGCTTATGCAGTTGAAAAATTCATACCTGTTACCGTAGCTGAATGACCTAGGGTTTAGAGATTTGGCACGCAGCTTCATATATAAAATACCTTCACCAAGCTTGTCCTTCAGACAGGCCTGGGGTCAAAAGTGGCCCCAGTTCCGGAAACACAAGCTTAGATGGGCTTTTATTTGAAAACTGACATATGACCATTATTTTCTAACATTTTATGCACAAGGTATGGTTATGTCAAAAATAGCGACGCCCATTAAAACTGGTCCGA
This sequence comes from Tridacna crocea, assembly GCA_943736015.1. Taxonomy (NCBI): domain Eukaryota; kingdom Metazoa; phylum Mollusca; class Bivalvia; order Cardiida; family Cardiidae; genus Tridacna; species Tridacna crocea. The sequence goes on along the minus strand of OX031072.1, from coordinate 30,745,533 downwards.
AATATCTTTTGATTACGTGAATAATGCTTTATTGAAAGGAATGTAACATGAATAATAAGGAAAGAGTTTCCTATTTTTAGGTCCACACAATCCTTAAGAAGAAAGCAGAACTTCATGATGGCTTTGAGCAAAATGTTGGGATTGGAGAAAAAGGCTCTGTGCTCATACTTTCTCTGAAAAGTTGAATAATCTTCTGTGGGAATGTTTTTAATCTGCCAGATCACTGTATCCCTATCGAGCTTTATGCTTCAAGAGAAAGCTCTCTACTACGCGTCAAAATTTGGGTTAACTTACATTAAAGCTTCTAACGGCTGACTGAATCTCTTTTGTTTACGACATAACATTTATTTTACATCTGTATGTGTTGGGAGTGGTAGTGTGAAGTAACTAGTGACGACAGGATGGAAAAGCTAACCTCATATTTTCTGGATTTAAGCAACGTAATACTTACAATATTGATTAAAAAAAAACTTATTCTGTACAGCTCATCCGGACAACTCTCCATGAAAGGTGACGAATGTAGAGGTGAGAAATGTAGCAAAGAAAGAATAACTGTAGCTCTGTGCGTAAATGATGTTGGTGATTATGAAAAACCTTTGCTTATTTGAAAAGAGGTTGATCCCGGATGTTTTCGAAATTTGAATGTAAAAATACTATACCAGTCATTTGGTGCTATAACAAAAAGGCATGGATGACCAGCCATTTGTTCAGTGAGTGGATTGAGAATCTTAGTTGCAAACTGAGAAAGGCAAACAGACGAATCAATCTATTGCTGTATATCACACCTTTACATCTGTCTGATTTAGATATGAGTAATATCAAAATTGTATTCTTACCTACAGATACAACATCTAAACTGCAGCCTCTAGACTAGGGTGTCATTCAGAGCATAAAACAACTTTGTCGAAAAAAAAAACTGAAAAGATCTGTTCTCGAAAACTGATGATGGTCAAAATGTAAATGCTGATGCTGTATCAAAGTGTGTAACAGTGTTAAACGCAGTGCAATGTATTAACTCTTCCTTACCGATAATAAAAAAGAGACGGTGTCTCCTTGTTTCAGGAAGCGATGACATGCCACTTTTTGCATTAAGTGTAAGCATTGTTCTGTCAGGGTTGAAAGACATGATTCGGGCTGCTCGGGGCCATTTGAACATAACCGATGTAATGTCTGTTGATAAATTTTGGTCAATAGACAGTGTTCTTCCTTTCTATGATGAACTTAATGAAACCTGGGGAATTGACCTTTCGGAAAATAGTAGAATTGTGTGTAACTTTAACTTTGGATATTGATGATGAAAAAACTGGATCTGACTTATGATAAAGTTTTCATCATGAGGCTAACCAGTTTTTTTTATTCCAATAAGATTATGAACAGACTGGTGTATGAGTGTGACAGGCTGCAAGAACATTTGGAAAAACGTGATGGAAAACAAACATAGCAGCATTTTTGCAACCTCTAAAATATTGTGTAACAAGAGGCAAATGCTTGTAACGAGTAAATCCCCTTTTCTCAAAATGTATTCATTTATTTCTCTTTCCATTTACAGCTATTCCCTAAGTTTGATTTTGACATTTACAGTGAAGGGTCAACAAGTCGCACATTCAAATTCAGATGTTTGCTAAGTGCTCTTCACAATGATAACATGTGTGGTGGTTGTTAGAGGTTTTTTTTTTTCATTTTCATTTCTGCCTTTTCATTGACATAGAACATTTGGGAAGAGAAGCACTTGTTACTGACGAGTAACTGATCCTTATTCCTCAATATTTTAAAATTATTCACACTGCAGGCGGCGATTTGTTAGGTAGTGTGATCAGTACAATATAGTTACATGTATGATATGATTGCTTAGAGTAATGAACTTATTTCGGAATCTTAATAAATACTTTTTCCATATTCTAAATCTCGTAAAGTTCTTTAAAAGATCTTTTTGTAAAATATGGTTGAAATTTACACAGCTAGATGGAAAGTCGAAACTCAGACCACCTCACTAATCAGACCAGTTATTTTCAAAAGTACGAAAGGTGGTTTTAACATAAGGCGTTTTACTGAATATTGATCATGCTGTGGCATTTTCTGAGTCGTATAGTTGACACAAGAGGATATTGACATTTTTACAAATATGGAAGACATTTAAGGAAATAGGCAAAAATGACAATAGTTAATAAAATCTATTACCTGGTCAACAAAACCTATTACTTGGTCATTAGCTTTTTCTCCTTTTCCACCAATATTTTCTTCATCTGTGTCGTAAAAAAATGGATTTGTATGGCAAGAAGTTAACACGAACTTTATTATGTAGATCCTCACAAAGAGTTAACAGCAATACATATTAAAAGTCACAATTCAAATCTTTGTTTCCCTCTTGTATGCACTGCTCGAAGCCAGGAACTCTAGGGTAATACATGATGAAGCCATAACACATCTCAACCTGGTGAATAAAAGAACAGCACAACGCAACCGTTTCATTGATGGATTAATTGATTGGTTGGTTGGTTGATTGATCGATCAATTGATTGGTTAACTGATTTACTGATTAATTTATTGTGTTTTCTTTTTAGCATTTTTTTGGTTTGTTGCTTGATTGATCGATCGAATGATTGGTTAACTGAAGGATTGTATGATTGATTGATTAATTTGTCTAATTTTTTGGCATTTTCAGTCATCTCACGGTGTCAACTTATTCATGTATGTCCTGGATTTCATCAGTGAAAGTCCATGGCTCTTAAAAGAGTCTTGCGCAAGGACACTCCTGTGCTAAAATCCAGACCCTCGAGTGAGTATAAAATCCAGAACCTCCGAGTTACAAATCTTCATTACTGAGCGACGCTGTCCCCGTCCTGGCCACTTTAAATAGTATTTAGATATGGACGAAAGTTGAGTTTAAAACGCCAAACTCCGAGGACTGTTTAGAACGGACAGTCTGATCTCGGATCTACACTGTCCGATAAAAGATATTTTCACAAAAAAAAACCTTGTGAAGGAGCAACACTTAAGGTTGTACCTTAAGCTTGGAAGTTTCATATCGTCGGTTTATTTAAAAAACCTCGTGACTATGGCTTGAAACAAGGTGTAGTTACAAGGGTTTTGAAGCAAATCGACGATATGACTTATTTAGCAGGTTGAGATCTAAATTTTTGGGGTAAGTGAAGATGACGAGGTGTAAACTCAATTGTTTTTGCCAAGCACCGACATGTAATTGTTTGGTGAGTCTTTCGGGTCATTTGATGCATTTAATATCAAATTTACTAATTAAATGCCCCGTGTAAAGGGTACTATCTCCGTGATGCATTATACCAAGTAAGTCTTCACATAGCTATGGATATATATACTAGCGAAAAAAATAGACTTGTTATGTAAGAAACAGCCAAACCATTTCACAAAATTGTCCTTAAATATAGACTTGTCAAATCATGTGTGAGCTCTTCCGTGGAACAACACGATTGTTTCTCAGATGTTTAGTTTTGAAAAAGTGCATTTCATGCCCGACCTCTAACTTATCCAGTATTTTATCATTCTAATCACTTGTAGTATTTGAGTGCCTTTGTGAGAGCCCGAAAAACAAAATTGTTTTCGGTATTTATGCAGATGAGAGTTGCCATATCTACCCGAAAATGAACGTTGACGAGCCGTCGGCATGCATGAAACAGAAAAAGCACGAAATGAGGCTGCTAGACGATTCTAAGTGCGCAGAAACACTGTACAATCTGAATGGAGACATTACAGATATTCAGGCAGCGTTCCAGATGCCTAGAGGTCATGGCGACCCCTCATGGCGTAAAGACATCCATATGCGCCAACAGCGTCTTAGGAATCGCTTTCAGATAGCAGCATTAAATGTCCTTAGCATCCTTAATCCCTTGCCGACCAGTGAACAAACTTTTATAACTTGAAAATAAGAGCACGGCATACGCTCGATACGCCCTTCCATACGTCCTATATTACGTCGTCATCAGCGAGTAACACGTTTTGCGTGGTACAGACGACGTATTCGATTTAGGAGACAAACTTGGGCAAATATCCTGCTTTCCCTTTAGTATCGTTTCCAATTAGGCAGTAAAATGGGCAACCTCATGTCGATCCACGTTCCCGTGAAAAATGTTTAGACAAACGTGTTGTTCCACGCTTGCATGCTGTAATTCATAGATCCCAACTGTGCATTTTTATAGTTAACTGAACAACCCATACACTACAGTACTGGGACGTAATCATCCATTTCTTCGTTTTGCCGTTATTTGGAGCACGTGAACACCTATTTCCAGCGTTACAACTGATGTATACAGGTTATTCGCGTCTGGTGTGTTGAGACAAAACAATTTTCATATCCTTTCTATGCTTATATCGTCAGATTTTTTACAAAAAGAACCTTTGTGGGACTCTATGGAACGACGTCGCTGGCGCCTTCCCAACCAAACAGTTAACGTGCTTGAACTGCAAAAAGACCCGTCTCACATGTGGACTTCGATTCGACAGGCTCCATCGAAAAATTTGAAGCGATTCATGCAAAATCAGTGCGTGCGATGGATTGCAACAAAGGGCGGCTACACAGAACACTGGCTTGCACTCAATGTTTAAACGTCCCATTATTTGACGGGCTGTAGTGCTTGCGAAAGTTTTGGTAGTTGCAAATTTGCTTTATAATCAAATTGTTTAAGACTAAATACTTACTTAAATTCAACACATTGACAACAGTCCCCCTTTCTAATTTAGTTATGTGTTCAATGGCAATGCACAGGAACTTTTTTTCCGCTAGTATATAAAATACCTAATTTTTTTTCTAATAACTCTCTGAATCAAAGGTAGGGTTATCTTTTAACATGCAGAGAATTGGTCAAAAATAAAAAGTTTCGGTTCGGGTCAGTATGCGCAGGCTAATCTAGGTCGACACTTTTAACAGATGCATTTAGCCCCTTTTCACAGAGCATGGCTCACTTTGTAATAAAGAATTAACAGCTTACGTTTGTTCCTTTACCGAAGCTAACTGTACCATTTCTGTATCTATGTCCATTTGCCGAATTGTACCTACAGGTTATCTGTATTTCGTCACCTAGAATGAGCAACTCTTTTCAACACAAAAATGTCCAAGGTAAACATTTTCACTAAGTATGAATACATCTTAGTGTATCTTAATGTTAGTCTAGAATTCACGCTCGTGGGTTTCTTTTCCTCTTTTTATAACACTCTTTATAATATAGATCTACCTGAAAAATGTCTGCTACAAATAGGATGAAATATAACACAACAGAAAAATAAACCGTATCTGTACGCTCGTACATTCTCAAAAATACAATTCCAAATACGATACGTTTACGTATCTCATGCGCGAAATGCCCGCCCGGGTGGCTCAGTGGTGAGCGTGTCGGACTCATGACCTGGTGGTTGTGAGTTCGATACCCGGTTGAGGCGAACTTTCTTTCCGGCGTATTTTCGCCTCTCACCTCTGCTGAAGCATGTGAGAAAAGTAGTCGATGGCTTTGGAAAGAAAGTAGTGTAAGTACCGGTGTGAGAAAGCCAGGAAAGACGTGTGCGTTACCGACCGCCAAGATATGACCTTAGCTGTTAAAGTGGCGTTAAACCCCAATACAGCCAACCAACTAATTAACTAAGTGCTATTAAGTGTTTCCACTGCCATCTGTATATTTTGCCTCCCGTACAATAAACCTGACGGAATTAATAATAAGTAAGACAATGAGACTATCGTGTCTTGTAAAAAGACCCCATCACGATCTGGACAGTAACATTTATACCAATCTATAAGGGTGAGAGGAAAATAATTTTGAAGCATAATTATTTAAGTTGAGAAAAGTTTCGGTCGTGTCAGGTTACGAGCTCATAACGTCTTGATTACGCATTACCACTGAGTCACCATGGCTGCGCATTAATATTCCTAATCTGACACACAATATAAATGTCATAGAAACACGATTACCCGGCTAAATATGGTTTCACCTACAACAGGGGAATCGGTATGATTAACTAAAATTAGAGTTAAAATCATCCATTTGCCACCTGCAGCCGACTGCTTTCGTCTTCCTGACCATTTGTACAAACTTTGTGGCTAAAAGAGAAGCTGCTCTTGACAAGCAATATATTTTTGTCACATATTGTCACATTTTTTGCCATTGAAACAAGTACATGTAAATTACACTAGTTATAAATGCTCCCCAACAGAGGAATATTGATGTAAGAGTTATCTCGAACAAATAAGTAATGTACCTGGGTCAGTCCGGTATGCTGGTGATAAAGTGTGAATCACAGGTGAAGTGTAGTTATAATTGTTTTCGGATGCTAATCTGTGGATAATCTCTCTGTCCTTTTGTACGTCCAATGAAATCCATACTCCTGTGAAATCGAGACATGCATGATTTATTCACATGTTAAAAGATGATACATTGACGTGACATACATGGAACATAGTTGATGGAGCATTCTAAAGTCGGCCTAATTACATGACCGACCATCACACGACCTAAACAGAATTATAACACTGGTAAATCTATAGGAATATACCGATTCATCGGTTGATTCGTTGAATATTTTTACGTCGCCTTTAGCATTATTTAAGTCATATTACGGCGTCGACTCGCATTCATGTATTTCATATTCTAAGCTGGGATTCTGAAGTGTCTTGTCCAACGACACTCCAGTGAGGCTCGAACCCGGTCCTCTAGGTTAAGAGTCCTTAACCACTGTTCCACGCAAGACCCATTGTATGAATATGTCACTTCAAACGAGGTGTATTTCAAATAAAAATATGCCATTTTGTCGCAAAAAGTTGCGTGTCACGACGGCTGTGTGTGGTCTAGCATCACTGAGTTGCATAATTCCACATCCTCGACAAGAGTTCAGGTTGAAGAATGGCACAAAGGTTGGTCTTAGATCTACACTGATATAGGAATTAGCGTTAATATAGCATTAATATTTCCGTGGAAAATCACCAATTCCGGTTTATGAAAGAGACCCCTCCCTAGAAATGTATTGAACACAGGCCAAACGTATTATACTCCACGGTTCAAATGTTAGTATATCGCTGCGACATCTGCATTCGACGATCAACATGATCCTGTTGAATCTTGCATTCATCGGATAACACAACTTGTCCCCACTGCCTCCTCGTGAAGTGTATACGAGCCATTGCTCGGAACTTTCTTAGTTGATGCAGTATTCTGCAAACAGATTATGCTAGACTGCACGCAGCTATCGTGACATGCAACTTCTTGCAACAAAATGGCATAGCTGTATTTGATTTGCCAACATTATATCCAGACGTAACGCCGATCGAGCAGAGTTGGCTCTTGTGGTCATACTTAAAATCAACTTTGTGAATTTCGATTTCTGAAAACATTAATCCAGGCTTGTGGGTTGGTATTATTTACTTATTTAGGGCACTGTGTCATTAGATAAGAGAATTTGTCATTGCAAAAAAAGTTTCTCGCGATATGATTGTACAATATGTCCCATCCATTCAAATCATGTACACCGGCAAAATTCCACGAAAAAGCAGGTTCCGTTTTAGGAGCTCTGTGTACATGACCATATTTTAACACAACATCCAAAATGGCGGCGTGGAGCGATACGCGCCGCCCAGTAGGCAGCGACTTATTACTCTTAGATTCCCTTGATGGTTGTCATGAAAGCGGAAAACGAGATATGCCTTCGTCCAGTAAGCAATCTGTGAAGTGTCGGAACTCATTCATTGATTTCTTTAAAGGATAACCAAACTGTTGTCTGTGGTAACAAATGTTCTGTTACTTTTGACATATTATCATTGAAATGCAGTTGCTTAAATCACTGTTTGAGTAAAAATATATGACGAATATCTATCGCGGTTTATCTAGCGCTTATCGGATTAAAAATCTCGCTTTCTTGAATTCTTCATTTGGGTTTGGCATCTAGGAGTAATGGTAAATAAAGATGAGGTATGTTGCTCATTTCTTGCTGTTTTCTTCTGAGTTTTTCTCTCTCAGTCTCGTACAAGCTGCACTTCGAGAGATAACGTTCGGTAGATTCATTTGTACCCACCACACTAGTCAATCTCTACAATCTCGATTTTGTGTAGATACTTATTCAGTCTTGCATAACCTGTTCTGAGTTGGGTGACTGTGCGTTTACCTGCTGGTATTCAAAATTTACATTTTATTCTGTGGTCCATTTTTGGTCTAATATGGAATAGATGCCTGGCCTCCTCAGATTTCTCCTATATGTCCTGCCATGTTATATTTCCAGATGCTCCAAATGAACTTGCTGGACGTAATATAAGCTCTATATGTCGCGGCAGAAAAATACAAGCCCCTACTCCACATAGAGCTGATTTACCCCATCATTTCCCTGGATTAATTGTCTTGTAGGTTTGTCCTTGGGGTAGTTTATCCTAAATTTTGCCAGTCTTCTGGTTTACGTCAACTTGGTTGCAGTGACTCGGCTTAAGTGAAGTTCTTCTCTAGACAACAAAGGGTTTATGTTTGAGACCATAATCATCTGCAACTTGTAAATTCATTTTTTGATAGGTGGTATTTTACGTTCAGTTCCACCTCTTTCAACAAGTCTATCTCGACTTCTTTTGATACATGACTAATTTTCCTTTGCAATTATCTTGGCTGTCAGCTCTTCTCTTCTTAATTCAAGTGGCTTGGCCCCTGCCTCCACCACTGGAAACCCTAGACACAATCCTAAACCCTGTCTTTGAACTTTCTCAAGACGACTACAATTAGCAATTTGCTACACTGGGGCTGCATACTCAAGCTGTGGTTTAACCAGGGCCTTATACAGCTGCAACATACACCCAACATTAATCACCATATTTTCCTCAATTCTCCTACGAGAATCCAGTGATCTCATTGCCTACCTCAATATTTATTCAATATGACTGTCAACCTTCCAAGTTCTCGCCCAACTCCTACGACCTTGGCTTTGGATTGTATTTAACACTTTGTCCTTCAAGGTAAGAAACACTAATTTCTGGCTAGTTCAAGAATGCTGTTATCTAAGATAAAAAAAGAAAATTCGGTTTTGACAATACTCATGTTTAAGCACCACTGTTTGGCCCAGTGCGTCATCTGTTTGATTTCTGTCCTGAGATCCTATATCAAACCTAGCCAATTAATTTCAGAGGTCCAGATAGTTCCATCATCTGCAAATTTTACTTTCTCACTTCTAACATCTGTACCAATCTGCTATATGAGTAAACGAATCAAATAACATAGGTGAAAATACTGATCCTTGGGGAAGTCCAGCTGATATATGAAATTGTGGTACTCTCACCCCCATAATTTAAGCTATTCATCGCTGACCTCTCTGTGAGAATGTCTCTCATCCAGGCCCATTTTTTCTGGTTATTCCCATTTTCTGAAGCTTTGTCAATTGACCATCTGACCATACACTATTGTAACCCTTCTCAATACCTGTAAACAATAATACCGTATGTTCTGCTTTATTAAATCCATTAAAGATATCCTGTGTAAGCAGTGACATCATCAAGGTTATCTACCAAACTACAAGTTTTACCAAGGTTTCGCGGACGCCAGTTCTTACTGACGTCAGTTTTCATTAAATTGGCGCAATCAGTAAGGAAATTCTATATGATCAGCTACTCAAATCGTGAATATGTCAAACGGGGAAATTTCGCTGAATACTTGTTGGGATGATAAAACATTGTAGTATAATAAATTTGTTGTACGGTCAGATGGCCGGGGCGTGGAAACTTGTTCACGACTTTGGCCAGTCATGTCGACACGGTTGTGAACAAGTTTCTGAGTCCTCTATCAACTGACCGTTCATCTGATATTGTGAATGTTCGTTGTTGTGTATTCGTATTTGTCACACGGATGGTGTTTTTAATGTACCCATGATATAATACAGCTTTTGATACAACACAAATACAAACAGAAGACTCATTATGCCGATCTAAAAGCATGCGAAAGTCACTTACCTAATTGGTGCATGTGTAAATACGCCCTTGCAATGTATACTGGCTGAGGCAGCATAAGGGATGTACATTTAGAAGAACATTTTCCGGTGACAGTAACTTCCTTTGAGAGTGGCGGAATATCGATCTTGTTTTGACCCACTTGTACATTTCCAATGTCAAACTTCCGTAAATTTCTGGTGTAAGTCAGACGAATGCCAGATGTGTCTGTGATAGAGTCGATATGAGTCATTACTAAAATGTTTAAGCCAACATACCAAAACTTGGACATCAATAAAAATTCTATCAAACCCATGCAAAATGCATTAAACGCAAATGGATTAACTGACCTCAAATAGTTTCACATACACATAGAACCATGGTAGCAAAATACTGGATCAAATACTGATTTCTATAAACCAGCCTTAACTCTAGTGCGACCCGCACTCTTTGGAAAAGGGGGGATGCTACCAGGATTTTCTCCCTTTTACAAAATGCTGTTTACGCACAGCCATATGTACAAACAGCCACATTTCTTTCCTTCTCGTTTAGCCTATTACGAGATACGTTTCTTTCAAGTTAAGAAGATTCTGTAGAATACGACAACGAATGTTCTTAAGAGTGGTTGTTGATTTCTGAACCTAGTTTAAGCTATTTCAACTTATAAATAATCTACTTTGATGATAGCCGGCGAAGAAAAGTAATGTCCTTTCGGGTAAAGATCTGAGCAATATAATTTATGTACAATTGAACATCACCCGTTTCATTCTCTGCAAGGTTCTCGTTGTTCCAGTGTATTTGTAGAAGAAGATATTTAAATGAATCTTTTCCAAATCGGACACCGGCATCTGGAGGCATTATATTGGTCGTGTCCATTCCGACGTCCCATTTTGTCATCCATGATCGACAGTAGTTGTCCAAGGTACCACAAGGATGGGGCCCCTAAAATTATCCTTGATGAATAATTGACGATTCTCATAAGGCCCTTCAACGCTAGAGGCGAAAACAGACAGTTTTGGGACGGCAGGGATTAACAATTAATTGCATAGAATGTGCAGTCAGATGCCATCCGCTTGTTTTGTTAATTCTACGATATGAAAATCTTCAGTGAATGGTGTTTTCAGCCGGTGTAATGCAGAGAAATGACCCTCCCCTACAAAATGACCCATGAACCATAGAGGAATTACCCGGGTCGTTATTCCACGTAGGGAAATGACCCCAGAGGACACTCTGGGGTCATTTCACTACGTAGAATGATGACCCGGACCATTCCTTTACGTAGTGAAATGACCCATGGGACATTTTGTTGGGGATGGTCATTTCTCTGCATTACAACGGCAAAAGAAGTCGAGTACACATGATTAGCATTGAAAGAGTTAAAATGACTCGCCTCAAAAACTAACCAGCCTTGTTCAAGACTGGCACATAGCATTTGAAGTCTGTAAAGCTTTTGGAACCGGTCACATATTTAGTATCTTTGCACATGTCTTGCCCTAATCCTACGACTGGTATATTTCAAAGGAAGAATGAGTTGTTACTGTGGTTTCGATATGAACGAAAGACTGTCGAAACTAAAGCAGTCAGTGAACGACAAATTTGTCTAATAAAGAGCACCGATGCTTCACCAAAGATAAAATATCATCCTGCAAAATTAGCTATAATTGAAAATGAGTATTGTTGAACTTCTTTCACTGATTCATTTTTTCCTTCTTTGAATTATCATTTACAAATCTAAAACCACTATATTCTCAATTCAAAAAGAGATAATAATCACCTCCCTTTTCAGAAAACTAACAAAAGTATCAAAAAATAATTTTAAGATAGACATAAATGGAACTTCTGATCCGTTGGAAATGTGCAAAAATGTTATTTCTGCGTAAATCCTTATTTGTCCTTATTCATCAACCAATTAGAATTTTTGCCCCATGTTCTCCGGAAGTGCATTACACATGTCTTACCTTAGGAATGAAAAGATTTTTTTTTTGTTTTTTATGGAGGTATGAAAAAAAAAAAAAAACTAATTACACGTTTGTATGAAACCGCGAAGTGCGCGGTTTCATACAAAAGTGTGATTAGGTTTTTTTCATACCTCCATGAAAACAAACAAGAAATCTCCTCATTCCTTACAATTCAATGTCACAAACAACAAATATGCACTTGATAAATACTAACTGCTGTTTTCATTGAAAATCTAACATTGCGTATAAATTTATTTAATGTTAATTTCATTCATAATTCCCAGCGCGTTAAAACTGCTGTTTCATGGCGTAAATCCATACGTCATTATAGTATTGAACATTTGCAGGTTCAGTAGATTTATTATTAGAAGTTCAATACGCTGTAGAACTAAGTTGGAAATAAGATTATTAGAACCCAGCAAAGTGACAATGACTTTTCAGCTCTTTCGTTGAATTTACTGTTTGATATTTTTTTCAGTATTTAGGGAAAATAAATTCAGCTAGCAAGTTTAACTTCGGACTCGTTAAAGATCAGAAAGATAACCGTTATGTTTGTTTACATTACTGCAAAAGTAGTCCCAGCACTGCTGATTTTTTTTTTATCATGGAGCTATGAACAAAAATTCAGCCAATCAGAACTCGCCAATTTTCATGAAAACAACTAATATTGATTTATTCATGAATAATTTTTTTTCTATCAACCGGCTGGATCGTGAGGTAGAATAATTCTTTGCCATGTAGAAAAATGACCTATAACATAAGGTTCGATCATGTCAGCCTGCACGGATTGCGTAGGCTGACATGGTTCGATGCTTTTTGCAGAGCACGGTTCTAGTAAAAGTGATGACTGAATAAGTATTAGGGTTAGACTCAAAGTAATCATACCATATCCTCCATTTTGAACTCACAGCCAAACAAGAGTAAATGATGGACCAATGCTGTGTTGTTTATCAATACATCAAACTTGGTCACATGATATGCCTCGTCATCTGGAACCTGTAGAAAACGTAAGAGTTTGACAACATTCAATTTTGGTTTTGCTTGCTTATTTATACATTTTCACCCTCCTCCGATTTTTAGAAGATCTGCTTCGAGCACAGTTGAATATTCAAGTTACGTTTTCCCTTAATCCTTATCCTTACGAATATGTAAATGAAACTTTCCAAGTCGACAGTATAAATTCAAATGTTGCTATTTCAAAGACATTAAATGGGGAAAGTATCTCGTGATCGGACAGTGTAGATCCAATACTATGTGCAGTCTGATCTTGTTCTACACTGTTTGCAAAAGGTCCTTGAGTCGTGCTTAGCAGCTAAAGGGTCAAGTTTCACCAATAAGTATCTATATCTGCTACCAGCGGCGGTTAGAAGGTTTAAATCCTGTTTTCGCTGTTAGTGGTCACACAACAGCCGTAGCAAGCAAGAGACATACATGTAACTGGGCGATTTCTATTCAAAAAGCTTCAATAACCAATCAAAACTGTCAAACAACGAGAAACCCGAGTCTTCGATAAGAATTATTTGTCACATTTATGCATTGATTTTTATTCTTTTGGTAATTTAATTTTTCAAACAGAAAATATGACGACACAGTTGTTCAGTTTGCTTATTTGGTTTTAGGCTTGGAAAAACACGTGTTGAGTATATAAATGACAGGCTTCTTCACTCAAGCTCGAAGAACTGTTGAAGATATAACTACCTTTGGAAGTCAGTGGTTCGAAAAATACAGTGACTGCAAAAAGTAAGGTGTATGCAGCTGCCCCTACCGATATCAGCCGATAAACTCAAAGTCGTATTAATGGTCAAGCGTGTTGAAAATCAAAGCGTTGAGAACGCTGAAGTGGCATTTGTCAAGGAAACCCATTGTGTGGAATTAATATTTGAAAGAAAAAGAGACATATTGTTCAAATATTGGCTTAAAAGTCAACCCACTAAGCAAATGAATGCCTTTTCAGTTGAAGGGAGAGTGCTCATTTACCTTAAAACTATAATTTTGAAATATCTGTAGCCTTTTACATTTAATTTCCAAAATTACAATCAATTACTCCGATATTCATGAGCAATCACATGGAGAAACCCGCAATCAAAGGACGAACAAGCCATGGAATTAATTGATTTGGAACGAAAAAGCAGGCAAATTTGTATCATTGCGCCGATAAAAGACTGAGCGATAGAAACTATTTTCAATAAAAAATAAGTATCTCAACCATCGATGGCCTCGCCCAATGTATTCAATGTAGTCATTATTGAGTCGCCTGTTTGCGTAGCAAACAGGCTCTTATTGTTATCGTCCTGATCTATGGGGTGACGTAAGCATACCTCCGGCCTTGTACTGCTTCCTGTCCCAAGTTCCGGTTTACGAGATAAAACAGTTTTCTAATTATTCGGTGAACAACCCAGTTTTTTTCTGTTGTAAATAATTTACAATTGTGCCTTTGTGATAATGAATATGTCTTTAAAGACTGAGCTGTTTAACGGTTCACAAACCTTTGAAACAATCATTTCGCACACAAGGGTACGCATTATAGCCTGGTGTCTGTGTAAGACATCATCTCTAAAAATAGCCCATTACGTATATATGTAAAAAAAATAGCTGCCGTGAACTAAACAAGTCTGCGGACACGCTGAGAAATCTTCAACTACAAGCATCTTTACTGCTTCTATTTGTGGACAATTCTCAGTGAAAATAGTTTGACAAATACCTTTTAGAAGTACACTCTAACTCTTACAATCTTACAATCCTAACCGCAAGCCTTATTTCAATTCAACGCTCAACCTATGATTGGACAGAGAAAGGCGATGCCGAGTTAACATGGAAGCTTTCAATTGCTTTTTTCTCAACAGTAGGCTAATTTTTTTAACGAATTTATAACGGCTTGAAATGGTTGCATTGCCTTCTCAGACATTCTTACACGTTGCTTCTTCCCAGCTTTTTAATCTAGACTTCTGATATTTTGCACACCCATATTCTAGGTGCACCAGATATCGTACATAGCGTATGCAATGTATACGCGTTTCTAGGCTGTACCAAGTTATCGCTTTGCAAGTGTTTTCTGAAATGTAGCTTTGCGACAAATATAGATCTTGTAATCACGTGACGTATAGACGTCATTTGCACCACGGAAATCTTTATGAATTTACATATTTATGAATCAGTCGCTGAACCGGCCTTTACTTTCAGCGTGCACCGACCTACATGTACATTGGGAGAGTGCTTTGAAGTTTACCATATTTAATTGGTTTTCGTTCATAAGACGGCCGAATTTGTTAAAGTCCGCTGTTTTTTTTTTTTTTTTTTTCAATGAGCGATAAACTTAGATCTAGTATTTATTAAAGAACAATTTATTAGTGCGGGTGTTAGAACCCAAGGTGCCTTTATAACTGCCAAATCCGAATTTACACTACGCAGTTCTAACAACCAGCAATCTGAGTAATTGACTTTTTACTCCGCTTTAATTCAAATATAATAGAACAAATCAGTGTTTACCCGCTCGAACAACAAGTTCTTTATTGTAGTGTTTCTAATCTTGCGAAGGGTTTTTGTAAAGGGTAATAAAGCGAATCGCCAACATTTGATTTACACCGAAGCAATATACATGTAGACAATTTTCAATTGGTGTGGAAGCACTATAATCCCTGGGACGTTATAAAACGCAGACAAATATTAAAGGCTGATGATCATGCTGTTGGGTTATAGATTTTATTGAGTTGTAGCAGCCACATTCATAGAGTCCATTGCTGGTCAAAACCTCAACCTGGACAACAACAAAAACAAATTATTTCCAAAGGACAGGTAGATCACCGAGTCAAATACCGGTATTTGTTTGTGCTCCAAAGGCTACAGTTCAGTTCAATGATCATGAAATTGCCCGGCTGTTTGTCTCAATAATATTTTTGACAAAACTGAATATAGGTCACCTGGGGTTAAAAGAAAAAGCCTAAAGGTTGTCATTAGGTCAAATCAGACGAAACCGTAATAGAGCTCCATTTATGTTCAGTCTAATACTTATGAAACTTTGTCAGACTGCTAAGATTAGATATGAGCGAGTTGCAAAAGGGCATTTTTGGTCTAAACGTATGTCACTAGATCCTATACCAGAAGATCTGGTCTTTAATTGTAAAGGGTTGTTGTCTGTGATTAAAAACCGTTGAACTTATAAGAGCTGGTCCTGGTGCCTAAATTTTAATTTCCACCACATTTTTTTTAATGTAAATTTTTAATACGGATATTTTGAATTTTAGGATGACAACTCAGAAATATGCTTCTTATAAAAGAAAATTCTTATTAAATAAATTTCTAATTTAAAAAAAAAAAAAAAGGAAATTCATTTGTAAAAAAAATACTCAATTACATCATATTTCTAAAATATATTACCAATCAAATTTTTGAATCTTCTCAAAATTTCTCAACAATATTAATAAATAGCCTAACAGGCTAAACAAACACTGAACAGTGGTACTCCAGTCTAGTGGAGGGATTTATACTCGAAAGAAAAGAAGAGCTTGCATATAATACTGTCTTGGGGTTAAGTTATTTTGTATCTTGAATGCTTTTAATAGATTTGAACAAAAAAGGGTGAAAACTTCTAACCCATTACCCTACATGCGACTCTCAGGACTATCAGTCCTTTGATAATGTCAGTTGATTTGACAGTCGGACATTTGATTACATCACTAATGTGTCAGTCGTTCATTAACCAAGAATTTTCATAAAAAATGAAGACAGAATGAGAAAAAAAAAAAAAAACATGTCAGAGAATTTAGTTGCCATCACTGATACTAAAACAATGCCTTGTCAAAATAAGGTACCTTTTTTCGATCAATGTATATCGATCAAATTGCACAGAATGCGAAATGTAATCTTGGATATTGAAAAAAGATTTTAGTCCAAACCTAAATCTGGATGAATATTCGCCAACCATTCTTCGAAACATTGTCAGTCTTTATCTAAAGAAATTCCTAAATTTGAAAGTAACAACTTCTGATTGGCATACCCATTTGGTGTAGCCAATCAGAAATTGCTTAATTTCAAAATGTCGTATATATTTAGAATAAGACTAGGAATGAATCTAAGAATGGTTGGTGAATTCATACAAACTCTGGTTGTTTCAATACCAAAGATAATTAAAATACAGCTGAGCACCATACCGTAAACTGCTGACAAACGTAATATGTCTCGACCTTCGGAATTTTCACCCACGGAATTTTGAGTTCCAGGATCTTTGCGGAGTAGTCATCAGCTTTTATTACAGCCAAATAAACAAGTCCTATATACAACCACAACTGCAAAGGAGTTAATAATATAACAAATGTAATGTAGGCTACATGGTCAGTAGCAATCAAAAATTGAACGATAACGCTGTTAAAATGCATTTAAATTTAAAGCATACCATTTCAAGGCATGGAAATCCTTATGAAGATGAGAATCTGTTGTAGTTATTATTTACTGCAAAGAACTTTCTCGTGATCTGATTGGTTAACATGCCGGGAACATATAATTATATCGTGTTCTCTGGCAAAAACCACGTAATGCCAGTTTCTCTTTTGAGTGCGCTGTAAACATCACTTCACGTGCAAAACAACATCCAGAATGGCGGCGTCGATCGATCACCAGAGTGCACTTTTATGCACCAAACTGCAAGTTTTAGTGACGTCAGTTTCCATTGACGTCAGTTTTCATTGAATTGGAGTACTCAGAAGGGAATATCTCTTTCGTCAGCAAACTCGATTCGTGAGATTATAAAACAGGAAAATTTCGCTTAACGCGCTTTGAAAGGGTAAAACTTTGCACTAAATAAATTCGTTTTACGGTCAGTTGGCAGGGGACTTGGAAACTTGTTCACGGCTGTGTCGAATCAAGTCGCCCCGAGCCAAAGGCGAGGTAGTGACATGATTCGACACAGCCGTGAACAAGTTTCCAAGTCCCCTGCCACCTGACCGTACAACTAATACAGTATGGTCGGTCCAAGCGTTAGTGGTTGGCGGGAAACTGTATTTTAAAACCTGACAGAAAGTAAACGAAGATGGAGCGACTTTTTAAATTTCTTAATCTAGTGTTAATATTCATATTTTTTTGTATTTCTACCAGCACATAACACTTGTACCGACCTTACAATTACAGATTGTCGTCTTCACTAAAACCTAAATTTGAATGATTACTCTTTGTCGCTACTGGGCCGTGTACAGAAAGTCGAAATCGAGTTTTACTTAAGCTATTAATTTAACCTATAAAAAGGGCCATAAAAGCACAGAATCACTTGCCTGATATGTCAAATTGCCATCGTTTTAAAACCGGCTGCCCATTTTCAAAATTCTTTTTAACCCTTTACTCCACAGATACTCATTTTGACGTATCAACAAAAGAAAGCTTTTGAAAACATTGTGGGAAAAGGAGAAATTGCTCGTAACGAGCAATTTCTCCTTTGCCCACAATGTTTTCCACCCAATTAGATATTTGTATCCTCATTTGTCAATATTTTTGACATCATATCTTTATTTGCTGCTGAAATAGTAGAGCCTCAAATTGGCATATCAGGTAAAGGGTTAAGGTATTAGAACCGTAACACGTCTAGTACAACATGGAATTTAATTTCTTGATCGTTGATAAATGCGGATTTATACAGATATAATACTTTTGTCAGTTTCCAGAAAAGGTTGGTAATTACTCTCTCACTTTGTTATGAGTATATATGGGTTTTAGATTTATAAAGGATAATTTTAAGAAGGACAAAAGGAAAAAGGAGCTCGGTAAAAGTAGCACAATAATACTCTTTTTTAATGATAGGAAATTGTTTAAGGTAAAAGTATTGTGGAAACAGCTTCTTTTTTGTTTACGGCTCCATTACCTTAACATCATTAAGACAAGCATTCTGATCTAGTCCGGAGACAACATGAGTGCTCGATAAATCTAGGTTTTGAACTTGTCTGAGATATTGTTGATACAAGCATCATCTGACTAACACTGAACTGAAAATTTGGCCTATAGAGGATACACAAGATTTCTAGAGGATTCGGCCCATTTACATATGCCTTATATTTTTGATGTAACCAAGTTTGGAACTTCAGATATCATCAAGACATTCTGACCAACTGTCAATAGCATTTGCCTGTATTCAGTTTTTCCCCATTTGCCTATTTCTTGATCCTGTGTAAAACATTTACGAGATTGTCACAAATATTATCGAAACAAACATTTTGACCAGCTTTCAAAAGTAGTGGACTAAGAATGTTGCATAAAAATGTACACAGCATTTTTCAAAAAAAAAAAACACTTGACTTAATACAATGTATCTTCAATCTCAAATGAGATACTTATCAAGACACATATTCTTACATAGTTTTACCAAAGATTAAGGCCAGGGGCCAACTATTCTACCTTGCGTTACCACCCTGCAGCATCACCAAGATCAGCATCTTGACAAGGAGTATTGGACTGAAATGTTGGTATTTAGAATGTTCACAGGTATTTATCAATTATTTTTTCGAGTTGCCTACCACTTGACTCTATTGATCCTTTGTAAACCATTTCCAAGCTTGTTAGATATATCAATCATCAAGGCACACATTCTGACCAATTGCCAAAGCTTTGAACTGATTATGTGGCTTCTATAATGTACCCAAGTTGTATTAAAGACTAGTTACTCTGTCTGACCTACCTTTTTTGAACTTAAGTTACCGATTTACGTAGGCCGACTTACGGAAGTTTCCTTTCTGGTTTAGTAAGTATACAAGCAGGTTTTTTTTATCGTAGAATGTTGCATTGTGTGTGGCATTATAAGTTGTCCGGTCAGGTGGCAGGGACGAAGGCCAACGAATTTATTTTACTGCAGTTTAACCTTTCCGACGCGTATTCAGTGTTATTTCCTCATTTGTATTTTCTCACAAATTGAGTAAGCTGACGACACAGAATTTATTTACCTTTTGGGCGCACAATTCAATAAAAACCGACGTCACTGAGAACTAACGTCACTGAAACCTTGGCAAAACGTGCAGTTTGGTGCACAAACTTGATGATGTTACTTTGATAGACATTTGACGCATTTTTATTCAAAGATAGATTTGAACAAATCTGAGGTAAGTAACTATACATTTTAGTGATTTGTTGGCAAAATCCTATGACTATTTGTTGCCATACACGATAATAAGGTTATCCTTTTAACGTTACAATGTATGAGTTTCGGCACTTCACAGTTTGCTCACTTGGCGGAAGGATGGCTCGTTTTAACCTCGTGTATTTGTTATAAAACGACAACGAATGTCAGTCAATACATATAGATACATGTATATACATGTACATGCATTCGTTTATTTTCATTTGTGTTTTCTTTTTTTATGACAACTAACAAGGGAAACTAGTAATTGTATGGTGCAGGTTTGAATCGGTCGAAGCCACTATTTTGGAAGTTGTGTTGAAGGTGTACTCGTTACAACTCGGCCTATTCCGTACCGACATCTTACGTCGTCCGTATAATGGTCGTCTCCATTGGAACTGCGAGTCACGTGATCTAATACATGGCGCTTCTAGCAACGACATAAGCAAACTCGATGAGGTAATTCACATCTATTTATCTGTCGGTAAAAAATTCAATCGAAATTGATAAACCACGTTAAATAATGAATGTACGAACTGTTTGTCAACTCTGCTGAAATATATTTGGAAAGATTTCGACAGAAATTTGAAACTCATGTTTTCTTTTATAAGAGAAGCCTTACAGTTTTCAGAGCGGTAAACTGGCGTATTTCCGGGTATGTGCCGATCTGGTGCATATATCAATCCACCAAATAGAACCGAGGGATTTGATGGCTCCCATCACCCGAATGTTATAAGTGCAGCAGTCATGTATACTGGACTGGGCTCCCAAAAGGGAGAGTGCTTTTACCTGAATTTTGTCATAACTATAAGTATAGGGTATGTTATCCAATAATATCACCAGAAATTTCTTTGCATTATAATGATATTCTGTTTTGTTATTTTATGTTGTTTCCATTGATTACCAGGTATACAGTAAACAATTTGCCTGACTGTTTCTGTTGTACAGGAGTCATATTATGTTCAACATCTGGTAGTGTTTGTTTTAAACTGCATTAATGTTGTCAGGATCTGCTCTGCTACACGCGAAAAGAGACATACATTCGGACATTTGCGTAAAGTGTCGTTTCGAATCAGCCTGCACACTTCGTGCAGACTAATCCGAAACGACACACCGTTTTGATGTATTTTTCTGTTTTGCACAAGTGTACTGTTGGACAAAATCTGGTGTCGTCGTAAAATACCGTCTCGGATTAGCTTGCGCGGTCTGTGCAGGCTGATCCGAGACGACACTATACACAAGTGTCCGAATGCCCCCTTTCTCTTGTCGCAGGCCCGTTTGTTGGGAAAGCTACATCTATATAATCACAATCTGAGGTTTGTTTTCATATTTTATATCAATATTTTTTCTCTGTTTACTTCACGGCGGGGAATCACGTGACACAGCAACAACAACAACAATGACCGTTATTTGAAAAAATTCCCCGACTTCAGGTAAGAAAATCTTCAATAATTCCGTTAATACATGACCGATTGGAATTTCGTTTGAAGCAGAGAAAGTGGAAGGACTCCAGGGATTTGCTTGATGTGTTAGATTTTTTAAACAACGCCCGATAAAAAAGTTATTGGCGAGCAAACAAATTTTTTACCCTGGATAATTTGTTTGCTCGTCAATAACTTTTTTATCAGGTGTTTTTTAAAGAATGTAACACATCAAGCAAATCCCCGGAGTCCTTCCGCCTTCTCTGCTTCAAACAAAATTCCAATCGGTCACGTATTAACGGAATTATTGAAGATTTTCTTACCTGAAGTTGGGGATTTTTTTCAAATAACGGTCATTGTTGTTGTTGTTGTGTCACGTGATTCCCTGCCGTGTTACTTGCACCTCCGCAACCAAAATATCCAAGATGTTCAACGAATTCGAATTCAAAAGGAAAAACGACTTTTGTCATTCATTGTCTATAGTTTTAATCATTGAGTCAAATGGATATTATTATTTATTGAAATCATAGTTATGAGTAAAGTCTCAAACTTACTGTATTACATAAAAAAACAACAGGCATACATACATAGATTGACCCTTTACCACACGACAAAATATTAGACTGGTTCAAAATGAAAGCATCTGCAGACGACAAAATAAAGGTGGCTGAAGAATTGAAATTTGCTCTGGGAAGGGTAGAAAACACTGTGGGAAAAGGAGAAAATGCTGGTTACCAGCATTTTCTCCTTTTCCCACAGTGTTTTCAATAGGCTTCTACCTCAGGGGCGTCAAAAGTAGGGATTGTGTGGTAATGAGTTAAAGTTTAGGATTCTTCATTGTAAATGCTCTGGACATGTTCGTTTTGTTACATAAAGTCGATATGGAACGTAATTTAATTGACTGTCAAACAATTGTTACATGGTGTTATGTCTGCAAAAAGTGTTCTTATATTACTAAATTTCTTTTTTCTTTCAGTGTCGCTTAAACTTCTACAGCATGCATTTAGCGTAGACTGTACAAGGCAACCAACAACTATACGAACCGCGAAATGGCAAGCATGCTTTCTTTGTTGTTCAAATGTTTCATCCTTTGCGTAAGTGGCAACATATACTGTATATATATGTTTTTTTTGTGCCTTTTATTTTAGAGAATACTTATCCCAGCCTCTTCCCCCGTTACCTTAGGCAGCCAAAGATGTAAAAACGAATGTAGATCTATTATCAAAAGAGAATAGCGTTAAATGCATCCGCGTCATGCATTACGGAATTACGCAAGTACTGCTAAAAAAACAGCTTGTCAAACAAAAGACTGAATCTGAAGGTATTATTTCATGCCTTCCGGTAGGATATCGAGAAATAGCAGTGAAAATATTTTTCATTATTTTATGCTTTCCGGTAGGATATCGAGAAATAGCAGTGAAAATGTTTTTCGATCTTACACTGGTACCACCAGTGAAAATACCGATTTTCATGTTCTTGTTCCCTAGATTAATTGCGCGTGCCTGACTATCAGATAGGAAATATAATGTCATTTACCTTACATTTCTTGCGCTTGACGTAATATTGTAATGCGTTGCTATGCGGGAGGGGTACGCCACGGAGAATAACGGAAAAGAATTGCACTGGGTTTTGATAAATCTCCCCCCAGAAAGGGTTAAAAACATGAAATAAATAGAATATTTGTATTTTTCGGTGAAAGATCGAAATATATTTCATGGAGTGGACACCATCGGTAATATTTTCACGAGTGGCGCATCGAAATTTATTTCATCTCGTGAACACCGTCGCTAATATTTTCACGAGTGGGGCAGCCACGAGTGAAAATATTACCGATGGTGTTCACGAGATGAAATAAATTTCGATCTTTCACCGAAAAAAAACAAATATCCTCTATATCTAAATTGACCTATAGTAAAGAGGTTTAGGCAGGTCAGCAAGTGTGGACAGACCTGGTCGACACCGTTTCAGATGCATTAAACCCCCTTTTCAAAGAGCGTGGCTTATATAAAAGAGCACCTCTGTAAAACTGCATGTACTTAGCCCGTTACCACACAGCAAAATTTTAGACCTATCAAAATTGAACAGATTTGCAGAAGACGATTTCAAAGAGCACCTCTGTAAAACTGCATGTACTCAGCCAGTTACCACACAGCAAAATTTTAGACCTATCAAAATTGTACGGATTTGCAGACGACGATTTCAAAGTGGGTCGAATGGTGCAATATTGCTTTGATAGGGTAGAAAACTTTGTTGGAAGAGGAGAAAATGCGTTTTCTCGTTTTCCCACAATGTTTTCAAAAGGTGTCCTCCTCAGGGGCCGTTAAAAGTCGTTATTGTGTGGTATAGTGTTAAATCTTGTATTTGTTTAACTAGGCACCGCCCCGATGGTACCATGTTACACAGTGATATAAAAAAGGAACCGCTGTAAAGATCATACAGGTATCTGTGTTATTCACAGGTATAATGTATCACTCGTAACTTGGAGGCCCCGAGTCCAAACCTCACCGGAAGCTTGAGAGTGTCGGGGTCCCAACATAGCACTGGTAATGCCCGGAAGATACATAAATCTAACATGACACGCGACTTTGTCTCTATAAACACAGTGCAAGGAAAACGTGGTAAAATCTGCGACAATCCATGTAGAGTGACGTCATTCAATAAGTGAGTTATTCAATGGAACATAATCTTCATCCGCTTTTTTACTCTTAGTTTGAACTTGTTTTCCTTTCATTAAGAATTGGCCATGTTAGAATCGAAATAATCTTCTTTCTATCGTGGTATATCGTTCAATAAACCACGTTGTGAGTTATGAGGCGCAATGAATAACCCACTCGGGCTATCGCCCTCGTGGATTATTTACTGTGCCTCATAACTCACAACTGTGGTTTATTGAACGATATACCACGATAGAAAGAAGATTATTTCTTAAATATATGCTTGAAATAATGTTGAAAGTGGCGTTTTATAACGTTTTTATGTCATCTAAAAAGTATAACGTCTTGAGCCACGAGGTCTTAAATGTTCATTTGATATGTATATGGCATTATGATTACTTTATGAATCTTTATAATGATTGTTCAAGTATCAGCCCTAAGAAAATATTTTCGATCTCATATATATAGAAAGCACGAAAATGATATATCGAAAGATGATATCTTGCCTAGGTTAACTGTACGTGCCTCGCAATCAGATGGAAATATGACGTCATTTACCTTACATTTCTCGCGCTTGACGTAATATTGTAATGCGTTGCTATGCGGGAGGGGTACGCCACGGGAATAACGGAAAATAACTGCACTGGATTTGATAAAGCTCCTCCAAGAAAGGGTAACGGCATGAAATAAATAGATTTTTTTTTTTCGGTGAAAGATCGGAAAGAATTTATTGCATTTTTCATCAACATCCTGGACATTTTGAATATAAGGGTGGGTTTTTCACCATCCATTCGTAAGAAAATTCTTGGTCTATATTCTCCGAGATTTTCTCAAGTTAGGTGTAACAATACTTCTGACTAGCTAAACAAGATGACTATTCATTATTTACCTAGCAGTGAATTCCTGGAATTTCCCAGTGTAATAAATTTTGATATCATCACTAGTGACGATATCAACTTTCACTTTTACTTCCTGCCGTAATTTCCAAATCAAAAGCATCTGCGGACGACAAAATGAAAGTGACTGAAACTTTAAAATTTGTTTTGTTAAGGGTGGAAAACACTGTGAGAAAAGGAGAAAATGCTGGTTACCAGCATTTTCTCCTTTTCCCACAATGTTTTCAAAAGGCTTCTTTATCAGGGACTTCAAAAGTAGGAATTGTGTGGTAATGGGTTAAGTCTTGTAACAGTTTCTGTCTTTACTTCTGCTATGATGCAATTAAATCAAACTAATTGCTTTCGCTGTTGGTCCCAATCAGTTTTCTAATCTATTATATTTTTTTTTACTCAATTTTAGCTTGTTTTTACATTGTTGGTGTTGGTAGCATACTTTTGGACAACTGCACACTTTCGGAGACTTTCAATTGCCGCAGCTTTGATTCCAGAAGATCTCGAGACGTTTGATGTGTTCAGCAGACAGCTGGATAAACCTTCTGTCATTACAAATGTCGGGTATTTAAGTGGTGATATTGTTATACCAATGCCAGACTGCGACAGAAAACTTCTGTTTTACGGGTGTTCAGAGGAAACACCGGGAAAGTGCAATGGTCTTGGTGATCGACAACGGGGTATCGTATCGGCTTTCTTGTTGGCTCTTTTAACGAATCGCACATTTGGTATCCAAAGCACTCGGCCATGTCCCCTTTCTAGGTATTTAGTTCCAAACAAATATAATTGGTCAAAATGTTTGCATTTAATACATTCGTCAAAGGATAAACATATTGTAGATTATATGGATAGTATCGGTAATTTACCTGACTTGGAAAGTCTGACCAGTGGTGACATTTGGAAAGAGGACATAGTTATTGTCAAGACAAATGAACTGTTACATGAGAGAGTAAAGAAACATCCAGATGCGGCTGAGAGAATACCGTGGATTTTTCACCTATCTCTTAAAGATGTCGTTCAGAAACTTTATCATATATTGTTTAAATTGGAGACATCAATTCGACACGATTTCGAACAATATGTTCACAAAATAACAAAGCAGGAATCAAGGTTGTTAGTTGGTGTTCATATAAGAACTAAATTCATTGCTGTTCGAGACATAGAAGATATTTTGAAGTTTATAAACAGGTTTTCCAACAAATCCACCCATACAATTTACATTGCAACGGATGATAAACATTTGCGGAAACAAGCAGCTTCTGTGTACGAGAACGCATTCACGCTGGATGTTGCAGGCATCACTCTACATGTCAATGCCCCCACGGCAACATGCAGGAGTCTATTTTACGCTGTTTTAGAACAGCAAATCTTGGCCAGGTCAGATATTCTCATAAAAACACGAAGTTCATTTTCATTTATCGCGTCAATGATAAGGCAAAGTCATGGTGAAGTTTACCATTTTAAAGGGGCCGCAGAAAATGTGACAGGTCACTTCGTGCGTACGTCTAGCAAGAGCAGTAAAGTCGATGGTTAATTTATATCTTAGAGATATACATACGTGTATATATAAATATGCAGAAATTGTTTTGACAAATTTATACATATAGAAATCTATTTCTGTTACCCTTAACTCTTTAACACACAATCCCTAGTTTAAACGAGCCTAAGAAAAGAGCCTTTTGAAAACATTGTAGGAAAAGGAGAAAATGCTGGTAACCAGCATTTTCTCCTTTTCCCACAATGTTTTCTATCCTATCAAATACAAATTCCATCACTTGAGCCACATAATTTATAAATTGCTTTCAGATTGGACAAGTCTATATTTTCGTCATGTGGGAAAGAGTTAAGCTGCTTAAGATAAATCAATTGAATATTGTCTTACGCCGTTTTCAACATTATTTCAGCTATATCACGATAGCCAGTGCATCTGTCTTAGCTTTTCTGGAATTTATTTTCACCAGTACTCAATGGTCAGCGGTGAGATAGGAATGATTATGGCATCCCTTCCGGTAGGATATCGAGAAATAGCAGTGAAAATATTTTTCGATCTTACACTGGTACTACTAGTGAAAATACCGATTTTCATGTTCTTGTTGCCTAGGTTAATTGCGCGTGCCTCGCAACGAGATGGAAATATGACGTCATTTACCTTACATTTCTCGCGCTTGACGTAATATTGTAATGCGTTGCTATGTGGGAGGGGTACGCCACGGAGAATAACGGAAAAGAACTGTACTGGATTTTGATAAAGCTCCTCCAAGAAAGGGTTAAAAGCATGAAATGAATAGAATATTTGTTAATTTTTATTTTCCGTAAAGATCGAAATTTATTTCATTTCGTGAACACCATCGATAATATTTTCACTCGTGGCTGCGCCACTCTTGAAAAAATTACCGATGGTGTCCACTCGATGAAATGAATTTCGATTTTTCATCGAAAAAAAAAAAAATCCTCTATACGACCTATCGCAATGACCATCAATCCAATCCTCGGAGAGATATTTGGGATAGAACCAGCGACAATCTGGTCTTAAGCCCTATCTGCTACCGACTGAACTACCGGGGCTTGTAAATCCGCTAAGATCAATTCCATGTTCAAAAGACAAACTTCAATTTATGAGCCACATTTAATTTGTTGTATGTAAGTATGTATATACTTTCAATGTGGACCAGTCTAAAATTTTGTCTTGTGGTTAAGGGTTAAATTCAATAAAAGAACTGAAAAGGTCCCACTTACCATTGGTGTCTTATCTTAACACACTGTACCACGTGACTGAAATGTACTTGCGGCCAGATAAAATTATATCTTTAACCCTTTACCCCAAAGGGCATTTCTATGGTATCTCTAAATGACCCTAAATAATAGCAAGGATGAAGTCGTTTTTTATGGGTATATGACACCTTTTGATAGCCTAGAAAACATGGTGACAAAACGTGAAATTGCTCGTCAACAGCAATTTCACCTTTTGCCACAATGTTTTCCAAAGGCTCCTACAAGCAATGCGTAGAAATGAGTATCTATGGAGTAAAGGGTTAAGGGTAAAAAAAGACCCCAACAGACACTTTCAATCTAGAAATTAGACCAAAATAACTGCGATTGAAAAATTGTTTTTGCTCAGAAAGTTTCAGTTAAAGTAACAATAGTTGCCAAGAATAAACAAAGTGAGTTTTACAATGCATTTCAGTTTATATCATAGATCTAAAGTATGGAAATTATCATGAAGGTGACGATGTGTTATTCTACGGTCAGTCCCAGCACTGGCGGATCCGCGTGGGGGGTGGGGTTCGTGGGGATTCGGACGAATTCCCCTAAATTTCTAGATTTTTTTTCTGTGATGAACCTCCAACTCATTGGCGACTGATTTGTGCTTTGGGTCCGTGCCTGCATAACTGAGATTAACCGAGTTGACCCCTCCCCCTAAAGAAATCCTGGATCCGCCCTTGCCCAGTGTTAGTAACTGACATAGAAATTAATGTTAAAACTGGGGTAGAACCTGTCAAATCAATCCATATTCTGTTTACTAGCATTGCCTTATTTTAAAATTCATTTTTCTGCCAGCAGCTTACACTGTAATAGAACAATCTGATCTTGATCTACGCTGTCTGCAAAGGCAGCCTTCGTTGTGAAAGGCGTCTCAGGAATCAGCCCTTCAACAAACATCCTGCTATTTCTTCTTTTTTACTTATTATTTTTTTCGCAAAACTCTCAACCTCTGCTATATTTAATTTGTCGTTTGCAGATTCTTTGAATTCTTTTACAAGTTTAGTACGTACTGTCCGAAATGGAGTAAAACAAAACTAGGCATGCGTTTAACAATAATAGTGTTCAAATTTGGATTCAAATGGAAAGCTTAACAAAAAGTCTTGTCATTCTTTAAAAATCTTCTCTTAAACCGCTGATCAGATTTTGAAATCATTTCACAGAAATGTTCCATGGGTGACCCTTTTCAAAATTGTTTGCAAAATTAACTTCGATCCGTCGGAAAACATGGCCTTGGTTGGGGGTGGGGTTGGGGCTCTCTGTACTGTATGGACTTGCAGAAATGCTATGAAATTCTCTTTGTCTTAAACCATCCACCAGATGTTCATATAATTTCACAGAAATGTCCCTTAGATGCCCTTTTGAAAAAAAGAAAAAAAATGAAAAAGAAATTCTGATCTGTCAAGAAACAAGGCCGTGGTGGTGAGGGCTATTTGCACTATATGGACATGAAGTTCTTAAAAATTCTTCTTCTATGGAACCACTGGTCGGACTTTTAAATAATTTCACAGAAATAAACCTTTGTTGCCAAATTATGCCCCTTACAATTTTAACTTACTATCCAGCATTTAACAGCCATTCGTTTGCACCCGCATGCAGTTCTCTTGTTCTTTTTTATTGAAACTAGAGCTTTCAATAACGTGATTATACCCCCCCCCCCCACCAGCTTCTTGTAACAAAACAGCTCTTTGTTACAGAATGCAACATGGTTTAGTACAAAAGAAAGATTTCAAAAAATGACTATTTGGAAAGAAAAGAGTAACAGAGTGAAACCTGTCACTGGAAAATTATTAAACTGTACACAAATTATGATATGCACATATTTACTTCGTGTGAGGTTTGTTTGAAATCTGCTCAGCAGTTATTGCGAAATGGAGCGGACAAAAATATATATGAAAGGGCCGTAAGTAATTGGAAAATTATTCAACCATAAACAAATTGTAATATGCACATCTTGACTTCCGATTGAAAATGCCGACGAAGTTTGACTGAAATTAGTTCAGTAGTTATTGAGATATGGAGCGGACAAAAAATCATGAAAGGACCATAACTCACTGGAAAAGAATTTAACGATAACAAAATTATTATATTCACAGTTTTGCTCCATAGTAAAACTTCCTGTGAAGTTTGACTGAATCCATCAAATAGATACTGAGATATAGTGTTGACAAAAATAATCAAGGAAGGGCTATAACTGCTCTGAAAATCATTCAACCATAACACATTATAAAAATACATCTTCAATCTTGATGAAAGTTCCCATGAAGTTTGACTGAAATCTGTCCAGCAGATACTGAGAAATAGAACGGACAACTGAAATCTGTTGAGTAGTTATTGAGAAAAAGGGTTGTCAAAAAAATTCATGAAAGGACCGTAACTACTTTGAAAATTATTCAACCATAACCAAATAATAATATACACATCATAGCTTCATACTAAAATTTCCCATGAAGTTTGACTCCAATCCATCCAATAGATACTGAGAAATGGAGCAGAGAAAAAAATCATGAAAAGACCATAACTCCTTTTGAAATCATTCAACCATAACCAAATTATAATATGCACATCTTCACTTCATAATAAAATTTCCCATGAAGTTTGACTGAAATCCATTTGGTAGATACCGAGAAATAGAGCGGACAAAAATAATCAAGAAAGGGCCATGACTCCTTTAAAAATCTTTCAACCGTAACCAAATCAAAATATGCACATTTCCACTTCATAATGAAACTTCTGATGAAGTTTGACTAAAATCTGCCAAATTGTTATTGAGAACGGACAGAAAAAAAAACTACAGACCGACCGACAGAGCGACTCCTATATACCCCCCCCCCCCCCCCAAAAAAAAAGTTTGGGGGCGGGTATAATTATTGAATATGATTTTGGAATATCAAAAAAAGGCTATGATCTACTCAAATATTCAGGTGAGCGATCCAGGATCATCTTTGCCCTCTTGTTTTTTTGTTCAGGATAGCAAACAAAGTCTACTTTGTGTTATGTATTAAATAAACCCGTTCATTCTATCTATTTTTAGCTCACCTGAGCACAACACACTCAAGGGGAGCTTTTTAGGATCACCCTGTGGTAAAGGGTCATCCGTCGCGCGTCGTCCGTCGCCAACAATTTCTTTGAACATCTTCTCCTCCTAAATTGCTGGGCCGATTTGGACCAAACTTGGCTGGAATATTCTTTGAGAGGTCTTCCTAAAAAATTGTCCAGAGAAATTGATTCTATCAAAGTCTTTTTGTCATGGCAACCAAATGGAATTTTCTGAGAATTCTTTTGTAAAAAATATTTTTTTCTGAAACTGCTGGTCAGATCTGGAAATAATTTCACAGAAATGTTCCTTGGGTAACCCTTTTCAAAAACTATTTGTGAAGTTTAGATCCGTTGAAAAACATGGGTATGTCGGAGGGGGGTCTCTTTGCATTCTTTAAATAAATATGTGTACTTTTCCACTTTTTACGAACTGATGAAGCAAATATTCCTCCCCTCTTTAATAAAAGCTACCCCCGCCCCCTCCCCCTTGAAAAGAAGAGTTATCCCCCCCCCCCCCCCATCTGAAAATGCTTCCTAAGGGTCTGTCCCTCAAACAATGTGTACAGATTGTGACATTGACACTGTAGAATTGCATAATTGGAATGTTTTTAACTCATAGGACACTCAATACTTTCAACAATCAAACGACCGATCTTCACTTTTAAAGTTTTACACATTTTATTGCTACTAGGTAGATCTAGTAGAAAACTGTAACAGTGAGTGTATCCGTTACTGTACATTTTGATATGGGCTTGATTATCTTTTCCAGTCATACCGTCTTATTCACTAATTTTACCAGACAACCCGCTGTTGTGGAAGGTTTTAGTGGGGTTCATCGTATCCTACCATTTTGACGTTTATAATCCTGAACCAAAAGCGTTGCGGGATTTCTACCCACCTCCAACAGCCAACTGCATTTTTTCTACACTGACAATATTAGTTATACGGTCAGATGGCAGGGGACTTGGAAACTTGTTCACGGCTGTGGTGAATCATGTCGCCCCGAGACGAAGGCGATGTGGCGACATGATTTGACACAGTCGTGAACAAGTTTCCAAGTTCCCTGCCACCTGATCGTACAACTAATTTATTATACTGCAAAGTTTTACCCTTTCAAAGCGCGTTAAGCGAAAGTTTCCTATATTATAATCTCGCGAATCGACTATGATACTAACGAAATGAGTGCCCCAATTCAATGAAACTGATGTCACTGGAGACTGACGTCACTAAAACGTGTAGTCGGAGGTGCGTTCAACAGAGCGAGCGCTTCGAGCGCTCTCAAGCGCTTTCGTTCTGAACGGGGGCGCCCGCTGAGGCGCTCGATAGCGCCCGCGTGCACACTTGATAGGAGTTTCGCTTGTATTTCCAAGATGGCATCCAATAGCAGAAGTGTTATCCAAATGAGAGAGTCTAATGGGAATAATAAGGCGATTGGACAAAATTACACCATGCACGTCCCTTTAGATGTTTTTTATGTTTTGAAGAAAAGTTTCATATTTTCGGTTTTTTTTCCCTTTTAATGAACACGGAGAATTAACAGATCTGTGATCGGAACAAAGAGATTCAACATACGCTGTTTTCTTTGTTTATGCTTTTTTATCATTAGATAGTTTACAGAATTTTACAGATAGCTCTGTAATGATGGCCAATCTTATGTCCCAGAAAGATCTTTTTAGATGCCATTTTGAAAAAAATAAGCGAGCGCTCGCTTCCGTTCAATTAACGAGGTGCATTCTCGCCAGGCGCTCTGTGAAGCGCCCGCAATGTTGAACACGCCTCTGGTGCATAAATGTACAGTCTGGTTATCGATCGACGCCGACATTTTGGATGTTGTGTTGCACGTGTAGTGATGTTTACGGGATATTAGAGGGAAACTGGCTTTACGTGGTTTTTGCCACGGAACATGATATATGTTCCTGGCATGTTAACCAATCAGATCACAAGAAATTTCTTTGCAGTATAATAATATTCCCCATACTAATGAAAAGCAGAAGAGTTCTCATTTTCAGTATGCTATTGTTGGTGTAAAAGCGCGATGTACAAACAGTTGTTTGACCATAAATGGGTCACCACAGTTAACATCTTTAGCTGGGAAGTTCAACATTCTTGGGCTGCTGAAAACTCAGAGTATTTGCAAACGACAATTTTTTTCACACATGTGGCTCAAATGATGAAATTTGTTTGTGAAAGAAAATTTTGGAAAACGGATTAACCCATTACAAAATGACAATATTTTAGACTAGTCCAAATTGAAAGCATTTGCAGACGACAAAATAAAAGTAACTAAAAATTTGAAATTTGTTTTGTAAATGGTAGAAAACATTGTGGGAAAAGGAGAAAATGCTGGTTGTCAGCATTTTCTCCTTTTCCCACAATGTTTTCTAAAAGCCGCGTTCTTTCTCGGGGGCGTCAAAAGTAGGGATTGTGTGGTTATGTGTTAAATATTGTTCACAGCAATGCAACAAAAGCTCTCTCTCAGGTTCACTTTAACTCTAGATTATGTGATAAAGTGCTAACTCCTTCCTAAACAGTAAGATTTTGGACCTATTTATTTCAAAAGACTTTGGGATTAATCAACTTGAAACAGCATTTTCTCGATTTTCCACAATATTTTCAAAAGGCATCTTCTTCAGGTTAGTTTATATTATCAAGGATCATATATAATCCTCATTAACTCATTACGAAACGACAATATTTTAGGTTCGTCCAAATTGAAAGCATTTGCAGATGATAAAACAAAGGTGAATGAAAATCTGAAATTTGTTCTGTGATGGGTAGAAAACACTGTGGGAAAAGGAGGAAATGCTCGTTATAAGCAATATCTGCTTTTCCCATAGTGTTTTCTACAGGCATCTTTCTCGGGGCCGTCAAAGTAGGGATTATGTGGTAATGGTTAAATGCAGGATAATAGATTATGGCGAGGTCTAATTTCAAGTGGAACTGGTATGCTATTAGGATGAAAAGAACCTTTGATATTTGATAACAAAACAAAGAAATTTGATAAATATAAACACACTTTTATTTCCTGGTTTTGTAGTGAAAAGAAAGAAAGAAACACTAGTACATAGTAATTCCATAATATGTGAAACAGAACAAAAAGTAAAATAAAAAGAGAAGGCTTCAACAGAATATGGACGGAATTAACTTGAAATATTTATTCTATATGGTGCAACAAAAAACCCACTATATCAAAAAAAAATCGAGAAAGATATAACACTACTTTTTCAATGTAAAAAAAAAAAGACACAAACACTATCCCCCCCCCCCCCCCAATAAAATTGACTTTGGTGTAACCTTGAACTTTGATCTATGGACATGATCTTTGCTCATAGCACATCGTTCGTTTCTTTGTAACTTACAAATGTACAAAGTTATTTCCAAATTCAGTGATTGCAGAAAAAGTTATGGGCTGGTCAAGAAAACGCCAGTGACAGGATGAGGGGTAAGGTACTTTCCTGTGACACATGGCCACTGTGTCAATGACAATTCTGTATGCAAAACAGAAATTAATTCCTAATTAACCCATTACCACACAATCCCTACTTTTAACGACCCTGAGAAAGAAGCCTTTGGAAAACATTGTGGGAAAAGGAGAAAATGCTGGTAACCAGCATTTTCTCCTTTTCCCACAATGTTTTCTACCCTTCACAAAACAAATTTCAAATTTTCAGTCACTTTTATTTTATCATCTGCAAATGCTTTCGATATGGACAAGCCTAAAATTTTGTTGTTTGGTAATGAGTTAAGAAAGATTTACAGGCTGGATATAATGCCTCAGTCTCCTTTCACAAAAAAAAAAACATTTCCTTTTACCTACATATATGATTCTTATACGGGATAAATTGTCTCAATTTACGAGTATTTTCCCCCCAGTTTTCAATGTCTTCCTCCTAAAGGTGGCTAAAACTCAGTTTGTGAGGTAAAGGGTTATGAGCATTTTCTCCACTTGTAACGATGTTGGAAGGTTGGAAGTCTGCAGGTTGTAATATGCCAATATGGATTATTAGCTACTTTTACAGAAGAATTACAAAAAATTGTGTTCAAAATATGGCAAAAATGGGCTGGACGGAATGCTTGTAAAAAATGTTCAGTTTCACAATATGGATATTCAAATGAATGGAATCATACATTTGGCTGCTGTCTGACAGCTCATGCTAATAATTTTATTTTCTCTTTAGTACAACATACTCACAAAGATGGACTGGTATTTGTGTTCATTCATGCTCACACCTGGGACAGTTCTTGTCATATCTTCACAAAGTAGGTGGGATATATACAATTCATGCTCATATAGACAGTTTGTACAAAATACTTGAACACATGCTCACATCTTTAGCCTTTTGTGAATTTAGCATGCTCAATATTTAAATAAATCTGAATGAAAGCGAAGGCATTGGTGGCAAATTAAAACAGGGAATTCAAAACATTGCTGCCTTTGATAATACTGAAAATCTTTCACTCCAATCGTTGGCTAAAACTGACATTCAATATACATCCATATTTCTCGGTGTCGTTCAATTCAGTAATTAATTTTGGGAACTTAAATGAGGCTTTTTTCCAAGTAAAACGGCTAAAAAGTACAATAATCATGTTGAATATAAACAATATCACATAGTACACTATAGCTCTAAACACCATCTTTGATAAGACACTTTTTTTTGCCAAAAGAAACTCACCACTTGAAA
The DNA here is from genome assembly GCA_943736015.1 of Tridacna crocea. NCBI lineage: Eukaryota > Metazoa > Mollusca > Bivalvia > Cardiida > Cardiidae > Tridacna > Tridacna crocea. The sequence continues at coordinate 30,710,136 of OX031072.1, read as the reverse complement.
AGTAGGACAAAAATTTCTCATTTATAGTCTTCAGAGAGCAAACATTCTAAACTCTACTATTATTTAACTGTGCAAAATACTATCCCAAACCTATGCAGAAATCACCATTATTTTATCACAGTTTAATACAATATATTAACATCTTGGGTAATATAACCTACAATAACAAAGAAATCGTATTGCCTAAATCTTTAGTAATTATTTTTTCACCCACATTCAAGCAAGTTTTTTAGATGGCAAATTCAGTTGGCATAAATCAAAATATTGGTACATGTACTGTATATAACGGCCACTTCTATACATTTTTTCATCTTCCTTTTAGCCAAGTAAAACATAGTTTCGTAACTGAATTGTACAGAATTTCTATGTAAAACATACTGTTAGACTGATCCTTCTTTTATAACCTTTAACTCTTTCCCAAACAAGCCCTTGTTTTTCTGTGTCTGCAGTACAAGTATTTTGAAAACACTGCGGAAAAAGGAGAAATTGCTCGTAACGAGCAATTTCTCCTTTTCCTACAGTGTTTTCTGCCCGTTATGATAATTTTCTGCCATTGTTGTGAAAGTTAAAATTGTCATCTGCACACTCTTTCAGTTTGGAAGAGTCTAAAATTTGTCATTTGGGAAAGGGTTAAAAAGCCTCTCTCAACCATAGATGCTTTTGCTGCCAGAGTAAATCAAGATTTGACGGCACAAATGGTGCAGTCTGATCTTTGATCTACAATGTTCTTTTAGCTTAAATACTGTAGACTATATGAAACGGTCACATTGCATTTACTTGGCTCTTATTTCTAGGATGACTATGTCAGTTGGGCTTATTAGGTGCTCTATGGGTTAAAATATCAAAGGACTAAAGATAACCAACTATCTAATGTCCAAAAAACAAAATTATGTGCTACAGTGCAACACACTACAAATTGCATGCAAAAAACATCATCTTGGATTACACATGAAAAATAACTTTCTCTACAATGATAATAGTAAGTTTCACACCACACACAAACAAACATAAAATATAGAAGTTTTTATCACATATATGCTTTCAAAAAATGAAAATAAAAATAAATACTTTTTTTATTTTGGAATATTAACAAATTGCATCTGGTCCACCTTGCAACAAAAGTCATGTGACTAACCTTGACAACCAATCAGAGAATAAAAGACTGCCTTACTCTAGTATTTCAAATTTCTCAACCCTTTTTTTTGTAATTCTATTCCATGATGCTACGTTGTAGTCTACATAAAGTAATTCTTTCAATAATAGAAGCTTCTTTGTTTTAAAATGAAATTCACTAAAATTCAATTGATTTGAGATAAATAATAAGTTCCAAATATCATTGAAACTAAAAACATTCAAATTCAAATTCTGAACCAAATTCAAATTCTAAAAGAAAACTCCTCGTAAGGTATTCTTAACTATAGCAAAACATAACAAAAATTACTAGTTAAGCCTTAGGCTGCTAAGAACAACTTGCCTTTTGCAGACAGTGTAGATCAAGATCAGACTGCACAGAATGTAATGTGCAGTCTGATCTTAGATCTACACTGTCCAATAAGAATTTATCTTTCCTTCACCCATTACCACACAATCCCTACTTTTGACACCCCTGAGAAAGAATCCTTTAGAAAACATTGTGGGAATAGGAGAAAATGCTGGTAACTAGCATTTTCTCCTTTTCCCACAAAGTTTTCTACCATATAGAAGTAAAATTGCACCATTTGAGCCACTTTGAAATTGTCATCTGCAAATGCTTTCAATTTCAATAGGTCCAAAATTTTTCCGTGTGGTAATGGGTTAAAATATACCTCTGAAATATAAAAACTTGCATTTTACTGAAGGCTCGAAAGTTTTATTTGACTTTAATTAGCAGGATAAGGGTTAGATACAACAAAAACCTTCTAGTTTTAGCATATATGCACTATAATCAGCTCAGGATAACAATGAATGGGGAAACAAATACTTTAGCCTAGAACAAGGGTCAGCATGATAAATTGTAGTAGAACCACATTGCTAACTGCAGACCACTTATGAATACATGTGGGACAAAGAGAAATTACTCAAGACAAGTTATGTCCCTTTCTCTCTGTATATCTTCATATAAAACTTTGGTAACAATCATAATGTTTTCATTATGTGTCCGTTATAAACTCTCCCGCACAATGTTTGTTAGCACAAAGTTATCACGAGACAAAAATAAAACTGTAACAATATGGTTTAACCCATTACCACACAATCCCTACTTTTGACGCCCCCGAGAAAGAAGCCTTTTGAAAACACTGTGGGAAAAGGAGAAAATGCTGGTAACCAGCATTTTCACCTTTTCCCACAGTGTTTTCTACCCTTCCCAGAACAAATTTCAATTTTTCAGTCACCTTTATTTTGTCGTCTGCAAATGCTTTCAATTTGGACCAGTCCAAATTTTTCTCGTGTGGTAATGGGTTAAAACAAAAATTCCAAGTTCCTTAACCAAATTACAGAAAGTGAGAAAAACACACTAGAATGGTGCAAGTTAAAAGTTATCTTCCAGTTATTCTGGGAGGTGGTGCCATCTTCGTCACACTTATAATGCACAATAAATTTGACAAGAATAAAACAGAAGATTTAGAAAATCAAGCACTTTAACCCATTACCACATATACATGACCTTTGTCACAGCTTCCAAAAACATTCTGAGAAAAGAAGCATTTGCTTGTAACACATAATTGCTCCTTTACCTCAGACTGCTTTCAATACAGTTGTAAATAAAATTTCTCTTTCCATAGCCCTATAGTTAATTCATCTTGCTGTTTGCAGAGTAGAGCAAGATAAGATAAGATCATAAGTTAAAAACATAGTATCTTATCTTGGATATAAATAGTTCCCTCTTTTGTTAAATTTTCTTGAACTCTTTATCTCACAATCCCAAATTCTAAATACCCTGACAGAGAAGCCTTTCAAAAACATTGTGGGAAAAGGAGAAAATGCTGGTAACCAGCATTTCTCTTTTGCCCACAATGTTTTCTATCCTATCACAGACAAAATTATCATTTGAGCGTGGTTATATTGTCATCTGCAAATGCTTTCAATTTGGACAAGTCTAAAATTTTGTTGTTTGTTAAAGAGTCAAATAGTGGCACCCTAGCTATTTTGAACCTTGAAAAGATCCAAGTCATCATTTCAAACTATTTACTCTTTACCACACAATCCCAAATTTTAACCACCTTAAGAAAGATGCCTTTTGAAAACATTGTGGGAAAAGGAGAAAATGCAGGTAACAAGCATTTCTCCTTTTCCTACAATCTTTTCCACCCTTCCAAAAACAAATTTCAGTTTTTGAGTCATGTTTAATTTGTTGTCTGCAAATGCTTTCAATTTGTACAAGCCAAAAATATGTCGCTTGGTAATGAGTTAAGGGTAAGGAAAAAATATAATTAAGCACTTTTTAACTGTTTGTTTTTTGTCTAAAATTAGACCATGAAGCAATGGGTTAAAGAATTAAATAAAAAAACAAAAACATAAATATTATAACAAATTGAAACATTATCATTCTAATTCTGTCCCTAATCCTTTTCTTTTGATTTATTCTCTTGACTGATTTTTCGATCAAAATACTTGTGTGTTGCTACCTTTCAAATAAATAATCCATTACTATAAGTTTGCCTTTCAATATAACAATCCACTTAAAGTAACCAATGGCAAATCTGTCTACTTTCTTTTGCTACGCAGTCCAAGAGGGCTGACATTTCTTCTGAATGGTGACTGTTGAAGGCGGGTGGGTGGGGTACGTAGTGGAGATCGTTTCCTGGTTTGGCCTGGCTTTCCTGGATAGCCATGCACATCAAGAGTATCGTCCAACTTGCGGGTCTCGACTTCCAACAGAGCTGGGTCTAGAGAGGGATCCCGTGCTACAACACTCAGAGAGCTATCCAAAACATTTCTCAAATCACTGATTTCATCACCAGCTCTGGCGCTTCGGGAAATGTACTGCTGTCGTTTTCTCATCTCGGTGGCTAGTTGATCTTTCAATGTAGCAATCTAGAAAAGATAAAAATAGTTCAAACACTGGTCAAATCCAGGAAAGATACGACATGAATGAGTAGGCTGACACTGCAATTTGACTGCAAAATATACAAATATTTTGAACTACAAATACTTATACATGTAACAAATACATGTATGGTAACACTTTACCAAACAACAGAAATTTACAGCTGTTCAGTATTTAACTCATTACCAAGCGACAAAGTTTTAGACTGGTCCTAATTGAAAGCATTTGCAGACGACAAAATAAATGTGATTAACCCATTACCAGACAATCCCTACTTTTGACGCCCCTGAGAAAGAAGCCTTTTGAAAACACTGTGAGAAAAGGAGAAAATGCTGGTAAACCAGCATTTTCTCCTTTTCCCACAGTGTTTTCTACCCTTCCAAGAGCAAATTTTAAATTTTCAGTCACATTTATTTTTTGTCTGCAGATGCTTTCAATTTGAACAAGTCTAAAATTTTGTTGTGTGGTAAAGAGTTAAAGAACTGAAATTTGTTTTGGAAAGGGGATAAAACATAGTGGGAAAAGGAGAAAATGCTGGTTACCAGCATTTTCCCCTTTTCCCACAATGTTTTCGAAGGCTTTCTTTCACAGGGTCGTTAAAAGTAGGGATTGTGTGATAAAGAGTTAATCCTTTACCACAGGATCCCTAATATTACCTGAGGAAAAAGCCATCTGCAAGCATAGTGGGAAAAGGAGAAAATATTTGTCATCAGTAACTCTATATGGTGAATGGGGTCTACTTGCACTATACGGACATGAAGAAATTCTTGAAAACTCTTCTTCTCTGAAACAGATGGTAAGATTTTGAAATAATTTCACAGAGAGGTTAAGGGGGTTAATAACTTACTGTTTCATCCATTCCCTTTATTTTCTGTCTGTGGGCTCTCTCTCTAGCATCCAGCAGTTTTTCCGCTTGCATCTGGGCCTGTCGTAGTCTCTCGGTCTCCATCTCAGTCTCTGCACGGTGACGGGTAGTTAGATCAATAAGCCTGATGAAACAGAAAGTAATTTTTTTTTTAATTCTAATGTTTGTCCTAGTTCTTAACTCGTTACCAAATGACACAAGTTTAGACTGGTCTAAATTGAAAATATTTGAAGATAGCAAAATAAAAGTAAGAAAAAAAGTTTTGGGGAGGCTTTTGAAAACATTCTGGGAAAAGGAGAAAATGCTGGTTACCAGCATTTTCTCCTTTTCCCAGAATGTTTTCAAAAGCCTCCCAACCCGAGGATCGTTAAATGTTGGAATTGTGTGGTAAAGGGTTAAGCCAACAAACCCCTGTTTTAAAAAAAAAGGTCATTTACGAAAATGTTCAACTCTTTACCAAACGATGACATTTACCGCTAGTCCACCTTGAAAGTATTTGTAGGGGACAAAACAGATGTGACTCCTAATTTCAAAGATTGTTTTGGGAAGGTAGAAAACATTGTTGGAAAATGAAAAAATGCTGGTTACCAGCATTTTCTCCTTATCTCTTAGTGTTTTTTAAAAGGCTTCTTTTTCAGGGTCTTTAAAGTGGGGATAATGTAGAATAGGGTTAAACAAAAGAGATAGGTTTTTCTTTCAATTCCTTGGTAACATTGCCCAGTTTTTACAAAGGATATTTCTCTCTTAATATGTCTTATCATTACAGAAAAGATCATCTCACATTCCACCAAACAATCCGGAATTTAACTCATTACCAAATAACAATATTTTAGGCTTGTCTAAAACGAAAGCATTTGTAGACGACAAAATAAAAGTGACTGAAAATTTAAAATTTGTTTAGTGATGAGAAGAAAACATTGCGGGGAAAAGGAGAAAATGCTGGTTACCAGCATGTTCTCATTTTCCCACAATGTTTTCTCAAGGCATCTTTCTCAGGGTCATCAAAAGTATGAGTTGTGTGGTGGTAATGGGTTAAAAGACCCTTACAAAACTGGCTTTTGAAAAAAGAAAATTCATAAATGGCAGAAAATGCTGGTAACCAGCATTTTCTCCCTTTCCCACAATATTTTCATGCCTCTGTAAACAAATCATCATCATCATCATCACTTTCATTTGTCTTTTAACCCTTTCCCAAACGACAAACTTTTGGACTAGACCAAACTGAAAGCGTTTGCAGATGACAATCCAACTCTTGCTGAAAAGATGATTTCTGTCTATGATAGGGTAGAAAACATTGTGGGAAAAGGAGAAAATGCTGGTTACCAGCATTTCTCCTTTTCCCATAATGTTTTCAAAAGGCTACTATTCCTGACCTATAAAAACCAGGGATTGTTTGGGAAAGGGTTAATAAATTTCATGAAGATAAAATCTGAAAAGTGGTCATTGTGAAAAGAGTGAAATAAAATGCACTCATAACATATCTAACTGCAAATCCTGCTCCCTCAATGGACAGTAAAATTAACCCTTTGCCCCACAACCATTATTTTAGTCTTGCAGAAACCCAACACATTTCATTTTGCAGACAATAAATTTAATGTAGCTCATATTTTAGGAGCTGCCTATGAGAGTAAACATTGTGGAAAAAGGAGAAAATGCTGGTTACCAACATTTTCTACTTTTCCCCAAATATTTTCCAAAGACATTTTCCTCAAGGTCATTAAAATTTGGGATTGTGTGGCAAAGGGTTAACAGGTTAAACCTATGTCCTCACAACATACCAGTTTAATTAACCCTTTACCACACAATGACGACTTTTGACGCCCCTGAGGAAGAGGCCTTTGAAAACTCTGTGGGAACAGGAGAAAATGCTGGTTACCAGCATTTTCTCCTTTTCCCACAAAGTTTTCTTCTCTATCAAAGAAAAATTGCATCATTTGAGCCACTATGAAATTATTGCCTACAAATACTTTCGATTTGGAAAGGCCTTAAATTCTGCTACATGCCAAAGGGTTAACCCTTTCCCAAACTAGCCCTGTTTTTTACGTGTCTGCAGTAAAAGTCTTTTGAAAACACTGTGGGGAAAGGAGAAATTGCTCGTAATGAGCAATTTCTCCTTTTCCCCTGTGTTTTCTACCCTTTTTGAGAACTTTCTGCCATTTTCTCAAAATCTAAAATTGTCGCCTGCAAACTCTTTCAGTTTGGAAGAGTCCAAAATTTGTCATTTGGGAAAGGGTTAAGAGTACACAATTCAAAACCTGCATAAACTCCCAAGTGCTCTTTTTATTATATATGGGCCCCTGCTCTGTGAAAATGGAACTCACCCACGTAACCCTTTCCCACAAAATCCCTGTTTTCCATGACCCTGAATTGACTGATTGCTTGTTTGGCGTTTTTAATGCCATTTTCAACATTATTTCAATATTCAGCCTTCTTTTTCAGGGTAGTGAAAACCAGGAATTTTGTTTGAGGAATGGTTATGTGTGTCATCTGTAAATCCTTTGAATTTATGAAAGTCAACTATAATGTTGTTTTGTACAGGGTTAAAGCAAAACTACCTGCAGATATCTTTTTAACCCTTTACCTGATAGGCCAATTTGAGGCTTTTCAATTTCAGCAGCAAATAAAGATATGATGTCAAAAATATGGACATAAAAATATCTGATTGAGTGGAAAACACCGTGGGAAAAGGAGAAATTGCTCCTAATGAGCAATTTCTCCTTTTCCTACAATGTTTTCAAAAGCTGTCTGTTGTTGATACGTCATAATGAGTAACTATGGAGCAAAGGGTTAAATCTTACAGAAGATATATTCTTCAAAACATTCAGGTACAGAAGTTTTTGCTTCTCAGGTAATGAGTTCATCCTTTCCAAAACAATCCCTGGTTTTTTGACCCCGAGATAGAAACCCTTGGAAAACATTGTGGAAAAAGGAGAAACTAGCGCTGTCCAGGCAGTTATTTGTACACAGATGAACATGTGGATGGACAGACACAGGGACATGTGGACAGACAGCCTTACTCAGTACACCCTCCGAAACATTCATTTTGCAGGAATATAAATACTGGTAATCAGCATTTTCTCCTTTTCCCAGAACATTTTTTGCCCTTTTTCAGTCACATTTAGTTTGCTGTCGGCATTTGCTCTCAATTTGAACAAGTTTAAAATTTTCTCATTTGGTAAGGGATTATATACAAGTAAGTATAAGTAAGTATACTCCAGAGCTAAAAAAAACCAGCACATTTCACAGCAATCTTTTGTGTGTTATAAACACTCACTTTTGTGTAAGTTCATTCTCTCTAAACAAGCATAAGAATTGACACAAGAAACACATTAATAATTATATTCTCTAAAATTTGACTTGACATAGAATCTGACATAAATTGGTACCTGATATAAAATTTCATTTAATGAATCTTAAAAAAATGTTCATAAGAAGGTCTTTGGCAAGCATAATATCATTTTTGTAGACGAGTTTGACAAAATTTGATCTCAAAAGCCAAGGAAGGTCAGATTCTTTTAACCCTTTACTCCATAGATACTGATTTCTACGCATTGCTTGTAGGAGCCTTTGGAAAACATTGTGGCAAAAGATGAAATTGATCATGACGAGCAATTTCACCTTTTGCCACAATGTTTTCTATGCTATCAGAAGGTGTCATATACACATAAGAAACAGCTTCATCCCTGCTGCCATTTAGGGTCAATTAGAGATACCATAGAAATGCCCTATGGGGTAAAGGTTTATGTAACTAAATCTCCTGAATTGTAGGTTATAACATGTAAAATCATACATGTATGTTTACTCAAACCCAGTTCACTTCTCTGAACAAAGTATTATAGCAATGATGTCACAATCATATTGTATGACGACACACAAAGCTTAACATTATGGTACCCTGAAACACAGTTGAACTACTATAAATTTCCTATGAAGTCACAGAGCAAACAATAACATCCCTGCAGCACAAGTCAACTGGTCAATGCAACAATGACTTACTTTATTAAGCATTAGAAACAGATTGACAAATAATTATATAAATGTATTTATCTGTTATACCAAACAGATTAAAGCAAAATGGTACGGAACAGGTGAGGCCCAGACATGTCATAGTTTTCAAATCTTTCATTTTCCTGAAATCACAGATCTTTCTTTGACTGAAAAATAGGCCAACATTAAAAATGCAGAAAACAAGAAGGCTATCAGATCATTTGGGTAGATGGAGAAATTATGAAAAGTAAGTATTGTCTATATGTTGATTTATTGATGTTTTCTTTTATTTTGAAAGTCAAATAATCTTTGATGTGTAAGAATCACTTTTATAATCAAACAAAAGGATCTTTTATGTTTAAATATCAATAAAGTTTTAATTGTTTTACTAGCAAATATCAAATGAAATGGACCACTGAATGTAATTTACTCCATAGATACTCATTTCTACGCATTGCTTGTAGAAGCCTTTTGAAAACATTGTGGCAAAAGATGAAATTGCTGGAGCAATTTCACCTCCAGCAATTTCACCTTTTGTCACAATGTTTTCTATGCTATCAAAAGGTGTCATATACATATAAGAAACAGCTTCATCCTTGCTGTTATTTAGGGTCAATTAGAGATACCATAGAAATACCTTATGGGGTAAAGGGTTCCCAAGATGTATCATGAGAAGGGGATTGATGCCACCCAAAATCAGTTCTTGAATGTGACACATGGCTTTTGTGTGGCAGACATTTCTGTGGTTACCTTGATTTTTCCCCAATAAACACACACAAGTCATAATCCCCGTTAATTTCCATTCTTCAAAAATATTTGACCTTGCAGTGACCTTTACTGTTGGCCTGCAGGTATGATTCTTGCATGCAACCCCTCTTCATGTGGTTGACTTTTCTCCAGTTACATCGACATTTCTGCCCCAAAATCTAAAGAAAATAAAGACCTGACACCACTATAAATCTTGTACATTTCGATTACTTTGGTCTTGCCATAGCTTTTTACCTAGAGACATGATTCGTACATGCCACACAGTCTTTACGTGGTTGGTATTTCTGCATAGTTATGCTGAAATTCCTTCATAGCTGAAATAAGTTTCAGGCCGGACACCAGCCCCACCATTCCCCCCCCCCCACACACACACACAACAACAACAACAATAATTTTATACATTTGACCTTGCTGTGACCTTGACCCTTGAACTAACACATGAATCTCCATGTGTTTGTCAGTTTTTCATACATAATTCTAAAAAAAGTTACAAGCCTCACATAAACAGAACCCCATACAATTTCCCTGTTTAACATACTGATCCTGCCTTGACATTTTACCACAGGTGTTTGTGAATGACACAGTGCTGGTATGCATTGACAAGGAATACTGAAACTCATATAGTACTAGGGAAATGTATGAAATGTGTGGTCTGAGCACCAAAAGACAAACAGATGGAAGGACAGACAGATTGACATCTAGACAAAATATAATTCCTCTGAAAAGTTGTGGTGGTGGTGGTTGGGGGGTTTGGGGGGAGGGGGGGCTTAAAAAAAAGTGATGAAGTTGATGAGTACTACTAAACTCTCTCCCAAGACCTATTCTTGTCCATGTCTTTCAAACATTTGCAGACAACAAATTTAACTCACTGCATTTGTTCTTGAGATTAGCAGAAAACATCATGGGAAAAGGAGCTGTTCCTTCTTTCCGAATGATGTTTTAAAAAGCCTTCTTCCAGTAGGTCTATACAGCAAAGAGTTATTTGGTAAAGGGTTTAAGTTACATTACCTGATATAAAGATCAAGATGATATGAGAGACGATGTATGATCAAGTCAGGGCCCACCTCAACTATAACTTTAGTGCCCCAAAAGTCTGGGGAAAACTGTTGGTTTTATTTTTAGCAACAAATATTGAAATGAAATTCATCATGTGTGATGCTTTCTTGTTTCATCCCTACACTCTTTGCCAAACAACAAAATTTTAGACTGATCCAAATTGAAGGCATTTGCAGACAACAAAATAAATGTAACTCTAAAACTGGAATTTGTTTCCGCTTGATAAAAAACATCGTGGGAAAAGGAGAAAGTAAAGACTATTTTCTCCTTTTCCCCAGAGGTTTTCTACCCTATCAAAGACAGAAATAGTCCTTTTATCAGCACTGAATTTGTTGTCTGCAAATGGTTTCAATTTGGTTCAGTCCAAACTTATGTTTTTTGGCATAGAGATAACAGGATATCAGAAGACAACGTATATAATTATGTGAAGCCTAAAGGTTCCTTCAGATAAATACATTATGATACAATGAAGACAGACTGGGGACACAGAACATGAAGCATGGTACCCAAATAACTGTTGGACTAACGTCTGGGCCTCATAAAAACTGTCCCACCAAAATCTACAAACGTTGTAATGTAAACCAAAGAAAGTTGGGTTAATGATGGATGTTACTGACTTGTATCTCCAAGATGGCATTCAACATAATAACACTTCCCATTTCATGTAATTCTGAGATTTCCAAAGATTTTTGAGTTTAAAAAACTGTTTTTCCATGATATTTCATCTGTTCTCTTTGCTTTTTTTCCCTCAGAACTTTAAATCCTTAACCCTTTCCCATACGACAAAATTTTAGACAAATCCAAATTGAAAGTACTCAAAGACAACAAAATAAATGACTCAAAAACTAAAATTTGTTTCCTGTAGGGTAGAAAAACATTGTGGGAAAAGGAGAAAATGCTGGTTACCAGCATTTCCTCCTTTTTCCACAGTGTTTTCAAAAGGCTTCTATCTCAGGGTCATAAAAAACCAGGGACTGTTTGGTATAGGGTTAAAGGCAAAGGCTTACCATAGGCACCATTAAGCCACCATATCTTGCTCAAATAATTATTAGAAGACCACATTTTAGACTAGTCTAAACTGAAATATATTTGCAGAAAATAAATTTGAATTTTCTCAGTACACGTTCTGACTGAAAACGTCGCTCAAAAGCTAAAAACTATTGTACAAAAAAAGGTGAGATTTCAAAAATGTTCTTTTCTGCCCAATGTTTGCAAACATTTTTCATTTGGATTATGCCATTATGTCTTTATTTCAAAAAGAACTGACTATAGTAATGGCCTCTAATTTAATGAAATATGTGAATATCGATATGTTTTATGAAACCATTCTGCTCTCAAAACCATTCTTTCCCTTGTGCTTTTTCCTAAAATACTACACAATTTAGAAAAGTGAAGAATATTTTAGCACTAATGGTTGCTCTAGCAACCAGCGATACTATAGAGATACAGTCATAAAATCCAATACAGCAGAACGATACCGTGAAAAATGTTTCTGTTCCAGCTCGTTTACACTAAACAAGATAATAAAGATAGCAAACATGCAAAACATAGATTGATGACATCAGTATTACTGCTCTCTTCATTCCTGTCTGTTTGTGAGCAGCTCTCTCTCTCTTTCTTTCTCTCTCTCTCCTCATCTTTCTTGCTTGCTTGAAACTCTTGTGCTTTTTTCCAAATGGTAATTGATGTTATCAAAATTTCTTGGAACAAGCACATTAAATCCTTAAAATACATTACATGATTAACTCTTTTCCAAATGACAAAATTTTAGACTGGTCCAAATCAAAAGTGCTTGCAAACGACAAAGCAATTCAAAAACTGAATTTTTTTTCCAGCAGGGTTGAAAACATTGTGGGAAAAGGAGAAAATGCTGGTGACCAGCATTTTCTCCTTTTCCCTCAATGTTTTCAAAAGGCTTTTCTTTCAGGATCATTAAAAGTTGGGTTTGTGTGGTAAACAACTAAATACTAAAAGTTTATCTTTTGCGGTTTTGTACATACTCTAAGGGTTAAAGAGTATTTTGACACCTTTGATGCCAAGCTCAAAATATGCGTGAGTCATGCTAGTGTTTTCACATACTTTGTTGCAATCATAAGCAAAAAAGATTGGTTGAGAAAAACTAATAATATTCTTAGAGGATGGTTGGCGAATTCGGACCCTGATCTCCAACCTACACCCGCCAATATTTTGAAATATACTCCATCTTCGCGAGCCAAGGTTACGATCACGCCACTCCCGAAAATATTACCGATGGTGTTCACAAGATGAAATAAATTTCGTTCTTTCACCGAAAAAAAAACAAACAAATATTCTATTTTATTTCATCCTCTATGTCTTTGTTATAGTTTTACAGTTGCAATGTCTTATTATCTTAATTATTCAACAGGACGACCAATGTCAAAAAAGTCATTAGTCCAGACCTAGATTTCATTCATCATACACGTAGCAAGCAGAATTTTAAGCCCTGAGATTATCACCAAGGGGAAGGGTGCTAGTTTTATATGGAAAGTCATTAGTCCAGTTAGTCCAGACCTAGATTTCATTCAACATAGTAAGCAGAATTTCAAGCCCTGAGACTATAACTAAGGGAAAGGGCACTAGTTAAGGATGGAACGGATATAGGCTTCAACAGTTTAAAAGAAAGAGCAGTGAATGCCCCTTACCTCTGGGCATGTTGCTGTTCAGCCTCGGCCAGCTGGGCCTGTAAGTTCTGCACTTTCAGGGCCAGATCCTGGTTGTCCTCCTCAACCTTCACAAGACTTCGGTCTAGACTGGTTCTCTCCATCACAGATTTACTGGCTATCTCTTCAGAGCGCATCTTCTCTCGCTCAACCTATCAAAATAAGTTGTACTTATCCAATTTTCATTCTCAATATTCCTGAAATGAGTGAACTTTCTACAAAATACAGAAATAAAATTCTATTTTTTTTTTTCCAAATCCAAGGAATTTGTAGACAAAATGTTGGAACAAATGGTAGTATTTGCTTTTCAAAACAGAGATTCATTTTCTCCTTTCACTAAATGTTTTCAAGGGTAACTTTGTCAGAGCCTTTAACCCTTTACCAAACAAGCCCTGGTTTTTACAACCCTGGGATAGAAGCCTTTTGAAAACATCGTGGGAAAAGGAGAAAATGCTGGTAACCAGCACTTTCTCCTTTTCCCACAATATTTTCTACTCATCCCAAAACAAATTTCAATTTTTGAGTCACATTACTTTTGTCGTCCGCAAAATATTTCAATTTGGACCAGTCTAAAATTTTGTCATTTGGGAAAGGGTTAAACCTAAGGATCATGTGGTACAGGGCTTAACCCATTACCACACAATCCCTACTTTTGACGCCCCTCAGAAAGAAGCCTTTTGAAAACACTGTGGGAAAAGGAGAAAATGCTGGTAACCAGCATTTTCTCCTTTTCCCACAGTGTTTTCTACTCTTCCCAGAACAAATTTCAATTTTTCAGTCACCATTATTTTGTCGTCTGCAAATGCTTTCAATTTGGACCAGTCTAAAATTTTCTCGTGTGGTAAAGAGTTAAGGTATATAAAAGCAACTGAAGTTCAACACACTGCGGGAAAAGGAGAAAAAATAATAAGCATTATTTCCTCAGGAGGAGTTGCCTACATAAGATACTTATTTATTATAATGGAGAAAGGAACTCCAGAACCAGCGAAAGCCAATCACCATTCCCCCACTTTTTTCAAAAAGATGCAGTACAAAAAACTCAAGGGCACATACTCATCAAACACTCTTTAACCCTTTACGCCATAGATAATCATTACTACACATTGCTTGTAGGAACCTTTGGAAAACATTGTGGCAAAAGGTTAAATTGCTCATGACGAGCAATTTCGAGCAACAAGCAATTTCACCTTTTGTCACAATGTTTTCTATACTATCAAAAGGTGTCATTTACATATAAGAAACAGCTTCATCCTTGCTGTCATTTAGGGTCAATTAGAGATACCATAGAAATGCCATATGAGGTTAAGGGCTAAAACATTCTCATTCTAATACATCCAGAATTGTAAACATTTTCAAGACTCAAATACTTCATGGATTCAAAAGATGAAGTCATACAAAAAATTTCTGAGAGCAAATAGTAGCAAGTATTTCCTCCTTTCCCACTATTTTTTAGCCCTGAAACCATTTTTCAGCCATATTTAATCTGTCATCTGTAAATAATTTCAATTCAGACAAGTCTTAAAGTTTGTTGTCTGGTTAGAAATAAAGGAAATATGAAAAGCTCTTGTCTTACTCTATCCAGAGTCTTCTGCAGGGCAGTCTTGTCTTTCTCCAGTCTATTCTGATCTCTCTCCAGTTCACGCTTCTCGGTTTCAAGGGTAGCAAGTGCTCTCTGTAGTGCCTGTACACGTTCCTGTAGACTGGTACGTTCACCTGTCAGTTTCTGGATTCTCATACCTAGCTCTTCCTCCTGCTCTTGTTTCTGAACCATCACCTGGAAGAGATCAGACTGAATAATTTTGTCTGCGGTATTTTACTCTTCAAACATTTTCAGGCATTCATTGGTGTGGGACTAAAAATCAGGACTGCTTGAAACACAAAAACATGAGATGCAGTTTTATTGCTACTTTCTGGAAATGTGGCTCAGTATAGGGGACAGAATTAAACCAAGATCAGGCTGCATTTTTGTGCAGACTCATCTTGATCTATTTAAATCAATTTGCAATATGCATATAAGTATATATGGATTCTATATAACAAGAGCACAGCATGTGGGTGTAAGCAGGTCGGCTTCAATTTCTTGAGTTTTCAGTGAACATTTTTATGCCCTTGTTGAATGGGTTCCCCTTTAACTCATTACCAATCGACAAAATTAAGGTTTGTCCAAATCAAAAGCATTTGCAGACAACAAAATAAAGGTAACAGAAAATTTGAAATTAGTTTTGTGAAGGGAAGAAAACATTGTAGGAAAAGAAGAAAATGCTGATAAAACAGCATTTTCTCCTTTTCCCACAACATTTTCTCAAGGCGTCTTTCTCAGGGTCGTCAGAAGTACGGATTGTGAGGTAATGTGTTAAATGGTTTAATAGTTAACAACTTGACCAAGTTTAAAGTGAATATATTTCTTTATTAAATACCTCAAAGTGTTTGCAGGGGGGACGCAGACCACAAGGCTACAGCAATGCCTCAAGGCTTTCTTTGAAAGAAGCCAAGCTATAAGATTAAACATTGTTCCTATTTGCTATTTAAGGAATGAAGAGAATTTTATTTCTTTCATGGAGGTATGAAGAAAAAAAAACCTAATCACAGCGGTTTCATACAAAAGTGTGATTAGGTTTTTTTTTTTTTTATACCTCCATGAAAAAAATGAAATTCTCTTTATTCCTTATAATTTTATATTACAGACCTCGTAAATAACTCAAACTGCATTATATTTCTTTAGTTTAAATATTATGTTGGAGTTTCTTAGGCCCCTTCCATTCATATTTTTATGGTGCAATAGGGAAACAGTTTTCAGATCCCCAATACGGAAAATTAACCAATAGAACAAAAGTAAATGAGCAAAGCAGCATGTAGGACCTGCAAAAGTAAATTTCAGCAAAAGTAGTTCCAGCACAAGGTGATTTTTTTTTTCATCGAGCTATGAAAAAATTTTTTCAGCCAATAAAAATTAGCCAATGTTCATGTAAACAACTGATATTAAATTATGTGTAATATATCTGCATATGTGTTTGAACATACTAAGGGCTGACTTACAGAATGGCCTTGTCTAATCTGGCCCTCAAGCTCACCCCGTCTGACCTCAGCATCACCAATCTCATTCTGCAAGCCCTGGACACGTTCCATCAGGTTGTGGTTCTGTTTCTTGGCCTCATTCAAGGCTTGTCTAGAAGAACAAATGTTTGAAATTGTTGAAATGGCTTATCAAATCATTTCTAGCGATTCTCCTTATACTTTATTGACTCTACCTAAATTACTCTTCACTAAACAACAAGTTTTGGACCTGTCCAAATCGAAGACATTTGCACCTGCCAGAATCAGTAATGATCAAAAAACAGATTTTCTGAAATGGTAGAATACTTCTATATTGTAGGAAAAGGAGAAAATGATTTTGATTTCTTTCCTTATCTCACGATCTGTTGTAGTTTAATCCTCTTATTTACCTTACTTTCGACTGCGATTTTGACATGAATTCACCACATGACATAAGATTAACCCATTACCACACAATCCTTACTTTTGACACCCCTGTGAAAGAAGCCTTTAGAAAACATTGTGGGAAAAGGAGAAAATGCAGGTAACCAGCATTTTCTCCTTTTCCCACAATATTTTCTACCCTTCACAAGACAACTTTCAATTTTTCAGTCACTTTTATTTTGTCATCTGCAAATGCTTTCAATTTGGACACGCCTAAAATATTGTTGTTTGGTAATAAGTTAGCCAAAGTCCACACAGATATTCTCCCAATTTGTTTCAAGAAGTAATTAGATGAGCGAAATAGGTTCAGAAACAATACTATTAATTGTGATAGGTTCCATTACATTAACAATAAATTTTGATGATTTGAACTTAAGGTTACTTTCGTGGTCAGTGTAGATCAGGATCAGGTTGCACGGAAAAATGCTCTTCTTTACTGGATATGCTAGCCGAACAACAGTTGAAATAACACTATTTCCGCTTGCTTCTTCCAAGTCAAAAAGATCAATGAGTACTTCTTCTATCGGAGGTATGGCGAAAAAAAGTTGAAAGAATTAAAAGCAGCACATACCTGGTAGTGTCAAGACGTTCTTGCAAGATTCTTCGGTCATGCTCACTGCTCGTCAGCGCCCTCTGTAACTGTGTTATACGATCCTCGAGTTCAGTAATGGTGGCAGCGTTATCAGACAGAGATGTGTTCAACAGATGGACCTGCGGACAAAGTTAACAATAGAGATTTCACTTGCATTAACCCATTATCACACAATCCTGACTTTTAACGACCCTGAGAAAGAAAGCTTTTGAAAGCATTGTGGGAAAAGGAGAAAATGCTGGTAACCAGCATTTTCTCCTTTTCCCACAATGTTTTCTACCCTTCCCAAATCGGATTTCAATTTTTGAGTCACATCTATTTTGTCGTCTGCAAATGCTTTCAATTTGGACTAGTGTAAAATTTTGTCGTTTGGTAAAGGGTTAAACTGATATAAGCCAGAACTCTTCACTGATCTATCAGGTGTTTTTAGGACACTTTATCTCTTTACCACACAACAAATTTTTATACTGGTCTAAATTGAAAGCATCTGCAGATGACAAACTAGAGGCAGCCATTAGGATGGAATTTGTTCTTGACAGGGCAGAAAACATTGTTGGCTTGGTTTTTGTTGTTTTATTGGGATTTAACACCACTTTAACAGCTACGGACATATTATGGTGGTCGGTGTGTTTCCTGGCTTTCTCATACCAGCAGTAACACAGCTTTCTTTCCAAAGAAACCCACTACTTTTCTCACATGCTTCAGCAGAGGTAAGAGACAAAAATAGGCAGAAAAGAAATTCACCTCAACCGGGTATAGAACTCACAACCACCAGGTCACGAGTCTGACACACTCACAACTGAGCCACCCGGGTGGGCGAAAACATTGTTGGAAAAGGAGAAAATGCTGAATATCAGCATTTCCTCCTTTTCACACATTGTTTTTAAAAGCTTTCTTTTTCAGAGTTATAAAAAGTTGGGACTGTGTGGTATAGGATTAAGGAAGGGCAAAACTTTTGATCTTTTATTATACACTGTCTGCTTTCCTTAGACATACTTGGCAAAATTAATCTCACAATGGCACTTATTTTGGTCTGTGAGTCATTCGTAACTCTTGGAAAAAGAAACCGGGGCCTTTATTCACCAACCATTCTTGAGATTATTCTTAGTCTTATTCTACAAGGTTTTCTAAATTTGTAAGTAACACAACTTCTCATTGGCTAAACCGAATGGTTTAGCCAATCAGAAGTCGTGTTACTTATAAATGTAGAAAATTCTGGAGAATAAGACTAAGAATGTTTCTAACCCATTACAGTAGATTCCGCTTATTTGCAAGTCCTATTTGTCAGAGAAAATATTGCGAATAAGCGGTCGGCCCGATAATCCGATGGCTCTTTTCAGACCGGAAGTCAAACCAGAGATGCAGACGATCGTTTCGTTCTAATGACAGACGTTCAGCTCTTGCATCCCATTTGATTAATGTTCATAATTTTCTAAATATGTGTATTTTAAACTAAACAAGTTTTAAAAAATCATTTGTTTGCATACTTTATTTACCTATAAAGTGCACAAAGCATCAGAAACGATCCTGGCTGTTGGCCATGGTGATGCTTCGTTTGACATAAAATTCAACACAAACTTTTTGTCAACACAGGTTTCGACGCATATCTCCAGTTTCCGGTTGTCTAACATTTACTCCATGTGTACATGTACATTCTTACACTACATGATCGTGTACTGTGCACCTGTATAAACCCCGACTCGCCACCTGTTAGGTTGAATGGGTGGGTAAATTTTGTGTGACGTCATAGACTGAATGCCGCCCAGACGATTCTATTTTAATGCATCAATTTAGGCCATACCATTCAAAGCAGGCCTAAGTAAGAAACGGTTTTCTGTGTTTTTCACAGTTTACATTCGGCACACCTTACTTTCACGCCTGTAGTCAAATTGTTTGTCACAAATTGGATTATCAACAAGACACTAACAGTTAAGTTTTTTTTTTCCAGTGTGTAATTATCTGATCGGTGATAGGTTATTTCGATCGATCTTTCTTGTAACAGGTAAAGCGCCAATTCGTCTGCAGTTGCTTACGGGGAGCGTAGATAAAGATCAGACTGCACAGAATGTGTAGTCTGATCATAGAACGTCTGTACGTTTTTTTTTTTTTTTTCCGAGTTATACCAAGACAAGATTTAAGTACATGTAGTCATCTTTTTGCCAATTTTAGTGCCCTAAAATTACCATTTTATTAATCAGTGCTCTTGGTGGTCGATGTACAGCCTGGTACCCGAAATCTCGCGTAACCGTCCAGTAGTTGAAAATCGGCAACCAGTGAAGTAAACTAGCGCATCAACACTGCAAAACAGCCACCGAGTTAACGAACTCCATATTCAGAATGTCGGCCATTTGCAGATGTTTTGTAACCGTTATTACACTTTCTTAAATGAAAAGAATAACATGAAATACAACAAGAATTTTTATCTTTAATGATCAAATTATGAAAACGGATCATGTCGGACTCATCGTTTGTAAACTGCTACATCAATTTTTTTTATCTGCGATTCTCTGTACGCATTGAAATTCGACTTCTATCTTTTTGAGTAACCTTTTTTTCCCAGACAGATTGATAATTTTCGCTGTCTTATCCCACGGAATTGCTAATAAACACTAGAATTTCGAATCATTTGCTAATTTTATGTTGCAAAAAAACCGAAATGTTCTATTTACGGGATCCCGATTAAGCGTTGAAATTTACGTTGTCTAAATAGGAAATGGATCGGTGCTGGACCAAATCTTGCAAATAACCGAAAATCCCGATAAACAGGGTTGCGATTAAGTGGAATCCACTGTACCACACAATCCCTACTTTTGATGCCCCTGAGAAAGAAGCCTTTTGAAAACACTGTGGCAAAAGGAAAAAATGCTGGTAACCAGCATTTTCTCCTTTTCCCACAGTGTTTTCTACCCTTCCCAGAACAAATTTCAATCTTTCAGTCATCTTTATTTTGTCGTCTAAAAGTGCTTTCAATTTGAACCAGTCTAAAATTTTCTCGTGTGGTAAAGAGTTCAGAATGGTTGGTGAATACAGGTCCAAGTCTGGTACCTTATCTTTCTGCTGTCTCTCTTCCTCCTCGGTCCTGTTAAGTGCAGAGCCCAGTCTATCAATGGTCAGCTGTAGAGATTGGGCCTTGCTGTCCAATTCCTGGATCTGTTTGGTCAAAGATTCCACACGGTCTTGGAGAACCTAAAAAAAAACAACATAGATATAAATAAATTATAGCAATGATTTAACTCTTTACCACACAATCCTGACTTTTAACGACCCTGAGAAAAAAGCCTTATGAAAACACTGAAAAAAGGAAAAAATGCTGGTAACCAGCATTTTCTCCTTTCCCAACAGTGTTTTCTACCCTTTCCAAACCAAATTTTAAATTTTCAGTCACATTTATTTTGTAGTCTGCAAATGCTTTCAATTTGGACCAGTCTAAAATTTTCTCATGTAGTCAAGAGTTAACTATTTACCAAACAATATTATATAATTTCTCTTTGAATGTATTAAACAATGTGCGACAAAGACAAAATGCAGGTTACAAGCATTTTCTCTTTTTCCCACAATATTTCAAAAGGCTTCTTCCTCGGTTGTTAAAAATTTGGGCTGTGTGGTTAAGGATTAAAGGCGGATTTAAGAAAATGAAAAAAATAAATGCAACAAGAGCACTGCATGCAAATATAAAAACTGGGCTGCAGCTGCAGTTAGCAATGTAGACATCATGTTTGGTTCTCAGCAACAGTACACTAACAATAAGCATATTTGCACCAACAATTCCCATGTTGATTTACTACTACCATATCATTGGTTTACTTCCAAAACCTCGTAACCACAGCTTGAAACAAGCTGTAGTTACAAGGTGTTGGAAGTAAACTGACAATATTCCATTCACAGATATCCCCTTTTAAGTACTATGTAAAAACTACATACAAAATTTACATTCTTGATTTAGATTCTCTTTCATAAAAGTCTATTTTCAAAATATTGTGGTGTACAGCATGAAATATGGGAATTTTGACCTCGCTGTCAAAAAATGCATATGTCGTACGCCAGATTGGAATCTAGGCAGATCCGGAATCTGCCTAGACCAAATTAGAATTCAAATTTTGTGTAGAACAAACTGCATTGTTTTCTAATACTTTTTTTAAAAAATATATTGATTTAATTATGTTTACAAATGAGAGGTATTTTTATTTAAAGCATTTATATGATTTTTCCACAATCGCTCTTTTTTCCACCTTTTTTATTAGTAAAAAACATTCAAAATTTATATTTACTCTGAATTTCTGACTAAAACTTCTTTTATTTTGGGGTTTATGTTTAAAAGTAAGATGATTCTTATGTAGACGTCCAGTATTCAACGGGAAATTATTAAAATTTGGTCTAGGCAGATTGTAGAGCTGCAAAGCTAAATTGGAATCCTGATTTGTTATAGACAAATTCCAGTTTGGTCTAGGCAGATTCCAGATCTGCCTGGATTCCAGTTTGGACTACGACACATACATATTTCTGGGATTAAAGGGGCAATGCTGCGACTAACTTACCATTTTAGATCCAAAACAAAAGGCTTAACTCTTTTACCCCATCAGGCATTTCTATGATATCTCTAATTGACAATAAATAACAGCAAGAATAAAGCCGTTTCTTATGTGTATATGACACCTTTTGATAGCAGAGAAACATTGTGGCAAAAGGTGAAATTGCTCGTCATGAGCAATTTCACCTTTTGCCACAATGTTTTCCAAAGGCTCCTACAAGCAATGCATATAAATGAGTATCTATGGAGTAAAGGGTTAAGAGACAGGGATATATCAAAGTCTGTATACCTAAACCAATCAGCCTATGTAATTGATAGACAAAAATAATGAGGCAACTCCACTTTGCACCTTTAAAATTTTCAATCTATTTACCTCATTATTACGTTTGACACTTTCCAAACTAAGATCTTACCGATTCTTTATGTTCCAAATATTCAATGTTTTGTTCAGTCCCGCCAATTGGGACTTGCAATCCATCTGTATTTTCTGCTTGTGCAACACTAAAATTCTTTTCATTTCTGCTTATCTTTTTCAATTCATCATCAACAAGCACCATCTTAAAATTGTCTTTGCTGACATGTTTAAACATGATATCAAGTGAGCCATAACCTTTGACATTGTTTTGCATTTCTACTTTAGTATTAACGCTATCAACAAGTTTATTGACAGGTTCTCTAATTCCAAAATCACTTTTTCTTTCTCCAGCTGTATCTGAGATTATACCTATACCATTTGAATCTGAGATTTTACCCATAGTATTTGATTTCCGATTTCCATTGGAACATATTTGGTCAGAACCACTATTCAGCCTTGTTACTGTATACACTGTATAGTCATTATTATACACATCCATATGTCTCTGAATTTCATTAATTTTACTCAAAGATTGATCATATTTGTACAGACCATCTGCCTGTTTGTTGTTTAAAGCAAATACATTTGAATCAAGAAATGTGTCTTTATTCTCAAACTTATTCAAAACAGCTTTGGACTCAGCAGCACTAAAGAGCACAGGATCTTCAAAACTAAAGGATCTGTCAGAGTACTTGCTGTCCTTTGAGATGTACTGTTCTTTAGCACCATAAGAAACATCATCCATAGATTTACCACTTCTGATATTTTTCTTGGGTTCAAAACAGACTTCATGTTGATTTTTGGCAAAGTTAATACCATCTTTCATACAGCGTATAGAATCATACTGATGTTGGAAGGAATGAGGTAAAGCCTTTCTATATACACTGAAACTAGATTGTCTGATGGCTGGATTATGTTGCTTGTTCATGACTCTATTTTGGTCAACATTATCAACTGCTTTCATCATTTCATTCTGACAACTGTGACTTTTTCTACTGCTACTACCACTTGATCTTTCCTTTCTATTTCCCTGTTTTCCCTTAGTTTTATGTAAACCCATAGTATCTCTGGAATCTTCAGGCAGAATTTTACTATTGTTACCATAAAAAACACTGCAGCTTCTTTGATGATCTTTAACCTCAAGTCTTTTGTTTCCAGTTTTGCTTGTCCTTTTATGTGGTGGTTTAGCACTGGTTTCATTTAAAAGATGAGAATAGTTGTTGCTCTGACTTACTTCTACAAATGAGTCATCCATTAGATCAACATCACAACAAGAAGAGATCAGCTGTCTACTACTACCATCATGCTTATATGTAAGTCCATTTACTTTATTATTACTACTATCTACCACAGGAGGATCAGGAATACCATAACTAGAATAGTCTGATAGATCTCTTTTACCAGCCAATGCATCCAACTTATATTTCATGATTTCATCTGTAGAGGTATAACTACAATTATCTGCATTAACTACACTGTCTATCTTTCTCTCAAAGCATGTGCTCACTGCACAAAATTCATGAGGATTATGACTTTGTCTTCGACTAACATGACCTTCAGCAAAACAATGACTATTTACACAGTGTTCATGTAAACTATGTGACATATTCTCTATGTAAAATTCCTTACTATCACCTGGGTTGATACCATCCTGCACAACCCTAGACCATCCATGTCCAGAACTTCTAATCTGTTCATTGATAGGTGTTTTAGCATCTAATGTATAGACACCATCTTTGTGTTCCATCTGGAATCCATTGTTTCTCTTATCTACAGTTGGGCTAGCATGTTTATTTGTTTCAACATCTTGACAAAAGTCTGGCAGATCACAATCAGGACTATCATTTTGAAGTACAGAATCACCAGCAACTTTGGTAAACCTCTGTTTAGAACTGCGACTTCCTTGATTTTCTGCCTTGCCATTAATTTAGGCAATGTCAATTGTTTCAAAACTTTTTCTTTTCATGTGAGTAGCATTGCAGTTGTCTGTTATGGCATTTCTGTAATTTTCACCATTCTTTCCAAGGTCCAACCTACCATGCCCAAGAAGAGTTAGGTTTGTGTTTTGTACAGGGTTATGCCTCATGTCGTATACATGTGAAGGTACATCATACGTAGATCTAATTTTCCCATTTACAGAAATAAATTTATCATTTTGCTTAAACTCTTTAAATTTAGGGTTCTCATCATCTCTGACTGGCTCGTCTTCAAAAAAGGACAGTCGACTGGCCACCCTGTCTTTGCTATCTAGCTCAGATACCAATCTATTACCATTCTTTACCACTTTATCTCTAGATACAGTCTGACTAAAACTACCATGTCTACTCATCTTACTTTCTTGTTTATACTCTTTTTTTGTCTATTCCCTGAAGTGCAAAATTTGCAACATCCTACATTGGATTCAAAACCACTTGACTGCTAGTACATCGAATATACCTCATATCAGTTAGTCCTATAAACATTACGCTTTCAAACTATGTTTTGGTCTTTTATTTTTGTTTTAGGAATCTTTGTATAGATGAAGTTTTTCTACTTCTAAGAGAAAACCCTATGCAATGATTTAATGTTCTAGTTGACTTATTTATTCTAAATTTGAAAGTATTCAAAATGGAAAGCTTTGTTCAAAGAAAATATAAATTCATTTTTAATAATCAATCACTTTATACACAGTTTTGAAGTGAATAATCATCTACCCTGAAACAACTTTAAACGTAAGCCAATGTTGAAAATCTATCATTTCTCTGTGGTACTATGATGCAGAATACAAGACAACCATGCTACAAGTTAAGACCATCAGCACTAGTAGAAATCATCAGCACACAAATCTAGGACAGCCAGTGAAACAATTATAATCCAACAATTTGTAGAAGTAAAAACTGAACAAGTTTATGTGCAAGCAAACACTTAAAATGTATCCAAAGTCCACACTAAGTTCAATAGAAAACTAAGATCTCCAACACGCCAGTTCCCAACATCTGTACCAAAATAATGAAAGTAGCAGAATGAATTTGTCATTGTCAGTGACAATGACCCAACAAAACATAATCCTAACTAACTACATGCATAATAAACAAGATGCTTACTTGTCCAATTAACACCAATGATCAAGTAGATCAACTTTCTATACACAACAAACAAAGCACAATCAATAATAACAAACTAAACACCTTTTTGACTGCAGCATTTTCATACAAAGCAACAACTATTCACACTTCTGTATGTTCCCACAGGTAACTATAGATTGAACTTCTCACTTTCCCAATGTTCTGCACAAGACTTTTTTTTGTGTTCATCAATGTCAGTTTCTTTCATATATTGTTACAAGCAACCATATGGTATACAGCTTCTTTTACACCTGTCTACTCCAAAAATCAACATCTTTGTTCATGAACACATTATTTTCGATAAAGCTAACTTCTTGATGTTATATGCCATATATTATATTGTGAGCTGTAATTTCTCCAATTATAAAAACTTGTAATTTTTGTAAAGTCAAAAAAACAATCTCTCAAGAAGCAGAGTTCCCTAGAAAAGTAATCCTTTACCACACAACAAAATTTTAGATCAGTCTGAATTGAAAGCATTTGCAAATGACACTTTCAATGCGACTCCTATCAAATGTTCTTTTTTTTTGATAGGGTTAAAAACATTGTGGGAAAAGGAGAAAATGCTGGTAACCAGCATTTTCTCCTTTTCCCACAATATTTCAAAAGCTTTCTCTTTCATGGGCATTAAAAGCTGTCATTGTGTCTTAAAGGTTTAAGTACCAAAGAATCTGGATTTATTTTGCAATTTTGAAAAATATATAATGTGTGATCCTTTCAGGTATTTAAGTGGACCAATACCTAGTGATTTCATTACTATTTTTTGTCAAATTATCTCAGAAAATAAGCGGCAGTGCAGATCCCAAAATTCTGTACAATCTGATCTCAAACTTCAGAATCTGCACTAGATTCTATAACGGTGCTTCAAGCATCAAGGGTTACCAGATTGCTAACTTAGTTAATTATTCATCCACGCCATATTGTCCATCTAATAAGAATTCCAATTACTTCAGATTATCAGTTACTCCTTTAACTCTTTACCAAACAACAAAATTTTAGACTGGCCCAAAATGAGGGCATTTGCAGGCGACGAAATGACCGCAACTCAAAAATTGAAATTTGTTTTGGAAAGGGTGTAAAAAAAACATTGTGGGAAAAGGAGAAAATGCTGGCTACCAGCATTTTCTCCTTATCCCACAATGTTTTGAAAATGCTTCTATCTCAGGGTTGTAAAATCCAGGGATTGTTTGGTACAGGGTTAACACACAGTCAAGTTTTAACAACCCTGAGAAAGGAGCCTCCTGAAAACATTGTGGAAGAAGGGAAAAAAATGCAGGTAACTAGGATCATTTCCTTTTTCCATAATGTATTCTACCTATATTCAAAGGCAAATACAATAATCCGAAAAACATTTGAATTGTCATTTGTAAATTTCTTCTATATGGCCTAGTGTCACGTTTAGCCTGAACAAGAAAGCTTTTGAAAACATTGTGGGAATAGGAGAAAATAAAGGTAACTTGAATATGTCTATCATTTTGTTATGTAAGTAAAGGGTTAAGTTGCTAAATTGAATGAACAAAAATTTCCTTTAATAACCCTTTACCAAACGACAAAATCATAGACTGGTCCAAATTGAAAGCACTTGCAGAGGACAAAATAAATGTAACTAAAAAATTAAAATTTGTTTCCAGCAGGGTGGAAAACTTTGTGGGAAAAAGAGAAAATGCTCGTTACCAGCATTTTCTCCTTTTCCCACAATGTTTTCAAAAGGCTTCTATCTCAGGGTAAAAAAAAAAACCAGGGATTGTTTTGGAAAAGGTTAAGTGGTTAAAAACCCTAGTTTTGCCATAACAAAGGCATCTTTTTGTGGGGGGAAAAAAATCTTCCCCTATTGGTCAGCGCAGATCCAAGATCAGACTGCAAGTTCTGTGCAGTCTGATCTTGATCTACACTGTCTGCTAAAGGTCAGAGGGTCACATTTCCCTACCTAAGGATTGAATTTGGCCTTCTGGCTGTCATGAACAAAAGCAAACACAAATTATTGCCATAAGGTGATAATTAGAGTCCCTTAATTCAATATTTAAGTGACTAGACATGAATGAGTCAATCAACCCTTTCCAAAACCTTAACCCTTTACCAAACAAACAAAATTTTACACTGGTCCAAATTGAAAGCATTTGCAGACAACAAAATAAGCATAACTCAAAAATTTAAACTTCTTTCCACTAGGACAGAAAACATTGTAGGAAAAGGAGAAAATGCTGGTTACCTGCATTTTCTCCTTTTCCTGCAATGTTTTCAAAAGGCTTCTATCATAGGGTCATAAAAACCCTGTATTGTTTGGTAAAGGGTTAACACAAACATGATTCGGAGGTATTGATGACGCTGCCTTGCTGTACTATTTATACATGCCAAATTGCCAGTCTCATATGAATTCCAACCGATATAGCTCAGTAGGTAGAGCGTAGGACTCGTGAACACAATGTTTCGGGTCACTTCAGGCTGTGGGTTCGAATCCCCGGCTGGCCAACTAAAAATACTTATAGTCTTTCGGATGAGACATTAAACCGAGGTCCCATGTGACAGTGCTATATGTCGAGCACGTTAAAGGACCAGGCGAAGCTCTCAGTAGTTTCGACCTGTATGCCGTAACAACTAACTGCCTTCTGGGGGGGGTCGCTAAGATGGGCAACCGGTAGCAACAATAAATAAATGGAAATAACCAATCTCATATGAGTTCCAATTATTTCGTACTACATACACAAGTTTATCTAATTTCAAAAAGATCTTGATTTTTAAAAAAAAATCACAGTTGGTGAGGTACATGTAGATGGCAAATCACTTAACCCTTTACCACACAATCCCTATACATTTGACGTCCCTGAAAGAGAAAGAGGCCTTTAGAAAACATTGTGGGTAAAGGAGAAAATGCTGGTAACCAGCATTTTCTCCATTTCCCACAATGTTTTCTACCCTTACCAAAACAAATTTCAAATTTTCAATCACTTTTATTTTGTCGTCTGCAAAGGCTTTCGATTTGGACAAGCCTAAAATATTGTCTTTAGGTAATAAGTTAAAAGGAAATCATTAAAGAGAATTTTGCACTTGTCAAAAAAAAATATACCTTCAAAAATAAAGCAAATGCAGACAACAAATTACATATAGCTGAAATGACGGTCCTTGTTTCAGATAGTGTAGAAAAACTTGTTTGAAAAGAATAAAATAATGGTTAGCGGCACTTTCTCCTTTTCCCACACAATGTTTCAAAAGGCTTCTTTCGAAAGGTCTTTAAAACTTGGGATTGAGTAGAAAAGAGTTAAATCACAACCTAAAACATAATCATTGTTCCAATACGTCACTAAATATTTAATCAGCACACGCCGAATGTCAAACATTTCACAAAGACTTGTCACAACTTATACAGATATAAAGTCTATCATCTCAGTTTCTAAAACTTTACCACACAAGCCTGATTTTTAATAAGCAAAAGGACTTTTGAAAATATTATGGGAAAAGGAGAAAATGCTGGTAACCAGCATTTTCTCCTTTTCCCACAATGTCTTCTACCTGAAGACAAATTTTATTATTCAATCTACATCTAAATTACCTCTGCAAGTGCTTTTGACCTGGATTAAGTCCATATTTTTATCATGAGGTAAAAAGTTAATATAAAATACTGTAAGTACAGATAAATGTACCAGTATATGAAAGCCATCTTTTTGATTTCCACATCCAATAGGTAACGATCCTTACACCGCAAGACAAAATTTTTTAACTAAAAACGAAAAAATAAATTTTCCGCTTGGTAAAATCTGGGAGCATTTGCAGACCACAAAATTAAATGCTGCACACATTCTGAAATCTACCTTTGAAAGGCTTAAAAATACAGAGGAAAATGGAGAAAAACGCTAATTTTCAAAGGAGAATAAAATGTGTAAATGATAGTTATCTCCCTTCCCCTTTTGATGGTAAACAACTTGTAAAGTTTGAGGCAAACACGTATGAACCATGCCTTGTGAAAAGGGGGCTTAGTTAACCCTTTCCCAAACGAAAAATTTTGGACTCTTCCAAACCGAAAGAGTTTGCAGACGACAATTTTAGATTTGGAGAAAATGGTAGACAAATCTCGAAAGGGTAGAAAACTCTGTGGGAAAAGGAAAAATTGCTCGTTACGAGTAATTTCTCCTTTTCCCATAGTGTTTCAGAAGACTTTTACTGTAGACACGTAAAAACCAGGGTTTGTTTCGGGAAGACTTAACAATAGTCTCTTTACCACACAATCCTGACTTTTAACAACCCTGAGAAAGAAGCCTTTTGAAAACATTGTGGGAAAAGGAGAAAATACTGGATACCAGGCACATTGGGA
The DNA here is from genome assembly GCA_943736015.1 of Tridacna crocea. Lineage (NCBI taxonomy): Eukaryota > Metazoa > Mollusca > Bivalvia > Cardiida > Cardiidae > Tridacna > Tridacna crocea. Next base: position 30,680,390 of record OX031072.1, on the reverse strand, counting down.
TCCTATTTTGGATAGTAACAATTCTAATAAGCCTCGCTTACATCTGGTAAAGGAATGAGTGCGAGAGATCAATATAATTTTCTTTTTCACTATATCAATAAGAATGTAATTAAAATTCTTCAAGTGTATATTTCTACTTATTGGAAAACGATCATATCTATTCAAATCTATGCTTGTAACCTTGTGCCAAAAAAGATTAACATATACAATATTAGCATAATCTTATTCAAATTTTTGGGAGAAAACTAATTCAACTGATTCTTTTTTAAGGCCTCAATCTTTTACCACACTTTCTCAACTTTTAATGACCGTAAGAAAGAAACCTTTTGTAATATTGTGGGACAAGGAGAAATGCTGGTGACTGATATTTCCTCCCTTCTCAACATTGTGTTTTATCCTTAGAAAGGCACATAATTTTGTGTTTTTGTCACATTATTTTGTTGTCTGCAACAGCTTTAACTCGTTACCAAATGACAAAATTTTAGGTTTGTCCAAATCGAAAGCATTTGCAGACGACAAAATAAAAGTGACTGAAAATTTGAAATTTGTTTGGTGAAGAGAAGAAAACATAGTAGGAAAAGGAGAAAATGCTGGTTACCAGCATTTTCTCCATTTCCCACAATGTTTTCTATAGGCTTCTTTCTAAAGGTATTCAAAAGTAGGAATTGTGTGGTAATGGGTTAAATTCAGGCAAGTCTGAAAGTTTGCTGTTATGTACAGGGTTAAAAAGATTTCAGCAGCAACTGATGGATGATTTTGGCTCATAGCCTAGCATCTGGTAGCATTCATGATAAGACTGCCATGTTAACAATCACATGGCAGTCTTATGCAGGTGTTTGTGAACATGGCAGTCTTATCATGAATGCTACCAGATGCTAAGCTGTTTGTGAACAAGGCAGTCTTATCATGAATGCTACCAGATGCTAAGCTGTTTGTGAACATGGCAGTCTTATCATGAATGCTACCAGATGCTAAGCTATGAGCCAAAATCCTATCTAGCTTTTCCTAGGATTAGTCCCACTTTTTGACCAAACAAGTCCAAATTTCGAACATGAGATACCACCAAGAGAATATTTTGTTCAACTTTAATAATTCTTAGATTGAAAATATGGGCGCTAAAGTGCAAAAAAGATTTTTCTGAGATAATATTATGCCCATGTGACCAACTTTCTGACCCAGCAGGATTCAATGCCCAATTTTAAAGTTATCAACAAGGCAAACAAGTTGGTTAACTTTCATGGGTATAGAATGGAAAGTTGCCCTCTAAAATGCGCACAACGATTTTGTAAGATCTGTTCAAGTGACCAACTGTTTGATCCAAAGTGACCTTATTTCAACCTATCTGATACTCCCTTCAAGATAAGCCTTCTAACCAACTTTCATAAGGATTGCACTGAAAATATACCCTCAACAGTTAACACAACTTTTTCCTGAGATTTGTCCCAATGACCTACAGTACTTTTTATCCTGATGTGAACCAATTTTCTACTTGTTTCTATGGGGATCAAATATTCTGACCAAGCGGTATCAATATTGGACTGTAAAATGTAGTCTCTTGAGTGCACAGAGGGTAAGTGCTGATGCCCACATGTAGCACACAGCATACTTTGGAAAAGCAGTTTTTCAAAGGCTTGTTGGAAAACAAGTCTTTGGAAAACATTGTAGGAAAAGGAGAAAATGCTGGTAACCAGCATTTTCTCCTTTTCCCACAGTGTTTTCTATCCTATCAATAAACACTTGCATCATTTGACCCACAAAAGCTCATCTTAGGCACTTTTTGTTCAGAAGGGCACAAAATATGACTATTCACATTTCTCCATTTTCCTACCATGTTTTTTAAAGCTTTACTCCCTAGGAAAAAGCAAAAAAAAAAGTTTACGGAGAGAAAACTTCCTTGGAAAACATTACAAAAACACAAACCTGATTTTCTGTGTCTTTATCTGTGAGGGCTAGTTTCATCCTCTGAAGTTCACCCTCAGTCGACCTGCGGACAAGTTCCAGTTTTGTGTAACGGTTCTCGGCATCTTCAAGTCCGTTACGGAGGTTCTTCTTCTCTTCCTCCAGTCGATTCTCTGTCTGGCGCATTTTGTTCATCCTCTCCTACAGGTTGAATATAATATGATACTTTGATTCGAGTTTTCTAGTTAACTCTTTGCCAGTGGAGACTTTTGAAAACACTTGGAAACAAGCCTTTGGAAAACATTGTGGGAAAAGGAGAAAATGCTGGTAACCAGCATTTTCTCCTTTTCCCACCATGTTTTCTATCCTGTCAATAAACACTTGCACCATTTGAGCCATATTGAAATTGTCCTATGGAAGTGCTTTCGATTTGAAAAGGGCTAAAATTTTGTCATCTGGTCAAGGGTTAACCCTTTACCACACAACAAAATTTTGGACTTGTTAATATTGAAAGCATTTTTGAAAGCACTGTGATTTGATTTTGGTTCAATAGGTGAAGTGTTTCATTGATGGACCACAAAATCTTGTGGTAAAAGGAGAAAATTCTTTTCTCCTTTGCCCATGTTTTCAAAAGGCTTCTTCCATAGGGTCGTCAAATGTCAGGATCATGTGGTAAAGGGTTGTATTATTCTATGGTTTTACTATATGTAAAAGCTGTATCATATTCTCTGATTTTAGAATAGTTTAGAGATTGATCGTTTGTATTGTTTAATCCTTTCCCAAATGAGAAATTTTAAACTCTTCTAAACTCAAAGAGTTTGCAGACGACAATTTCTCCTTTTCCCACTGTGTTTTCAAAAGACTTGTACTGAAGACACGTAAAAACAAGGCCTTGTTTGGGAAAGGGTTAATGCCATTTCAAAATTATTTTAGTTATATCATGGCTGCCAGTGCACAGATAAGTTAAAGATGCACCATACTCTGATTTCATTGTAGGTTAAGGATGTTTATTTCATGCTTTCCGATAGGATATAGAAAATAGCAGTGAAAATGCAAGTTGGAATGTAATCCAAAGACTAAATTGACTTAAAAACTTTAGCCACATTTGCATTGCGATCTGAAAATACTTCCAACCTAAAAAAGTATACATTTTTGTCATGCAGTGAAGACCTCCAAATACTTATAAGGTCAAATATCTTACTTGGGTCTGTCTCTTTTCAGACTCATTAGCTGCAATGGTCCTTTCAAGGCCACTGATTTTGTCCGCCATGGCCTTCCTTTCACGTTCATTGCGACGGATTGTCTCCTCCTGGAGCATGAGGGCAGTTTGGGCACTAGCAAGTCGTCCATCGATTCCACGTTTATCTGAAATATATACATTTATTGTTTACAAAAAATATTATTATACTGCAAAGAAATTTCTTGTGATCTGATTGGTTAACACGCCCGGAACATATTATCATGTTCCCTGGCAAAAGCCATGTAAAGCCAGTTTCCCTTTTGAGTGCCACATAAACATCCCTACACATGCAACACAACATCCAAAGTGGCGACATCGATTGATCACCAGACTGCACATTTATACACCAAACTGCATGTTCTAGTGACGACGGTTTCAAGTGAAGGCAAGGTGGCGACTTGATTCACCACAGCCGTGAACAAGTTTCCAAGTCCCCTGCCACCTGACTGTACAACAAATTTATTTTACTGCAAAATTTTACCCTTTCAAGCGTGTTAAGCAAAATTTTCCTGTATTACAATCTCACAAATCGAGTATGCTGACGAAATGGAAATTCCCTCCTGAGTGCCCGAATTCGATGAAAACTGACGTCACCAGCTTGGTGCATAAATATGCAGTCTGGTGATCGATCGACGTCGCCATTTTTGATGTTGTATTGCACGGGGCACTCAAAAGGGAAACTGGCTTTACTTGGTTTTTGCCTGGGAACATGATGTATAATTAACCAATGTTAACCAATCAGATCATGAGAAATTTCTTTGCAGTATAATAAACTATTATTACAATCATGTGGCTCCACTGATGAGAAATCTACTGCAAGGATAATAAACAGCTAGAGAAAAGTAGAAAATGAATATTCAGAGCGCCAGAGGGAATTATTTTGATTGCAAAATTGAAAATATTGATTATTCTCTGCTAAACCATAATTATGCTGCTGTGTTGTGGGTACTCATTAGAATCATCTCAAGGAGACGATTCTAATGAGTACACACAACATTGGGTTTGAAAGAGAAAGAATGGAGAAAGAATGCCATCACTTCTTATCTGGAGCTAGATGATATAACTAGCATTTCCTACTTTTACAACAATATTTTCAAACTTGTCTTCATGATCCTCAAGAATGAAAAATCATGGACTTGGTTTGGTAAAGCATTAAACCTTTCCCAAACAAGCCCTGGTTTTTACGTGTCTGCAGTAAAAGTCTTTAAAAACACTGTGGGAAAAGGAGAAGTTGCTCATAATGAGCAATTTCTCCTTTTCCTACAGTGTTTTCCACCCTTTTTGAGAACTTTCTGCAATTTTCTCAAAATCTAAAATTGTTGTCTGCTAACCCTTCCGGTTTGGAAGGGCTCAAAATTTGTTGTTTAGGAAAGGGTTAAACCTTCAGCCCTTTATCACACAATCCCTGGTTTTAACAATCCTGAAGAAAACGGCTTTTAAAGAAAACACATTGGGAAAAGAAGACAATGTAGGAAACTGATCTCTTTTTCTCATAATCCTTTCTACCCTTCCAAAAAACAAATTTCGGTTTTTTGGTCACATTTATTTTGTCATCTACAAATACTTTAAATGTGGACAAATCTAAAATTTTGTCGAGTGTTAAAAATTTTAACGTAAACATTCCTCATAAAAGTGTTTACTCAGCAGATTAGTTGTCAAGTTTTTTTAAATTACCGTAGTTTGAAACTATTCAGATAGAACATACAAGGGAATATTTCCAGCTCAGTGAACTTTATGAAAAGGAACGTAACTATGTCTTTACAAAACAGTTGGCCTTCTCTTCCCAGCCCTCTTTTTACTGCATTTAATGCCATTTCCAACGATATTTTAGCTACAGATTCATTACACCTTTGCCAAACATGCCTGTGGTTAAACGACTTTAACCCATTACCACACAATTCCTACTTTTGACGACCCTGAGAAAGAAGCCCTTAGAAAACATTGTGGGAAAAGGAGAAAATGCTGGTAACAAGCATTTTCTCCTTTTCCCACAATGTTTTCTACCCTTCACAAAACAAATTTCGAATTTTTAGTCATATTTATTTTGTCGTCTGCGAATGCTTTCAGTTTGGACAAACCTAAAATTTTGTCGATTGGTAATGAGTTATGGGGAAAGTCTTTTGAAAACATTGTTGGAAAATCGAGAAATTGCTGTTAGTCCCCATTTTCTCCTTTTCGCATTTCATTTTGAACTCTTCTAAAGACAAATTACATTTTTTGATCAACTTTGGTTTGTCTTATGCAAATGTTTTCTATTTGGAAATGCATACTTTTTTGTAACTGGGAAAAAAGTAAATGTCTGCCAAGGAGCAGTGATAGCAACTGCAGAAGCAGAGCAACCAATCAAAACTGGTTACTAATTAACCAATGAAATTTGATGTAACATACATGTACATACCCTCCACAATCCCACAATCCAATTCATGTTGCAAGTCAGATATTGCACATTCTAATGCCACAGGCACTTTAAAATTGTTTTTAACTTTCATTTTTGAACAAACAGAATCCGGTAATGGCATGTATATCCTGTATGCCATTTTTTTCCAACTCAACTTTCACATAATCCATCCATGTTAACAAATTTTCAAGATTAAAACTTCCTGACATCGATGGTAGAGAAGAGAGCTTAGCTATAAAACTTTACACTCTCCACAGAGTATTGTAATTTTTATCCTTCACTCTTTACCAAACGACAAAATTTTAGACAGGTCCAAATTGAAAGCATTTGCAGACGACAAATGTAATTCAACTCAAAAATTTGCTTTAGGAAAGGTAGAGAACATTGCGGGAAAAGGAGAAAATGCTGGTCACCAGCATTTTCTCCTTTTCCCACAATGCTTTCAAAAGGCCTCTTTCTCAGGGTCGTTAAAAGTCGGGATTGTGTGATACATAGTTAAAAGCGTGAAGTAAACCCAATAGACTTTTTTTCAATCCAGGAATATGACCCATTTAATTGTTATTATCACAATTGTTTTTGGTAAAAAATGTTTCATGAAAGCAGACAGTGTAGATCAAGATCAGACTGTACATTTTTGTGCAGTCTGATCTTAATCTTTTCTGGCTGCAAAAGCTACTGTAGTAGTAAAAGTGCATAAATTTTATAGGGTTAACTCACAGCAAAATTACACCAGTCCTACTTTCATGGGAATGTACATTGATGTTACACCCTTTACGAATTGCTCCCATATCCTACTGACCCCGACCCAGTCCACCTTTGAAAATAATACAGGAATAGGAAAAAATGTGATTAACAAGCATTTTCTCCTTTTTCCCTGTTTCCTATACCCATTCGGAGACAGATCTATTAAAGCTGCATTTAAATTGCATCTACCAATGCTCTGTTCTGGCAAATCAAGGACTTTGTTGGTAAAGAGTTACAACTTTAACGCTTTTTAGACCAATAGTATGTAATACAAATATTTTTAGTCAATATAATTTTATAGTTGCTAAATCCCAGTTAAATTAATTTCAACACATTTTTCCAAGGAACATTGTAAATTATCACACAATACAAATCAATGATCAGACTCCAGATTTGTGAAGTCTGATCATGATCTGCAGTACTAGCAAAAGAAAAGGCACCTTATATTGCTTCCCTATAACACAGAAGAGTTTATTAACATTGGACAAATCAAATTTCGCTGAAGTAGGCCAAAATTCCCCATGTCATGCTTAACCCATTACCACACAATCCCTACTTTTGACGCCCCTGAGAAAGAAGCCTTTAGAAAACATTGTGGGAAAAGGAGAAAATGCTGGTAACCAGCATTTTCTCCTTTTCCCACAATGTTTTCTACCCTTCACAAAACAAATTTCAAATTTTCAGTAACTTTTATTTTGTCGTCTGCAAATGCTTTCAATTTGGACCAGTCTAAAATATTGTCGTTTGGTGATGAGTTAACAGAAAAAAGGCACCCTCAATCAGTACCTTACATGCAAGTAATGCAACTTTCAAAGCTGTTTGTCAGGATATCAGTGGTAAAGAAACAGACAGTGTGGATCCGAAATCAGACTGGATATTCTGTGCAGTCTGATTTTGATCTACAGAGTCGGGCTCAGGAAATGCAATCCAGGTCCATCTGACACTAGAAGGGTTGAAGTGACCATAGACACACATAATGGTTTCCCAAATCAATAAATCACTGATAGTTTCTTGTGCTATCTATTATTGGCGTCCACAAACATGAGGTGGAATGTCTTAATGGTACTTTACACCTGTATATAAACACAAAACTTTTAATATAATATCAGGGCTTCACCATTTACCAAGTTGACCCAACCTGACTTTGATTGATTGATTATTTTCGTTTATTTATCGTCACTACCGGTTGCCCATCTGAGCGACGCCCCCAGAAGACAGTAAGTTGTTACGGGGGATAGTGCAAGGATACAGGACGAAACTACTGAGAATTCCGCCTGGTTCTTTAACGTGCTCGGTGTGTAGCACCGTCACACAGGACCTCGGTTTAACATCTCATCTGAAAGACTATTAGTAATTTTTAGTTGGCCAGCCGGGGATTCGAACCCACAACCTGTAGGACATTGTGTTCACAAGTCCTACGCTCTACCTACTGAGCTATATCGGCTGGTCCACCCTGACTTTAAATGGCCATGGGTATATATAGAGCTTTGACAATTTTGCAAGATACAGGGAGAAAATGCTAGTTAACTCATTACCAAACAACAAAATTATAGGTTTGTTCAAATCAAAAGCATTTTCAGATGCCAAAGTAAAAGTGGCTGAAAATTTGAAATATGTTTTGTGAAAGGTAGAAAACATTGTGGGAAAAGGAGAAAATGCTGGTTACCAGCATTTTCGCCTTTTCCCACAATGTTTTCTACATGCTGCTTTCTCAGGGTCGTTAAAAGTAGGGATTGTCTGGTAATGGGTTAAACCAGCGTTTTCTCCTTTTCTCACAATAATTATTTAAATCCCACCAAAGCTATCTATTCATTTGAAATTCATTTAATCTTTAATTTGATATCTGCATACAAGTTTCAATTTGGATAAGTTCAAAGTGTCCTTTCCATGTGATTTTTCCTTGTGTTTAATGCCATATCCCCATTACATGTATTTCAGTTATGTCACCAACAGCCAATGCACCTTAGTGTCTTGATTAATATATGAGTTCCTTTTTCCCAAGCACTTTACATAACATTCTTTCTGAGCCACTGACTGCTTTCCCACATAAACATTACAGCAACAATGTTCAGAAGTGATACAGGATTGAGTCTTGCTGCAATAAAAATCATCAACCTTTGAAAAAAAAAATCCTTAACCCTTTCCCAAACAATCCCTGTTTTTTGCAGATCTGGAATAGCAGCCTTTTGAAAACATTGTGGGAAAAGGAGAAAATGCTGGTAACCAGCATTTTCTCCTTTTCCCACAATGTTTTCTACCCTATGAAAGACAGAAATCACCTTTCCAGCAAAAGTTGAATTGTCATCTGCAAATGCTTTCAATTTGGTCTAGTCCAAAAGTTTCTTGTTTGGGAAAGGGTTAAATTGTGTCACCAATGCACATACCCGGTATCAATGATCAATGCTTTCCTTTGTGATTTTGTAGCAACAATCTGAACAACAATAGTCTACATACTTTTATCTCCAAACCACTAGCCCAAAACTTTGTCAAACATAAAACATAATCCATGCCCATCACTTAATTAAGCCTTTCCAAAACAACAAATTTTAGACTCGTCCAAAACTGAAAGAGTTTGCAGACAACAATTTTAACTTTCATAACAATGGCAGAAAATTATCTAAACGGGCAGAAAACACTGTGGAAAAAAAGAGAAATCGCTTGTTAAGAGCAATTTCTCCTTTTCCCACAGTGTTTTCAAAAGACTTGTATTGAAGACACATAAAAACAAGGGCTTGTTTCGGAAAAGATTCACAACACATCCTATCTCTTGCAGTATCATGCACAATTTAACATAGGGCACCCAATAAACCCAGCATGGTCTTTTGTTAGGGAAATACAACATGAAAACTTGCATTTTCAATGTTGCCATTGTCTAGATTGGTACATCAAAGCAGACAGTGTAGATCAGATCAGACTGCATGTTTTGTGCAGTCTGATCTGATCTTCACTGGCTGCACAGGTGGCACAAGCATGAAAGGCACTATACAGTTTATGTTGTACAGAAAAGAAATCCATATACAATGTCTTACACAACATAAAAATGTCTAAAATCAAGTAGATATAGTATCCAAAGATGTTTTTAGCAAATCAATAGTTAATATAGTAAATAAACCTATAAAAGACTTTTCTTCTGTCAGTAAGACAGATAAAGAAGGCCACTTTAGTTGAAATATTTCACAAAATATCTATGATTGCAATGCACACTGGGAAGGATGACCATGTCAGAATGAAATTTATCCTCTTAACCCATTACCACACAATCCCTACTTTTGACGCCCCTGAGAAAGAAGCCTTTTGAAAACACTATGGGAAAAGGAGAAAATGCTGGTAACCAGCATTTTCTCCTTTTCCCACAGTGTTTTCTACCCTTCCAAGAACAAATTTCTATTTTTTAGTCATCTTTATTTTGTCGTCTGCAAATGCTTTCAATTTGGACAAGTCTAAAATTTTGTCGTGTGGTAAAGAGTTAAATGGCCCCTCAAACACACAGCAAAACTTTGGACCAATCCAAACTGAAAGCAGTTGCAGATGACAATTTCATACTGGCCCAAATGACACAATATTTCCCTGATAGGATAGGAAACCTTGTGGGAAAAGGAGAAAATGCTGGTAACCAGCATTTTCTCCTTTTCCCACAATGTCTTCAAAAGGTGTCGTCCTTGTCATTGTGTGATAAAGGGTTAATGCTATATAGTAAAACATTCCTACTCCTTAGTTCCACCAACCCTCTGGGGGCTGTTTAAAACATTATGGGAAAAAGGGACAAAATGCTAGTAACCAGTATTCTTCTTTTCCCCTCTTTTCATTCCTTTCGAAGACAAACTGAATCACTTTTGATCTGTCATCTGCATAGACTTTAACCCTTTCCCAAACGAGAAATTTAATACTGGTCCAAATTGAAAGCACATGCAGAGGACAAAATAACAACAACTCAGAAATTGAAATTTGTTTCCAGCAGGTAGAAAACATTGTGGGAAAAGGAGAAAATGCTGGTTACCAGCATTTTCTCCTTTTCCCACAGTGTTTTCAAAAGGTTCCATCTCAGGGTCATAAAAACCAGGGATTGTTTGGTAAAGGGTTACATATGAACAAAATTGATGCAAGATATCTCATCTGGAGAGTCAGTTCACTTAACCTGATCACAAAATGGTTAACTCTTTACCAAATGACAATATGTTGGACCAGTCCAAATTGAAAGCATTTGCAGACAACAAAATAAAATGTGAATCAAAAATTGAAATTTGATTTGGAAAGGGTAGAAAACATTTTTGGAAAAGGAGAAAATGCTGGTTACCAGCATTTTCTCCTTTTCCCACAATGTTTTCAAAGGCTTTCTTTCTCAGGGTCGTTAAAAGTCGGGATTGTGTGGTAAAGAGTTAAACAGTTCAAAATTGAAAGCATTTACAGACAACAAATAAGATCTAGCTCAAATTTAATGAAGATTTATGCCCATGATAGGGCAAAAATCGTGGTGGGAAAAGAAAATGCTGGTTACCAGCATTATCTCCTTTTCCCACAATGTTTTCAAAGCCATCCTTCTTCAGGGTCTTTTAAACTCATTATCAAACAGCAAAATTCTAGGTTTGTCCAAATCGAAAACATTTGCAGATGTCAAAATAAAAGTGACTGAAAAGTTGAAATTCATGTTTTGTGAAGGGTAGAAAACATTGTGGGGAAAAAGGAGATGATGCTGGTTACCAGCACTTTTACCTTTTCCAACAATGTTTTCTAAAGGCTTCTTTCTCCAGGTCTTCAAAAGTAGGGCTTGGTTTTAAATGGGTTAAAACTTGGTACTGCCTGGAAAGTGTTTTTTAACTCTTTACCACTAAAGAAAATTTTAGACTGGTCCAAATTGAAAGCATTTGCAGATGACAAAATAATGGTGACTGAAAAATTGAAATTTGTTCTGGGAAGGGTAGAAAACACTGCGGGAAAAAGAGAAAATGCTGGTTACCAGCATTTTCTCCTTTTCCCACAGTGTTTTCAAAAGGCTTCTTTCTCAGGGGTGTCAGAAGTAGGGATTGTGTGGTAATGGGTTAAACAAGGATTGAGTTTCTGCATAAGCTATAGATAATGATTCCCTAGTGGCCTTATACTTCAATGTAACGTGGCTATAAATAAAGCATGATCAATATCAACCCTTTACCAAACAATCCCTTTTTTTACAACCCTGAGATTAAAGCCTTTTGAAAACATTGTGCAAAAAGGAGAAAATGCTGGTAACCCAATTCAAAATCTATAGGGTTGAAGCTACTGATGAGATAAACAAACGGTGTGATTTTCATGAAAATCTGACAAGAAATACAGACTTAATTGATTAAACAAGAATTGGTAATTTTCAACTTGAAATGGTTTCTTTTCCCATACTGTTTGTTGGATTTATTTCAAAATTGATAGGGTTGAAGCTATTGGTGACATAAACAAAATGTGCAAGTTTCACAAAAATCTAATAACAAATGCACATTTTATCCTGTAAACAAGAATATGAAATTTTCATCTTGCAATGGCTACTTTTCCTATACTGTTTGTTGGATTTCTTTTCAAAATCAATAGGCTTGAAGCTACTGATAAGCTAAACAAACTGTGTGATTTTCATAAAAAATCTGACAAAAAAGACAGACTTAATTGTGTAAACATGAATTAGGAATTTTCAACTTGAAAAGGCTATTTTTCCCATAATGTTTATTGCATTCTTTTCAAAATCACTAGGGTTGAAGCAATTGATGAGATAAACAAACTCTGCAAGTTAAAATCGGGCAACAAATGCAGACTTTAAATCTGACAAGAAAGACAGACTTTATTGTGTAAACATGAAGTAGGAATTTTCAGCTTGAAAAGACTACTTTTCCCATAGTGTTTGTTGGATTTTGTTCAAAATCACTAGAATTAAAGCAATTGATGAGATAAACAAACTGTGCAAGTTTCACGAAAATCGGGCAACAAATGCAGACCTTATTGCGTAAAGAAGAATTTGAATTTTTTTACTTGAAATGGCTACTTTTCCTATACTGTTTGTTAGATTCCTCACAAAATCAATAGGGTTGAAGCTATTGATGAGATAAACAAACTGAGCAAGTTTCATGAAAATCTGGCAACAAATGCAGACTTTATCTCATAAATAAGAAAAAGATTAACGGATGGACAGACGTCAGGTCTTACAAGACTGACCTTGTGGGGTTGAATTGCTCTTTATTCAATGCAACCCAATGCAACCACACAAGAGCATTTTTTTTTTAACCCCACCAGCCCTAACCCTAACCCCATACATACCAGATGGACAGAATGAATCCCATAGAGACTAAATGTACACTTACCCCTAACCTCACAATGTCGGGCTCGTTATGACGGACAGATAGACGGACGGATGGACAGATGATGGAAACCAGCCATGACATAAGCTCTGATGGCTGAATGCCAGTAGAGATAAAAATACACCATGGATGGATTTTTTATTTATTTGCTTTCGAAACATTAATGACCTACATTGAACAAAATTAATGGACATGAATTTTTCAATGGCATTTTCATCTACGAGTACAACATAATACTTGTATCAAATAGTTTGTTACAACACAGGCAAATAAATAGATAGTGATACTGGTCTTCAATATCAATATGAAAGCTATAATTTATCTGTATTGACTGATTTGTCACCCCTTTCATTCAAGTACATGACACTCCTATTGGGAAAACAACAATGTCAGTGATGAAGTATCCTTTACCAAACAATCCAAAATTTTACAACCCAAAGCATTTCTGAACAAGAGCGGCAAACTGTCGCAAGATACGCCCGTCTTACCCCAAGTTGTAAAGCTGGGGCATGCATCAGACAAAATTCAATTATGAAAAACAACAAAGGGCAATAACTAAAAAATTAAGCCACCAACAGTTATGATTCCTGTGCACTGCACTCACCCTTGATGAGATATATCCACCCATGAAATTTCATAACCCTAGCTAGTATAGTTTTGGAGATATGCTCCGGACAAAATTCAAGTATGAAAAACAACAAAGGGCAATAACTCAAAAATTAAGCGAGCAAGAATTATGATTCCTGTGCACTGCACTCCCACTCAGTGAGAACTATCCACCAATGAAATTTCATAACCCTAGCTAGTATACTTTTGGAGATATGCTCCGGACAAAATTCAAGTATGAAAAACAACAAAGGGCAATAACTCAAAAATTAAGCAAGCAAGAGTTATGATTCCTGTGCACTGCACTCCCCCTCTATGAGATCTATCCACCAATGAAATTTCATAACCGTAGCTAGTATAATTTTGGAGATATTCACCTGACAAAATTCAAGTATGAAAAACAACAAAGGGCACTAACTCAAAAATTAAGCAAGCAAGAGTTATGATTCCTGTGCACTGCACTCCCCCTCAATGAGATCTATCCACCCATGAAATTTCATAACCCTTGCTAGAATACTTCTGGAGATATGCTCCGGACAAAATTCAAGTATGAAAAATGACAAAGGGCAATAACCCAAAAATTAAGCAAGCAAGAGTTATGATTCCTGTGCACTGCACTCCCACTCTATGAGATCTATCCACGCATGAAATTTCATAACCCTAGCTAGTATAGTTTTGGAGATATGCTCCGGACAAAATTCAAGTACGAAAAACAACAAAGGGCAATAACTAAAAAATTAAGCAAGCAAGAGTTATGATTCCTACGCACTGCACTCCCCCTCCATGAGATCTATCCACCCATGAAATTTCATAACCCTAGCTAGTATAGTTTTGGAGATATGCCCGAGACAAACTTCAAGTATGAAAAACAAGAAAGGGCAATAACTCAAAAGTTAAGCAAGCAAGAGTTATGATTTCTGCGCACTGCACTCCCCCTCCATGAGATCTATCCACCCATGCAATTTCATAACCCTAGCTAGAATAGTTTTGGAGATATGCCCCGGACAAAGAACTGGACGCCGCCCGCCCGCCCAGACGCCCGCCCGCCACAGGTGATCCCATAATACGTCCCGTCTTCGACGGGCGTATAAAAATTTGTGAGAAAAAGAGAAAATATTGGTATTAAGCATTTTATCGGTATTCTTGTCACACAGCGTTTTCTACCAGTTCAAAAATGAATCCCATCGTTTGAACCAGGTTTAATTCGTCATCTGTAAATACTTACAACTTGGAATGGTCTAGAATTCAATTATTTGGCATAGAGTTAACTCAAGATCAAATGACAAAATTTTAGGTTTGTCCAAAATCAAAAGCATTTGCAGATGACAAAATAAGCATGACTGAAAATTTGAAATTTGTTTTGTGAAGGGTAGAAAACATTGTGGGAAAAGGAGAAAATGCTGGTAACCAGCATTTTCTCCTTTTCCCACAATATTTTCAAAAGTTTTCCTTATCAGGGTCGTCAAGAGTAGGGATTGTATTAGGTAATGGATTAAAGTGTATAATAAGTTAGAGCCCCTGAAGTAACTCTCCCCCAAACAACAATTTTGGACTGGTCCAAATTGAAAGCACTTGCAGACGACAAAATAAAAGTAACTTAATAATTGAAATTTGTTTCCAATAGGGTAGAAAATATTGTGGGAAAAGGAGAAAATGCTGGTTACCAGCATTTTCTCCTTTTCCTACAATGTTTTCAAAAGGGTTCTTTCTCAGGGTCGTAAAAACACATTACCACTTAGCCATGCAGGACCCGACACAATGTTAAACTGGCTCAAAACTGAAAGCATTTTCAGATGAGCAAGGAAATGAGACCATGAAGTCTAAAATATATTGTGAGGAAAAAAGAAGATTTTTCACCTTCTCATACAGTGTTTTCAAAGGCCTTTCCTCAAAGGTGTTTTACTCTCTGCCAAACAACAAAATTTTCAGACTGGTCTAAAATTTTCAGACAAAATTTTCAGACTGGTCCAAATTGAAGGCACTTGCAGACGACAAAATGAACATAACTCAAAAACAAACTGAAGTATGTTTCCAGCAGGGAAAACATTGGGAAAAGGACAAAATGCTGGTTACAAGCATTTTCTACTTTTTCCACAATGTTTTCAAAAGTCTTTTTTCTAATGCTTGTTGAAAGGCGGGATTATGTGGTAAGGTTAAACTTGGGATTGTGTAGTAAATGGGTTACCATATTTCACAGTCCATTTGTAAGTGCTTTCCAAACAGACAAATTTTATGTGCTACCAGTATTTCCTCCTTTTCCAACGCTGTTTAAAAGCCTTATTCACCAGGGCAAAGTAAAGTAAGGAGTTATCGTGCACAGCAATAATTTTGCAAAAAAAAAATAAACTGAAACATTAACCCTTTCCCAAACAACAAAATTTTGGACTCTTCCAAACCAAAAGAGTTTGCAGACAACAATTTTAGATTTGGAGAAAATTCCAGAAAGTTCTCAAAAAGGATAGAAAACACTGTGGGAAAAGGAGAAATTGCTCGTCACAAGCAATTTCTCCTTTTCCCACAGTGTTTTCAAAAGACGCTTACTGCAGACACGTAAAAACCTGGGCTTGTTTGGGAAAGGGCTAAACATAAGGGAAACAACTCACCTTCTTCCACTTCACACATGGATTTCTGGAGTTGGGCCAGTCTGTTTTCAGTTCTCTCCCTTTCTTCCTCAAGTTCCTTGTACTGGGTACCAAGGTTCCTCATCTGGCAGACGGCGTCATCCTGAAATAGGGACAACATTAAACTGTTTCTGCAAACATTTATTTTTTACCTTGCTTTCTAATGACTTGCTGGGGGTCATGGACATCAATCATTTCAATTGTTTTTCAAATTTTACCCTTTATCACATAATCTGCTTGTTTATCTCTTTACCAAACGACAAAATTTTACATATATCCAAACTAAAAGCATTTGCAGACGACACAATCAAAGTGACTGAAAATCTGAAATTTGATATGTGATGAATAGGAAACATTGTGGGAAAAGGAGAAAATGCTGGTTCCCCAGCATTTTCTCCTTTTCCCACAATGTTTTCTCAAGGTTGCTTTCTCAGGGTCGTGAAAAGAAGGGATTGTGTGGTTAAACTGTTCACAGTAATTCCTTCTTGTAATAGCCCTTTTATCACACAGTCCCAAATCTAACCCTTTACCACACAATCCCAACTTTAAACACACATGTGAAAGAAGCCTTTTGAAAACATTGTGGGAAAAGGAGAAAATGTTGGTAACCAGCATTTTCTCCTTTTCCCACAATGTTTTCTTCTCTTCCTGAAACAAGTTTTATGCTGGTAACCAGCATTTTCTCCTTTTCACACAATGTTTTCTATCCTTCCCAAACCAAATTTCAAATTTTGAGTCACATCTTTTTTGTCGTCTGCAAGTAGTTTCAATTTGGACCAGTCTAAAATTTTGTCGTTTGGTAAAGATTTAAATGACTCTGGGAAAAAAGCCCTTTGAAACCATTGCTTGAAAAGAAGAAAATGCTGCTAACCAGCATTTTGTCCTTTTCCAATGATGATTTTCTATCCTAATGAAGACAGAAATCAGAATCTGAATTTTAACAAAATTGTCTCTTGCAGCTGCAAAAGATTTGGTCCAAAATTTTATCATCTGGTAAAGAATTAATTGGCATTTTAATCGAGTCATGTTTTTAGGCTTTTTGGATATGAATTTTTCCCCAAATACAAAAAAAAATGAAAAAGGTCAGTTTTTTCTCGATGCTTTTACCATTTGCAGCAAAAACATGTAAGATGAAATATATTGTTAATTTTTCAAATGCATAATTCAAGCCAATTTTATGGTTACCCAATCCCTACTTTTGACAACCCTGAGAAAGAAGCCTTTGGAAAACATTGTGGGAAAAGGAGGAAATGCTGGTAACCAGCATTTTCTCCTTTTCCTACAATGTTTTCCACTCTTCACAAAACAAATTTCAATTTTTCAGTCACTTTTATTATGTCGTCTGCAAATGCTTTCAATTTGGACCAGTCTAAAATATTGTTGTTTGGTAATGAGTTTTAATGCCATGTAAAAACGACTGTTTTACTTACAATATTTGTTTGTAATCAGTATTTAATTATTCACAAACCAAAGTCATAAATTACAATGTCAGTCGCTTAACCAATTACCACACAATCCCTACTTTTGATGCCCCTGAGAAAGAAACCTGTAGAAAACATTGTGGGAAAAGGAGAAAATGCTGGTTACCCACAATGTTTTCTACCCTTCACAAAAATAAACAATAATAAACAATATGTCCCTTGATAAAGGTTTGAAATAACCGAAACTAGGCGAAATTAAAATATCTTTTAAAAATGATATTTGGAGTTTGATCTCTTTTTATTCATTTAACCTTCACAAAACAAATTTCAAATTTTCAGTCACTTTTATTATGTCGTCTGCAAATGCTTTCAATCTGGACCAGTCTAAAATATTGTCGTTTGGTAATGATTTCAGGAGCCATGTAAAAAAGACTGTTTTACTTGCGATATTTGTTTGTAATCAGTATTTACTTATTCACAAACCAAAGTTGTAAATTACAAGTCAGTCGCTTAAACCTTTCCCAAACAATCCCTGGTTTTTACGGGTCTGGAATAGTAGCCTTTTGAAAACATTGTGGGAAAAGGAGAAAGTGCTGATAACCAGCATTTTCTCCTTTTCTCATAATGTTTTCTACCCAATCATAGACAGAAATCATCTTTTCAGCAAAAGTTGAATTGTCGTCTGCAAATGCTTTTAATTTGGTCTAGTCCAAAAGTTTGTCCTTAGGGAAAGGGTTCAATATCACTTAGTCCATGATATATATCTATGCATACCCTTTCTCTCTCTGCATTGGCAAGCTGGTTAACGAAGTCTCTGAGAGCCATCCTAACAGCTTCTGGGTCGACATCGATGGCAGGTACTTGGAAGTCTCGTGTGGGTGACACTGCTCGCATGAGACGAGATGGGCTGGCAGTGCGCTCAGGAGAGCCTGTGCGAGGTATTGGGCTTCCTCGTCCTTCAGTCGTTGTGGCAAAAGTGTTATCAAATCCTGCAGAATAACAGAAGCATACATTGATACCTAATTTTCTTCCATGTATCATACAAAGTATTTGTATGATCATTTTCGGCCATATATTTTTTTTTAAATAACAGAAACAAATATGTAAAAAAAAATGACTAAAAGAAAGAGTTTCTGATCTTGACAAATCCTAACAAGATGACTGTTTGTAAAACATACATGCCCCCCCCCCCCCCCCCCCCCACCCCCCCTACTGCCACATTGATACAGGAAGCGGCACAGTTTATAAACTGATATCAAAACATGTGTTCAACTTTTGCTCTTTCCCAGTCCACTTCGATACCAACTACTTCCCCGATAATACGTAAATAAAATGTTGGAGCCACAAGTCCACCCACAAACGATGATTCTTGAGACACTTTAATTTTTTTTTAGCAAATGGCAGAAGTGGCGAACAGCAGCACATGCCCTGAATCATCTGGCGGTCACTGTGACCTTTCCCAGATTAACCTTAAAATCGATTGGGATCATTTACACTCAAAGATGAATATCTTTACCAAATTTGAAGGACCTAGGTCAATTCTGTGTATAGTTACTGTCTGGAAAAGGCTTGGTCTATATATCATTAAATTGAAGGCTACTCTGACCTTGACCTTTGATGGATTCATCTCAAAAGTGATGGGGATCATTTACATTCCAAGATGATTAATCTGCAGAAAATTTGAAGTAGCTAGGTAAATTATGTGTCTAGTTATCATCTGGACAAGATTTGGTCTATATATCATTAACTTGAAGGCCACTGTGACCTTGACCTTTAGAGGATTAATCTCAAAATTGATAGGGTTATCTACAATCTGACATGAATATCTGTACTGAATTTGAAGAATCTATGTCAATTCTGTGTCTGGTTGTCATCTGGACAAGGTTTGGTCTACATATCATTAAGTTGAAGGCCACTGTGACCTTGACCTTTAATGAATTAATCTCAAAATCGATAGGGATGATCTAAACTCCAAGATAAATACCTGTACAGAAATTGAAGAACCTATGTCAATTCTGTGTTTAATTATCATCTGGACAAATCTTGGTCTTAGTATATATATCATTAGGTTGAAGGTCACTGTGACCTTAACCTTTAATGGATTGATATCAAAATCAATAGGGATTCTCTACACTCAAAGATGAATATCTTTACAGAACTTGAAGAACCTACTTTAATTCTGTGTCTAGTTATCATCTGGACAAATCTTAATCTATATATCATTAAGCTAAAGGTCACTGTGACCTTGACCTTAAATTGATTAATATCAAAATCGATAGGTACCATCAACATTTTAAGATGAATATCTGTACAGAATTTGAAGAACCTAGGTCAATTTATCTAGTTATCACACAGAAAAGTTTTGGTATATATATAATTAAGTTGAAGGCCACTATGACCTTGACCTTTGATGTATTGATCTCAAAATCAATAGGGATAATCTACACTCAGAGACAAATATCTGTGCCAAATGTGATTAAACTAGGTCAATTCTGTGTCTAGTTATCATCCAGACAAGGTTTGGTCTGTATATCAACATGTTGATGGTCACTGTTACCTTGACCTCAAAATCAATAGGAATCATCTACACTACGAGAAGCATGTATGTGCCCAATTTGATGAACCTAGGTCAATTCTGTGTATAGTTATCATCCAGACAAGATAAGGTCTAACAACAGACTGAGGGACTGACCGACGGATGGACATTAACAGAGCATTATACCCCTACTTTGTCGAAGGAGGGCATTATTAGTCGTACGGTCCAGAGGCAGGGGACTTGGAAACTTGTTCATTGGTGTGGTGAATCATGTCACCCTGAGCTGAATGGTTACCAGCATTTTCTCCTCTTCCAACAATGTTTTCAGAAGGCTTTTTTCTCAGGGTTGTGAAAACCTGGGATTGTTTGGGAAAGGGTTAAAAGGTATGCCATATATTGAAGTCAGTCAGTTTTATTATCAACAAACCTTTAGATGGGGAAGTGGGTCTCGACCTCTTTGGGCTTGGGCTCCTGGATCTGATTGGGCTGCGGGCTCTTGGCATTTCTTGTCTGAACCCAATAGTCCTCCTGAGGCTGGACACAATACTGCTCAGTTTAAACTCAATATCCCTCTTTACACCCTCAAGGCGGGCAAGTTGTCCCTCAAGGGCGTTCACTCTACCCTCTGAGCCACTGAGCTTGAGCTTAAGCTCGGCTGCCTCTGCATTCAAGTTCTCCAGCTGGATTTCAAGGTTATGTTTCTGGTCCTCAAGCCTGCGCTCTGATCTGCGGCTGTCCTCCAGAGCCATGTGGTAATCCTTCTCCTTCAGCCTGGCCTCGTCCTGTTGTTCAGCCATCTTCCTCTGCAGATTGTTCAGTTCCTTCCTGAGTACCTCTCTGCTGGCCTCACCCTCAACAACCTGTGAATGAAGCATAACGGTTACCAACATTGCTTGAGCTTTCAGTGTTTTGTGCTCTGTTATCATTTTTGGATTCTAATAATAGTTATGACACATGAATTCAGCTCTATAAACACAAAACGACAGAAGCATGGTAAAATTAATATCATTCTATATAAAGTAGGTCACACATAGCTGCTCAACACTTGGACAATTTATCAATGGAAGTCAAATGTCACTTCATGTTTACTAAAATGACCTACATTTAAATTTACTCTTCTTTATCATTTGAAAGAGTGAAAAAATAACTAACTGTGAATAAAAATGAAGAACTCTTTATCTAAAACCTCCTAAAACTGTGCATGTAGCTAAAATAATGATGTATAATTTTGTCATGAATGTGACTTCCACCCGCAAGAAAAAGTTGTGTGAAGTTGATGAAAGACAAAAAATCTGTTTTTGATCTTGTCCCTCTTTGATCAAGAGTGGGGTCCATATTCACCAACCATTGTTAAGAACATTCTTTGTCTTACTCCTCAAGATTTTCTGACTGTGAAAGTAACAGAACTTCTGATTGGCTAAACCATTTGGTTTAGCCAATCAGAACTTCTGTTACTTTCTCAATGACCAAATTCTGAGGAATAAGACTAAGTACGTTCTTAACTCTTTACCACACAATCCCGACTTTTAACGACCCTGAGAAAGAAAGCCTTTGAAAACATTGTGGGAAAAGGAGAAAATGCTGGTAACAAGCATTTTCTCCTTTTTCCACAATGTTTTCTACCCTTTTCAAATCAATTTTCAACTTTTCATTCACATTTATTTTGTCATCTGCAAATGCTTTCAATTTGGACAAGTCCAAAATTTTGTCGAGTGGTAAAGAGTTAAGAATGGTTGAATACGGACCTGGGTCATTTTGTAGTATCAAAATGATCTGCTTTCTATAATGTGTATTCATTCAATAAACCACAGTGTGATTGATGAGGCCCAATAATCCACCTTGCCCTCATGTTTTAGTCATACAGCTTCACAACCCACAATCATGGTTTACATCCACTCACCTTTTGTTTAAGATCAAACTGGCAGCGGCGGGCTTCATCTTCCTTCTCCTCATCTTTGGCGACACGAGTTTGCAGGTCAATCACTTCACGGCCAAGTTTGCTTCTCTCGCTGTCCAGCTGTTTAACTTGCCGACGTAGATCCTGAAGTTCACGCCTGGCATCTAGACGAGCCTTCTCAACTTCTCTGAGGCTAGCACGAAGATCTGCAGCCTCTTTGGTGATACTTGCCTTCTGTTCATCCAAGACTGAAATAAAACGACAACAGTTTGATTAAAACTGTTTACATTATGACCACCGCTGTTCATATCCTAGAATTACTTCACCATTAACCCTTGCCCAAAAGACAAAATTTTAGACTGGTCCAAATTATACACACTTGCAGAAGACAAAATACATGTTACTCAAAAATTGAAATTTATTTCTAGCAGGGTAGAAAACATTGTGGGAAAAGGAGAAAATGCTGGTAACCAGCATTTTCTCCTTTTCCCACAATGTTTTCAAAAGGCTTCTATCTCAGAGATGTAATAACCAGGGATTGTTTGGTAAAGGTTTAAGTCCCACAACACTCATACCAAGGCACTAGCTGCTTGCCCACAGGGACAATAATAAAATCATGCAGGTGTTCATATGATGATGACACTTTTTACCAAACTGTTAATGTCTTGCCTCAAGTTTATAATCTTTCTAACCCATTACCACACAATCCCAACTTTTTACAACCCTGAGAAAGGAGCCTTTTGAAAATATTGTGGAAAAAGGAGAAAATGCCAGTAACCAGCATTTTTTTCCTTTTCCCACCATGTTTTCTGCCCTTCCCAAAACAAATTTCAATTTTTCAGCCAATTTTATTTTGTTGTCTGCAAGTGCTTTAAACTGGATCCAGTCTAAATGTCTTTCGTTTGGTAAAGAGTTAAGCCTAATATTTGAAGTTATGAAGAAAGCTTCATTACCTTATGAATGCCCCTTGTATGTTTTGGAAACAAAGACTGATTTTGCTCATATTGTAGAAATCTGAATCCTCTACCTGATTCGTGTGTTTATTTCTGAGCATCAGCATTTTCTCCTTTTTCCAGAACATTTTGTATTCTTTCAGAGACAACCCCAATTCTTTCTCAACATTCAAAATGTTGTCTTTAAATGATCTCAATTTGAACTAGTCTAAAGCTTTGTTGTTTAGTAAAGAGTTAAGCCTTTACCCCATAAGGCATTTCTATGGAATCTTTAATTGACCCTAAATAACAGCAAGAATGAAGCTGTTTCTTGTGTGTATATGACACCTTTTGATAGCATAGAAAACATTGTGGCAAAAGGTGAAATTGCTCATCACGAGCAATTTCACCTTTTGCCACAATGTTTTCCGAAGGCTCCTACAAGCAATGCGTAGAAATGAGTATCTATGGAATAAAGAGTTAAAACAAGAACGATTTACTTCTTACAACCATCTTTTGCTGAATGTTTTCAATGATAATCTTTTGCAAAAATAAAACTGTGGTCTGCATGTCATAATATCTTAACTCTTTACCAAATGTTAAAATTTAAAACTTGTCAAAACTGAAAGTATCTGTAGACAAGAAAATTCATGAAAGGAAGCCAAATTCATAAAAAATTGTCTTCAAAAGCATAAAAATATTGTGGGAAAAGGAGAAAATGCTGGTTTACCAGTATTTTCTCTTTTTTGAGCAATGTTTTCAACAGCCTTTTTTCTCAAAGTTGTTCATAAAAAGGTTTGGATTGTGTGGTGAAGAAGAATACTCTAAAACAACATACCAGCAGCTCTCTGTCTTGTATCAGTCAGGTTTCTGTTCAGTTCAATCTTGTCTCCTTCATTCTTCTTCACGGTGGTACGGAGTTCTTCTGCAGTCTTTTGTACGGCTTCTTTCTCCCTGATCTCATCATTCAAGGTACGTTTAAGATCCAACATCTCCTTTCTGAGATTCTCTCTCTGTTCTTCACCTGCAATAAGACAGAGGAAAGACATAATTATGAGCCATACTCTATAAACAAGAGGGCCATGATGGCCCTGAAATCGCTCACCTGAGTTTATTGATCAAACATGCACCATCTAGTTTCCCAGTGACCTAGTTTTTTATCAGACATTACCCATTATCAAACACTTTTGAGATATCAATAAGACAAACATTCTGGCCAAGTTTCATGAGTATTGGACTGAAAATGTGGCCTCTACAGTGTACAAAAGGTTTTTCTAAGATTTCATCAAGTGACCTAGTTTTGTACCCGACAAATACCCATTATCAAACTCTTTTGAGACATCACCAAAACAAACATTCTGACCAAGTCTGAAGAGTATCAGGCAGAAAATGTAGCCTCTGGAGTGTACACAAGGTTTTTCTAATATTTGACCCATTGACCTAGTTTTTGACTCCACATGACCCATTTTCAAACTCATTCAAGGTATCACCAGGACAAATATTATGAACAAGTTTTAGGAGTATCAGACTGAAAATGTGTTCTCCAGAGCATACAAAAGGTGTTTATAACATTTGACCTATTGACCCAGTTTTTGACCCAACATGACCCATTTTCAAACTCATCCAAGATATTATAAAGGCAAACATTCTGACTAATTTTCAAGAGTGTTGGACTGAAAATGTGGCATCCAGAGCATATACAAGGTTTTTCTAAGATGTGACCTGGTGACCTAGTTTTTAACCTCCAATGACCCATTTTCAAACCTGTCTGAGATATCATCAAGACAAACATTCTGACCAACTTACAAGAGTTTCGGACTGAAAATGTGGCCTCTAGAGCCTACAAAAGGTTTTTCTAACATTTGACCTAGTGACCTAGTTTTTGACCCCACATGACCCATTTTCGTTCTTGTCCGAGATATCATCCAGGCAAACATCCTGACCAATTTTCATGAGTATCCAACTGAAAATGTGGCCTCTAGAGCGTACACAAGGTTTTTCTAAGATTTGACCTAGTGACCTAGTTTTTGACCCCATGTGACCCATTTTCAAACTCGTCCGAGATATCATCGAGACATCCTGACCAACTTTCATGAGTATCCGACTGAAAATGTGGCCTCTAGAGCATACAAAAGGTTTTTCTAAGATTTGACCTGGTGACCTAGTTTTTGACCCCACGTGACCCATTTTCGAACTTGTCCGAGATATCATCCAGACAAACATCCTGACCAACTTTCATGAGTATCCGACTGAAAATGTGGCCTCTAGAGCGTACAAAAGGTTTTTCTAAGATTTGACCTGGTGACCTAGTTTTTGACCCCACGTGACCCACTTTCCATCTCGTCCGAGATATCATCCAGACAAACATCCTGACCAACTTACATGAGTATCCGACTGAAAATGTGGCCTCTAGAGTGTACAAAAGGTTTTTCTAAGATTTGACCTGGTGACCTAGTTTTTGACCCCACGTGACCCACTTTCAAACTCGTCTGAGATATCATCCAGACAAACATCCTGACTAACTTTCATGAGTATCCGACTGAAAATGCGGCCTCTAGAGCGTACACAAGGTTTTTCTAAGATTTGACCTGGTGACCTAGTTTTTGACCCCACGTGACCCACTTTCGAACTTGTCCGAGATATCATCCAGACAAACATCCTGACCAACTTTCATGAGTATCCGACGGAAAATGCGGCCTCTAGAGCGTACATAAGGTTTTTCTAAGATTTGACCTAGTGACCTAGTTCTTGACCCCACGTGACCCACTTTCCATCTCGTCCGAGATATCATCCAGACAAACATCCTGACCAACTTACATGAGTATCCGACTGAAAATGTGGCCTCTAGAGTGTACAAAAGGTTTTTCTAAGATTTGACCTGGTGACCTAGTTTTTGACCCCACGTGACCCATTTTCAAACTCGTCCGAGATATCATCCAGACAAACATCCTGACCAACTTTCATGAGTATCCGACTGAAAATGCGGCCTCTAGAGCGTACACAAGGTTTTTCTAAGATTTGACCTAGTGACCTAGTTTTTGACTCCACATGACCCATTTTCGAACTTGTCCGAGATATCATCGAGACAAACATCCTGACCAACTTTCATGAGTATCTGACTCAAAATGCGGCCTCTAGAGCGTACACAAGGTTTTTCTAAGATTTGACCTAGTGACCTAGTTTTTGACCCCACATGACCCATTTTCGAACTCGTCCGAGATTTCATCGAGACAAAGATCCTGACCAACTTTCATGAGTATCCGACCAAAACTGTGGCCTGTAGAGCGTACACAAGGTAAAAAGTTGACGACGGACGACGGACGACGGACGCCGGACACAGCACGATCACAATAGCTCACCATGAGCACTTCGTGCTCAGGTGAGCTAAAAAGGACCTTAATGCGTCTGTGAAAAGTATCGACCCAGGATAGCCCATGCAGTCTGCGCAGGCTGATCTGTGCCAAACTTTTCCCTCATTGACCTATTTTCTGTATGTTCAAGGACCATTCTACCCCATGTTTAAATAGGTTGTTTAGAGTGGCTTTTATGGGTAAATAATTATGTGATGTCTTGATTGGTATCATGTGTCTTGGAGATACATTAAGGCTCCATTTGCCTTAGTATGACTCATATAAACTTGTTGTTGGTTGTATTGGGGTTTAACGCCACTTTAACAGCTAAGGTCATATCATGGGGGTCGGTGACGCACATGTGTTTCCTGGCTTTCTCACACCGGTACTAACACAACTTTCTTTCCAAAGCCACCGACTACTTTTCTCACATGCTTCAGCAGAGGTGAGAGGGGAAAATACGCCGGAAAGAAAGTTTGCCTTAACCGGGTATGGAAATCACAACCACCTGGTCATGAGTCCGACACGCTCACCACTGAGCCACCCGGGTGGGTATCATGTATCTTGGAGATACATTAAGGTCCCATTTGCCTTAGTATGACTCATATAAACTGTTAAAGTGGATATCATTGCAGGTATTAGATTTTGCACATTGTCAAATTCTGACCTCATACATAATTTAATTTAGCAAAAAAAAGAGAGAAACCATCTTTCATAAAAGTTGTTTCCTGCCAGCATTCTTTACCTACAAACTATAACAGGTATAATTAGTAGTTTTAATTGCCACTAGGTTGGTATCCTGGTTGACTTTGATGAAAAAAAAGGCACACTTTGATGTCAACAAGGATCCAAATCAATGGCTCCCACATGATCAGGTGTCCAGGCAAAATGCACCTAAATGCACCTAACTGTAACTCATTACCAAATGACAAAGTTTTAGGCTTGTCCAAATCGAAAGCATTTGCAGACAACAAAGTAAAAGTGACTAAAAATTTGACAATTGTTTCGCAAAGGGTGGAAAACATTGAGGGAAAAGGAGAAAATGCAGGTTACCAGCATTTTCTCCTTTTCCCACAATGTTTTCTGAAGGCTTCTGTCTCAGGATCATCCAAAGTCGGGATGGTACGGTAGAGAGTTAATATACGCTGGCAGGTACGTTTGCAGGGTTCTTTTTTGTTCAACATGCAAAAATAGCAAAGAGTTTTAATGATCCGAAAGAAGAAGACTTTTAAAAGCAATGTGGATAAAGGAGAAACTGCTGGTGACCAGCAAATGTTCTCTACCGTTTTTTTTTTTTTTCAGGGTTGTTAATCCTTTACCAAACAATCCCTGGTTTTCACGAACCTGCAAAAAAAGCCTTCTCATAACACTGTGGGAAAAGGAGAAAATGCTGGTAACCAGCATTTTCTCCTTTTCCCACAATGTTTTCTACCTTCCCAGAACAAATTTCGATTTTTGAGTGATGTTACTTTTGTCACTTGCAAATGCTTTCAATTTAGACCAGTCTAAAATTCTGTCATATGGTGAAGACTTAAATAAAAGCATTGTTTCATGAAGAAGGTATAGAGAGTGCCACTACTTCAAACAGAAAGTATTGTGCAAACCTTCTCTGATTTTCCTATTAGCTTCAATCAGATCTCTCCTGATATTGTCTCTTGTCTCCTCTACCATCTTCAGCTGAACCTTGAGCTCACTGACCTCCTTCATGGCAGCCTCTCTCTGACGGTCAAGGTCACGGATCTGGTTGTTTAAGTTCTTGCATTCCTTCTCATTAGCTTCACTGTAAAACATATATACTAACATGATATGTGAATTCGGCTCTATAAACACAATGCAACAAAAACATGGTAAAATGTACGTTATACCATAGAGAGTGACGTCATTTTATGTTGAGTGACATCTTCCTGCATAAAGTCAGTCAGTGCGTTATTCAATGGAACATAATCTAAATCCGCGTTTTTACTGTTAGTATGAGCTTGTTTTCCCTTTTATTATGAGTTGATCATGTTAGAATAGAAATAATCTTCTTTCTATGGTGTTTTATCATTCAATAAACCACATTGTGAGTTATGAGGCACAATAAATAAACCAACAGGCTATCGCCCTCGTGGATTATTTATTGTGCCTCGTAACTCACAACTGTGGTCTATTGAACAATAAGCCACAATAGAAAGTAGATTACTTCTTCAATAGTCACTTTTATTTTGTCGAGTGCAAATGCTTTGGATTTAGACAAATCTGAAATTTTGTTGTTAGCTAATGAGTTAAGTGCTTACCACGAAATCCCCCGTTTTTCCATTCCTGAGGGGAACAGCTTTTTGAAAACCTAGTGGGAAAAGAAGAAAACGCTGGTAACAAGCATTTTCTTTTTCCACAAGTTTTCAAGCTTTCACAGACAACTGGCATCAATATATTTTCAATTTATCCCCTGCAAAAGCTTTCAATTAGGATCAGTATAAAATTTTGTGATTTGGTTTGTTAAGAATGGGACAAGTAACATACCAAGTTTGTTCAAACTGAGATCGGAAGTTTTTCAGTTCACACTCCAGACCATGGATGTTGCTCTTGTCCTGCTCCTGTCGTGCCAGAGATTCGCGCTTCAGCCTCTCATACTCGACATTGGCACTGGCAAGTTCCATGTTCAAGTTGTTGTTCTTCTCCATCAGAGTACTCTTCTCTTGTTCCAACAAGGAAATTGTCTGAAACAGAAATGTTTGTTCCTTTATTTTAGTATTTATGACAAAGTAACAAGTTTTAACGACCCTGATAGAAAGACTTTTTAACACATTAACACACAATCCCTACTTTTGATGGTCCTGAGAAAGAAGCCTTTAGAAAAAACATTGTGGGAAAAGGAGAAAATGCTGCTAACCAGCATTTTCTCCTTTTCCCACAATGTTTTCTACCCTTCACAAACCAGCATTATTTCCTTTTCTTCCTTTTCTGACAATGTTTTCTACCTTTGACAGAACAAATTTTTACTCTTATTTTGTTGTCTGCAAATGCATTCAATTTGGACAAAGCTAAAATTTTGTTGTTTGGTAATGGGTTAAACAGTTAACCCTTACAAAACAGTTCCATGTTACATGACACATGAAAGCTTTTGAAAATGTGGAAAAACACAGAAATGCTGGTCGCCAAGTTTTCTACCCTTGTGTGGAAAGATACAATCACTCACTGTCCTTTTTCAATTGATCACAGTAAGAAAAATAAGCTGGTCACCAAAATGTTCCCCTATTCGCACAAAACAGTTATGGGGTAAATCAAGAATGAACTTACCCATTTTAACATTTAACATTTAACCAAAACAAGACTTGTCCAAATTTAAAGCAGTTGCAGATGACAAAAAAAACCTTGACGTTAGAAGAGTAGTAATCATTGTGAAAGAAAGAGAAAATGCTGGTTACCAGCATTTTCTCCTTTTCCCACAATGTTTTCAGAAGGCTTCTTCCTCTAGGTCGTAAGTAAAACCGGGAATGGTTTGGTAAGGGTGTAGGACAAAAGCCCACTAGGACAAAAGCCCACTGGACAAAAACCCACTAGGACAAAGGCCCAAAAGGACAAAGGCCCACAAAGACAAAAGCCGACCTTTAGTTTTAATCGTTTATTTACTTTAAAAAATTTGTATACATGATGTGACTTGTCCTTAGAAAAGCATAAAACATCATGTGAAAAGCAGAAAATGCTTTCTTACAAAAATGATAAAAAAAAAAAAGATTTAGTAACACTCTTTTATAAACCGTGGGCTTTTGTCCCTCCTGCCAAAATTAACAGTGGGCTTTTGTCCTGGTGGGCTTTTGTCCTAGTGCGTTTTTGTCCTAGTGGGCTTTTGTCCTAGTGGGCTCTTGTCCTAGTGGGCTTTTGTCATAGTGGGTTTTTTCTTCCAGTGGGATTTTGTCCGTTCTCCAGTTAGTAAAGGGTTAAATGAAAATGGAGCTGTATTTGGATATAAACAATAGTATATCATTGTATTAGGACATAAAACAATAGTACATGTATATCTATATAAAGCATACTTGTATCATTTCCCTTTGATCCATATAGTCCACAAATGTTACAGTTCTGTCTGTCTGTTTTTGTAACTGTCTGCCTTTGGTATTTCCCTTAAACATGGTTACTAAATGGGATGTGGTTCAGTAAGATTCATAATCCACTTAAGCATTTTATGTCGGAAATACACAATATAGGCCTACTTCCGTCATCACCTCTTACATGTCTTATTCTAAATGTGGCTGATCAAGATGCTTACAGTTGTGTTAGCCTTTATGTGAATGGCTGTATACAATTTATTCCCTTTTTTCACAATTTAAAACATTTATTCAATGTTGAACAAGTTGTAAATAACTTCATTTTCACACTAAACCAGGGAAAGGTCCGCAAAAATAATTTGTGCCTTATGGCACTCGTTATTTTTGCATACCATTCCCTTTTTCAGCAAATATTTCCCAGTATTAACCACAAGCAGATCAAATAAACTCTATTTCATACACAACAAGTCAAAAACAATTATTATCATTCTTGCATTTAAAATCATTTTTTTCTTCTTCAAGTCGAAATAAATTTCACACATACACACATATATGAAAAATACAGCTGAATCACATTTCAAACATCAGCACTTTTATCATTCAAATTTCACTGGTGATTAGCTATGTATGTAAGACTTTTAAGATATATATCATGGGTATTCAACCTTTTCATTCTATAAACAAAATTCTGACCGAAATTTAAACATTAAACATTATTCATTCAATATCCCTCGATAGAAAAATAATTGCTTCTGTTTCATTTTGTCTATTTGACAAAACCAGAAGCAAATATTAATATTCTGTACGAACACCTCTGATGTATGCAATTAAGCACACATTTTATTTTGAGATCCTTTATACTTTTTTAACCCTTTCCCAAACAATCCCTGGTTTTCACGACCCTAGGATAGAAGCCTTTTGAAAACACTGTTAAATTATGGACTGTCCGAAATAAGAGCACTGGCAGACGACAAATCAAATTGACAGCATTTCGGACGGTACATTGTAGGCCTCTCAAAATTATGGGGCTTGTCTTTTAAAAGATTAGAATACATTGTGGGAGAAAGAGAAACTGCTAGTAACACTTTACTACACATTCCCACCTTTTAATGAGCTTTTTTTAAAAAGGAAGAATTTTTGAAAACATTGTGGTAAAATGGGAAAATGCTGCTAACCAGCATTTTCTCCTTTTCCCACAATGTTTACTACCATATGAGAGTGAGAATTCTGCAAGTGATTTAACATTCATTGTGTAGTCTGCACATGCTTTCAATTTTGTTGTGTCCAGAATTAATTATGTTGTTGAGTTAAAAATTAAAAACTTCTCTTTAGAGAAAAAAGGGTAAGAGATTACATTATCTGTATTCATGCCAAATGACCCACAAATATTTGAAAAGTAATGCCAAGATATGCTCATATACCTTTATCCTGTAATTTTCAAAACTTGTGGTACAAAATATGGAACCAAGGTACTTCAACAGAAATATCATAAAGGATGACAAAATGTCACTGTTAACTAAAGCTTGCAGTGTACTTCTGATGACAGAATTGTGAAAATAGAAGAAACTGCTCAACAAAAACTTTCCTTTTTTCCTATATTTTTTTTTTGTCATAATATCTTCACATGAATTCATTTTTAACACCTTTTTTATTGTAAAACATTTTGTATCCTAACCCACTGAAAGTGCGAAATGTGTAAACCATTGACCAAATAATCCCGAGTTTAAACAACCCTGACAAAAAAGGCTTCTGAATGCAATGTGGGAAAAGGAGAAAATTCTGGTAATTAGCATTTCCCACAATGTGTTCTACTTTAGCAAAAGACAGAAGCTTCGTTGCATTTGATAATGTGGTCAGCAAATGCATCAAATTTGGTTGAAAGCAAAATCTTGTCTTCGGTCAGGATTTAAACCTTTACCAAACAATCCCTGGTTTTTGTGACCTTGAGATAAAAGCCTTTTGAAAACATTGTGGGAAAAGGAGAAAATGCTGGTAACCAGCATTTTCTCCTTTTCCCACAATGTTTTCTACCCTGTTGGACACAAATTTCGATTTTTGAATAACGTTTATTTTGTTGTCTGCAAGTTATTGCTTTCAATTTTTGACCAGTCTCAAATTTTGTTCTTTGGTAAAGGGTTAATTCATTGCTGGTCAGCCTTTTAAAGTCCTAAAAAAAAAATACTACTAGCATAGCAAATTATACGAAGAACAAACATTGATAGAAAGTGATTTTTTTCTTCCTTTTCATTAGCATGGAAAGAACTGTGGAAACAGGAGTGACTGCTTCTTGCAAGGGATGTGACAAGTTTAGAAACTATTTTGGTACGAGTCAATTTCCTTATCTATGCTTTTCTACTCTTATTACCTGGTACTTCTTTTGAGACAAGCTCCATTTCATTTTCATGCTTTATACTTAAGTACGAGGGGGGTTCAATAAGTAATGCCCCTGACCCACTTCCAGTTGTCTGATCTAGCTGAAATTTTGCATGTGTAATGATTTATATCTCTATGGGTTATGTGGCAAATTACAGCTCTGAACTAACTGTTGTTTCTGATTTACAGGTGTTTGAACTGAGTCAGGTGTGAAATGGGAGCCTATCGAGTGACACGCATCACAGGAGACTTTTGATGAAATTAAAGTTACTTATGGTGATAATTCCCTATCATATGACCTTGTAAAACACTGGCATCATGAATTCAAACATGGCCAGAAGTCTACAGTATTATAATTTAAATGACCTTTGGGTTAAAAGAAGTAATATTTACTCATTTTTACTCATTTTTCTATCAGATTTCAGTCACACACCTGACTCAGTTGCTCACATCTAAAAAGTCCCACAGAAAGCGGACAGTGTAGATTAACTCTTTACCAAACAACAAAATTCTAGACTTGTCCAAATTGAAGGCACTTGCAGATGACATAATAAAACTGGGACTCAAAAATTGAAAATGGTTTTGGAAGGGTAGAAAACATTGCGGGAAAAGGAGAAAATATACTGGTTACCAGCATTTTCTCCTTTCACCGCAAAGTTGCCTTCAGAAAGCTAAAGTTATGAAAGGGGGTGCACAGACTACTCCTTTTCCAAACAATCCCTGGTTTTAACGACAATGGAGAAAGGGGCTTTTGAAAACACTAATGGAAAAACAGAAAATGCTAATGGATTAGCCTAAAATTTTGTCATTTGATACAGGGTTAACTCTACCACACAATCCCGACTTTTCACGACCCCAATAAAGAAAGTTTTTGAAAACATTGTTGGAAAAAGGAGAAATGCTGGAAAACAGCATTTTCTCCTTTTTCCAACAATGTTTTCAACCCTTCCAAAATCAAATTTCAATTTTTTAATCACATTTAATTTGTCGTCTGCAAATGTTTTCAATTTGGACAAGCCTAAAATATTGTCGTTTGGTAATGAGTTAACTCTTTACCACACAATCCCTACCTTTGACGACCCTGAGAAAGAAGCCATCAGAAAACATTGTGGAAAAAGGAGACAATGCTGGTAACCAGCATTGTCTCCTTTTCCCAATGTTTTGTACTCTTCTAAAGTCAAATTTACATTTTTGAGTCACACTTATTTTGTAGTCTGCAAATGCTTTCAATTTTGACAGGTCTAAAAAATTGTTGTGTGGTAAAGAGTTAAGGAGTGGTTAAGTTCGCCAAGAATGGTGAAGACATAAAACAACCAATTAGTATTCACTGGAATAATCCCATATATAAATATTTTATCCTCTACAATAGTAGTCGTGTATAAAATTTATGTAGTCTATAGAACATATCTAGTAAGACTATTTAACCCATTACCACACAATACCTGCTTTTGACGACCCTGAGAAAGAAGCCTTCAGAAAACATTGTGAGAAAAGGAGAAAAATGCTGGTAACCGAATCGAAAGCATTTGCAGACGACAAAGTAAAAGTGGCTGAAAATTTTTAATTTATTTTGTAAAGGGTAGAAAACATTGTGGGAAAAGGAGAAAATGCTGGTAACCAGCAATGTTTTTTACCCTTCCCAAATCAAATTTAGATTTTTCAGTCACATTTATGTTGTCGTCGCAAATGCTTTCAATTTGGACCAGTCTATAAATTTGTCGTTTGGTAAAGAGTTAATACCCTGCCAGCACTATAACAGAAACGGGCAATTGCTAGTATTTTGTACACAGACAGACAGACACATTGACAGACGGGTTGATTCTAGCATACCCCCGAAAACATTTGTTTTGCAAGGGGTATGAAAATATTACCTGGCTCTGTTGTATGGGTTTCCCTTTTGATAGCTAACAACTTCTTAACCCTTTACTCCATAGATACTCATTCCTATGCACTGCTTGCAGGAGCCTTTGGAAAACATTGTGGCAAAAGGTGAAATTGCATGTAAAGCTTGCAGGAGCCTTTGGAAAACATTGTAGCAAAAGGTGAAATTGCTCGTGACGAGCAATTTCACCTTTGGCAACAATGTTTTCTATGCTATCAAAAGGTGTCATATACACATAAGAAACAGCTTCATCTTTGCTGTTATTTAGGGTCAATTAGAGATACAATAGAAATGCCTCATGGGGTAAAGAGTTAAAATGAGAAGTAAATATCTTTAGTGATAACAAAAGGTTGTCCAGGTATTTGCATGTCAATGCAGATGACAGAGCTACAAAAATACATTGGCATTTTCTTCAAAACAGGCCCAGCTAAAAACGGTATTATTTATATTTATAAAGACTGCATAACTGTATCCAAAATATTTTGAAGGTTGGCTTCCCTTCCAATATAGGTTTTATTTTAAAAGTTGATATGCCAGGGTTAAACTCTTTATCAAACAGCAAATTTTCGAACTCGTTCAAATTCAAAGCTGCAGACAACAAATTAATGCTTTACCAAGCAATCCCTGGTTTTTATGACCCTGTGACAGAAGCCTTTTAAAAGAAATTGTGGGAAAAGGAGAAAATGCTGGTAACCAGCATTTTCTCCTTTTCCCACAATGTTTTCTACCCTGCTGGGCACAAAGGTCAGTTTTTAAGTTATGTTTGTTGTGGTGTCTGCAAGTTTTTAATTTGGACCAGTCTACAATTTTGTCGTTTGGTAAAGGAATAACCGAGGGTTTATTTATGATACTTTACTCTGAAAGGGTAGAAAACATGGGGAAAAGGAGAAAATGCTGGTTACAAGCATTTTCTCCTTTTACCTCAGAGTTTTCAAAACGCTTTTGCCCCAGGGTCATAAAAAACTCGGGACTGTGTGATAAAGAGTTAACCCATTACCACACAATCCTTATTTTTGATGCCCCTGAGAAAGAGCCCTTTTGAAAACACTGTGGGAAAAGGAGAAAATGCTGGTAACCAGCATTTTCTCCTTTTCTCACAGTGTTTTTTACCCTTCCTAGAACAAATTTCAATTTTTCAGTCACATTTATTTTGTCGTCTGCAAATGCTTTCAATTTGGACCAGTTTAAAATTTTCTCATGTGGTAAAGAGTTAAGCTGAGTGTCTTTAGTAGTGACAGAGTTATCTGAAAATGTCAAAAGTTTTTACATGACAACAACAACAGCAAAAACATAGATGACGATAGCACTACAACAATGCCTCAATGAGTCTTTCAAAAACACATTCAAGCTTAACATTACTAAATTATATCTCACCTGCTGTCTATCGTTTTCAGCCATCAGTAGAGAGTTGTCACGGTCACGTGTCAGCGCGGAGATCTGGTCCTCCATCTCTTCCTTAAGTTTATCGTACCTGTTCTGCATGTCTTCCTTCTCGAGAGCATGTTTGTGGAGGATAGACTCGCGCTCATTCTCCAGCTCACTGCGCTGACGATCCTGTAAGTAGGATTAAATTAATCATTACCTCCAAAAATAGACAAAAATTGGCAGAAGGTTGTAATTTTGTGCTGTCAAGTGCCTTGCTTTTGCACATAGTGGGCTTAACTCCTTATGGAATGACAAATTTTAAACTGGTCCAAATTGAACACATTTACAGAGAATGAATAGAATTACACAAAGTGCTTATGTTTATTCTGCAGCACAAAAAATATCAATTTCAAAGCATTGGAAAAGTTCACGCAAAAGGAGAAATTCCATGATATAAGTAAGTACTGGGTAATTGCATCTAATATCACTGCAATTTCCAAAATAAAGACTTGAAAAATCATACTGGTACATTGGTCAGTTTGTTTTATGCCATGTTTAATTTAAATTTCAGTCATTTTAGCACCACAGCTCACTTGTTCCTTTGTGTTCTGGCTTTCACTAGTACTAGGCTAGGGCTCCGAGTGTCTTGCCCAGGGGGTTCACATGAAAATGCATACGGTGAGGAATGATAGAATCTCTAGATGACAGATCCTAAACATGCACCATTGAGCCACGCATGACCCCTTCAGCTCCCTTTTGAATGTATGGCTTGCAACATCAGGGGTGTGCAATTTTGGAATTTCCCCACTTGCCCACGGACAAGTTCCACTGAATTTCCTACTTGTCCGAATTTAAAGTTTACCGGTACTTGTCCTTTTCCCCCCACAGCAACTGCATGTAGCGAAAGGCTATATTTCAACACGGGTTATGCAAAACTAGGAATAAATAGAGGGTATGAGGATCGTCATTGATGTAAATATGACATCTCCTTATTTGGTTTGGCTAAAAAATTCACCTGCCCGCGGACAAGTGCTCTGGAAAACTGGACAAATTCACTTGTCTGCAAGCAAAAAGTCCCAAGTGGGCAAGTTGGGCATAGGAATTCCACATCCCTGAACATGCAAAAAGGGGCATTCAGTCATTTGCGTAAAGTGTTCTTTCAGATCTACCTGCGCAGTCTGCCCAAGCTAATCCGACACGGCACTGAATGACTAAATTAGATTTTTGATACAGTAGACTTGCACAAAATAGAAAATTACATAAAAACATAAAGTGTCATTGCGGATTAGCTTAAGTGTATTGCGCAGGCTGATCCAAGATGACACTTTACACAAATGTCCGACCAAAACTAGCCATGGCCAAAGACTTCTCATATCAATTACCTTCTCCCTGCTCATTCTATCCACATCATCCTCGTGGGCTTGTTTCTCCTGGGTCAAGGCCATTTGCATGTCCCGTTCAAGTTGACCCAGTCTCTTTTGGAGCTCATCTTTGGAGTGGTCATATTTCTCAAGGTCTCCTTCTTTCTCTTGGACCAGGCGGGTAATTTCACCTGAAAGGTAGCAAAATCATCTAATTCTTAACCATGGCTAGGCAGACACAGATTAATACCTAAAGTACAGATCAACAGATGAACAGGAACAGGAAGCAAGATCTTTCCAACATTCCTTCCAAAACACCATTCCATATTCACCAACCATTCTTAAGAATGTTCTATATCTTATTATCCAGAATGTTCTACATTTGTAAGTAACACAACATCTGATTGGCTAAACCGAATAGCTGTTTACTTTACAAATATAGAAAACCTTGGAAAATAAGACCAAGAATATTCTCAAGAATGGTTGGTGAATACTGGCCCTGGACTATGACTGAGAAAGACCTATGACCAAAGCAATATGGTTCTTTTTTTATCCCATTACCACACAATCCCTACTTTTGACGCACTTGAGAAAGAAGCCTTTTGAAAACACTGTGGAAAAAGGAGAAAATGCTGGTAACCAGCATTTTCTCCTTTTCCCACAGCGTTTTCTACCCTTCCCAGAACAAATTTCTATTTTTCCATCACCTTTATTTTGTCATCTGCAAATGCTTTCAATTTGGACCTGTCCAAAATTTTCTCATGTGGTAATGAATTAACGTAAAATATTACATAACGTCCCCTTCACACAGAGTATAAGGTCAGTTGCATACGATAAAAATGATCCTACCTTGTAGGTTTTCTTTTCTGACTAGCAGTTCTTGGTTTTCAACCTCTAGTTGGTTTTTCTTCACCTCAAGCTGGGCAGCAGTCTGCTGGGACTCGTACAGACTACCCTCTAGTCCCTCCTTGTCCATCCTCAGTGCAGCAATCAGTTCACTTTGCTGTCTGTTTTCACGCTCAGTGGCAGTGACCTGAAAGGATATTATATACATGTATTGATTGTTTGCTGACCCATTTCTGCACAGGTCAATTCTAGATGAATCAAAAACTGTTACAAAAAAACACTGAAGATAAACATTTGAAGAAAAGGTAACATGCAACAAGAGTGGCAAATTGTTGCAAGATACGCCCGTCACACCACCAGTTGTCAAGGGGCAATGCTAATCGTAAAGGGCAGGTAGAGGAAAATAGCAGTGCAGCAGATTATGATTCTTATGCACTGCACTCCATAATTTTTCAACAATCATGCATACCAAATCTGAAGATGTTTAGACTGAAATGACAAAGTTACATTCTGGACAAGCAGAAAATGCTGTGAAAATAACGATCAAAGGGAAATAACTCAAAGACAGCATGACGTAGAGTTACAGTTCTTTTGCACTGCACTCTGTATTATTGCAACAAACACAAACGCCAAGTTTCAAGTCAATCAGACCAGAGATGACAAAGTTATGCTCTGGATAAGCAGAAAATGCTGTAAAAATGATGATCAAAGGGAAATAACTCAACACATGGTAGAGTTAAGGTTCTTTTGCACTGCACTCTGTATTATTGCAATAAACAAAACTGCCAAGTTTCAAGTCAATTAGACTTGAGATGATAAAGTTATGCTCCAGACATAACACTAGACGCTGCCCACACTGGCCCACCCAGACGCCATGAGTGATCCCATAATATGTCCCATCATCGATGGGCGTATAAAAAGGGACAATGGACATTTGCATCAAGTGGCTGGTAGGCCCACGATATTTCATATCCCTCCAAAAGCAAACTCCAATATTTCAGAATAATTTATTTCATCGTCTCCAAAATCTTCAATTTGGGCTGGTCTATAATTTTACTGTTTGGTAACCAGTTAACCAATTACCAAATGACAATATTTTAGGCTTGTCCAAATCGAAAGCATTTGCAGACAACAATATAAAAGTTCTAAAAATTCAAAATTTGTTTTGTGAAGAGCAGAAAACATTGCGGGAGAAGGAGAAAATGCTGGTTACTCGAGAAAATGCTGGTTACCAGCATTTTCTCCTTTTCCCACAATGTTTTCTAAAGGCTTCTTCCTGAGGGTTGTCAAGGTTGGGATTATGTGGTAAACGTTAACTCTTTACCAAATGACCAAATTTTGGACTAGTCCAAATTGAAAGCATTTGCAGAAGACAAAATAAATTCTACTGAAAATTTCAACTTTGTTTAGGAAAGGATGGAAAAAATGGTGGGAAAAGGAGAAATTTCTCCTTTTCCTAAAAGAATTTTTTTAGAGTCTGGATTATGTGGTAAAGGGCTAAGGGATATTTACCCACTAAGCAAGATCCAATAAATGCACATTCAAAAAGTACCTGTTTTTAACACCCTGCATTTCTATCCCACCTCAAAAATCTTCTTCTCCAAATACAAAAAATCAACTTGACATTTTTGCTGACTTCTGTATTGCATTATTAATGACTAAAGTTAATGGAGTTACAGCTCTGAATCAATATGCAAAATGAAATAACAGCAAGAAGATCCCAAACAAAGGGGAAGAATTCAAGATAATACAGAGCAAATGAGTTGCCTCCCTTCATTGACCTTCTTTACAACAAATAACAACTTTTTAAAGAGTTAACCCAAATGGAGGAGCCTGTAGAAAACAATGTGGGGTAAGGAGAAAATGCTGGAAACAAAAAAGCATTTTTCCACAATGTTTTCCAAAGCTTCTTTTTTCAAAGTTGTGAAAAGTCAGTACTGTGTGGTAAACAGGGTTAAGACAATAAATGCTGGTAGAGTCATTACAGATATAAACACCACGGCAAAGGAACAATGGCTTGATACAACAATTCCTCCTTTTACCACTATGTTTTTTAAAAGAAATCTGCCGACATACAAAATGAAATTTTCTGCAGGACAAGCAAAGGGTTAACTCATAACCAAACGACAAAATTTTAGGTTTTTCCAAATCGAAGGCATTTGTGGACGAGAAAATAAAAGCGATTCAATATTTGAAATTTGTTTTGTGAAGGGTAGAAAACACTGTGGGAAAAGGAGAAAATGCTGGTTACCAGCATTTTCTCCTTTTCCCACAATGTTTTCTAAAGGCTTCTTTCTCTGGGTCGTCAAAAGTAGGGATTGTGTGGTAATGGGTTAATGCTACATACCTGTACAATCAATTCACCCTTATCCTGGGTAAGGCCCTCTTTCTCCTTGCTGATACGCTGTAACTGATTCTGTAGTTTCTCTACATCTTTACGGGCCGACACTAGTTCCTCCGCTAATGCCTGCTTCTGTCTCGAAATCTGAAATGGATAAATACTCCAATGGGTGTCTGATTGGCAGAGTTATAAAATGGCACCTCTTAAAGTTTCCAATAAATTATCATTACCTTCCTTGTAAAGTGCTTCACATGTATATCCATTTTCTGGGTTTAACTAACTACCACACAATGACAACTTCTGACGACCATGAGGAAGGAGCCTTTAAAAACATTGTGGGGAAAGGAAAAAAATGCTGGTTACCAGCATTTTCTCCTTTCCTATGAAGTATTTTTCCCTATCAAAGCCAAATTGCATTATTTAACTTTTACCAAACAATCCTGACTTTCAACACCTCAAAGAAATAAGCCTTTTGAAAATATTGTTGGAAAAGGAGAAAATGCCGGTAACCAGCATATCGCCATTTCTAACAATGTTTTCTTCCCTATCAAGGAATTACCGTATAACGGTTTTTTTTACTGCTGTAAAAGTTTACGAATTTGAGCTAAAAACACGTGATTTAAATTTTTACGATTTAATTTTTTACTAATTCTTAACATGCGTAAAAATTTACAGCATTAAAAATATCAGTGCATCGTCCACTCTTTCATTTAGATTATAAGTGTACTGTTGAAAGAAAAGTGTCACTCTTTGTTTGGCGTGCGAATAGCGGTAATTGTTTTGACTTGTGAATAACTGTTTGAACAGATACCTGTATGGTCATAATTGATAACTAACTGTGGAGGCATATTGTCATCGTCATTACTTTTTTCACTCTGTTTAGAAAGCGCTCCTTTACCTCATCGAAATTTTAAAACCTCGGATTTTGCAGTTGTACAGCCACGTCTTTTCACATGACCCATTTGTGACTTTTTTGGAGCGGCCCAATGCCAAGTCAAATTCTCATCACCCCCATAATCAACGTGTCGAGTATCATGAAGGTGCCTCGTTTACGTGGTGTCAAAGCATTTTTAACCTGAATATTCAATTCACGCACTGTACGGACTGGAATTCTCTGTTAGTTTTCAGTTTGGGCACGGAAGCCGTGGCTTAAAATATCCAAATAGAGATGACTGATTGAGAGAAATCATATCACACAAGTGAAAAAATTCTTATATTGCGTGTATTTAGTGCACAGGTATTACATACTGATAACCCTTTATTTCATATCGATACAGTACTACGGTTTTACGCTGTAGTTATTTACGCGTCGAATTTTTACGAATCTTTTTGATGCGTAAAAATAAGTAAAAATTGGCAGCACGTAAAAAAAACCCGTTATACGGTATTCCATCATATGAGCCGAATTTAAACTGTCGTCTGCAAATGCTTTCAACTTGGACAAGTCTAGATTTTTCTCGTGTGATACAGGGTTAAGCTACTTTGAAATTGTCGTCTGCATATTCTTTCAATTTGGATAGGTCAAAAAAATTCCCGTGTGGTAATGGATTAACCAGTACAGGTCAGACATTATAATACTTTCCACATGACTATAGTCCCTGAAGCATGGACCATTCCAGAGTTTCTAATTACAAAACTAATGCTTTAACCACAAAGACCATTTTGAAACTGAAAAGAGTTATAAAAGCATGCTAAACTTTCCAACAAACTTTGCATAATTTATTTGAAGGTTGCCATACATTACATCTGCTTTTGTTGAAAGCAAACCTGAAATTTGATACCAACGCTGCAATGCCAAATACAGTATGATCGTTTTCACTGCTAACCCATTACCACACAATGACGACTTTTGACGAGCCTGAGAAAGAAGCCTTTGTAAAACATTGTGGGAAAAAGAAGGTTACCAGCATTTTCTCTTTTTCCCACAATGTTTTCTCACCTTCACAAAACAAATTTTCAGTCACTTTTATTTTGTCGTCTGCAAATGCATTCGATTTGGACAAGCATAAAATATTGTTGTTTGGTAATAAGTTAACTCATTACCAAATGACAACATTTTAGACTCGTCCATATTCAAAGCATTTGCAGACATAAAAATAAAAGTGGCTGAAAAATTGAAATTTGTATCGAAGAGGTTTGAAAACAGTTTGGGGAAAGGAGAAAATGCTGGTTACCAGCATTCTCTCTTTTTCCCACTATGGTTTCAAAAGGCTTCTTTCAGGTCGTCAAAAAGTCGGCATTGTGTGGTAAAGGATTAAAATAAACATGAAATCACAATATCTGTACTTGAAAAATTGGCTTTTATTTACCAGCCATGTTCATCAAAAAAGGAGGTTTCACACATCTCTGTGACATATCTTACTGAGCAACACATAATTA
Source organism: Tridacna crocea (assembly GCA_943736015.1). Classification (NCBI taxonomy): domain Eukaryota; kingdom Metazoa; phylum Mollusca; class Bivalvia; order Cardiida; family Cardiidae; genus Tridacna; species Tridacna crocea. The sequence goes on along the minus strand of OX031072.1, from coordinate 30,637,860 downwards.
GGGATCCTTAAAACCCCTTAACTCTTTACCAAACGATAAGATTTTAGACTGGTCTGAATTGAAAGCACTTGCAGATGACAAAATAAGCGGAACTTAAAGATTAAAATTTGGTTTGCAAAGAGTAGAAAACACTGTGGGAAAAGAAGAAAATGCTGGTTACCAGCATTTTCTCCTTTTCCCACAGTGTTTTCAAAAGTTTTTCTCAGGGTCGTTATAAGTCGGGATTGTGTGGTAAATTCAGATTTTTCCAAATTGAAAATATGTGCAAACAAACATTTAAATGAAGTTTAACTCTTTACCGCACAACAAAATTTTAGATTGTTCCAGATTGGAAAGCATTTGCAGACAACAAAACAAATGTGACTGCAAAATTGAAAATTGTTTTGAAAAGGGCAGAAAACGTGGGAAAAGTAGAAAATGCATGTTACCAGCACTTTCTCCTCTTCCCACAATGTTTTTAATAGGTTTCCTTCCTATGGTCGTTAAAAGTCGGGATTGTGTGGTAATGAGATAAACGATGAAATTCGTCTTTAACCCTTTACCACACAATGACAACTTTTAACAACCCATGAGGAAGAAGCCTTTTGAAAACCTTGTGGGAATAGGAGAAAATGCTGGTAACCAGCATTTTCTCCTGTTCCCACAAAGTTTTCTTCTCTATTGAAGCAAACTTGCACCATTTAAGTCACTTTGAAATTGTAGTCTGCAATTGCTTTCAATTTGGAGATGTCTAACATTTTTCTGTGTTGTAATGGGTTAATGGAGTAGAAAACATTGTGGGAAAAGGAGAAAATACTAGTAACCTTTTCCCACAATGTTTTCAAAAGGCTACTCCTACAGGGTAGTTAAATTTCGTGATTGTGCAGTAAATGGTTGAAATGTCTAAACAATGAACGGTCTGAATCATGAGGTAGACTTTTCCTTTGTCATGCAGAATATTAACTGATAGCAAAAATATCAGACCAGGTCAGCAAGCGCTAACTGCGCAGGCTGATCTGGGTTGATACTTTTTGCATTTAATTCCCCTGACAGGGCATAGGTTAAATCATATTCAAACATGACACACGTGAATTTGTCTCTATAAACACAGTGCAAGGAAAGCGTGGTAAAATCTGCAACAATCCATGTAGAGTGACGTGCAATGAGTGGGTTATTCAAGGGAACATAATCTTCATCCACATGTTTACTAAACGTTTGAACTTGTTTTCCTTTCATCCGCATGTTTACTACAAGTTTGAACTTGTTTTCCTTTCATTAAGAATTGGCCATGTTAGAATAGAAATAATCTTCTTTTTATTGTGGTTTATCGTTCAATAGACCATGTTGTGAGTTATGAGGCACAATAAATAAACCACTCACGCTATCGCCCTTGTGGATTATTAATTGTGCTTCATAACTCACAACTATGGTTTATTGAACAATAAACCACAATAGGAAGAAGATTATTTCTTACCAAACGACAATATTTTAGGCTTGTCCAAATCAAAAAGCATTTGCAGACGACAAAATAAAAGTGACTGAAAATTTGAAATTCGTTTTCTGAAGGGTAGAAAACATTGTGGGAAAAGGAGAAAATGCTGGTTACCAGCATTTTCTCCTTTTCCCACAATGTTTTCTAAAGGCTTCTTTCTCAGAGGCGTCAAAAGTACGGATTGTGTGGTAATGGGTTAAGCACTTCATTAGTTAACCCTTTCCCAAACAAGCCCTGGTTTTAACATGTCTGCAGTACAAGTCCTTTGAAAACGAGCAATTTCTCCTTTTCCCACAGTGTTTTCTACCCTTTTTGAGAACTTTCTGCCATTTTCTCAAAATCTAAAATTGTCGTCTGCAAATTCTTTCAGTTTGGAAGAGTCCAAAATTTGTCGTTTGGGAAAAGGTTAACATAATCCATGCGTCTGTAACACTTACGGCATTCAGTTGTTCAGTTATATCAGCTTTCTCTCTATTCAGGACCATGATCTCATCCTCCAGCTGCTGCCTTGTCATCTCATTCAGCTCTATAGTCTGGTTCAGACCTTGTAGAGAGAAAATGAAATGGATAAATTCTCTGTATTCACCAACCATTTCATGCTAGTTTCTTAACCCTTTACTCCATAGATACTCATTTTGAGGTATTAATAACAGACAGCTTTTGTAATAGGGCTGGGGCGATATCATCGATGCATCGGTGCATCGTGATATTTTTGCTGGCGATAGTATATCGCGATACTAACTCGTTGTATCGATACTTGGCGATACATTTACGTCATGTCGTGTGCAGAGTGTGTGAGATCACGTATCATGTAAATGATTCATGTATAAAATAGGAAAAAAAATATGCACAGTTTGTCTCTGCTATACATACAAGATCGTTAAAAAACTCGCCCTAGAAACAATGAAATTCATAAAACTTTGTAATTTGGGGAATAATTTGAAGCGAAATGTTTACAGTCACTCGCTCATGCTTAGGGTTTTCCAGGTTTTAAATATAGATGCTAATTCGGAACCTTCTAAAGTTATCATATTTTCTTCGTGTCCAAAAAGTTGCGGCTGAGTTTTGATCGGTTTGCCTCCTTACCCGTTTTACAAGGACTGTAAAATAAAATAAAGCATTAATTAACAAGGTCATTTGATTTAGGGGACGAATATAAGCTGCAATTTGATTATTTGCTAGCGAAAGATAGCACAGTTTGAATTGTCTTTGTTCTTTTTAAATAACTAATGAATGAGATGCGTATCAGCAACTGTCTTCCGAAGTTGACTATAGTGCGGGTTTTGACGCTGGGAAATTGAATTGATGTCTTTCAGGCTGAAAAATATCTGCCTAATTGTCAATCTGACGCATTAAGTTATGATCTAGAGCTTCAAATAACCTAGTTTTAATGCATCCGGCAGAAATATGGGCCAAACACGATCAGTATAAATGCAAAAGACACACGCATGATCATGAAGCTGGCGAGTTATTTATGACAACGTAATAAAGGTGTTAATCCTCTGATCTAATGTAAAAGGACCGATTTTAAAGTTTCCTGCTATTCAAAATGACAAACTGATGTCAAATCATGTAGTAATACTTCTCCAAAAATTATTTGTCACGAAAAAATCGATCGCCAAAAGACCGTGAAAACCCATGACACTACAATGATCAGCATGGCATCGTCCGATCAGAGGGACTTAAAACTATCTTCTCATTTTTAATAGTGAAGTTCAACAGTGGATTTACACAAATCTATGAATAAAACAGTAAGTTGAGGCTAAAATGCTGTTCATGAGTGAAGAAATTGTTGTTTTAGGAAATGAAAATACAGATCTACGTGGTGGGGGGAGTCTGCAAATGCTTGAAATATGTCTATTTTTTTTTTAAACTTTTGAAAATTAAAAATAGAGGACCAAAATGAATGATATTGAATGAAGCAAAAACTCTAAATGGTACTGCAAAACCAGTGATTTTTGAAGTACAAAACAAAGCATCCTTATAAACTTAATATCATGTAGACAAACTGTCATGGTATTTAAAGCCAAAAGGCATTCTCAGTTAAATGGAGACACCGATTGTACAACAGATAACTAGTTGGTGTTCTCTTCAGATTACAAAACAATAATCATTTGTGATTTCAACCTGATTGCCCAGCACTACCGATCTGATAGATTTTGTACAGGAACTGGACCAGTTCGATGGTATCTCACATACCTACTTGTTTTAGCAAACATTTGGATTGATTTTGCCAAAAATGGTTGCACAGTTTGAGAAAAGGTTCCTAAAGTCTTTGAAGAGCTTATAACTGTGAACATGTAGATCTATTTATAAAATCTTGTTTGCGCATATCACATGAAAACAGTCTCTCTTTTAATAGACTGTCATTAAGTTAATCTGGACCAATTAAGTATCGTGATATTGTATCGTATCGCCTGTCTGGTATCGCGATAGTATCGCGATACATTTTTCTTGGCGATACCCAGCTCTATTTTGTAAACATTGTGGGAAAAAGAGAAATTGCTCGTAACGGGCAATTTCTCCTTTTCCTACAATGTTTTCCACTCAATCAAATATTTGTATCCTCATTTGTCCACATTTTTGACATCATATCTTTATTTGCTGCTGAAATGGAAGAGCTTCAATTTGACATATCAGATAAAGGGTTAACTCTTTACCACACGACAAAATTTTAAAAAGGTCAAAATTGAAACCATCTGCAGACGACAAAATGAATGTGACCGAAAAATTAAAACTTGGTTTGGGAAGGATAGAAAATACTGTGGGGATAGGAGAAAATGCTGGTTATCAGCATTTTCTCCTTTTCCCCCAGTGTTTTCAAAACGCTTTTTTCTCAGGGTGGTTAAAAGTTGGGATCGTATGGTAAAAGGTTAAACTACAGGTAAACTACAACACAAATTATAAAATCAGCCCAGAAATATCTATTTGTATTTTTCATTCAATCCTTTCACTTCATGTTTAACCCTTTACCAAACAACAAAATTTTAGACCAGTCCAAATCGAAAGCATTTGCAGATGACAAAACAAAAGTGACTCAAGAATTAAAATTTGTTTTGGGCAGGGTAGAAAACGCTGTGGGAAAAGGAGGAAATGCTGGTTACCGGCATATTCTCCTTTTTCCACAATGTTTTCTATCCTTTACTGAACAAATTTCAAATTTTCAGTCACTTTTATTTTGTTGTCTGCAAATGCTTTGGATTTGGACAAGCCTAAAATATTGTCGTTTGGTAACGAGTTAAATTCAGTATTGTGGGAATAAGAGTTAAACTACGCACCAGCTTTTTCTGTGTCCAGATCCATCTTCTCTTGTTCAACACGGACAAGTTCCTCTCTGATACCAGAACGTTCTTGTTCTAAAGCTTGCTTCTCTCCATATACTGCTGCCTTCTCTGCCTCCATCTGAATAAGTAAAGGCTCAAAATTAAGGAATCTTAACTCTGAACCAAATGACAAAATTTCAGACTGATCTAAATTGGAAGAACTGGCGGATGACAAATTGACGAGGAACGAATTGGAAGGAAATTATTTTCCCTTTTTTGATGATACTAAGTGCCTGTAAGGTATGAAGCACGGGATTCGTGATCGGCAGGTTTTACATGTAGCTGTACATGTAGCTGGTACAAGGTTCAATCAGCTTTGTAAGGGCAACGCGTACAGATGTTTTTTCTTTGTGAAAGTAAGCGTGCATACCCATGGAATAGCAGTGCAGCTGTAAAACACGGTCGCTTATTCATTGTAAGAATACATCGATACATGAGTAACATTTACAAAAGAAATCACTTGATTTTCACAGGCCTTGTTTTTGTCATACACAATTTATTTATTCTCGGTAGTTTAAGATCAAATTCGTTGAATGAGGCCCAACATTCCATGGTACTAGACGCTGATCAAGCTCTATCAAGTGCTAACATACCAAATACCATTTGAAATAAATATAATCTATATTTATGTTGACTTAGTGTTGTATGATGAGAAATTCTAAAGGTTAAGGGAACTGGTAGTCTACTGTAGTCTTTACCTGCATAATGATCTTGTTCAGATCAATCTTGTCCTGACCAAGTCCCTCATTAAGGGCCTGCATCTTCAACAGGGCATCTTTAAGGGCAGCCTCTTCAGCTTTAGACTTGTGAAGCTCAGACTCTAGTTCAGTCTTCACCATCTCAGCTTTCCCAAGGGCTTCACCTGTAGTAGTAGTAGTAGTAGTAATAGTGAAGGACTAGAAGGAGTGAAGTGACTTAACTCATTACCATATAACAAATTTTGAACTGGTCCAAATTGAAAGCATCAAAAGATGATAAATCTAATGTGGATCAACTGCTGAGATATGTTTCTGAAAGGTTACAAAACACATGAAAGGATTGTGTGGTAATAGGTTGAATAAATGTGACTCAAAAATTGAAATTCGTGCTGGAAAGGGTAGAAAACATTGTTGAAAAAGAAGAAAATGCAGGTTACCAGCATTTTCTCCTTTTGCCACAATGTTTTCAAAAGCTTCCTTTCTCAGGGTCGTTAAAAGTTGGGATTAGCATCAGAATCTACTTTAACCGTATACTCCATAGATACTCATTTCTACGCATTGCTTTTAGGAGCCTTTGGAAAACATTGTGGCAAAAGGTGAAATTGCTTGCTTTTGTCACAATGTTTTCTATGCTATCAAAAGGTGTCATATACACATAAGAAACAGCTTCATCCTTGCTGTTATCTAAAGTCAATTAGAGATACCATAGAAATGCCTTATGGGGCAAAGGTTTAAAATAAAGGATCCACTTTGTCTTCATCTTTCATTCATGTTTGAGGGAAATCATACATGAGTTTATCAATATGATGTCAGATAAAGTTTGAATCCCATTTTTTTTCCACAAAATTGGGATTTCTAAATATAAAGAATGTTCTTTATCACAGTACAGTTAGATCATAGATCTAAGCTGACAGAGACTTTGAACTATACTTTCAAAATGGATGAAATATCCATTATATATATAACACTGCTTAACTCATTACCAAACAACAAAATTTTAGGCTTGTCCAAATCAAAAGCATTTACAGACAACAAAATAAAAGTGGCTGAAAATTTGAAATTTGTTTTGTGAAGAGTAGAAACCATTGTGGGAAAAGGAGAAAATGCTAGTTACCAGCATTTTCTCTTTTTCCCACAATGCTTTCTAAAGGCTTCTTTCTGAGGGTCGTCAAAAGTCGGGATTGTGAGGTAAGGTGTTAACTATACCAAACGACAGTATTTTAGGCTTGTCCAAATCAAAAGCATTTGCAGACAACAAAATGAAAGTGGCTGAAAATATGAAATTTGTTTTGTGAAGAGTAGAAACCATTGTGGGAAAAGGAGAAATGTTGGTTACCAGCATTTTTTTTCTTTTCTCACAATGTTTTCAAAAGGCTTCTATCTCCGGGTCGCAAAAAGTCGGAATTGTGTGGTAATGAGTTAAAGGGCCATGCTGTGGCTATAAGTAAACAAGTGTGGAGTCCACATTTTTTTTTATTAAAATAATACCTGTTAATCCATTACCACACAATCCCTACTTTTGACCACCCTAACAAAGAAGCCTTTTGAAAACATTGTGGGAAAAGGAGAAAATGCTGGTAACCAGCATTTTCTCCTTTTCCCACAATGTTTTCTATCATTCACAAAACAAATTTCAAATTTTCAGTCACACAATCCCTACTTTTGACGACCCTGAGAAGGAAGCCTTTTGAAAACATTGTGGGAAAAGGAAAAAATGCTGGTAACCAGCATTTTCTCCTTTTCCAACAATGCAACAATGTTTTCTACACTTAAGGTAGTGGACCCATAATAGGCCTAGTGCAGTATGGCATAAAAGTTTCTTGATAGTTGATAAAGACAGATTTGTACAGATATAATACTTTTGCACATTTCTAACTGGGCAGAAATCCCTTTGATGTCTATCTTGAAATTATTTGTTGATTTTTTTCCAAGTTTCCAGAAAAGGGAGGTAATTATCGTATTCATTTGTATTGAGAATAGAGCGGTTTTAGATTTATAAATGATAATTCTAGGAAGGACAAAAAGGAAAAAGTGGCTCGGTTAAAGTTGTACAATAATACTAATTTTTTATCTTAGCAAATTTTGTAGTACAATATCATAGTTGAAATAGCTGTTTTCTATTACGGGTCCACTACGTTAATAAAACAAATTTCATTTGATCAAGGTTACAAATTTCAAATTTTCAGTCACTTTTATTTTGTCCACTGCAAATGCTTTTAATTTGGACAAGTCTAAAATTTTGTTGTCTGGAAATGAGTTAAAGTATGGAAATAATTCAGAAGATGACAATCTGTTATTGTATGGTTCGTCCAAGAGTTAGAGGCTGGCAGAAAAATTAATTTCTAAAGTCAGATAAAAAGTAAACAACAGATTGAGCAACTTCGCAAATTTTTAACCTAGTTTTAAAACTCAACTTTCTACAAATGACTACCACTTATTCAGCATTATCTCCCGCTAAATGGCATTCTATAAATACTCATCTATCTAATTTGGGCATCCTGGGTACAGAACTGTACACTTTCCTATGCGACAACCGTTGCTTTGAATTTTAAATAAAATAAACGTTTACTCAATAAAATGCTACCTCGTGCAATTCACTCAGCTATGATCAGCAGTCTAAAGCTGGTCTCATTTCTCCTGAAACGTATTGATAAAAGCTGTTTTCTACATTGCTACTTTATAGAGTGTAATACTACAATTTCCCCATATCGGGGCTAGTGATGCGTCATATAAGACAGGTCGAATCTTCGAAGAATATGATATGCGCAAACAACGCTTATTCAAAAACCTAGGAGAAAGAAAGACAACTCTTACCAACTTCCTGTCTCTGTTGGTCCAGTACCTCCTTGTCCAGGAGAGCTCTGTTCAGTGCTTCCTTTGTAGCAACTAATTCTTCCTTCAGACCAGAGTTCTTGTGCTCTTGTTGTTCAATAATACGTTGACTGTCAATGAAAGAGAATCACGATTTTTAACTACATTGAGAAAGAAGCCTTTTTGACAATATTGTAGGATCTTCTCCTTTTCCAACAATATTTTCCACCCTTCCCAAAACAAATTTCAATTTTTGAGTCACTTTTATTTTGTTGTTTGCTTATGCTTAATTTGAACTAGCCTAAAATTTTGTCGCTTGGTAGAGCTGACACTTCACCACACAACAAAATCGTAGACTTGTCCAGATGCTTGTTTCCAGCATTTTCTCTTTTTCCAACAACCTTTTCAAAAGCTTTTTTCGTTATGGTCATTAAAAATCAGAATTGTAATGTAAAGGGTCAATGAATAATCTATAGCAGAGATATTTTTCATCTGGCTACAGTCCCACTTTTGTGATGAGGAAAAAATGCTTTATGGCTATGTTCTTGATTATAATATTGATATATATTATATTTCATGAGTCTATTTTTAGAAATGTTATGGGTAAAGAAATGACGTAATTTAAGCTGGGGGAATTATTTCCCCGTCACAGTGAATATTATCCTCCTGCCAAAAATCTGATTAATTGACTTTAGATCACTAGTTTTAGAAGTGGCATTCGTTGACAAGATAATCAGAGGAAATATGATACATAATTTATTTCATCAGCTTGAGGTTAATATGGGGAAATATTTGCTGAAAAAGGGAAAGGTCCGCGAAAACAACTTGCGCCTTACGGCACTCGTTATTTTCGCATACCTTTCCCTTTTTCAGCAAATATTTCCCAATATTAAACACAAGCTGACGAAATAAACTCTATTTCTCTTTCCCATTAACCCATTACTACACAATCCCTACTTTTGACGACCCTGAGAAAGAAGCCTTTAGAAAACATTGTGAGAAAAGGAGAAAATGCTGGTAACCAGCATTTTCTCCTTTTCCCACAATGTTTTCTACCCTTCACAAAACAAATTTCAAATTTTCAGTCACTTTTATTTTGTCGTCTGCAAATGCTTTCGATTTGGACAAACCTAACATTTTGTCGTTTGGTAAAGAGTTAAGCACACAATCCCGAGCTTTGAGATTTTGAAGATGCAAATGACAACAGGGCTATAACAGTACCTGGACATGTCCTCCAAAAAACAAGCTGTTACAAATCAGAAAGAAGACAAAATACAAACCATCTTTCATTTTCCTTGATCTGTCGATCCTTGTCCTTAATGATGTCATCTTTCTCATCCTCAAGGTTATCTCTCTGTCTCTGTAGTTCTGTGTTAGCTGCCTGAAGCTTCTCGTTCTCGCTGTTCAGACCTTCGATCTGTTCGTTCAGCTCATTACGAACCTTCTCCAACTGTTGTTTTTCGTTGCTTGTGAGACCAAGTGCATTCTTCACACGATCACGGTCACGAGTGGTGTCCTCTCTGTCTCGTCGTCTAATAAAAATTTGATAACAATTTTCATCACGTATCCTCCCTTGTTTTCGGTGTAATATACCCATTACTGATTTTCTTACCTTATTCATGTTTGATAGCACAACTGTGTGACATCATTTTTGACGTCATTTTGTACACATTTCATACAAGTGAATGGGTCTTATGGAAAATACTGCGGGTGCATTTATGAATGTTTTTGCATCATCTGATCTATATTTTGTGATATATCATTATGTGACAAAAAGAATCTGACATTTGTGGGTGTCTGAGATAAAATTTTATTAAACTCGTCAACGAAAATATTAATAAGCTCGCCAAAGGCTCACTTAATAACATTTCCCTAGACTCGTTTAATAAAATCTTTTCTCAAAAGCCAAATCATGTCAGATCCGATATATACAAAAAAGATTGAAGTTATGAATACACTTTTCAACATCCTACAACACTGTAAAAATGAACTGTATACACAAATTCACTCTTGTCTTTCTGGAGAATCTTAAAGAATCTTGATAAACCTTCAAGTACATCTCATAACTTTGCTCGCCTTTGCAGCCAGTGAAGTTCAAGATTAGACTGCACAAAATAAGCTGTCTGATGTTTGCTCTACATTGCCTACTTTGCTGAGACATTGATGACTTGAGCAACTTTGATATTGCATTTCTACCTGTGTTCCTTTTAGACCAAAAATGTGTCTTAACCCTTTTCCACACAATGACAACTTTTGACGACTCTTTGTTAGAAGCCTTTAGAACACATTGTGGGAAAAGTGGAAATGCTGGTAACCATCATTTTCTCCTTTTCCCACTATGTTTTCTACTCTTCACAACCAAATTTTTAATTTCCAGTCACTTTTATTTTATCATCTGCAATTGCTTTCCATTTGGACAAACCTAAAATTTTGTCATTTGGTAATGAGTTAACCGATTACCACTCAATCCCTCCTTTTGACGACCCTGAGAAAGAAGCCTTAAGAAAACATTGTGAAAAAAGGAGAAAATGCTGGTAACCAGCATTTTCTCCTTTTCCCACTATGTTTTCTACTCATCACAAACAAATTTTTAATTTCCAGTCACATTTATTTTGTCATCTGCAAATGCTTTCGATTTGGACAAACCTAAAACATTGTTGTTTGGTAATGAGTTAAAAGAGATGCATTTACTCTTTACCAAACAACAAAATTACAGACTGGTCCAAATTGAAAGCATTTGCAGACGACAAAATTAATCTGACTGAAAGTTTTAAATTTGTTTTGGGAAGGGTAGAAATCGGTGTTGGAAAAGGAGAAAATGCTGGTTACCAGCATTTTCTCCTTTTCCCAAACTGTTTTCAAAAGGTTTCTTTTCAAGGGTTGTTAAAAGTCGGGATTGTGTGGTAAAGAGTTAAACCCTCTTTTCACAAAACATGGGTGAAACATACAATGTACTGCAATCAATTACAATTTTTCTTGGCTTAACCCTCTGCCACACAATCCCCAGACCCTGAGGAAGAAGGCTTTTGAAAACACAGTGGAAAAGGGAGACAATACAGATCTTCCTTTCCCATAATGTTTTCTACACTTTCCAGACAGTTTTTCTCCATCTGAGCAACATTTGTCACCTGCAAATGTTTTCAATTTGGACAAGTTGCTTGATTATTTCCGTTTATCTATCGTCACTACTGGTTGCCAATCTGAGCGACGCCCCCAGAGGACGGTTAGTTGTTACGGAGGACAGTGCAAGGTCGAAACTACTGAGAGCTTCACCTGGTTCTTTAACATGCTCAGCGTATAGCATCATCACACACGACCTCCGTTTAATGTCTCATTAGAAAGACTATTAGTAATTTTAGTTCGCCAGCCAGACAATTTCAAAATTTTGTCATGTGATAAAGGATTAACCCTTTACCACACAATCCCGACTTTTAACGACCCTTTGAAAGAAGCCTTTGGAAAACATTGTGGGAAAAGGAGAAAATGCTGGTAACCATCACTTTCTCCTTTTCCCACAATGTTTTCTAACCTTCCCAAAACAAATTTCAAATTTTCAGTCACATCTGTTTTTGTCGTCTGCAAATGCTTTCAATTTGGACCAGTCTAAAATTTTGTCATTTGGTAGAGTTAAGAACTTGCTCAGTTTTCTCACAGGCTAAAGAAATCAACATACGCTATATCCAAGTCTTCTTTAAGGTTCAGGATCTGGAGTTCAAGTTTTCTTCTTTCATTGTCCGCATCGTCCAAAAGCTTCCTTTGTGCTGCATTGTGGTCTTTCTGTCCAGCAAGCTTAGCTCTCAGTTCAGACACCTAGAAAATTACCTCTTGTGAATAGTTAGGTCTTAAAGGTGGGTATTCAGAATTATCACATCACATCAAATTAGGAAATATATATATCACTGAAATTTATATGAAAAAACAATACAAATCATCAACAGTTAAGAATCATAATATTAAAAAAAAAAAAAGGTTTTTTGATGGTATTCTCTTAAAAGGCTACGTAGCCTCTTAAGCTATTTTTAGAATTCCCGTCAAAAATAAAAAAGCATAGTGGAATGTTAAGTGACTGGCAAGTGACCAATGACGTTTAAATTCCATAACAAACATGTAATTATTTTCCATGATGTCTTCTTCAGACAATATATTCGTCTGCGTATTTCCAGTATGTAAATGAGCAAGTTGCTTGTGTAAAAATACAATGAGTTTCTCGTCGGTGTCGACCTGGGCTGTAGTAAATCTCTAATTTCTCTTGTTGTCAGATGGTTTTTGATTACTGGGATTTATGAAGGAAAATCATAAGGCTTTAGGAGTATAAGGATGCTTTTTTCATATTTTTGTAAAACTTTTGTCCCAAAATCTGAAGGGCCACCTTTAAAAACATTTATATCCAGTAATAGTGATTATTCTAGACCAGGCAAAAGGGCAGGGAGGCAGGAAAAAAGGGCAGGGAGGGAGGAAAAAGGGGCAGGGAGGAACAATGTCTTGTTGAATGATTTCTCATATAAGACAAAAGCGAAACAGTGTCCTTTACTCTTTTCGAAATAAGTTCTAACTATAACTTATCAAGTCATAGACTCAAAGCAACACAATCTGACTATACAGGTGTTGATTGCCATGTAATTTATAATCCCAGGATGCACAGTCTCACTTATAATATAGCTTTAAGGTAGTAGACCAGTAACACTTCTAGTGCAGCATGGAATTAAAGTTCTAAATAGTTGATATAAATACGGATTTATACAGATATAATACTTCTGCACATTTTTAACCAATCAGAAATTCCTTTGATGTCCACCTTAAAAACAACTGTTGATCCTTTTGTTAGTTTTCAGAAAAGGGAGTAATTATTAATCTGCTTTGCAATGAGAATACAGTGGTTTTAGATATATAAATGATAATTTTAGGGAGGAAAAAAAGGAAAAAGTGGCTCAGTTAAAGTAGTACAATAATACTCATTTTAATAGTAGCAAATTTTGTAGGATACCGTAATAATATTGTGGAAATAGCTGTTTTCTATTACAGGCCCACTACCTAACTTCTCATCAGATAACAAAAAATATCCAGAGTAATTATTAAAGAAAAACTTCTTCTCAGCTGTTTAAAGAAATAACAATAATTGTGATTAAAAAACATCAAAAGGACTTAATTATTACATAGAAAGAATAACAAAATATGTAGGCCTTCTGATGGATTAGTGTACTTCTGCATAGCCGTTTTATAAATAGACTTCTAAAAATAGAATATTGCAATGCAGATTTTGCTTTCAAAAAATTGCCGATGCTTGAATAGTAAACATCGAGTATTTGTTGGCAACTTTGGTTTTCCATCCATACTTGTAATTTATGCACAAAATATACGAAATGATAATTTCCAGCTGTAAGAAGAGTTAATTCTGCTTTATTTTAAACTATTCATGTATTGAGAAATATCACTGATTGTGTGACATCATTTAAAGAAATCAGCAGACGCTAAAGTACCTGTTGGTGAAAAAAGTCAGGGTTTCGAGGGATAAAGGGATGGTTTAGCAAGTAAGTGAGAGATAAGGATCATAACACCCTGCTGTCCTGTCTTAATTGACAAAGTTGATAAAGGATAATCAGTGTCACCCTTAGTCTTAGATTGGCTGTATTTCATGAATATAGTCAGGTCGGAAGAAATTTATGGCAAAATTTTGTGACTGTGCAATTAAGCTTGACGAGACGGAGCCCAGACATTTAAGGCGAGTTTTTTGCCCATGTAGCCTGTTTCTCGTTCTCTGAAACCTGAAGAATACACAAACAAGTTTTGTATGTATATGATATGGGCAACAGGGCGGGTGATCACAGATTTGAGGGCACAAGGGCGGAGTGAAAAAGGGGCAGGGCGGGGCGCCCTGCTATTCCGCTCTAGAATAAATACTACAGTAAACACTGTTCAAAGATGCCTCTAAATCAGATATCTTCTGAACAGATTGTAGAAATAGAGTGCTTGCTATTAGCAAACAAATTCTCTTTTTCCTAGTATGCTTTCAGTGCCATTTAAAAAAAATTCTCCCCTTCAATTTTCATTTCGTTGTGCAGATGACAATGAATGGCCCTAAAATGTATTGTTTGGTAGAGTTAACTCATTACCAAACAACAAAAGTGTGGACATGTCCAAAGTGAAAGCATATGCTGACAACAAAATAAATGTGGCTCAAAAATTGCAATTTGTTTAGGGAAGGGTAGAAATAACTGTGGGAAAAGGAGAAAATTTCTTCTTTTCCCACAATGTTTTCATAAAGCTTTTTTCTCAGGGTCTTGAAAATCCGGGATTGTGAGACTTAATCCAGTACTGCCCACACTTCACTTTTTGAAATCATAAACTGCTCATGAAAACATTAGTCTAAGCGATCACATTTGCCAGTGTTGTTCATTTGCCCTCTATACCTTTAACCCTTTACCGCACAATCCCGTCTTTTAACGACCCTGAGAAAGAAGCCTTTTGAAAACATTGTGGGAAAAGGAGAAAATGCTGGTTACCTGCTGGTTACCAGCATTTTCTCCTTTTCCCACAGCGTTTTCTACCTGTCCTAAACCAAATTTTAATTTTTCAGCCACCTTTATTTTTTTGTCTGCAAATGCTTTAAATTTGGACCAGTCTAAAAGTTTGTTGTTTGGTAAAGAGTTAAAGTTATTTTAACCTATTACCAAACAATCCCTGCTTTTGACGCCCCTGAGAAAGAAGCCTTTAGAAAACATTGTGGGAAAAGGAGAAAATGCTGGTTATACCAGCATTTTCTCCTTTTCCCACAATCTTTTCTACCTTTTACAAAACAAATTTCAAATTTTCGGTCACTCTTATTTTGTCGTCTGAAAATGCTTTCGATTTGGACAAACCTAAAATTTTGTTGTTTGGTAATGAGTTAATGAAATGAAGATAATGTTTTACATCACTTTCGGTAGTTCAACATTGATTTTTTCTGAGAACGATAAAGATTTCATTCAAACCTGCAACTGTCTCTTGTTGAGAGCAGCTTGGACAGCCGAAAAGGTGGCATCAGCAAAGGCAGGTGACCTTGACCTAGCATAGGGTGACTTTGATCTTTCACGGAGCAAGGGTGACTTAGACCTGGCAGTGGGGGAAGTAGACCGTGCTCTAGATAGGGTGGTCTCCCCTTCCTCTTTACCCATATCCTCATCGGCATCATTTAGGACAGACTCGGCAATACTTCTGAGGGCGTTGTGGAGGGACTCTGTCTCATCACGGATCTGTCTTGCCATCTCTGATTCCTGCAGAGTTTTAAATAAAAAAGGATAAAACCAGTATCTACATAATTCTGAAAATGTTGTACATTAATCATAGCTTGCTTAACCCTTTACCAAACAACAAAGTTTTAGACTGGTCCAAATTGAAAAAACTTGCAGACAACAATTTAAACGTAAATGAAAGATTGAAATTTGTTTCCAAGTAGGGTAGAAAACATTGTGGGAAATGGAGAAAATGCTGGTAAAGGTAACCATTTTCTCCTTTTCCCACAATGTTTTCAAAAGGCTTATATCTCAGGGTCATAAAAACTAGGGATTGTTTGGCAAAGGGTTAAGGTAATGGACCTGTAACACTTCTAGTGCGTGCAGCATGGAGTAAAAAGTTTTTGATAGGCTATAGATACAGATTTATACTGATGTAATATTTCTGCACATTTTTTACCGACCAGAAATTCCTTTGATGTCTATCTTGAAATTATCTTTTCATACTTTTGTCAGTTTTCAGAAAAAGGGGGTAATTATCATCTCCATTTGTAATAAGAATATAGTGGTTTTAGATTCATAAAGAATAATTCTATGAAGGAAAAAAAGGAAAAAGTGGCTCGGTTAAAGTTGTACACTAATACTCATTTTGAATAATAGCAAATTTCGTATGATAATATCATTGTGGAAATAGCTGTTTTTAGCTGAAATTGCTTGTAGGAGCCTTTTGAAAACATTGTAGCAAAAGGTGAAATTGCTCGTGATGAGCAACTTCACCTTACGTCACAATGTTTTCTATGCTATCAAAAGGTGTCATCCTTGCTGTTATTTAGGGTCAATTTGAGATACCTTAGAAATGCCTTATGGGGTAAAGGGTTAACTTGGCTAAAATGATGCTCTTTGTTTTTAACCTGTAAAATAAAAAGTGTGCTGACCAACAAATAACCTACTCTCATTCCTGCCCACTGGTATCAGGAAAATATTTAAAGGACCATGACTCCTGTTATAGTTGTAATTCAAGATGCAGGTACACGAGTTTGTTTGAAAAGAAGGCTCCCCCAAAAAAATGTCTGCAGCATTCTTCAAAAACTAGAAAATGAAGAGATCACAAAACCACACCAACATACAGATGAACAGACATCCTGATTAGAGTACCACCTACTCCTTCCAAATTTAATTTTGTGGGATATAAATATTTCTACAGTTTGATATCTACTTGAACACAGACCTGCATATCAGCAAAGTTACGTTCCCCAGCCTTTAGTTCCAGATGTTCAACAGCACGGCGAAGATTTTGCACTGTCTTGTCCTTCTCTTCCAGCTGAATCTTCAGCTTCTCATTGGCCATCGTTAGCTCGTTAACTCTAAAAATAAATAAGACAGCATCACCTTTTTAACCCCTTACCAAGCAGTCCCGTTTTCTAACGGCCAAGAGAAAAGGGTCTTTTGAAAACATTGTGGGAAAAGGAGAAAACGCTGGTACCAACAATGTTTTCTTTCCCATCAAATACAGAAATCACCATTTAAATCTTTACCAAACGACAAAATTTTGGGCTTGTCCAAATCAAAAGCATTTTGCAGACGACAAAAGTGACTGAAAATTTGAAATTTGTTTTGTGAAGAGTAGAAAACATTGTGGGAAAAGCAGAAAATGCTGGTAACCAGCATTTTCTCCTTTTCCCGCAATGTTTTCTTAAGGCGTCTTTCTCAGGGTCGTCGAAAGAAGGGATTCTGTGGTAATGGATTAAAGAGCTGTATACAATGCGCAGGGTTATATACATTTATGGGGCTCGTTTCATTGCATGGAGTTGTATACATTTTGTGGGGCTCATTTTGTTACAGTGCATTGCATATATTTTGTGGGACTCCATTCACTGCATCGGGTTGTATACATTGTCGTTAGGCTCTGCTTATTGCATGGAATTGTATACATTTTTTGGGGGGGGGGCTCCACTCATTTGCAAGTTGTATATATTTTGTAGGGCCCCCTTCATTACATAGAGTTTACACATTTTTTTAACTAAGTCCATTGCTTGACATTATATACATTCAGTGCGGACCCATTGCATGGAGTTGTATACATTTTGTGAGACTTTATTGCATGGCGTTGTTTATATTTTGTGCAGGTCTATTCTATGCTATCAAAAGGTGTCATATACACATAAGAAACAGCTTCATCCTTCCTGTTATTTGGGTCAATTAGAGGTACCATAGAAATGCCTTATGGGGTAAAGGGTTAATCATGAACATTTGTTTACATTTTTGGGTGACTCATTCATTACATTTCCTTATATGCATTTTGTGAAGCTCCATTCATTTCTTTGAATTACAAACATTTTGTGGGGTTACAATTCATTCCATTTAAACATTTTGTGGGGTTACAATTCATTCTCTAGGGGCTCTAGATTCAAAAGTCCAATATCCTTTTTTGGTTATTTCCGGTTTCTTATCGTCGATACCGGTTGCCCATCTATATGACTCCCCCTGAAGACATTTGGGTTACGGGGGCTAGTGCAAGGATACAGGTCTAAACTACTGAGAGCTTCACCTGGTTCTTTAACATGCTCGGGGTATAGCACCGCCACACAGGACCTCGGTTTAATGTTTCATCCAAAAGACTATTAGAGCTGGCTATTCAAACCCACAATCTGTAGTGACCCGAAACATTGTCTTCACAAGTCCTACGCTCTACCTACTGTGCTATGTCGGCTGGTATAAAATATCCTTTTACAAAAGCATTGACACATTTATATTGTACAATCAGTCATACCTGGCATTCAGTTCCGCACTGTGGGCATCGTAACGAGCCTGTAGTTCAGCAACCTCACGACTACGATCTCTCAGCTGACTTTCCATGGAGGCACGTTCTCCCCTCTCTCTATCCATGATCACCTGTAAAATATCAAAATGTAAAACATTTCAGTCTTTACCAAACAATTACATTACAAACTTGCCAAAATTCACAGCAGTTATTGATGAAAATTCAAATGTGGCCCAATTTGTGAAATATTCAATGACAGAATAAAAAACATTTTGGAAAAAGGACAAAATGCTAGCCCTTTTTTTTTTAAGGGCCATTACAACAATTACTGTTTGATAAAGGTTTGATTAAATTTATTTCAATATAGACATTTTCTCACCATCTTTATGCAGCATGTTCTCACCATGTTTAAACAACATTTTCTCACCATGTTTACGCAGCATGTTCTCACCATGTTTACGCAGCATGTTCTCATCATGTTTACACAACATTTTCTCACCATGTTTACGCAGCATGTTCTCATCATGTTTACGCAGCATGTTCTCATCATGTTTACACACCATTTTCTCACCATGTTTACGCAGCATGTTCTCACCATGTTTATGCAATGCTTTCTCCCCATATGCAGCATGTTCTCACCATGTTTACATAACATTTCCTCACCATGTTTACACAGCATTTTCTCACCATGTTTATGCAACGCTTTCTCACAATGTTTATGCAGCACTTTCTCTCACATTTACACAGCATTTCCTTTTCCCACCATGTTTTCAAAAGGCTTCTTTCTCAAGATTGTTAAAAGTCGGGATTGTGTGGTTAAGATAAAATGGTAGATCTATTTCTCCTTGGATCTTGTTGCTTATTTACAGACCATAATATGCATAAAAAATATCAATGATCCTGCAGACCAGCTTAATCTGTAATCATAGTCAATAATTTTCATCAAATTTGCAAAAAAAAAGTTTATGAGGTTAGGTAAATTCTGGTAAACAAGAAGGTGACCAGTACATTTTCTTTTCTGGAATATTTTTCCCACTGAAAATTAATACATGTATTTGGGAAATGACATGTACTTTGAGATTTAAGAAACATGGTTGGTTGGTTGGTTGTATTGGGGTTTAATGCCACTTAAACAGCTAAGGTCTTATCATAGTGGTCAGTGACGCACATGTGTTTCCTGGCTTTCTCACACCGTTGCTAACACAACTTTCTTTCCAAAGCCACAAACTACTTTTCTCATATGCTTCAGCAGAGGTGAGAGAAGAAAATACGCCAGAAAGTTCGCCTCAACTGGGTATCAAACTCACAACCAACAGGTCATGAGTCCGACACGCTCACCACTGAGCCACCCGGGCAGGCTAAAGAAACATGGTTTTATACCAAGGTGAAAAAGCTATAGATTATTACAATGTTTATTCCAACAGCAAAATACTGATTACCAAATGAACATAACTTACATACTATTGGAATGCCTTTCATGACAAATTGACCCTCATGGGTTTGAATAAGTATTTATCCTAATAAAAGAATTTCTGTCCACGTTTATAGGTATGTCTCAATCATGCAAGTGACCATCAGATTTTTTTTACCACAAGAGCAAAGTGTGGACTTTTTCAAATGGTATCTGCAAATGACAATGTGGCTCAAATAATGAAATTTGTTGTCTGTGATAAAGGCTTAACTCATCACACAATCCTGACTTTAAACGGCCCGGAAGAAAAAAAACTTATCAAAAGATTGTGGGAAAAGGAGAAAATGCTGGTAACCAGCATTTTCTCCTTTTTCCCACAATGCTTTCCACACTTCCCAAATCAAATTCAAATTTCATTAATTTTGTCGTCTACAAATCCTTTCAATTTGGACCAGTCTATGAATTTGTCATTTGGTAAATAGTTAAAAGACAGCCTTTCTTAAAAATTGTTTTCAAAAGGCTTCTTTCTCATTAAAGCTGCGGTAAAGCAATAACTCTGTACAAAATGACAATTTTTTGCACTCGTTTAAATTGAAAGTATTTGCAGCTAACAAAAATGTAAATCAAAAATTGAATTTTGATTCTGGAAGGGTAGAAAACATTGTGGGGGAAGGAGAAAATGCTGGTTAACAGCATTTTCTCCTTTTCCAACAATGTTTTCAATAGGCTTCTTTCTCAGCGTTGTTAAAAGTCAGGATTGTGATTCGTGTTAAAAAGTTAACAACTGCTGAGTTTTTCATGCAATCTAATGATGAATCTGCATTATCTTAAGAAACAAATAAAGTTTGTCTAAACAATTTGACAATTTAAAGCGAGGTTTTTTCAATAGTAAAGTACAATTACCTCTAACTATAAAAATCCTAACTTCTAACTCAACAAAGTCCTCATTGCATTTTCAACACAGGCCTGTCATTATAATCCAACCACAATGACTTAAATACCACTAGTCAAAAAATCCTGAGTTTCAAGACCCCGAGACGGTAACCTTTTGAAAACATTGTAGGTATAGGAGGAAATGCTGGTAACCAGCATGTTGTCCTTTTCCAACAATATTTTCTACTCTAGTTTAAGAGACGTTTTATCTTTTGAGCTATATCATAATTAAAGCATGTAAATCTTTCAATTTGGACAAGTCTATACTTTACTTGTGTGGAAAGAGTAAACCCTTAATCTATGGAACCAAATACAATGTAAACCCAATAGATATTTTCATTTCAGATAAACGATCAAAAATAATTCCAATTTCATGGTTGCTTTAATGTTTTGTGTCTCAGAAAAACAGACAATGTAGATCAAAGATCAGGTTGCACATTTTGTGCAGCCTGATCTTCATCTGCACTGGCTGCAAAGGCTACTACTGTCTTGAAAAGCACTTAACTCTTTACCATACGACAAAATTTTGGATAGGTCCAAATTGAAAGCATTAGCAAATGACAAATTAAAGGTGAATCAAAAATTAAAGTTTTATTTGGGAATGTTAGAAAACATTGTGGGGAAAAGAGAAAATGCTGGTTATCAGCATTTTCTCCTTTTCCCACAATGTTTTCAAAAGGTTTCTTTCTCAGGGTCGTCAAAAGTCGGGATTGTGTGGTAAAGAGTTAAAGGGTCGATATCCCATTGACCAAATCTACCTACATGAGGTTACAATATTGTTCAACCCTTTTCCCAATTATCAGAGAGATAAATTTAAACACATTCCGAGCTCATATTGGGTACTTTCTCCATTTATGGTATGATTTAGATGAAACTTATTTTCCAAAACATGAAAGAAATGTTAAAATACCACACATCTTATTTCTTTTTTATTTCTTCTTCATTATATGTTTATGAAGAAAAAAATTACAAATTTTGCAAAGAAGGTATGATAGGCTACTTGAATAGAGTAAAACTGGCCTATCTCTTAGTTTTTGAACAATACATGCTAGAGGATTTATGCGCCAACAATATACATTGTATTTAAACCATAATCCAATTTACTCAAACCTTATAAAAAATCTTTTGCCGCAAAGAACCAAACTATGGAAATGTCCCATTCTCCCAAGCTAAGATATATAATTTTTCGCAACCTTGTGATACTGAGAAGCATTTGAAAAGAAAATGCTGAATCAGGAAAGCCAATACTACAAATGTATCACTTTAAATCTTCACAGGTCCTCAAAGCGCCACCCCTGGGCTCAAGGGTTGTAGCCCTAAGTGTCACGTTCTTACATTACCCTCCTTTTATCTTTAATCTTTTAAACCTATTCTTATCGTACCAGCTCAAAAAATCAATATTTTTCTTTATTAGTAATATTCTAACAAATGACTCCTATTAAAGACCTTTCAACAATGCTCATTTTCAATTGTTAATACTGTGCTTTAAAGACTTTATCGAAGAAAAGTATAACGGTTTGAAAGTTTAAATATTCCACCTTCTATTGTATACCAATAAACAAATTGCACTCAAACTTCCATTAGAAACTAATCAACTTTAAAACCCAGGTTTAACAAATGATAAATAAATTTACATTTCAAACAAAATACCAACACTGAAAATCTTTTGTGCTTGCACTCTAATCCTTTACATCTTCAGTGCTTATGTTTTTGAACATAAATTTAGTATACAAAACTTTAATTCTTTACCAGGGCCTGTATTCACCAACAATTCTTAAGAACATTCTTGGTCTCAGTCTCTAGAATTGTCTAAATTTGAAAGTAACACAACATCTGATTGGCTAAAATTTGGTTTAGCCAATCATCAGTTGTGTTACTTTCAAACTTAGTAATTCTTAACTCTTTACCAAACAACAAAATTTCAGACATGTCCAAATCGAAAGCATTTGCAGACGACAAATCAGAAGTGATTGTAAATTTGAAATTTGTTTTGTGAAGGGTAGAAAACATTGTGGGAAAAGGAGAAAATGCTGGTTACCAGCATTTTCTCCTTTTCCCACAATGTTTTCTAAAGGTTTCTTTTTTAGGGTCGTCAAAAGTAGGCATTGTGTGGTAATGAGTTAAAGAATAAGACCAAGAACATTCTTAAGAATGTTTGGTAAATACAGGCTCAGATGACAAAATTTTAGACTGGTCGAAATTGAAAGCATTTGCAGAAGACAAAATTAAAGTGACTCACAAATTGAAAGTTGTTCTGGGAAGGGTGGAAAACAATATGGGAAAAGGAGAAATTGCTGGTTACCAGCATTTTCTCCTTTTCCCACAATTTTTTCAAAAGCTTCTTTAACAGAATTTGAGCCACAATGAATGAAATTATTGTTTGCAAAAGCTTTCAATTGCAACAAGGCTCTAACATTCTCTTGTGTTAACTCTTTACAACACAATCCCAACTTTTCAAGGCTCTGAAAAAGACAGCTTATGAAAACATTATGGGAAAAGGAAAATATGCTGATAAATAGCATTTTCTCCCTTTCCCACAATGTCTTCTACCCTTCCCATGTGGAATTCCAATTTTTGATTCACACTTATGTTGCTGTCCATGAATGGACTTGTCCAAAATTATGTAATTTGGTTAAGAGTCAATCAGTTAAGCAATACTTATTCCTTTTATAGAAAACACAAATTGTTTTTACCTGAGACTGGGTTTCGGAGTTTCGGAGGTTGGCATTCAGGTTCAGACAGGCACTCTGCATGCTGCGTGCAGTCTTGGTGACGTCCGTCTTGATGTGCGATAAGTCCCTCTCTGTGGCTGTCTTCAGCTCGCTAAAATTTCGACGAAAGGCTACGACAGCTCTCCAGAGAGAGAGCAGACGGCTATGTTCTGCACTGAAGTATTCATTGAAGCTCTGAAAAAGGTAACAAAATTTAGTGTTTAACCCACTGCCACACAATCCCTACTTTTGATGCCCCTGATAAAGAAGCCTTTTGAAAACACTGTGGGAAAAGGAGAAAATGCTGGTAACCAGCATTTTCTCCTTTTCCCACAGTGTTTTCTACCCTTCCCAGAACAAATTTCAATTTTTGCGTTACGTTTATTTTGTCGTATGCAAATGCTTTCAATTTGGACCAGTCTAAAATTTTCTTGTGTGGTAAAGAGTTAACGATACGTTTTAACTATTTGCATCAAAAATACTTGTGTTTTAACATACTTAACCCTTTACAAAACAACAAAATTTTAGACTAGTCCAAATTGAAAGCACTTGCAGACGACAAAACATACGCAACTCAAAAATTGAAATTTGTTTCCAGCAGGGTAGAAAACATTGTGGGAAAAAAATGCTGGTTACCAGCATTTCCTCCTTTTCCCACAATGTTTTCAAAAGCCTTCTATCTTAGTGTCGTAAAAACCAGGGATTGTTTGGTAAAGGGTTAAATTAGAAGGGTTCTGAAAGCATTGTAGGAAAAAGAGGATATTCTGCCAAACCAGCATTTTTTTAATTTTCCCACAATGTTTTCTGCCCTATCAGAAAAAAATCATCATTTTAGCAACATTTAATTTTTAGTCTGAAAGTGTTTTCACTTTAGTGCAATCCAAAAATTTGTCATTTGGTAAAAAGTTTTTCCTTTATATTTTGGCAACCTTTGCTCCTGTACATCAAGAGAGCCTTTGTTACTTAGACTTAATAGTAAAGTTTCTTTATTCAGTACTTTGCATAACACTAGCTGCCTTCCCACACAGGCAGTGCTGAAAACAATGTCTACCAATGAGAGATGACTGAATCTAGTCAAAGAAACCATCAAGATAAACATTTTGATTACAGTTAGAGGAAATCAGACTGTAAATGTGGCCTCTAAAGTGTACACATGGTGTTTCAAACATTGAAGCCAGCAACCTACTTTTTGATCTGATATGATCAAACTTCAAAGTTATCCAAGATATTTTCAAGGCAAATATTCTGACCAATTTCTATGAGTATTAGACTGAAAATGCAGCCTGTAGAATGTTAAGATTTGTCCCAGTGACCTAATTCTTTATCCACATCAAACTTGTCCAGGATATTATCAAGGCAACCTTAATTAGGTTTTACCAAGATGTGACCCAGTCAACCACTTCTTGACCCAACTTGACCTAATTTAAATGGTGTCTAAGATGCTATCAAGGCAAACATTTTGACCTAAAATGATGAGCATCCAAATGAAAAAAAGGCCTCCAGAATGCATACAAGGTAACTGTTGGCAACAACACTCCAGACACAGCACTATCACAAAAGCTCACCTTGGGAGCTTCTTACCGAGATCAACTAAAACTGTGCATTCCAGATAAAGGAATGATTTTACCTGTTCTTCTTCCCTCCATTCATTTTCCTTCTGATCTAATTCCTCTCTAGCTCTCTGCCAATCAGCAGTTAGTTTATGGATATCAGCAGTCAGGGACTGGTTGGCTGAGGTGGCTTGGTCCAGTTGTTCTCTAAGCATGGAGTTCACATGTGCCAAACTGGCAGACCTGGGAAAATTGAACATTTAACTTGTTACCAAACGACAAAATTTTAGAATTTCCAAATTGAAAGCCTTTGCAGACAACAAAATAAAAGTGACTGAAAATTTGAAATTTGTTTTGTGAAGGATAGAAAACATTGTGGGAGAGTAGAAAATGCATATGTTACAAAAAAAAGAGTGTCTTTAATTTGCAAAAATTTCTCTACGCAAAATATCCATAATCAGTTATTTGCATATTTTTCGACTCACGGATATATATGCCTACACAGTATAATAATGGCAACCAATGGCAACACTAAGTAAATGCAAATTCAATCAATCAAATCCATGTTACAGGTACCTTTGTTGCTCCTCCTCAAGTTTTATCAATGCCTGTTCCAGGTCCATATTGTGTTCCGACTCTGCCATCCTTAACCGACTCTCTGTTGTGTCCAGCCTGTCACTTGCACTCTGTAACTTACAGAAAAACAGACCAGATGAATTCAGTTGTCCGCAAAAATGAGGATTTACCTTTATTTAGTCAAAGGTTGAATGTAATATTTCTTCACAGCTCTTCTCATACCATAGACGACACCTGAAGCTTTCTTGGACTGTGTAGATCAAGATCAAACTGTACACGATGTGCAGCCTGATATCTGATCTACACTGTTCAATCATATATTCTAGATTATGATCAAACTCACTTTTGATCTTGCAAGGGCAATGTATTTGTAGCCTTTGAGAAAAGGTGGTTTATATTCATTCAGTACTGA
This sequence comes from Tridacna crocea, assembly GCA_943736015.1. Lineage (NCBI taxonomy): Eukaryota > Metazoa > Mollusca > Bivalvia > Cardiida > Cardiidae > Tridacna > Tridacna crocea. The sequence goes on along the minus strand of OX031072.1, from coordinate 30,611,995 downwards.
AAGAATTCATTGTATCTCCCGTGGCAAAGACCTTGCTTCGGTTAACCTTTAACCAAACAATCCCGAGTTTTAACAACACTGGGGGGGAAAAAAAGCTGTTTGAAAACATTGTTGGAAAAGGAGAAAATGCTGGTAACCAGCATTTTCTCCTTTTCCTGCAATGTTTTCTATCCTTCCAAAGACAAGTCTCATCACTTGAGGCCCATATAAATTATCACATGCAAACGGTCTCAATTTGGACTCCGTCTGAAATTATGTTGTTTCGTAAAGAGTTAATACATGAATTTAAAATGAAATCATCACTAAATTTTATCAAATAGCAAACCTTGTTTTTGTAATTTAGCCATTTAACAATTTTTCTTATTTATACTAACACACAAAATTGGAGATTAGCAAATAGTATCACATTTGGTCAACACTCTGTATTCTTATGAATTATTTCTGAACCAATACTAACCGGGATTTCTCTGGGCAATTAGTTGTCAAAATCTATGACCATGATAAAGTTGTAAGTTTTATAATAATTAAAATATAAACAAAATCATTACATGCAGGTTTCTAAGGAAATAATCATGTACACATCTGCCTTAGAATTTTTTTTTAAAACATTATCAACCATAATTCTTCAGATTTAGTCATGTGATTTTATCCAAAAGATTCCTGACGCTCATTGTCTTTTAACCCATTACCACACAATCCCTACTTTTGATGCCCCTGAGAAAGAAGCCTTTTGAAAACACTGGAGGAAAAGGAGAAAATGCTGGTAAAAACCAGCATTTTCTCCTTTTCCTAGTTTTTTCTACCCTTCCCAGAACAAAGTTCAATTTTTCAGTCACCTTTATTTTGTCGTCTGCAAATGCTTTCAATATGAACCAGTCTATAATTTTGTCGAGTGGTAAAGAGTTAAGGTAAAATTTTATTAAACTTACCAACTACAAACATTATTAACTTTGCATAAACCTTGACTCATAATGGCTCTTTCTAAGCCTATTTAATAAAAATTTTACCTCAAAACGTAAACTGGTGTTAGAATTTATATTACTATACACAAATATTTGCCCTGCTTTTGTAACTATGGCTATGTGACTATACTTCTGATAAGCAATTTATTGTATCTAACTCTTTACCACACAATCCTGACTTTTAACAACCCTGGCAAAGAAGCCTTTTAAAAACATTGAAGGAAAAGGAGAAAATGCTGGTAACCAGCATTTTCTCCTTTTCCTACAACGTTTTCTACCCTTCTCAAAACAATTTTCAATTTTTTAGCCATATTTATTTTGTCGTCTGCAAAGTGTTTTCGACTGGTCTACCATTTTGTTGTTTGGTAAAGATTTAAGAAAAAAAAAAGATCTCATTTGTAACAGATACAACAACAACTTAATCAACAACAACAAAGATTTACTTTTTCAGCTGGTTCATCATACACAAAATATTCCATTTCACTTTATTTACTTTCCCTGTCCTGCTGATGGAGATTCAGAAATGGTAACAACCTCAACTATCCTAAAGTATTCACCAATCACAATGCTTGTTACCATTCATACCCAAGTGTTCTGGGCCCGTATTCACCAAACGTTCTTGAGAATATTCTTAGTCTTATTCTCCAAAGAATTCTACATTTGTAAGTAACACAACTTCTGATTGGCTAAACCGAATGGTTTAGCCAATCAGAAGTCGTGTTACTTACAAATGCAGAAAATTCTGGAGAATAAGACAAAGAACGTTCTTAAGAATGGTTGGTGAATACGGGCCCTGGTTCTGGAAGACTGGAATCCCTACTCTGCTGACTTCCATTTACAGTACTCTCCCTAATAACACTGTCCCCTTTGCCAATTTTAGCAATCCCAAAGTTTTAACAACCCTTCATCAGAAGATTTTTGAAAATTTGTGTGAAGAAAATAAAAAAATGCTTGAAACAAGCAATTTCTCCTTTTCCAACCGTATTTTCTACCCTTTTCTACCAATCTGAGACAAATTTAAAGATTTGAGTCACATTAAATTTTGTCATCTACAAATGCTTTGAAAAGGAAAGGAGAAAAAAATGTCTGATTAACAGCAAATGAAAACCAAGTGGTCTTCAATATAATGCCTTTTTTGGCCAACAATGAGTTTTGAAATTCATTTAATTTTGAAGTTATCTTTGTTCCATTTCCAACAAAAACAAAAAAACCAACCCTAGCAGAAAAATGAAAAGTGTTTTAAGCATGAGTAGACACTTGTGGCAAGCCATAAAACTTTAAGTGCGATTTCAGATTTTTCTGTCAGTCACTGAAGAAATCAATTCTTTTTACCACTTGCAATCAAAAGATCGTTAAATAAGAACTGGTCTACGACTTTATTCAGAGCTTCACAAGAAATATTTATTTCTTATCATGTATTATTCAATGTTGTTTTTAATTACTCCATAATTTTTCATACCCAATAGTCCCAATATTACATTAGATTACAGACTTTATTACACATTTGTTTTGTATTTCCCATGAGGTAGATACCACAGAATGTTTAGAATAACCAATCAAAAGGGGTTTTTCACAAATAAAAGCACACTGTGATTCACAGTCAATACATTAACTTGTGGACAACCATCCATGTACATGATATCGTGTCAACTTGGGAATTTTGAAGAAGGCTGTAATGCCAAATTCTACTCAAATCCGTGCTTAACCCTTTACCACACAATGCCAACTGGAAAAGACGCTTTTTGAAAACATTGTGGGAAAAGGAGAAAATGCTGGTAACCAGCATTTTCCCCTTTTCCCACAATGTTTTCTACTCTATCAAAGAAAATTTATGCAATTTGAGCCACAATGAAATTGTCGTCTGCAAATGCTTTCAATTTGGATAAAGCTTCAAATTTTGGCGTCTGGTAAAGGGTAAAGTTTTGAAGGAACAATGGCTGCAAAAAAGCTGTTCGAATGATTATTTCACAAATTGACCTTCCATTATATTCTTGTCATTTGACTTTTGCAAAGTTCCTGGATGACACTTCTAGTCGTAACACAAAACAATGGAAACAAATCTAACTGCAACCCACAACATAATAATTATAATAGAGGAGTAAAAAAGCAGAAATAATGCTGGTCTTAACTTCTACTGTCTGGCTATGTTATGTTATGCTATGTTATGTTATGTTATGTTGTTAATTGTTATGTTTGGTAAAGAGTAATGTCTTGAACAGTTTAAAACTTGCACATTGTAAAGGTATAAACATACACAATAAATCAGTGGACTTGTACTTTAATCAAAAGGTCTATTGAAAACTTCTGATTGAAATTTCAATCTAAGTCTGATCAAGCAGAAATCATTGAAAGTTTCTGTTTGACTAATTTGCCTTTTCATGTTCATTCATGCTTTATATTTGCTGATTGTTTGAAATTGGTATTGGAATATTGTAACATACAAACAGTCCCAAAGAAACATGACAACACTTAATCCCATAAATATAGAAAAAATATCATAATGGTGGGATTTCATTTTTCTTGCTTTAAAACTTTATTTACCACAAAAGCCCAGATAAATCTAATAGTATTAACCCATTACCACACAATCCCTACTTTTAACATCCTTGAGAAAGAAGCCTTTAGAAAACATTGTGGGAAAAGGAGAAAATGCTGGTAACCAGCATTTTCTCCTCTTCCCACAATGTTTTCTACTCGTCACAAAACAATTTTTTAATTTTCAGTCACTTTTAATTTGTCGTCTGCAAATGCTTTCGATTTGGACCAGTCTAAAATATTGTCATTTGGTAATGGGTTAACTATCATTCAACAGACTTGACTTTTTACCAATAGACAGAAGTTTGGACTGACCTAACCTGAAAGCATTTGCTGGCGACACACTAACACTTTACCAAAATTTTAGACTTGTCCAAATTGAAAGCATTTGCAGAAAACAAAATAAACATGTCTCAAAGATTGAAATGTGACTTTAGATGAGCAGAAAACAGTGGGAAAAAGAGAAAATGCTGGTTACCATCATTTTCTCCTTTACCACAATGTTTCCAGAAGGCTTCTTCCTCTATTTCGTTACTGGAACTATCACTAAACGTGATTATGCCCCCCACCGGCTCCTTGCCACAAAAACAGGTCTTTGTCACACAAAGAAAAATGGTTTAGTACAAAAGTGAGAGTTGAAAAAAGTTCAAGGGGAGATAATTTCATGACAAATTGCAGCAGGGTCATGAAAATTGCGCATGCACAACGTCATATATATAGGAACCTTGTGTGTAAATTCCAGTTCAGTACAAGACTAGCAGTTGCAAGGGCTGCTCCTTGCCCTGTTTTGTGTGAGGGAAGAAATCAGTAATTCTTCTTTTCATACTCACAATTCATTTTTAGCCAGGAAAATCATCTGAAAAGCATGATCGTATGTATAATTACCGACTCCACATTGCATTTTCCTCCTAAACACTGATATGTCGGGAACCAGGCGCAAAAAACAGAGACTGGTTCATTATGTGCGAGATAAATTTTCCGCCAAAACAGTTTAATTTTCAATACTCTTGTAAAACAAGTCACATATATATTTTTCCTCCATCTTTGTTTTGTACCTTTTAGATTTGTCCCACCGTTGCTTGTACTCTGTCACATTTATATACGCGAAAATCAATTTTCAGGGCCAGACTCGATTTATTTTGCACCACTTTTGGCGTGCTGTTGTTGGAAATTAGAAGGAATTGTTATTGTTTTGTGGAAATCCCACTATGGCATGTGCTGGCTGAAACACTGCACAGAGTTTCAACATAAACCTTAAAATTTTCAGGGGCAATAATTCAAAAGCAAGTCATACCAGGTACATGAAAACTGCACATACACAGCTTCATATTAACAGGAAAATTATGTGTAAATTTGAATTCAGTACATGCGATACTGTAGGAGTATTGCTGCAGACAACAATAATTGCTGCAGACAACAATAAATGTAATTAACTCTTTACCAAATGACAAAATTTTAGACTGGTCAAAATTGAAAGCATTTGCAGACGACAAATTAAATGTTTTTAAAATGCTTATATCTTTTTTCAATGGATAGAAAACCTTGTGGGAAATGGAGAAAATGCTGGTTACCAGCATTTTCTCCTTTTCCCACAATGTTTTCAAAAGGCCTCTTTTTCCAGGGTCGTTAAAAGTCGCGATTGTGTGGTAAAGATTTAAGTAAAAATTACAAGTTCAAAGGGAGATAATTCAGCAACAAATTATAGCAGAGGCATAAAAGTAATACATCCCATCATAACATGTACAGAAACATTACGTATAAAATTGGGTTCAGTATATGCAAAACTCTCTGAGTAATGCTCTGGACAACAACAATGCAGGAAACCTTACAAGCTTAAGGGGAGATAAATCGGCAACCAATGGCAGCAAGGTCGTGAAAATTGCACATGCGCAATTTCATATGTACCCAAATATTATGTGTAAATTTCTGTGTAAAACTCTGGACAAAATTGTGTCTGCAGACAAACGGACGGAAAGACAGACGGACGGACAGCCATGGCGATTCCAGTATACCCTCTCCACTTCGTTATGGGGGGTACAAAAACCAAAGGATTGAATATGGCTCAAATGATAATTTCTGTCTTTCCCAAACTAGAAAACATTGTGGGCAAAGGAGAAAATGCTGGTTACCAGCATTTTCTCCTTTTCCCACAATCTTTTCAAAAGCCTTATCAATCTCTTTCAGGGGTATTAAAACTTGGGATTGTATGGTAAAGAATTAAAACAAGTAAAAATCTAACTCACATTGCGATTTCCTCTATACCAAGACATTATTGTTTCAACCCTTTTGCATGCTACCAAAAAACTCCAACAAGGAACGCAATTTAAAAGTCACCGCTAAACTCCAGGATCGAAATTCTTAAATCCAATCCAACAGTAAACTTTCTCTGAGGTCAATGAATATGGGAGAATTCCCATTCCATTCAATTCACACCCCTTAACCCTTTACCAAACAACAAAAATTTGGACCTGTCCAAATACTGAAACCAAAATTAATGCAGACGACAAATTAAAAGCAGTAAAAATAATGACCTGTATTTTCTAACAGACAGAAAACATTACAAGTATTTCCTCCTTTTCTAAGGATGTTTTAAATATTCTGTCTTCTTCAGGGTCATGAGAACATAAGATAGTCTGGTAAAGGATTAACCCCTTTACCAAATAATCCAGAGTTTTAATGACCCTGAGAGAGATTAAGCCTTTTAAAAATGCCTGTAATTAGCATTTTCTCCTTTTCCCATCATGTTTTCAACCTCATCATAAGCAAATTTCATGCACTGAGCCATATTTCCATTTCTGCCTGCAAATGTTTCAAATTTGGGCAATTCTGTATTTTTTTGTGTGAGGTAAAGGGTAATTCATACCACTTATATACATATATATATAATTGTAATGCTTAGACTGTTAAGGGTTCTTTATTTTTCGAAATATATCTTCTTCGAGGGCATTTTTGGTTAAAAATCATACAAAAGATAAAACCTTTGTGAATCAAAAATCAGGCAGCAGAATATGGACAGTCTGATCTAAATCCACGTTGTATACATATAAGAATTAAATTGCTCCAGGAAAATTAAGGGTAGACCAAGTATTTCACATGCTTTTTTTCAATCTTATCCGAAGCTTCCCAAGAAAATTTGTAATAAGATCAAAGGTAAAAAAAAAAAGTTGAACATAACTTAAAATACAACTAACAATACACTATCATTCTGATTTGGTAAAAGTAGTAACTGTTATTCTTCATTATTTATCCAGTTATTACAATCTTCAAAACACAGATCTGGTACAAAGAAATCATAGGAGGGAAAGAGTTAAAGGTGCATTGTATTATAGAACCCCTTAATCTCATTACCACATTACAAAATTTTAGATTTGTCCCAAATAGAAACCATCTGTAGATGACAAAAGTGAATGAAAATTTGAAATTTGTTGTGTCAAGGGTAGAAAACTTTGTGGAAAAACACAACATTTTCTCCTTTTCCCATAATGTTGTCTATAAGCTTCTTTGTTGTCTATAGGCTTCTTTCTCAGGGTCGTCAAAAGTAGGGATTGGGTGGTAATTGGTTAAGTCCATAGGAGAAGAATTGTTTAATTTTTTTTCTAGTATGTTGAATATTTCTCCCAAAACAACACAATCCCTACTTTTGATGCCCCTGAGAAAGAAGCCTTTAGAAAACATTGTGGGAAAAGGAGAAAATGCTGGTCTCATCAACTTCTTACTACTATTTTCTTGTGATGTTTGCCGAATAACTACCACTTTTGTGCAAATACTCCAAATGAACTTCTATTAAATTTTGCTGAAGTATGGCTATGACTGTGTCTTACTATTATGTTTCTTTCTTTTTTAAGTTTTGGTTTAAATTCTAGGGATTGTTTAGGACTTGTTAGTTCATTTCTGGCCGATTTCTGCATGAATTTAGTTTGAACAATTTGAAATGCTGTAACATGCCTTATTTTAAAAACATTTGTGGCACCATTGATGTTATTGCATCAAATTTTTCTTGTTCAGCCTTTTGCCTGTGTTCAAAGCTTAACCCATTACCACACAATCCCTACTTTTGATGCCCCTGAGAAAGAAGCCTTTAGAAAACATAGTGGGAAAAGGAGAAAATGCTGGTTACCAGCATTTTCTCCTTTTCCCACTATGTTTTCTACCCTTTACAAAACAAATTTTGAATTTTCGGTCACTTTTATTTTGTCATCTGCAAATGCTTTCTATTTGGACAAGCCTAAAATATTGTCGTTTGGTAATGAGATAAACATGGGAAGAGTGATAAAAGAAGAATTTACAGTGAAATACATTAACTCTTTACAAGACAACAGAATTTTGGATCGTTCCAAATTAACAGCCTTAGCAGACATCAAATTAAAGTGACTCAAAAATCGAAATTTGTCTAGGGAAGGATAGAAAGCATTTTCTCCTTTTCCCACAATGTTTTCAAAAGGCTCCTATCTCTTGGTCGTAAAAACCAGGGATTGTTTGGTAATGGGTTAAAGAGTTTCAATTAATTCCTCTAAATCCACTTATCCAGCTACTTGAAACCTGCCCATATAAACATACTGTAGTTATAATCCCCATAAACCCGGCTGGATAATCTGTTTTATAACCCCAGCCTTCTGAGCATTAACTCTTTGCTAAAGAACAAAATTTGGACACATCCAAATTGAAAGCATTTGCAGACAACAAACTAAAGGTTGCTCAAATGACGAAGTTCTTCAGAGGGTAATAAACACTGTGGAAAAAGGAGAAAATGCTGATTAACCATCATTTTCTTCATTTACATTATTAGTTGTACGGTCAGGTGGCAGGGGACTTGGAAATTTGTTCACGGCTGTAGGGAATCATGTCGCTCAGAGCCAAAGGCAAGTTTCCAAGTCCCCTACTACATGACTGTACAATGAATTTATTATACTGCAAAGTTTTACCCTTTTAAAAAGCGTTAAGTGAAATTTTCCTGTGTTACAATCTCAAGAATTGAGAATACTGATGAAAAAGAAATTCCCTTCTGAGTGCCCAAATTCAATGAAAACTGACATCACTGGAAACTTACGTCACTAAAATGTGCAGTTTGGTATATAAATGTGCAGTCTGGTGATTGATCGATCGACGCCGCCATTTTGGATGTTGTGTCGCATGTGTAGTGATGTTTACGGGGTACTCTAAAGGGAAACTGGCTTTACATGGTTTTTGCCAGGGAACATGATACGTTCCCGCCATGTTAACCAATCAGCTCACAAGAAATTTCTTTGCAGCATAACAAATTATTCTTTTCAAAAACCTTCTGCCTCAAAGTCTTTCAAGGTCATTATCATCTGGTAAGAGGCTAACTTAATCCTTTCCCAAACAATCCCTGGTTTTTACAACTTTAGAAAACATTGTGAGAAAAGGAGAAAATGCTGCGATTGCTTCCAACAATGTTTTCTACCCTTCTGGAAACAAATTTCAATTTTTAAGTTACATTTATTTTGTCATCAGCAAGTGCTTTTAACCCATTACCATACAATCCCTACTTTTGACGCCCCTGAGAAGGAAGCCTTTGGAAAACACTATGGGAAAAGGAGAAAATGCTGGTAACCAGCATTTTCTCCTTTTCCCACAGTGTTTTCTACCCTTCCCAGAACAAATTTCAATTTTTCAGTCACTTTTATTTTGTCGTCTGCAAATGCTTTCAATTTGGACCAGTCTAATATTTTCTCGTGTGGTAATGAGTTAATAAAACTAAGATTTGGCTATATCAAAAGCATTTCACAGATAACAGATCAATTTTAGAGAAAATAATAGGATTCCCTTATGTTGGAGAAGAAACAAGTGTAATGCATTCAGCTGCCAATGCTCCGCTGTCGTTGCTAGATTTTCAGTGAAAATTTTGAGTCGAAAAAGTGGGTACAACTGTGTCAAAATACTCTAATAGTTACCTGCCCTTGTTGTATGGGCTCCCATTTTGATTGTTTGAAACTTATTCATGTTTATTTGAAACATAATTATTTTACATCAATTGCGAAACAAGTTCTTGCAACTTACACTAATCTCTCTTGATTCTGCTTCCTCAGGGAACTACACTAGCACTGGTGCTGAATGTGTGGGCCAATAAAAAATCCCTTGAAAAATCCCTAGGCCAATGAAAAATACGTGCTACCTCATAATCAAAGACATCACTATAGTTTGCCCAGTTTTAGATAAATATCTTCAATAATAATATTGCATTTTCTCAATGGTTATAAAAATTTTAATGCAGTTCCGCTACAAGATCAAGAGACAATTCAACTTCACAACCAAGAATACATCAGAGGAAAGTGTAGATTAGACTGGTATCAGTCTGTAAAGTAGAGCCTTTTCATTAACTCTTCACCACACGACAAAATTTTAGACTGGTTCAAATTGAAAGCATTTGCAGACGACAAAATAAACGTGACTGAAAAATTGAAATTTGTTCTGGGATGGGTAGAAAACACTGTGGGAAAAGGAGAAAATGCTGGTTACCAGCATTTTCTCCTTTTCCTACAGTGTTTTCAAAAGGTGTTTTTCTCAGGGGCGTAAAAAGTAGGGATTGTGTGGTAATGGGTTAACGAACATCATCAAGTGAAACTGCAAAACCAAAACTCTGTGTTCTCAATGTTCTGAATGTCTGATTCAACGTATTTCAGAAGAAGGGCAAATACCAACACATATTTCTGTGACTTTGCTGTAGTTGTGTACCTTGTTCATTGAGAATGACTTAAATGCAGGGCCTGAATGCCAGGCTAAGACTGTCCACAAAAGCTTCTGGAGTTATCTGAGGTATGGAAAGCGTTACAGTGCAAAATAAACCTAATAAATCGACATTTTCAGTGATTCAGCATAGTGGACAGAGTAGATCAATGATCAGACTGCATGTTTTGATCTTGATCTACACTACTAGATGTCCAGGCAACCATAGTTGTGAAAGGGGACTTCTAGGGTTGAAAAGGGTGTATGTACAACAATATTATGAATAATGGATAATAAGGAATGAAGTTTTCAATAGAAAGTTGTAAAAAGATTACAAATTGTAACCACCCTTCAGTAAATTCTACAACACTTAACCCCTCTCCCACACGATAAGATTTTAAACTTGTCCAAATTGAAAGCACTTACAGACGACAAAAGAAACATAACTCAAAAATCAAAATTTGTTTCCAGTATGGTAGAAAACATTGTGGGAAAAGGAGAAAATGCTGGTACCAGCATTTTCTCCTTTTCCCACAATGATTTTAAAAGGCTCTCAGAGTTGTAAAAACCAGGGATTGTTTGGTAAAGAGTTAAACCTTGTACAGACAACATTGAGCTTTTCAGTCAGTCATATTTTGAACACTTTACCACATGCTCTAAGTTTTAAGCCTTTCCCAAACAATCCCTGGTTTTTACTGGTCTAGAATATTAGCCTTTTGAAAACATTCTGGGAAAAGGAGAAAATGCTGGTAACCAGAATTTTCTCCTTTTCCCACAATGTTTTCTACCCTATCATAGACAGAAATCATCTTTTCAGCAAGAGTTGAATTGTCGTCTGCAAATGCTTTCAATTTGGTCTAGTCCAAAAGTTTGTCGTTTGGGAAAGGGTTAACTGATCATTACCACATGACAAAATTTTAGGTTTATCGAAATTGAAAGCATTTGCAGACAACAAAATAAAAATGACTGAAAATTTGAAATTTGTTTTGTGAAGGGTAGAAAAATTACCAGCATTTTCTCCTTTCCCCACAATGTTTTCTAAAGGCTTCTTTCTTAGGGTAGGGATTGTGTGGAAATGAATTAACAACCGAAGAAAGATGGCCTACGACAACATGCATTTTTTTCTTCCCGCACAACATTTTCTGTTGTTTCAAAGAAAAGTACTATCATTTGAAAAACACGTGAATTACATGTATTTTCTATAAATTCCTTAACTCTATACCAATCAACAAAATTTTAGACTGGTCCAAATTGAAAGCATTTGCAGACAACAAAGTAAATGTGACTGAAAATTGAAATTTAATTTGGAAAGGGTAGCAAACATTGTTGGGAAAGGAGAAAAATGCTGGTTACCAGCATTTTCTCCTTCTCCCACAATGTTTTCAAAAGGCTTCTTTGCTAGGGTCATTAAAATTTGGGATTGTGTGGTAGAGTTCATATGGACAAGTTTAAAATTATGTCATGCATGAAAAACATTATTTATTTTTCAAATAAATGAATCAATAACATTTTAATTATTATTTATTTTTACAATAAATATCTAATACACATGATTATACTTGTTTTATTTACATAGAAAGGGCCTGAAGCCTTAGCCAAAATATCCTGTCTTTTTACCCAAAAGAGAGAGGCTTTGTGGGAAAATTAGAAAATGCTGCTATATGTGCATGTTCTACATAACTGAGTAATGATATACAAGATGGGTCATTAATGAAACCAAACTAAACAAGAGGACCATGATGGTCCTATATCGCTCACCTGAGTACTAGTAAGCAGTAAAGGTCTACAATGAAAAATCTTCTTTTCCGAAAAGATCATCATATCGTATTTGGTAGAGGTCCAGTAGAAGATGCTACATAATGAAATATCATAGTTCTACGATTTCCAGTTTCAGGGAAAAATATTTGTAAAGTTTTCCTTCTTTGTTCCTATGTTTCGAACTTGTGACCCTGAGGCTGGGCCAATTTGGACCCCAGGGACATCATGTGAACAAACTTGGTAGAGGTCAACTAGCAGATGATTCATATCAAAGATCGATCTACTCCTTCTTGTTTCAGAGAAGAAGATTTTTAAGGTTTTCCTTCTTTGTTCCAATTTTTCAAACTTGTGACCCCCCCGGGGCGGGGCTAGCTTTGACCCCAGGGGCATCATACAAACAATCTTGGTAGAGGTCTACTAGGAGATGCTACATACCAAATATCAAAGCTCTGCACCTTCTAGTTTCAGAGAGAGAAGAATTTAAAGTTTTCCTTCTTTGTTCCTATGTTTCAAACTTGTGACCCCAGTGGCGGGGCCAGTTTTGACCCCAGGGGCATCATATTAACAATCTTGGTAGAGGTCCACTAGGAGATGCTACATATCAAATATCAAAACTCTACGCCGTATAGTTTCAGAGAATAAGATTTTCAAAGATTTTGCTATTTTTTTTTTCCTTTTGGTTGCCATGGCAACCAGAGTTATGGCAGGAATTCAATCTCTTGAACAACTTTGGTAGAGCTTCACCCAAGGAACATCCCTGCCAAGTTTCATCACGACTGGCCCAGTGGTTTGGGAGGAGAAGATGTTTAAAGAAATTGTGGACGACAGATGACAGACGATGGATGATGGACGACGCACGACAGGCGACGGACGACGCACGACAGACACTGGGCGATCACAAAAAGAGCTAAAAACAAGTCCCTACCATCTGAACGTTCAACCAATAATGTTCCCTTGGTTTTCAATACCAAATATTTGGTTAAGGTTATAGACCCCTAATGCTTCTAGTGCAACATGGAATAACATTTCTCGATAGATAGATGATAAATAAGAATATAATAAGATATAATACTTCTACACCTTTCAACCGGTCAGAAATTCCTTTGGTGTCTATCTTGAAATCATTCATTGATACCTTTGTTTGTTTTCAAAAAAGGGAGGTAATTATTATCTCTTTTTGTGTTGAGAATATCACATTTTTTAGATTTATAAATGATAACTCTAAGACGGAAAAGTAGGAAGAAGTGGCTTGGTTATAGTAGTAAAATAGGACTCATTTTTAATCAAAGCAGATTTTGTAGGACAATAAGATTGTGGAAATAGGTTTTTTTCTATTACGAGTCCACTCCCTTAACCCATTTCCACACAATCCCTACTTTTGACGCCCTCAAGAAAGAAGCCTTGAGAAAACATTGTGGGAAAAGGAGAAAATGCTGGTAATCAATTTTCTCCTTTTCCCACTGTTTTTTACTCTTCACAAAACAAATTTCAAATTTTCAGTCACTTTTATTTTGTTGTCTGCAAATGCTTTCGATTTGGACAAGTCTAAAATTTTGTCGCTTGGTAATAGGTCAAGATGATCTCATCTCAGAAGCCTCCCATAGAGATAAAGGTCACAGTTCAAGGTTGTGGGATGAGTTAACTACTTGAATAAACATGTTAAATCATTGGTCATTTAGTTGATGCACAAATAAGTGTTTTCAAGCAAGTACAGTGAAAGTTAATTCTTACCCCACAATTGGTAGAGTAAGACCTTTCTCCCACAACCTATCATGTTGTGAAAATTGGATTATATGACAAATACATGTGAGTCTGGTTACAAGGACAGTTATAAATAGATATGTGACCAGTTACCAGGGCAACACTAATCACTGATCTTTCAGGGACAGCTTTGATTGAGGCCTGATTGAGACTACTCCTAGAAGGGGATGCACTGATACTTCTGGTAGGGGCCGCTTCACTAACTATACTTGCACTGGTCAGGTCACCTTCAAGTTCAGTGCATTTACGCTTATACTGCAATACCTAATTTGGGTTATAAAGAAGAAATAGGTGCGACAGGCAAGCAAACAAGTCAATTCAATGGTTGTGCACTTGTACATTTATTCTAAAGGTCATCTCCATAGAAACAGTTGCTAAGGGTGATACTGAAGGTCAAGGAATGTTGCTATCTGCCATATCTTGATATCTATCAATAATGAATGTCAAAATCTAAAAAGATACATCTGCATCTTAACTCTTTCCCCAATCAATTCAAATTTCAATAACAAAGTTCTTAAAATATTGTGCAAAAATGAGAAATGCTGATGACAAGTGTTTTCTCTATTTGGATCACAAATGGCTATTTCAGTCAAAGACAAATTTCAATGAGTGATATTCACTATTATAAATCTGCAATTTTTTTCATTTATGGCAAGTCTAAAAGTTGCATGCAGTCTAGTAAAAAGTCAAAGATGACAAATCATGATAAATATGGCAAACAGCAGCACCCAATAGTTTTATTGGAGCACCATAGCAACACCATAGCAACCCAAGCTATAAAAGAAAACTGACACATAACCTTTCACCTGAAATAATATGACCTTACCCTCTTTTCAAAGTCGTAGCGGGTTTTTAATTCACCATAATCTACTTCAAGATCCTCCACTTTTTTCTTGTACTGAAGAACCTATTCAAAGTCAGAGAGCAGGTTAGTTGTAAAAGAAAGCTAATATTATGATTATATGGGTTAAGTATAATAACAGCATAAATATAACCATTAAAGTACCAAGACTGCTGCAATTTTTCATGACAAGGCCTTGAAACTTATACTCACTTTTGACTGTTCAAAATTTTTTGCCCTTATAATTCTAAATAAATTCAAACAATTTTTGGGTTAGAAAAGATATTCCAATACCAAATTGATCTTTTTCAAACGAATCTCCATGGAAACAAACCCATAATTCTGCAGAGTTTCAATGACAACAAGTACAGAACATTATTGAAGCAGCTTAGGTTCATTGTTTACAAGAGGTAAAGCTGAGGTTCAAATAAGAGGATTACATCATCAAACTCTAAAAACATAATTTTTCCATTAGAACCCATGTTGTGCTCACTCATTGCAGTTTTCTCATTGAAACCTTTCTAATATGTACCTGTGACGACTGGTTTTAACCCATTACCAAACGACAATATTTTAGACTGGTCAGCATTTGCAGACGACAAAATAAAAGTGACTGAAAATTTGAAATTTGTTTTGTGAAGGGTAGAAAACATTGTGGGAAAAGGAGAAAATGCTGGTTACCAGCATTTTCTTCTTTTCGTACAATGTTTTCTAAAGGTTTTTATAAAGGGTGTCAAAAGTAGGGATTGTGTGGTAATGGGTTAAAGAAATGGTAACAATCTTCAATGCTATATCACACAATAAAATTTTAGACTTGTCCATTTTGACAGCAAAAAGTAGTCAACAAATTAAATGTGAATCAGTTGATAGAATTTTCCTTTGGAAGGATGGAAAAGGAGAAAAGACAGGTTACCAAATTTGCTCCTTTTCCCGCAACACTTTCAATAGCCTTCCTCCTGAGGGTCATTAAAAGTTCAAATTGCTTGGTACAGCAGATGAAAAAAAAAAAGCTCCTCTTATTTGAATCTCCTGGAAAGTCAGCCTACACACTGGAGCTAGCCTAGGCCAGCCCAGCTTAGAGCATTACCTTGCGTTCCGTATCCCTACTTAGTAAATCTTTATAGCGGGCAGAATCCTCGAGTTCTGTGCATTTTTTCTTGTATTGCAATAACTGTAAATATGATCCACAAACATGAGGTGAGAAGTGTAGTGATTAACCCATTACCACACAACCCTGAGAAAGACACCTCCAGAAAATATTGTGGGAAAAGGAGAAAATGCTGGTAACCAGCATTTTCTCCTTTTCTCACAATGTTTTCTACCCTTCTTCACAAAACAAATTTGGAATTTTCAGTCACACTTATTTTGTTGTCTGCAAATGCTTTCGATTTGGACTAACCTAAAATTTTGTCATTTGATAATGAGTTAAACTAAACATTAGACTTTCTACAGTAATCTTCAGAGCAGAACAGCTATGACCATATGGTTCACACAGAGCATTTCAGATTGGTTGGTTGTATTGCATCTTCGCAAGCCAAGGTCGACAATTCACTACGCTACTCTACCCTTGGCGGATCGAGCTTGATTTTTACATTCACCCGATACAATTTTTTATTGGATGCAGCCAG
Organism: Tridacna crocea; assembly: GCA_943736015.1. Lineage (NCBI taxonomy): Eukaryota > Metazoa > Mollusca > Bivalvia > Cardiida > Cardiidae > Tridacna > Tridacna crocea. The sequence goes on along the minus strand of OX031072.1, from coordinate 30,595,826 downwards.
CTCTAGCTGCAACGAATGAAATCCCTCGTAGCATTTCATCTTTGATGGAAATAGAATAAGGTCCCTATCTTTCGAATGGAAGGTAAATATGGAAATCCATATCATATGAACAAACTTGGAAGAGGTTTACTAGGAGATGCTTCATACAAAATATCAAAGCTCTAAGCCTTTCAGTTTCAGAGAAGAAGAATTTTAAAGTTTTCCATATGATGTCCCATATGATGTCCCATATGTCCCTTGTTCATATGGAAAATGGAGAAAATACTGGTAAACCAGCATTTTCTTCTTTTCCTAAAATATTTCTACCCTATTAAAGACAAATTCTATCCTTTGTACCACATTTAAATTGTGATTTACAAAACACTCTTGATTTAGAAAAAGTCTACATTTTTCTCATGTGGTCCAGACGTAACTCTTTACCAAACTACAAAATTTTAGAACGGTCCAAATTGAAAGCATTTGCAGACAACAAAATAAATGTGGCTGAACAACTGAAGTTGGAAGGGTAGAAAACATTGTGGCAAAAAAAGAAATAATGCCGGTTACCAGCATTTTCTCCTTTTCCCACATTGTTTTCAAAAGGCTTCTTTCTCTAGGTCGTTAAAAATCGGGATTGTGTGGTAAAGAGTTAAAGTACAGAATTCAGAATCAATAGAATAATAAAGGTGTAAGGCAATAGAAAATAGAGTCACATGTCATTAACATTTAGTGAATTTCTTGTATTTAACATTTTGATATAAATATCAGGGTCCTAGAAATTGGTCATTCATTCATTCATTCATTCATTCATTCATTCATTCATTCCCTCTATTTAGTAATTCTATTTGAGTAATCTCCCTTGCATCAACACTCAATTTGGAAGATAGTGTCTCGGACACCAAATCTTATGCTATGCAATTTGAAAACAATTTAAAAAATCTTTTAATAGTAAGTCTTTAGTGCAAGATGTTTTAGACATTTTACTTGTCATTTCTCTGAAAATCCTCAACAACATTTCAATACTTGATCCTTTACCACACAATTCTAAGTTCTAACCTACATACTGATCACCAGCATTTTTCTTCTTTTCCCACAGTGTTTTCTTCCTATCTCCCTATTTAACTCTTTACGAATCGACAATTTTATAGAGTCGTGCAAATTGAAAGTATTTGCAGACGACAAAGAAAATGTGATTGAAAAATCAAAATTTGATTTGGTAAGGGTAGAAAACATTGTGGGAAAAGGAGAAAATGCTGGTTACCAGCATTTTCTCCTTTTCCCAAAATGTTTTCAAAGGCTTTCTCTGTAAGGGTCATTAAAAGTCGGGATTGAGTGTTAAAGAGTTAAGGAAAAATGCTATCATTTCAAAACAATGAATTTGCATTCTGCAGATCTATATTCCTTCAAAGTGTAAGAGAATAAATTTTATCACGATGTATTAAGCTTACCACATAAAATAAACATTTTTGGCACATACAGACTAGAAATAAGACCCAAATGAATGTTATGTGAAGGTTATTTTTGTCTACAATGTCTCATCAAATCAAACTTCAGAGATGCTTATTATCAAATTTTAAATGACCCTGGTAAAACCTGCATAGGTTAGTCTTCAAGGATAATGAACAAAACAAAATGTGTGCTTGATTAGAATATCTTGGTCCAATACTGCTACACCTATCTTATAGGCTTTCAAAACAACAATAAATTCTGCGTCATTTAAACAAGATTTTCTGAGAAAAAAAAGCACTTTCTAGTGGATGACAACACTTTTGTTATGTCTTAAACAAATTGACATGCAACATTTGCATGCAGCACTTCAGAGTAACAAGTGATTCATTGAAATGAAATTGTCCTAAAATACCCTACTTCACCTAATAGATGCTCCCCCCCTAATTGTTGCACCTCCCCATCCCTCAGTCCCAGTATTTCTTTCAGAGGTCACACATATCCATACACACCTTGTAAAGCATAGTGCAAAAAAAAAACTCCCCTTGCAACATTTCTTGATTATGAATATTTGGCCAATAATTGTGGTACTTCAAAATTTTGTCACACCAACTCATCCTGCCGGATGGGTAAATAAAAAAAACTTATCGTGTTCTTCCTTTGGGATTACTCAGGCCATGTTATAAGCTTGCTGCCATGGGCCAGTGGAGCTTCAGATCTACTTGTTCCAACTTAGCATTCACTCACCATGATCAGCAGAATTTTTAAGCCTTGATTTATTGGGTAAGAAAGAAAAAAAGCCCTGTTGGTGTTTTGTATGGCATAGATGTGCATCTTTAGGGAGAAATACGGTATTGACTTCTTTTCTAGATAAACAATGAGTAAAGTGAATGACTGAATGAATGAATGAATGAATGAATGAATAAATGAATAAATGTTCTATTCCAGTTAACTTCCTTCCACTTTGCAGATATTTTTTTTTAATTCTTTAGTATTTGAAAACAAATATTTTTTGTTTATACTGCCTGCATAGGACTAAATTATCTTGCAGCAGACAACTTTTAACTCTTTACCAAACGACAATATTACAGATTGGTCCAAATTGAAAGCATTTGCAGACGACGAAATAAAAGTGACAAGTAAAGTCACTTTTGTTGTTTGCAAAATTAATGCTTTCAATTTGGTCAAACCTACATTTTTGTCGTTTGGTAATTAGTTAACCACTATTTCTTTCATAAGTATTCATTTATAGCCCTTCCTAAGAAAATTTACACAATGCTGGTTGTTATCCCGGTATTTGAGTTGCTTTTGTGGCTAATATACATGTAGATCAAGATCAGACAGCAAAAAAATAAGCATCCCAATCTTTGATCTAAAGTGTCCATTTGCCAAGACATTTTTTGGCAAAAGCATCCCTGATACTGCTGTAAAATAGCTCATTTTTCTATGCTGAAAATGTAAGCTAGGTTGGTTTGGCATCAAAGGGGATTAACTCTTTACCACACAATGCCAACTTAACAACCTTGGGAAAAAAAGTCTTTAAAAAGCGTTGTGGGAAAAAGAGAAAAAGCTGGTAACCACCATTTTCTCCTTTTCCCACACAGTTTTCAAGACTATCTAATACAAATCCCATTATTTGCGGCATACATATTTTGTCGTCTGCAACTGCTTGTTTGGGAAATTTCCCCCATCACTTAAAAGGATGTTTCTAAAGTTGTTTGCTGCATATTTTTCCCTATAAAGACAGGAAATTAATGACATAGAGGGGAGATTAATTTGAATAATGACAATGCATGACTAATGATGGAATGTCTGCAAAAATAAAGGGGGAAACTAACACCTGTGCTCTGAAATAAACAATGTCATAGATTTTGATAAAAATACATTTCTCAGAATTCCTTCAGTCAAGTCTAGTTTTACTAATATGATTTAAAGTTTTCAATACCTAGAAAATTAAAAGAAAATGTAATCCAACAATACACTAGTACATGTAATTATCAAAATTTAATAGAGTTGACATTCTGTGCATCCTCGGAACCCAGGTTTATGCATTACATTACTCTCCATGCATTATCCCTGGGAAAATTGACTAGCAAATCTTCTTTTCCTATGAATATTCATATGGTCGGAAGGTACCTTTATAGCCAATCGAAAAGATCGATAACATATCCATTCTCTCTTGCTGGGAGGGCAATTTCATTTTGTCAGTTACAAAAAATAGAAATAATGGCATATTTGTGATAAAAATAGTTTAAATTTTCTCAAAGAAAAACTGAGATTACCGATCAAAATGCTTCATGAATAATTCATAAGAACTACGGATGGCAACGAGTAACCGGTTAACCCAGTACTCGATCGAAAGTCCGAGTATCGATTACGGAATTTGATATTCGAGTACTCGGTATTTTTTTCCAAAATGTACCATTTTGCTTCCCGAGGAAAAATTTCTTGGCAAAACAAACACTATAGCCGATTAAATGTAATCAAAACATCGTTGCAAAAGTGCGAAAGATAGCCAAACAATTCACAATTTGACACGTATTTGTAATAAACAGCAACTGTGTCAATTATAACGTTAAGCCGTTCACGTTAATCGCTAATCATTAAAGTTTTCGTAATTTCAGTAAATCAGAGGCCGGCTAATATGGTCTAATTAGGGAGGAGAAAGTAATTATCCTTAATCTTCGCAGTTTGACTGTGAAACTTATTTAGGGATCGTGCATACCTTGTGATCGCCACCGTCCCGTTGTATACCTACCGTATTTTGCTTTAATTTTTAGGATAGTAAATTTTTTTTTTTCGTGTTCCAATACCAAGATCTATAAAAAATATTATTTTATAAGCGGTCTCAAAGCTTATGATCAGACAAGACACACTCGCGAACTCTAGGTCACTGACCGCTAACAAGTCGAACAATGCCGACATTAAAAAGCTACGCCATTGATTTCATAAACGTTCATATGCAGGTTGGTCTATTTTTAGATAGATTGGAATTCCAGCAGTCAATTTGTGCACTAAACAGTCCAAACTTGGCTTTTTCCCATTGTTTTCGTTGATGATTAACTTGTAACTCATTATTGTCTATATCCTGGGACAACGATGAAGATTGTTATTTTGCGTTTTTTGGTAAAATCATAATTTACCTGCTTACGTGGGGTGAATGACGTAATTCCACTGACAAGGACCTGCTTGACTCGTTCTCAAATTTGATTGGTTCGTCGATCTTCGATCGATAAAACTCGGTTAGATTAATGAATGTTGATTTCTATTTATAAAGAACGAACCCGATTGACCGTGAAATACGTGCTTGTCAACTCCATGGCAACCTCGGATGTATATGTATTTGTATCAAGGGATACAAGCTTTATCACACCCTTTATACACTTATATCCGAGATTTTTTGAATTGGGGTTTAAAAAGTCTCTCAGGTGATTGGATTGTTAGGTCTTGAATCGGGAAACTCCCTTTGAAATCGTGGCTGGTTGGGAAGCATGCTTATGACATTATGTGTGTAGAACGTGAAATAAATGCTTGTAAACAAAGGGTGTCAAACGGATCAAGATTTTTTGTTGAATAGATTTTCACTGTTTCCAATTCTTTGGGACAAAAAAAAAAAATACCGATCTTGCTCTGAAATTTTAGTATAAAATGTAGTAAAAATCGTCCGAGTAACCGAGTACTCGATCGGAAGAATGACCGAGTACTCGAGTATTAAAATCGATACTCGTTGCCATCCCTAATAAGAACATTAGAAAACGCTAGCCAAATAACCCAGGGTCGATTACAGCATGAATCGAAACTGGGTCAACAAGGATGCATTCTGTGATGAGACTCAAAATGGATTTGTTGCTGAAATTTCATCATTGGGAAAAAAATAAGGAATTCTGGAAAATAGTAACTTCACATGACATCAATAGTACCTGCCATAAGGCCAAGCGAGCAAAGAACTGGATAAATTCAATACATGACTGAACATTGCATCGAATTCCAATATTAGCAACATATTTATGCAATGGTATATAAAAACCTAATCAGTTTTTTATTTAATTAATTGTTCACCAGATAACATTCTCAAAATTTCCAGGTAATTTATAGAAACATCTAGAAAAACAAAGCCTTGTGATTGATATTTAAAAACAAGAGGGCCAAGATGGCCCTGGATCGCTCACCTGAATTTTTGAGATGACCATAGCCTATTTTTTTTTTGAGGTATTGAAACATTGGAATCAAATTTATAATTTTGCTAAGCAATTTTCAAAAGGTCACCTGTAAAAGTCATTTCGAAATCTGACCATCAGTTTCAAAAAGAAGAATTTTTAAGAATTCTTCATTTCTGTATAAGAGCAAGTATCCCCCATCCACGAGAGCCATGTTTCTTGATGGATCAAAATTTACGAACAAGTTTTGAAAAGGGTCACCCAAGGAGCATTTCGGAATTTTTTTTTTTAAATCTGACCAGGGGTTTCAGAGAAAGAGAATTTTCAAGAATTTCATTATGTCCATATAGAGCAAGTAGCCCCCATTCACAAGAGCAAGGGTCAGCCAAGGAACATCTCTGTCAAATTATTTTAAAATCTGACTAGGGGTTTCAGAGAAGAAGAATTTTCAAGAATTTCTTCATTTCCATATAGTACAAGTAGCCCCCATTCACCAGAGCCATGTTTCTTGACGGATCAAAATTTTGTGAACAATTTTTAAAAAGAGTCACCCAAGGATCATCTCTGTGAAATCATTTCAAAATCTGTCCAGCCATTTCAGAGAAGAAGAATTTTCAAGAATTTCTTCATTTTCCTATAGTGCAAGTAGCCCCCATGCACCAGAGCCATGTTTCTAGACCAATCAAAATTTTGCAAACACTTTTTGAAAAGGGTCACCCAAGGAACATCCCTGAGAAATTATTTCAAAATCTGACCAGTGGTTTCAGAGAAGAAAAATTTTTAAGAATTTCCTCATTTCCCTATAGTGCAAGTAGACCCCATTCACCAGAGCCATGTTTCTTGACCAATCAAAATTTCGCGAACAATTTCTGAAAATGGTCATCCAAGGAACATTTCTGTGAAATTATTTCAAAATCTGACCAGCGGTTTCAGAGAAGAAGATTTTTTAAGAATTCCTTCATTTCTGTATAGTGCAAGTAGCCCCCATTCACCAGAGCCACATTTTTTGACGGATCAAAATTTCGCGAACAACTTTTGAAAAGGGTCAACCAAGAAACATATCTGTGAAATTATTTTAAAATCCGACCAGCGGTTTCAGAGTAGAAGATTTTTAAAGAATTCCTTGATTTCTGTATAGTGCAACTAGCCCCCATTCACCAGAGCCACATTTTTTGACGGATCAAAATTTCACGAACAATTTTTGAAAAGGGTCACCCAAGGAACATATCTGTGAAATAATTTCAAAATCCGACCAGCGGTTTCAGAGGAGAAGATTTTTAAAGAATTTGCTAAAAAATTCCATTTGGTTGCCATGGCAACCAGAGTTTTTGATGGAATCATATTCTGTGAACATTTTTAAAGAGGACCTCCCAAGGAACAGTCCTGCCAAGTTTGGTCCAAATTGGCCCAGCGGTTTAGGAGGAGTTGATGTTTAAAGAATTGTTGACGACGCACGACGGAAGACGCACGATGGACGACGGACACCGGGTGATCCTAAAAGCTCCCCTTGAGCACGTTGTGCTCAGGTGAGATAACAAGAGGGCCATTGGCCCTGGAGTGCTCACCTTCAACTATAGCTTTATTTCCCTCATGTTTATGTGATCAACTTTAAACTGTCTACTTCACCTAACCTTACTTCAATGTCTTGACTTTGAAAGGGGGTAGGGGGTTTCACCAATCCTTACTTTTAAAATGTGAAATGGAGTTCCCTCTAGCCTTTCTTTAACTCTTTTCATACAATCACGACTTTTGACGACACATATGAGGCATTCAGAAAGTAAAGGTCATTGGGGCAGTAATAAAAGAAGTCTTTGCTTAGAATTGCAAGGATGATGAGATTAAAATTCAGTGGTTACAATAATTATCTTTTCTGTTGTCTCCATAAATTACTCTATTAGCCTGTATAATTATCTTCTGATGAAAGGGCTAGTCAGCCTCCTGGATTTGCTTTCTAGAATGAAGCCTGGGTTTAGGCTGAGTGATGGAGCAAGTCTTTTCAACATTTACCTTGGCCTGAAGTTTCTGTACAAGCTGAGCCTGTCGTGCCTGGCCGTCCTGGTATGCCTGAAGCTTGCGCTTGTAACTGCCGTGTTCTTCCTCTAGCTTACGTCTTAGGTCGATGTTCTGTTGCAGAAGGGACTTGGAGGCTGTATCGCCGGTGTCCAAAGCTTCACCTCTCAAGGATGACTCGAGCTTTAAATAAAGGACAGATCAGCATTCAATATGATATGAATATTATTAGTCAAACAAATTGAAATGAAATAAATGACCTCTATTACCATATATTACACGCTTGAATTATTGTCCGAACTTAGCTTCAGCTAATGTCGTCTGCATGCGGAATTATGTGCACCTTTTCAAACTCTTTAGGACGTCAGTAGATTTATGATGTCTTCAAGAGATACTTAAAATATCTGAAATGAGCATTATTGTGTTGTTTTAAACTGGTAATAGGTGGCGAGTGACATAGATCTAAGATGCGCTTTCTGTGCAGCTTGATCTTAATCTATGCCATCCGCAAAAGCTTTTTGATTTTGGCTATGGCACAGTAAGGGTCACACCTGACATTTGCCGTTAACAGAATTTCCGTGCGATTATACCTCAGATGATTTAAATATTCACGTTTTAATTATTCTTTGCATAAAGGTCAATTTAAGGTCAATTTATTTCAGTAATACAACTTAACCCATTACCAAATGACAATATTTTAGACTGGTCCAAATTGAAAGCATTTGCAGACCACAAAATCAAAGTGACTGAAAATTTGAAATTTATTTTGTGAAGGGTAGAAAACATTGTGGGAAAAAGAGAAAATGCTGGTAACCAGCATTTTCTCCTTTTCCCACAATGTTTTCTAAAGGCTTATTTCTTAGGGGCAACAAAAAGTAGGGATTGTTTGGTAAAGGGTTAAACATATGAGCATCTGGTAAATTAGGCTAGGCAAGTCATCACAATAGTTTAGATCCACAAAATCCATTGTTTAACCATCAAATTATGATGTAGAATGGTCCTATGACATGCAAAGAAATTATCAAAACGGACACGGACTGCACAGGTTGACCTGCAAATGCATTTTAACTCCCTTGTCACAAATCAAAACTCATAATATTTTTGAAGCAGGTAGCTATGACAGCATCCTTGATAAAAAAATAACCACAAAAATATAGCTTCACAAGGTAACACAATAAAACATGGTGGCTTCACAAGGTAACACAATAAAACATGGTGGCAAGTTGCAATTTCCACTTCACTCTTTGCCACACAACGACAATTTTTGACGACCCTGTGGAAATTGCATCATTAGAGCAGCTATAAAATTTTTGTCTGCAAGTGCTTTCAATTTGGTTAGGTCTAAAAATATGCTGCATGGTAAAGGGTTAACCCTTTACCAAACAATACCTGGTTTTTACGACCCTGAGATAAAAGTCTTTTTGAAAACATTGTGGGAAAAGGAGAAAATGCCGGTAACCAGCATTTTCTCCTTTTCCCACAATGTTTTCTACCTTGCTGGAAACAAGTTTAAATTTTTAAGTTTCTTTCATTTTGGCATCTGCAGGTGCTTTCAATTAGGACCAGTCTAAAATTGTTTTGTTTGGTAAATGGTTTAAGTGCAGGACAACTCCAGCATTTTGTGCTCATTGAAAGCTTAAAGAATCTTATTTACATTCTAAATTAGAATTAAATTTAAACATCAAGACTACATCAACATTTCAGCTACTGATATAGGCACTAGTAATATAAAAAAAAAAAATATGTCATTTAATATAACTAACATTCCATCAACTATGAAATAACTATCAAATTCTCAGTGCTTGCCCTTGATAGGCAAATATATAGCACCTGCATACTCCATCACTAATCAACTCTACAAAAGAGTCCCATGCCAATCAGCTTTGTGGACATCAGCTTCTAGATTCATTGTGGCAAGTTTCAAATAATTCCGATAAAAACTGTAGGAGGAATTGCGCACACAAGAAATTGCGGACGGGCGGATGGTCTTACGTGACAGACCTTGTGAGGTCGAATTGCTATTTATTCAATACACCCAAACAACCCCACAAATTTAATCCCACAAGCTAACCCTAACCCCACAAACCCTAACCCCATACCTACCAGATGGACGGAATGAACCCCATACAGACTAAATGTACAATTACCCTTACCCCAAACCCCACAATGTCGGGCTCATAAGGACGGACAGATAGACAGACAGACCGACGAACGTATGACGGACCAACAAGCCTGCCCAGGTAGCTCAGTGGTGAGTTTGTCGGACTCATGACCTGCTGGTTGTGAGTTTGATACCCGGTTGAGACAAACTTTCTTTCCGGTGTATTTTCGCCTCTCACCTCTGCTTAAGCATGTGAGAAAAGTAGTCGGTGGCTTTGGAAAGAAAGTAGTGAAAGTGCTGGTGTGAGAAAGCCAGGAAACACATGTGCGTCACCGACCGCCATGATATGACCTTAGCTGTTAAAGTGGCGTTAAACCCCAATACAACCAACGGACCAACAACCGGGAGTATAACATAATATGATCCTTCGGGCGTATAAAAAGAAAGAAAACGCTGTTAAAAGCATTTTCTTCCTTTTCCATAATATTTTCAACCATGTCAAAGAAAAATTTGGTCATTTGATCCTCACTGAATACATCGACATCCATTCTACAGTCTACTTCAGTGGCAAAGAGTTACGAGTTAAATTTTGCCAACATGTGTAAGGGGTCGACAAATTGGGAATTTGTATAGTAATCAAAATGGCACTGAATACCCCCACTGTGTGACTAAATGGACATAATCTTGATTTTCAGGTATATTAACTTAATCAATTCAACCGTAGTATATCAATAAATGCTTTTTTTGACAAATCAGATGAACGGAGTGGTCAATGCCCTTATTGGAAATCATCTCTGATCAACCATTTACCAAATAATCCATTACACGAGTGTAACTTAACTTCGAAAAGAGATAATGCATTTTAACTCTTTACCAAACAACAAAATCTTATACTGGTCCAAATTGAAAGCCCTTGCAGACGACAAAATAAATGTGACTCAAAAATTGAAATTCCTTTTGGGAAGGGTAGAAAACATTGTGGGAAAAGGAGAAAATGCTGGTTACCAGCATTTTCTCCTTTTCCCACAATGTTTTCAAAAGGCTTCTTTCTCGGGGTCATTAAAAGTCAGGATTGTGTGGTAAAGAGTTAACTCATTACCAAACGACAATATTTTAGGTTTGCCTAAATCGAAAGCATCAGCAGACCACAAAATAAAACTGATTGAAATTTTGAATTTTGTTTTGTAAATGCTAGAAAACATTGTAGGAAAAGGAGAAAATGCTGGTAACTAGCATTTTCTCCTTTTCTCACAATATTTTATCAAGGCTTCTTACTAAGGGTCGTCAAAAGTAGGGATTGTGTGGTAATAGGTTAATACCTAGGTGCATAATTATACCAGAAAATCAAGTTTGTTTGTTCATTGTCTCAAACTTTCATCAACATTATTTCAGTTACAATGCAGTGATCAGTGCACCTATCCGTGCTTTCCTGCAGTACCTTTGTAGCAGTATGTAACACAAGATTCCTTCCAAGCCACTGAGTGTTTTTCTCCATAAATAATGCTAAGACCAAATAAAACAATAAATCTTGTGGCACTGTCCATCATCTGGATGACCATCCACCAGGAGCCAAAGAGTCAAACCTATGACCCCTGGATTTCAAGCCCTGTTCTTTTACCAACTGAAATACAAATGATTTGAATCCATTTGACTCCAGTCCAAACTTTTTGTTGTTCAAAATAGAGCTTTAAGAAATTGGTTTCTGTTTGAGTTTTAACAATGCACAGCACACAAAAAAGATGGCTTCAGGGTGTATATTAAATATTTATACTTTATAATTCTAGCTGAATAGGCAGTTTTGGTTGTTGGCCAAATGACCAGTTTATTTACCATGCATTGATGTATGTACAATAAGTATCTACAGGAAATTTGCTCCTTGGCGCTAAAACGGAGTTCATTCTTATTGCCTATTTTTCAAAAGATATATTGATTAGTAATGATGTTTTACTTAAAAGTAATATTGCAGTTTTAAAAGAGCTGTTTTAATGAATTACATTAGCAATGGCTACCAAAAGTAAACAAAGACTCTGTTTAAATGTTTTTAATTTAAATCATAACATTTAAAGGAATAAAAATTACTATGAAGATGGCAATCTGTTATTTTATGTTGGTCATTTAACCCTTTCCCAAACAATCCCTGGTTTTTACGGGTCTTGAATAGTAGCCTTTTGAAAACATTGTGGGAAAAGGAGAAAATGCTGGTAACCAGCATTTTCTCCTTTTCCCACAATGTTTTCTACCCTATCATAGACAGAAATCATCTTTTAAGCAAGAGTTGAATTGTCGTCTGCTAATGCTTTCAATTTGGTCTAGTCCAAAAGTTTGTCGTTTGGGAAAGGGTTAAGTATTAGTTGCTGGCAAAGAAATTAACTGTAAAACTAGGTTAACCCTTTACCACACAATCCCAACTTTTAATGACCCTGAGAAAGAAACCTTTGGAAAACATTTTGCCATGTGATAAGGAGTTACCTCTTTCCCAAACGACAAACTTTTGGACTACTCCAAATTCAAAGCATTTGCAGACGACAATAGAATTTTGAATTGAAAATTGAAATTTGATTTGGAAATATTGGAAACATTGTGGGAAAAGGAGAAAATGCAGCATTTTAACTCATTACCAAACGACAATATTTTAGGTTTGCCCAAACCGAAAGCATCAGCAGACCACAAAATAAAAGTGACTGAAATTTTGAAATTTGTTTTGTAAATGCTAGAAAACATTGTAGGAAAAGGTTACCAGCATTTTCTCCTTTTCCCACAATGTTTTCATAGGCTTTCTTTCTCAGGGTTGTCAAGTCGGAATTGTGTGGTAAAGGGTTAAATGAATTTCAATTCATATCATAACATTTCACATTATGAAAATTATTCTGAAGATGGCATTCTTTTATTCCAAGTATTAGATGCTGGCACAGAAATTAACGGTAAAAAACAGTTTAAAAACTGCATGGCCAACCTATTGTTGCTCACCTTTTTCCTGATTAAAACCCATTTTTCTGCTAAGGATTAACAGTTTTATCCCCCATATTAGCCGTAACCATGGTTTGCAGTCTGTTCTAAAAGCACCAAAAACTGTAGGGCATTGCAACGGGTAAATGAAATTGCTTACTGCAGAAGCCAAGGGAGAACAGAGCAATGTATTAATCATCACCCTGGGTTAGCAGCGATGACGCAAAACTAGCAAAGATTACTCAAAGCTAGCAAGCACAATCCAAGAGTAGTGAAGATCTCTCAAGGCTAGTGAAGATGACCAAAAGCTATCAAAGATTACCCAAGGCTAGCAAACATGTGACAAAGCTAGCAAAGATGGCCTGAAGCTAGCAAATATTACCAAAAGCTGGCAAAAATGACCTAAAGCTAGCGTAGATTACCCAAAGCTAGCAAAGCTGGTCTAAGGCTAGCATAGATAATGCAAAGCTAACAAAGATGGCCCACATATAGCAAAGGTGATCCAAAGCTATCAAAGATTAACAAAAGGTTACAGCGAAGACACCCTAAAGGTAGCAAAGATGATCCAAAGTCAGCAAAGTTGTCACAAAGCTAGCAAAGGTGACCAACCCAGAGCTACCAAAGGTGACCCAAAGCTAGAAAGATGACCCAAAGCTAGAAAGATGACCCAAAGCTAGCAATGACAATTCACAGTGAGCAAAGTTGACCCAAAGCTAGTACAGATGACCCAAACAATAAAGAAGAGAAAATATTCAAATATTATCTAGATGGACATGTTTACATGGTACAAAAATGGGTTTTGAGTTTAAATAGTGATAAGACCTGGTGATAATCCACTGGATTTACTGTATTTGTTGATAGTTACTGTCCGATAATGTATCATCCAGGTCGCCTGAAGAACTTGTCAAGAGCCATTCATCCCTTTATGATTTATCATATATTCCCTTGTTTTAACAACTGTAAGGAAGAACCTTTTGAAAACATGGTGGGAAAAGGAGAAAATGCTGGTAACCAGCATTTTCTCCTTTTCCCACAATGTTTTCTACACTTTCAACAACATTGCCCACCATTTAAAACACTTTCAAGAACAAGTCCCATTTTTTAAAATCATGTTTAACCGATACCTTCCTTGACAGGTCTACATTTTTTCATGTGATATACCCTTGAACCCATTACCACACAATCCCTACTTTTGACGCCCCTGAGAAAGACACCTTTAGAAAACATTGTGGGAAACGGAGAAAATGCTGGTAACCAGCATTTTCTCCTTTACCCACAATGTTTTCTACCCTTCACAAAACAAATTTCAAATTTTCAGTCACTTTTATTTTGTCGTCTGCAAATGCTTTCAATCTGGACAAGTCTAAAAAAAATGTCGTCTCGTAATGAGTTGACAAACATTAAAACATTACTAAAAGTCTAGAGCTCCAGATAAAAGGGAGTGATGGTACTATAACACAGGATTTAGTAGAGATTTTTTTTTTTTCATTCTTTTTTTTTTAAATCAAATTCAATCCATCAATCTTGAGATCTGACTTAACCCTTTACCACACAGCAAAATTTTAGACCTATCCAAATTAAAAGCATTTGCAGACAACAAGTTCAAAGTGGCTCAAATTTTGTAATTTTGATTTGATAGGGTAGAAAACATTGTGGGAAAAGAGGAAAATGCTGATTACCAGCATTTTCTCCTTTTTCCACAATGTTTTCAAAAGGCTTCTTCCTCAGGGTTGTTAAAGGTCGTCCTTGTGTGGTAAAGGGTTAAACTCGACTAAAGGGAAAGCATAGTCACGGATAACTAATTAATTATAGATCAGATGATTATTTCTTTCTGCAAAATGGAGGAATATTGTGGAAAATAAGAATAAGAATGGATAACAGGTTTTTTAGTCTCCTTTTCACACATTATTTCAAAAGCAGGTTCTTTCAAAATTGTTGAAACTTGGCACTTTTTGGTAGAGATTTGACCTTTCACTGAAAGACCCCATTCTCTTTGTGACCTGAAAGATGTTCCCAATACAGATAATTCAATGCCACAGCAACAACAAAATATGTTCATGTCTTCATTCAAAGTTAAATCCTTCTTCTATTTTCCATGCAATAAAAAATATTCATGCAAAACAAAAACATTCACTATTCTATGATCTATGCAACAAAATCATACATTATCATGCCTAAAATAAAGTTACTTAACTCTTTACCAAACAATACCTGGTTTTCACAACCTTGAAAAAGAAGCCTTAAAGTGGAAAACATCATGGGAAAAGGCGAAAATGCTGGTAACCAGCATTTTCTTCCTTTTAAACAATGTTTTCTACCCTTCACAAAACAAATTTCAAATTTTCAGTCACTGTTTCTTTTTTAATTGTCTGCAAACGCTTTCAATTTGGAGGAGTCTAAAATTTTGTTGTTTGGTTGAGTCAAACCTTTCCCATACAATGAAAATTTTTGACGACCCTTGGTAAGAAGCCTTTTGAAAACATTGTGGGAAAAGGAGAAAATGCTGGTTGCCAGCATTTTCTCCTTCTTCCACATTGATTTCAACTTCTTTTTCACAGTTGTCAAAAGTCATTATTGTCAAGGTTGATTAAACTGGACTATGTAGTTGACAAAGAATGAGATCAGATGGTACATTCTGAACTCTATGGTCTTAACCCTTTACCACATGGTAAAATTTTAGACCTATCCAAATCAAAAGCACAAACTTGCAGAAGACAATTTCATAGTAGCTCAAATGTCAGCTCAAATTTTTCTTTGATAGGGTAGAAAACTTTTTGGGAAAAGGAAAAAATGCTAGTGACCAGCATTTTCTCCTTTTCCCACAAGGTTTTCAAAAGGCCTCTTCCTCAGGGTCGTTAAAAGGCATCATTGTGGTAAACGGTTAACCCTTTCCCAAACAAGCCCTTGTTTTTACATGTCTGCAGTACAAGTCTTTTGAAAACACTGTGGGAAAAGGAGAAATTGCTCGTAACAAGCAATTTCTCCTTTTCCCACAATGTTTTCTACCCATCTGGAAACCTTTCTGCCATTTTTATCAAATTTGAAATTGTCATCTGCAAACTCTTTGAGTTTGGAAGGGTCTAAAATTTGTCGTTTGGGAAAGGGTTAATCTGCACTACCTTCAAAAACAACATAATTTCAATTTTGCTCATTACCCTACAGACTAATGACGAGACTGTTGCTAACTTTAAAAGCACACTATATCAATAAAAGCAATTTGGCTATATAAGCAGTGGCTTTTACTCACACCCTCAGCTGTTGTGGCAGTGGGTTCACCACCATTTTTGTAGATCCAGCGTGCTTGAAGCTGATAAGAGCGAGAAGTACTAGAAATGGTACTTAAGCTCCGAGACTGTTCCGAATTTTCCATTAACTAAACAGAGCAAAAGTATACAGAAGAATGTAGGAAAGGTATACAACAGAAGCAAGAAATATCTTAAGAACAAGAGGGCCATGAGGGCCCTGCATCCTCACCTGAGTTTGTGTGCTTTTGAAAACAAGAGTGCTATATTTTTCTCTGATAGGATTTACTTCTTATTAGACTTAAATATTTTACTTCCTATTTAAGACTTAAATATTTTAAAACTGTTGATATCAAGACTTTCTGACACTGGTAAACATCTGAGTGAAAACATGGCAGGAAAACATTCTCACTAACTTTTATGTGTACTGCACTGAAAATATGGCCAATAATAAGTGCACACAAACTTTTTCAAAAATTTGAATGTGTGACCTACTGTTCAACCTGAAATTTGCTTGAAATACCACTAAAACAGTCATTCAGACCTATTTTCATGAGTATTGGGCTGCAAATTTGGCCTCAACTTATGACCTACTTTTTGACTCTTTGTGACCTAATTTGAAACTCTCTGAGATATCAAAGCAAACATTCAGATGAGCATCAGAGTTAAAATGTGGCCACAACAGTTGCCAAGAACTCAACTTTCTTTTCAAAAAGATGTTATCAATTTTCAACAGTGCATGATTAGGACAGACATGTTGTTTCATAAGCAATTGACTTCAAATAATATGACCTTTACAGTGCACACAAGGTTTTTCGAAGATTTAACCATGAGACCTTCGTAACCTTTTGATACTGCAATTGACCCATTTTAACCCTTTGCCAAACAAGCCCTTGTTTTTACGACCCTGAGATAGAAGCCTTTAGAAAACATTGTGGGAAAAGGAGAAAATGCTGGTAACCAGCATTTTCTCCTTTTCCCACAATGTTTTCTACTCTGCTGGAAACAAATTTCAGTTTTTGAGTTATGTTTATTGTTGCTGTCTCCGAGTGCTTTCAATTTGGATCATTCTCAAATTTTGACGTTTGGTAAAGGGTTAAAGCTCATCTGAAATATTGTCAAGACAAACATTCTGATCAATTTTCATGAGTATCAAACTCAAAATGTGGCTCCTTAGTGTATGCAGGCTAAAACAACCCATGCTGCATGACGGATGACATACATAGCACAATCAAGAAAACTCATCATACTTTTTAGCACGTCATGCTCAGGTGAGCTAATAGGAAAAATGATGCTGCAAGAGGAAATGAAATATGAATGCATTTATTTAAAAGGCATCTGTCACTTAAAGTAAAGTGAAATAATGAAAATCATTCCTCTTTTCCTACGTTATTTTGCGGACTGTTCCAAAGGCAAACTTTTGTTAGATATGTGAATGATAGGCACTAACAATGACTGATATAGAGCAACTCTTCCTCGTACATCTTGAGTGCCTATATTCCACCATTGCTAAGGATTATCATTTATTCTAACAACAAACACAGGCCCACAAAGTGAGCTCAATGGCCTTTGGCCAAAGGAACAAAAATGCACTGCCATTTGCAGGCAATATTTCAGAACTTTACTTGCACAGTAGACAATTTTTAAAAAAAAAATTGCCAAAAGATAGACTGCTAAATCTAATGAAGCAATTTCTCCTTTGGTCATGATGTTTGATAAATGTTTAACCCTGTACCATTCACTACTGACTTTTAATGACTGAAAAGAAGCCTTTTGAAAACATTGTGGAAAAATGAGAAAATGGTATGTTTCTATCCTATCAAAGAAAAATTATACCATTTCAGCCACAGTGAGTGTCACTGAAACTGTCATCTGCAAATGCTTTCAATTTGGACAGGGATACAAACGTCTGGTAAAGGGTTAAATAATACATTGTGTTTTACTTAATAGAATGAACACATTTACTGCAGTGAATGAAAGAAGCTGAACATGAAAGTATCAACTTATTTTAAACTCATATATACAAAACAAAAGTATTTAACTCTTTACCAAACGACAAAATATTAGACTGGTCCAAATTGAAAGCATTTGCAGACGACAAATCGAATGTAACCCAAATGGTGATTTCTGTCTGTGGTAGGATAGAAAACATTGTGGGGAAAGGAGAAAATGCTGGTTACCAGCATTTTATCCTTTTCCCACAATGTTTTCAAAAGGCTTATTCCTTGGGGTCATTGAAAGTCGGGATTGTGTGGTAAAGAGTTAACTCAATGCCACACACCGATAATCCAAAGTTTTAATGACACTAATAGATAGAGAGATTTTGAAAACACTGTACAGAAGGGATAAAATGCTGCTAAACATCACTTTCTTCTTTTCTAACGATGTGTTCTACCCTTGTGAGAACAAATTTTAATACATGTACTTCAGTCATATTTGTTTTTCACCTGTTAATGCAGTCAGCTTGGACAAACTTTTGTCTGGTAATGGATTTACTTAATTCTTTACCAAACAACATAATTTCTTTACCAAACAACAAAATTTCTTTACCAAACAACATAATTTTACACTGGTCCAAATGGGAAGCATTTGCAGACTACAAACTTGATGTAACTCAAACAATGAAATTTGTTTTAGGTATGTTTGAAAACACTGTGGGAAAAGGAGAAAATGCTGGTTACCAGCATTTTCTCCTTTTCCCACAATTTTTTCAGAAGGCTTATTTCTCAGGGTTTAGAAAACCAGGGATTATTTGGTATTGGGTTAACTTAGTTCTGCCACAAGGAAAAAGAATAAAGTATCTATAAGATACATGTAATTTTGTCATACTGAAAGTCTGAAAAGATGAAAACCAAAGAAGCAATAAGAATAATACCTTGACAAAAACTATCCACAATCAGCGAAAAATTTAAGACTGTAAATTCACAACTGTTCAAATAAATTCCCAGATGGTAAACAAGCGACAATCTCTCCCAAGCCCTGGTGACTTGAGTATCCTATAATGCGAGTGCAAATACCATATTCACAATGAACGGTGGTTCGGAAAAAAAAAAATATACATTCAGTAGATAAAATAGCCCTTTGATTGCATATCTTTGATGCACGAGGTTGTAAACTTCTTATAACGACAAAATGTTCAATACTCTTCGAACCCTTTTAACTTACAATGACAATATCCCTGAAAGAGAAGGCTTTTGAAAACATTGTGGGAAAAGGAGAAAATGCTGGTTACCAGCATTTTCTCCTTTTCCCACAATGTTTTCTACACTTTTGAAGAAAAATTATTTCATACGAGCCACATTGAAAATGACTCGACATCAGCAAATGCTTTCAATTTGGACAGGTCTAAAATTTTATTGTGCCGTAAAGGGTTAATCCTCAAGTTGCTAAGCCTGACTCAGTGACCTTCTGCGGGCAGTGTAGATCAAGATCAGACTGCACAGAACGTGCAGCCTGATCTTGGACCTACACTGTCTGACACAAAGGTATGTATCTTCCTCCAAATCAATAGTATAAAATAGCAACACTCATTGATGAAGCAAGTCAATCAGATGCATCATTACTTGATGACTTTGTATGCATCATGGTGATACAATAAGCCCCCTTTTTCCAGAGCATGGCTCGTGTCTTAACCCTTTACCACACAATCCCGACTTTTGTCACCCCCCCCCCCCCCCGAGAAAGAAAGCCTCTGAAAACATTGTGGGAAAAGGAGAAAATGCTGCTTTTAACATTGTCTCAGATATAATTTATAGCAACTGTGAGCTAAACTACTCAAACATTTCCTGAGTTCCATCAACACTAGGCTGGGGCTCTGAAGTATCTAGCCCAAGAACATTCCCAAGATAAGCCCAATGCTTCCAGTCAGGCTCAGACCGCCCGGGTGGCTCAGTGGTGTCAGCGTGTCGGACTCATGACCCGGTGGTTGTGAGTTCTATCCTTGGTTGAGGCGAACTTTCTTTCCGGCGTATTTTCGCCTCTCACCTCTGCTGAAGCATGTGAGAAAAGTAGTTGGTTGCTTTGGAAAGAAAGTAGTGTAAGTACCGATGTGAGAAAGCCAGGAAACACATGTGCGTCACTGACCGCCATGATATGACCTTAGCTGTTAGTGTGGCGTTAAACTCCAATACAACCAACCAATCAAATCCAGTCAGGCTCAAACTCTAAACTCCAAGCCTCCAAGGTAAGAGTTATACACTCTACCACAAAGCCATACAGGACCCCCCTTACATGATTTCAAAAGCACTCAAGCTCAGTGTGGTAAAAATATGGACCTGTGAGGTAGAGGTAAGTAATGCAGTGAGGACCGACATGCAGGGATTGTCAACTAGAGCTAAACCTGTAACTAACCACTTGAGAATGTCGAAGTAATCTAAAAATCAATAAAATCAATCAATATTGTAATCTCTTAATCACCCCAGTGAAATCGAACTGATATTGAAAAGAAACGACCTTGCAATGAGGAGAAAAAACATGAACATTTTTAGTGTACAATAATTTACAAGAAATATACCAAAAAACCAACCAAAAATGAAATTTAAATCCATCCTAACAGAGAGCTCTATATTCACTATGCTGCAATGACTTAACCCTTTACGAAACAATCCCTGGTTTTCACAACCCTGAGACACAAATCCTCTGAAAACATTGTGGGAAAAGGAGAAAACGCTGGTAACCAGCATTTTCTCCTTTTCCAACAATGTTTTTTTTTTAACCAATTCCAAAATAAATTTTATTTTTGGTCATCTGCAAATGCTTTCAGAGTGGAAAATTCTACAATTTTGTCATTTAGTAAAGAGCTAAAAGAAAAAAGCTTTTGTAAATACTGTAGGAAAAAGAGAAAATGGCGTCAAACCAGTATTTTTTCATTTCCCAACAATATTTTCTAACCTTTTAATGACAAATCCCATTATTCGAAGCTCACTTATAGTAATTGTGCAAATGTTTTCTATTCAGAGCTCTTATCTGGAGCTCTGAATTATATCTAGAAAAACAACTTAAGTTCAAAATATGACTAACATTGTCTACCCTTTGTCTAACGATGCCTGCTGGTGGTTGATCATCTTCTGGATCTCCAAGGATATTTTCCATTGAGCTTGTATCTGATCTGGGTGAAAATGTCAAGTCACCTTCCTTTAGTTCTATTGCAGAATCACCAAGAAAGTCATCCATGTAATTTTTTGCCATGGTTGTTTATTGTCAGTATCTTTTCAGTTTGTTAATTGTCAGTAAGAACTGATGAACTATGCATATTTTAAGCACTTTTTTTTAATTGTCAGTTTGAACTACTGAACTATTTGTACCTGTTTTTCTGCAACTTCAGAGGTCCAACAATATCCTATAACATCACAGACATTAACTCTTTACCAAACAACAAAATTTTAGGCTAGTCCATATTGAAAGCATTTGCAGGCAACAAATTAAATGTCATACTGAAGAAATTTTGTATGTAAAAGGCTTTTTCCTCAGGCTGTTGTGTGGTAAAGGGTTAAACAGGAATGGTATAATTTCAAATACTCAATCAGTTTTAGTGATTTTCTGATTTTACAGTGTTTTTTCTTGGATCCCCTTAACTCTCTACCAAACGACAAACTTTTGGACTAGTTCAAATTGAAAGCATTTGCAGACGACAAAACAAATATGAATCAATTGAATTTAAAATTTGATTTTGAAAGGGTAGAAAACATTGTGGGAAAAGGAGAAAATGCTGGCTACCAGCATTTTCACCTTTTCCAACAAAGTTTTTTTTAAAGGCTTTCTTACTCAGGTTCGTAAAAAGTCGCCATTGTGACGTACAGAGTTAAAATGCCTACAGCTGCATTTACTGTATATTTTCATATTGCCAATAATTATTATTTTCTGATTTGTCCTTATCATCTTTTGATTTAACTCATTACCACACGACAAAATTTTAGACTGGTCCAAATTGAAAGCATTTGCAGACGACAAAATAAAGGTGACTGAAAAATTGAAATTTGTCCTGGGAAGGGTAGAAAACACTGTGGGAAAAGTAGAAAATGCTGGTTACCAGCATTTTCTCCTTTTCCTACAGTACTTTCAAAAGGCTTCTCTCTCTGAGGGGCGTCAAAAGTAGGGATTGTGTGGTAATGGGTTAATATTTGTTTGCGTTTTGTAAAAAAAAAAACTACTCATTTGTATGAATCTGCTTTGATACCTACTTTAATTTTACTGTCTGTATGAATTAGACTTGCTCAATATTGGACAACAAAAGACAGAAGACCTACACAGGCATGATTACGATAATTAAATTTCAAGCATTTAATGCACAAGCAAGCTGAAAAAGTTCTTAATATTCTCTTTCATATTACAAGAGTGTAAGCAAAGATTTCCTCAAATCCTCCTTTTCTGATAAACTTTCTTAATTCAGAAAGAATCTTGATCAGGACATAGTGTGTACTTGTTGTGCCCTGTTTAGTTTTGATACAGAAAACAAGAGAGCCAGGATGGTCCTATATCACTCACCTCAGTACTAAGCAATAAAGGCCTACAATGAAGATACCAAATATCAAGTTCAAGGTCAAATAATTCTGACAGGGTACGTAACTGTGCGAAAAGCATTTTCTTCTTTTCCCCTGCTTTCACAACCCTCTCTTCTTCAGGGTCATTGAAAGTCATGATTGTATGGAAAGGGATTGAAGGTGTTGATTTCCTGGTCAAAATGGTGGTCGAGTGACAGATTAAAAAAAAATCATTCGCTCATTGGTAATTAAGACACAAATGAGACTTGTCTCAATAACTTTTGATCAAATGTCAAAGAATGTTGACTTAGACAGTAATCAAGCCAGCACAAATTGGGAACCCTTGACTAACAGTTCACAACATTACTGACTGATCTATCAGGGCTCGTCAAGTCCTGTATGTGAAAGGTAACCCCTTTTTCTGTGACACATCTTACAGAACAAAGTTGTATCAAAAGACCTTCCTGAGGAAGACATGTTTGAAATTTCATAAATGCCAAGGACTTCAGAAGATATCCGTCAAGGTGGATGGATGCGAACCGACTGTAAATGGCCCATAATGAAATTATACATTTAGTCCCCTTTTTGATAACATGTCATTTCATGAAATAAAATCAAATTAACTATTAATTGTCTGTGACTTAATTAACAAGATGAAGTTTAATTACATTTTGTCCTGTAGTGAAAGAGATATTGGTCCACAGTGAAAATTACACCAAGCCCCCTTATTCCTTGACATGACATTTAATGAAACCAGAGTTATGGGTGAAATTCATTTCTTTGAACAACTTTGGTAGATCTTCACCCAAGGAACAATTCTCTGCCAAGTTTCATCAAGACTGGCCCTGTGGTTTAGATGTTTAAAGAAATTATTTACCTTCGACAGATGCCGGACATAGGGCGATCACAGTAGCTCACCTTTAGCACTTTGAGCTGAGGTGAGCTAAAAAACAAAAGTGACAGAAAGCCTGGTTTTCAAGCCTTTCAAGATAAGAATATATCTACAATATACTGGAACCTTTTATCCACTTAAAGAGCAAAGTACACTGAACTAGTGCTCAAGTATGACAAAAACTTTTTGTAGATGATCCAAGTGTCCTAGTTTAATGCAAGATCAGCATATTATATTGTAAATACAATACCATAAAAACCACTTTGCTGAGCAAATCAATATCCTCTGAATTAAATCTACAAACACTCGAAATGAGTATTTTTTGCCACTGAATGAAAGTCAAAAGTCTTTCCTGTAGGTTTTAACTCCAATTGACAAAAAATAATTACATTTTACAAAACAAATGGACAAGCTCAAGCAAGATTTCACACAATGTGAACCTTGTATTGTTTTATAAACCCATAAATGTATTAAAAAATATGATATCTGATAACTTTATGCTATCATACAAAGATGTCACTCTGTCACAACAAATTGGAATCAACCCTTTTCCTATTTTGGAAAAGAGTTGCTTGCAAAGTGTCAGAGACCAGTCTTATTTTCTGCTTTGTCCTAGCATTTTCAGAGATACCTATTTTTTGTGGTTGTTTGATTTAATTCCAGAGATATACAGACAGCTTTCAACAAATTTAAGACAACTGAAACTATTAGTATAGCATTAAACTGTGGCAATCCACCCTGAGAGGATAATAATGAATTACATGTACATGTTAGATTTTTTATTTCTGGCATGAAATCTAAATATACCTTAAGAGGCTAGTCGTACCCTTTTCAGGGAACACCATCAATTTTCAATTTTTTTTAAGCAGTTTTTTTTTTCATTTCTCACAATCCTTATAAGAATTATTTTCTTCGTATTACCCTTACACAGCTTACCAGCCCCTTCCATAATTTTTGTTACCTTAACCCTTTACCAAACAATCCCTGGATTTTACGACCTTGAGATAAAAGCCTTTTGAAAACATTGTGGGAAAAGGAGAAGATGGTGGTAACCAGCATTTTCTCCTTTTCCCACAATGTTTTCTACCCTGTTGGACACAAATTTAAATTTTTGAATTATGTTTATCTTGTCGTCTGCAACTGCTTTCAATTTGGACCAGTCTAAAAAATTTTCGTTTGGTAAAGGGTTAAATTGAACTATTTACCAAATGACAAATCTTAGACTAAATAGCCAGTTTCAATGTATTAGCAGACAACATATTCAAAAAGGCTATAATGATGAGACTTGTCTTTTAAAGGGTAAAAAACATTGTGGGAAAGGAAAAAAAAACGCTGTTTATCAGCAAATTCTTGTCAACCCCCTATATTTTCTGAAGACTTTTTTTTCCTCAAGGTCATAAAACATAGTAGTGTTCAGTAAAAGACTAACTAAGTCCCAAAATTTGATGATAATAACCAATCCTAGGTTATGATGACCCGGTGTTATAGCTTTCAAGACATTGTGGAAAGTGGAGAAAATGCTGGTAACATTAAGGTAAACATATTTCATTCTTTTAACCACATCCTACTTTTCTTACGCAAAATGCTTTGCGTTTGGAGGAGTTTAAAATTTTGTTTGGAAAAGTGTTTAACCCATTACCACACAATCCCTACTTTTGATGCCCCTGAGAAAGAAGCATTTTGAAAACACTATGGGAAAAGGAGAAAATGCTGGTAACCAGCATTTTCTCCTTTTCCCACAGTGTTTTCTATCCTTCCCAGAACAAATTTCAATTTTTCAGTCACTTTTATTTTGTCGTCTGCAAATGCTTTCAATTTGGACCAGTCTAACATTTTCTCGTTTGGTAAAGAGTTAATTTGACTGCCATAAATATTGTCAATATTTGGTATATATTTTGTTCCTATTGAAGAAATAAAATATACTGTATTCCTACACATTGATTATCTGAATGGCTGTCAAAATATAAATCTAGAAATAAAGTTGTCAAATCCTCAGAGAGATAAACTCTGGGACCTTTTAACTCTTTACCACACAATCCCGACTTTTGACGACCCCGAGAAAGAAGCCTTTTGAAAACATTGTGGGAAAAGGAGAAAATGCTGGTAACTCATTACCTAACAACAATATTTTAGACTTGCCCAAATCAAAAGCATTTGCAGAGGATTTTGGTTGGTTGTATTGGGGTTTAATGCCACTTTAACAGCTAGGGTCATATCATGGCGATCGGTGACACACATGTGTTTCACGGCTTTCTCATACCAGTACTAACACAACTTTCTTTCCAAAGCCAACGACTTCTTTTCTCTCATGCAGAGGTGAGAGACGAAAAAACCGGGTATCAAACTCACAAGCACAAGGTCATGAATCCGACACGCTCACCACTGCGCCTACCCGGGCGGGATTTGCAGACGACAAAATAAAAGTGACTGAAAATTTGAAATTTGTTTTGTGAAGGGTAGAAAACATTGTGGGAAAAAGAGAAAATGCTGGTTACCAGCATTTTCTCCTTTTCCCACGTTTTCCAAAGGCTTCTATCTCAAGGTCGTCAAAAGTAGGAATTGTGTGGGAATGGATTAACTCAGTACCAAACAGCAAAATTTAGACAAGTATCTAATTTGACCAGCATTTTCTTCTTTTCCTAGGATGTGTTTGAATGGCTATTTCTCAGGTTTCTAAAACTCGGGATTACATGGTAAAGGATTTACTTTCCCAAACAGCAAAGGCACAGACTTATCAAACTGAAAGCATTTGCAGACATTGATTTAAATGTGGCTCAACTGTTAGAATTTTGTCTTTGATGGGGGTGGAAAACATTTTGGAACAAGAGCGGCAAACTGTCGCAAGATACGCCCGTCTTTCCCCAAGTTGTAAAGCTGGGGCATGCACCAGACTAAATTCAAGTATGAAAAACAACAAACGGCAGTAACTCAAAAATTAAGCGAGCAAGAGTTATGATTCCTGTGCACTGCACTCCCCCTTGATGAGATCTATCCACCCATGAAATTTCATAACCCTAGCTAGTATAGTTTTGGAGATATTCACCAGACAAAAAACAAGTATGAAAAACAACAAAGGGCAATAACTCAAAAATTAAGCAAGCAAGAGTTATGATTCCTATGCATTGCACTCCCCCTTGATGAGATCTATCCACCCATGAAATTTCATAACCCTAGCTAGTATAGTTTTGGAGATATGCTCCGGACAAAAATCAAGTATGAAAAACGACAAAGGGCAATAACTCAAAAATTAAGCAAGCAAGAGTTATGGTTCTTATGCAGTGCACTCCCCCTTGATGAGATCTATCCACCTATGAAATTTCATAACCGTAGCTAGTATAGTTTTGGAGATATTCAGCGGACAAAATTCAAGTATGAAAAACGACAAAGGGCAATAACTCAAAAATTAAGCAAGCAAGAGTTATGATTTCTGTGCACTGCACTCCCCCTTGATAAGATCTATCCACCCATGAAATTTCATAACCCTAGCTAGTATAGTTTTGGAGATATTTACCGGACAAAATTCAAGTATGAAAAAAGGACAAAAGGCAATAACTCAAAAATTAAGCAAGCAAGAGTTATGGTTCCTGTGCACTGCACTCCCCCTTAGTGAGATCTATTCACCCAAGAAATTTCATAACCCTAGCTAGTATAGTTTTGGAGATATGCTCCGGACAAAATTCAAGTAAGAAAAACGACAAAGGGCAATAACTCAAAAATTAAGCAAGCAAGAGTTATGGTTCCTGTGCACTGCACTCCCCCTTGGTGAGATCTATCCACCCAAGAAATTTCATAACCCTAGCTAGTATAGTTTTGGAGATATGCTTCGGACAAAATTCAAGTAAGAAAAACGACAAAGGGCAATAACTCAAAAATTAAGCCAGCAAGAGTTATGGTTCCTGTGCACTGCACTCCCCCCTTGATGAGATCTATCCACCCATGAAATTTCATAACCCTAGGTAGAATAGTTTTGGAGATATGCTCCGGACAAAGAACTGGACGCCGCCCGCCTGCCCGCCCGCCCGTCACGGGTGATCCCATAATACGTCCCGTCTTCGACAGGCGTATAAAAAGGAGAAAATGCTGGTCACCAGCATTTTCTCCTTTTCCTACAATGTTTTCAAAAGACATCTTCCTCAGGATCATTAAAACTCAGGATTATGTTGTTAAGGGTTAAAATGTATTCTCTGTTTAAAGGTGGCCCTTCAGATTTTGGGACGAAAATGTAACAAAAATACAAACAAGAGGGCCATGATGGCCCTGAAATCGCTCACCTGAGTTTATTGACCAAACATGCACCATCTAGTTTCCCAGTGACCTAGTTTTCTATCAGACATTACCCATCATCAAACACTTTTGAGATATCAATAAGACAAACATTCTGGCCAAGTTTCATGAGTATTGGACTGAAAATGTGGCCTCTACAGTGTACAAAAGGTTTTTCTAAGATTTCATCAAGTGACCTAGTTTTAGACCCGACAATTACCCATTATCAAACTCTTTTGAGACATCACCAAAACAAACATTCTGACCAAGTCTGAAGAGTATCAGGCAGAAAATGTAGCCTCTAGAGTGTACACAAGGTTTTTCTAATATTTGACCCATTGACCTAGTTTTTGACTCCACATGACCCATTTTCAAACTCATTCAAGGTATCACCAGGACAAATATTATGAGCAAGTTTTAGGAGTATCAGACTGAAAATGTGTCCTCCAGAGCATACAAAAGGTGTTTATAACATTTGACCTATTGACCCAGTTTTTGACCCAACATGACCCATTTTCAAACTCATCCAAGATATTATAAAGGCAAACATTCTGACTAATTTTCAAGAGTGTTGGACTGAAAATGTGGCATCCAGAGCATATACAAGGTTTTTCTAAGATTTGACCTGGTGACCTAGTTTTTAACCCCCAATGACCCATTTTCAAACCTGTCTGAGATATCATCAAGACAAACATTCTGACCAACTTACAAGAGTTTCGGACTGAAAATGTAGCCTCGAGAGCCTACAAAAGGTTTTTCTAACATTTGACCTAGTGACCTAGTTTTTAACCCCTCATGACCCATTTTCGATCTTGTCCGAGATATCATCCAGGCAAACATCCTGACCAACTTTCATGAGTATCTAACTGAAAATGTGGCCTCTAGAGCGTACAAAAGGTTTTTCTTAGATTTGACCTAGTGACCAAGTTTTTGACCCCACATGACCCATTTTCAAACTCGTCCGAGATATCATCCAGACAAACATCCTGACCAACTTTCATGAGTATCCGACTGAAAATGTGGCCTCTAGAGCGTACAAAAGGTTTTTCTAAGATTTGACCTGGTGACCTAGTTTTTGACCCCACATGACCCATTTTCGAACTCGTCTGAGATATCATCCAGACAAAGATCCTGACCAACTTTCATAAGTATCCGACTGAAAATGTAGCCTCTAGAGCGTACACAAGGTTTTTCTAAGATTTGATCTGGTGACCTAGTTCTTGACCCCACATGACCCATTATCGAACTCGTCCGAGATATCATCCAGACAAACATCCTGACCAACTTTCATGAGTATCCGACTGAAAATGTGGCCTCTAGAGCATACACAAGGTTTTTCTAAGATTTGACCTGGTGACCTAGTTCTTGACCCCACGTGACCCATTTTCGAACTCGTCCAAGATATCATCCAGACAAACATCCTGACCAACTTTCATGAGTATCCGACTCAAAATGTGGCCTCTAGAGCGGACACAAGGTTTTTCTAAGATTTGACCTGGTGACCTAGTTTTTGACCCCACATGACACATTTTCGAACTCGTCCGAGATATCATCCAGACAAACATCCTGACCAACTTTCATGAGTATCCAACTCAAAATGTGGCCTCTAGAGCGTACACAAGGTTTTTCTAAGATTTGACCTGGTGACCTAGTTTTTGACCCCACGTGACCCATTTTCGAACTCGTCCGAGATATCATCCAGACAAACATCCTGACCAACTTTCATGAGTATCCAACTCAAAATGTGGCCTCTATAGCGTACACAAGGTTTTTCTAAGATTTGACCTGGTGACCTAGTTTTTGACCCCACGTGACCCATTTTCGAACTCGTTCCAGATATCATCCAGACAATTATCCTGACCAACTTTCATGAGTATCAGACTGAAAATGTGGCCTCTAGAGCATACACAAGGTTTTTCTAAGATTTGACCTGGTGACCTAGTTTTTGACCCCACATGACCCATTTTCAAACCCGTCCGAGATATCATTAAGACAAACATCCTGACCAACTTTCATGAGTATCCGACTCAAAATGTGGCCTCTAGAGCGTACACAAGGTTTTTCTAAGATTTGACCTAGTGACCTAGTTTTTGACCCCACATGACCCATTTTCTAACTCATCTGAGATTTCAACGAGACAAACATTCTGACCAACTTTCATGAGTATCCGACTCAAAATGTGGCCTCTAGAGCGTACACAAGGTTTTTCTAAGATTTGACCTAGTGACCTAGTTTTTGACCCCACATGACCCATTTTCGAACTTGTCCGAGATTTCATCGAGACAAATATCCTGACCAACTTTCATGAGTATCCGACCAAAACTGTGGCCTCTAGAGCGTACACAAGGTAAAAAGTTGACGACGGACGCCGGACGCCGGACACAGCACGATCACAATAGCTCACCATGAGCATTTTGTGCTCAGGTGAGCTAAAAAAAATCATCCTTGTACTCCCATTTTAAGCCTAATAATTTTTATTCATTAAACCCCGGTAGTCGATAACCATCCGCAAACTAGATAAGTTAGAGATTTACTACAGCTCAGGTCCACACTGAAGGGAAACAAAGTCTAATTTTTTCATGAGCAACTTGCTCATTTACATACTGGAAATATACAGACGAAGCTTCAAACATAGTGTCTAAAGAAGACATTATGGAAAATAATTACATGTTTGTTATGTTATGGAATTTAATAGTCATTTAGTCACATGCAAGTCAGTTAACATTCCCACAATGCTTTTTTTGATTTTGGCAGGAAATCTAAAAATAGCTTAAGTAGCCTTTTAAGGGAATACCACCAAAAATTTTTTTTCTTTTAATTTTATGATTCTTGATTATTGACGATTTGTATTGTTTTTTCATATAAATTTCAATGACATATATTTTTTTTTTAATTTTGTGTGATGTGAAAATTCTAAATACCCACCTGTAAACAAGCTAATGTAACAAAAATTTTAACTGGTCATTTTGGACCTGGTTACTAAGCTGTTCAAGCCAACACCTTTAAAAACAGCCTCAAACAAGCTACTTTACTGACCAAACATACACTCAGAAATTTGATTATTTGAAACTATTTTTGTTTTCAACAATGATCAATATTTATTCCCAATATTTATTTGAGTCACTGTGAATGTTTATGAACATGGTCAAATATTTACCTTCCAACCCCAACATACAATGCAAGGGGGCTCCCCTTTTTTCTTCTACCCATGACCAGTAGTTAAATTTCCTGCCTGATTCTATGTAAAATTCTCCCATAATAGAAACTCAACCCATTACCACATGATCCCTACTTTTGACGACCCTGAGAAAGAAGGCTTTAGAAAATATTGTGGGAAAAGGAGAAAATGCTGGTTTCCCACAATGTTTTCTACCCTTCACAAAATAAATTTCAAATTTTCAGTCACTTTTATTTTGTTGTCTGCAACAACCCCTCCCGCATAGCAACGCCTTACAATATTATGTCAAGCGCGAGAAATGTAAGGTATATGATGTCATATTTCCCATCTGGTTATTAGGCACACGCAACTTATATAGGCAACAAGAACGTGAAAATCAGTATTTTCACTGGTTGTACCAGTGTAAGATCGAAAATTATTTTCACTGCTATTTCTCGATATCCTACCAGAAAGTATGAAATAAAATCACCTCCCTTTTCAGGAAACA
Organism: Tridacna crocea; assembly: GCA_943736015.1. NCBI lineage: Eukaryota > Metazoa > Mollusca > Bivalvia > Cardiida > Cardiidae > Tridacna > Tridacna crocea. The sequence goes on along the minus strand of OX031072.1, from coordinate 30,564,646 downwards.
AACAAAAATATCAACAAATTAAGTTCAAGACAGACATCAAAGGAATTACTAGTCCGTTAAATGGGTGTAGAAAATACTACAATTTTTGAGTCACATTAATTTTGTTGTCTGCAAGTGCTTTAAGTTTGGACCAGTCAAACATTTTGTCGTTTGGTAAAGAGTTAAATATACACAGTTGTTAACATGCATAGTTCAGTGCTGTATGTATTGCTTTTTTATTGTTAAACGGAGGCAATTTTTAGTCAGCTGAAATGCACAATAATTACTTGATGTTATTTCAGAATATCACAAAAATTGTAAGACTGGACATATCTAGGATCTGATTGCATATTCTATAATTTGTCTGATCTACCCAGAGCTTTTATGGATGGAGGTTAAGTTCGGATAAAGGAAACTTTTCAAAGCAAAAAGAAAATTAAACACTTTTTATGTCAATATTGTTACAAGAATAAGTGCAATTCTTTTTCAAAATGCGCCATAAACCATGATTTAACTCATTACCAGACGACAATATTTTAGACTTGTCCAAATCGAAAGCATTTACAGACGACAACATAAAACTGACAGAAAATTTGAAATTTGTTTTGTGAAGAGTAGAAAACATTGCTGGAAAAGGAGAAAATGCTGGTTACCAGCATTTTCTCCTTTTTCAACAATGTTTTCTAAAGGCTTCTTTCTTAAGAGCATCAAAGTGAGAGATTGTTTGGTAATAGGTTAAATTAACAACTGATATTTCCAAGATAATATTTTAATCACAAATGAATCCACTTCAAAGTATCACTTGAGGAACATTATTCAGCTCCAAAGATTTTCTATTAATGCCACAATACAGTTTTTGAAAGTGAGACAAGGTTCCAAACTATAAATTCCATTACAAATATGCAAAAACTTTTACAGAAACATCAGTCAGTACATCGATGTGATTGGCTGATTCTAATAATAATCAAAACTGATTGGATAATTGCAACATATAATTGTCCAAAGCATAATTGTGCAAAAATCATTAGCTTTACCAATCAACAAAGTTTCAGACCAGACCAATCTGAAAGATGTATGTAATTCAAAGTCAAAATTGGTTCTTGGTTGTGCAGGAAACACTATTGGAAAAGGAGAAAATGCTGGTTACCAGATATCATTCTCCTTTTCTCACAATATTTTCAACAGGCCTCTTTCTCAGAGACATTAAAAGTTGTAACTTTGTGGTAAGGGTCAAAATAATTTATAATTACTATTTACCACATATTACTAACATTATGAATTGATGGTAACTGATTCAATTACTACAGTACCATCTGAAGATATCTATTTTTGTCTAACCTGTCTCCCGCTAGATAGAATTCTATAAATACTCATCTATCTAATTTGGGCATCCTGGGTACAGAACCAAACCACTTTACTACGTGACAACCATTACTTTGAATTTCAAACTAAAATATACATTTACTCAATAAAACGCTACCTCGTGCAATTCACTCAGCTATGATCAGCAGGTTAGAGAAATCAGGAGCGAAAGCAGGTCTCATTTTCTCCTCAAAGGTATTGATAAAATCTACTTTCAACATTGCTATTTTATAGAGCGTAATATTACAGTCTGCCCGCTTTCGAGGCTAGTGATGTGTGATATAAGACAGGTCGATTCTTCAAAGAATACGACATGTGCAAACTACGTTGTCTAACAGCAACATCTCTGCTTTTAGCACGATACTTTTAACAAAGTTTTTCCAATATGTCAGTATACTAAAACTTAAAAGCCTAAAAGCACTTACACACACAATGTAAGTGTTAGCCCTTTACCACACAATCCCGACTTTTAACGACCAGCATTTTCTCCTTTTCCTACAATGTTTTCTACAATTTACAATTTTTGAGTTCTGTTTGTCATCTGCAAGCGCTTTCAATTTGTACCAGATAGACAGGTACCCCAATTCTGAGTGCCCCAATTCAATGAAAACTGACTTCACTGCAAACTGACATCACTAAAATGTGCAGTTTGATGCATAAATATGCATTCTAATGGTTGATCAATGCCCCCATTTTGTATGTTGTGTTGCACATGTAGTGATGTTTACACAATCCCGACATACGTGGCATTCAAAACGGAAACTGGCTTTACGTGGTTTTTGCCTGGGTGCAATTGATATGTGTGTTCCCGGCATGTTAACCCATTACCACGCAATCCCTACTTTTGACGCCCCTGAGAAAGAAACCTTTTGAAAACACTGTGGGAAAAGGAGAAAATGCTGGTAACCAGCATTTTCTCCTTTTCTCACAGTGTTTTCTATCCTTCCCAGAACAAATTTCTATTTTTCAGTCACCTTTATTTTGTCGTCTGCAAATGCTTTCAATTTGAACCAGTCATTTTCTCCTTTTCCCATGATGGTTTTAAAAGCATCAGGAATGTTAAAAGTTGGAACTGTGTGGTGTGGGGGTAACCACACTATCGTATTACTGGTCGTTTGCAGGTCACATGATGTATATGATATAGCAGACAAAGGGAGATAATTAATGTAATCATTTTACTCATACAAAATTAATCACAAGTAACACCAACACTAACTGTTTCTCTTCTACTGATTTTTCCTTGGAGGCTTTAGCAAAAAGTCCTCTTTTATCCTGAAGAAAAAGGCATTTGAAAACATTGTGGAAAAAGGAGTACATCATGTAAATGCTAGTTACAAACATTTTCTCCTTTTCCTATAATGAATAAACCTATTCAGTAACTATCATTTTGAGTTACATTTGTGACATCAAACTTATAATTTTGTCATCTGCAAATGCTTTAACTCTAATCCGACTATTAACACACCTGGGAAAGGAGCCTTCTCAGAACATTGTGGGAAACAAAGAAAATGCTGGTAACCAGCATTTTATCCTTTTTCCACAATGTTTTCTCCCCTGTCAAAGAAAAAATTGCATCATTTGAGCCACACTGAAATCGTCGTCTGCAATTGCTTTCAATATGGACATTAGGCTAAAATTTGTCGTCTGGTACAGAGTTAAATTCGTTTGAGTCTAAACTTTATCTTTTGGTATAAACTTAACTCAATGAATACCTTTTGCACAGCTATTGAATAATATTTAACCCTTTACCAAACGGCAAATTTTGGACCAGACCAAATTCAAAGCATTTTGCAGATGACAAATTAACAGTTCCTAAAAAGATGATCTTTCAATATGATAGGGTAGAAAACATCGTGGGAAAAGGAGAAAATGCTGGTTACCAGCATTTTCTCCTTTTCCCACAATGTTTTCAAAAGGCTTCTATTCCAGACCCGTAAAAACCAGGGATTGTTTGGGAAAGGGTTAACTCTTTACAGGACAAGATATTTATACTTGTCCAACTCGACAGCAATATCTTTCCGGCCAACGATTTAATACTTTACCACCCAATCATGACTTTTGACGACTCTGAGGGAGTAGCCTTTAGAAAACATTGTGGGAAATGAAAAAAAATGCCGGTAACCAGAATTTTCTTTTTTTTTCAACAATGTTTTAAATGTTTTCAAAAGGCTTCAGGGTCATTAAAAGCCAGTATTGTGTGCTAAAGGGTTAATGCTCCTTTTCAATTCAATTGTAAAACCCCAAACACTGCAGTTTCAAAATTATGTTTCGGGGAATAATATCTCCTTATCAGACAGTGTAGATCAAAGATCAGACTATACATTCTGTGCACTCTAATCTTGATTTACACTGTCGCAAAAGATTAGTGAGTGGCGCCACACTTAGCAGCCAAGGGTAACAACAATTCAAATTCTTATTCCTAAGAATTTCATAATTTCATAGTAACACAATTTTCACAATGGCTCAGCCAATCAATTAGTTGTGTTAGTCTCTTTATCTAGAATTTAACCCATTACCACTCAATCCCTACTTTTGACGTCCCTGAGAAAGAATCCTTTTGAAAACACTGTGGGAAAAGGAGAAAATGCTGGTAACCAGCATTTTCTCCTTTTCCCACAGTGTTTTCTACCCTTCCCAGAACAAATTTCTACTTTTCAGTCACCTTTATTTTGTCGTCTGCAAATGCTTTCAATTTGGACCAGTCCAAAATTTTCTCGTGTGGTAATGAGTTAAGGCTAAGAAGATGTCTTAACTCTTTACCACACAAGAAAATTTTAGACTTGACCAAATCAAAAGCATCTGTAGACAACAGTATGAATGTGAGTGAAAAATTAAAATTTGTTTTGGGAAGAGTAGAAAACATTGTGGGAAAAGGAGAAAATGCTGGTTACCAGCATTTTCTCCTTTTCCCACAATGTTTTCAAAAGGTTTCTTTCTCAGGGTCAGTAAAAGTCTGGATTGTGTGGTAAAGGGTTAAATGGCCAGTGAATACAGACCCTGCAGTCAGACTTTCTACACTTACTTTTTGTTTTATTGCAAGTTACTTTAGAATAGAAACTTGCTGATCAAAGAGAACAATAAATCCAATATAAAAGTGATTGTTACAAAGAAGTCATAGATCTGGCTCATTGGTTTTCAATACTTTTATTGTTTAGTTCATTACTTTTCATTTTATTACTTGTAAAAGGATAGGCCATTGTTACGGCCCTTCGTCTCCACTGCCAAATAGATTATTAAAAAAGCTTTTGTGGCCCATGTCCATCAAGACCAGACTGCACAGAAAAGGCAGTTTAATCTTGGATCAACAAATATTTTGTGAGATATTGTCACAAGCTTCCATTTAGTCCCCTGCCACCTGAACCTACAACAAATTTATTATACTGCAAAGTTTTACCCTTTCAAAGCGCTTTCAGCAAAATTTTCCTGTTCTATAACCTTATGAAATCGATGGTTCTATTGGGGTTTAACACCATTTTAACAGCTATGGTCATATCATGGTGATCGGTGACGCACATGTGTTTCCTGGCTTTCTCATACCAGTACTAACACTACTTTCTTTCCAAAGCCACCGACTGCTTTTCTCACTTGCTTCAGCAGAGGGAAAGAAAGTTAATTGCCTCAACCAGGTATCGAACTCACAACCACCAGGTTATGAGTCCGACACGCTCACCACAGAGCCATCCGGGCAGGCCTCACGAATTGAGTATGCTGACGAAATAGAAATTCCCATCTGATTACCCTAATTTAATGAAAACTGAAAACTGATATGTAGATGATGGATCCGATGCTTGGAAAAAAAAGGACGCTTTGTTTGTGTTTCTGTTCATCACATTGATCTAACAACACTCATAATGAAACTAAATGATGTGTCCGAAAACTACTGATGGTTCTGGAATACCCGACAACGCTCTATGTAGAATCTGTAGCTTAGTTCTGTTTAAAAACAGCCTATTCCCATAGCCAGTGTCTGTATAATTGTGATAGCAAATGTTTGATCTGTTGATATTGAATTATTAATATAAAATCCTTGCTGATAAATGAATCATACCTATAATGAACAATGATAAAATGAAGTCAAAATATGAAACAATTATTGAAAAAAATATGATACATATTTTGTTTGGTCAAACATGCCAATTTTGACGTCCACATATAGACAGGAAAATAAGTATACAATCTTGCCAAAGGTATACAAATACTGGTTATGTACCAATTGATCAATAGGTCTAATTGAATTACGCCCAATTTCTATTCATTTGTTGATCAATAACATGATGACCTCACAGTATGTAACAGGGAAAAAATTGAAAAGAAGATCATTGGTCAAACCAGCCAATTATGATGTCTAAATATAGACAGGAAAAATATGTGCATAATCCTGCCAAAATTGTGTAAAAATTATTTTGTTTACAAATGATTCCCTAAAAGTTTTTCTATTCTGAACTGAAAATTTCGATACCTTTCTGTGTATGTGTGTGTGCTCTTAAATAACAAAAATATTTTCAAAACATCCTATATCCAGTCAATAGCAGAAAAAAGAATTTTGAAACCAGAACAGATCCTACCATGCAGCATTATTATTCTGTTTGTTCACATTATGATTGCCGATGACTAGCCAACTTTTCGTCCTAAATCTCTGTGGTGACGACAGTGACATACACCCACATGATAATTCAATGCATCAAAACAAACCTTTCATTCACTTGAATGTTTTGTCCCAATACTAGGCTTGAAAAAAGAAACAGTTTATCAATATTGTCTCGATCAATGGCGTCCCTAAAGTCAACAAGCTTCTCCATGCATTTATGCACAAGCATTTCATGGCAACCAATGCAGTAATTGACATGTTCATGTTACTCCAATTTTATATTTGTGTTGTGATGGGTAATCTGTTATATTTTTGAGTTATAAACAGTACTTATGACTTTACTAAAGCTTTAAAAATTTGTAAGTGTCACATCTATGCCAATCTTATTTTTAACATACCTCTGATAATGGTACCCTACGGCTTGACTGAAAGGGCCTCGCCCTTTGAAAATTATGTCTGTAACTCATTTTCCAACAAGTCCCTGATGAGTAGCGAAAACTTCCTTATTATCTGTGAGAAACTGGATTCCCCGAAATTCAAAGCAGAACAGACCACTTTAAACGTTCCCAAAGTTAAATATTCAATAAACAAGAGAATGAAACTTGTAATTTAATCAGGGCACCGTCAACTCTAGAACAATATGATTAAAACTTATCCTGCCAAATTCGACCCTTCACCCCCAAAAATTTGAATTATTTAATGCTTTACCATATACCACAAAAATACTTGCAATACTTGTTAAAATTTAAAGTATTTGTAGGTATTTGACATGTGGCTCAAATTATTGCAATTGTCTTTGATAAAGTAGGAAGCATTGTGACAAAAGGAGAAAATGCAGGTTACCAGCATTTTCTCTTTTTCCCATAGTGTTTCTAAAAGACATCTATCTCAGAATTGTTAAATTGTGAATCATTTGGTAAAGCGTTCAGTCTTTTTTGACCTTCAATGTCCCTTTTCATTTACAATCTTGCAGAAGGACGTTTGTGAAAAAACATTGATGGAATAGGACAATAGTTGAAAGCTTGAAAACTAACTGGTCCAAATTGAAAGCATTTGCCGACGATAAAATAAAAGTGACAGAAAATTTGAAATTGGTTTTGTGAAGGGTAGAAAACATTGTGGGAAGAGGAGAAAATGCTGGTTACCAGCATTTTCTCCTTTTCCCACAGTGTTTTCAAAAGGCCTCTTTCTCAGGGGCGTCAAAAGTAGGGATTGTGTGGTAATGGGTTAAGTCTTTTTTTCTTTTAACAAAACACAATTACGACAGCAAAAAAAAAATCCAGTAAATGCTAACTTTAAATTTAAAATGCATTGTATTCTAATTTAAAGAAGCCATTGAAGCATGTAGATCAAAAACAAAAGGTAAAACAAATAACAAATCTATTATTCAGGCCGACCATTTTGTAAAGCCATTCAATTTTAAAAGTGCTGAATAAATGAAATGGACATTTTTATGCAAGAGAAAGTTAGATGGGTTGAAACACACGAAACGGGTCATTAAAACAATTGTGTAACGTGTCGTCCTGGATCAGCCTGTGCAGTCTCACAGGCTAATCCGAGACAGCACTTTACGACGACAATAGATTTTGTGCTACTATAGACTTGTGCAAAACAGAAAATTACATAAGAACGGAAAGTGTTGTTTCGGATCAGCTTGCACAGACTGGCTGGTCCGAAACAACACTTTATGCAAGCACAGACTGATATTATACAGATATGATACTTTTGCATGTTTTTAACTGACCGGAGCCTGTATTCACCATCCATTCTTAAGAACGTTCTTGGACTGTCTTCAGAATTTTCTAAATTTGAAAATAACACAACTTCTGATTGGCTAAACCAAATGGTTTAGCCAATCAGAAGTTGCATTGCTTTCAAATCTAGAAGATCTTGGAGAATCAGACTAAGAATATTTTAAAGAATGGTAGGTGAATATGGGCCCAGAAATTCCTTTGATATCTATCTTGAAATTATTTGTTGATACTTTTGTTAGCTTCCAGAAAAGGGAAGTAATTCACTTTGTAATTACAATACAGTGGTTTTAGATTCATAAATGATAATTCCAGGAAGGAAAAAAGGAAAAAGTGGCTCAGTTAAAGTAGTATAACACTACTCATTTTCCATGATAGCAAATGGTTTAAGATAATATGATAGCAGAAATAGCTGTTTCCTACGTGTAATTATCTGTACTTGTTCTCGGGGAAAATATTATTAATTGTACGGTCAGGTGGCAGGGGACTTGGAAACTTGTTCATGGATATGGTTAATCATGTCGCCCCGAGCCGAGGTGAGGCAGCGACATGATTCACCACAGCTGTGAACAAGTTTACAAGTCTCCTGCCACCTGACCATACAACAAATTTATTATACTGCAAAGTTATACCCTTTCAAAGTGTATTAAGCGAAATTTGCCCGTTTTATAATCTCATGAATCAAGTATGCTGGCGAAATTCCCTTCTGAGTGCCTCAATTCAATGAAAACTGATGTCACTGGGAAATGACGTCACAAAAACGTGCAGTTTGGTGCATAAATGTGCAATCTGGTAATCGATCGACGTCATCATTTTGGATGTTGTTTTGCATGTGTAGTAATGTTTACAGGGCACTCAAAAGGGAAATTGGCATTACATGGCTTTTGCCAGGGAACATGATATACATGTTCCCGGCATGTTAACCAATCAGATCAAGAGAAATTTCTTTGCAGTATGATAATGCATTTTGTGTTTTGGTGGACTTCAAAGCAATCACTGTTGCTGTTTCCAGTTTTGAATGAGTACAAATTCCAGGTGTTTTTCTATCTCTTACATCATATGTATTGGTAATTTATCTATTTTACACAGCTGAGCCATCATACACACTTTCACATTTTAAAAGCACTTTTTTCCTTTTTAGCTGTAAGCATGTATCTTTAACTCTTTACCAAACGACAGAATTTTACGCTGGTCCAAATTGAAAGCATTTGCAGACAACAAAATGAAAGTGACTGAAAATTCGAAATTTGTTTTGTGAAGGGTAGAAAACATTGTGAGAAAATGCTGATTACCAGCATTTTCTCCTTTTCTCACAATGTTTGCTAAAGGCTTCTCTCTCAGGGTCATCAAAAGTATGGATTGTGTGGTAATGGGTTAATCTTTTAAAACAGTTGAGCTAAGACTATTTGTTTATAGGATGGAGGGTTTCAAGAGCAATAAGGCATTGTTAATCACCTCTAATCCTGACTTGCCTGGTTTTTAACGTTAAACCCTCATACTTTAGTCACCCTTTATCAAACAATCCCCTTTATCATTAACCTGAAAAAGAAGGCTGTTTTAAAAAAACATTGAGGGAAAAGGAGAAAATGCTGGGTACCAGCATTTTTTCCTTTGCCCACATGTTTTCGACTTTTTCACTTACCAAATCCAAATTTTGAGCCACATACAAATATTTGCATTACTGACAAGTCTCTATACATTTGTCAGGTGGTGAAGTGTTCTGTGAAAAGTTATTAAATATTGCCAGGAAGATTGAAAGTTGTAAGTTTACCCTTAAGGTTGAACACTTTTTCAGCTAAGCTGTTACTTGGTGAACCTAATAGGCGATCTATTGAAACTAGACCCTCGGCTGTATCACATATCTTAACTCATTACCAAACAACAATATTTTAGGCTTGTCCAAATCGAAAGCATTTGCAGACGACAAAATAAAAGTGACTGAAAATTTGAAATTTGTTTTGTGAAGGGTAGAAAACATTGTGGGAAAAGGAGAAACCAGCATTTTCTCCTTTTCCCACAATGTTTTCTAAAGGCTTCTGTCTCAGGGTCGTCAAAAGTCAGGATTGTGTGGTAATGGGTCAATATACACCTACCAGGTACATTTCTTTGCCAGAAATGAGTTGTATTAGGTTTCTTGAAATTGAAAATCTCCTCTTAAAAAGGAAAACCTAAGTCATAATTTTCTATCCAGATCTTTCTAAATATGTAACCCAGGATAAACAGTTTGTGACCAGCATTTTCTCCAGTTCCCACAATGTTTTCAATCCTATCAAAGAAAAATTGTGGGAAAATGCTGGTAAACAGCATTTCTTCCTTTTCCCACATGTTTTCTACCCTTTCCAAATTAAATTTAAATTTTTGATTCACAATGATTTTGTCGTCTGCAAATACATGTACTTTCAGTTTAGACTAGTCTAAAATTTTGTCATTCAGGAAAGACCTAACTTTACCAGACGTCCAAAATTTCAACTTGTCCATATTTTAAGATTAGATGAGGACAAAATTCCAATTGGTAGACATAATATGGAGCTTGTATTTTATAGTGTAGAAAACATTGTGGGAAAAGGGGAAAATTCTGGCAAACCAGCATTTTCTCCTTTCCATCATCATTTTCAAAAGCTGTTTTCTAAGAGTCGTCAAAAGTCTGGATTATGTAGTAAAAAGTTAGCCATTTTTCATCTGCAACCCTTCGAGAAGCAATCGCGGTTGTAGTGGAGGGCAGGCCTTAAATCCAGCATAAAAGATAAATCTGTTTTTACTTTTCAGAAAAACAAAATAACTTCTTTAGTTCTTGTGACATTTTATCATCAACAAACAAACAGAAACATGCCCTTGATCTTGAATGGCAGGACTGCCTGAAAAAAGTTAATTCTACTCTCATATCAAATCCAAATGAAATTGGCCCTAGGAAGAAAAAATTTAACCCATTATCACATGATCCCTACTTTTGACGACCCTGAGAAAGAAGCCTTTGGAAAACATTTTGGGAAAAGGAGAAAATGCTGGTAACCAGCATTTTCTCCTTTTCCCATGATGTTTTCTACCTTTCGCAAAGCAATTGTCTAACTTTTAGTCACTTTTATTTTGTCATCTGCAAATGCTTTCAATTTTGACCAGCAATTTTTTTCAAAAACTTATCTTTTTAACCCTTTACTACACAATCCCCACTTTTAATTACCCTGAGGAAGAAACCTTTTGAAAACATTGTGGAAAAAGGAGAAAATGCTGGTAACCAGCATTTTCTCCTCTTTCCACAATGTTTTTTTAACCTTTCACAAAACAAATTTTCAATCACTTCTATCTCGTTGTCTGCAATTGCTTTCAATTTGGACCAGTCTAAAATTTTGTTAATTGGCAAACAGTTAAATACTTTTTGCTCAACTTCAAAATAACGTGTACTTTCAATTTTATTATTCTTTTATACAGAAATAAAAAGATACTGAAGGAAATCTTTAAGAATACATCATGTACAAACAAGTCTTTTGTTTTCCCGCTGAAAGATAGCTACCTGTGTCAGGGTAAAAAAATACATATTGTTTCTTTTAACAATATTTACTTCCCTTGTATTGTTAAATGTCTGCTTTTATTAGCCCCCCTTCCACAGCTTTAGTATGTGCCTTGAGGTCAACATACATGTAGCTTGAGATCAGACTACACACAATCTGTGTAGCCTAGTACCACACAATCCCTACTTTTGCCGACCCTGAGAAAGAAGCCTTCAGAAATCATTGTGGAAAAAGCAGAAAATGCTGGTAACCAGCATTTTCTCCTTTTCCCACAATTTTTTCTACCCTTCACAAGACGAATTTCAAGTATCTAGTCACTTTTATTTTGTTGTCTGCAAATACTTTCGATTTGGACAGGCCTAAAATATTGTCGTTTGGTGAAGAGTTAAATGTAGGCAAATTGCTGAGATTGATTTTATCGTGTATAAGGCCATTAACTCATTAGCACACAATCCCTACTTTTGACGACCCTGAGAAAGAAACCTTTAGAAAACATTGTGGGAAAAGGAAAAAATGCTGGCAACCAGCATTTTTTCCTTTTCCCTCAATGTTTTCTACCCTTTATAAAACATGTGTCAAATTTTCTATCACTTTTCTTTTGTTGTCTGCAAATGCTTTTGATTTTGGACAAGTATAAAATATTGTTGTATGGTAATGAGTTAACCCATTACCAAACGAAAATGTTTTAGGTTTGTCCAAATCGGGAGCATTTTGCAGACAACAAAAATTAAAGTGACTGAAAATTGAAACTTGTTTCGCGAAGAAGAGAAAACATTGAGGGAAAAGGAGAATGTTTTTTTAACAGCTTCTTTCTCAAGGTTATCAGAAGTAGGGATTAAATGGTAATGGGTTAACATTCAGTTAAATAGAGGCAGCCAGTGCACCTATCCATGCTTTCATGGAGTTTCTTCTAACAAGTACAATGCACAAAATTCTTTCCAAACCACTGGCTGCTTTCCCAGTATAACCACGATGCTAAAACAACTGATGTTTTCCAATGCAGCAGAATTAAGCGGGTTACAGAAGCCTTTAACCCTTTTCTAGCCAACAATTTTTAGCCCTTTTCAAATTTAGAGCATTTGCAGATGATAATTTCAATGCAGCTCAATGAGGGCAATTTTTCTTTGATAGGATTGAAAACATTGTGGGAACTGGAGAAAATGCTGGTTACCAGCATTTACTCCTTTTCCTGCATTGTTTTCAAGAGACTTGTTTTCCCAAGGTCGTTAAAAGTCCGCACTGTGCGGTAAATGGGTTGAAATAATGAATCCTGTAGAACAAATATCAGGTGCTAATCTAATACAGTCACAATTGTTCTGTTTATGAATAAGAAATAGGGTATTTAACCCTTTACCAAACAATCCCTGGTTTTTACGACCCTGAGACAGACGCTTTTTGAAAACATTGTGGGAAAAGGAGGAAATGCTGCTAACCAGCATTTTCACCTTTTTCCACTATGTTTTCTCTCCTCACCAATACAAATTTCAAATTTTCAGTCACTTTTATTTTGATGTCTGCAAATGCTTTGAATTTGGACCAGTCTAACATTTTCTTGTGTGGTAAAGAGTTAAGTGAACTCTTTTCCAAGAAAATCAAAATTTTGGGGCTTTTTCAAATCAAAAGTATTTGCAGATTAAAAATTAACCCTTTACCAAACAACACCTGTTTTTTACCACCCAGAGGAAGAAGCCTTCTGAAAACATTGTGGGAAAAGGAGAAAATGTTGGTAACCAGCATTTTCTCCTTTTCCCAAAATGTTTTCTACTCTTCTAAGGTGGTGCTTAACCCTTTACCACACAATCCCGACTTTTAACAACCCTGAGAAAAGAAGCCTATAGAAAACATTGCTGAAACTAGCATTTTCTCCTTTTCCCACAATGTTGTCTACCCTATCAGAGTCAGAAATCATCTTATTAGCAATATCTAATATATTGTCTACAGATGCTTTGAAATGATCCAGTCCAAAAATTTGTTGTCTGGTAAAGAGTTAACTCTTTACTCAATAGATACTCATTTCTACGCATTGCTTGTGGGAGCCTTTGGAAAACATTGTGGCAAAAGGTGAAATTGCTCGTGACGAGCAATTTCACCTTTTGCCACAATGTTTTCTACACTAACAAAAGGTGTCATATACACATAAGAAACGGCTTCATCCTTGCTGTTATTTAGGGTCAATTAGAGATACCACAGAAATGCCTTATGGGGTAAAGGGTTAACGCAATTTTCAACATTATTTCAGTTATATCTGGATGGCAAGTGCACCTATCCATGCTTTCCTGGAGTTTCTTTTACCAGTACCAGTATTCATGACAATATTTTTTCCAAGTCACTCACCCCTCACAACGTATATCATTGTGACGTCACAGGTTGGTGATATCGGACCCGTGTTATAAAGTCAATGTGCATGTTTGGTAAGACTGTTTTTTTTTTGTAATCGTTCCTTTGAATGATCTTAAAAAGTCTTTAGACCTCCAAAGCGTAGGGACTTTGTTTTTTGTCAAAGCTTTTGTCAACTACTTATAATAATGGAATAGACTTCGACCAACTATTAAAACCCAATCATTTTTTGATATTTGGTCCAAGTGTTTGTGCATATAGACATCTGCTTCCTGTCTAAAACATCAGAATATTAAATGTATCCATCTAATGTCTTTGATAAATACATGATAGTCTTTGTAGTCCGTTTGTATCCACCCAAGCTAGCCTCATTCTATCTTCATATCGTACTTACTTTTCAATATGGCGGACATAAGTTATGAAAATGCCCAGGTCTGATATCACTTCCTGTGACTTAGGTTGTTACCCTTGTCACTGGCTGCTCGCTCACATAACCATCATCGAACCAGTGATTAGCAGTGAGAGATGCGTGAATCCTGTAGCAATGACTATCATCATCTCTCTGAAAGAAATTGACCTAATCAGTGATCGAACCATGGACCTCCTGTCCTCAAACCCTGTCCACTATCGACCAAGCTGCCAGGGCTCGGCTAGAGAGTTTCAATCTTATGTAACCATACAAATTTTGGCTAAAATCCAGCATAAAAGATAAATCTGTTTTTACTTTTTAGAAAAAAAAAAACTTCTTTAGTTCTTGTGACATTTTATCATCAACAAACAAACAGAAACATGTCCTTGATCTCGAATGGCAGGTGCCTAAAAAAGTTACATTCTACTCTCGTCACACATCCAAATAAAGTTGGCCTGGGAAGAAAAAATTTAACCCATTCCCACACGATCCCTACCTTTGACGACCGTGAGAAAGAAGCCTTTAGAACACATTTTGGGAAAAGGAGAAAATGCTGGTAACCAGCATTTTCTCCTTTTTCCACAATGTTTTCTACCCTTCGCAAAACAATTGTCCAACTTTTAGTAAGTTTTATTTTGTCGTCTGCAAATGCTTTCGATTTGGACAGGCCTAAAATAGTGTTGTTTGGTAATGAGTTGGACCAGGGATACATACAAAACAAATATTAAAAAAAAACGTATTTTGTGTCACATTAAATAAATACTGGAAATCCTTTTTATCTAAAAGGACACAGAAGTTATCCAAATATTATCTACCTGACCAAACAGACTTATCTCTGGTAATCAAACTTATCTCTGGTAATCGAGATCACCAATCTTAAATGTCAAGTTTACTCACACCCCATAGAAACAAATCTCCACACCGCAACCTCAAGAGTCTCTCGAAGCATCTAAATGACATTGATCATGACTTAATGTGATCTTGACCTGGGCCTGTGTTCACCTACCATTCTTAAAGGTGGGTATTTAGAATTTTCACATCACACCACAACAAAAAATATATATATCACTTAAATTTATATGAAAAAAACAATAGAAATCATCAATAGTTAAGAATCATAAAATTACGAATAAAAAGTCTTTTGATGGTATTCCCCTAAAAGGCTATATACGTAGCCTCTTAAGCTATTTTTAGATTTCGCGCCAAAAATAAAAAATAAGCATTGTGGGAATGTTAAGTTAAGTGACTGGCTTGTGACTAATGACGCTTAAATTCCATTACATAACAAACATGTAATTATTTTTCATAATATCTTCCTCAGACGCTATGTTTGAAGCTTCATCCGTGTATTCACGGTATGTATATGAGCGAGTTGCTCATGTAAAAATAGAACATGTTTCCTGTCGATGTTGACCTGGGCTGTAGTAAATCTTTAATTTCTCTTGTTGATGGACGGTTTTCGACTACTGGGGGTTTATGAATGACAATTTTAAAGCTTTGAGAGTATAAGGATGATATTTTGTATTTTTGTAAAATTTTCGTCGCAAATTCTGAAAGGCCACCTTTAAAGGTGGCCCGTCAGATTTTGAGACAAAAATTTTACAAAAATACAAAAAAATAATTTTTATACACCAAAAGCCTTATAATTTTCATGTATAAAACCTCATTTGTCGAAAACCATCCGACAACAAGAGAAATTAGAGATCTACTACAGCCCAGGTCAATGCCAGCAGGAAACACAGTCTATTTTTACATGAGCAACTTGCTCATTTACATACTGGAAATACACAGATGAAGCTTCAAACATAGCGTCCAAAGCAGACATTATGGAAAATAATTATATGTTTGTTATGTTATGGAATTAGCATCATTAGTCACGTGCCAGTCACTTAACATTCCCACAATGCTTTTTTTTTAACGCAAAATCTATAAGTAGCTTAAGGGGATATGTAGCCTTTTAAATTTACCAAATGAACAAAATTTTAGACTGGTCCACATTGAAAGCGCTTGCAGACGACAAATTAAACATAATTCAAAAATTGAAGTTTGCTCCCAGCAGAGTAGAAAACTGTGTGGGAAAAAGAGAAAATGCTGTCAACCAGCATTTTCTCCTTTTCCCACAATGTTTTCAAAAGGCTTCTATCTCAGGGTCGTAAAAACCAAGGATTGTTTGGTAAAGGGTTAAGAACATTGATATTCATAGTTTTGTTCTCCAAGATTTGAAAGAAACGAAACTTCTGATTGGCTCAACCAATCCTTATACCAAGTGTTTCCTCTTTCCATAATGCTTTCCGAAGCCTTTTTCATTAAGGTTGTTAAAACATACGATAGTTTTTCTTTAAGGTGGTTAAAGGTGCCCCTTTAGATTCTGGGACGAAAATTTTACAAAAATGCCTAGAAATCATCCTTATACTCCCAAAGCCTTTTAATTTGCGTTCATAAAACCCCAGTAGTCGAAAACCATCCGATAACACGAGAAATTAGAGACTTATTACGGACCAGGTTGACACCAACGGGAGATACATTCTATTTTTAGATTATCAACTCTCTCATTTAAATACAGGAAAACACAGATAAGTTTCAAACATCTGTCCAAAGAAGACATTTTGGAAAATAGTTATTACATGTTTGTTATGTAATGGAATTTAAGCATTTTTAGTCATGTGCCAGTCACTTGTCATTCCCACAATGCTTTATTGATTTTTGGCACGAAATCTAAAAATAGCTTAAGAGGCTACGTAGCCTTTTAAGGGAATACCATCAATTTTTTATGTGTAATTTCATGATTCTTAATTATTGATGATTTGTATTGTTTTTTTCATATAAATTCCAATGATATATATATTATTTAATTTGGTGTGATGTGAAAATTCTAAATACCCACCTTTAAAACATAGGATAGTTTAGAAAACAGGTATATATGTAATATCTACTTCACCAATATTGATACCTGTGGCGCCGCGTGAGCAGAGGCAAATATTTTTATTCGCTTTTAAAAAGTACCTACGGAGGCAGCCACATTGTTTATTTGGCCTACAGTCATTTCGTAAAAAGATCATTTTGTACCGAGGCCATTTTGTTCAATTTTGGTCATTTCGCACCCACCTTTTTCGTACTCACTTCAATCTTTCTTTCAAACTGGTCATTTCATACCCAGTTTTTGATATCAGTTTGGTAATGTAGAACCTAGCCATACTACTTTTATTGTGATGTTTGCCAAATGACAACTACTTTTCTGCATAGTTCCAGTTGAACATGTGTTAAATTTCATTGAAGAATGGTTATATGCATGACTGTATCTTACTTTTGTTGCTTATTTCTTTTTTAAGGTTTTAGTTGAATTCTAAGGATTGTGTAGGGCTTCTCAGTTCATTTCTCACCGAATTCTGCATAAATTTACTTTGGACAATTTGAAATGCTGAAATGTGCCTTATTTCAGAAACAACTGATTGCGGCGCAATTGATGTTATGCATCAAAATTTTCTTGTTTTTTTTTCTAAATTCAGACCATGGAAAATTGCTGATGTGATAGTCATCCTGGAAGATTGGAATTTCTTAGAGTTTTTATCATTGGAGGTAACTTGCCCTCTTCCATCTCAAATTTTCCAATCTTATTAAAATTTTTCAAAATGAATAACTTTGTCTGCGCATGTCATATTCTTTGAAGATTCGACCTGTCTTATATGAGGCACCACTCTCCCCAATATCGAGGAGATTGTAGTAATACGCACTAAAAAGGTAGCAATGGAGAAAATGGCTTTTATCAATATGTTTGAGGAAAAATCAGATTTCTCTAAACAGCTGATCATAGCTGAATGAATCGCACCAGGAAGCGTTTTATTGAGTAAACATTTATTTTAGTTTGAAATTCAAAGTAACGGTTGTCGCGTAGAAAAATAGTCCCGTTCTGTATCCACGATGCCCAAATTAGACAGATGAGTATTTGTAGAATGCCATCTAGCAGGAGATAATGATATGAACAACAACACCCCCCACTACTTTTCTTTTTAATAGGAGCAATAGACAACCAATCGGAATCCCCCTTTTTTTTCAAATCCTAGATGAAAAGTGCATTTAGTTCAAATCCTGGCTGGATACAAACAGTAAGATACTAGTAGATATACAACTTTTTACTGAACAATCCTTTATTTTTTCAACCCTCAGAAAGAAACATTTAACTCTTTACCAAACGACAAAATTTTAGACTGGTTCAAATTGGAAACATTTGCAGACGACAAAATAAAGGTGACTGAAAAATTGAAATTTGATCTGAGATAGGTAGAAAACACTGTGGGAAAAGGAGAAAATGCTGGTTACCAGCATTTTCTCTTTTTCCTACAGTGTTTTCAAAAGGCTTCTTTCTCTGGGGCGTCAAAAGTAGGGATTGTGTGGTATTGGGTAAACTCTATACCACATAATCCATAACGACCATTTCAAGAAAGCTTGTGAAAACATTGTGAGAAAAGGAGAAAATGTTGGTAAACCAGCATTTTCTCCATTTTCCTGTAATGTTTTCTACAGTGCTGGAAACAAATTTCAATTTTTGACTTACGTCTATTTTGTTGTCTACGCAAGTGCTTTCAATTTGGACCAGTCTTACATTTTTGTCGTTCGGTAAAGAGTTTAAAGAAACATAGCAAGAGGAGAAAATCCTGGTAACCAGCATCTTCTCCTTTTCCCACAATATTCTATACCAATTTCAAAGATGAATTCATCGTTCAACTCATTACCAAATGACAAAATTTTAGGTTTGTCCTATTCGAAAACATTCACAGACGACAAAATAAAAGTGACTGAAACTTTGAAATTTGTTTTTTGATGGGTAGAAAACATTGTTGGAAAAGGAGAAAATGCTGGTTACCAGCATTTTCTCCTTTTTCAACAATGTTTTCTGAAGGCTTCTTTCTCAGGGTCGTCAAAAGTAGGGATTGTGTGGTAATGGATTTTGCCAATTTGATTTGTTCTGAGGACATACTTTTATCAATTTAGACCAACTTGAAATTCAATTTTCTGGTGAAGAGTAAAACAATAATATATCATTTCTCGTCAATATCTGTCAAACCAGAAACCCGTATTTCAAGTATACTATGTTGGCAAACAAATCAAACCGTTTTTTGAAATCAAATAAACATTGGGCCACTTGAAAAACTCTTCCACCTTGTTTCCCAGATATGTTATCTATATATAAGACTATCCTTTGACCTTGCATGTGTGTCCCTTAAAGGTGGGTATTTAGATATTTTACATCAGTCACCAAATTAAAAATATGTATATATATCACTAAAATTTATATGAAAAAACAATACAAATCATCAATAATTAAGAATCATAAAATTACAAAAAAAAGAAATGTTGATGGTATTCCCTTAAAAGGCTATGTAGCCTCTTAAGCTATTTTTAGATTTAACAAACTTGTAATTATTTTCCATTAAGTCAGACACTATGTTTGAAGCTTCGCCTGTTTATTTCCGGTATGTAAATGAGCCAGTTGCTCACGTAAAAATAGAATGTGTTTCCTGTCGGTGTTGACCTGGCCTGTAATAAATCTCTAATTTCCCTTGTTCTCGGATGGTTTTCAACTACTGGGGTTTTATGAATGAAAATTATAAGCCTTTAGGAGTACAAAGATGATTTTTTTTGTATTCTTGTAAAATTTTCATTCTCAAAATCTGAAGGGCCACCTTTAAAATAGTATATCAAATATTACCGGCTGACAAGTTTTGCCCCTTTACTGTACAGACTAATTTTATCTATCAGTGGCAGTTGATCATTTGGTTTTTAACCTTTTACCACATGGCAAAATTTTAGCCCTATCCAAATTGGAAACATTTGCAGATAACAATTTCATAGTGGCTCACATGACACAGTTTTCCTTTGATAGGGAAGAAAACTTTGTGGGAAAAGTCGAAAATGCTGGTTACCAGCATTGTCTCCTTTTCCAACTATGTTTTCAAAAGGCTTTGACTTCCTCAGGGTTGTCAAGTCACCAATGTGTGGTAAAGGGTTAATGTCACTTTATATTAATTTAACCCTTTGACAAACAATGTGTTTTTAACAGATTAGAATGAAATGGGTTCTGGAAACATTGTGGGAAAAGGAGAAAATAGTGGTCACCAGAGTTCTCTTGTGTTCCAACAATGTTTTCAACACATTAATCCTTTACCCCATAAGGCATTTCTATGGTATCTCTATTTAACCCTTAATAACAGCAAGGATGAAACCGTTTCTTACATGTATATGACACCTTTTGATAGCATAGAAAACATTGTGACAAATAGTGAAATTGCTCGTTACGAGCAATTTCAGCTTTTGCCACAAAGTTTTCCAAAGGCTCCTACAAGTAATGCGTAGAAATGAGTATCTGTGGAGTAAAAGGTTAAATGACAAAATCAGTCATACAATATGCAAAAATACTTGATTCATTTTGTCTGTTGAAAATGGTTTAAAATGATCTGAATGGATAATATGCCCCGAATATATGTACATGTATCATGTACACAATTGCATTAGCAAAACCAACACAAAAGCAGTTTTCCTTTCCCCAACACATGGCTACACTATCAACCATTGTCTCAACCATGTCATATTCTTCAAAGATTCAACCTGTCTTATATGACGCATCACTATCCCCGATATCGGGCACACTGTACTAATTCGCGCTATAAAGTAGCAATGGAGAAAATTGTTTTTATCAATACGTTGGAGGAAAAACCAGGCCTGTTTTAGCCCCAGATTTCTTTCAACAGCCGATCATATATACCTGTGTGAATCACACAAGGTAGCGTTTTATTGAGTAAACTTTTATTTTCGTTTGAAATTCAAGGTAACAGTTTTCAAGTAGGAAAGTGGTTCGGTTCTGTACCCAGGATGCTCAAATTAGATAGATGAGTACAGTATTTATAGAATGCCATCTAGCGGGAGATAATGCACTATCAACACAATATCCAAAATGGCGGCCTCGATCAAGATCTACATCAAAATTATGTGCCAAGCTTCAATTTGTAGCACATATTACCAAAGTTTCAGCAACATCAATTTTCAGTGACATCAGTACTAAATGTTCAGTTAGAGCACTCACAAGGAAAATTCTAATTCGTCTCAATTTTATAAATCAAAATAACAGGTAAAATTCGCTTAACAAATGTTGGAATGAAAATACTTTGCAGTATAATAAGATCGTTGTACAGTCAAGTGGCAGGGGACTTGGAAATTGCCACCTGACCATACAACTAATAATGTACATTGTTCAAGGGGTTATGCATCTATCATGCATTGAAGTCTAGTTTTTAGCATGTAAATGTTCAAAAGTATACATAGTATATTTTCTTTCGTTCCACTCAGACAAATATAAAACATTTATGTTCCATTGCATGAACTTATTATGGAATAATAAGC
Organism: Tridacna crocea; assembly: GCA_943736015.1. Lineage (NCBI taxonomy): Eukaryota > Metazoa > Mollusca > Bivalvia > Cardiida > Cardiidae > Tridacna > Tridacna crocea. The sequence continues at coordinate 30,543,319 of OX031072.1, read as the reverse complement.
AACAGAAGTCGGAAATAGGAGTAGCGCCCTAGACTACGCATTGTAATCGTATTTTTCAACATATATCAACCTCTTAATATACGAAATACATAAAAAGCAATACAGAAATGTATGCAATAATGAAATAATTCCCTCCAAAAAAGAAAACAGGTGGGCGGGCGGGTTCTACGCAGTCATAAACAGTGTGTAGTCTAGCCGTCGAATGACCGGAATAGAGGCGCGCTCTCTATTTATACTACAATGAGACGCGCCCATGCGCAACATACACTCGACAGAGTATAATAAGTAACAAAGCACCCTTAAAATAAATATATGTATCTACTATGTCCAGTGTTCCAATGGTATGGTGTTGCAACATGCTAAAGTCTATCATTGATATTGTGTCACAAATTTTTTTGCTATATAAAGTTTATTATCTCTTAAGCTGATTACATGGGGCATGTTTGACAATAAATGTTAATAAATGAGGTTTGTTGACAGACAAGATAAACTAAAGAATCCATACACAATTTACCGGTTCCACCATGCTTTTGGGCTCAGAATAATCTTAAAGGTGGCCCTTCAGATTTAAGGATGAAAATCTTATGAATGTTTGAAACTTCGTCTGTGTATTCCTGTATGTAAATGAGAGAACTGATCATCTAAAAATAGAATGTGTCTCCCATTGGTGTAAACCTGGGCCGTAGTAAATCTGTAATTTCTCGTGTTGTGGGATGGTTTTCGACCACTGGGGTTTCATGAATGCAAATTAAAACACTTTGGCAAGATAAGGATGATTTTTTTTGCATTTTTGTAAAATTTTCGTGACAAAATCTTAAGGGCTTGTAACCTTTAACTCTTTACCACACGACAAAATTTTAGACTGGTCCAAATTGAACGCATTTGCAGACGACAAAATAAAGGTGACTGAAAAATTGAAATTTGTTCTGGGAAGGGTAGAAAACACTGTGGGAAAAGGAGGAAATGCTGGTTACCAGCATTTTCTCCTTTTCCCATAATGTTTTCTAAAGGCTTCTTTCTCAGGATCGTCAAAAGTAGGGATTGTGTGGTAATGAGTTAAAAGAAAATAGATCTACCAAGTACAAGACTGCGTGTGAAGTGAGTTACAAGAACAGGGAAATATTAATTACAAGAAAGAAATGTCTTTATGATGCTCAGGATAATGCAAACAATGTTGAAAGAGGAGAAATTACTTGTACTTTTCGTGTAATGTTCACAAAGGCTATCTGCTGCAGCAGGGTGTAAGAAATTGAAATCTCTTATGAAAAATCTTGTGTATCAATTTACAGTCATCTGTAATTAAAAATCCCCTTCTGATAACTTATCTTTGTAACCTAACCTCTCTTAATCCTTTACAACAGGATGACAACCTTTGATGACCTTTGGAAAGAAACATTTTGAAAACATTGTGGGAAAAGGAGACAAGGCTGCTAACCAGCATTTTCTAACTTTCCCACGTTTTCTACCCTATCACTAAACAATTGCACTGTTTGAGACATATTGAAATTGTTGTCTGTTAATGCTTTCAATTTGGACGAGGCTAAAATTTTGTTCTCCGATGAAGGGTTAACCCATTACCACACAATCCCTACTCTTGACAACCTTGAGAAAGAAGCCTTTTAACATGGTGGGAAAAGGAGAAAATGCTGGTAACCAGCATTTTCTCCTTTTCCCACCGTGTTTTCTACCCTTCACAAAGCAGATTTCAAATTTTCTGTCCCTTTTATTTTGTCGTCTGCAAATGCTTTCGATTTGGACAAACTTAAAATTTTGTCGTTCAGTAATGAGTTACCTCTTTACCTAATGACTAAATTTTGGGCTAGTCCAAAAATAAGAACATTTGCAGACCACAAACTAAATGTGAACCAAAAATTGAAATTCGAGATGGGAATGATAGAAAACATTGTGGGAAATGGAGAAAATGCTGGTTACCAGCATTTTCTCCTTTTCCCACAATGTTTTCAAAAGCTTATTTTCACAGGGTTGTTAAAAGTTGTGATTGTGTGGTAAAGAGTTAATTGACTAAAACTCAACCATTGGACGTTATCAAAATGGTCATCTAACTATCCAGTGGGCCGTGCCCTGGTGTGCAGGACTTGACAACAGAAGGTCATGGGTTCAATCCCTCAGGCTCAGCTAATTACTTGCTGAAGATTGATGATGGTCACTGCAGCAGGATTTCATTCCTAATTCCCACCACCGACCATTGTCTTGATAATGTTTATGTGGAAAAGCAGCCAATGGCCTTGAAAGAAAATTTTGCAAAGTACTGGTGGTAATAGACCTTGAGTCACCAATAGGCCACCCTTTCTTCCCCTCCCCTCCCCCGTGGAATTTTCGGCACTATGATTTTCTGAAACCCCAAGGTCTCCTGAGTACTTTGACAAAGTCTGCCACCTGCCGAGCCCGGCTTTTGAGAGTTACAGAGGTCAAAGGTCATCAAGTGCACTGTTTCATATGGGATACCAAAATATATCAGTTCAGGTTAAATTTACATTTAATTTTCTACATCTAATATGTCAGAGGCATGTTCAGATTGGATTATATACTCCTACCTAATGTCAAAACAGCTATTTTATAGAAAAAGAAGCAATTGTGGTTGAATCAAAGTACTGACAGAACTGTTCCTGGTCATGTTAAACAGCTGGTACCCATAAACGTATCCATAGTTTACAAAATCATCAATTATAATATTAGTCATGTAGAATAGATTCCATGACAAACATGGTCATTTATCTTGTCATCTACATATGTTATCAATTCTGACTGACTTAAAATCTTGTCATTTGGTACTGAGTTAACTCTTTACCACACAATCTCTACTTTTAATGACCTTGAGGAAGAAGCCTTTTGAAAACATTCTTGGAAAAGGACAAAATGCTGGTAACTAGCATTTTCTCATTTTCCCACAATGTTTTCTACCCTTCACAAAAAAAAAAATCAAATTTTCAGTCACTTTAACTTTGACGTCTGCAAGTGCTTTCAATTTTGACCTGTCTAAATTTTTGTTGTTTGGTAATGAGTTAACACTAGCAGTGTAATCAACAAGAAGACAATGATGGCTCCACTACACTGGTTCTGAAGAGGACAATAGCAGAATCATTTCTGTAAAGTTTGGTCAATATTAGATGTAATTACTTGTAGAGAAGATGTTTGAAATTGAAGTTATCACACAGATGGAGATAGACAGACCCACAATATGGTGAAATAAGCTCCTTCAGCCTTCCACCAATGGAGCTAAAATAAACTTATTCTTATGAAAACAAATGGAGATGACTATGATAATGCCAATGACATTCATTTTTTTAACAAAGACTATATTTAGGGACACAATTATCAAAACTTGCAGAAGGGAAAATATGTTTTACATCAAACAATGTAAGTTGTCTTCAAGTGATTTTCATGACCACAAAATTGAAATCACTCCTTTTTTTCACAGTGTTATCAACAACTTTCTGATTAAAAAGCAAATAAAAGTTAAATTTGTAAGTAATGGTCCGACCGTATTTTGCTTCGTAAGGCTACAGTACTTAAGGCTGGTGTGAACTAGTATGCTGAAAAATCACTGAAATATATATTGAAATTGACATCAATAAACAACATGAAATTTACATAAAGTGGATGAACTATCTACAGGACCAACAACTGGTTGTAACATGTGATATTAACCCTCTTTCCCATATGGTATCTCTATTTGACCCAAAATAACAGCAAGGATGAAGCCCTTTTTTATGGGTATATGAAACCTTTTGATAACATAGAAAACATTGTGATAAAAGGTGAAATTGCTCGTAACGAGCAATTTCACCTTTTGCCACAATGTTTTCCAAAGGCTCCTATAAGCAATGCGTAGAAACGAGTATCTATGGAGTAAAGGATTAAAAATATGTCACAAGAATGGACTGTGATACTGTTGAAAAACAAGTCCAAAAGACAAGATATTTCAACCACATCAAATCTCATTCAAGTGACAGATTTTTACTATCACACATAACCGGCTGATTAATTTCTTCATTATATGCCTAATGTCATCCTTTGCTTTCTAAAAATTATCAAGAATGATACAAACAGATGATTTAACTTTTCTTTACACATAAAAGAGTCTCAATTTCTGGCCAAAGCACTGAACTTATATATAATGTAAGGCAAGAGAATTGTAGTTTAACCCTTTCCCAAACAAGCCCTGGTTTTTACGTGTCTGCAGTAAAAGTCTTTTGAAAACACTGAGGGAAAAGGAGAAATTGCTCGTAACGAGCAATTTCTCCTTTTCCCACAGTGTTTTCTAACCTTTTGAGAACTCTCCTTTCCCCACAGTGTTTTCTAACCTTTTGAGAACTATCTGCCATTTTCTCCAAATCAAAAAATTGTCATCTGCAAACTCTTTCTGTTTGGAAGAGTCCAAAATTTATTGATTGGGAAAGGGATAAATTACATCCCATCTCTCCCTTTGAAAGTCATGCACTGACTCCCTAGGAATATTTGCCTTCACTTGCAGGATATGCGAAATATGTTCACTTTTATTCACAAAAGTTGCAAAATTATTAAAACAGATTAACAAATTTAAAAAGCGTAGGCTTAAAGTTACAGTAATTTGTACGCAAATATTCTATCGACCAAACAAATTTCAGTATGTTATTGATAGGTATATAATCAACTAAACTAACAACAAAGCAATTGGCAAAACACTGGGAGTCTGGGACTAAACATGAGGTGTGGTTATTTCACCTTGACCCTTTGCAATTACTTGACCTCAAATAAGAAACATGTCAATGGTTCATTTCCTTTCTCGGAGACATCTAGGATGCTTGAGAAAATTGTTTCTGAAATTTTCTGCACTCTTTGTTTATTGTACAAATGCTTGATGTTTAACAGTATTATTGGCATAACAGCTGACATCACTGTTAACCAGCTAACATTGTTGAGTCATCTGATTGGAAGTCCTCGAAAATAATGCACTGCAAAAGGTCGAAGGTGAAAATAATGACAGTGAGTGCAACATCTAAAATGAAAAGTAAATGTATCCTACATCTCCAGAAGCTTCAGGCTGGGAACCATCAACTGAGAGGACCTGTGAATGGAAGATGCAGGGAGCCATTATGAAAACAGAAATGAAGGAGCATGCCAAGATGCAAACAGGGTTCAAAACTCCCATCAGTTTACATGCAAAAAGCAAGCCAAAACAGGAGAGTGTGAGCTAAATTTTCGAGCATACTTGAAAACATGGTGATGAAAATCATCCAAGGTCAGTTATACAAATTAAATAGATTTATCGTGCGAGTACAAACAAGCTAAAACCCCATGTTCCAGAGAAACAGTAGTCATGACTTGCACTTAGAAAATTCTGCAACTTCAAAATCTACTATCGGTAATAACTTTTTTGTTTATTATGTTTAAAAAAAAAAAATAATCTTAATGAGTCCTCTGCTTCAGTCTAAAGTGTCTGAAGATACGAGAACCATTTAACCTATTACCACACAATCCCTACTTTTGACGACCCTGAGAATGAAGCCTTTCGAAAACATTGTGGGAAAAGGAGAAAATGCTGTTAACCAGCATTTTCTCCTTATCCCACAATGTTTTCTAACCTTTCCAAATCAAATTTCAGTTTTTGATTCACTTTTATTTTCTCATCTGCAAATTCTTTTGATTTGGACAAGCCTACAATATTGTTGTTTGGTAATGAGTTAACAGTCTAAGAACTGCAAATGAAAGGCTTAGTGATCATGACGTTGAAAAAAAATAGGACCACAATGGTACCACCATACCTTTCATGTGAGGTGAAACATGGATACAGGTAAACACTTACGGTTGTAGACCCCTAATACCTCTAGTGTTGAACTGCTTAAAGTTTTCTTGATAGTTAAGGGTTAATTGTTCCAGGCAAGATGATTTGTTATTATATTTCCTTTTTGATTAATTATCTAAGAATTGACTGGATCATTGATTTACTAGGCATTTAACCTTTACAGAACCAAACAGCATTTAGCAACCTTGTTTAAAAAGGCATTTGAAATCATATTACAGGAAAAGAGAAAATGCTGGTAAACAATATTTCTCCCTTTTCCACATTGTTCTGTACCTCTTGAAAACAGATACGATCATTTGAGTCACGTCAAAGTCGTAATCCACACATAGTTTCAATGTTCTTTCCCTGGCTTTTTACCAAGCGACAAAATTTTACACTTTTCAAAACTGAAACGAATTTGTAGGCAAATCAAAGGTGCTTTATATTATGGTATTTTTCAATGAAAGATCAGAAAACATTGTGGGAAAAGGAGAAAATGCTGGATAACAGCATTTTCTCCTTTTTCCACAATGTTTTCAAAAAGCTTCTCACCTTGGGTCACTAAAAATCGGGACTGTGTGGTAAAAGATTGACCAGTTGAAGTTAAGCATCAGAGTTACAAGTGAAGAAGTGGAATTCTGAATGAGCATGGGAAAATATTTTCAAGTTACATTACCTATGATATTACCCTAACCCTTTGCACGTTACTTGCAACATAACTTGTTGAGAAAACAAAACCTAATGCAGTTATTTCACGAGCGTTTCCAGCCCAAGTATCTCAAAATGCAACACAGTATTGAGTAAAAAGAGAGCTCAGAATGCACAAATTGTGCAGCCTGTGATTTTTTAATTCTTTCCCTAACAAACAAATGCCAAATGAATTCACATTTTATCTAGGTCTAATAGGATATTTTTGATGGGATTGCAGCCAACTCCAGTCATAGATTAACACAAGGTAGTAGACATGTTTTTTTTTATTCTGATCTTGATCTAAGCCTCCTGCAAACGCTATCCAAGTTGACATTTGCACTGAAAGAGTTGATGTACTTACCATAATAGCTCTTTACCAAACGACAAAATGTTAGACTTGTCCAAATTGAAAGCATTTACACACTACGAAATACATGTGGATCAAAAATTGAAAATTGATTTGGAAAGGGTAGAAAACATTGTGGGAAAAGGAGAAAATGCTGGTTATTTTCTCCTTTTCCCACAATGTTTCCAAAGGCTTTCTTTCTCAGGGTCGTCGAAAGTAGGGATTGTGTGGTAATGGGATAGTTACAGGGATTCGGAAGGGTAATCAATAGCTCAAGTCAATAGAGATGAATGTTGTTGCACTGACTGTCACCTTCGTAATTCAAACCCATACAGCACCCAATTAACGCTTTACCAAGGAAGGTAAAATGTAGACTTTTCTGAATTGTAAGCATTGTCAGAGAATGATAATGATAGATGTATCATTCCCCTTTACTCTATAGATACTCATTTCTACGTATTGCTTGTAGGAGCCTTAGGAAAACATTGTGGCAAAAGGTGAAATTGCTCGTGACAAGCAATTTCACCTTTTGCCACTGTTTTCTACACTATCAAAAGGTGTCATATACACATACGAAACAGCTTCATCCTTGCTGTTATTTAGGGTCAATTAAAGATACCATAGAAAAGCCTTATGGGGTAAAGGGTTAAACTAGAGCTGTCACTGAATGTGACTTAATATCCCCACTAGTACTTAGATTTTGTACACAGACGGACACAGCGACGGACACACGGACAGACAGGCTGAATCCAATGTAACCTCCGAAAACATTCGTTCTGTGCGAGTATAATGATGGAATTTGTTTTTGATATTGTAAAAACATTTTGGGAAAGGAGAAAATGAATGCAACTGACAATGATTTCTACCCTTTCACAAATTCCATCACTTAAACCATGTTTCACCAGTGCTCTGGGCAATGATTTGTCGAATTTCGAATGGGCTTAAATTTTGCTGTTTGGTTTAAAGTTTGACTCTTTACGGAATGACAATTTTCTTATTTTTCGACACTGAAAATGTATGCAGACGACAAACCATGGGAATGAGATACAAATGAACTGGAGGTGTATGACAGGAAATAAAACATTTTGGGGAAATGAGAAAATGTTCAGGTTTCCAGCATTTTCCCGAAATGTTTTGAGACGGTTTCTTCATCATTGTCTTTAAAAGGCAGCTTACTTGGGAAAGTGCTTAACCCATTACCAAACGACAAAATTTTAGACTGGTCCAAATTGAAAGCATTTGTAGACGACAAAATAAAAGTGACTGAAAATTTGAAATTTGTTTTGTAAAGGGTAGAAAACATTGTGGGAAAAGGAGAAAATGCTGGTTACCAGCATTTTCTCCTTTTCCCACAATGTTTTCTAAAGACTTCTTTTCCAGGGTCGTCATAAGTAGGGATTGTGTGGTAATGGGTTAAGGAGCAACTCTGTTGAGACTTAATGACCTAAAAAAAGAGCAGAGGCTAATTCATTTCCTCGGTCTATTTGATTCAGTCCTTCAATTCTGAACATAAAAAATAACATCTCAGGTTGCATAAGGCCATGGAATTGACAAAAGGTTCTACAACTTGTAATGTACTGATTATAGGATCAACCTTAAACCTTTACTAAATGATCCCAGGTTTTGACAAACAGGAGGAAACAGCCTTTTGAAAACCTTGTTGAAAAAGGAGAAGATGCATTTTCTCCTTTTTGAACATGTTTTCTACATTTTCAAAGATAATTACAACCATTTCTATCAAATTCATCATCTACCATGCTTTCGATTTTGACCAGACTAAAATTTTGATGTTTGTTTTTTTTTTGTGGAAATGCGGTTTTGAAAAGTTTAGGTCATATCACTGTGCCATCAGTGCAAATAAACATGTGTTTCATGGCTCACATCAGTACTGACAACACCCTTTTCAAGTCACTTCCTGCTTTTTTCAAAAGCATCAGAACTGACAGGCAAAATACTGTGGAAAAGGAAATTTGCCTAAACCAGGGCCTCAGTATTCACCAACCATTCTTAAGAAAGTTCTTAGTCTTATTCTCCAGAATTTTCTACATTTGTAAGTAACACAACTTCTGATTGACTAAACCATTTGGTTTAGCCAATCAGAAGTTGTGTTACTTACAAATTTGGAAAACCTTGGAGAATAAGACTAAGAATATTCTCAAGAATGGTTGGTAAATACAGGCCCAGGTATTGAACTCACAAATGCCAGGTCACCTGTCAGGATACATTATACCCACCGAGCTACATAGGCCGGCTCTTGTCGTTTGCTAAAGAATTAATAGCCAAAAAAGGCATTCAAACAAGACAGCAATGGCGGGGTCTTGATTATGAAATACGGAGCCTTTGCATCTTTGAGAGAAGAGTAATAAACATCTATTAAATTTTCACTCATGATACCCAGCAAAAATTTAAGTCTTTACCACACAATCCGTCTTTTAACGACCCTAAAGAAGTCAAGTCTTTGGAACACACTGTGGGAAAAGGAGAAAATGCTGGTAATCAGCATTTTCTCCTCTTCCTTCAGTGTTTTTTACTCTATCAAAGAGAGACATCATTATTTCATCAATGTTTAATTTGTCGTCTGCAAATGCTTTCAATTTGGTCACATCCCAAATTTTGTCGTTTGGTAAGGGGTTAAGACATAACCAACTGAAAACTTTTGCAGTCACAGTTATATAACTTGATTTTTGAAGATTTGATTTTTACCTGCCAAAAGTATGCAAGGCAGTTGTACAAAGAACTTCAACCAAATCATACCTTTCAAAACAATGGAAACTGTGAAGATGACAATCTGTTCTTGTATGCACTGTTGTTCCATTTTTAGTGACTAGAGGAGAAATTATCTAATTAAAACTAGGTTAAAAACTGCCAGGTCACTCTTTCGCTTGTTTAGTTTTTGGCTGACTTTTATATTTATTTTTGTGCTGGCAATTACCATTTGGACCCGCATCATTATAACAGATTGTGATATGGTGGGAATTTATCTCTATATGGGATAGAAAATAAAACAGGGGCAGGTAATCGGCAAAATATTTTTACAAAGTTATGCCTCTTTTATGACATGGAATTTTTCAAAACTTTATCATTATTATATCACTGTTGTTTCTGCAGATATTTATTTCAAACTTGGACATGTTTTAACCCATTACCACAAAATTATGGTAATCCCTATTTTCAAAGATCCTGAGAAAGAAGCCTTTAGAAAACTTTGTTGGAAAAGGAGAAAATGCTGGGGCTTTTATTTTGTCGTCTGCAAATTTCATGCTATCAATTTGGACAAGCCTAAAATACTGTTGTTTGGTAATGAGTTAAATTATTAAAAGGGTAACCCAAAGAAACCAAAGGCAGATAACCATAATTTTTTTTACAATTATGCCCCTTTATCACTGTGAATCATGCCACCACAGCAAAGCATTGGCACCCTCATGCCATGCTCTTGTTTTGACTTTGGAATGGTTTATTACTGATGGTTTATTATTGGTGGTTTACTTAACACATAGATACAGCCTAGCAAAGTTGAAGAGATACCTGGTGGCATGAATTATAGATGTGAGCTAGAGTAACAAGGGATTTTACTCTTTACCACACAACAAAATTTTAGACATGTCCAAATTGAAAGCATTTGCAGACAACAAAATAAACGGGGCTGAAAAGTTGAAACATGACTTTAAAGGAGTAGAAAACATTGTGGGAAAAGGAGAAAATGCTGGTTACCAGTATTTTCTCTTTTTCCACAATGTCTACAGAAGGCTTCTTCCTCTGGGTCGTAAAAACTAGGGATTGTTTGGTAAAGGGTTGACCCTTTATCACACAATCCCAACTTTAAACAACCTTTGGAAAACATTGTTGTAAATGGAGAAAATGCTAGTAACCAGCATTTTCTCCTTTTTCCATAATGGTTTCTTCCCTATCAAAGACAATTTTCATTATATGAGTCACATTAAAATTGTCTTTCGCAAATGCTTTCCATAAGAAGCAAAATGTGCATCTCGCTATTAAAGTAAAGAGTTAATATGGAGAAAATGAGCCAAGTAAATTAACTCTTTACCCTACCACCAAAGAATCTACAGAAGCATTCTGAATGCATTTGCATTACAGGAATTAAGAAGTTGGCTCAAATTATGAGATTTGTCTAAGAAACAGGTGAAAACATGTGAGAAAATAGAAAATGCTGGTTACCGACATTTTGTTCTTTTCCCACTATGTTTTATAACGCCTTCTCCATCAAAAATCTTAACCCTTTACCACACAATGCCGACTTTTAACGACCCTGAAAAAAGAAAGCTTTTGAAAACATTGTAGGACAAGAGCTTCGCAGAGCGGCGCATATACGCCCGAAGGGGCTTGTCAGTGAAATGGGCCATGATGGATAGGCCATGAATGAAGAGTATTTATTCTCCATGATATGTGAAAAATATTAAAGGGCAATAACTAAAAACAAAAAGGGTGGCAAAGTTACAAATTTTGTGATCTGCTCTTATCCACAAGGTGATCTATCAGTCTTTGAAGGTCCAAGATCGTATCTTATATATTTTAGAAATTATGGTCCAGACAAAATTCAAAGTGAAAAGGGCAATACCTCAAAAAGAAGGATGGCAGAGTTATGGTTCTTATGCAATGCACTTCTTCATAATGTGTTCTATTAGTCTATGAAGTTTCAAGTTAATAGCTTTTATAGTTTGGAAGTTATGGCCTGGACAAATATTAAAAGTGAAAATTAACAAAGTGAAATAACTCACAAAATAAAGGTGGCAGAGTTATGATTCATGTGCAATGCACTTCTCCATAATAGGTTCTATCAGTGTATGAAAATCCAAGTTAATAGCTCTTATAGTTTGGAAGTTATGGCCTGGACAAAAATTCAAAGTGAAAATTAACAAAGGGAAATAACTCAAAGAATAAAGGTGGCAGAGTTATGATTTATGTGCAATGCACTTCTCCATAATGGGTTCTATCAGTGTATGAAGTTCCAAGTTAATAGCTTTTATAGTTTGGAAGTTATGGCCTGGACAAAAATTCAAAGTGAAAATTAACAGAGGGCAATAACTCAAAAAATAAAGGTGCCAGAGTTATGGTTAATATGCAAAGCACTTCTCCATAATAAGTTCTATCAGTGTATGAAGTTCCAAGTTAATAGCTTTTATAGTTAAGAAGTTATGGCCTGGACAAAAATTCAAACTGAAAATAAACAAAGGGCAGTAACTCAAAAAATAACGGTGGCAGAGTTATGGTTCATGTGCACTGCACTTCTCCATAATGAGTTCTATCAGTGTATGTAGTTTCAAGTTGATACCTTTTATAGTTTGGAAGTTATAGCCTGAAGAAAGAGAAAAGTTGGTTATTTCAGAAATCAAGGGCAGATAATTTTAGAACGCAAACAGCGATCCAAATTCTAAGACCCAGGTGCACAACTAGACATGATGGAGATTCATTGTGGCAAGTTTCAAATAATTCCGATGAAAACTGTAGGAGGAGTGGCACACACAAGAAATTGCTAACGGACGGACGGACGGTCTTACGAGACGGACCTTGTGAGGTCGAATTGCTCTTTATTCAATACACCAAAATAACCCCACAAACTTAACCCCACAAGCTAACCCTGACCCCACAAACCCTAAACCTACAAACCCTAACCCTAACCCTAACCCCATACCTACCAGACAGACAGAAGGAACCCCATAGAGACTAAATGTACAATTACCCGTAACCCCACAATGTCGGGCTCGTAAGGCCGGACAGACGGACGGACGGACAGACGACCGGGGGTATAACATAATACGACCCTTCGGGCGTATAAAAAGGAGAAAATGCTGGTAACCAGCATTTTCTCCTTTTCCCACAATGTTTTCTACCCTTCCCAAACATAATACAACCCTTCGGGCGTATATAAATGATAAAAACTCATCCAAATTGAAAGCATTTGCACAGAAAAAATTTGATATTTTCATAACATGGGGTAGAAAACATTGTGGCAACCAACATTTTCTCCCATTCCCACCATGTTTCCACTAAAGCACTCTTCCTCAGGGTCACCAACTCACCACTATTTGATAGAAGGTCAATTCTACAAAGACTAATCTTACTGTAAGTAAATAATACATGTTGACGTGTCATGCGAAAGGGAAAATCTGGGAATTTCGTACATCAATTAGATGAAAACAGATCAAAGACAGTGTAGGTCAACTTAAGTTGATAGTTCAAAAGTGATTGTATAGGGAGGTAGAATGACCACTTTTCATACAGAAAATATCATAAAAGCGAAAAATGTCGACCCTGGTCAGCCTGCGGAAACTGCTCAGTCCGACCAGGGTTGACACTTTTCACAGTTTCCAGACGGTTCTGTTTTTGCATGATGGGTCACGTAATGTATTATCTACTTTTGATCCCATGGATAGACGAGACCCACTTGTAGCCAGGTTTCATTCTTTACCAAACAATCCAGGGATGTAAAATTCCACTCGTCCGCTCGTATTGACGAGTAACATTTGGCTTCGGACGAGTAGAAAAAATGCCAAGCTCGTCCTGTTGGACGAGTACATTTTAAAACTATTGAATTTTAAATTTGTCCCGTAAAATTGAAATTGCAGCTTAATTCACGGCGAACAGAAAACGAAAGTAAAACTGAAATTCCAAAGCGTCTCTTCGATCACGATACAGGATGTTAATGTTTATTACGCACGCGCATCTTGGTTGGTTTTCTGTTCACAGCGTCAATTAAAGTAGTGTACCTTAGTGGTGGGCCAATGACAGACTATGGTCGAAAGTCAGTTGATCTTGGCTTCATGGGCTTCTGACTCCGATAAAATTGATTGAGAAATCCCCGAATCGATTGTAATCGGTTCCTGAACTCGCTTGATGCCTAAACTTGAATTCTTGATTTTGTGACTAGATCTTTGATTAATTACAATATTCCATGAAACATAGATTAGCGGATAACAAACATGAAAATTGGGCGGAAAAAAGGGGGAGAAATTTTTTCCGACGATGTCTTGACAAAACTTGACAACTCGGCTCGCTTCTCATTTTATCCCCGAGTTCGGGTTTTGGCACTTGGAAATTTGAAATGGCCTGTCTTTGACGATGAAAAATATCTGCCTAAATGTCAATATGACACATGAAATTATCGTCTAAAGCTTCGAATAACCTAGGTTGCACACATCCGGTAGAAATATGGGCTAAACACGATCAGTATAAAATGGGAAGGACACGTGCATGATAGTGAAGCTGGCGAGTCATTCATGAACGAGTAACAAAAGCGTTATTCCTCTTATCTAAAGTAAAGAACCAGATTTTTAAGCTGCATGCTATTGAAACTGACTAATTGATGTCAAATCATGTAGTAGTACTTCTCCATAAATTTATTGTCACGAAAAAATAGATCGCCAAAAAAGCGTGAAAACCCATGACAGTACAATGAGCAGAGTGGCATCGTCCGATCAGGGGGACTTCAAACCATCTTCTTATCTTTAATTATGAATGTAAACTGTGAATTTACACAAATCTCTGAATAAAGCAATAAATGGAAGCTACGTTTCTGTTCATAGGTGAAAAAAAAAAATGTTTTTTTATGAAAATATAGATCTATGGCGGGGAGGGGGGGGCGGGGGGGAAAGAAGAAGGTGGAGTCGTCTGCAAATGCTTGAAATATGGCTGATTCCATTTTAACACGTTTGGAAATTAAAATATATTGAAAAAAAAAAAAGAATGATATTGAATAAAGCAGAAAATTTAACTGTAAACTATTTTTATGGTGATGTTGCCATGACAAATGAGTTAAGTCTACTTTCTCTTGCCCAGAAATGATTTCTGACACTTTCTTTGTCTATTAATGTGGCGGAATTAAATCATTGATTTGTTTGTCTCTTTGAAAGAAGGAAAACACCAGTAAGGTTCACACATCTTTGAGAAAAGGGCATATATGCAGTAAAAATGGTCATTCAAGTCGGCAAGTTCGGACGAGTAATAATGTCTTAAGGACGAGTAACTTTTGCTAGCTCCTCGTCCTACAGGACAAGTAGATAAAGAAAATTTTTTACATCCCTGCAATCTTGTGTTTGAATGATCCTAAACAAAAGGGCTTTTGACAAATTATGAAAAAGAAGAAAACACATTTTTTTTTCTCTTTTTCCCACGAGGATGTTTAACTCATCACAAAATGACAAAATTTTAGATTTATCCAAATCGAAAGCATTTGCAGACAACAACATAAAATTGACTGAAAATTTGACATTTGCTTTGTGAAGGGTAGAAAACATTGTGGGAAAAGGAGAAAATGCTGGTTACCAGCATTTTCTCTTTTTCCCACAATGTTTTCTAAAGGCTTCTTTCTCAGGGTCGCCAAAAGTAGGGATTGTGTGGTAATGTGTTAAGGTTTTTGAAAGATTTATCCCAGCAACCTACTTTTTGACTCAACTTTATCTTATTTAAAACTGTCTGAGATACCCTGAAGACAAACATTCTGACAAAGTTTCATGAGTACTGGACTGCAAAATATGGCCTCTGGAGTGAACACAAGCTTTTTCTAAGTTCTGTTCTACTGACCTACTTTTTGACCAAAGAGGACCCAATTTTGAACATGTCAAAATTATCAGCAAGACAAGTATTCAGACCAAGTTTAATGATTATTTAACCTAAAACACAACCTCTACAATGCACACAAGGCAATTGTTGATGACTGTACAACAGGCAACCAATAATGCAAAGGAAACAGCACAATCATGAAAGCTGACATTGAGCACTTTATGATCAGGCGAGCAAAAAATTACAAGTGAAAGTGGCATGTGACATGCAAGGTCTCCCTCTGTCAACATTCACCATGTTTTATAATCAGTATTTCGATGAAAATACATATAATTTTCTCAGATTGAGGTACGAATTAGGTGAAAATTATTTTCCCTCGTGATTATTGCGAGCAACCGAAGATAACCATGAAGCACGTGAATAAGCAGGAAAAGGAATATATGTATTAAAGTTGTCATTCAGCTTTGGGTAACAAACAAATCTAGACGTTTTCTTTATTCCCGATGTTTTCTTTTGTTTTTTCAGTTATTTCATTAACCCTTTCCCAAACGACAAACTTTTGGACTAGACCGAATTGAAAACATTTGCAGATGACAATTCAATTCTTGCTGAAAAGATGATTTCTGTCTATGATAGGGTAGAAAACATTGTGGGAAAAGGAGAAAATGCTGGTTACCAGCATTTTCTCCTTTTCCTACAATGTTTTCAAAAGGCTACTATTCCAGACTCATAAAAACCAAGGATTGTTTGGGAAAGGGTTAAAACTAATACAAGGCGTTATTATTTTTTGCTAAAGTGCTATGTATAAAAAATATTCTTCATTTGGTTACCCAAGTGCGTGTTACAACTATGGCAAATTACAATTTGTAATTTATGAAATATTGTTCTGTTGTCTTTTTGTTTCTAAGGTTACGGAATGGTATACAGGGAAAGGTAAAGGCTTAGTTTATGGCAAAGGTTGTCTTACCTTTTCACTTAAAGCATTATACTTGATTCCCAGCTCATCTCTCTCTGCCCTGCTTGCTGCTAGCAGATCCTCCACACGGTTCAATTCAGTTGACAGCAGACGGTTCTCTTCTTGTAGTTGGCTTACAGTTGGCTGTGACATGCTGACTAGTTTTGTGCTTGGTTCATCAGATGCAAGGTTTTTGGTGATGATTTCCCGAATGCGAGCGGGGATTTTAGACGGACTTTCTCCCTCGCCTTTCACAGTGTAGTCTTCGGTGTCTTTATCTTTTAAAACTGAGTCCTCTAATTTCTGAAAAATAAATCCATGTAAATGTGAGACATTTGCTTCATTATTATGACCATAAAATCTCAGTGACTGAAGATTGAGTATTGTAGATGTTTATTTGGTGCTTAACCCTTTATCAAACGACAAAATTTTAGACTGGTCCAAATTGAAAGGACTTTAAGACGACAAAATAAACATAACTCAGAAATTGAAATTTGATTTCAGCAGGGTAGAAAAAATTGTGGGAAAAGGAGAAAATGCTGGTTACCAGCATTTTCTCCTTTTCCCACATTGTTTTTAGAAGGCTTCAAACTCAGGATTGTAAAACTCAGGGATTGTTTGGTAAAGGGTTAAACTCTTTACCAAATGACAAAAATTTGGACTTTACCAAAATGTAACCATTTGCTGGCAACTTGGTTTTAATGATTATTTTTGTCTATCTTTGAGTAAAAAATATGGTGGGAAAAGGAGAAAATGCTGGTTCTCTTTTCCCAACAATGTTTTCTATAGGCTTCTTTCTCAGGGTCATTAAAAGTCAGGATTGTGTAGTAAAGAGTTTTAAAGGTATTTTCAAATACAGGGTTGCTAGGATAGGAGATACAAGAGGACCATGATGGTCCTATATTGCTGACCTGAGTACCATGCAGCACAGGTCTAAAATATAGATAAATATCAAATATCAAGGTTCAAGGCCAAATGATAATGAAACAAAGGCAGCAAATTGTCGCAATTTGATTTGAGACTTCGCAGTTCCGTTTTGGCGAAGCAAGAAATACTGTAAAAATGAAGATCAAAGTGGAATTACTCAAATTTAGTGCTAGGTAGAGTTATTGTTCTAAAGCACTGTACTCTGTAATATTGCAACAAACATGCACACCAAGTTTGAAGTAGTTCTGACTTGAGATGACAAATGTATATTCCGGACAGGCACTTAATGCTGTAAAAATGACATTCAAAGGGAAATAACTCAAAGACAGCAAAGGTAGAGTTACAATTCTTATGCCCTGTACTTTCAAATATTGCAACAAATAAGCATACCAAACTTAGTCATTCCTACATAAGATGACAAAGTTTTGCTCTGAACAAGCAAGAAATGCTAAAAGAATGAAGGTCAAAGGGGTAATAATGATTTTGTTCAGGTGAGCGATCCAGGGCCATCTTGGCCTTCTTGTTTAACCCTTTCCCAAACAAGCCCTGGTTTTTATGTGTCTGCAGTAAAAGTCTTTAGAAAACACTGTGGGAAAAGGAGAAATTGCTCGTAACGAGCGATTTCTCCTTTTCCCATAGTGTTTTCTACCCTTTTTTAGAACTTTCTGCCATTTTCTCCAAATCTAAAATTGTCCTCTGCAAACTCTTGGGGTTTAGAAGGGTCCAAAATTTTTCGTTTGGGAAAGGGTTAACTCATTACCAAAAGACAATATTCCAAGCTTATCCAAACAGAAAGCATTTGCAGAGGACAAACGGGAAAAGGAGAAAATGCTGAATACCAGCATTTTCTCCTTTTCCCACAATGTTTTCAACAGGCTTCTTTCTCAAGGTCATCAAAAGTAGGGATTGTGTGGTAATGGGTTAATGAGGCTTGTTGAATCAGAACGTTTTTGTTTCTCATAGGAACTAAATACTCATTAATTATGAAACAGATTTAATGATTTACTGACAGATTATTAGTTTAACATCGTTCCCTTATGGACTTCAGGATTAATTTGGTTTTACCCTTTACCACACAGCCCCCAGTTTTAATCTGATGGCTTTTGAAAGCACTGTGGGAAATGGAGACTAGTATTTTCTCCTTTTCCCATGTGTTTTCTATTCTGTCAAAGGTGGATATCTTCATCTGAGCAACATCTAATTTGTCGCCTGCAAATACTGCCAATTTGGTCTTGTTTAACTCTTTACCCCATAAGGCATTTCTATGGTATCTGTAATTGACCCTAAATAACAGCAAGGATGAAGCCATTTCTTATGTGTATATTGACACCTTTTGATAGTGTAGAAAATATTGTGGCAAAAGGTGAAATTGCTTGTCACAAGCAATTTCACCTTTTGTTACAATGTTTTTCAAAGGCTCCTACAAGCAATGCATAGAAATGAGTATCTATATCGAGTAAAGGGTTAAGATATGAGAGTTTGAAGCAATGATTGAAAATGAATATTTTATGGTAGTGATAACCTATAGGACAAAATGTAACGGAATTTGAATGATCTAAAAAGGGATCAGTGAATAGTCTTAATTAAATTTTTTGAAAATCAACAAATTTTAAAGTAATCAGCTTTTTTAGCTCACATGAGCATGAAGTGCTCAGAGTGAGCTATTGTGATCACTCAGCGTTCGTCCGTCCGACCGTCGTCCGTTCACATTTCCTTGTTTACACTCTAGCATCTACAAATATCAACCAATTAGCACCAAACTTGGTCAAAATATATATGACCATAAGATCACGGATGACTTTGAATATGGGTTTATTTCATGCTTTCCGGTAGGATATCGAGAAATAGCAGTGAAAATATTTTTCGATCTTATGCTGGTACCACCAGTGAAAATACTGATTTTCATGTTCTTGTTGCCAAGGTAAATTGAGCGTGCCTGATAACCAGCTGGGAAATATGATGTCATTTACCTTACATTTCTCGCGCTTGACATAACAATGTAATGTGTTGTTATGCAGGAGGGGTACGCCACGGGGAATAACAGAAAAGAACTATACTGGATTTTGATAAAGCCTCTCCCTGAAAGAGTTAAAAGCATGAAATAAATAGAATATCTGGGGTATTTTTTGGTGAAAGATCAAAATATATTTCATCTCGTGAACACCATCGGTAATACTTTCACTTGTGGCTGTGCCACTCGTGAAAATATTACCGATGGTGTTCACTCAACGAAATATATTTCGATCTTTCACCGAAAAACAAAACAAATATCCTCTCTGTAATCAGACCAGAACGACTGAGTTATATGCCCTTGAATTAGAAAATTTGCTAATAGGCACCAAACTTGGTCAAAATATACATGACAATAATGTCTGAGATGAGTTTGATTATGGCTGTAATCCATAACAGTTTCAGAGATGATATTTAAAGAATTGTTGACAACGCACAACGGACAACGCATGATGGACATCGGGTGATCCTAATGACATGCAATAAATAAATGACCTTAACGACCACATTATATGTTACATAGCATGTTAATCAAATTACTGTCCAAACTTAGCTTCAGCTATTGTTGTTCGAGTATGACAATTTTCAACCCTGGCTTGGAGATTTATCATGTCTTTATAAAATACTTAGTTAAATACCTGGAATGAAGATGTTCAGGTCAATAGGTTTAACTCATTACCAAACAAGAAAATTTTAAGTTTGTCCAAATTAAAAGCATTTGCAGGCGACAAAATAAAAGTGACCGAAAAATTTGATCTAAGATGCAATTCTTCTGGACAGTCTGATCTAGATCTGTGTCATCCGCAGAAAGGGTCAAACCCAACATTTACCACTTCATTATTTTCTGTACAGTTTGATTTTACGATATGATGAAAATATTCACTAACTATTCTTTGAATACAAGTCAATTTCAAGTCCAAACAATACAAACATGTATCTCATTTTACCCTGGGACATCATACACTTTCATACAGGAAACTAAGCACATGACTACAGCCAATTAATGAAAATCAATTAACCTGTGGAATTTGAGACCTATAAAGAAAATTGGCAATCACATACACTTACCCTATACATATCTAAACCCCTAAACTCTTTAACAAACAACAAAATTTTACACCGGTCAAACCTGAAATGAAAGCTTTTGCGGTCAGTAAATAAAATGTGGCACAAATGATACTAGTCATATCAGACAGGGTTACCAGCATTTTCTCCTTTTCCTATAATACCTTGAAAGGGCTTTTTCTTCAGGGTACTTAACCCATTACCACACAATCCCTACTTTTGATGACCCTGAGAAAGGAGACTTTAGAAAACAATTTGTGAGAAAAGGAGAAAATGCTGGTAACCAGCATTTTCTCCTTTTTCCTACAATGTTGTCAACCCTTTCAAAGTCAAACTTTAATTTTTGATTCACATTTATTGTGTTGTCTGCAAATGTGTTCAATTTGGTCTAGTCCAAAATTTTGTCATATATTTCACTCATTACCAAACGACAAAATTTTTGACTGGTCCAAATTGAAAGCTTTTGCAGACTACAAAATAAAAGTCTGAAAATTTGAAATTTGGAAAAGAGTTAAGAACTATTAAGGATTAACTAAATGCCTATTTTAATTCCAGACGACACTATCAACACATTTCATCAGGATTGTATTTTATATAAATGTTGTGCAATATCAAACCGGTCCCATTCACGAATCCGATAACCATATTTTTGCCAAAATTCCAGGGGGGGGTCCGGACCCTTGGTCCCCCTCCTCTGGATCCGCGCATGTAATGTATCATCATTCCCCAGTTATGCTTTAACCCTTTACTCCCATGAGGCATTGCTATGGTATCTCTAATTGACCCTAAATAACAGCAAGGATGAAGCTGTTTCTTATGTGTATATGACACCTTTTGATAGCATAGAAAACATTGTGGCAAAAGGTGAAATTGCTCGTCACGAGCAATTTCACCTTTTGCCACAATGTTTTCCAAAGGCTCCTACAAGCAATGCGTAGAAATGAGTATCTATGGAGTAAAGGGTTAAAAACTTTCTGCCATTGTGGAACAGTTGAACAAGATAAGTTATAATATATATGCATACTCTTTTTTAGTTTTCATTAAAATCATTTTTTGACCCTTTACCACATAATCCTGAGTTTTAACAACTACAAGAAAAACGGCTTCTGAAAACATTAAGGGGAAAAGGATAAATGTCGGTCAAACACCGAAAATTTTCTCATTTTCCCACAAACTTTTCAACCCTACCAAAAGCTTATCACATCATCTGAATAAACCTAATCTTGTATTCTGCAAATGCTTTTATTCTTTACCAAACAATCCCTCCCCCTTACAACCCAGAGGAAGACACCTTCTGAAAACATTGTGGGAAAAGGAGAAGATGCTGGTAACCAGGGTTTCTACTCTTCTAAAGTCAAATTTCAATTCTTTAGTCACATTTGTTTTGTCCTCTACAAATGCTTTCAATTAGGACAAGTCTAAAATTCTAATGTTTGGTAAAGAGTTAACTCTTTACCAATCAACAAAATTTTAGATTGGTCCAAACTGAAAGCATTTTGTAGACAACAAAATAAATGTGACTACAGAATTGAAATTTGTTTTAGGAAGGGGAGAAAACATTGTGGGAAAAGGAGAAAATGCTGGTAACCAGCATTTTCTCCTTTTCCCACAATATTTTCAAAAGGCTTGTTTCACAGAGGTGTTAAAAGTCGGGATTGTGTGGTAAGGGGTTAAATATATCCAAGTCTAAAATTATGTCATTTTGTAATGAGTGACTGGTTTTCCCTCCTCAGATATGATACTGTAATAAGTTGAAGTATCATTTCAGAATACTGGCCAACGGAATAGGTTTACAGAATATGAAGACGTCTCAGTTCATTTTTAGAAAACCAATATAATAATAATGAGGTCAAGAGATGACAGAAATCTATCTCTTTAACTTCAAAATTCAATAACAAATAACTAATGACCTTGCTTTTATATCCAATAACATTCTCCATTACAATTTACCACAGGACATCAAAGCTCCAGATAAGAGGGATTGATGGTATTCTAAATCCGTTTCTTCAGTGCAAAACCCTATGTTGTGGGTACTCATTAGAATCGTCTCGATGAGACGATTCTAATGAGTATCCATAACATTGGGTTTACTGGACGGTAATTAATATATTCAATTCTGAAATCAAAATCGCTCCCTCTATCTAGAATTCTGGACATAATGTTAAACTTGTTTGAATTGAAAGCATTTACAGACAACAACAAACATGTGGCACAGATGATAGGGTTGGTCACTGACTGGTTAGAAAACATGGTGGGAAAAGTGGAAAATGCTAGTCATTGCCATTTTCTCTTTTTCCCTCTTGTTTACAAAAAAACATTTTCTTACGGTCATTCAACTCAGGATTGTGTGTTAACAGGTTAACTCTTACATTGTTTTATTTCACCATTGCAGCAGAAGGCTTTTGAAACCATGAGAGGGAAAACAAAAGGAGAAAATGTTGGTGTAAACCAGCATTTTCTCTTTTTCACATGTTTTCTACCCTTTAAATACAAATCACATCATTAAATAAAGTTAATTTGTTGTCCGCAAATGTATTCAATATGGAAAATTTAAAATTTTGTAATCTTGTAAAGGGTTAAATATTCAAATACCATTGTACTTCACTCTACTAAATTTGTTCACTGTATTATCTATAAAAGTCTAGTTCATTTCAGACATAGCCATGAAAACATCCCATCCACACTGAAATAAATACACAGACAGAAGTTAAGCATCACCAGAACAAATTCAGTCATATTTTTTTTAACGGATAACCTTTTATTAGATGTATTTTCAAGCTATGCACGGAGACACTAGACAAGTAACAGGCTGATTTATGAGCCAAATGAAAGGATGGTTACAAGAAACTTTCCAAAGCCCAGAAATGGCAAACTGTGGGCATGAGTAATGCTGGTCTAAGCACATGGGCTATTGCTGGTCAGTTTTGGTGATGCTTAATATGTCTGACTGTATATATTAAATTTAAACTACATTTCAGTCACAAATAAGCTTATCACTCCAGTTTTTTACCCATAGTGGGGCAAATAAACTGTATAGACACTCTAAATCTGAAAAAAAGATCCAAGTAAATGCCATAATCCAAGTAATCTCAGAGCTCCAGAAAAAAGGAGACTGTAATTTTGATTTCAAAATTGGAAATATGAATCATTCTTTACTATAACCTATGTTGAGATTGAGACAATTCTAATGAGTTAACCCACAACATACGTTTGAAAGAGAAATAGTGCATTCCCTCTTCTAGGTCAGCTCTGTGAAGTGATACATAAAAGGGTACTGAATTGACTGAAAAAATACAGGCAGTCTGTAATTGTTACCCCAAAGGAATTTCTCACTTAAAAAGTGACTATCAAGGAATTTAGTCTTAAACTGTGTCACAATTGCGCACAGCAGATAAATTTTAAGTAGTCCTTTCAATAAAAGCTGCATAAATTTTCTGTCAGGGACAACCTTGCAGAGCTTAGCACATGCTGCTATGCTCCCTCTACCTACAAGATAGTACAGCTGTTTTCAGGTAGTATACTGTGTACTATTTGAATTGTTTATTAGATGCAGAACAATTCAATTTAATTGAAACAAGAACTCAGGATAAAGGGTGTGGTTCAACTATAAAAAAAAAACAGAGTAGGCAATAAAAATGTCTTTCATTTTCAATTTTGTCCAAGTATTGGTTTTCAATTTGATTTTTATAGCTTACATTGATCAAGCAATTCAAGACAGAGCTTCCAACAACACCTAAAATGACAGATTCTATCTTGAACTACTGGCTATAATCACATGACCTGGGGCCAGATCTAGAAACAAACATACACAGGTATACTTAGAGCACTCCATGCATTTTTGCAACAACACTTGGCTGCAGTTCCTTTCCAAGTAAAAAGTCAAAGGGGCATAACTTTTTCAAAAATATTTCGAGAGCTAACTGCCCTTCTAGTATGGGTTCCCAATCAAATTTTGTAGCGAACAACTTGCCCAATTTTGAAGTGAATATCTTTGGTAATCAGTAGTATATGAAAAAGAGTCGAAGTTTTAGCATGTTGTCCTAGACAAATAAACTTCAAATGGGAGGAAAAAAAAAAATTATCTCCCTTGGTAGATAAAAACCAATGTAACCAGCCTGCAACTAGGTCCTTTTATGAAAATTGACTTACCCCGTTTTATCTTTGCTTTATTTAGGAGATAATGCAATTATTATTGTTTGACTTGTGCTGTAAATGTAAGGTCTTTGTAATATTTGCAAATTGATTTCACTAACTTTTACCATGCATCAAACAGATCAACTTCTGGTTAATAAATTTTGAAGGAGATATTAAACCTGAACATTCCTAAATATTACAAGGAATATCAAGGACAAAAATCAAGTAAAACCTTATTCAGGACCTAGCGACTAGTTTTGAGCTTTGAAGGGAAGTGTCTATTGTTTCCCATTCCTGGGGTAGTCATCAACTCATAAAACAAGAGCGGCAAACTGTCGCAAGATACGCCCGTCTTACCCCAAGTTGTAAAGCTGGGGCATGCACCAGACTAAATTCAAGTATGAAAAAACGACAAAGGGCAGTAACTCAAAAATTAAGCGAGCAAGAGTTATGATTCCTGCGCACTGCACTCCCCCTTGATGAGATCTATCCACCCATGAAATTTCATAACCCTAGCTAGTATAGTTTTGGAGATATTCACCAGACAAAAATCAAGTATGAAAAACAACAAAGGGCAATAACTCAAAAATTAAGCAAGCAAGAGTTATGATTCCTATGCATTGCACTCCCCCTTGATGAGATCTATCCACCCATGAAATTTCATAACCCTAGCTAGTATAATTTTGGAGATATGCTCCGGACAAAAATCAAGTATGAAAAACGACAAAGGGCAATAACTCAACAAGAGCGGCAAATTGTCGCAAGATACGCCTGTCTTACCCCAAGTTGTAAAGGTGGGGCATGCACTGGACAAAATTCAGGTATGAAAAACAAAAATAAAGCGAGCAAGAGTTATGATTCCTGTGCACTGCACTCCCCCTTGGTGAGATCTCTCCACCCATGAAATTTCATAACCCTAGCTAGTATAGTTTTGGAGATATGCTCCGGACAAAATTCAAGTATTAAAAACAACAAAGGGCAATAACCCAAAAATGAAGCAAGCAAGGGTTATGATTCCTGTGCACTGCACTGCCCCTATGTGAGATCTATCCACCCATGAAATTTCATAAGCCTAGGTAGTATAGTTTTTGAGATATGCTCCGGACAAAATTCAAGTATGAAAAACAACAAAGGGCAATAACTCAAAAATTAAGCAAGCTAGAGTTATGATTCCTGCACATTGCACTCCCCCTCGATAAGATCTATCCACCCATGAAATTTCATAACCCTAGCTAGTATAGTTTTGGAGATATGCTCCGGACAAAATTCAAGTATGGAAAACGACAAAGGGCAATAACCCAAAAATTAAACGAGCAAGAATTATGATTCCTGCACACTGCACTCCCCCTCGGTGAGATCTATCCACCCATGAAATTTTATAACCCTAGCTAGTATAGTTTTGGAGATATGCTCCGGACAAAATTCAAGTATGGAAAACGACAAAGGGCAATAACTCAAAAATGAAGTGAGCAAGAGTTATGATTCCTGCGCACTGCCTCCCCCCTCGATGAGATCTATCCACCCATGAAATTTCATAACCCTAGCTAGTATAGTTTTGGAGATATGCTCCCGGACAAAATTCAAGTATGAAAAACAACAAAGGGCAATAACTCAAAAATTAAGCAAGCTAGAGTTATGATTCCTGCGCACTGCACTCCCCCTTGATGAGATGTATCCACCCATGAAATTTCATAACCCTAGCTAGTATAGTTTTGGAGATATGCTCCGGACAAAATTCAAGTATGAAAAACAACAAAGGGCAATAACTCACAAATTAAGCAAGCTAGAGTTATGATTCCTGCGCACTGCACTCCCCCTCGATGAGATCTATCCACCCATGAAATTTCATAACCCTAGGTAGAATAGTTTTTGAGATATGCTCCGGACAAAGAACTGGACGCCGCCCGCCCGCCCGCCATGGGTGATCCCATAATACGTCCCGTCTTCGACGGGCATATAAAAATTAAGCAAGCAAGAGTTATGGTTCTTATGCACTGCACTCTCCCTTGATGAGATCTATCCACCTATAAAATTTCATAACCCTAGCTAGTATAGTTTTGGAGATATTCACCGGACAAAATTCAAGTATGAAAAACGACAAAGGGCAATAACTCAAAAATTAAGCAAGCAAGAGTTATGGTTCCTGTGCACTGCACTCCCCCTTAGTGAGATCTATTCACCCAAGAAATTTCATAACCCTAGCTAGTATAGTTTTGGAGATATGCTCCGGACAAAAATCAAGTATGAAAAACGACAAAGGGCAATAATTCAAAAATTAAGCAAGCAAGAGTTATGGTTCTTATACACTGACACTCTCCCTTGATGAGATCTATCCACCCATGAAATTTCATAACCCTAGCTAGTATAGTTTTGGAGATATGCTCCGGACAAAAATCAAGTATGAAAAACGACAAAGGGCAATAACTCAAAAATTAAGCAAGCAAGAGTTATGGTTCCTCTGCACTGCACTCCCCCTTAGTGAGATCTATTCACCCAAGAAATTTCATAACCCTAGCTAGTATAATTTAGAGATATGCTCCGGACAAAATTCAAGTATGAAAAACAACAAAGGGCAATAACTCAAAAATTAAGCAAGCAAGAGTTATGGTTCCTGTGCACTGCACTCCCCCTTGATGAGATCTATCCACCCATGAAATTTCATAACCCTAGGTAGAATAGTTTTGGAGATATGCTCCGGACAAAGAACTGGACGCCGCCCGCCCGCCCGGACGCCCGCCCGCCACGGGTGATCCCATAATACGTCCCGTCTTCGACGGGCGTATAAAAAGAGAGCCATGATGGCCCTAAATTCGCTCAACTGAGCATTTCATGGCCCATTTTCAACCTATTCCCAGAAATTATGTCATACATTCTAACAAGCTCTCATAAGTATTGGACCAAAAATCTTGCCTACAGCTTGTACACAAGCTTGTACAAAACCAAATTTCACACTTGCCGAAATATTATGGAGACACATATTATGATAATTTTTCAAGCGTATTGGACTGAAATTGTGGCTTCATGAGTATACACAGGTTTTTCTAAGATTTTACCTTGTGACCAAGTTTCTGACCCAACGCGAGCCATCTTCAAACTTATCAAGACAAAGATTCTGACAAACTTTTAAGCGTTTTGCCTTCTAGAGTGTCTACAAGGTTATTCTAAGATTATCCAGGTTTTGTGTCCCATTTTCAAATTTGTTCAAGACCCAACATTCTGATAATTTTTCAAGAATATTGGACTGATAACTGGCCTCTAGAGCCTGCACAAGGTAAGAATCAACAAACCTACAATGGACATAGCATGACCACAAAAGCTCACCTTGAGCACTTTTGCTCTGGTGAGTTAATAAATACCAAATTTTTATGATTTCACATGACCAGTAAGAAAAAAAGACAAAATGTTTGACCAGCACAACTCCCATAGGTCACTTAAAACTAACACACTATAAAACGAGTAATGAAATTAACATGAATATTTAAACATGTCGCTCAGTGCTATTATAACTACTTCATGTAATAAAATCACTGACCAGAAAAGTGGTTGTCTTTGAGGCACTTACTTTAACACATAAAATAATTAAGGTCTCCTTTTCCCTCATCATATTGCAGCTCTATCGCTTTATTAAGCCCAGATTATATTTAGTGCGTACATGCATTATGCAAAGGCTCCTTTGTTTGGACCAGTTTTATCTATTCTGGGGCAACAATATAATCTTAATTACAGAATGTAAAGTAACTTACACATCTTATATATACAGTTGTAAGAACTTGTTTCTCAATCGATGTAAAATAAATACATGTATCTTTAAACTAAATGCTTCCAATTTGGACAAGGCTAAAAGATTGTTGCCTGGTATAGGATTAAAATATTTACTTAGGTTTTATGTGGGTATTGAACTGCTAATCCCACTAATTGAAAATTTTTATTTACCTCCACAAAATTAATTTTTCACCCAACCGTAAATATGGTACACTATGTTTGTTCTTTCAAAGGGGTTTTTTAAATGTTTAGCAAACAGAGCAATTTTACATTATGTCAAATTGTACAATGGTTTCTAGGCCACCTATGTGAGCAAGTGAACCCTTAACTCATTACCAGACGACAAAATTTTGGACTTGTCCAAATTGAAAGTATTTGCAGACGACAAAATAAATTTGTATGAAAAATTGATTTGAAAAGGGTGGAAAACATTGTGGGAAAAGGAGAAAATGCTGGTTACCAGCATTTTCTCCTTTTCCCACAATGTTTTCAAAGGCTTTCTTTCTCAGGGTGGTTAAAAGTCAGGATTGTGTGGTAATGGGTTAAGCCTTTACCAGACGACAAAGTTTTGCCCTTGTACAAGCTAAAAGCATAATTGCAGACAACAATTTCAATGTAGAACAAAAATGGTGCAATTTCTCTTTAATAGCATAAAAAACATTGTGAGAAAATAATAATATGCTCAGGTTACCAGCCTCTAACCATTTCAACAATTGGTAGCTCAGTAAATGGATCAGAAAGCAAAGAGTGCAGCAAGCTTGTGCTAGTGCTGCACTGCGGTTGGTTAATTTCCAGTGCAAATTTAAAGTAAACAAGAGGGCCAAGCTGGCCTTGGATTGCTCGCCTGAATTTTTGAGAGGACCACAGCCAATTTTTTTTTTTTTTGAAGTATTGAAACTTTGGAAACAAAATCATTATTTTGCAAAGCAATTTTGAAAACGTCACCTATAAAAGTCGTTTCAAGTTCTGTCGCCATCCCTACAATCATCACCACAGCAATGTTTTTGATGAATCAGAATTCTACAAATAAATTTTGAAAAGGGTCACCCAAGGACAATTTCTTGAAGAAGAGCACATGCTCAATAGTGACTAAAAACACAAGTCGAACAATAGCATCACATGCAGGTACCAACAATTGGCCGTTATAATTTTTTTCGACAGATCAGAATTTCCTAAACAGTTTTTCAAAAGGGTCATCCTAGGAACATTTCCGTGACGACCCACTCCAGAGAAGAATAATTAAGAAATTCTTCTTCATGTCCCTGTAGTGCAAATAGCCCTCACTCAGAGCAATGTTTCTTGACAGATCACAATTTGGTCAACAATTTTTGAAAAGAGTCTCTCAAAAAACATCTCTGTGAAATTATTTCAAAATCTGACCATGGTTTAGATATGCTTAACTCTTTACCAAACGACAAAATTCTACACTGGTCCAAATTGAAAGCATTTGCAGACAACAAAATAAATGTGACTAAAGACTGAAATTCACATCCTCGGATAAACCCGGGGTCTCCCTATTTGCTACGCTACATCGACCCCTGGGACAATTAATTGAATTTCCCTCGCTTTACTGCTGGCCGAATGCTGGCTTTTCATTGGTTCCATCATTATTTTGTGATGGGCGAGTGGACTGTGGGCTATGACGTTTCGTATCAATTTTCGGCTGCTGATTCAAAGTTTTATTAGTCAATTGTCCTAGGGTCGATGTAGCGTAGCAAATAGGTAGACCCCAGGGTATCCAAGGAAGGAAATTCATTTTAGGACGGAAAGAAAACATTGTGGGAAAAGGAGAAAATGCTGCTTACCAGCATTTTCTCCTCTTCCCACAATGTTTTCAAAAGGCTTCTTTCACAGGGTTGTTAAAAGTTGGGATACACAGATAACACAGATGATAATTGGACTTAGTCTCTAGTATGGCCGAGCTAAAAACTTAAGTCATTACCAAATGACAAACTTTTGGAATTGTCCAATTTGAAAGCATTTGCAGACAACAAATTATTTGTGACTCAAAAATTGAAATTTGTCCTGGGAAGGGTAGAAAACATTTTGGGAAAAGGAGAAAATGCTGGTTACCAGCATTTTCTCCTTTTCCCACAAAGTTTTCAAAAGGCCTCTTCCTCAAGGTCGTTAAAAGTCGGGATTGTGTGGTAAGGAGTTAAAGGCCCATTACTCCTAAAATAGCTGATTACCAATGTTAAAGGTATACATTAGTTACCAAGACAGGATTGGGCTTCCATTTAAATTTTAGCCAAACAGGCTGTGAAATCTGTAAGAGATGAACCTGCCACAAAATTGCATATTGAAAATTTTTCTACATTTTTGAAAGTAACACAATTTCGTTTTACAAACCACTTACGAATACATGAAGCGATAAGTAGACATCTACATGGGTTTCCATGTCTACCTTCTATTCGAAAGGTCGCCACTTTATTGCATTTTTATCAAAGATAAAATGCTACGAGCGATTTCATTTGTTGCAGTTAGAGCTGGCTGCATCCAATGAAAAAGTGTATCGGGGGGTATATGAAAATCAAGCTCGATCCGCCAAGGGTAGTGAATCGTCAGTCTTGGCTTGCGAAGATGTCAAATCTAAGAAATTTTTGAAAAATTGAACAAGAGATAATCAAAGAATACAGACCCTAGAATGCAGTTATAGTCACTTCTAACTTTGTTATGGTGATACAATGGTATGCTGGGGAAATATTACAGTACTGTCATCCATAGTGACTTCAAAACTGTCTCCATATGCTATTTCATTAACCCTTTACTCCATAGATATGCATATCTACACACTGCTTGAAGGAGCCTTTAGAAAACATTGTGGCAAAAGGTGAAATTGCTCGTGACGAGCAATTTCACCTTTTGTCACAATGTTTTCTATGCTATCAAAAGGCTTCATCCATGCTGTTATTTAGGGTCAATTAGAGATACCATAGAAATGCCTTATGGGGTAAAGGGTTAGCTCACAGCAGCTGTTACAATATACTCAATCTTTTTACAAACAACAGGTTCTAGACTCGTCAAAATTGAAATCATCTGCAAACGTCAAATCATAAACTGGTGCACATGAACTGAAATTCTTTGACAAGGCAGAAAACATATTGGAAAGGAGAAAATGCTGGTTACCAGCATATTGTCCTTTCTTTCTACAATGTTTTCAAAAGAAAACTCTGTCAGGGTTGTTTAAACTCAGGCTTGTGTGGTAAAAGGTCAATCAATATTTGACTCAATCAATGATCCTCCCAAACCAGCAAATAAATATAGGATATTTATTTTTTTGGTGCAAGATCAAAATCTATTTCATCAAGTGAACATCAATCAGTCATATTTTCACGAGTGGTACAGCCACTTGTGAAAATATTACCCATGGTGTTCATTTATTGATTGACAAAGTCTATGCATTTTGCATGTATAACCTAGCATATTGTCCCGACGATTCAGTCTTTTAAAAAACATGTTTTACACAGTGACTAATTACCTATACTGCACCGGAAGTGGATAACAGCACATGTCAACTATTTGATATTTGTCCTGGCAGTCGACATGTTAACACCAGGTAAAGACTCACTTTTCTGCTCAACCACGGACGTAGTCCAAGGACCGTATTCACCAACCATTCTTAGTCTTATTCTCCACGGTTTTCTACATTTGTAAGTAACACAACTTGTGACTGGCTAAACCAAATGGTTTGGCCAATCAGAAGTTGTGTTACTTACAAATATAAAAAATTCTGGAGAATAAGACAAAGAACGCTCTTAAGAATGGTTGGTGAGTACAGGCACTGGTTTAATCAGAATGTGCAGTGCTGATGCCTGATTAGCAGTGTCCACTGCTATATTCCAGACTATCACTAAACTCTCTCTTGATCTTGCACAGGGAATGAATTTTCAGCCTTTGAAAAAAAGCAGTTTATTTATTCAGAACGGAAAACATTAATTTCTATCAGTGTATTTTTGTACAACAAACCTATAAAACATAGTTTCACAGTTTATCACAATGCCTTTAAAAGACCAGCCCTGAAAGATCATTGTCTAGACCCGGTCATGCACATTTGATACCCAACTTGAACTAGCTTCCAGCAAATGTGTTTAACCTACAATAATACTTTAATTCCTAGAGTTCTTTAACCCTTTACGACAAACACGACCCTGAAAAAGAAACATTTTGAAAACCTTTGAACAAGAGGAAATGCTCTTAACCAGTATAATCTCCTATTCCCACAATGTTTTCTACCCTATCAACGACAAATTCCATCATTTGTGCCACCTTCAAAATAACCGTTTACCAGAAGACATAAGTTAGACTTGTCCAAATTGAAAGCATTTGCAGACGACAATTTTAATGTGGCTCACATGGTGCAATTTTTCTTTGACAGGGTAGAAAAAACATGAAGGGAAAATGAGAAACTGCTGTTGACCAGCATTTTTCCCTTTTATCCACAATGTTTTCAAAAGGTTTCTAAATGGTCGCTAAATGGTGTAAATTGTTGTCAGCAAATACTTAACTCATTACCACACAATCCCGACTTTTAACGACCCTGAGAAAATAGCCTTTTGAAAACATTGTGGGAAAAGGATAAAATGCTGGTAACCAGCATTTTCTCCTTTTCTCACAATGTTTTCTACACTATCAAGGACAAATTTTGTCATTTGAAACACACTTAATTTGTCATCTGCAAATGCTTTCAATTTGGATGAGTCTTAAATTTGTCGTTTGGTAAAGGGTTAAACTCATTACCAAACAACGAAATTTAAGACTGGACCATACTGAAAGCAATTTGCTGATGATTAAATCAGTGTGACTGAAAAGTGGAAATTTGTTTTGAGAAGGGTAGAAAATATTGTGGGAAAAGGAGAAAATGCTGTCTTGTCCTTTTCCGACAATGTTTTCTACCCTTAACTCAAAACAAATTTCAATCTTGGAGTAACCTTTATTTTGTTGTCTGCAAGTGCTTTCAATTTGGACCAGTCTATAAATTTGTCGTTTGGTAAAGGGTTAACAGTGTAGATCCAAGAGCAGACTGCATGTTCTGTGCAGTCTGATCTTGATCTGCATCATCCACAAAAGGAAAAGGAGTCATGCTACAGAACCAGGAAGGACCCATCTAGATGTACCTGCTAATCTATTACAACTTTAGGCAGGTAGCTCTTTACCAAACGACATGTATTTGGATTAGACCAAATTCAAAGCATCTGCAGACAACAAATTAAATCTTGGTAATATAATGATTTCGGACTCTGATAAAGGTAGAAAATAATGTGGGAAAAGGAGAAAACGCTTGTTACCAGCACTTTCTCCTTTTTTTCTCCCACAATTGTTTTCTAAAGGCTTCTTTCTCAGGGTCATTAAAAGTCCGGACTGTGTTGTAAAGAGTTAATATCAGTGAGTGGTGGACTACCCAGCCACTTGCTTTCAGATAGTCTATTTCTTATATGACACATCTTCGCGAGCCAAGGTTACAATCACTACGTGGATCTTAACTTGGCGGATTGTGCACGATTTCGAGATTCCTGTGGTCCGCCCCCTATCTGATGCTGCATTTTTCCCCCTTTACATCTCATTTCTAATAGCCAATGAAATATCGTTTTACAAACCGCTTACGAATACCATAATTCAACATGAAGCAATAAATGTACTTAGACATTTCATCGTCAGGTGCTGGGATAGAGCCTAAAACCGCCGATAATTGCTCGGTCACTTTCTGTAAATATTGTTCGCCTATGTTTTTTCCAGTAATAAATCATTACAGATCCAGCACACGTCCACGGTGTTATCCACGTTTACCTTCTATTTTTATCAGAAAGGTCGCAACCTTGTTCTTTTTTTTTTTTTTCAAAGATGAAATGCTATGAGCGATTTGATTGTGCAGTTAGAGCTGGTTGCAACCAATGAAAATACGTATCTGGGAAATGTCAAAATCAAGCTCGATCCGCCAAGGGTAGAGTAACACAGTGGATCGTCACTCTTGGCTTCTGAAGATGTTTATGACAGAGAACCAGAACTGAAATTGATGCAACACCCTTTATCTACATACTGTCATCTATCTTCAACTTTATAAAGAATGGCTCTTGCATCTTTAACCCTTTCCCAAACAAAAAAATTTTTACTCTTCCAAACTCAAAGAGTTTGCAGACGACAATTTCAAATTTGATAAAAATGGCAGAAAGTTCTCTGAATGGGTAGAAAACACTGTGGGAAAATGAGAAATTGCTCGTTACGAGCAATTTCTCCTTTTCGCACAATGCTTTCAAAAGACTTGTACTCCAGACACTTAAAAACAAGGGCTTCTTTGGCAAAGGGTTAAGCTATCCAATGTTACAGGGTCCAGAATCCATATTCACCAGTCACCCTTGAGAGCATTAATTTCTAGTCTTATTTCAGATTTAGAAAGAAATACAAGTTCCTATTGGCTACACTGTTTGGTTTAGCCAACCAGAAATTGTGTTACTTTCAAAAATTAGGATATTTTCTTAATGATGGTTGACGAATACAGATCCTGAATTGTTTTGAGGTGGAATGGACAGTCACACATCCAAATGGGAACCAATAATTCTCTTCCACAACAACAACAACAAGGTACCAGGAATGATGACCTTTTACAAAAAAAAATTCATGACATTTTAATCCTTTCCCAAACAAGCCCTTGTTTTTACGTGTCTGCAGTACAAGTCTTTTGAAAACACTGTGGGAAAAGGAGAAATTGCTCGTAACGGGCAATTTCTCCTTTTCCCACAGTGTTTTCTACCCATTTAGAGAACTTTCTGACATTTTTATCAAATTTGAAATTGTCGTCTGCAAACTCTTTGAGTTTGGAAGAGTCTAAAATGTGTTGTTTGGGAAAGGGTTAAGTCATAAAGTCTACAAGGAAGAGGAATTCACAACTTTGACTTGTAGTGACTGAAAGCATTTACAGACAACTCGGTCCAAATTTTGAATTTCTCTTTGAAGGACAGACTTTCTTCTTTTTTTCACAATGTTTTAAGAAGTCTTTTTGCTCAGGGATATAAAACAACAAGAGTAATTTGACTCTGGATTTTGAAAATTTAAAAACAGTTCCCTTTAGTAACAAGGGTTTATACTGGATATTCATATAAGTATGATTACAAATGGATTATTATATTGTACTTTATAATCTTTCATATCCCAATTGCTTTAACTAACTCTTTACCAAACGGCAAAATTGTAGACCAGTCCAAATTGAAAGCATTTGCAGACAACATAAGTATGGCTAAAAAAATTGACATATGTTTAGGGAAGGGTAGAAAGCATTGTAGGAAAAGCAGAATCTTCAGTATGTAGAAAAAAATAACTCAGACAAGAGTAGGGAGACAAAATACTGATGGAAAGGGAGCCCTTTTTCTTAGAAACCCTATCCTTCCAGAGCAATTACCACTTTGATTATTTGAATATATGACTTTTTTTTGTTTTAGAATATTCCTGTGTCCCATATTTAACCCTTTACCAAACAATCCCCTGGTCTTTAAAACCCAGAGAAAGAAGCCTTCTAAAAACATTATAGGAAAAGGAGAAAATGCTGGTAACCAGCATTTTCTCGTTTTCCTACAATGCTTTCTACCCTTCCCTAAACATATACCTGTACTCGGCTACATTATTTCACCAAATACCTGTTCGACCAGGATTCGAACCCAGAGTCTCAGGAATACCGTTCCTGCACTCTAACCAACTGAGCTACCAAACCACATGTCAATACAGCTGCACAATACATCACTAAGTACCTGTACCCTACTACACTTATCCTTTTCTATCATCAATACAAACATTCTAACCAAGTTTAATGGGTATCAGACTGAAAACATGGAGTACACAAGGTAAAAGTTGATGACATAAAATGGATGATGGACACAGCAAGACCACAAAAGTTCATCTTGAGCACAAAGTGCCCAGATAAGCAGAAAAATTAACATATCATTCTTGCATTCATGAAAATCTTTTTGGCATTCAGACAGATCACAAGTATTTATAAATGTGCAATCATTGTGCTAGATTCTGTTACTCAATACATGGGTCATCTTATCTTTAATGGCATAAAAATAAAACAATGCCATTTAAATAACCCATTACCTCCTTTCAAAACATTATTTTGATTTGTTTTTCTGGGTATTCTGTATCATTCTCTTTGCCAGTTATATCTCGAGTGATTACCCCTCTACCCTCGATGTTTAGGTAAAACTCCAAGACTCTTTTAACTTGCAACAACCATAATTATCTTAAACCTTCCCCACACAATCCTGAGTTTTAACGACCCTGGCAAACTAAACTTTTAAAAGCAAGTGAGAAAAGGAGATAATGCTGGTAATCAGCATTTTCTCCTTTTCCCATCATGTTTTCTTCCCTTTCAGAAACAAATCCAATCAAATCAGAAACAAATTAAATTTGTCATTTGCAGACAGTTTTAATTTGGACAAGTATAGATGTTTGCCATGTGCCACAGCTCCAGATAGAGGGAGTGATTCTGATTTCGAATTTGAAAATATTGACTTAATCACTTAATACTACAGCTTGGTCGCCAGTACCGGATCATCCCCAGTAGCGGATCAATTTTACAAAACAAGCACTCTGTTTCTCTTACCGTTCAAGTTGAAAATTATTAAACTAAATTTTGATTATCTTACATCATTTGCACCTTCAAATATATTGTACTTGGTTTCATTGTTGACCTAGTTATTTTTCTGTCGTGCATTTAAAGTATACATGTACATGCCTTGTTTACAAACAGAGCCTCTTTCTGGATAACCGAAAGCGGAAGAAGCGTGTACTGTGAATTATTGCAGAATTTTTTCCCCAAAAAACTATTGTCATTCGAAAGATATGTTATCGCAGATATTTTGACATGAAACAGAGGAATGTTACCTGATAGGTAACAATAATATAGACACTTTTTTACGCCAAGGTGAAATCACCAGTAGCGAACCACATTGAGACAGATAACAAAATGGCGGATGAAGTCGGAATGCTGCGGGGGTGGTCTCAAACATACTTTTAATTAAATTGCCTGTCAAAACCCGGTTTTCTGTATGATCAAAGCTTATTATGCTGACCTGTCTCAACTTTTAATGCTGAACAGGTTCCTGTCAAGATTTTGGTTTTATGCATACTCCATGCATCCCCATATCATGTGTTTCTGTACTGGAGAAATTGGTTCGTTATTGGGGTACCCCTAGCAGAATTTAAACATCTCAAAATTCCTCTTTATCAAAAGTTTTTGGGATTGATAGTATGCTTTATCATTGCAGGAAAGCTAGCACTGTTTGATGAATTTAATGTTAATTATTGATTATTAGTCTTTGTGTATTATTTTCTTCTTTATATCGGAAGTGATTCGGAACTGGCGACCAAATAGTATTTTTCCATGCAAACACCCCCCCCCCCCCCCCCCCCCAACTTATTCATGAGGGCAGGCATAAAAAATAAAAAATGATATTTCTTATAATCGAACTAAACAAAATCAGAAAATTCCACGTAACCTACGCTGTTAACACTGACATTTGATGCACCATTCCCAAACAGAACTCTCCTAACAACCACTGGAGGCGGATAAATTTCCTCGGGAGATAACACGGTGCGTTCTAAACTTTCCAAATTTTGTCTCTCTTCTGCAAGTTGAATTCGAAGCCTGTTTAAGCTTCGAACGCTTAACCCCGGGTCCTTAACGGGCGGAGAATTTCTTCTTGCCGGAGAAATACTCATTTTAGCAATTATTTGATCTCAACTTTTCACTGCATAGCAAGCGTTGAGTTCGCAAAGACTTTCCTCATTTATCGCTGATCAGACAAACAGGAAGAGGTCAATTTTACTGTTACACCGATTTAGTTTCTACCAATTTCCGCTTTGTTTGGAAATCCCGGAGTTATTTTTGGAATGTTGCTAGGATACAGCGACATTCGAATCAAAACATCAAACATGAATCTCTATCTATGCATCGATTTTCGGACTGGTTTTACACCCTCAACTCTTTCATACGACTAAACATGTGCACGCAAACTCAAATACAAACAAGAATAGGCGCCTTGATATGCATACTCATCTGAATTGCTTTAATTGGAGATCGATCCCCGTAATTTCTAAATTCAACCTCAATTTAATAGCCAAACTACTATCTAGGTAAGTTGGATCTTAAAATTTCAAACAATCCGTGTTTCTAACAATGTTCTAGATCTAACAACAGTTCTCTGTAGATCAAAATAGATCTATGTCCAGACAAATTTCATGATTTGAGTCGCATAAATTTGTGATTTGCAATCAGTGCCAGATAGGCCCTATGGACAAGGCTAACTTGTTATCATAAAGAGATCTTAGACTATTAACTCCTTACAAAACAAGCCCTGGTTTTTATTACTCTTTTTGTAAACATAGTTGGAAAAGGAGAAAATGCTGATAACCAGCATTTTCTCCCTGTCCTACAATGTTTTCTACCCTGTTGGAC
Organism: Tridacna crocea; assembly: GCA_943736015.1. NCBI lineage: Eukaryota > Metazoa > Mollusca > Bivalvia > Cardiida > Cardiidae > Tridacna > Tridacna crocea. The sequence continues at coordinate 30,504,684 of OX031072.1, read as the reverse complement.
ACACATTTCAATTTTTGAGTTACGTACGTTTATTTTGTTGTCTGCAAGTGCTTTCAATTTGGACTAGATCTAGTCTAAAATTTTGTCGTTTGGTAAAGAGTTAAGTTTATACCCCGCTTTACTGGAGTAAGGATCTGGGTCTCATAGATCTATATGTCGACAGAACTTTGCATGCTGGATCTAGATCTAATTCATATGACATAGATCTAGATCTAGTCATAAGAGAGGGATAGATTTACAAGGTTATAACCACTCAATCCCGGCCTACTTTTGACGACCCTGAAAAAGAAGCCTTAAGGAAACATTGTGGGAAAAGGAGAAAATGCTGGTAAACAGCATTTTCTCCTTTTCCCACAATGTTTTCCTCCTTTCCAAAAACAAATTGTAGATCTAATTTGTTGGTCATATTTATTGTGTCGTCTGCGAATGCTTCCAATTTTAACTAGTCTAAAATTATGTCGTTTAGGTGATAATCCTTTGATATTGTCCATGTCGTCTGCTACAGGGTAGAACTCTATATGACTTTAAAGGAAGTAAGAAACAAGATTCCAACCTGTATAATTCGCTCCAATCGTTGTTCCCTGTCACTATCGCTATACGACATTGGGTCCACGTAACTCCAGATGAATTTGCTCTGCAACTTTTTACTTTTGAATCTATTACCGCAATAAATTCACCAGAATGTATCGAAATAATTAATATTGAACACCGATTCTTTCCCTTGCGTACTCTACCAACCAAGTCAGCCTACCTTCTTTCAATACACATTGTATTAAGTACACTGTTCTAAATATATATCCGATCGGCAAAATCGCGTACTCGTCGCTCGTTTTCCGATTAATGTATCTTGAATTAAACCCTATACAAAACAATCCCGTATTGAAATCCCGACCCCGTGAGAAAAACGCTTTAGAAAACATAGTGGGAAAAGGAGAAAATGCTGGTAACCAGCATTTTCTCCTTTTCTCACATTGTTTTCTAAACTATCGCATAAACACTAAGAAACACGTATTATGAACATTGTCTGCCAAAGCTCTGAGTTTGGACCAGTCTACAATTTTGAGTAAAGAATTTTAAATCCTTTATTTTATACATGGCCTTTGGTCTTTTCAAAATGTTTATTAAAAAGTGTGATTGCTTACAGCAGGTCTGTAATGTTGAATCAACTGAGAGAAGATTATGAAAAAAAAAACAGAGGAGGGCAATTTTTTATAAATTACTCTATTTTCACAATAATTTTAAAAAGTGTTATTTATAACAGGGTCGACACAGATGAAAGTAAACAGGGCGATCATGTGCGTACTTGTTGCAAGATTTAGCGCGGAGAGGTAGAAAGTTTCGATAATAAAGAAAATGAGCTAGAACAGTAGGGGTGTACATAAACGGGATTGATTGATTGACTGATTGTGATTGATATATTGATTGTGATTGATTGATTGATTGATTGATTGATTGATTGGCTGACTGACGGACGGACGGACGGACGGACAGACTGATTGACTGACTGATTGATTGATTGGTCGGTCGGTCGGTTGATTTGATTGATGGATTGATTTATCGATCTGTTTAGTTGGTCGATTGATCAATACTTTGCTAATAGATAGATAGATAGATAGATAGATTCCTTCTTTCCTTCCTTGCTTCCTTTATCGGCCAGATAGTACTGTTGATCGTTTATATGCATAATCAGTGCACGATTAATAAACTGGATAACTGATAAAATTTGCGCTGTTTGCTTAGATTTTTTTTTCCAATAAATTGATATCAATAAATGGATGAATCTCTTAACCCTTTACTCCATAGATACTCAGTTCCTCACATTGCTTGTAGGAGCCTTTGGGAAACATTGTGGCAAAAAATGAAATTGCTCGTGACGAGCAATTTCACCTTTTGTCACCATGTTTTCTATGCTATCAAAAGGTGTCATGTACACATAAGAAACGGCCTCATCCTTGCTGTTGTTTAGGGTCAATTAGAGATACCATAGAAATGCCTTATGGGGTAAAAGGTTAAAGTAAAGTACTGGAGAGAGAGAGTGTTCAGAAACGGATACTTTCGCTGGGAGACATAGTACTTATACTACTCAGCGAGATATTCGCAAGAATAAATCATAGATACTGTAAAATTGGTCTAAATATCTAACAAAATATCAGAAAGTGTAGATCTCATCTTCGCAAGCCAAGGATACTTAGATAGTAAGTAACGAACAAAGTGGAGTTAGTACCCTTGGCTTGCGAAGATGTGTAGATATAGGAGCACCCTGCTCCTCTTGTACTATAAGATCCGAGAAGGCAACAATAGCTGTGCGTGCTCAGCTCAGCACTTTGGGAAATTGACCCTTTACCACACAATGCTCCTGGACGCTCCTGGAAAAGAAGCCTTTTAAAAAAACATTGGAACATGGTAACCAGCATTTTCTCCTTTTCCCACAATTATTTCAAGTTCTACTCTATCATATATCAAATGAACATTACACGATTTGAGCAACACTGAAATTATTGTCTGTAAATGCTTTCAATTTGGACAAGGCTATTAAAGTATTGTTGTCTGGTTAAGGGTTAATCAAATTATTAGTACAGAAATGAGCTGCTCTAGAAAAAAGGGGGCGTAACGCATTTCCGTAATACTGAGCGATCCTTCACAAATGTAACTAGCGGACTCATAAAACCCAATGTGTGACAACATGTACATGTATATACACACTTGAAAAGCAGCCAGTTTCTTAGAAAGATTATTTAAGGTGAAGCGTAAGTGTAAAGGAAATCAAGAGAGCATGAATAAGTGCACTTCTCAATTTGATATGGAGTAATTGTGAATACCATATAAACACTGCAAAAATAATTCAAACTATTCTCTCAGCAATAGAATCATCCCAATTTCGCTAAAAAATGGACAAGATCTTCAATCAAAACAGGTCATGTATAATTTTCACTTACAGAATAGCTTCTTCGCTCTCTTTTCCGCTTAAGGTATGGCCTGTGTAATGCACTTCCGGCGAAAATTCTAATTGGTTGATAAATAAGGATTTATGCAGAAAAAATATTTTTGCACATTTCTAACGGATCAGAAATTCCGCTTATGTCTATCTTGAAATTATTTTTTGATACTTTTGTTAGTTTTCTGAAAAGGGAGGTAATTATCATCTCAGTTTTTGACTTGAGAATATGGTAGTCTTAGATTTATAAACGATAATCCAAGAAGGAAAAAAATGGAAAAAATGAAAAGGTGAAATTAACTTAAATAATACTCATTTTTAATTATAGCTAATTTTGCAAGATGATATTTTAGTGGAAATAGCTGTTTTCCATTACACAGGTCTTACCTTAATAGTTTCAAGTAAATCAAAAATCACGTTGACTACTCTGTTGTTTAATTATTGATATTTTGCAAAATGTACACTGTTTACATTGGAGTAAATAAAATGTATTGTATTGTATTGTGTAACAACCAATTGAATCATGCGTTTACATGGTCCTTTGGTTATCAGAAATCACCGACCTAAAGGCAATAGTTTTGACCCAGGTCAGCCTGTGCGGACAGCGCTGGCTGGTCACGTGGATCGTTACTTTTTTACCAGATGCATTGGACAACTTTTTTTACAAAGCACGGCTCCGTTTCTTTAAAAACTTTACCAAACGACAAAATTTTAGACAACATGTATTCCAATTTGAAAGCATCAGCAGACGATAAAATTAAAGTGACTCAAACATTGAAGTTGGTTTCGGGAAGGGTATAGAAAACATTGTTGGAAAAGGAGAAAATGTTGGATACGTTTTTTTAAACACTTTACCAAATGACAAAATTTTAGACCATTCCAATTCGAAAGCATTGGCAGGCGATAAAATCAAAGTGACTCAAACATTGAAGTTGGTTTTTGGAGAGGGTATAGAAAACATTGTTGGAAAAGGAGAAAATGCTGGTTACCAGCATTTTCTCCTTTTCCCACAATGTTTTTTTTTTTCAAAAAGCTTCTTCTAACTCTGGGTCGTAAATACCAGGGGTTTGTTTGGTAGAGCGTTTAACACCAGTGAATCTCAGGGGAAAATGCGCAAGCTCTGTTGATTCTGAGTAGAATTTCAATCTGAGCCGGGACACAGTTCCCGTCACATTGGCATCGCGTTTCAAGATTAATGATCATTTCCGCCCCGTCAATTCTTCAAAGAAGATGAAACAAACGTTTCACGGTATTCTTGATAGAGTATATCAAAATCAATTATTAATCAGACTTCTTTGTTCATTCTTTTTCTGTCCGTCCATCCGTTCGTCCGTCCGTCCGTCGGTCTGTCAGCCTGCCCGTCCGTCCGTCTTTCTTTCTATCTGCCTATCTCTCTCTCGCTCTCTCTCTCTCTTATCTGAAGACACTTCAAAATCGCCAAAACTGCACGATATACTCGATAAAAAAACACCCAAACCGATCGATCATATTACTTATCAGTTTATGACGCTCTCGTTTAGTATAGTTTTCTCAAAGTGTGTGCTTTAAAATATTAACCCACTACCGTACGTATAATTATAATTTGTTTTTTTTTTTACCCAGACAGAATTCTGAGAAAAAGAGCAAATGTTCTTGGATTATACAGCTGCTCAAATCGGCAGCACTCTCCATACCGCTCAAAAAAGACTACCTCAGGGTCTAAACTGACATCTTTAACCCTTTACCAAACAACCCCTGGTTTTTACGGCCCTGAAAAAGAAGCCTTATGAAAACACTGTGGGAAAAGGAGATAATGCTGATAACCAGCATTTTCTCCTTTTTCCACAATGTTTTCTACCCTACTGGAATCAAATTTTAATTTTTGATTTGCATTTATTTTGTCATCTGCAACTGTTTTGACTTTGGACCAGTCTAAATTTTGTTGTTTGGGAAAGGGTTGAGCTGTTTGAACTGTCAGCGTCTACGACGAAAATACGCGCTTTAGCGTACAACATGTATCAAGATCAGACTGCACATGACGTGCTGTCTCATCTTAGACCCTCATCTCGCTTTTTTATATCAAGCTTATAGAAATCTTTCTCATTGAATTTCATTTGCAACATACGAAAATATACGAGTATACATGTATATAGTTTGGCATTGGAAGAATTAATCTTTGCCTTTCCTTGCTTTGCATTAGTAATCAGTGTACCGTCCTGGTATCAAATGACCCGTATGGTAATGGGTTAACTTCATATATTCTAAGTTTAGGCCACATATGTTATGCTCACTCACTCACTCACTCACCCACTCACATCTGGGCTATGTTCAATGGAATATCCAGTCTCGGTCCTTTCAGAGCTTTGATCGAAGTCATCGTGCCAAAGATTTTTTAGATTTAGATGTAACGCAACTTCTGATTGGCTAAACCATTTGGTTTAGCCAATCAGAATTTGTGTTACTTACAAATTTAAAATCTGGGACATGAAGACCAGGAATGTTTTTAAGAATGGTTGGTGAACATAGATCTCGATTTTCTAACAATCGCCCTGTATAGCCTGATTCAAAATTCTTATGTAGATCTATAGTCTTCCAGGAAGTGGATATTTGGCCATCAAAGACGTTGTATGCGCATGTCATATTCTTCGGAGATGCGAATTGTCTGCTATGACGCATCACTCTCCCCATTTTTCGGGGGATTGTAGTAATACGCGCTATGAACTACCAATAGCATGGCTTTTATCAATACGTTCGAGGAGAAATCAAGCCTGTTTTAGCTCCAGATTTCTCTAAAGTGCCGATCATAACTGAATGAATCAAACCAGGCAGGGTTTTATTGAGTAAACGTTCATTTAAGTTTGAAATTCAAAGTAACGGTTGTCGCGTAGAAAAGTAGTCCGGTTCTGTACCCAGAATACCCAAATTTGATGGATCTATGTGTACTTGTAGAATACCATCTAGCGGAAGATCATGCATCAAAGAAGGTTCATGTGAAAACATGCACATATATAACCAAATGCTGGTAACGACTTACAGACGAATCACCATGATAAGCTAATATGTACTTTTTTGGCTCAGTTTCAAAGACTGATTTTTCACTGAATGTTATGAAGCTTTGTACATATCAACATCTAAGAAAAATTTACATGTGCACCGGATCCAGCGACATGTGACTATTGTCTCCCGCTATATGGCATTCTACAAATACGTCGAATCTTCGGAGAATATGACATACGCAGACAACGACATTTGAGCAAGGAAACATGAAATTGGGCAAAGGGTTCCTTGTCCTATACGGACTCTCTAGCAACTTTATTAATAGTATACGAGTACGTAAAACAGATTTTATATTGAAATTTTATACTAATTTTGTACTCGATTGGATCTACTCAAACCTATTGTTGTACTTAAACACTTTACCAAAACCCAAAAGTTTTGACTTGTCAAAGTTGAAAGTATATTTGCAGGCGACAAAATAAACGTGACTTTTCCCACAATGTTTTCAAAAGGCTTCTATCTCAGGGTCGTAAAAAGCAGGGATTGTTTGGTAAAGGGTCAACACTTTCACTGCCTTACCATCCTACATTCTTACAATGAAGGGGTGGAGGCGGCAGCAGTAGGAGCAGCATTCATTGAGAAATAAAAGGGAAAAACGGAGGAAGGTTTTGACCATATAGCTCAGTTGATAGAGCGTTGGACCCGATCATGAGGTTCCCCATGCCTGGCCATCTAATCTAAAATCATCGTATATAATAGTCTTAAACCGAAGTCCCATGTGACGGTGCTATACACCGAGCACTTAGGATGGTTTTCGTCCTGTATCTGCACTATCCCCGTAACAATACTAACAGTCTTCAGGGAGCGTTGCCTATGTGGGAAACCAGACAACAATAAATAAACGCAAATTCAATTAATCAGAGGAGGAACGTACGTTTTGGGTTTTTGGTGAGGGCGGACATGGTGAAAGAGCCATGGAAGAATTGAAGTAGAAGAGGAGGGCGGAGGAGGAGGAACGAAAGAAAAAAAAAAAACACACACACACACACACAATTGAAGAAGTGAAAGAGGACGAACAAAAAAGGAGAAACACAAGAGTAGAAGCAAAAAAGGAGAATGAAAATCAGAGAAAATGAACGAGTTAGGAAAGACAACAACTAGAGGCCCTGAAGGGCCTGAAATCGCTCAACTGGCAGTGATTTTGCTTTTATGCCAGCATACATTATGAATTCATGATGCAAAAGCAAAAAAAAAAACACAAAGATTAACCCTTTCCCAAACAATCCCAGGTTTTACGGGTCTGGAATAGTAGCCTTTTGAAAACATTGTGAGAAAAGGAGAAAATGTTGGTAACCAGCATTTTCTCCTTTTTCCACAATGTTTTCTACCCCATCATAGATTGAAATCATCTTTTCAGCAAGAGTTGAATCTTCGTCTGCAAATGCTTTCAATTTGTTCTAGTCCAAAAGTTTTTCATTTGGGAAAGGGTTAAAATAAGAAATGCTGACTTCATCGCGTAAAAAGGTATCGAAATTATATATAAACGATATCAATAAACAAACATTTTTTTCCCTAAAAAATCTGATAACAAATGCAGACTTTATCGCGTAAACAAGAAATGAAAAAAAAAAAAAATGAAATGGCTACTTTTCCCTTATTCTTTGTTGGATTTTTGCAAAAGTCGATAGGGTTGAACCTATTGATGTGATAAAGAAACTGAGCATGTTTCATGAAAATCTGACCATAAATGCAGACTTTATCGCGTAAACAAACAAAAGACTAACGAACGGACGGACGGACGACGGAAACCACGTCATGACATCAGCTGACTTTCAGCCAGTAGAGCTAACCAGAAGGAAATAAAAAAGAGAGAACGATTGAGGGTCAAAGAATTAATAATTCTTCACTAACCGATAAAATTTTAGCCAAATTCGAAACATTTGTAGACGACTTTTTAAATGTTATTTAAATAATTGCATTTTTTTAACCCTTTCCAAAACAAGCCCTGGTTTTTACGTGTCTGCAGTAAAAGTCTTTTAAAAATACTGTGGAAAAAGGAGAAATTGCTCGTAACGAGCAATTTCTCCTTTTCCCACAGTGTTTTCTACCCTTTTTGAGAACTTTCTGCCATTTTCTCCAAATCTAAAATTGTCGTCTGCAAACTATTTGGGTTTGGAAGAGTCCAAAATTTATCGTTTGGGAAAGGGTTACCAAAGGGTAAAGCATTGTCGGAAAAGGAGAAAATCCTGGGCCCGTATTCACCAACCGTTCTTGTGAATATTCTTAGTCTTATTCTCCAAGGTTTTCTAAATTTTGTAAGTAACAAAACTTCTGATTGGCTACACCGAAAGGTGTAGCCAATCAGAGGTTGTGTTACTTACAAATGTAGACAATTCTGGAGAATAAGACAAAGACTGTTCTTAAGAATGGTTGGTGAACACGAGCCCTGCAGGTCACCAAAATGACAAGCAACTACAAGTTTAATAACGCATACCTGTCTTTCTAATAAAAGGAAATTTAATTTTCACATACTGGACTGAAGGTCGTGTCCAAAGGTGGGACAATCAGAGATAGGTGTGAATTACATTATGAGTTATTATCGGAAACCCTTTCTTCTCATACACATTCAACAATCTGATTTGCACTGGATCTACCATTTAACCCTTTACCAAACGACAATATTTTAGATTGGTCCATATTGAAAGCATTTGCAGACGACAAAATAAAAGTGGCTGAAAATTTTAAATCTGTTTTGTGAAGGGTAGAAAACATTGTGGGAATAGGAGAAAATTCTGGTTACCAGCATTTTATCCTTTTCCCACAATGTTTTCTAAAGGCTTCTTTTTCGGTGGCGTCAAAAGTAGGGATTGTGTGGTAATGGATTAACCCTTTACTCCATAGATAGTCATTTCTACGCATCGCGTGTAGGAGCCTTTGGAAAACATTGTGGCAAAAGATGAAATTGCTCGTGACGAGCAATTTCACCTTTTGCCACAATGTTTTCTATGCTGTTAAAGGTGTCATATACACATAAGAAACAGCTTCATTCTTGCTGTTATTTTGGGTCAATTAGAGATACCACAGAAATGCCTTATGGGGTAAAGGGTTAACCTTTTGGCTGCTAAGGGCGACTCGCTGACCTTTTGCGGACAGTGTAGATCAAGATCAGACTGCACAGAACGTGGGTCTTTGACTTACACTGTCTGTTTAGGAAAATGTGTTTTTTTTTTCTACATACATGTATATCGACTTGATATTTCTATTTCACTGAGAAGTAAAGCATAGGTTTTATTTAAATATTTCAGATCTCATTAATTTAAAGGTACGACGGGTATGTCACTTTCTCATACACTGGGATTTTTGAATTTTGCCGGTGCAATAAAGACCGGTGACTGTCCGGTACCCTTTTAACGACAAAACTTGAAAACAGCGACAAATTGCAATAGATTTGTGATAGCTTTGCCGATATCAACACACGGAACTGTCAATACTTTCATAGATTTCGGATAAAATGCCTTCAGCTTAAATTTAACCCATTCCGGTACAAAAACGAATTTTTGCATTTGCTTGTCATATTCTTCGAAGATTCAACATGTCTTATATGACGATTCACTAGCCCCGAAAGAGGGCTGATTAATATTACGCTCTATAAAGTAGCAATGTAGAGAAAAGCTTCTATCAATACGTTTGAGGTGAAATGAAACCTGCATTAGCTGCAGATTTCTCTAAACTGCTGATCATAGCTGAGTGAATAGTCTGTTGCACGAGGTAGCGTTTTAAATATTGCATGGAGTAAACGTTTATTTTAGTTTGAAATTCAAAGTAACTGTTGTCGCGTAGGAAAGTGATTCGGTTCTGTACCCAGGATGCCTAAATTAGATAGATGAGTATTACTATTTATAGAATGCCATCTAGCGGGAGATAATGCAAATTTTGCATTCGCTTCTGTCGCCTTTTCCAAAAACGTATGTACGATCCCTGTTGGAAACGAAGCGAAACGCATTTCTTCTTTTCCTAGAATGTTTTTTAAATAACAAGATACATGCATTTGCATATTTCACAATTGCGTCACACGCACAAATGATGCTTTGTCAAGTAAAGACACAACTAAAACACATATAATCAAATGGCACGAATTTTATCACCATACGACAAAATTTAATTCTGATCCAAATATTGAAGGCAGTTGCAGGCAACACCTTCAAAATGAGTGAAATAGTGGAATATGTTGTTAAAAATGATAAGGAACATTGCGTGAGTAAAAATCTATTCTGATTACAAGTATTTCATCCTTTCAGTTCCACAATATTTTCAAAAGCATCCATTCTCGGGATCGTTAAACATCTACAGTCGACCCGCGTTTATCCGGACACTTCTGTCCCCCATGAATGTTTCCGGACAAGCCGTATCTCCGGATCAACGAAGTAGGATCGTTTAGTAAACCCTCAGGCTGCTACATGTGACTCGGGACACTCTTGCGGACCGTGTAGACCGAGATCAGGCTGCGAAAAACGTGTAGTATGAACTTAACCCTTTTCCAAACGATAAACTTTTAGACTGGTCCAAATTGAAAGCATTTGCACACGACAAAATGAACATAAATTAAAAATTAAAATTTGTTTCTGGCAGGGTAGAAAACATTGTGGGAACAGGAGAAAATGCTGGTTACCAGCATTTTCTCCTTTTCCCACGATGTTTTCAAAAGACTTCTATCTCGGGTCGTAAAAAATAGGGATTGTTTGGTAAAGGGTTAATTAACCCTGTCCGATACGAAACTTACTTCCCGATGAAATCTACTTTGAATTTACAACATAAGATACTTTGGAGTGAAAATTTTCGACTCATTTATACGGAATCCTGATGGGATCACCAAAATCTCGCATGTCTCTACATGCGCATTTATATACATGTAGTAGTTTATTCCTTGACCTGCTTAATAAGTACAAGGAAACTTTCAAGCCGACTGCAGATATTTCAAACTATGTGTGTGTGTGGATATGTGGTCGTGTTGGGTGTGTGTGTGTGTAGGGGGGGGGGGAGTGTTGTAAACAATATCTCCTCGGAACAGTGTAGATTCAAGATCAGAGTCTGATCTTGATCTAAACAGTCCGCAAAATGCCAGCGTAAGGGTTATGGAGTAAAATAGGTTGGCAATTTGTACGCTACTTTTTCATGTGAATTTTCACAGATGACGTTTGTTCCATTATCACAATTTTGTTGATCAAACATTTCGAGTAATTGTTGTCCGCACAATAACCGGGAAATTCAGTATGTGACTGTATACTGAAGTCCACAAAGTAACGGAAATTGAGTATATTGAAGAATAAACTCGGTACCCCGGAACTGTATGTACCAAATTTCTATAACTATTAACTAAACGTTCCAATTTGAGGCTCTTCCATTTCAGCAGCAAATAAAGATATGATGTCAAAAAAATGGACAAACGAGGATACAAATATTTGATTGAGTGGAAAACATTGTGGGAAAAGGAGAAATTGCTCGTTACGAGCAATTTCTCCTTTTCCCACAATGTTTTCAAAAGCTGTCTGTTGTTGAAACGTCAAATTGAGTATCTATGGAGTAAAGGGTTAACCCATTACCACACAATCCCTGAGAAAGAAGCCTTTAGAAAACATTGTGGGAATAGGAGAAAATGCTGGTAACCAGCACAATGTTTTCTACTCTTCACAAAACAAATTTCAAATTTTCGGTCACTTTTATTTTGTCGTCTGCAAGTGCTTTCGATTTGGGCAAGCCTACAATATTGTCGTTTGGTACTGAGTTAATAAGGCTTGCTTCTTGGCTACTGTATTTCGAAGTTTTAATAGCGCTTTGAGAAAATAATTCTCTCCCGCAATAAAGGGAAATAAGTAGAAGAAAGGACGGAAGTTCATCTAGAGTTTTCTCCCTTGTATAATTATGGTGTCACACCAATTCTTTTCGCAACATTGAAAAAAAAAAAAAGATCATTATCTTTGCTGCTGAATTCTCTAAAACTCTTTTTTTTTTGTGAACATCGATGACAAAAAATGATCGAAATGGATCTTAACTGATTGTTTTTCTTTTTTTACTGGTCCTCCTCAAACAAATTCTTACGAACGTGAAAGTTCGCAACAAATGCACAGCTTAACCATTTACCAAACAAACCCTGGTTTTTACGACTCTGAGAAAGAAGCCTTTTGAAAACATTGTGGGAAAAGGAGAAAATTTTGGTAACCAACATTTTCTCCTTTTCCCGCAATGTTTTCTATCCTGCTGGAAACACCTTTCAATTTTTGAGTTACTTTTATTTTGTCGTCAGCAAGTGATTTCAATTTGGACCAGTCTAAAATGTTGTCGTTTGGGAAAGGGTTAAATACAAACCGCTTCTGGCGATATTCAAACCCACGCATTCCGTATTCACCAACCGTTCTTAGGAACGTTCTTTGTCTAAATCTTCAAGATTTTCTGACTGTGAATGTAACAGGACTTCAGATTGGCTAAACCGACTGGTTTAGCCAATCAGAAGTTCTGTTACTTTCACATTGACAAAATTCTGACGAATACGCCTAAGAATGTTCTTAACCCATTTACCACACAATCCCTACTTTTGACGCCTCTGAGAAAGAAGCCTTTTGAAAACACTGTAGGAAAAGGAGAAAATGCTGGTAACCAGCATTTTCTCCTTTTCCCACAGTGTTTTCTACCCTTCCCAGAGTCAAATTTCAATTTTTCAGTCACCTTTATTTTGTCGTCTGCAAATGCTTTCAATTTGAACCAGTCTAAAATTTTGTCTTGTGGTAAAGAGTTAAGAACGGTTGGTGAATACAGACCAAGATACTCGTTTTTTTCGAGGTCTAAAAGACCAACAGCATTACCACCGAGCTATAGAGATATCTCCCTAAAGCAGTTTTATAGGTATTGCATTAAATTCGGGACAAAAGCCATGCATGAAGACGTGGTCTCCCGTAACAAGATGCTAAGTTATTTCTAGGCCTCTTCTCGTTGTAAGCATGTTTCATGACTTCAGGCACATAGGCACGCCCCCTCTCCTCCCTCCCCCTCCTAAAAACCATCCCTGAGTGGGTCACAAATTTAGATTTTTAAATGACAAATGTTGCTCAAATGTTGCATATACATTTCTTCGAAAGGGTATAAAGGATTGAGTGGAAAAGAAGAAAAATGCTCCTGAACAGCATTTTCTTTTTTTTTTTTATTCCAGCGTCGTTTTCAAAAGTGTTATTCTAATGAGACATTATGACGTTCTGGTTCCGTATTCACCAACCATTCTTAAGAACGTTCTTTGTTTTACTGTCCAGTATTTTCTAGATTTGTAAGTAACACAACTTCTGATTGGCTAAACCATTCGGTTTAGCCAATCAAAAGTTGCGTTACTTACAGATTTAGAAAACCTTAGAGGATACGATTATGAGTATTCTCAAGAATGGTTGGTGAATACGGGCCCAGATTCCGTATTCACCAGCCATTCTTAAGAACATTCTCTGTCTTATTCTTCAGAATGCCGTTTTGTCAATGTGAAAGTAATAAGACTTCTGATTGGCTAAACCATTCGGTTTAGCAAATCAGAAGTCTTGTTACTTTCACGGTCAGGAAATCTTGAAGAATGTGACCAAGAACGTTCTTAAAAATGGAATGGTTGGTGAATGTGGATTCTGGTTGCTTGAGAAGGAATTAGGAATGTTTCTAACAAACAGACAAGCTTGACAAACATTATCATGATTCAAAGGCGGTTGTACAAACATCCCGGCCAAAGTGGCCATCATTCATTACACGAAAGAGGGAAATAATAGAAATGAGCAAATTTTCCATTTTAACTCATTACCAAACGACAAAAGTTTAGGTTTGTCCAAATGGATAGCATTTGCAGACGATAAAATAAAAGTGACTGAAAATTTGAAATTCGTTTTGTGAAGGGTAGAAAACGTTGCGGAAAAAGGAGAAAATGCTGGTAACCAGCAATTTCTCCTTTTCCCATAATGTTTTCCAAAGGCTTCTTTTTCAGGGTCGTTAAAGTAGGGATTGTGTGGTAATGAGTTAAACAATTATAGTCAAATGTCAACTCAAAAAGCTAGGATCAAAGCGCTTGTAATCCCAGACTCTTGACCTGACAATAAAATTTTAACGCTCGCTCAATTTAAAAGCATCAGAAGACGGTGAATTAACCCTTTCCAAAACAAGTTTTTACGAATCTGCAGTAAAGTCTCTTGAAAACACTGTGGGAAAAGGAGAAATTGCTCATAACGAGCAATTTCTCCTTTTCCCACAGTGTTTTCTATCATTTTTGGGAACTTTCTTGCATTTTCTCCAAATTTGAAATTGTCGTCTGCAAACTCTTGGTTTGGAAGAGTCCAAAATTTGTCGTTTTAAACGTGGGTCAGGTGATAAGGTTCGTCTTTTGGCAGACTGATGCACGTTACGTGAAAATGAGAAAATGCGGCTATCTGGCATTTTCTGCTTTTCACACAACGTTTCCAAAAGCTTGATTTTTCCGGGCTGTTAGTGATTTTCTAGTAGAGGGTTAAGTGCAGAAATAAAAAGAGTCTTGAAAACTACACTTTTAGGGCTCTTCTGTATAAATATGTGGGTGCTGGGCTAGCGCTGTGACCCAAGGATTTAGGTTAAACCCGAGTCTACATGTTCTTTAAGGACGATTCTTATTCCAATCTGTTTCATGGACGCAAAAAAGTATGAAATTCGATAATCTTTTTTCAGGCAACATATTTTTAGACTGGTTAAGTTTTACAGTGCTTCCAGGCAGAAAATCGAAGTCGTTTAACCCATTACCAAACGACAAAATTTTAGGTTTGTCCAAATCGAAAGCATTTGCAGACGACAAAATAAAAGCGACTGAAAATTTGAAAATTTGTTTTGTGAAGGGTAGAAAACATGGGAAAAGGAGAAAATGCTGGTAACCAGCATTTTTCTCCTTTTCCCACAATGTTTTTAAAGGCTTCTTTCTCAGGGGCGTCAAAAGTAGGGATTGTCTGGTAATGGGTTAAATGCTCGGGGTGTGACTGATACGATAGAATACATTGTGGAAAAAGGGGAAAAATTACAAAAAAGATGCTAGTCATGCACCAGCATTTTTCTAATTATATCACAATATTTCCAATAGCCTTTATTTTAAAACTCAGTGCTGTAAATTTTGTCGCAAAAGTCTTCTGTCGAGGGTAAACCAAACATGAAATACCTGCGTCGTGAAGGGTGTTTAGAGAAAGTA
The DNA here is from genome assembly GCA_943736015.1 of Tridacna crocea. Taxonomy (NCBI): domain Eukaryota; kingdom Metazoa; phylum Mollusca; class Bivalvia; order Cardiida; family Cardiidae; genus Tridacna; species Tridacna crocea. The sequence continues at coordinate 30,489,553 of OX031072.1, read as the reverse complement.
GTAAGCCGGGCTAAAAGTTAAGGACAGCTTGGTGAACAATTTGTAACTACCATTTTAAATACGGTCTTAGTTTAATGAAAATCCATGAATAAGTCTTTTCAACATGGAATTAACATGGAAAGTCGTAAATTTCACAGGGTCATGTCCGATCTGACAGCTTAGCCCATTACCACACAATCCCTACTTTTGACGCCCCTGAGAAAGAAGCCTTTTGAAAACACTGTAGGAAAAGGAGAAAATGCTGGTAACCAGCATTTTCTCCTTTTCCCACAGTGTTTTCTACCCTTCCCAGAACAAATTTCAATTTTTCAGTTACCTTTAATTTGTCGTCTGCAAATGCTTTCAATATGAACCAGTCTAAGATTTTGTCGTGTGGTAAAGAGTTAACCCTTCATCAAACATAACAGACTTTTAACCACAGGCCTCGGGTGGCCATTTCGGGTGGCAACCAGTTAACAATCGACCGAAACTTGAGATAAAATGGTCCTCGGGTATGTAAAACACCTAATAATAATAATAATAATAATAATGATAATAATAATAATAATAAAACCCCCTTTCGACCTGTTTCTCATTCCAATCTTGTAAGCTGGTCCAATTTATCAACTGTGAATGCCTTTTAGATCTACGATCTACAGTATATGAACAAGAGAAAAAACTAAGTCGTACAGTAAAATTAAAAACATTCGACTACTGAATAAACAGACTAAATTTTCACACGGCAGCGACAGATCGAAATATTGCCATTTAAAGACTGCTTGGGCTAGAATTTCTTATAAAATATCTGACAATGTACCTCAAGATCAGACCGTGCAGTTTGATCTGAATCTACTCTGTACGAAGGCAACTGTCCGAGGGGTACACAAAGTTGTTTTACCAATCAAAAGGGTTAACTCTTTACCACAAGACAAATCTTTAGACTGGTCCAATTTGAAAGCACTTGCAGACGAAAAAATAAAAGTAACTGAAAAATCGAAACTTGATTTAGGAAGGGTAGAAAAACATTGTGGGAAAAAGAGAAAATGCTGATTGTGCATGTTCTCCTTTTCCCACAGTGTTTTCAAAAGGCTAATTTCATAGGGCCGTTAAAAGTCGGGATTGCGTGGTAAAGGGTTAACCTGGGCACATAACAATACATGTATATAATTACTTACTTTAAATAAATAACATTCTACTGTTGAATTACAAATGAAACATAACCATTGTATTGTTCCAGTCATTATTATAGCGCAGTGTATAAATACCTTAACTCATTACCAAACGTCAAAATCTTAGGTTTGCCCAAATCGAACGCATTTGAAGATGAAAAAATAAAAGTGACTGAAAATTTGAAATTTGGTTTTTGAAGGGGAGAAAGCATTGTGGGGGAAAAAGGAGAAAATGCTGGTCACCAGCATTTTCTGCTTTTCCCACTATGTTTTCCAAATGCTTCTTTCTCAGGGTAGTTAAAAATCGGGATTGTGTAGTAAAGGGTTAAACAATAAACACGGCACGAAGTGTGGAATGAGATTTAGATTACAAGTTACAGATCTTTTCAATTCCATATCGGCCGATTGAGATCAGTAAGACAAATGGATAAAATCTTCTTTCAAAGCGAACCAACCCCCATCTTCTTCGTTAAACACTCTCTTTACCCCACTCTTCTCTGTTTGTTTGAAACTAAGTTGTTTTTTAACCCTTTACTCCTTAGATACTCATCAACAACAGACAGATTTTGAAAACATTGTGGGAAAAGGAGAAATTGCTAGTAACGAGCAATTTCTCCTTTTCCCACAATGTTTTTCCACTCAATTAGATATTTGTATCCTCATTTGTCCATATTTTTGACATCATATCTTTATTTACTGCTGAAATGGAAGAGCCCCCAAATTGGCATATCAAGTAAAAGGTTAATAGTCCAACATAGTGTTGAAAAAGTTATTCCTAAGCTTAAGGATTCTTTAAGTTTTCGACCATCCAGAGGGAAAACGTTTTGAAAACATAGTGGGAGAAGCAGTAAAAGCTGGTAACAAGCTTTCAAAAAAAAAAAAAAATAAAATCCATTATTTGACCTGCAACATTATTTTGTGGTCTGCAATTTCCTTAAACCCTTATCTTGCTTAATAAGTGGAACAAAGCTTTTAAGTCTTTACCAAACAACAAATTTATAGACCGGTCCAACTTGAAAGCATTTGCAGACGACAAAATAAATGTGACTGAAATATCCAAATTTGATTTGGGAAGGTTAGAAAACATTCCAATAGTATTGTTCCAATCCATATTATGTCGCAATGTATATATACATGTACCTTAACTCACTAACAAATCGAAAGCATTTGCAGATGACAAAATAAAAGAGACTGAACATTTGAAATTTGTTTTGTGAAGCGTAGAAAACATTGTGGGAAAAGGAGAAAATGCTGGTTAGCAGCATTTTCTCCTTTTCACATTATGTTTTTCTGAAGGCTTCTACCTCAGGTTCGTCAAAACTCGTCATTGTGTGGTAAAGGGTTTAGCAGTTAGAAGAAACCAACATTTTCTTCATTCAAAGGTATTTTTAAAAAGATAAATCTCCGTATCGGACAGTGTAGATTTAAGATCAGACTGCACGTTCTGTGCAGTCTGATCTTGATCTACACTGTACGCAAAAGGTCTCTAAGTAGCGCTCAGTAGACAAAAAGTTTACATGTATATAAACTATGCTAAAATCGTGTCTGGTAAAGAGTTAAATGTACATGAACGACAATTACCAGTCAATGAAAGGGTTTTAAAGGTATGAATATGCAATATAATTGTTTTGGAAATCGAACAATAACACAATGAAACACAAAAAAAATTTAAAGTCCCGACTAGAGTTAAAGGGGCCTATTGACCAGCCTGTAGTGTAGAGCGTAGGACTCGCAAAACATCCAGTTTCGAGTTTATATCAAGGCCGTGGGTTACCAGAAACTTTTTTTGTAACGTTTAAAATCATTAATGGTCAACTTCCAGACTTTTTATGTCAACTGTTTCGATCAACTGTTGGAAACGGTACAATTTATTTCATGCTTTCCGGCAGGATATAGAGAAAAAACAGTGGAAATATATTTCGATCTTACTCTGGTACCACCAGTGAAAATACCGCTTCTCATGTTCTTGTTGCCTAGGTTTTTTTTAACGGCGCGTGCCTCACAACCAGATGGAAAAATTACGTCATTTACCTTACATTTCTCGCGCTTGACGTAATATTGTAATGCGTTGCTATGCGGGGGGGGGGGGGGGGGGTTACGCCACGGGGAATAACAGAAAAGAACTGTACTGGATTTTGATAAAGCTGCCCCCAGAAAGGGTTAAAAGCATGAGATAAATAGAATATTTTTTTGTCTCTTAAACATGTACGCTAATTGGAGGAGGGGAATGGTTGAATCTAAGTTGTGAGAACTAGTAGCCAGACCCCTTTGCCAATGTACATGTATGTCTCATTCCATGTACTAGAAATTGTGTTTATTTGTTGCTGTAGTTGACATTTACATATTTATGTATGGCAATAAAACATGTTTAAACTAAGGCCGTGGGTTCGATCCCCAAGGCTGGCCATCTAAAATTACCGATAATCTTTCGGATGAGACGTTAGGCCGAAGACCCGTGTGACGATGCTTTACACCGAGCAACCTGGGCGTAACCTAGGATGGATTTCGTCCTGTATCTGCACTATCACCCGAAACAATACAAACAGCCTTGTGGAGGGGGGGGGGCTCATATGGGCAACCGGTAGCGACGATAAATAAATGCAAATTCAATCAAGGGGCCTATTTCTATTTCTCTCCCCCCCCAATCAAGAAGTATCATAATACACCTGTAAATACTGGATATATTCATATTTATCTTTTCAGTTATAGAGAAAATATAAATAAGTTGTATTCGGAAAAATAAGTGCAGTCAGTTCCAAGATCTTTGAATAAAGGAATACTCGCTTGGCAATTGGTAACCCCGTCAATTTATTATGAGATCAAAGTACCAAGATACAGGGGCTAAAGAAAACCTTGATATTCCTGTGGATGAGTCAAAGGTTGAAGAAAGATAATCAGCATTTTCTCCTTTTCCCACAAAGTTTTCTACCCTACCAAACAAAAATCACATTGATATTGCCGTCTGCAAATACTTTCAATTTGGACTGGTCTAAAATTTTGTCGTGTGGTGAAGGGTTAAGCCACTTTTTACTTAAGCATTGCTCAAATTATTGTAAACTTCAGCTCTTTCGACGTCAAAAAATACAACTCACTGAAACTCACTTAAATTTGAAATTTGTTTTGTGAAGGGTAGAAAACATTGTTGGAAAAGGAGAAAATGCTGGTTACCAGCATTTTCTCCTTTTCCCACAATGTTTTCTAAAGGCTTCTTTCTCAGGGGCGTCAAAAGTAGGGACTGTGTGGTAATGGGTTAAGTTTTCTTTTCATTCGTATTGACATGAGTAAACATGCGCATTGTTTAGATACAAGATTAGACTGCACAAAATGTGCAGTCTGATCATTGTACAGTCTGATCTTGATCTCTGCTTTCCGCAAAAGCCCCTATTGTTTTTGCGGAAAGTATTCAAACTGAGGAATTTCTTTCTCATTATAAGTTCTAATCAATACTTGTGAATATTTGTCTCCCAAACAAACACTCAAAAAATCTTGAAGTGTTTGAATATAGACATGAACAAACAAACCTTTAGAATACTCGAAAAGATTTTGATATTTATGTGTTTAGTTACGTTAAAAAATGTATATAGTGTGTACTAAAAATTGTTATAAAAGATCTAATAATACTAGAGCGTTATTATAGATCTAGTTAAAAAAAAAAAAACCCGGAGTCTGCAAATCTTTTCAATAATAGAGGTTTTTTTTTTGTCAGTCCCAAACAGGTCGTTTGATATGAATGAGAAAAAAGAATAAGAGAAAAACTTACGTTTGGAAACCTTGCCAAATATTGTTGCAGCCTACCACAAAGCGAATGATCAACGTTAATCGATACCAAAGAACCAATATAGATCTGGAGCACTTTACAACGGAGTCATTTATGAGTCGCATATCCAACAGTTTATGTACAGATTAGTTTTCCTTGTCTGATGTAGGCACGTGGGAAGCAATTCAAGATCGGGGGGGGGGGGGGGGGCTAACTTGTATTTTTTGGAAAAGTTTGCGTCGATTGAAACTCTCTGCGACAAAGGGTAATTTTAATTATCATGGTTGTCAAGATTATTGGGGGAGGCTAAGCCCCCTCTAGCGCCCCTGTTCCTACGGCCTACGGGCCTGTGATGTGTTTATATAATGCAACTAATATCATTAAAAAAAATAGCTTTTTGCAAATACATAATTCTTTTCGGATTATGAATAGTCATTTGGAAAGTTGACGCAGTTGTAAAGAGACCTATTTCAAATTAATCTTTTACCGCCGCCGCACACAGCAGAAAAAAGCCGACCAATCAACTTACTCGTAACAAAATATAATGGCTGAAGGAAAGGGAGTAGCATTACGCGTTAGTCAGGTAAACGTTATGATTTGTGCATTATTCTGTTTCTTCTGATTGTGACTATTATTTAGCAATGAATTTTTTACTTCATTTTTGCATTTCCACCAGGATCTACTTGTCATTTTCAGATTAACGTGCATTGAAACGAAAGTGAAACTTAACCGGTGTGTATGTAGGATAAGACTCGTGCGGTTAATCCCGGATTTTAATAGAAGCTAATTTAGCAGCATGTTTTCGATCAATGTTACCGTGTCAAAGGTAACTGGCATTATCTCTCGCTAGATGGCATTTAACAAAAACTCACCAATCTAGTGTGGGCATCCTGGGCACAGAACTTGACTACTTTTGAACGCGACAACCGTTACTTTGAATTTCATATCGAACTAGAATAAAGTTTACTCAATAAAACCACAGGAATTTGACATTCTATAACAAAAAATAAATGATAAAATATGAAAAAAAAAACCCTTCCCCTATATAATACACAGTATATAAACGATTTGTACCCCAACCGGATATTGCGAGTAAATTTCAGTGATGTCCACTTTGCATTAGAGACAGCCGAGATAAAAATTGTTGCGTCTTTTATACTGCTGAATGTAAACTATGTGAATCTTTATGTATAGTTTATGCCACACCTGTATTGTTAATACATAAAATGCTACATAATCATTCTTAGCTTTAAAACATTGAAATTCTCAATACTCACCGCAGGCTACAGCGTCATTTGCAGTAGACCTGATTTTAAATCAGCTTTTATCATGTTAAGGCTGGCTGAAACACGTTTTCTGAGTTTGAACCGGTGCAATTAATTAATTAGAAAAGACATTTGCGGCATTGGGCATTTTAAAGTTCGATTTTGAACATAAAAAATAAGAATTAATGCCTCTATGTAAAGTAGGTCAACTGTACGTTTCTTGCTGGTGATTCGTACCCTTACTTGCGAGTTTACGAAATCTATCTGTACGATGTCTTGGGAGTTTTTTCAAATATTCTGTACGGTTCTTGGGATTACAAATCTGATGCCTGATGGTATAAATCTGTACATTTTCATCTATAAAATGGAGTAATTCAGATGCCGTTACAGCAAACTGTCAACCACAAGCTTTGGTGATATAATAAATCATAATTTGGAAATCTATAACGGAAAAACCTCAAGATCAAAATTTCAGAATTTGACTCACAAAGAAAAGAAACAATTTCGTATAAAAAAAAAAAGACTTCAAAAGTATTCCAAAAGATTTGAAGCTATGCAACAGGCCTCTGCTACCTAATGATGATACTAAGACAGTGAGTTTCAAGGCTTATGTGTCGCCATTTTAAAAAAGCCCCATAAAGAAAGACACCAGTGAGGGATGTTCACAAGTTCCTTGAAGAATCTGATTGTTTTATGCGAAATACTATTTTATAGTGGTTATTCCTATTCCTGATAGAAATGAGTCATCAGTCAATCACTTAAGAAAATATTGTAAGAATTTGACGAGAAATTACACTCAACGAACAATTTCTTCCTTTCTCGTAACATTTTCTGTTCTTTTTTCAAAATTATACTTTTATTAAGCAGATCTGTAAATTTTCCCTAAATGCTCCCAAATTGGATGAGTCCAAGATGCCATATCAGGAAAGGGTAATTCCTCTTTTTATCTATTAGCAGATGAATCCCTCTTTTCATCTATTAGCAGATGAATACGAATTGTGAAATTTTATTGCATGAATTAGTTCTGTTCCTTAAAGGAGGGTATATAGGTTTTTCACATCACACAAAATTAAATAATATACATATCACTGAAATTTATATGAAAAAACAATACAAATTATCAATAATTAAGAATCATAATATTACAAAAAAATTGGGGGCGGTATTCCCTTAAAAGGCTACGTTGCCCATTAGGCTATTTTTAGATTTCGCGCCAAAAAATAAAAAAAGCATTGTGGGAATGTTAATTATAAATAAGTGACTGGCATGTGACTAATGACGCTTAAATTTCATAAGAAACTTGTATTTATTTTCCATCATGTCTTCTTCGGACGCTATGTTTGAAGCTTCGTCTGTGTATTCCCAGTATGTAAATGAGCAAATTGTAAAAATAGACAGTGTGTCCCGTCGGTGTCGACCTGGGCTGTGGTAAATCACTTATTTCTCTTGTTGTCGGATGGTTTTTGACTACTGGGGTTTAATGAAAGAAAATTATACGGCTTTTGGAGTATAAAGATTTTTTTTTGTATTTTTGTGAAATTTTTGTCCCAAAATCTGAAGGGCCACCTGTAACTCATGAAAAGGAAGCAGAATAAAACCGAGTCTTTTTATACTATTATGTTTGGCTGCTTTTCTCTCAAAAACCCGATCTTCAGTGACGGTTTACAGCCACAAGAATAGATGTTCAATGACCTGTCGTAGCTGTTGTATATCTCCCCGTGTTTCATATTTGATAGTCTTTTTATTCTGGTCTGCCTTGATCACCGATTTCAACACTAACTTATGGAAATAAAATACAACTCCATCCATACCCTGCTGTAATAAAAGAGCTGTGCAGTACACTCTGCATGAACTAAAGATGCAAATAAAAAGTGACACATAGTCCTTGTGACACGTAATCCTTCAACAAAACATACAACGAATGGTGTTCAGAAATGGCACTGATAATGACAAAAGAACAAAATCATTGTTCCACTTTTATAATATAAAATAGCGTATTTCATATGTGGTGGTACGAGGATAAGGTTGTACACACGGTGGGTAGACTAGGGGTCGAATGGCTAGGTTAGAGATTATTTAGTGTCGACCGATTACAGTGCTGACAGCACTTTGATTTTTTTTTTTTAATACGATGGAAGGGTCGTATTATTGTAATTTGCGTATGTTTTGGGACACCCAAAAAAATTGGGACACCATCAAAAATCACGAAAATAATTATTTTTCATGACCCAAAGATTTGGGACATACTAAAAATTGCAAAGCGAGATCGGTATTTTTTTGTTCCAAAGAATTGGGACAGTGAAAATTCTATTTAGAGGAAAGGAAAATCTTTCAATACGTTTGAAAACGTTTGTTTGCAAATATTTATTTCGGCTTTCGCGTAGATTATTTCTCCACACGCAACGTCGTAAGCATGCTTCCCAACCCTCACGATTTCAATGGGAGTTACCTGATTCAAGACAAAAAAAAAACGATCACCTGACAGTCTAATTTAAACCCTAAATCAAACAGAATTCCGACGTAAATGTAAAAAGGGTGTGATAAACTTCTCTCCAAGATCCATGTAACGTGTGTATATCCGAAGTTGACAGAGTTGACACGCGTGTAATTCATGGTCAATCGAGTTTGAAATGTCTATAAATAGAAATCAAGGTACACAGTTTTATCCAAGGTTTATCGATCGAAGATCGACGAACCAATCAAATTTGAGATCGGTCCGAGTAGGTACTTGTCAGAGTGGAATTAACGTCACCTCACGTACATGTAAGCAGGTAAGATATGTTGTGAATTTATCTACAAACGCACAATAACATCTTCATCGCGATCCAAAGACGCAGACAATAATGAGTGACAAGTTCATAATCAACAAAAATAATGAGAAAAAGCGAAGTTTTAAACTCTTAGTGCTCAAATTGATCGGTGGAATTCCAATCTGTCTAAAAATAGATCACCTTGCAAACCTGACATCAGCGACGTTCCAATATTTCAACGTCGGCAATATTCAACGGGTAAGCGGCGAGTGACTTTCAGTAGGACAGATAGTCTTGTTTGACCATAAGTTTTGGGACAGCAGACAAAATAATTATTTTTTGTAGACCAAAGTTTTGGGACACGAAAATAATTAATTATTTTTTACTGTCCCAAAATTTAAGCAAATTACGGTATATTATGGCCACGGTCGGTCACCGTTAGCATTTTTTGTATGTGCCCACAGTTTCCATCGGAATGATTTGAAACTTACTACAATGAATCTCTATGATGTGTGGTTTTGCATGTGACTTTTCAAATTTGGATCTCTGTAGGGTTCTAGATTTTAACCCATTTCACAAACTTAGCCCCCTTTGAGCGTATATGCACTGCTGTGCGAAGCTCTTGTTACTTTTTGGCCAATGAGACAAAGTCGTGTCATTTTGAACCGGTTCTACTAAAACACGCCGTACCAGAAAAATACGCCGTACCATACGCCGTACGGATTAAAACACGCCGTACCAAAATGTGAATTATATTATATGCTTCTTTTGGTATTTTTACATTGAAAAACATATAATCTAACCTTAGTAGCAATATTACTGCCCAATTTTTCATATTTGTCAAGTTATTTGCCAATATTAGACATTCTTGCACCTGACCAACAGGTGCCCGTTACGCCGTACCAATATTACATGAGCGCCGTACGAATTTTGAGGCACAAAACAACTAAATTAATAAGAATGTATGGTACAATATGCAATTATCTACTTATTTACGAGTTCGTGTTGTTCTATTTCATGTCTTACAAAGGTTGCATTTACAAGTCAAGTATTTATCCAGCGGATGTTTACAGAAGGGAAACAACTCTGAAGTTTATACAGAGAACTTTACGTTAAACATCAGTTCAATGAAACCTTGTGGAAAAACGAGAAATTGCTTATGACCGTTTCTCTTCTTTTCTGATCCTAAAAAATGTGGCTTTTGAAAATACCTTGGGAAAAGGACAAAATACTAGTATCCAGTATTTTCTCCTTTTCATATGTTTTCAACCCTCCAAGAACACAAGTTTCATTTGTGTCGTCTGCAAATCTAGAACAGTCTACAATTTTGTCGTTTGGTAAAAAGATAATGATTGTAGAACGTGGACTATATTTTTTCATTCTTTAATCAATTTTTCCATTTAGTGCTTGTTTTTCCATGCTGTATCGTTGCGCACTGTGAAAAAATTGACTTTTAACCATACGTCATATTTTAGACCCATACAAACTGAAACAGATTGCAGACGACAATTTTAAACTTGATGAAAATGGCGGAGAGTTCTCCAAAAGGGTAGAAAACACGGTATGGAAAAAAAAGGATAGGCGAACTTAGATAATCCAATTTGTGTGCCCTCAGTAACACTTTCTCAACCTTTACATGTGCCGATTTGAATGATTATCTTCCGAAAATTGTCATCACAACTCTTGCAATCAATAAACTATCAATTAATATTTAGATAGATCTATTCTATTTTTTTATGTCCCGGCATCGGAAGATCAGGGCCATATAGCTTTACCCTTGTCCGCCTGTCCGTCTGCTTAAACGGGGGCATTCGTGTTTCACAAACATGTGTTCTTTTTCTTTTGTCCCGGTGATTTTTTATCAATAAACAATGTAAAGAAATTTGACTGGCAAATGTTGATTGGTTGATTTTTATGGTGATTTACGCCACTTTAAGTACATTATTTCACTGCGGAAGCTCACATATTCATATTCCCGTTTTTACCAGTACTAGGCAAGGGCCCTGAATTTTCTTGCCCCAGGAAATACCTGAGAAAGAACCCATTTTCGCGTCATTTTTTATTTATTGAGAAAGGGGATGATGAGGGTAACGTCTTTTCCCGTTTACTTCAATGTGTTGGCACTGAGAAGGGCAGTTTTTAAGACAGTTTTTCGCAAAGATAGATTTCTGTGAAATTGGTGGCCTTAGCAAGGGCCGTTGGTGTTTGGAAGGGTCGTTGTTGGTTGGCCCTTAGAAGGGCCGTTTTCTTACAGTCACACATTTAAGGAAACATGGCTTTATTATACCCGATCTGTTTCCACATGCAGCGATGTTTCCATCTGCTAAGCGGGACAGTTTCATCCCTTCTTGGAGGTATTTCTTCACATTAAGTGTGATGATGACTTGCGAGCCCTTCTTCAGTAGGGTCTTGGAAGCGGCGAAGTGACCTTTCCCAGACAACCCTTTCTTAAGTGTCTGCAGTATAAATCTTTAGAAAACACTGTGAAGACAAGAAACATTGCTCTTGTGTTCTAACCTTTTGGAGAACTTCCCATCATTTTCACCAAGTTTTAAATTGTCGTCAGCAAACTAGTTCAGTATGGAAGAGTCTAAAATTTGTTGTTTGGGAAAGGGTTAATTCATTCGCAGTGGGCAACGGTACTGACTGTAAAACATCAGAACTAGTAATGTAAAAATGGATTAATGAATGAAAAAATAAAACTGAGTTTAATATTATAAATTCATAAAATAGTTTGAAATAATAACAGTGAAATAAACTAAAAACAAAAGGACTCATTGTAGAACCACGTCCACGTCGTTGAGTCTGGAAACATTTTAAGGGCTAAAAGTTCTATGTACAATCATTTAATCTTAACCAATCGACAATTTTCAAATGGTCCAAATTTGCTGACGACACAAATGAAATTTGTTACGGGAGGGTTACCAACATTTTCTTCTTTTCCCTAAATATTTTCAATAACCTTATTTTTCAAGACCAGCAATTTCTTATTTTTTTTCACAAGGTTTCATTAAAGTAATGAAACGTAAAATTCTCTGTATAAACTTGCTCAGTACCACAGAGTTATTTCCCTTCTGTAAATACATGCTGGATGCTTGACATGTACCTACAACCTCTGTAAGACATGAAATAGAACAACACGAACTCGTAAATAAGTAGATAATTGCATATTGTACCATAAGTTCTTATTATTTTGGTTGTTTTGTGCCTCAAAATTCGTACGATGCTCATGTAATTGGTACGGCGTAAGGGGCACCTGTTGGTCCCGTACATGAATGTCTATAATTACCAATAACTTGACAAATATGAAAAATTGGGCAATAATATTGCTACTAAGGTTAGATTATATGTTTTTCAATATAAAAATACCAAAAGAAGCATACAATATAATTCACATTTTGGTACGGCGTGTTTTAATCCGTACGGCGTATGGTACGGCGTATTTTTCTGGTACGGCGTGTTTTAGTAGGACCCTTTTGAACGTATACTTAGAAATGATTCACATATAACCACAGCTAATATTTTTAACTTGTGATATGTATATTAGATTTTATACAGCATACAAAGTGTCGTGGCAAAGGGTGAAATTGCTTGTAACAAGGAGTTCCACCTTTTGCCACAAAAATTTCAAAGATTCTTCAGTACAACTGCATTGAAATGACAATGTAAGGAATAAATTGCGAAACAAAGTTTGTATTGATCACTCTAGTAACATGCGTAATGGATGCTTCGCTCTTGTATAGGTATAAAGCAATGGAAATCCCAGTGTGGTACTCGCAAGAATTCGTTCAGCCAACTCGCAAGTAATGTACAGATCATTTACTTGATATTTGCAAGAAGGGTACAGTATCAAACCGTTCGCCATGCAGAATTTCCATACATTTTTAGGTAATTTTAACAAATTTTGTCGGCATATATTGCCTGTTTTGTGAAGAGCATACATTTAGAAACAAAACTTTACAAATGGGTATCGGATGAAAAGACGGAATTACACATAAATTGCCTTGTGAAAACAGCATGTATAGTAGTGAGCAAAAGAAGTGAAGACGAGTATTGCATTTTATCAGCAATTACACGGCCAAAAATGGTAAATGATGTGTTTATTTGAAAGATACATTATTTCATTCAATGATGCAAATGTTTACAAGTTGCATGAAAGTCACAACAACCTGTCGATCTCAATTATTCAGAGGCACCCATCTGTTTTCACCAATCGAATCATGGAATTTCCTCGCAAGATCCGGTTTGGGTACAGTTCGTTTATATACTGTGTAATATAAACACAAGGAATGCAATGTTTCGATTGCCAGCGCCAGCACAAGACAGCCTTAGTACAGATAACTGTCCCCAAAGGCGATGTTACTTTTGGACTGGTCGCCTCTGGGTACAGAGACAATCCGGACAAAATCAGTTGAAAGTCCCGCACAGATTTTGTGCGCAAGTTTGAACTCTAATAATTTCCCAAATAGAGCACAAAAGTAGGATTTAAACATACCTGTGGCTTGCGTATTCAATATTCTTTCATTTGAAATACACATATTTTCAATTCAAACACTGATCGTGAGATAATACCGTGCATTTCATCAGTGACCCGAGCTGTTTACATTCCCGAAAACATTCAAAATGGCCGTCATGCACGATAAATTTCGTCCGTGATTTTTCCGAGATAAACATGTTGTAAACGACTTCTACAAGCTTTTTATGTAATGAATGGTTTAACAATTTGTTTTTGGTCATGATAAGTACTAAAATTTAATTGCATTTCACTGCAATACAGATAGAACTGACGAAACGGAAAGTAGGTATTGCACTCTATATTTGCTACCGGAAAATTTACGATGGACTTGAGACGGTACGGTGTACAGTAAATATCCAAATATGAAAACGATCACCGGGGCTTCTCATTATTGAGACTAAAGACAGCCTTTACCACCCAAAGTCAGCCACGAAACGAACATTGATCATAATTTCCTTTAGCCTAGCAATAGACAACAGAAAAATGTACCTGCAACATTCGGTGATTCCTCAGTAGACACCTTTTAACCAGAGATACCCGTTTTGTTTTTTTTTAGCTCACCTGAGCACATAGTGCTCAGGGTGAGCTATTGTGATCGATCGTTGTCCGGCGTCCGTCCGTCCGTGTGTCCGTCCGTCCGTGAACAATTACTTAAAAATTCTTCTCCTCTGAAACCGCCCAACAGATTTCAGTGAAACTTCACAGAAATGATCCTTAGGTGATGCACTTTCAAAATACTTCAAAGATTTGAATTCCATGGAGAACTCTGGTTGCCATGGCAACCGAGAGAAAAAACTTTAAAAATCTTCTTGTCCCAAACCGTAAGGGCTAGAGCTCTCATATTTTGCATGTAGCATCATCTAGTGACCCTCTACCAAAATACTTCAAATTATGACCCTAGTGTTGAAAATGGCCCTATGTTGTGGGTTCTTGGATTTCACATTGAGATAAAGAAGGAAATCTTTAAAAATTTTCTTGTCGCAAACCATAAAGGCTAGAGCTCTCATATATGGCATGTAGTATCATCTAGTGGCCCTCTATTAAAATACTTCAAATAATGGCCCTAGTGTAGAAATTGGCCCTATGTTGTGGGTTCTCGGATTTCACATAGAGATAAAGAAGGAAATCTTTAAAAATCTTCTTGTCCCAGACCGTAAGGGCTAGAGCTTTCATACTTGGCATGTAGCATCATCTAGTGACTCTCTACCAAAATACTTCAAATTATGGCCCTAGTTTGAAAATGGCCCTATGTTGTGGGTTCTCGGATTTCACATAGAGATAAAGAAGGAAATCTTTAAAAATCTTCTTGTCCCAAACCATAAGGGCTAGAGCTCTCATATATGGCATGTAGTATCATCTAGTGGCCCTCTACCAAAATACTTCAAATAATGGCCCTAGTGTGGAAATTGGCCCTATGTTGTGGGTTCTCCGATTCCACATAGAGATAAAGAAGGAAATCTGTAAAAAACTTTATGTCCCAAACCTTAAGGGCTAGAGCTTTCATATTTGGCATGCAGCATCATCTAGTGGCCCTCTACCAAAATACTTCAAATTATGGCCCTAGTGTTGAAAATGGCCCTATGTTGTGGGTTCTTGGATTTCACATAGAGATAAAGAAGGAAATCTTTAAAAATCTTCTTGTCCCAAACCATAAAGGCTAGAGCTCTCATATATGGCATGTAGTATCATCTAGTGGCCCCTTATTAAAATACTTCAAATAATGGCCCTAGTATGGAAATTGGCCCTATGTTGTGGGTTCTCGGATTTCACATAGAGATAAAGAAGGAAATCTTCAAAAATCTTCTTGTCCCAAACCTTAAGGGCTAGAGCTTTCATATTTGGCATGTAGCATCATCTAGTGGCCCTCTACCAAAATACTTCAAATTATGGCCCTAGTGTTGAAAATAGCCCTATGTTGTGGGTTCTCGGATTTCACATAGAGATAAAGAAGGAAATCTTTAACTATACTAGCTAGGGTTATGAAATTTCATGGGTGGATAGATCTCATCAAGGGGGAGTGCAGTGCACAGGAATCATAACTCCTGCTCCCTTAATTTTTAGCTCACCTGAGCACAAAGTGCTCAAGGTGAGCTATTGTGATCGATCAATGTCCGTCGTTCGTCCGTCTGTCTGTCCGTCTGTTCACAATTACAAAAAAATCTTCTCCTCCTAAACTAACAATCAGATTTCTGTCAAACTTCACAGAAATGATCCCTAGATGATGCACTTTCAAAATACTTCAAAGATTTGAATTCCATGTAGAACTCTGGTTGCTATGGCAACAGAGTGAAAAAACTTTAAAAATCTTCTCGTCAAAAACTAAGGGCTAGAGCTTTCATATTTGGCATGTAGCATCATCTAATGGCCCTCTACCAAAATACTTCAAATTGTGGCTCTAGTCTTGAAATTGGCCCTATGCTGTGGGTTCTCAGATTTCACATATAGATAAAGAAGGAAATATTAGAAAATCTCCTTCTCCCAAACCGTAAGGGTTAGAGCTCTCATAATTTGCATGTAGCATCATCTAGTGGCCCTCTACTGAAATACTTCAAATTATCACCTTAGTGTGGAAATTGGTCCTATGTTGTGGGGTCTCGGATTTCACAAAGAAATAAAGAAGGAAATCTCAGAAAATGTTCTTGTCCCAAACCGTAAGGGCTAGAGCTTTCATATTTGGCATGCAGCATCATCTTGTGACCCTCTACCAAAATCCTTCAAATTAAGGCCCTGGTGTGAAATTAAACCTATGTTGTTGGTCTTGGATTTCACATAAAGACAAGGAAGGAAATCTTTAAAAACCTTCTTGTGCAAATGGTAAAGGCCAGAGCTTTCATATTTGGCATGTAGCATCATCTAGTAGCCCTCTACCAATTTTCGTCAAATTATGTCCCTGATGTAAAGAATTTGCCCTATGTTGTGGGTCTCGGATTTCGCATAGCGATAAAGAAGGAAATCTTAGAAAATTTTCTTGTACCAAACCGTAATGGCCAGAGCTTTCATATTTGGCATATAGCATCATCTAGTGGCTTTCTATCAACATACCTCGAATTATGGCCCTATGTTGTAGGTTCCCGGATTTCACATAGCGATAAAGAAGGAAATCTTAGAAAATCTTCTTCTCCCAAACCATAAGGGCTAGAGCTTTCATATTTGGCATATAGCATCATCTAGTGGCTTTCTATCAACATACCTCGAATTATGGCCCTGTGTTGTAGGTTCCCGGATGTCACATCGCGATAAAGGAGGAAATCTTAGAAAATCTTCTTCTCCCAAACCATAAGGGCTAGAGCTTTCATATTTGGCATGTAGCAATATCTAGTGGCCCTCTACTAAAATACTTCAAATTATGGTCCTGGTGTGAAAGTTAGCCCTATGTTGTTGGTCTCAGATTTCACATAGAGATAAAGAGGGAAATGTTTAAAAGTGTTCTTGTGAGCACTCTTGAGACCACATTTCTTGCTAAGCTGAATTGAAAATTGGTTAGAATGTTTTTCTCAATAAAATCTCACATGAGTCTGCATTGAATGCTTGTTTGGAATATAACTTTGTCATCTCAAGTCGGAACGAATTCAAAATTGGTATGCATGTTTGTTGTGATATTACTGAGTACTCGGTTCAAGAACAATAACTCTACCTAGCGTGGATTTTGAGAAATTCCACTTTGATCTTTATTTTAATAGTATTGTTTGCTTGTCCAGAGTGGAATTTTGAAGTCTCAAGTCAAATTGTCTGTTGCATTGCCAGCCCTTTGCAACTATTATACCTCCTATACAACTGGTGGTGGGATTGCATATCTTTCGACAATTTGCCGCTCTTTTTTCATCATCATTAGCCCTTGAACCTCAGTATTTGGTAATTATAGTCTTTGTTGTAGACCTTTGCTGCTTAGTACTCAGGTGAGCGATATAGGACCATCATGGTCCTCTTGTTTTCATTTCTTTTTGGACAATTTCTATCCATGGAGGAGACCATTCGCTGACGTCACTGGATTCCCAGGAAGGGCCAAAAAGTGTATTTTCGGATTGCATTAGAGTCAAATATCTTTTCTTTAATTAAAAGAGAATACGGTCAAATACTTTTGTTAGATACTTCTAGAAAAATCTTAAGTATCATGACTGTGATGTCCATAAATATATCTTAAAAACGAAAAAAATAATAGTAATACGTAATTCGAAAATATGCTTCCTGGGAATTCTGTGACGTCAGTGAATGGCCTCCTCAATGGATAGAAATTGTCAAAAAAAATGTAAAACATGACGGATATCTCCAGTTAAAATGTGTCTACTGAGGAATCGCCGAATGTCGCAGGTACATTTTTCTGGCACCATTCCTTGTGTTTATATTATACAGGGCAGATTTTTTTTCATATCTGATAATTTATTTTGGTTATAGAATGTCAAATTCCTGTGATAAAATGCTAGCCAGGGCTTTTTTCTAAAAATTGGGAAGGGGCCTTGGCCTTTCATTTTTGGCAATTCAAGTGCGATTTTGGTGAAAATAGGAAAAATCAGACTTATTTTCAACATACATAACATCAATAAAACAAATTAATGGCAGTGTACATGTACATACAGTAAATAGATATCTGTCCCCAAAGGCGATGTTACTTTGGTAGCCTCTGGGTACGGAGACAATCAAGACAAAATCAGTTGAAAGCTCCAAACAGATTTTGTGCCCAAGTTTGAACTTTTATAATTTCCCAACTAGAGCACAAAACTATGATTTTATCGTCTACATAATTCCCATAAGGGCTCCACAGAGATGACGTAGCTCGTTCCTTGCGAATATCAGAACGAGGCTTCTCCTTGCAGAGTAAACTGTCAGTAATTAGGTTCAAAACAAATTAATTTAAATCTTATAAAATTCAGTCTTCTCAACTAAAAATTCTAAACAACATCCTTCAGTTTAGCTTCAGGAGAAGAGGGATTCATCAACGTATTCTTAGTTCACAAAAGGTAAGAGTCTTTAAACTTAAAAAAAAGCTGTCTGAGGGCTCTTTGTTTCCGAGATTGCATGACTGAGTCTGTGAATCAGTTGAAAGCTCCAAACAGACCCTTCATTTGAAATACAAATATTTTCAATTTAACTCTTTACCACACGGGAAAATTTTAGACTGGTTCAAATTGAAAGCATTTGCAGACGACAAAATAAAGGTGACTGAAAAATTGAAATTTATTCTCGGAAGGATAGAAAACACTGTGGGAAAAGGAGAAAATGCTGGTTACCAGCATTTTCTCCTTTTCCCGCAGTGTTTTCAAAAGGCTTCTTTATTAGGGGCGTCAAAAGTAGGGATTGTGTTGTAATGGGTTAAACACTGAACAGAGAGTATACTACTCAAAATTTGCTAGGGATCACCCGAAAAGATTCACCCTAAAATAACATATATCTGGCATGCATCATGTATGATTTTACAATAAGTTACATTGCCACACTGAGCAATTAAATGACTGGTGGAAATGGATCTTTACGCCTTTATCTCACAATGCTGATTGTTAAAGACACTGAGAAAGAAGCCTTCGGAAAACATTGTTGGAAAAGGAGAAAATACTGGATACAGTATGGTAAAGAGTTTATGCAAAACTGTTGTAACTTATAAACCCATACAGAAATATGGAAGTGATCCCTATCAAAGTGTTAGTAGTATAGCTTGTACTGTACGTGGTTGATGTCTTTTTTTATATAGATACTTTTTGCTTTTTTCAGCTTGATGCAGCTGAATTAGACAGCGAGATTTTGTCCCTGACCAAGGCCCAGCTTGCCAAACTATTCAAATACCACCAGGTAAATCTACAGAATTATCATGCACAGTGTTCCCACTCACGCAAAATACTGCGTAAATCGTGTTTAAGAATTGAAATTCAAATAATAAATTTTGGTTTCGGGAGATTTCATGTAAGAAAAAAAACTTTAAAAAAAGCCAATTTTCTGCTTAACTCTTTACCACACAATGATGACTTTTAAGGACCCTGAGAAAGAAGCCTTTTGAAAACATTGTAGGAAAAGGAGAAAATACTGGTAACAGCATTTTCTCCTATTCCAACAATGTTTTCTACCCTTCACAGAACAAATTTTCATTTTTTAGTCGCAATTATTTTCTGTCTGCAAATGCTTTCAATTTTGGACCAGTCTAAAACTTTCTCGTCAAAGAATATTGCTCAAAGTGCTTGTAAAATGACTCTAAGAAAGCATGGATAGGGGCAATGGCCACTGCGATATAACTGAAATATTGTTAAAATTTGTGTTAAATACCATGCAACTATCATTGGATTAAACAGAGAGAACAGAAGTGCAAGACAATTTTGGGATATTCATTTACAAGCATGTATGAGTTGTCTCCCTTTTAGCTTAGACAATAGAGGTTTGAATAACAGTGTCTTCTGTTTCTGAAAGGTTGGTAAAAAACTGCAGTGCCATCACCAACTCCTCATATTTTAGTATGGACAATTTCTAAATTTAATTATTCTAAAAATAAAATGGATTTTTACTAGGCTAGCACTCAAACTTTTTGAGAGCTTCTCATAATCGTGTATTTAGCCCTTTACCATAGAACTGAATTTTGGAAGGGTCCAAATTGAAAGCATTGAATCATGGGATTGTTTAGTAAAAGGTTTGATAAAAAATAAATCTTTGTGAAGTTGCCTTGCATTTACCAAACAACAAAATTAAAACAGACTGGTCCAAATTGAAAGCACCTTGCAGACCACAAAATAAACATAACTCGAACATTAAAATATGCTTCCAGCAGGATAGAAAACAGCTTGTTTTAACTCATTTGTCTTCATGTTATCAAAATATAGTCATTCTTATATCTTTATGCCAAGTATTGCGCTTGACGGTTGCAAGGTTGCTTAGATTAAGGTCGATAGAAAAGGCATTTCCGTGAGTTGCGGCCTTCCACGTAAACAGACTCGTCATTTCCGGTTTTTGAATCGATTATTTTTGATATATCCGTTATACACTCGGGTAGATTCGTATGATGATCATGCATTCTGTCATGTGACTGTATTTGACCTTCACCTTGCGTATAACGAGAAAAACAAAGGAAAATGTAGGCCTCCCTGTTGCAGCCTTGACTTTCAGATGGAGGTAGCGGCCTATATGCAAGTTACACCATATCCAACTCTAGCTGGAAACCAACAATAAATTTCTGTGACATACCGCCATTGTTTACAGCTTCGATCATCAGTCAGTTTTCTTCTGATCAATGTTCGGTTTCTAAGACAAATCTCTGTGTTTCTTTTTTTTTTTTCAGTAACACTATATATCAATAATTTATCCTCCTTTACACAATGGACTGATTTCTGTGCCTTTCTGATTTTTAGGCCAGGGAATCCCTCTCAAGGGATTCCCTTGCCTATAGGGATCGTAAGCTGCCTATTCAGACAAAAATGTTGGACGGTGTGTCCACTCTATATCGCTGACTCCGCCAAAATAACTAGTTTCCCAAGTATATACAGAGATTACTAATCACACAGTGTGAATGCTTTCCTTTCCTCAAAGCTTTCATCTGCAAAATGCCATGGAATTGCAAGGGTATTACAAGTGACGAGTGTGTGTTTTTTATCCCGTTTTTGTCATTAACACTGACCTAATAAAGGCGTAACCTAATGGCTTTATCCGACAGTTGTGTATTCTTACGCGCTATATATGGTTAATATCAGTAACGCTCTCTCTTGCACTCCGGATCATTCACATTCAGATATGGTGAGATTAACGAACGACGACTCTGCTCGGAGTTTGGCCATAACGTTGTGTTGACATTTGGACATGTGTGTCACAAAACACGTCTCCGCTAAAATGCGATTGTAACTTAGTAAAGCAAACTACATATAGAATATTGGCCCGTGTTATGTTTATCACTTTTTCTTATGTATATCGACTAAATCTAGGGTACTTCAGCGGAATGCTGGAGAAATTGGCCCCTGGAGAAATCGTCCCCAAACTGCTTGGCCCGCATTATGTTTATCACTCCGGAGAAATCGCCCCCTGGAGATGATTTCTTTGGTGAAATCGTCCCCAAATAAATTTTTAGAAAAATCGACCCCAACATCAAATTTCATACATATCGTTAATCAAGTTGTCTATAAAAATATTTTTGAAATTTCGTTGTCTTTAGTATGTACATTATGTGTATTATTTACCTTTATCCAAGAGTTATTTGGTAGTTTTGTCATTGTTTATACTGCCTATTTCACACTGATAGGATGTATTTCACACCTTTTACACCTGTCACAAATAGATTACACCTGTGTGATTCTTAAAAATGTCTTTGATCGACTTTGATTTGAAACCAAATAAATGCTTATAATTTTTTTCTGTAGTCGTTCGCTTGTCATTTAATGTATTTTTTCCATCTCTCTCTCTACTAGTGTCATATGACATACCTGTGACCAATACCATTTAGCAGGGGCATCAGTGTCTCTGACACATATTTCTAGTGTTCACTAGGGCATGTGTGCATCCGAATATTTCCGGTCCATAACTGCTACAATTGTGGATGGATTTCAAAATAATTTGGCACAATTGACCTCCATCACGGTTAGATGTGCCATTTGAAACATCTGATCAAGTAGGTTCAAGATTAAGGCTACATTGAAGGCCAATTTTTCGTCCGTACCATAACTCCTACATGTTTGGATAGATTCCGATATAAATTAGCATAATGCATTGTTCTCCATTATGAGCAGAAGTTCCCTTTGAAACATTTATTCAGGTCCAGGGTCTAGGTCAAGCTTGAGAGTCAAGTGTTCGCGGGCTTGACGCAAGTTGCCCTTGGACAACGATTATGAATTAGGATTAACGTCTTTTTATATTATGTAGATATCAGTATCGAAGCTCAAGTCACTGTGATTTGTCCGTAAAATAGGCACATAAAATAGGAAAACCGAGCCTAATCGTTTTCCTAAAACAATCCAACCTTTTTTTCAGTATTTTATTGAGAAAATATTTTGGCTAAAAGAGAATTTGCTTGTAACAAACAATTCCTCCCAATTTCCCCAAAATCTTACTTTTCAATATACACAAAGAACTACTGTGGATTTTCATCTACAACTTCCTTCAAATATGACCAGTTCAAAATTTCGTCGACTTGTGGAAGGTAGAGACAACATGACCAAATGCCTACATATCACTCCAATCTTTATTATTCATTACATTTTACCTTGATATCTATCTTACATGTATTTTCATTGAAATCAATAAAAATAAATATGTTCTTGCATCATAAATGTAAAAAATAAAGTCATTCAGGACTACAAGACATCACATGTCTCAAAAAATTTAGATAACAAAAGTTGGTATTGCGCCGATTGAATACGGTTCAATTTTGACTTGGGATTGTTTACAAGCACGATAAATTACTAAGTATTCTAAGCCATTAGATCAAGCAACCCATAACTATGAGCACATGCCTAGCTCTGGCTTAATTAGTTTCTGGCTGGTGCTTTCTAGTATCAGTTCAAAATTTCCTGATAAAACCAAGAATTCCAGGGGCTTAGTGGAATCCTCTTGTATCCCTGTCCGTCTACCTGTTTGTATTAATTAAAATTGACCTCATGTGTTGTTTCGTATCCTCAATTTCCTGGCCTTCAGTACTATCAGTACTTTGATTTAGCTCACCTTAGCACAAAGTGCTAAAGGTGAGCTATTGTGATCGCCCAATGTCCGTCGTCCGTCGTCCATTGTCCGTCAACAATTTCTTTAAACATCTCCTCCTCCTAAACCACTGGGCCAATCTTCATGAAACTTGGCAGGAATGTTCCTTTGGTGAAGCTCTACCAAAATTGTTCAAAGAATTTAATTCCACTCATAACTCTGGTTGCCATGGCAACAAAACGAAAAAAAACCCCGAAATCTTTGAAAATCTTCTCCTCTGAAAGTAGAAGGGGTAGAGCTTTGATATTTGGCATGTAGCATCTCCCAATGGACCTCTACCAAGTTTGTTCAAATTATGCCCATAGGGTCAAAACTGGCCCTGCCCCGGGGGATAACGCGTTTTAGCATGTTTGAGCATAGGAACAAAGAAGGAAAACTTTAAAAATCTTCTCGTCTGAAACCTGAATGGGTAGAGCTTTGATATTTGGTATGTAGCATCTCCTAGTGGACCTCTACCAAGTTTGTTCAAATTATGTCCCTGGGGTCAAAACTGGCTCCACCCCAGGGGTCACAAGTTTGAGCATAGGAACAAAGAAGGATAACTTTTAAAATCTTCTCCTCTGAAACTTGAAGGCGTAGAGCTTTGATATTTAGTCTGTGACATCTCCTAGTGGACTTCTACCAAGTTTGTTCAAATTATGCCCCTGGGGTCAAAACTGGCCCTACCCCGGTGGTCACAAGTTTGAGCATAGGAACAAAGAAGGAAAACTTTAAATTTCTTCTTCTCTGAAACTAGATGGCATAGAGCTTTGATATTTGGTTTGTGGCATCTCCTAGTGGACCTCTACCAAGTTTGTTCAAATTATGTCCCTGGGGTCAAAACTGGCCCAACCCCGGGGATCACAAGTTTGAGCATTGGAACAAAGAAGGAAAACTGTAAAATTCTTTTCCTCAGAAACTAGAAAGCATAGAGCTTTGATATTTGGTATGTTGTATCTCCTAGTGGACCTCTACCAAGTTTATTCAAATAATGTCCCTGGGGTCAAATCTGGCCCCACCCCGGGGGTCACTAGTTTGAACATAGGAACAAAGAAGGAAAACTTTAAATTTCTTCTTCTCTGAAACTAGATGGCATAGAGCTTTGATATTTGGTTTGTGGCATCTCCTAGTGGACCTCTACCAAGTTTGTTCAAATCATGCTCGTGGGGTCAAAACTGGCCCTGCCCCGGGGGTCACAAGTTCGAACATAGGAACAATGAAAGAAAATTTTAAGATTCTTTTTCTCTATAACTAGAAGGCAAAGAGCTATGATATTTGGCATGTAGAAATTCCTAGTGGATCTCTACCAAGTTTGTTCATATTGTGCCCTTGGGGTCAAAACTGGCCCTGCCTCGGGAGGTCACTGGTTCGAACATAGCAACAAAGAAGGAAAACTTTAGAAATCTTCTCTGAAACTTGAAGGTGCAGAGCTTTGATATTTTGTATGCAGAATCTTCTAGTGGACCTCTACCAAGTTTGGTCATATGATGTCCCTGGCGTTTAAACCGGCCCTGCCCCGGAAGTCACAGGTTCGAACATAGGAACAAAGAAGGAAAATTTTAAATTTCTTTTTGTCTTAACTCTTTAGCACACAAGAAAATTTTAGAATGGTCCAAATTGAAAGCATTTGCAGACTACAAAACAAAGGTGACTGAAAAATTGAAATTTGTTCTGGGAAGGGAAGAAAACACTGTGAGAAAAGGAGAAAATGCTGGTAACCAGCATTTTCTCCTTTTCCCACAGTGTTTTCAAAAGGCCTCTTTCTCCGGGGGCGTCAAAAGTAGGGATTGTGTGGTAATGGGTTAAACGGGAAGGTGTAGAGCCTTGATACTTGGTATGTAGCATCTTTGAGTGGACCTCTACCAAGTTTGTTCCAAGGATGCTGCTTTGGTTAAAACTGACCCAGCCCCGGGGACCACAAGTTCGAACATAGGACAAAAAAGGAAAATGTAAAATTCTTTGAAACTGGAAGGTGTAGAGCTTTATGATATTTGATTGCCCTATGTCCGGCGTCTGTCGCCCATCAACAATTTCTTTAAACATCTTCTCCTAACCCACTGATGCAACTTGGCAGGGATGTTCCTTGGGTGAAGCTTTACCAAAGTTGCTCAAATAATTGAATTTCACTCATAAGCTATATAGTCTAAGGTGAGCGTTCCAGGGCCAATGGCCCTCTTGTTTTAAATTTAACGGCGTTTTTGCTCATCGGCTGTAGATGGGCATCTTTAATTTGTGGTCAAAAGGCTTTTATATCAGGGTTGTAAAAACCAGTGATTGTTTGGTAAGGAGTTAATGTAGTGAATAGGTAAAATATGTTGTGAATCTAGCTACAAAGGCAAAATAACATCTTCATCGCGATCCAAAGATGCAGACAATAATGAGTGACAAGTTAATAATCAACAAAAATAATGAGAAAAAGCGAAGTTTTAAACTCTTTGTGCTCAAATTGATCGGTGGAATTCCAATCTGTCTAAAAATAGATCACCGTGCAAACCTGACATCGGTGACGTTCCAACATTTCAACGTCGGCAATATTTGACAGGTTAGCGGTGAGTGACTTTCAGTGTGACTGACACATTGTCTTGGGACAGCTGACAAAATAATTATTTTTTTGTAGACCAAAGTATTGGGACAGGAAAAAAATTAAATTATTTTTTACTGTCCCAAAATTTAAGCAAATTACGGTAACATTGGTTACCATAGTTTATTTTTGTTTTTCAGACCAATGTGTTGGCTACATTAGAACCAGAAATAAGTGCTGGTCTTAAACTGCTGATATGGAAGGTAGGGAAACAAATCAATGTACTTTCTTAGTAATATCTAGATTGTTTTAACCTTTAAAGAGCCTTTCATAATGTGTAGTGTGATCCTTAATCTATGATGTCCACTTTGCTTAGCCTCCATCACACTAATCAGTTCTTAGAACGTTCTACTCAGCCCGCCATAAACAAAAAGCGGGTTGCACTCAGTGTAACTTTAGCCTGATAATGTCTGAAGCCCCTATTTCATCAAACTTATACTTGCACTGAACAACAAAATTGTAAAATGGTCTGTAGTTAGGATAAGACATGTAATGTCAATACAATGCAGACACACTGCCAAATCGGTGCCTGACTGCACCACATCTCTATTAGGATTGAAGTATGACAGTGCTACTTGTAGTATGTCCATCTCCTTTTAAGTACTTTGTCACTCTGTTTAATTACAGAATGCAATGGATAGCAAAAACTTGTGCGCAGGCTCAGAGTTCTAGAGCACTCTTTCTGTTGTAACCTGTCCATTAAGTTTGTAAATAGGCTATAAAAGGTTCTTGATACGTCCACTACATTGATACATAGTTTAAGTTCCTTCAGCAAAATGTTTCAGAACAAAGTGAGAATAAGTTTTGTGTGACGGGGCTATTAGACTTTCTTGACAAAAACAACATTTAAACTGTAATTTTTTTCCTTCTAGAGTGAAATTATGTTCTTGGTTTATTTGGTGCTCTAAAAGTTAATTCATTATTTCAAACTTGCGATCCTTAGCTTGGCTGTGTTCAAAGAAAACATCCAAATCCTGCCATTTTTTGTATCTGATCTACTGTTTCGAATAAAACCAATAAATTTGTAACATTTAAACTGTCTTATGCATTTAGTTTAAACATATTTATTTTACATCGATTGAGAAACAAGTTCTTACAACTTATACCAATCTCTCTCGATTCTGCTTCCTGGGAACTACACCAGTACTCGCGCCGACTGTGTGGGCCAATGAAAAATCCCAAAGTTATGCATTTGACCTTAGTTATGGTTCTGCAGTTGACCTAAGTTATGGTAGGCCTAAAATGTTGAGTTTTGTTAAAGACTTCTTGCAGACCCTGTGTGGTTTTATTGGGTTTTTGCACATGTATGTTATTTTCACCTCGCCAGGGTTTTCCCTCGGGTTTGAAAATTGGGAGTCATTGTGACCCCCATCCTCATTAGTTGAGGGTCATTTCATTAATTTTGGGGGTCAAAAATATGGATTTCCTCGACATCAACTTCAAGCATGATTCATAATGCATTTTACCTTTAAACGCCAACTTCCAAGATTGAAAAGTCGGTCGATCATTTCTGACGGAAAGGCCGATGTCACTTTTTGACAGATCAAACATTTTCGTCTGAATCGCTGCTTGACGTGGCTTGATTGGCAATTGTAGGAAGCAGACGATAGAAGAATGCTACAGTTTTCTTCGTCATGACATTATTTTTTCGCTAACAGCACAGACCGGTAATGTGTACGTTTATATACCGGAAGTCGTGTAAAATATGCTATGAAATACAGAGAATCCAACCACGACTCTGACTGGGCCCATATTAACGACACATGTCCAATATACATTTCGGCAATAATGCATAAACCAGTCTTATTCTATAAATAAATTACCGGAAAACCATTTTTATCTAAAATAAACCCGGTAGTTAAAAAAAGAACGGTGTTCGTCTGACATTGAAGCAAGAACAGACTTGGAATTATGACTCTTAAACAGCATCCCACAAAATTTGTTTTAGATTTTACAATGTTTGCATTATTTATTAACCGTGGAGACATAAACTGACCTGATTGACACATAATATGGTGACAAAAGGTCAAAGAAAAACAGCTTCTTACAGAAATTATGGTGGTCGTAATTTTTTTCCAGAAATTAAGGTCAAATTTCAGGGTCATGTTGACACATTGGTGTACATTTTTCACACTTATTTTCACACTGTATCTACAGATAGTGGCAGTTACGTCATTTGATTAACTCTTTACCACACAATCCCTACTTTTGACGACCCCGAGAAAGAAGCCTTTAGAAAACACTGCTAGAAAAGGAGAAAATGCTGGAAACCAGCATTTTCTCCTTTTCCCACAATGTTTTATAACCTTCACAAAACAAATTTCAGATTTTCAGTCATTTTTATTTTTTCGGTATTTTCAGATTTCGTGCCAAAATTCAATTAAGCATAGTTGGAATGTCAGGTGACTTGCACGTGACTAATAACGCTTGAATTCCATTACATAATAAACATGTAATGATTATTTTCCATAATGTCTTCTTCGGATGCTATGTTTGAAGCTTCGTCTGTGTATTTCCTGAATGTAAATAAGTGAATTACTCAAGTAAAGATAGAACTTGTCTCCCGTTGGTGTTGACCTTGGCCGTAGTAAATCTCTAATTTCTCTTGTTGTCAGACGGTTTTCGAATACTGGGGTTTTATGGATGCAAATAAAAAAGCTTTGGGAGTATAAAGATAATTTTTTTGCATTTTTGTAAAATTTTCATCCCAAAATATGAAGAACCACCTTTAAAGAGTTATCTCTTTATCAAATAAAAAATAAATTAAGCTGTAAATTGAAAGCATTTGCAGAGGAAAAGAATTAACGCGACTCAAAAATCGAAACTTGATCTAGGAAAGATGGAAAACATTGTGAGAAAAGGAAAAAAATGCTGGTTACCAGCAAAATCCACGTTGTTTGGTAAAGAGATAAACAAATGATGAGATTTCTCTGAAAAGGTGGAAAAAATTGATGGAAGAGGAGAAAATACTGCTTACCAGTATTTTCTCTTTTTGTCTCGCAATGGTTTTGACGGTCGCCATATTCCTATTGATTGTCAATCACAAGATTGATTGTTTAGTAAAGAGTTAACTCATTACTAAACGACAAATTTTTAGACTGGTCCAAATTGAAAGCATTTGCAGACAACACAATAAAAGGGACTCAAAATTTGAAATTTGTTTTGTGAAGGGAAGAAAACATTGTGGGAAAAGGAGAAAATGCTGCTTACCAGCATTTTCTCCTTTTCCCACAGTGTTTTCTAAAGGCTTCTTTGACAGGGTCGTCAAAAGTAGGGATTGTGTGGTAATGGGTTAATGACTGCATTTGTCCACAGGATAAACCTCGAATCAATAATTCAATACAATTGCACAAAAACTGGCAGTTTTGCTGTAGAAATAGTTTGCAGGTAAAGTTTATCACATTTTGTCATGTATGTTAAATGTTAGCTAATAGTACGGTCACAAATCAGTAAATGCCGCCTGCCAGCTTGGTAACTGCCAGTTTTCACTCAAATTCGGCTGGTGGCAGCACAATGGCAGCACTGTGGCAGGCACAATCGGCAGGCGGCATTTTAGACGCCGCCAGGATGCCACTGAGTTTTAAGAAAAAGTTAAAATTTTGTCTGCCACTGGCCGATTTTTTTCAATTGTGCCTGTCGGGCAGGGGCATTTCGTAGTCATGCAGTGCCTGTCAAGCTGCAGACGGGCTGCAGCGCGATTTTTACTTGGTCATCACGGGGTTCGAGGGCCTTCAGTCTTCGGCCGGTGATCGGTAGCGACTAACTGCCACTCTCCAGCATCCGGCCTTCTGCCTTTAAGCTACCAATAGGCCACCGTGAATTTCAAAATATCTGCCGGCGGCAGGGTGGAGATTGAAAAGCAGATGGAAGGCGACTGTCGGTGTTGGTAGGTAGCAGGATGGCGATCTGCTGAATGCAGACTCTTGGGCCCCTGAATATAAATCTGAGGCTATTCACAATAAAAAATTGTCGTCATGGCGATTCTGACAGCACCATAGCGACTCAGAAACTTGCGTATTGCTGAGTTGGGCTCTGGTCTCTTGCGCTTCGGTGCTGGCGCTTTGTCCTGCCCCTAGCCTTTAGGGGGCAACTTGTTGGAAGGAAAAATTTCTTAAGAATTAGATCTATTTATCTAGTGGTTGATAATAATGATGAACACTTTGTAGTGATACGAGAGTAATCTAGCTTTATATATTCCCCGTAAACCAGCCTGCCGCCGCCAGATTATGGGGCGGGCGCCTGGCGGTGGCATTTCGAATGCCTGATCGCCGGGCTGTGTCGGGTGTAAATGGTCGGTGTCCGCCAGGTCGCTGGGCAGTGGCAGGTAAAATCTGACGGCTGCCGGCTTGTCGCCTAACTGCCACCGGCCGACACCCTGATGACGCCCCACACCCCTCAAACTCAAGAAACTGTCTGGCGCCACCCGGAACCCGCCAGGTGGCCTTTAACTGGCAGTTATTTATGACCACTCTCACCGATTTGTAAACAATTGGCCGGCGGCATGTAATTTTAAGAATCTACCGATGTCTAAAAATCGGCAGGCGGCTTTTCCCACAATGTTTTCTATCCTGCTGGAAACAAATTCCAATTTTTTGAGTTAATGTTTATTTTTTTCATCTGCAAGACTTAGTGCTCTCAATTTGGACCAGTCTTAAATTTTGTTGTTTGGTAAAGGGTTAAGACAGTAGCACAAGTTCTGATAGGCTGAACCTTTTGATTTTAGGAATACCTCATCCAGAAGACTGTTTAATCTTGTAGATTACCACTTTCGAAAGCATCGTGGCAAAAGGATCGATTACTCATAACAAGTACTAGTGTCTTTTTTTCTTTGCCACATTTTGATATGTGCATGTACTCAGGATTATGAGCCCTGCTTAAACCTTTACCAAACAGTCCCTGGTTTTTACGACCCTGAGATTGAAGCCTGTAGTTAAACATTGTGGGAAAAGGAGAGAATGCTGTTAACCAGCATTTTCTCCTTTTCCCACAATGTTTTCTACCCTGCTGGAAATAAAATTTGATTTTTGAGATACGTTTATTTTGTCGCCTGCAAGTGCTTTCAAATTGTACCAGTCTACAATTTTGTCATTTGGTAAAGAGTTAATTCATCTACAAAAGGAATTGATGCTGGCCAGCCTGTGCCTTCAAAGTAGTTTTCTACAGTTCAAAGGATCATTCACACATCCCCCACCCCCACCCCGTTTTTGCTACGTGCATGGCTCAAACATTTATATACTAGTATTCAGTATAAACCAAAAAGTTGGTATGACAAGTCATGTTCATTTACAGTAATGATCAAAGATCAGACTTCATGTTGTTTGCATCATGATCTTGACTCATACTTGTATATAGAAGCATCTACAACTGTTGTGCTTGGTAAAGGAAGAGTCCACAAATCAATATTCAGACATTTAAGTTAGACATGTGGCTGTCATTTTCAAAAGGACGGTGAGGTTTAGCTGGAAAACTTATATACAACTTCCCAATCACTCAATCTGTTTTCAGATCTACTGAAAACTTTGGCGATAAATGCAGGGCACTAACATTTATAGGAAACAAAAACTTTGTTTTTCACTAGTAAAGAATGCATATTGGGAAAAGAAACAATCACTTGTTTCAAGCAAGTGCTTTTGCCTCAGTGTTTTCTCAAGCTGTCAAGATTCAAGGTACATGTGTAAATACTTGTTTGTTTGTTAGAAAGGATTATTTTTTAATCAAGTATGGATTAGGAGCCGAGAAAAATTGATGAACCATCTTGAACCCTTCACACATTCTAAAGTTTGAACAACCCTTAGAAAAAAAACTTTTGAAAACATTGTAGTAAAAGGAGAAAATGCTGGTAACCAGTATTTTCTCCTTTTACTACAATGTTTTCTATCCTATCAAGGCGGAATCATCACTTGGAGATACAATAAATTAGGGTAGTCATCTGCAAATACCTTCAGTTTTATTCGGGTCCAAAATTTTGTTGCTTAGTACAGTCCTCATCCTGCAGGGATTTTACAGTAAAGTGTTTAGAATGCATAGCTGTTGAAGTGAAATGAAAAAAAGATAATGTCATTAATACAATTTAAAGCAACAAAAAATAACATCTTACTGTGAGACTGTCATCCTCCAGGGTGAAATCTGAATGTGGAAAAGATTTTAGAAAAGGGGCATAACTCCTGACACCTCTAGCTGGCAGATAGATCAGCTCTGGGTCACTTGACCTGTTTGGAGGCGGACGTGGTCTGGTATACCTTGATCTCAAATTGTCATACCTTGACGTTACTGCTTTAGATGGTGCTTTTTCTTTCTTTGCAATATTCGGTTCGAAGATATCACTGATAATAGAAGCGTCATCATAGACAGCTGTGATTATATCATCGGTATCCATAGATTTATTCGGATTGGCTACAGGGAACTCCATGTAGTGATCAGTGGAAAGGTTTAACTCATTGTCATCACTGACGCTCTCCAGTTTGTCTCCTGAAATGTCTTTAATATCTAGTGTGTAATCATCAGGGATCTCTTTATCAGAAGCATTATCTTGCACAATTTCAGAGAGTTCTGTATCACTAACTACTTCACGCATGTTTGGCTGTACTATTTTATCCTTGTTTTCTGTATCATCCTCATCGCTCAGTATTGGGTCATTGTGGTGTGAGGAACCTGAGGCCGAAAACTCACTCTTGCTGTGGTCAGCTTCTCTTCCATCTGTTTCTTGTCTCTCTTGAATGGTTGTGTCTGCTGACATTGAATCATCCGAGAAATCAGGTATTAAAGTGCTGTCCCCATTCAGAATTCCCTGACCTTTGACCTCAAAATTTTCATTTGGTTCACCTCTGTCTCCATCCATAATTCCCTGTCTACACTTTGCTGTTGATATATCCAAATTCTAAGAAACTCACAGACTGATGATTATCAGAAAGATATTCCAATCCCATCAATGAGCAGAAAATTCTAAATCCTTCAGCTCAGGTATCCCTGCACACTAATCAACAAGTTTATATCAATAACAATACACCAGGTACCGGCCTTTTTTTCTTTATTTTACCATGAATGATTCCCTGTGCTGATAATTTAATCTATATTTACATGGTTAGCGAGGCAGATTATTGGAGTTCGACTCACAGTTTTGTGTACTAGACGTCTGTCAAATTGTCACATGCAGTAGTTTTTAACTCTGATAAATTGTTACATAGTAGACTTGATAGCAAGCTTTTTGCTTTATGGTATAAGCTGAAACACGTATTTGTCTAAAGATTTTTTTGCTGTACCTTTTTATTATTCAAAGAAAGTTCCTGTACCATTAAGGACAAAAATTTTAGCCTAGTTCTAACTGAAAGCAATTGCAGACTATGTGGACAAGTAAACTCTTACTTAACCCTTTACCAAACAACAAAATTTTAGGCTTGTCCAAATTGAAAACATTTGCAGACGACAAAATAAAAGTGACTGAAAATTTGAAATTTGTTTTGTGAAGGGTAGAAAACATTTCTCCTTTTCCCACAATGTTTTCAAAAGGCTTCCATCTCAGTGTCGTAAAAACCAGGGATTGTCTAGGAAAGGGTTAATAAAGAAGACTTTATCTTACATAGTGTAGAAAACATTGTGGGAAAAGAAGAAATAGTTGGTTAACAGCATTTCCTCCTCTTCCCACAATGTTATAGTGTAGGAAAAGGAGAAAAAGCTGTTTACTAGCATCTCCCCTCTCCCCACACTGTTTTCTAAAGGCTTCTGATACAGTGTTAAAAGTCAGGATTGTGTGGTGAAGGGTTCAACTTGAGCTGTCACTGTGATACAACAGTCGTGATGCTGAAAGGGTAGTAAAACATCAAACATTGTACAGTTAATCAGCCCAATTGTTCAGTTCCTAATATTGAATCAATATTGAGTCAATGAGTCTTTATTACTGATTAGGCAGTGGTATTATTCCCCTGTGGCAGGCAGCCAGGTAGTCATTGGTACTCATTGTTGAAACCTTTAACTCAGTTACCAAACGACAAAATTTTGGACCAGACCAAATTGAAAGCATTTGCAGAAGACAAAATAAATGTGAATGAAAAATTGCATTTTGATTTGGGAAGGGTAGAAAACATTTTGGGAAAAGGAGAAAATGCTGGTTACCAGCATTTTCTCCTTTTCCTACAATGTTTTCAACAGGCTTCTTTCTTAGGGTCGTTAAAAGTCAGGATTGTGTGGTAAAGATCGAGTTAAATGGCTTTTCATGACTGCACAAAATGTGCAGCCTGATCTTTGATCTACACTGTCGGCTTTGCTAAAATTCTGTAGACAAAATCAATGGAAAATTGCACATTGTTTTGCTCATTTTTCTAGGATAAACATTTTTGTTGGTTTTAAGTTGTGCCTGAAGGGTTAATTGGGGAGCATAGCTGCTCCTTTTGGGTAATCAAGTATGCCTTTTGTTTTTCCCTTGGCGCGAGTTTGAATAATTGATTCATTGGAGTTCCCTCTATTGAAATGTGTTGCCTATTCTTATGTGAGTAACTCTTTAGTATACTAAAAAATTTTAGTCCTGAAAGAGCGTTCATAGGAAACTGAAAAAAAAAAATGTTGTTTAAAGAAAGGGTATGAAAAGATTTCGGAAAAAGGAGAAAATGCTGTTTTGCCTCAAATAGTGGGATTTTTTCCTTAAGAAAAAAAAGGTATGAAAACAGTATAGAGAAAGGAGAAAATGCTTTTTACCAGTATTTTCTCCTTTTTCCGTAATGTTTTCAAAAGCTATCCTCTGCAGAGTTGGCAAATTTTGAGATTGTCTTATAAGTCGTTATTTCACCTGCAGACTGATTTAGATGTTTTTTATACCATCTGGATCATTGAATATTGTCCACAATGAAGCAGTGTTTTGCTGAAAGCGTACAAAATTTTGATGTTTGATTGAAAAAAGTATATGTCGTGTGTGATAAATGGGACACCACAATAGACTCCTTACACAAACCCAAGAAGAGATTAACAAATGAAAAATGTGTCCAAAATGCAAATGAAAACGAAAATTGTCGAAATACACAGTTGAGAAATTGAGAAATGATAATGACAAAATATGCCTGTCTGACACTTTCAACAGAGAAAGGGACAGCAGTCTCCAGTTTTCCCACTTTGCACAAGGCTGACCATATCTACATGTCTATTGGATAAGGTTTTCAGTAAGTCTCAGTAGGAAGCCTAAAAGCTATTTTAACTCGTTACCGAACAACAGATTTATAGAGTGGTCCAAATTGAAAGCATTTGCAGACGACAAAATAAATGCGACTGAAAAATTGAAATTTGATTTGGGAAGGGTAGAAAACATTGTGGGAAAAGGAGAAAATGCTGGTTACCAGCATTTTCTCCTTTTCCCATAATGTTTTCTAACGGCTTCTACCTCAGGGTCGTCAAAAGTAGGGATTGTGTGGTAATGGGTTGATTGGAGGAGTTCTACTTAGGAAACAAGGAGTCTTACCTATTCTATTCATTATCTCTAACCACATGACTCCTATAAATATTCATGAGCTGGAAATGAACTGTAATGAATATATTATAAGTTACAATTTTTTTCTCGAATTGCCATAACTATCACATGACAGCAATAATCTTATCCTTCTCTAATATACTGTATTATTGTGTGCAAATACTTGTTGCAGACAAAATGAAGTAACAACAGAAAAAGTCTAGTCCCAAACCATTCCATATGTTGACGGCCCAGACGAAAAAGGTTTATGGAAACATTGTAGGAAAGGGAGAAAATGCTTGTAACTAGCATTTTTTCGTTTCATTCAATGTTTTCTATCCTTTCGCAGATGAATCAAGGTAATTAAGCCACATTGAAATTATTGTCTTAAAAAGCCTCCATTGGGATCGGTGTAAAATTTGTCGGTTGATAGGGATGAATTTCTTTATTTACCAAAACTGTCACTTTCAAAACTGTTTCTTCATCCAAATGTGATTTACACAAATTTTATTTATTAAGACACCTTTCTATAATCCATTGCAAAGTGATGCAATTATAACGAGTGAAGGATCTGGACCCATATTCACCAACCATTCTTAAGAACGTTCTTGTTCTTATTCTTCAAGATTTCCCGAGTATGAAAGTAACAGAGCTTCTGATTGGCTAAACCATTCGGTTTAGCCAATCAGAAGTTCTGTTACTTTCACATTGACAAAATTCTGAAGAATAAGACTAAGAAGGTTCTTAAGAATGGTTGGTGAATACGGACCCTGATTGAGTGTTTGCTAAGGGTGCAGTTCTATAATGTTGAACATGTTTTCTTTTCAATAACTGCTTCACTTTATTGACCGTTTATGCTCAGCTGTTCACCAGTCTATAGAATTTACTCTTCCAATAGGTTGTTCTAGGATAGCTGTGAACATGAGAAAATAAGGTATGATCTACAATAGAGGAGTCGGCATGATGCATTTAAATTACTTAACTCTTTACCACATGACAAAATTTTAGACTTGTCCAATTTGAAAGCATTTGCAGACAACAAAATAAATGAGACTAAAAAATTAAAACTTGTTTCCAGCAGTGTAGAAAACATTGTGAGAAAAGGAGAAAATGCTGGTTACCAGCATTTTCTCCATTTCCCACAATGTTTTCTAAAGGCTTCCTTCTCATGGTCGTCAAAATTTGGGATTGTTGACCTGTCCAAATTGAAAGCATTTGCAGACAACAAAATAAATATGGCTCAAAAATTGAAGGTTATTTATGGAAAGGTAGAAAACAATGTGGAAAAAGGAGAAAATGCTGCTTACCAGCATTTTCTTCTTTTCTTGCAATGATTTCAAAAGCTTCGTTCTCAGTGTCATCAAAAGTCAGGAATGTGTGGTAAAGATTTTACCCTTTACCAAACGACAAAATTCTTGCCCTTTTCAAATTGAATGCATTTGCATACGACAATTTCAGCATGGTTCAAGTGGTGTAACCGTTTATTGATAAAATAGAAATCATTGTGGGAAAAGGAGAAAATGCTGGTTACCAGCATTTTCTCCTTTTCCCACAATGTTTTCAAAAGGCTCGCTTCCAAGGGTCATCAGAAGTCGTCATTGTGTGGTAAAAGGTAAATATCTCTATTTATGACCATATTTCACCCTGCCATCTGTTTATGACCATATTTCACCCTGCCATCTGTTTATGACCATAATTCACCCTGCAATCTGTTTATGACTATATTTTCACCCTGCAATCTGTTTATGACTATATTTTCACCCTGTTTATGACTGTATTTTCACCCTGCAATCTGTTTATGACCATATTTTCACCCTGCAATCAACTTTTTAGCTTGCATACTCTGGCTGAAAACACTAGTCTGCTGCGTAATTCTTGAACCCCTGTATCTTATAATTATTCAACTTATTTTACACAATGTTTTAACCTTGATGAGATGGCATGCAGAACCCATACTTCAAATGCCAGGTTTAAAGGTCAAGGTAATAGAATAGGGTCAAAGATGTTGCCTTTCTTTGGGCTTACACTGCCTTGTTTTGTAGAGGGGTTATTACAGGATTATGTCCAAAGCATTCAGTATCCAAAGGTTTAAAAAAAAAAAAACCCTAAATTGTTGCAGTTACGTATGAAAAGATATGATATCATAGTAGGCACTTTTAATGCTTTGGAACAGAGCAATAGTAGAATTGATAGCTACATTGAACAAGTAACTTAACCTTTGTTAGCTGGAAGGCCGTTTTGGTAAGCCATATAATAAGGCAAATGCATTTTATAGCTTGATGAAAATACAAAAATCTGTACTCAACCCTTATTATTGCACTCGCTGTTCACTTGAATCACTTTTCGAAAATGATAGACAGAAAAAATCATGGACAAATACAACAGTAAACACGATTTAATTTCCTTGGTGGATACTTGGTAGCATGGGCATGAATACACAATCTATATTTAGCTTTTCAACATATTGTTTTAGTCCAAGGTGGCCATTTTGCTGGCTTTGAAATCAATAGCCTTCTTTCTATGATTCATCAAACAAAATAAAGAAACAAAATATTGTCTTTGAACAATACAATCAACTATCTGAACTTGATGCTAAGTGGACGATGTGTTTATCCGAGTGACCTTTCTATAGATAACTTGTAACGATTTGGCGTACATACCATCGGCAGATTTGTTCTCGATGGATATCTACCTGTTGCCGATATAAGAGTAGATCTATCCTAGTTTTTTTGCAAGCTAGGAATCGAATGATGCCAACATTTTGTGACCCTCTTGAATGATGTAACTGATGACGATGACCATTCAGACACTCGATTCACTGTTGGCATAGCCTATTTTTATGTTTAGGTTGCAATTAAAGATAAACATTCATCAATTTGTCAAGGTTTATTCGGTAGTTTCCGTTTTGCAAGTTTTTTTAAAGAAAAAGAAATATTTTTTCGACACTTGACTGATTCAGCGATGGAACTCTAAATATAGCCCATAAACAGCTTGCATAAAATATAATTGTTGTATTGGGTTGTATTGGGATTTAACGCCATTTTAATAGCTAAGGTAATATCATGGCGGTCGGTGACGGACATGTGTTTCCTGGCTTTCTCACACCAGTTCTAACACAACTTTCTTTACAATGCCACCAACTATTTTTCTCACATGCTTCAGCCAAATCGAAAGTAGTCCCATTGCGTTCATGGAAAAATGGAATGACCTTTTCTTCATCACATGACCTGATTCTGACCAATCAAAAAACAATTTTAGACAATGAGTGCAATTATAATTCTTTTTGTGTGGCTGCTGGTTTGGTCTGTTGGCTGTTAATGATAAAAACAATGCCTGATATTGATTGTGCCTAGTTTTAGCTCTACTGGCTTAAAAGAGTCACAGTGCCTTCTTAAAATTCTGTCTTACTGAGTTTAATCCTTTACCCCATAAGGCATTTCTATGGTATCTCTAATTGACCCTAAATAACAGCAAGGATGAAACCATTTCTTATGTGTATATGACACCTTTTGATAGCAATTTCACCTTTTGCCACAATGTTTTCCAAAGGCTCCTAAAAGCAATGCGTAGAAATGAGTATCTATGGAGTAAAGGGTTAAGCCCAGTTGCAAACATGTTTGCCTGTGTTTAGGTCTTTTTTTTTAAATCCTGAATTCATGATGTAAGCTAGACAATAAACAAAATCAATGCCAGTAGAGCAACCTAGACTCCCACGGGCCTCTAATTCAAGAGTGTTTTCAAAATTGTCTGCTTCCATCATGTTTCAGTAGGAAATGAGAAAAGCACTGTGAGGTATTTGCTTGTCAGTGGAAGGGTGTCTCTTGTCATTGTAGGGTGACTTCCTTCCTCACAGATATCATGGAGGTCATAATATATTAGCTATGCTCTATGAAAAGGTGGCTCAATGCATGTGCAAAAGGTATCGACTCAAGTCAGCCTGAGCTGTCTGAGTCTGACATGAGAGTAAATTTTTTGGTATTTGTCACTTATATACCTGCCCAAAGACCATTCACCTCTATCCAGTCAATTATCAGACTACAAGGTTTTGAAATCTGTACCCGTATTATGGTATAATAATGCATTGAAGAAATGCATAGAGCCTTCTTTTGCTAGAGCATGGGCAGGGTTTTCCCTCGGCTTTGAAAATTGGGGGTCATTGTGACCCCCTTCCTCATTAGTTGCGGGTCATTTCATTAATTTTGGGGGTCAAAAATATGGATTTCCTCGTCATCAACTTGAAACACGATTTATAATGCATTTTACCTTTTAAACGCCAACTTCCAAGATTGAAAAGTCGGTCAATCATTTCTGACGGAAAGGCCGATGTTATTTTTTGACAGACCAAACATTTTCGTCTGAATCGCTGCTTGACGTGGCTTGATGGGCAGTTGTAGGAAGCAGACGATAGAAGAATGCTACAGTTTTCTTCGTCATGACATTATTTTTCCGCTAACAGCATAGACCGGTAATGTGTACTTTTATATACCGGAAGTCGAGTAAAATATTCTATGAAATACAGAGAACCCAACCACGACTTTGACTGAGCCCATATTTACGACACGTGTCCAATATACATTTTGGCAATAATGCATAAACCAGTCTTATTCTATAAATAAATTACCGGAAAACTACTTTTATCTAAAATAAACCCTGTAGTTAAAGAAAGAACGGTGTTCATCTGACATTGAATCAAGAACAGACTTGGAATTATGACGCTTCATTCAACTTCGTACATTATTTAGATTTTGGAAAGTTGCGTCACGGATGACGTACTGTCATTTATTTTGGGGGTCATATGAATTAAAATTGCGTCAATGACGCAGGATTTGTGCATCATGGAAAACCCTGCATGGGTCAACTATTTGTTGGCATGAGATTTCAAAGTTCTGGTTTTCCAGCAGGTGTAGAATGGAAGAAAATGACTATCAGTTGACAAATATTAAAACTATGAAACAAAATTTTTTGGAAGAAATTTTGTTTCTCTTGGAGGGCAAAAAAAAATTGATGACTATTGGTGACCAGTATAACCTTCTTTTCTCAATGGTTTTTTCAAAAGTTTTCCTCTGCTGGGTTTTTAAAACTATGGATTGTCTTAACGCATTACCACACAATCCCTATTTTTGACGACCCTGAGAAAAAGACTTTCAAAAAGATTTCGGGAAAAGGAGAAAATGCTGGTAACCGGCATTTTCTCCTTTTCCCATAGTGTTTTCTGCTTTTGACAAAACAAACTTTAAATTTTGAGTCACTTTTATTTTTTCGTCTGCAAAATTTAATGCTTTTGATTTGGACAAACCTAAAATTTTGTCCTTTGGTATTGAGTAAAAACGTGGGGAGGCACAAAAGCAGTTTCCTCCGACATATTGCAGGGAGCACCTCTTGTTTGCCACCTCTCAGCCTAGCCTTTGCCTATCACTACTTTGAAAGTTCGGAGTGTTGTTGACAGACAGGATTGATAGAGGACATGAATGTTTCCAGGAAACGGAGCAATGCCTTTGCTGCTATTATGAGTAAAGGCATTTTTCAATCAATCTTTAACTCTATACCAGGCAATCCCAA
Organism: Tridacna crocea; assembly: GCA_943736015.1. Lineage (NCBI taxonomy): Eukaryota > Metazoa > Mollusca > Bivalvia > Cardiida > Cardiidae > Tridacna > Tridacna crocea. Next base: position 30,448,914 of record OX031072.1, on the reverse strand, counting down.
CTTTTAATGACCCCGAGAAGGAAGCCTGGTGAAGCTTCTGAGGACATGAATGTTTCCAGGAAAAACAGCAAACAGCAACAACTCTGTTATTAAGAGTATAGGCATTTTCGAATCAATCTTTAATTATGTACCATGAATATCAAGGGCTTTACTCTTTTTCCAAAGATAAACTACAGAATATTGTCCAAATTTAAAGTATCAATTTTTGCAAATGACAAATTCAGTGTGGCTATACTGATGAAATATATCATTTAAAGGGTTGAAAATGTTGAAAAGGAGAAATTACTGGTCACTAGCATTTTCTTCTTTTTGGACAATGTTCCCAAAAGCCTTTTTTCCACAGGGTGGTAAAGGTTACCATAATAAACGGATACTTGTGTACAATCAATCGTTATTTGTATAGAATGATTGTCCCAGATTCAACCTGACAACCATTACATCGCTGTGTTTAACCCATTACCACGCAATCCCTACTTTTGACGCCCCTGAGAAAGAAGCCTTTAGAAAACATTGTGGGAAAAGGAGAAAATGCTGGTAACCAGCATTTTCTCCTTTTCCCACAATATTTCCTACCCTTCACAAAACAAATTTCAAAGTTTCAGTCACTTTCATTTTGTCGTCTGCAAATGCTATTGATTTGGACAAGTCTAAAATTTTATCGCTTGGTAATGAGTTAATTACCAATATTTGAATCTGAAGTTTTGATTACCGGTACTACACTATGTTTTGCTGCTTGTAGTGTTTAGATGCTTGTAGTCTGATCTTGCTTCACACTCACCTCTGCTCAAACAGTATTAATCCTGTCATACAGACCCAACTAAATGTCATTTGATTTAACCCTTAACCCTTTACCAGACAATCCCTAGTTTCAACGGACTCCCAAGAAGTAGGCTTTTTGAAAAAGAATTGTGGGAAAAGGAGAAAATGCTGGAACCAGCATGATCTCCTTTTGCCAGAATGTGTGCTAGAGTATCTGATATCTGATATAATTATCTGACTGTCATTTGTGTCATTATAAATGACTCAAAGTGCTAAAATTGGATTCGTCTGAAACCTTGGCTATGCTTTTGAAAATTAGTCTGTTTTTTTTGTCTTAATACATTATCTCCCACTAGATGGCATTCTATAAATACTCATCTATCTAATTTTGGCATCCTGGGTACAGAACCGAACCACTTTCCTACGCGACAACCATTACTTTGAATTTCAAACTAAAATAAACATTTACTCAATAAAACCCTACCTCGTGCAATTCACTCAGCTATGATCAGCAGTCTAGAGAAATCTGGAGCTAAAGCAGGTCTCATTTCTCCTCATATGTATTGATAAAAGCTATTTTCTACATTACTACTTTATAGAGCGTAATATTACAGTCAGCCCGCTTTTGGGGCTAGTGATGCGTCATATAAGACAGTCAAATCTTTGAAGAATATGTCATGTGCGGACGTGTCTTAATAGAATTTTGGACAAGGATGATGGTCATATCAGGTCGGAAAGTAGACCCGTGGACAAATTGTAGAAAAACCTTCTTTGCACTATATGGGCTATGTGTTTGGTCAGGTGCTCATGAAAATTGGCCCGAATGTTTGTTGTGAATATTGAATTAGATCTACATTTTAATGATTGAAAATGTCTTGAAATTTCTACATCAAAATGAAGGATATGTCAGTCTACAGTAGATACAGTAGATACTTATGTTTTATATCATATGGCAGTATAAAACATAAGTATTGACTATTGACTGAATATGATATGTATATAATATTATTATCTTTGCACTTCCGTTTTTATGATAAGCATGTAAACTTTGGTGATGGAGGTATGCCAGGATTTTTGCACGGTCAACATTTTATTTGTATGGATCGGTCTCTTTACCCCTTTCCACATGGCAATATTTCAGACTGGCCTAAATTGAAAGAGTTCACAGACATCAAATCAAATGTTGCTCAAAAGATTGGTGTAGAAAAATTGTGGGAAGAGGAGAGTAGTCTGCTTACCAGCGTTTTGTCCTTCTCTGACAATGTTTTTAGAAGTCATTTTTCTCATGGTCCTGAAAACAGGAGATTGTTTGGTAAAGGAACAAAAAAATTTTACCACACAATCCTGTCATTTAACAAACCTTTAAGAAGGGCACTTTTGAAAATATTAACCCTTTACTCCATAGATACTCATTTCTATGCATTGCTTGTTTGTGAGGAGCAATTTCACCTTTTGCCACAATGTTTTCTACACTATCAAAAGGTGTCATATACACATAAGAAACGGCTTCATCCTTGCTATTATTTAGGGTCAGTTAGAGATACCATAGAAATGCCTTAGGTGGTAAAGGGTTAAGAGTACATAATGCTTGTAACAAGCATTTTTCCTTAGTTAAAATAACTTAGAATTAGTTCTTTTCCAAATGAGGAATTTTAGACTCTATCAAACTAAGAACAAACCAAACCAGACCACAACTTCAGAATTGCTACAAACTAGCTTTAGGTCTTTTATAGGGTAGAAAACATGGTGGGAAATGGAGAAAATGCTGGTTACCAACATTTTCTCTTTTTCCCACAAGATTTTTAGAGGCCTCCTTACCCAGGCCTGTTTAACCCATTACCAAACAACAAATTTTTACTGGTCCAAATTGAAAGTATTTGAAGATGACAAAAGAAAAGTAACTGAAAATTTGAAATTTGTTTTGTGAAAGGTAAGAAACATCTTGGGAAAAGGAGAAAATGCTGGTTAACAGCATTTTCTCCTTTTCCCACCATGTTTTCTAAAGGCTTCTTTCTCAGGGTCGTGAAATGTAGGGATTGTGTTGTAATGGGTTAAACTAGAGATTGTTTGCTAAAGGGTCAAGACGTGAATACATGAAAAGTAAAAAATTTACAGCATGTACTCACTGCTATGACATCTTCCAAACTGCTACTACTGCTGTGACTTTTGTCCAACTTTTTCAGTTCTTCTTCTTCCTGGTGAAAGAATAAGATAAGTCTCTTACCAAATAATTAGGTTTTTTTTACAATGACTCCTTTTCCTATTTTTCTATCCTTTGACAGACAAGTTTAGGACACTATTTAGGCTCATTTATCTTTTGCAGATACAGGGTGACCCAAAATGAATGCAACCCATATCATACCGAATAAAATTGTGACAAGTAATCCAATTTGTTTTATGTTGCAGATTCCACTAGTGGAGAGGATAACAACAAGAGAAAATAACAGCCAGTACTAAAAATGCCTTGGACAACTGAACAAAAAACATTTTGTGTTAAGACCTATTTTGAGACAAAATTGTTCAAATCAGTTCAGGCCAGATTCCGAAGGGAGTTTAACACTATCCTGATAAAAGTCAATTTTACTGATGGGCTCAGTTTTTGCATAGTTCAGGATCTCCTGAACTTATTTATCTATTCGTAAATCTGACTTATCAAGATAGTCGTTAAAGTTAAACTCCCTTCAACTGATTTGAACGATTTTGTCTCAAAATAGGTCTCAACACAAAATGTTTTTCATTCAGCTGTCCAAGACATTTTTAGTACTGGCTGTTATTTTCTCTTGTTGTTATCATCTCCTCTAGTAGAATCCGCAACATAAAACTTGAGGGTGAAAATAAGATATCATTTTTAGATTGTGAATCACAACACTGATGCTTCTGAAGACAGTATCAAGATCAGAAGTGCATTGAAAGAACAGTCTTATCTTGGTTGAAAGTTACTGTAGTATTTTTGCAAAAATGTTGAATTTTTGTGCTGTCTTCACCAAGGCATAAATTTCAGTTTCATTTTTTTTTTGTACAGCTTTTGACCCTATTCAGATTGTTGTTGTTGTTGTTGTTTTTGTCTACCATGAGGAATAAGGCCTTTTAGAACAATGTGGAAAAAGAGAAAAAAGGTAGTAAAAAGTTTTTTTTTCTTTTCTAACAAATCACATCCACAAGGAACTGCTTGTCATTTGCAGCCATAAGCTTATCTGTATTTTCTGTTGATAGAAATGCCTTTACTAAACAATATATCCCAAAGGACATAGTTTGATACTTACCCATATTGAAAGCATCTTGATTGATTGATTGTATGATATTTAATGCCGTTTTCAAAATTATTGAGTGATATCACAGAGCCAGTGCACTTATTCATTCTTTCCCGGAGTTTCTTTTATCAGTGTATAGCACAATATCCTTTCCAAGCAAACAGTGAGAGAGGAATGAGTCCTCTCGTGATGACTATCATCAATCCTCAGTGATACAATGTTTTTGCACCGCTCGAACGATCATTTTCACACCTTTCAAACGTTTCCAAGCAAAGGATTTAATCTTGCCAGCCTGTCTACGGTGTTGTGTAACAAATTACTACAAGGGATTTATAGCACAATATGATTTGAGGTGTTGACGTTAATGTATGATGGGAGGCAAATTGTGACAACAGCCCTTCAAATTCATTGTTGATCCTGTAAAGATAGTTTAGTAACAGCATTTGTGATCATTTGTGAGTATTTGCCGAATATAAAATTCGTTGTCTGCATGCTATCCTTGTATTGCCCTGGCCCTAGTGGATGCCTGGTCTTACAAGCAATTTCTTTCAAAAGACTTGTTCTTTACACACGTAAAAACAAAGGCTTGTTCGGCAAAGCTTCAGCATGTTCCTGGTGGCTTCTGATTGTTGTCATAGATGCTTCCGCCTGATTCAGCCTTCCGGTTCGGAAATTTTGTCCACGTCAAAATTTTGATCGAGATCAAAATTTGGACGGGAAATGAATTTCCTTACACCTTTGGCATCTTGTATGTGTCGTCATCAGGACATCGCCAGGACATCCCTAGTCTTCCGTGTGTATTCTAGAAAGCTTCAGGAACGCGGACAGCTTTCCTGAATGTTCAGAGCGATCATGGTATGTTCCCTGAACACGGGGAAAATGTCACATGACTTTCGTATCTAGGCTACCTACTCCCTTAACATATCAAAGTCAGTGTTCTGTCGCTTGCAGTTTGACTTTACACTGAGCGGACAAGTTTTTAATCTTTCCTGCACACAATATGTGGAGACAATAAGAAAAAACAAAAGTCAACGATGGAAAAAAAACAGGCAAATGGAGTTTGTTGTAATTTTAGTTCTTTCTTGTCTAGAGTGACATTATTTTCTTTGATACTCTGCTAATTTGTCGATGTCAGTCTATGGAACGAGAGATCCAAAAAACTGGTTGTCCCAAACGTTTCCTGGTGTTATCCTAAACGTGTCCAAGTTGTCCTGAAACGATTCGCTTTCACACCTGAACATTCGGTACCATTCCGGATTAATGTTTACGCGGACAATCCTAAGTGTGCTAGCAAGAAGTCTGGGACAGTCCGGGTATAAAAACATTTCTGTACTGAATTTTTATTTTCAGGAAGGTATGCCGAAATTAATTAATTTTTACCGCAAAGCTTCCTTGTCCCCTCCGCTTCTTGGTGGATGCCAGGCATAACAAGCAACTCCTCCCTTTTCCACACTGTTTCTTTTAGATAATTTTGGACCATTTTCGTAAAATTTAGTATTGTTTGCAAACTCTTTCGGTTTGGAAGAGTCAAAAATTTGTTGTTTGGGAAATTGTTAAAAATATCAGTAACTCGCTTACAGCAACACAATAGATATGAATAGTTATATTACCTCTGGTGTAATTTCTTTATCTGCAGTCTCTACTGTTTCTTTTGATGAAGTTGGAATGTCTTTTATGAGTTCTTCTTCTTGAGAAACATCTCTTACTGTATCATTCTCCTCCATGGTTGACTAGAAAAACATAGTTTGTTTCATTGTCTATCCCATCTTCACGAGCCAAGGTTTCGATCACTACTTGGATCTTACCTTGGCAGATTGAGCCCAATTTCGAGATTCCCGCAATAGGCCCCCTATCGGATGCTGGTTATTATCCCCCTTTACATCATATTTCTTACAACCAATAAAATATCGTTTTATAAACCACTTAAGAATACAATAATTCAACATGAAGCAATAACCACAAACATGCTTCGACATTCCATGGTCAGGTGCTGGGATATAGCCTAAAACCTCTGATAATTGATTTGTCAAGCTGAAACTTTCTGTAAATATTGTTTGTCCAGGGTTTTCCTTGACGTACGATTTTGTGCGTTTTGACGCACTTTTAAGGAAAATGACCTGCATTTTTTTCAGTAATGCGTGGTGGACGCACAAATACAATAAGAGGTAAGTATATACTTCTGACACTGTTACATCGTGAGCAGATGAAAAATCTGGAGTACGAAGGGAAAATGGGAAGAAACACTGGACTGTGTATCGATTTTACTAAAATAGCGTCGGTCTTTAAAAAGGTCTAAACTAAACCAGTCGATCTCAAATGAAAACAACATGTTTCCTGTCAAAATCGACGTCATTCTTGATGTCTGCAAGGAAGAAGAGCCCTTAACTCTTTACCACACCATCCCTACTTTTACCGACCCTGCAAAGGAAAGCTTTTGAAAACATTGTGGGAAAAGGAGAAAATGCTGGTAACCAGGAATTTCTCTTTTTCCCATCAATGTTTTCTACCCTTCACAAAACAAATTTCAATTTTTGAGTTAGGTTTATTTTGTCGTCTGCAAATGCTTTCAATCTGGATAAGTCTAAAATTTTGTCGTTTGGTAAAGAGTTAAACAAGGACCAGACGATACTGCGGCTGGTAAGAGCACCCAGAACAACATTTCAAGGTCTCGAGGGTTCACTGTAAATTAGCTATAGAGATACACTTTGTTATTCTTTGAAAACAGCGGCATGAACGCGACCCGCGTGTCAAAACACAAGAATCAAGTCATTTATCTAACTGGTGAAAAAAGTTTATTTTCGGCCGAAACGGATAATCTTTATCAAGAAAAATAACAAAGACTTCCCACTCTGGTCGACAGCAAGCTTTCTTCGCCAATGAAATGGTCGATTCCTGTGATAAAAACAAAATAACCCTTAACCATAGCGAGATGCTACACATAAAAGAACGCATACTTTCACAAATAGTAGCTTTTGTTTAAGTGATTTAGCAAATTACATTTTGTTGTGACCCCCACAAATTCCAAAATGACCCCCATTATTTTTGAGTAGGGGGTCACAATGACCCCCTATTTTTGTGGCCGAGGGAAAACCCTGTTTGTCTATGTTTTGGCAATAAATCATTACAGATCCTGCACGCATCCATGGAGGATATGCATGTTTAGCTTCTATTTCCATTCGAAAAGTCGCGACCTTGTTCTATTTTTATCAAAGATGGAATGCTACGAGCAATTTCATTAGTTGTGGTAAGAGCTGGCTGCATCCAATGAAAAAGTGTATCGAGGAAATGTAAAAATCAAGCTTGATCAGCCAAGGGTAGAGTAGCATAGTGGATCATCACCCTTGGCTTGTGAAGATGTGTCTACCCTAGAAACTGAAAATGAGGGAGGATTTTTCCTCTGCTAATTCCAAAAGATTGTAGAGGATTTTTTAAACTGTAGCCGGAAAACTGGGCCATTTTAGAAAAGAAGGCCATTTTAGACTGGGCCATTTTAGAGGAGGGTCTATTTGAAACACTTGATGTTAAGGGAGGTGACTTTAAGGGATTGCGAATCCTGATTATATCTCCACCTCAAATTTCTTCAGTACTTCTGCATGTCTCCAGGAATTGTAAGAGAGATTGGGGGCAATTTATTTAAGATAAATCATGTAATATGATAAACATAATGAATTTAGGTTTAATATATGTTTAAGATTTATTAGAAGGCAAAAGGGAAAAATTACATGTTAAAGGCAATATCTTCTTGTGCCGGAAGAGTCCTGCATATATCACTTGGAAGGTAGAGTGTTGGAATTAGCCTCAAGGTACTTGGTTCAATGCTCACTTGAGCCGCTTGGTTTTTCATAGGATATAATTATATTTTTGTCTAGATAGGTGAGACCCGTCTGGCCTTGTATTAATGAAACCTCGGACACAGAATCAGTCTTGCTGTGTCAATCAATCAATCAATCAATCAATTAGTCAATCCACTTTAACTCTTTAACACACAATGCTGACTCTGGCACTCCTGGAAAAGAAGCCTTTTAAAAACGTTGTAAAAAAAGGAGAAAATGCTGGTAACCAGCATTTTCTTCTTTTTGCACAATGTTTTCTACCCTTTCTCAAATCAAATTTCAGTTTTTGATTCACATTTTTATTTGTCGTCTGCAAATGCTTTCAATTTGAACCAGTCTAAAAATTTGTTGTTTGGTATAGAGATAACAAAATTCAATTACCTGAAAACTTGTGTCTGCATCTGTATATGCAGTCCCTGATGTATCCATGGAAATATCTTGAATATCTTCAACATCATCATTGTCACGGGTTATGATGATTTTCACTGGAACTCTTGGACTTGGTTCTGTTCTTGACTCTTTCTTCTCAGCCATTGATATTTTCCTGTACACTCTCAGTCCACTGGGTATATAAAGTTTCAGATTGCAGATAGAAACCACTCTTAACAGTTTTAACCGCCACAGTGCCAAATAATCCCAGGGAAGAACCTTATAATTGTAACACAAGGTTGTTGTTTTCCAGAATGTCAGAGCAAATTACACAGGGAAGATCAAAGATCAGATTGCCTGTTTTGTACAGTCTGATCTTAGTCTTCATTGGCTGCACAAGCACCTATAGTTGCAAAAAGCCCTAAAGGGTTTAACTCTTTACTAAACGACAAAATTTTCGACTGGTCCAAATTGAAAGCACTTGCAGATGACAAAATAAACGTTATTCAAAAACTGAAGTTCGTTTCCAGCAGGATGGAAAACATTGTGGAAAAAGGAGAAAATGCTGGTTACCAGCATTTTCTCCTTTTCCCACAATGTTTTTAAAAGGCTTCTATCTCGTGGTCTTAAAAACCAGGGATTGTTTGGTAAAGGGTTAAGCAATTTTTACAAGAGCGTGTCTCTTTATGTCAGGCAGTGCAGACAAATATCAGACCACACATATTAATGTAGTCTGATCTTGATCAACACTGTTTGCAAACAACAATTTGCTGCAGTTTAGCTTGATAATATTACCTTATTGAATACACTGTGCCAAGATAATGATTTTAGTTGATGTGTGTTTTTCAATATAATATTTTTTTTATATTTAGACAATGAGTTATATTTATGAATATTTAAATATTAAATATTTCATAAATGAGTTAACTCATTACCAAACGACAAAATTTTAAGCCTTGGTCACACCGAGCTAACGGACGAGTAACGGATAAAAAATCATCATATCCGTTCATATCCGTTTTATGTCTGTTTCTTATCCGGTGAATCCGCTTCTTGTCTGGTAATTTCCGGTGATGTCCGTTCCATCTGGTGCGAAGTTTTGAGCATGCTCAAAATTTCCACAGGACAAAATGGACAGAGATGTGCAAATTACAGACTGGATGATTTTGACAATCTATAGCCTAGGCATGTCATGTGACTGGTAAGTTCCTCGTACGTTGGTATTCGGTACATTTCTGTTTATCGTACGTTTGAAGAAAGTTTTTTCCGGATCTCATGCGTTGCACTTCCGTTCTAATGGTACAAGTTTATTATTCGTACGGTGATATCCGTTTTTAGACCGTTTATTATCCAGTACATATCCAGTAAACGTGCGTTTTCTCTGTTGTATGTGCAGCCACTTGTGCGGTTATTGTGTGGATTCTTTGCTCCACACACGGAACGCGTGAGCCTTGAGCGGCTGAGGAGCTGAATTTTGTCACCGGATAACTAAATGTTGCATATTTTTATCCGTTTTTCCCCCGTTACATATCCGTAAGCCGGTCTGACCAAGCCTTTAGGCTTGTCCATATCGAAAGCATTTGCAGACAACTAAATAAAAGTGACAGAAAATTTGAAATTTGTTTCATGAAAGGTAGGAAACAATGTGGGAAAAGGAGAAAATTTTCTACCCTTCACAAAACAAATTTTAAATTTTCAGTCAATTATATTTTATCGTCTGTAAATGCTTTTAATTTGGAAAAACCTAAACTCTTGTCATTTGGTAATGAGTTAACTTTATTGCGATGATTTACATTCTGTAGATGGAAAAAAGAAAGTGCTTTAATCACAGACTAGAATTTGTCAATGATAGCAATACCGTCAAACTGACCTTGACCTTTGAGCTGGCTACAATGGTGTTAGCAGGCGACATATTATCTGTGTTTAGTGACTTTTTGTGCCAGATTATTTTAGATTTTAACATGACACACAAATCTGGCTCTATAAACACAGTGCAAGGAAAGCATGGTAAAATCTTCGACAATCCATGCAGAGTGACGTCATTCTATATCGAGGGACGTCATTAATTGAGTGGGTTATTCAATGGAACATAATCTTCATCCACGTGTTTACTCCAAGTTTGAACTTGTTTTCCTTTCATTAAGAATTGGCCATGTTAGAATCGAAATAATCTTCTTTCTATCATGGTTTATCTTTCAATAAACCACATTGTGAGTTATGAGGCACAATAATTAAACCACTCAGGCTATTGCCTTTTCCCACAATGTTTTCTATCCTCCCCTAAACAAATTTCACTTTTTCAGCCACATTAATTTTGTTGTCAGCAAAAGCTTTCAATTTGTAGCAGTCTAAAAATTTGTCGTCTGGTAAAGAGTTAAGTGACAGATATAAGACCCCTGAATTAGGCAGCTTTTAAATACATTGTTGGAGATGGAGCAGTTTCTTATTACAAGCAGTTATTTCATACCTCACAGTGTTATCCACACTTCTGGAAATCTGAAATCTTATAGCTTTGAGTAGGTTTGAAAGTAGCCAAATGTCAAAATTTTGGATATGTTTGGTTTAAACATATTTATTTTACATCGATTGAGAAACAAGTTCTTACAACTTATACTAATCTCTCTCGATTCTGCTGAACCTGGGAACTACACCAGTACTCGCGCCAAATGTGTGGGCCAATGAAAAATCCCAAAGTTGTAGTTTGGATATGTTTAACCCATTACCACACAATCCCTACTTTTGACGCCCCTGAAGCCTTTTGAAAACACTGTAGGAAAAGGAGAAAATGCTGGTAACCAGCATTGTCTCCTTTTCCCACAGTGTTTTCTACCCTTCCCAGAACAAATTTCAATTTTTCAGTCGCCTTTATTTTGTCGTCTGCAAATACTTTCAATTTGGACAAGCCCAAAATATTGTCGTTTGGTAATGATCTAAATTGAATTTACCAGCAGATAACAATTCAAATGTGGTTCAAATGATTAAAGTGGTCTTCGAATGGATAAATTGAAAACAATGTGAGAAAAGGAGAAAATGTTTGTGACCAGCATTTTCTTTTTTTCCCATAATGTTGTCAAGAGCTTTCTTTCAGTGGTGTCAGTGGTCGTGAGGTAGAGCGTCGGCCTCACAAGCTTAAAGTCCCGAGTTCGATACCAGGGAGTGTGTGTCAGATTTGGGATTTTTTCATTGGCCCACACATTCAGCGAGAGTACTGGAGTAGTTCCCAGGAAGCAGAATCGAGAGAGATTAGTATAAGTTGTAAGAACTTGTTTCTCAGTCGATGTAAAATAAATATGTTTAAACTAAGAGCTTTCTCCTCCTGGGTCAAGACAGTGTGATAAAACGATAGTAATAATAGAGTGCACTTACATGTATGTCCAAAAGCAAGCTTTTCTTTTTAAAGAATTGTATTTAAACAATGGAGTTACAAAGTCATTTATTTAAAAGAGCGAATACACAATACTTTGAATGGAAAAGAAAGTAGAACTAAAAATTGAATGATTTCAATAAAAATATAATTGTTTTAAAGCTCAAAGCATTTGATTCATGTTTGAAACTTGAGAATGTTATTGTGTATATTTTATCCTTTGCCTAGCTCAGTTTTACTGAACCAAAAAGCTTTTGAAAAAAGTCAAGGAAAACGGATAAAATTCTTGTACCCAGCAATTTTTTTTTCATTTTCCTCTACAACGCTTTCTTCCCTTTAACCCTTTACCAAATGACAAAATTTTAGACTGGTCCAAATTGAAAGCACTTGCAGACAACAAAATAAACCTAACTCAAAAATCATTTTTTTTTCAATCAGGGTAGAAAACATTGTGGGAAAAGGAGAAAATGCTGGTTACCAGCATTTTCTCCTTTTCCTGCAGTGTTTTCAAAAGGCTTCTATCTCAGGCAAGTAAAAACCAGGGTTTGTTTGGTAAAGGGTTAAAAGAGACACTTCATTGTTTGATCCACATTGATTTTGTCATGTGCAAAAATTTTCTACAATTTGGACAAATTTTACAATAAATCATCCATTAAAGAGTTGAATTACATGTACTTTGCATACAGTGTAGAGTCTGATGTTGAAATGTTGAAACAATGCCTTATGTTTTTTTATTAAAACAAATTTGAAATTGTAATGATTTAAAGGTGGGTATTTAGAATTTTTACATCTCACCAACTTGAAAAATATATATATCACAGAAATCCATATGAAAAAATAATACAAATTATCAATAATTAAGATTCATAAAATTACAAAAAAAAATTTTTTTGATGGTATTCCCTTAAAAGGCTACATAGCCTCTTAAGGTATTTTTAGATTTTGCGCCAAAAATCATAAAGCATTGTGGGAATGTCAAGTGACTGGCACGTGACTCATAACGCTTAAATTCCATTACACAACAAACATGAAATGATTATTTTCCATAATGTCTTCTTTGGACACTATGTTTGAAACTTCCTCTGTGTATTCTTCTATGTAAAGGAACGAATTGATCATCTAAAAATAGAACATGTCTCATGTTGGTGTCAGCCTGGGCCGTAGTAAATCTCTAATTTCTTGTGTTGTTGGATGGTTTTCGACTGCTGGGGTTTTATGAATGACAATTTTAAGGCTTTGGGAGTATAAGGATGATATTTTTGTATTTTTGTAAAATTTTCATTGTAAATTCTGAAGGGCCACCTTTAATATATCATCTTTATTGACCTTGTTCACATAACCATCGTAACAATTTACCAGATGATAAAATTTTGGGCTGTTCTAAATTCAAAGCATTTGCAGACAACCAATAAAAGCTGACTAAGTCATTGCTTTGAATTTGCAGACAACCAATAAAAGATGACTAAGTCATGGCTTTGAATTTGCAGACAACCAATAAAAGATGACTAAGTCATGGCTTTGAATTTGCAGACAACCAATAAAAGATGACTAAGTCATGCCCAAAGAAGGGTAGAAAACAAAGAGGGGAATTTAAGGACAAATTGCAAGTTACCAGTATATTCTTCTTTTTTCAAACAGAATTTTTAAAAGCCTTTTTTCTAGGTGTCAAGAGAACTCTGGATTGATGGGTATAGGTTTAAGCCTTTTCAACATAATCTAGAGTTTGAAAGACCCTGAGAAGAAACGCTTTTGAAAGCATTGTGGGTAAAGGGGAAAATGCTGGTAACCACATTTTCTCACATTTTCTACAGTTTCTCAGAAAGTCTTATGATTTGAGCCAGACCGGTATTTGCAAAGGCTTTTAACCCTTTCCCAAATTTAAGACTCTTCCAAACTGATAGCATCTGCAGAAGACAATTTCGGAACTAATTCAAATTAGCTGTAGGTCTCTGATAGGGCAGAAAACATTGTGGGAAAAAGAGAAAATGCTGGTTACCAGCATTTTCTCCTTTTCCCACAATGTTTTCAAAAGCCTTCTTTCCCAGGGTAGTGAAAACCAGGGATTGTTTGGGAAAGGATTAATTTAGTCCAATCCAAAATTTTGTCATTTGGTAAAAAGTTAATCAATAATACAATGCAATACAATAAGTATGCTTTGATTTCTAGCAAGCATTGAAAACCACTCTAGTAGAAAATCTACTCATTTTGTGTTTAACCATTTAGCACACAGTCCTAGTCGTGAAGAAAAGAGCTTTTGAAAAGGTTGTGGGTAGTGGAGAAAATACTGGTAATCAGCATTTTCTCCTCTTCCCACAGATTTTTCGTCTGTTTTAGAGACAGAAGCCTTCATATTAGCCACTAGTATCAAGTGAACATGCTTTCAATTCAGACCAGTGTGCAACTTTGTCATTAGGTAAAGAGTGAACTCTTTACTAAAAGAAACATTTTATCTAGTTCCCTTTGAAAGCCTTTGTAGACAATAAAGCAAACATGGCTTAAAAAATTATTGTTTATTTTGGAGAGAGTAGAAAAAATCGTGAGAAAAGGAGAAAATGCTGGTGACCAGCATTTTCTCCTTTCCCAAAAATGTGTTCAAAAGCTTTTTTTCCCAAGACCATTAAAAGTCTGGAATGCGCAGTGAAGAGTTAACTCTTTACCAAATGACAATTTTTTAGATTTGTCCAAACTGAAAGCATTTGCAGACGACAAAAGAAATGTGAATCAAAAATTGAGAAATGATTTAGATAGGGTAATAAACTTGTGGGAATAGGAGAAAATGTTGGTTACCATCATTTTCTCATATTCCTGCATTGTTTTCAAAGGCGTTCTTTCTCCACGGTGTAGGACCGGAAGTGTACAGTGTTTGAGATTGTATGTCACTTGGGAGTCTGTACAGCGGTGAAATGTCACTTGGTCGTGAAAATTGCTAACACACGGTAAGTCAAGCTGGTGATTTTTCATTTGCTTTAAGAGTTACTATAAAACCTTCATATCCAGTTGTTTGTTTGTTAATCATAGACCATATCAAGAACAGTCATGTACTCTGAAAAGCTTTCCTGGAGATATGGGGATGCCTTGATCATGTAACCATACTAAAATACAGATGATTTTGCCTAAAAACAACGGGGTATTTTGTTTGATTAATCATCCTTAAAAGCTTTTTTGCTGAACGGAAAATGTATAGACAGTTTCTTTATTCACTTTTGTTTGAAAACATGTAAAGAATTGGTAACAAAATCGACTACAATCCTCCTAATAGTTCGTTTAAAATGGCATGTCAACATAGGGAATTTGTACTGTCACTTGATAAGCTGTTGTAGTCACTTGAGATCTACAATTTTTTATACAAGTGACAGTACAAAATTCTGTTGGTAGACATGCAGGAATTTCGTCATTTTAATCGCTTTTAAGGTCACAACTTGGAACTTGATGATGAAAAGAGAAAGCAGACACATCGGCAGACCTTTTAATGGTAGAAAGAACTCTCGTGTGCGCTAAAGCGAAAATTCTGCTATTTTTTGTACTCGAAAATCATTTCAATTTTCTCACATCAAGATGATCAAGACATTCTTATTGCTATAAGGAGGTTGCATATTGCACGATCAGGTGCCTGGCATGTTTAATATATATCAAAAGTACATGTGGATGGAAAGAATTCAATCAAATATAAAAATAAATGAAAAAAATATTAACTTCACTTACCATGGAAACACAGTTTTCTAGAATCAAGTGACATTTCGCCATTGTACAGACTCCCAAGTGACATACAATATCAAACAATGCACACTTCCGGTTCTACACTGTGTTTCTCAGGGTTGTCAAAAGTCAGGATTGCGATTGGTAAAGAGTTAACCCTTTAACACACAATGACAACTTTTAACACCCCTGAAAGAGAAAGCTTTTGAAAACATTGTGGGAAAAGGAGAAAATGCTGGTCACCAGCATTTTCTCCTTTTCCCGCAATGTTTTCTACCCTGCTGGAAACAAATTCCAATTTTTGAGTCACATCTATTTTCTAGTCTAAAAATGCTTTCAATTTGGACCAGTCTAAAATTTTGTCGTTTGATAAAGGGTTAAGCCCAAAACTGCCAGTCAGGTCCTTTGTGATTCAGTGGGAGAGGTGTTGGAGCAGTATGTTATAGGTCCTTGGTTTGATCCTCTTTTGCAGTGCTGGATTCTCACGAAAGTGTCCTTGGGCAAGTCATTTTAGAAACACATTTTATGAAGAATAAATCCAAAAAACAAATGTGTAAGTGAGCTGAGCCTGTAATATGGCTGAAATATTAGTTGAAGGGAATTAACTCATTACCAAATGACAAAATTTTAGGTTTGTCCAAATCGAAAGCATTTGCAGACGACAAATGAAAAAGGGACTGAAAATTTGAAATTTGTTCCGTGAAGGGTAGAAAACATTGTGGGAAAAGCAGAAAATGCTGGTAACCAGCATTTTCTTCTTTTCCCACAATGTTTTGTAAAGGCTTCTTTTCCAGGAGCATCAAAAGTAGGGATTGTTTGGTAATGGGTTAAACAAGATTCAATTAAATTGACCTGCTTGATTGAGGAAAAGAATTTATTCACTTTTTAAGAAAGGCTGAAAAACTACAATGGAATAAGTTTTGTGCTTAACCCTTTAACTCGCTATGTGGACTTTTGACAACCCGAGAAAGAGGCCTGTTGAAAACATATTAAGAAAAGGAGAAAATGCTGATAACCAGTATTTTCTCCTTTTCCCTCAATGTTTTCTACCCTTTGCGATACATATTTTAAATTTTCAGTCACTTTTATTTTGACGTCTGCAAATGCTTGGAATGGTCTAAAATTTTGTCATTTGGTAAAGAGTTAAAACACCTAGCCAAATCCAACTAGGTACAAACATAATTATACACACAATATAATTCAGTTTTTTGTATTTTTCTATTTTCAGTTTTCAGTTCAAGCCACGGAATCAACTCTTGGTCAGAAATTACTAAACTTGAGGTATTTAAATAACTATTCAGGATCATCAGCTGAATGGATTTCAAGAAGACAAAAAATTCTATATGCCTGCCTTTTGATTGGCTGTCCTTGGGTGAAGGAAAGGTCACATGATATTTTGAAAGTATTTGGTCTTCAGAGATGGAGAGAAAATGTATGTATTGATGAAATTCACGTTTTTAACCCATTACCACACATTCCCTACTTTTGACGCCCCTGAGAAAGATGCCTTTTGAAAACACTATGGGAAAAGGAGAAAATGCTGGTAACCAGCATTTTCTCCTTTTCCCACAGTGTTTTCTACCCTTCCCAGAACAAATTTCTATTTTTCAGTCACCTTTATTTTGTCGTCTGCCAATGCTTTCAATTTGAACCAGTCCAAAATTTTCTCATGTGGTAATGGGTTAATATAGCCATTTTAACATTTTATTTTTAGCTGAAAATTTGTAGGTGGTTTAAACTCTTTACCACAAAACAAAATTTTAGACTTAATCTTTTGAAAGTATTTGAAGACAAAGCATTTGAAGACAATAAAACAAGTTATATTCAAACATATAAATTTGGATGGGTTGCAAATATAGGGGGAAAAATAAAAAAAAAAAATAATTATTAAGTTTATTAACCCATTACCACACAATCCCTTCTTTTGACGCCCTTGAGAAAGAACCCTTTTGAAAACACTGTGGGAAAAGGAGAAAATGCTGGTAACCAGCATTTTCTCCTTTTCCCACAGTGTTTTCTACCCTTCCCAGAACAAATTTCAATTTTTTGTCACTTTTATTTTGTCGTCTGCAAATGCTTTGAATTCGGACCAGTCTAAAATTTTCTTGCGTGGTAAAGAGTTAAGAGACCCTAGCATAACTTTTTTGAATCTGTGTTTGCTAGAATCTCACAAAATATTTGACATTGAAGATTCCAGTTCATACGGCATATTTTCATAATTTTGTATATAAAAAATACCCACATAGTGTTGTGGTATATCAAAAACATGTAATGAGGTTTGGAGAATTGATAACTGTCGAGCCTTGATGAGACAATGATCAATTGTTACTACTGAGTGCGATATTTTTGATGTATGACAGCACTTTGTACCTTTTCTATTTATCATTCAATGTTTGATTTTACTTAGTGATGTGAAAAATATGTGCATTGTTTTAACTCTTTACAAAATGACAAAATTTTTGACTTGTCCTGATTGAAAGCATTTGCAGACAACAAAATGCATATAACTCCAAATTCAAATTTGTTTACAGCAGGGTAGAAAACATTTTTGAAAAGGAGAAAATGCTGGTTACCAGCATTTCTCCTTTTTCCACAATTTTTAGCTCTACTGACCGAAGGCCGATCAATCAATTATAAGCCAGTGTAGCGATGCAGGGCCATCATGACCCTCTTGTTTCAGAAGGCTTCTATCTCAGGGTCGTGAAAACCATGGATTGTTTGGTAAAGATTTAAGAAAAAATGATCTATTCAATTTAGCTGGATATGGTGTAGTTAAAATAATGATGTCTTAACTCATTACCACACAATCCCTACTTTTGACCACCCTGAGAAAGAAGCCTCAAGAAAACAATTGTGGAAAAAGGAGAAAATGCTGTTAACCAGCATTTTCTCCTTTTCCCACAGTGTTTTCTACCCTTCACATAACAAATTTTAAATTTTCAGTCACTTTTATTTTGTCGTCTACAAATACTTTCGATTTGGACAAGCCTAAATTATTGTTGTTTGGTAATGAGTTAAATGATGTTGACTACGTCAGAAAATGTGATATTTACATGCAAAAAATTAACCCATTACCACACAATCCCTACTTTTGATGCCCCTGAGAAAGAAGCCTTTAGAAAACATTGTGAGAAAAGGAGAAAATGCTGGTAACCAGCATTTTCTCCTTTTGCCACATTGTTTTCTACCCTTCACAAAACAAATTTCAAATTTTCAGCCACTTTTATTTTGTCGTTTGCAAACGCTTTCTCTTTGGACAAGCCTTAAATATTGTCGTTTGATAATGAGTTAATCAGTGTTCTACAAATATCAGTGACATATCAATTCCTGTTCATTAAATATCTCTGATATCTCAAAAAAAGATATGTCATAGGTGTCACTGCATGGATATTTGATTAGTTGAAAGATGAAGTCTGGTTCAGATCTGCCCTCTCTTCAAAAAGATACAAAAATCATGCTAAGAGCTCAAGCATTCAACAATTATTTTTGTAGATTGATGCTGCTACAAGATGGCTGGAGTTGTGCTTCAAGATCTCCACTGTGGTAAACTTCCTCATTTTCCTACAAAAAGGTCAATACCTCAGTATACTAGAGAGAGTCATTGGTATCCAATCAGTGTTTCCTGAACAACAAGCTTCTAGACAGGTAAAAGGCATTTTTTTTCCACAAATAGGCTATAGCTCAGAACAGTGGAGAGGGTCATTTAAACTGGGACTTGTTGTTACATTGTTGTATCACCTTCGACACCCATACACAACAGCCAACGCTGAATTTTTCAATTGCTGCTTTTGGTTTTCATAGATTTGTTTGTTTGGGTGATGTTGGACAGTTTTCAACATAATTTCAGTTACATTCCAGCAGCTACTACAGCTATCTATCCTGGAGTTTCTTTTTTACCTGTACTTGGTAAATATTTCTTCTCAAGCCAAAAGTTTGTCTTTTAGTAAAGAGTTAAGGGAACACCATCAAAATTTTTTTTTTGTAATTTTATGAGTCTTAATTATTGATGATTTGTATTACTTTTTCATGTAAATTTCAGTGATATATATATTTTTATACGCCCGTCGAAGACGGGACGTATTATGGGATCACCCGTGGCGTCCGGGCGGGCGGCGTCCAGTTCTTTGTCCGGAGCATATCTCCAAAACTATTCTAGCTAGGGTTACGAAATTTCATGGGTGGATAGATCTCATCGAGGGGGAGTGCAGTGCGCAGGAACCATAACTCTTGCTCGCTTAATTTTTGAGTTATTGCCCTTTGTTGTTTTTCATACTTGAATTTTGTCCGGAGCATATCTCCAAAACTATACTACCTAGGGTTATGAAATTTCATGGGTGGATAGATCTCATCGAGGGCGAGTGCAGTGCACAGGAACCATAACTCTTGCTCGCTTAATTTTTGAGTTATTGCCCTTTGTTATTTTTCATTCTTGAATTTTGTCCGGAGTATATCTCCAAAACTATACTACCTAGGGTTATTAAATTTCATGGGTGGATAGATCTCATTTAGGGGGATTACAGTGCACAGGAACCATAACTCTTGCGTGATTAATTTTTGAGTTATTGCCCTTTGTTTTTTTTTCATTTTTGAATTTTGTCCGGAGCATATCTCCAAAATTATACTACCTAGGGTTATGAAATTTCATGGGTGGATAGATCTCATCGAGGGCGAGTGCAGTGCACAGACACCATAACTCTTGCATGCTGAATTTTTGAGTTATTGCCCTTTGTTGTTTTTCATACTTGAATTTTGTCCGGAGCATATCTCCAAAATTATACTACCTAGGGTTATGAAATTTCATGGGTGGATAGAACTCAACGAGGGGGAGTGCAGTGTACAGGAACCATAACTCTTGCTTGCTTTTAATTTTTGAGTTATTGCCCTTTGTTATTTTTCATACTTGAATTTTGTCCGGAGCATATCTCCAAAACTATACTAGCTAGGGTTATGAAATTTCATGGGTGGATATATCTCATGAAGAGGAAGCACAGTGCACAGGAATCATAACTCTTGCTCACTTAATTTTTGAGTTATTTTCCTTTGTCGTTTTTCATACTTGAATTTTGTCCGGAGGATATCTCCAAAATTATACTAGCTAGGGTTATGAAATTTCGTGGGTGGATAGATCTCATCAAGGGGGAGCGCAGTGCACAGGAATCATAACTCTTGCTCGCTTAATTTTTGTGTTATTGCCTTTTGTTGTTTTTCATACTTGAATTTTGTCCGGTGCATGCCCCAGCTTTACAATTTGGGGTAAGACGGGCGTATCTTGCGACAATTTGCCGCTCTTGTTAAATTTGGTGAGATGTAAAAATTCTAAATACCCACCTTTAATGTCTTACTTACCTTTTTTCAGGTCACTTTTGAGTTCATGACCAGAGAGTTGCTGTGGCATGGTTTTTCTGTGAGTATAATTTTGAATATCAAACAGTCCTAAGTTTAAGCCTTTACCAAGCATCAACATTTTAGAATTATCAAAATTGAAGGTATTTGCAGATGATAATGTAAGTGTAACTCAAAAATTGAGAATTGAGAATCGAGGGCAGAAAACATGAAAAAAGAAAGTGTTAGTAACCAGCATTTTTCTCCTTTTTGCCACAAAATTTTCATAAGTCCTTTCCTTGGGTTTTTGAAACTAGGAAAAACACAACAGTTGAGCCACATTAAACCCTTTCCCAAACGACAAAATTTTGGACCAGTCCAAATTGACGGCACTTGCAGACAACAAAATAAACGTAACCCAAAAATTGGAATTTCTGTTAGACCTGGCCTACATTTTTAATCTCATCTTTTCCCATAGTATTTATGGAAATAAAGTTTGATTTGAAAAAAATCTGTAAATTCCATGTTCTAAAATTGGTCTTCCTACACAGTCTAAGAACACCAAAGATTTTAGACTTGCATAATTGAAAGTATTTATGGACAAAAATAATTGATGAAAATCAAACAATTAAATCTGGCTTTGAAAGGATAGAAACCTTTTTTAGGAAATGGAGAGAATACTTATAACCTGTATTTTATCTTTTTCCAACAATGCAGGATTGTTGAAACTTTGGATTAAATGAATTTCTCTTTTGATTTTTACTCAGGGTAAGATACATAAAAGGGTAACATCAGTAGAAAAAGAAAAAATAAGCTTGTTATAGCTGTGATGTAATACATGGGGAAAAGAAGTGATTGTTGTTATAAGCAACTGCTCCTTTTCCAAATAGTACAGTAAAATCTTGATAATTCAAAGTCCTAATTGGACGAGCAAAATGCTCAAGTTTTCACGGTGGTCGAATCATCCAAAATGTCCTTGGAAAAAAATGCACTGCGTTCAAGATCGGCAATCGAAGTCTACTTCCCAAGCAATGTAGCTTTGTATCTGACCCTATTTGATTCATTTATTTACAGCATTTGAACAGTATAGTATCAAAAGGGTTTTTTTCCTGTGAATTTTCCCGTTTTTATCATATGAGTATGGATTTTCAATTAAACATCTGAGATAATCTGGCCATTCTTTTGATTGTTTTTGAAAAAGTAGTGTTCAGTTATTAACAGAATCGTAAAATCTGCCCTTTTAAATGTGTCTCCAATAACTTTCACCCTAAAGAATAGCTTGTGCACGAAGTTGTTTGTGTAAGAAAATGGTAATTCTCAAATGATATTGTGATATGAATCTCCGTAGTAATTGTCGTAGGTTGTAAAACTTACAATACACCATAGACAGGCTAGCGACATTAAATCTTTTGCTTGGAAAAGTGTGAAAAAAATTGTTCGAGAGGTGCAAAAACATTGTATTCCAATGAACAGTCAATTTAAAGAAGGAAAATGATTACAGGGACAAACATCAGTGTTCGAATTATAGACTTTTTGAGACTCGAAATTACCGAGTTACTTTTGGTGCAAAAAAGTAGAGATTTTGCCGGGACTCTCGGAATTCCTTGAAAAATGCCGGGAATGTCCAAGACTCAAAACGAAAAGGTTTTACTGTACTTCTGAATCTGTTGACAAAGAGATACATGAAAGTTGTATATAAAAAGAATTTTAACAAATTGAATCTTTACTCATAATATAGATGGACTGTCTAAATCATGTGAAAATTGAAAGGTGTTTAACCCATTACCAAACAACAATATTTTAGGCTTGTCCAAATTGAAAGCATTTGCAGACAACAAAATAAAAGTGACTGAAAATTTGAAATTTGTTTTGTGAAGGGTAGAAAACACTGTGGGAAAAGGAGAAAATGCTGGTTACCAGCATTTTCTCTTTTTCCCACAATGTTTTCTAAAAAATGCTTTTTTCTCAGGGGCGTCAAAAGTAGGGATTGTGTGGTAATGGGTTAGGATCTATTGCCTGTAACTCATTGGTAAACATCGATGCTTTGTAAAGACTATTGTGCCAATCTCCACAGCGTTTGTCTTTTACTATGCAAGTTACTGGCCGTGCATTCACTAACTCATCTGTAAATTTTTTGCAACATCGACATTTTCTTAACCCTTTACCTGATATGCCAATTTGAGGCTCTTCCATTTCAGCAGCAAATAAAGATATGATGTAAAAATGGACAAATGAGGATACAAATACATGTATCTAATTAAGCGGAAAACTTTGTGGGAAAAGGAGAAATTGCTCGTTACGGCAAATTTCTCCTTTTCCCACAATGTTTTCAAAAGCTGTCTGTTGTTGATACATCAAAATGAGTATCTGTGGAGCAAAGGGTTAAAGGTTATTTGACTAATCTAGGCAAATTTTGTCTTTGAAAATGAGAGTTAGGGGCAGTTGACCTTAAATGCAACAATTTTGCATTTTTTTTTTTTCTCTAGGAATTTCTCTTCTTTGTACTGCCTCTGATCAATTTCCAAAGAATCAGAAACTTTGTTATAAGGAAGATAATACCTGCTACAATGCCATCAAGTCAATCTTCCAGTTCAGTGAGAGACTACACTTCTTGTGCCATTTGTAGAGAATGGCCAATTCGAGCACAGGAAATAGGATGTGTTCATGTGTTCTGCTATTTCTGCATTCATGTAAGTATCATTCTGAAATCAAAGCGTACTAGAATCATGTTAACCCTTTACTCCATAGATACTCATTTCTATGCATTGCTTGCAGGAGCCTTTGGAAAACATTGTGGCAAAAGGTGAAATTGCTCATGACGAGCAATTTCACCTTTTGCCACTATGTTTTGTATGCTATTAGAAGGTGTCATATACACATAAGAAACGGCTTCATCCTTGCTGTTATTTAGGGTCAATTAGAGATACCATAGAAATGCCTTATGGGGTAAAGGGTTAATTTGTAACACAAAAAAGTCATGTTGATTTGCACACAGTGTAGAGTAAGATCAGACTGCTTTCAATGCAAACAGTGTAGGTTTATTCTTACCAAATGTTGAAATAATAGACATGTATGAGAAAGAGTCAGGAACTGCCTGCAGGTAGAAAGTGAAGTATGTGAGAATTTTGTAGTGTTATTATCCCCCGCCGAAAATGCAGCAGGGATATGGTAATAGTCTCTGTCCGTCCTTCCTTTCCACATTTTTGTCCGGAGCATATCTCCAAAGTATTTTGAGATATCAACTTCAAACTTCACAAGTGGATAGATCTCAGTAAGGAGGCGTGCAGTGTGCAAGAACCAGTACTCTATCTTCAGTATTTATGGAGTTATTGCCCTTTGTACATTCTTTTTCTGGAATTTTTGTCAGGAGCATATCTCCAAAAGTATGAAAGCTAAGAACTTGAAACTTCACATACATATAGAACTCATTGAGGAGGCTTGCAGTGCACAAGATCCATTACTCTGTCGTCAGTATTTTTGGAGTTATTGCCCTTTGTACATTTTCACTTTGAATTTTTTTCCGGAGCATATCTCCAAAAGTATAAAAGCTAGGAACTTGAAACTTCACACATATATAGAACTCATTGAGGAGCAGTGCAGTGCACAACAACCATAACTCTGTCTTCAGTATTTTTTGAGTTATTGCCCTTTTTAAATTTTAACTTTATATTTTTTGTTTATAGTTAGAATTAACCTTTATGCAATTTTATTTCTTATGTTAACCATCAAAGCACTTTTCACACTGTTGGCTCTATAGTTAGTGTAGATCAAGATCAGACTGCACAAAACATGCCTACTTCTGCTGTAAAGTGGCTTCAAACCCAGTTGCATGAGCACCTCCCCCTTTCTACGTGTGTATGTTTTTGTCTTTTCCATTTTGAATCACAAATTCATATTGTATACTAGCAAAAAAGTGAGTCTAAAAGACAAGTTCTTTATGTTCTCTTGCTTACAGTGAAGTGGAAAAAGGAGTGTTTTTGAAAGACCTTATTGAATTCAAGTGTAAGCTTTGCAATTCTTGATCACAAATTATTTGTAGTGATTTTGTATGTTATGATTTTTATTTGCAGAGTCATTTAAAAGCAGATCCCAGTTTTTGTTGCCCAGCTTGTGGACTTGGAATAGATGATTTATCCAGTATCTCACCAGTTAAAGTTGTTACAGAGGACAGAGATGATAGATAGCACAACGATTTTGTTCCAGCTTTTACTATCAGTATTCACATATTTAAGCATTTGTCTCTTTATCTTAGATTATAATTGAGGAATGGTTACTGTATACATATATTATACCAAATGGGTGGAAAAATTTGTTAAATATACAGATATTTTGTGCACTGAAATGTATGTGAATTTGACATATGGTTTTTTTTTTTGGTACACTTTCGGTAAAATATGCCAGCAGAAGGGTTTTCAATTTTTTTCAAATTTGTGAAATCGGGAATACTTTCATGTCGCAAAAAAATAAAACTTAGCAGAGTGCACAAGAAATTGCTAACAGAAAGATGGACAGGGCTATAACACAATACGACCCCTCGGGCATATTGGCCCTTTCTGATTTATATTATCCGTTAGTGGTGCAAAGCCTGAATTGGCAAGCATTACATATATATATTTTTTTTTTTTACAAATAAAAACATCTGTTCGGGATACCCACAAAAGCTTCATAAAGAACAAAAGAAGTTGAAAAAATGTTATTGAATAATTGGGCACAGCTTATTTTCACATATACAAAGTAATCTACCGACAACATGGCAAAGATGGGCTGCTGCCAACAAGTAAATGGCAAGCACCAAGAATAATACCTCAAACTGATGAACAGACAATTAAAGTACTGTTTACTGATCCTAGGAAAACAGATAAGAAAAAGTACAAGTTATAGCTTAAAAAACTACTCAGTCGAAACTGTCAATATTCACCACAAAAAACTAACAATGACTAAACACCACTGAAAATGTTCACTGCTGCCCATTAGGCCAGGAAAGGTTACTGACAGCCAAGCTGATGAAGACTCTATTGCAGAACCAAAACGAAGACTGTCATTAGTATTGACTCAAAAACAAAGAAGTTAAGAAAGTGGGTGGTGGTGACAGTGATGGTGAACATATGAAACAGTCATTAACATCTATGTCATTAGCACCACAATATAGTAAAACATACTCTATCTGGTGACCAACCCTTCGTTTGACTTTCTTAGTCTTACTTTAAGATTTGATGATAGATGCCTAAACACACAGATCTTAATTTTGTTGCTACTTCTACCTAACTTTTGTTAAAAGGAAGAGCCCCTTGAAAACTTCCATCCGAAAGAGAGATTTTATCATCACAATTCATTTTTGATCCTAGTTCAAGGACTTTATCTCTTTCTCATGATCTATAGTGTAATGGGGTCTCCAAAATAGCATGAAATGTACTAACCAACAAACCAATGAAAGAAGCTAAATCTCTTGTCACAGCAGTTCTAGAACTGAGTAATGAATGTGCTTTTACAATTATTTTTGTACTTTCCCTTCTGTCAAATAGACTTTGAAATTTACAGAATCAATAATGAACCAAAAAAATATTTTCTGAGTTGGCACTAGAACTGATTTCTTTTCATTTATCGTAAAACCTAAGGATTGACATTTATCGTAAAACCTAAGGATTGAAGGGTACTAGTTATTGTGTCAGTATTAGTCTTACAAATAAGTTTGTTACGATTCATGTTCAAAGAATCATCAATATAATAGGAACATCTTATCCCTTGTTGCCTAAACCAGGTTAAAACTGGCTTTAACACTTTGGTAAAAACAAAAGGGGCTGATTTTAAGCCAAAACAAAGACAAGTAAATTTATACAAAACTTGATTCTATGAAAACTTTAGATATTTCTGATGAGTCTCATGGATAGGGATGGAAAAATATGCTTGTTCCATATCTAATAAGGTCATATAGTCGTTTTTTGCAAAAGATCTAACACCACCTTAAAAGTTTCTTGTTTGAAATGATGGTAGTGAACGAAATTATTGAAAAATTTTAAGTTAATTACTGGTTTGAACTTTCCATTCAGCTTTGGTACAATAAATATTGTGGATATATATTCATCTTTTTCCATGACAGCAGGGTACAATAGCCCCAATACTAAGTAATTTCTTTACCTCATTATCAACAATTCCATATTGGTCATCATTAAATGGAATTTCGTTAGGTATTATCCTTTGAAAAGACTTTTGATCAAATTGAATATGATAACCTGACACAGTGTCTAGTACCCATTCATCATTGTTTAACCCTTTACTCCACAGATACTCATTTCTACACATTGCTTGTAGAAGCCTTTGGAAAACATCGTGGCAAAAGGTGAAATTGCTCGTGACTAGCAATTTCACCTTTTGTCACAATGTTTTCTATGCTATCAAAAGGTGTCATATGGCTTCATCCTTGCTGTTATTTAGGGTCACTTAGAGCTACCATAGAAATGCCTCATGGGGTAAAGAGTTAACATTTTCCATGTATCCAAACATTTTCTAACTTTACCTACCACTGAATCAGAATTTATTTGTCGTTTGGGGATTTTTCACTTGCACCTCCTTGTCGGGAGAATTTGGCTCTATATGGTCGGGAAGACCCTCTCTGACTATATGGCTGATACCTGTTGCCATAGGCACTGTTAGTCGGATTGTAGGAGTTTCCATAACCCCTTTTATATTGCAGCTGACTCCTTCCTGAGCGTCCAGGCCACCCTGATCTGTACTGATAATTGTGTCTCTACCGACATTTGCTAGAGTCACATGACTTGATCTCTTTTGAGATGTCATCACCGAATAGTTGTGTTGTAATGGGCATTGAAATGTTACACAAGCTGTGATATTTCTTCTTAAGATTTGGCCTGATATTGTACCTTCTTCTAACCGAGAGGTTGTATTGAACTTGACCAATAAGAGTAAAGATATCCGAAACTAAAGTTTTGGCTTCTTTGCTTAGAGACTTCTTAAAAGTTCCAGCCAGTTTAATGACAGATACTATGGCTGTAGCTACAATGTTCTGTACATCAGACATGTATTTGTCTTGAGTGTGCACCTTACGATCAAGTATCTTCCAAACTTCATTGTTCACAAGCGGTGGCCCCGCTTTATCTACATTTTCAGGAATCTTATGTCTAGCCATAATCTCTTCAAGTTCACATTGTGATGTGCAGGTGACATTCACCAAATTTGCAAGAGAATTTGATATGGGCTTGTCTTTTTCACTTGTTTTTAGACGAGGCGGACGCCAATAATCTTCATCATGTGAAGAATCTGTACCAAAGAGCTCTTTCCCAATATTTCCTGCAAAATTTTTGGACAGACTTGGCAATTCAGTATCTGATGATTCATTTCTCTCCATACATACTTCATCCTGATCAGAGAACATATCGGGGTACCAGTTTTCTTTGTCTAACAAACCAAGTTTTTTTTTAACATGCAAATGTCCTTTTGTGACAATTTTTCTAAGGCTAAACAGACTTGGCTTTTTTACCGAACATTTGTTTCTGCTTAGATTTTTTGGAGTTTTTTTAGCTCACCTGAGAGCTCAAGGTGAGCTATTGTGATCGATCAGTGTCTGTCGTCCATCTGTCTGTCCGTCCGTCCTTCCGTTCACAATTACGAAAAAATCTTCTCCTCCTAAACTAACGATCAGATTTCTGTTAAACTTCACAGAAATGATCCCTAGGTGATGCACTTTCAAAAGACTTCAAAGATTTGAATTCCACGAAGAACTTTGGTTGCCATGGCAACTGAATGAAAAAACTTTAAAAATCTTCTCGTCCAAAACTGTAAGGGCTAGAGCTTTCATATTTGGCATGTAGCATCATCTAATGGCCCTCTACTAAAGTACGTTATATCATGGCTCTAGCGTTGAAATTGGCCCTATGTTGTGGGTTCTCAGATTTTACATAGAGATAAAGAAGGAAATCTTAGAAAATCCTCTTGTCCCAAACCGTAAGGGCTAGAGCTCTCATATTTGGCATGTAGCATCATCTAGTAGCCCTCTACTAAAATGCTTCAAATTATCACCCTCGTGCGGAAATTGGCACTATGTTGTGGGGTCTCGGATTTCATAAAAAGATGAAGAAGGAAATCTTAGAAAATTTTCTTCTCCCAAACCGTAAGGGCAAGAGCTTTCATATTTGGCATGCAGCATCATCTGGTGGCCCTCTACCAAAATACTTCAAATTATGGTCCTGGTGTGAAAATTAAACCTATGTTGTTGGTCTTGGATTTCACGTAGAGACAATGAAGGAAATCTTTAAACGCCTTCTGGTCCAAATAGTAATGGCTATAGCTTTCATATTTGGCTGTAGCATTATCTAGTGGCCCTCTACCAAAATACTTCAAATTATGTCTCTGACGTAAAGAACTGGCTCTATGTTGTGGATTTTGAATTTCACATAGTGATAAAGAAGGAAATCTTTAAAAAATCTTTTTGTCCCAAATGGTAATGGCCAGAGCTTTCATATTTGGCATATAGCATCATGTAGTGGCCCTCTACCAACATACCTCAAATTATTACCCTAGTGATGAAAATGGCCTTATGTTGTGGGTTCTCAGATTTCACAAAGCGATAAAGAAGGAATTCTTAGAAAATCTTCTTCTCCCAAACCATAAGGGCTAGAGCTTTCATATTTGCCATGTACATGTAACATCATCTAGTGGCCCTCTACCAAAATACTTCAAATTATGGTCCTGATGTGAAAGTTAGTCCTATGTTGTTGGTCTCAGATTTCACATAGAGATAAAGAGGGAAATCTTTAAAAGTGGTCTTTTGAGCACTCTTGAGACCACATTTCTTGCTAAGCTAAATTGAAAATTGGTTAGAGTGTCTGTCTCAATAAAATCTCACACGAGTCTGCATTAAATGCTTGTTTGGAATATAACTTTGTCGTATCAAGTAGGAACGACTTCAAAATTGGTATGCATGTTTCTTGTGATATTACAGAGTACTTTGTTCAAGAACAATGACTACCTAGCATGGATTTTGAGTTATTCCACTTTGATCTTAATTTTAATAGTATTCTTTGCTTGTCCAGAGAGGAATTTTGAAGTCTAAAGTCAAGTTGTTTGTTGCATTGCCTGCCCTTTGCAACTTTTATACCCCCTTGACAACTGGTGGTAGGATTGCATATCTTGCGACAATTTGCTGCTCTTGTTTCACTTTCATTTGCCCTTGAACCTCAATATTTGGTAATTATCTTCATTGTAGACCTTTACTGCTTAGTACTCAGGTGACCGATATAGAACCATCACGAGGTGGGTTTTACACAACTTCCTCTCAAACTCATTGAGAGAATCCATAACTCTTGTATGTAAGTCAGTGCATCCATTTGCAATAGCTTCATTAAAAGAATTTTAAATCATTCTTTCTGCTTTCCCACTCTTTCTGCGGTGAAACAGAATGACCTGTGCTAAGCATATTTGTGCTAGTTCAGAATAAAGCTCTGGTCTCTTCCTTTACGAAAACTGTTTATATGTCACATAGATGGCAAGATCTATGTCCCATATATGTGTCATAGTCCATTCACATATATGCCACAGATTAGTAATTTACATGCAAATGAGATCTATGTCTCATACATATAGCATAATTGGCTGAAGCTACATATAAGTCGCATATACATCACATATATGTCACTTGTTTGTTTGATTTAAGTTACTTATATGTGAGATATAAATCACTTATATGTGAGATACAAGTCTTTTATATGTGAAACACAAGTCACTTATATGCCACTGCTGAAAGATGGGTGGATACAAGTCTAATGACAGTAAAGGAAAAATATGAACATTTTTATTTATCAAAGTGAATTGATTATATTTACACAAAATTGTCCTAATTAACTAGTAGCTACACGAAATTGTCGCAGTCCCGGTATTATAATCCCCAGCCGTAGGCGGAGGGATATAGTTTTAGCGTTGTCCGTCCTTCCTTCCGTCCGTCCATCCATGTGTCCGTCCCGGCAAATATCTCCAATACCATTGGACGGAATTTCGTGAAACCTTATTGGAGTCTTGTCTTCAAAACTCTACAAAGTTTTTACATTGAACTTGTCACATCTGTAAACCTCAATAAGGAAATGCAGGAATAAGAAGTTTCACCTACAATGACCGTGAAACACCACAGTTATTTGCCCTTGTTTTTGTATATGAGGTGTCATAGAAAAAAGGGGGTTTCATGTTATATTTCATTCCATTTCTTGTGAAGGCAACTCCTTCCACATTTCTTGATGGAATTGAATAGAATTTTGACAGAATATTTCGTGTCATGTGACCGATTGCCTATTGTGAATATTTTGCAATTTGTAGCTGCGTCATGAAAAAAGGGGGCTTCGTGTTATATTTCATTGTATTTCTTGTGAATGCAAATCGTCCCATATTTCTTGGCTGAATTGAAAAAAAAAATTCACAGAATGTTTCTCGTCATCTGACCTATCGCATATTCTCAAGGTTTTGTGATTTGTAGCTGCGTCATGAAAAAAGGGGGGCTTCATGTTTTCTTTTTATTTCTTGTGAAGGCATTTCTTGGCAGATTTGAATGGAATTTTCACATTATCATATGACCTAACACAATGCCTCCCACATTTCTTGGCAGATTTGGATGGAATTTTCACATGATCATGTGACCTATGGCATATTGTCAAGGTTTTGGGATTTGTAGCTGCATCATGGAATAAGGGGGCTTCATGTTAAAATTTCATTTTTCACCAGAATCTACTCAATTACTAGACATGACATATCTCAGTAGATTTGGATGAGATTTTCACAGATCATGCAACCTAGCACATGTCAGGGTTTTGGAATTTATCACTGTATCATGGAAAAAGAGGACTTCATGTCAAATTTCATTTTTTATCTTCAACCTTTGCACATATTTTCATAGAACTTCATATTTTTATTGCTTGATCAAATCCAGTCACCAATGAGTCAATTGTGCATTTGTCTCTCCATGCATCAGTCTGTTTGTAAAGCTTTTAGATCACAAGTAATACCATTTATCCATTCAGCTACCCAGGTAGGTGCTACAAATTTCAACATTTTAGTCTCTAGCTACCTGCTTGAAATGGCAGCAGTGTGGTGGCTTATATTGTGAGAGGGATATCTTCTAAATTCCTTGACAAAAATTGATGAAACTTCATGCATGTTTTCCATTGGATAGTCCGTTGATACATTTTTTTCCCCACATATATGAAATCCTGAAATGGGTACTTACTGTATAATCCTGTTATGTACCTCTTTTATATTTTTTTATGTAATGAAATCCTGTGCCATGGAACAAGGGAGCTTAATGTATAATTTCATCATGGACCAATTACAAAAAGGCCACATGTACATGCAAAGCACAATACCTCTTATACGTTTTTATCAAAAAAGGTCTTTTTCGTCGGGGGATATAATTTCAACGAAAGTTCTTGTTTCCTTTTTGGTTTTAAAGCAACGCTGGCATCAGCACATTTCTGATTAATGGCTTGGCTGAAATCTTTTTCCAAGCACTTGCATTTCTCCTCCCCATATTCTGCAAATGAAAAAAAAATTAACTTCCTTAATTCAGATCTGCATCCTGTCAGTTTATTAACCACCATCATATACCTAAATAACTATCTCCAGTGGCTCAGTGGTGGTATTCAGGACTTCCAGCCTGAAGGGCCCAGGTTCAGGTTTTGCTGGTTCCATTGGGCTTTTTGTGGGAGTGTCCTTTGAGAAAACACTTCAAAGCCCAAGCCTACTATTGACGTAACCAAAAACATACATACATGTGTCATGTTGCCAAAAAATGACTAAGATGTTGAAAATTGTGCAAAACACCATTCAGTCAATAACTTTAAATACATAACACTCATTTCTGAGGGCGTGATATTAAAGTAGCCAATTGGTTCTGTTTCTGATGGACATCATTTTAATTCAAGGAATCCATAGAAAATCGCAGACGACAATAGCTGGGCTATGACAATACATATTAATTGCAGACATTTTCTCTGAAAAAAAAAAATGCTAAAAATTTCTATTTATCTGCCATCTTTCCTTTTCGGGCAATGTTTCGTATCCTTTCAGAGACTTCTACCCTTTTTGTATATGCATGCGTCTAATTTTTCATTTGCAAATAATTTTTCATTTAATTTTGGTCTTAAATTTCATTTAAAAATATTGAGTAGATAGGGATTGCCCTGTCTCTCAATCCTGTCCTTTTTATAATGTATATCAAGATCATAAAAAATCCTTCTTAATTCAATCCTTTTAATATCAGTAATGTATTAAAACCTTTTTTCGGTTTAAAAATTCCACTTTTATTATCTTTCAACACAGATATGTCCTAAATGACCAAAGCCGTTGATGCACCATAAAACATATGGGTTCAAAATAATGTAGTTTTGCAGAGTAAAATTTCATATCCATTAAATTTGTACAAAAACACTGATTATAGCGTTTACAATGGTAGCATCTAAAGCAGGCTTATCCTTAGTGCCACGTGCCGAACTTTTGGCTAGGATGTCCTCTGTAAAGAAAACACCGCACAGCAGACGTGCAAGTGCGGTGGCACTTCCTCTTGCCTTTCTGAGGCAAACATCAAGTTGCTGCACAGAGATCTTTGCCCCATTATATCCTGGAACAAGGTCTACCGCCAACTCACTGGATGTGCCACAGTTCTAGAATTAAAAAAGAAATAAAGTGGGAGTTTAGGTCATGATGACTGATTACATTTTGATCCATTAATACTGCAAAAGTTGTCAACACCTTTGTAAAGTGCAGTGTAAAGATCCCAACAATATGAGTTTTTGTCCCCAAAAAAGCTTTCTCTTCCACATCCTTGAGCAAGATAAGTGACAGACCCTTCCAAGTGCTGGTGAAACTTGGAAACATAATTGTGATATGTCATTTTGAATATGTGGGATGTCAGATGTGATTAAAATACATGTTAAAGGGCATAAAACACTGTCAGATACCAAGAGAATTAAGCATGGAAAATCCCTTGGAAGTCATGCTTGCATAGTAAAATATCCATGCATTCAGTGATAAATTATCATACCCCTTCATTACATACATCATTAAACTAATATCCAGTTATATGTATGGCTATGCCTGTTTGCCTTGCATGATATTCAGCTTAAAAAAGAAATGTTCTAAAAAACTTTTGAAAACCTTCTTTAAAAAAGCAGTTTCCAGGTATTCTCTGACCCCGTGGGGTCACAAATTTGAGCATGGGAACAAAGAAGGAAAACTTTAGAATTCTTTTCCTCAGAAACTACAAAGCATAGAGCTTTGGTATTCGGTCTGTAGCATCTCCTAGTGGACCTCTACCAAGTTTATTCAAATGATGTCTCTAGGGTCAAAACTATCCCACCCCGGGGGTCACTAGTTTGAGCATAGGAACAAAGAAGGAAAACTTTAAAATTCTTCTCCCCTGAAACTAGATGGCGTAGAGCTTTGATATTTGATATGTGGCATTTCCTAGTGGACCTCTACCAAGTCTATTTAAATCATGCCCATGGGGTCAAAACTGGCCCCGCCCCAGGGGTCACAAGTTCGAACATAGGAACAAAGAAAGAAAACTGTAAAAATCTTCTCTAAAACTAGAAGGCGTAGAGCTATGATATTTGGCATGTAGCAGTTCCTAGTGGACCTCTACTAAGTTTGTTCATATTATGCCCTTTTGGTCAAAACTGGCCCTGCCCCGGGGGTCACTGGTTCGAACATAGCAACAAAGACGGAAAATTTTAGAAATCTTCTCTGAAACTTGAAGGTGCATAGAGCTTTTATATTTGGTATGCAGAATCTTCTAGTGGACGTCTCCCAAGTTTGGTCATATGATGTCCCTGGTGTCAAAACAGGCCATGCCCCGGAGGTCACAGGTTCGAACATAGGAACAAAGAAGGAAAATTTTAGATTTCTTTTTCTCTTAAACTGGAAGGTTTAGAGCCTTGATATTTGGTATGTAGCATCTTTGAGTGGACCTCTACCAAGTTTGTTCCAAGGATGCCGCTTTGGTTAAAACTGACTCAGCCCCGAGGACCACAAGTTTGAACAAAGGACAAAGAAGGAAAATTTAAAATTCTTCTTTGAAACTGGAAGGTGTAGAGCTTTGATATTTGATTGCCTTATGTCCGGCGTCTGTTGCCCGTCAACAATTTCTTCAAACATCTTCTCCTAACCCACTGGGCCAATCTTGATTAAACTTGCCAGGTACGTTCCTGGGGTGAAGCTTTACCAAAGGTGCTCAAAGAATTGAATTTCACTCATAAGCTATAGTATAAGGTGAGCGTTCCAGGGCCAATGGCCCTTTTGTTCTCTGTGTGTAGTGACCCGTGTACAACCTTTGACATGCCAAACAAAATGGCGGACGGGGCAGGTGTCCGAATGTGATGACGTCACAGGAAAAACATGTATAAATGCATTTCACTTTTCTTTGCTGTTTCAAATGCACTCATGCTAAGGTGACTACTCACACTGTCAATTCGAAGCACAACTGGCCTGTCTTTACATGCATGTTTATTGAAATGTTCCAAGAAGGCTTCATATGCAATTTAATCCATCCAGCCTTTCTTAGTAAATGATTTATCACTTCCCACTATTCCTCCTCTGAGAGCAGAGTATCCATGAGGTCTTGGTCCTGGGTACACTAAAAATGGGGTGGTGGAACCATACTCCCATCTGCATATCGACAAAACTTTACAGTTATTCATTGTATACTATGACCTCCTAAAATATGAGGAATAGATGTATTCTGAATGCTCCGGGCTGGCCCTATAACCTTTCCTGCTTTGCTTGCCAAGTTAAAAGCAATTCTATCTGCATTGTATATTCAATGAGGCTTATGTAGTAAACCGTTTTCTGTTAAGAAAGTTTTATAATTGCAATACCACTGATCATCTGCCTTTCGTTTGATTTTGGTTCGGCTGGATTCAAGAGGTGTTTCATTTTTTATTTCTACAGTATGTTTATTTCGTTCCATGAATTTATAGTACCATTTATATGAAGGCCTTTCATCCAAAAAAGGGGTTTTTCTTTTTTCTTTCTGAATTAATCTTTGAATAAAATCTAAAAATTCTCCCGGTTTCAGCCGCATTCCCCTTTCAGCCATTTCTTTCAACCACTTAGCCATAGATTCTTCTTGCTTGTTAAACTCTGGTGATGGCCCATTTTTGCTGTCCACAGATAATCTTCTCTTTAAATAAATTCCTTAACCTTCATCCTACCAATATATTTTTGACCTAAATCCTACCAAGTGGGGTCCGTTTGGACCCCAGCCATATAACACTGCATTGAAGCATGAAAAGGAAAAACAAACTCAAGTAATTGTTTGAAATGGTGAATTTAAGCAAAACTCTACATATGAGCAAATGAAAAAGGATTCTCTGGATATATTGAAACCTCTCCTGGTTTAGAGTATCTTCAGAACATTGTTAAATTCGAGGTAAAAAACAAAAAAAAGTCCAATTATGCACCGAAATAGTTCATAGTTGTCATTCATCAAATCCTTTTGGATACCCCCTTATTACTAAAACACCTCCCAATCCATGTTATGTGTACTTTTTTAACGTACAATTATCTACAAGCAATCTTCACAGATGGTTTGCTGGACACTGTGCTCAGGGCAAACTGGGTATCTACATGTGTCGCATGACACACAGACCTTTTTGTCGCAAGTGGGGGGGGGGGCATATGGCACACCTCTTCCTTTTAGAGTCTCGTGGAGTGTCTTCTGGACGAGGATGTACATCTGCTTCCACACCAACCATCTGCATGGCCATCCTGATTGGCTTCTGCAGAGTCACAGCTGTTGCGGCCCGCTACTGTATCTGAGACATCACTAACCCATCCCCAAGCTCACGAAGGAAGATACGTCTGCGAGCCTACCTTCACTACTTTTCCACTCTGGAAATCTAAGGACCCAGATAATGAAAGCTTCTATAGCAACAACATTGACACAATTTCCAAATAGAGCAACAGGCCACCGATTTACCTTTCTCCGTGCAGTGTACATGGTTGAGAGATGATCCAAATTGGCAACACCACTCTTAGTGGCATTGTAGTGCAGGATGATTTCAGGTTTTCGGTCACCACCCTCAACGTTGTCATTGTGATGTATAGATGATAATGCCAGCACACATTTGTTCTGCTTTGGCATGTATGACACGAGAGTCTGTTGGTCTTTGAATGCAAATATTGAACTATATTATTCTCTGTTGGTATTTACTGGGCTCACAGCATCTGGAATATCGGGTTTATTAGAACGAAGAGTGCCAACATACGTAAGCGGGCTGTGTAGAAGATCCTGAACTAATGGAATAGTTGTGAAAAGTTGTCAACTGTAACGTGAAACCAGATGTTTTACAGCTCGAGCACCTTGTCCTACCTCCATCTGAGAATGGCCTGGTTAAAAAAAGCGTGGTTTATGGTTTGAATATTATTTTCCTTGTTTATGGCATACAGAAAGGCAGCAATAACGTGCTTGTTCCTATTCTGACCTCCACATGTGTCTGTGTATAATATTATTTCTATAACTCCTGCCATACTACCTGCAATTGAATTTATATGTGTAATCAAACATGTTCTAACTTCACAAGACCCTCTGCCAAACATAGCACCTTCCATTTTCTTCAGCAAGAGAATAAAATTCAATATAAAGACTGAAAACTTGTATGCATCAAAGTGCTGTCTGCCATATAGCACCTTGATGCATTTAAATGAAATGTCATATGCCAGAACCATTTTATGTATGAAGGGGCTACGTGCCATATAGGTCTTTGATGCACAGAAAAAATGCAGATAGTCCGTTTATGCACTAAAAGTAATCACTATATTGTAGATGTCTCTTTGATGCATTATTAATTTTTGACAAAAGTAGTAGGAATTCAAAGTTGATTCTTTTACCACTGAAAATATGTGTGAAAATACACCTAAAAATGAAAAAAAAAGAGTGAAATTTGACAGAACATGCAGATAGCCCCTTTATGCACTAAGGGGTGGATTTGCATAAAATATCTTTTTCAATAAAACTTCACGTGTGTCTGCATTTAATGCATGTTCGGAATATAACTTTGTCATCTCAAGTCAGAACGACTTCAAAATTGGTAGATCTATGCATGTTTGTTGCGATATTACTGAGTACTGTGTTCAAGAACAATAACTCTACCTAACATGGATTTTGAATAATTCCACTTTGATCTTAATTTTAATAGTATTCTTTGCTTGTCCAGAGAGGAATTTTGAAGTCTAAAGTCAAGTTGTTTGTTGCTTTGCCTGCCTTTTGCAACTTTTATATCCCCTTGACAACTGGTGGTGGGATTGCATATCTTGTGACAATTTACTGCTCTTGTTTCATCATCATTTGCCCTTGAACCTCAATATTTGGTAATTATCTTCATTGTAGACCTATACTGCTTAGTACTCAGGTGAGGGATATAGGACCATCACGTAGGTGGGTTTTACACAACTTCCTCTCAAACTCATTGAGAGAATCCATGACCCTTGTAAGTCAGTGCATCCATTTGCAATAGCTTCATTAAAAGAATTTAAAGTAATTCTTTCTGCTTCCCCACTCTTTCTGCGATGAAACAGAATGACCTGTGCTAAGCATATTTGTGCTAGTTCAGAATAAAGCTCTGGTCTCTTCCCTTACAAAAACTGTTTATATGTCACATAGATGGCAAGATCTATGTCCCATATATGTGTCATAGTCCATTCACATATATGCCACAGATTAGTAATTTACATGCAAATGAGATCTATGTCCCATACATACAGCATACTTGGCTGAAGCTACATATAAGTCACATATACATCACATATATGTCACTTGTTTTTTTTTATTTAAATTACTTAAATGTGAGATATAAGTCTTTTATATGTAATGACAGTAAAGGAAAAATAATGAATATTTTTATTTATCAAAGTGAATTGATTATATTTAAACAAAATTGTCCTAATTAACTAGTAGCTACACAAAATTGTCGCAGTCCCGGTATAGTTATTCCTCGCCGTAGACGGAGGGATATAGTTTTAGCGTTGTCCATTCTTCCGTCCGTCCGTGTGTCCGTCCCGGCAAATATCTCCAATAACATTGGACCGAATTTCGTGAAACCTTATACACATGTATAATGACCCATTCTCCTGGGACACATTTTTTGTTTTTGTTTTTATTCGATGCAAAATGGCCGACTGAGAGCGATATTCAGTTTCACTTAAGTTACACTTAAGTACACTTTTGATGTTTGGAGTCTCGTCTTCAAAACTCTACAAAGTTTTTACATTGAACTTGTCACATCTGTCAACCTCCATTAGGAAATGCAAGAATGAAAAGTTTCACCTACATTGACCGTGCAACACCACAGTTATTTGCCCTTGTTTTTGTAATAAGGTGTCATGGAAAAAAGGGGGTTTCATGTTATATTTCATTCCATTTCTTGTGAAGGCAACTCCTTCCACATTTCTTGATGGAATTGAATAGAATTTTGACAGAATATTTCGTGTCATGTGACCGATTGCACATTATCAACATTTTGCGATTTGTAGCTGCGTCATGAAAAAAGGGGGTTTCATGTTTTATTTCATTTTATTTCTTGTGAATGCAACTCGTCCCATATTTCTTGAATGAATAGAAAGAAAATTCACAGAATGTTTCTCATCATCTGACCTATCGCATATTCTCAAGGTTTTGTGACTTGTAGCTGCGTCATGAATAAAGGGGTTTCGTGTTTTATTTCATTCTATTTCTTGTGAAGGCATTTCTTGGCAGATTTGAATGGAATACTTATATTATCATGTGACCTAACACAATGCCTCCCACATGTCTTGGCAGATTTGGATGGAATTTTCACATGATCATGTGACCCACGGCATATTGTCAAGGTTTTGGGATTTGTAGCTGCATCATGGAATAAGGGGGCTTCATGTTATAATTTCATTTTTCACCAGAATCTATTCAATTACTAGACATGACATATCTCAGTAGATTTAGATGAGATTTTCACAGATCATGCGACCTAGCATATGTCAGGGTTTCGCAATTTATCACTGTATCATGGAAAA
The DNA here is from genome assembly GCA_943736015.1 of Tridacna crocea. NCBI lineage: Eukaryota > Metazoa > Mollusca > Bivalvia > Cardiida > Cardiidae > Tridacna > Tridacna crocea. The sequence goes on along the minus strand of OX031072.1, from coordinate 30,409,282 downwards.
AGGGGACTTCATGTCAAATTTATTTTTTTATCTTCAACCTTTGCACATATTTTCATAGAACTTCATATTTTTATTGCTTGTTCAAATCCAGTCATCAATGAGTCAATTGTGCTTTTGTCTCTCTATGCACCAGTCTGTTCGTAAACCTTTTAGATCACAAGTAATACCATATATCCATTCAGCTACCAAGGCAGGTGCTACAAATTTCAACACTCTAGTCTCTAGCTACCTGCTTGAAATGGCAGCAGTGTGGTGGCTTATATTGTGAAAGGGATATCTTCTAAATTCCTTGACAAAAATTGATGAAACTTCATGCATGTTTTCCATTGGATAGTCCATGATACATTTTTTTCCCACATATATGAAATCCTGAAATGGGTACTTACTGTATAATCCTGTTATGGACCTCTTTTATATTTCTTTATGTAATGAAATCCTGTGCAATGGAACAAGGGAGCTTAATGTATAATTTCATCATGGACCAATTACAAAAAGGCCACATGTACATGCAAAACACAATACCTCTTATACGTTTTTATCAAAAAAGGTCTTTTTCTGCGGGGGATATAATTTCAACGAAAGTTCTTGTTTCTTTTTTGGTTTTAAAGCATTCCTGGCATCAGCACATTTCTGATTAATGGCTTGGATGATGTCTTTTTCCAAGCACTTGCGTTTTTCCTCCACATATTCTGCAAATGAAAAAAAAAATTAACTTCCTTAATTCAGATCTGCATCCTGTCAGTTTATTAACCACCATCATATACCTAAATAACTATCTCCAGTGGCTCAGTGGTGGTATGCAGGAATTCCAGCCTGAAGGGCCCAGGTTCAGGCCTTGCTGGTTCAATTGGGCTTTTTATGGGAGTGTCCTTTGACAGAACACTTCAAAGCCCAAGCCTACTATGGACGTAACCAAAGACATACATACATGTGTGATGTTGCCAAAAAATGACTAAGATGTTAAAAATTGTGCAAAACACCATTCAATCATTGACTTTGAATACATAACACTCATTTTTGAGGGCTTGATATTATGTAGATAAATTGGCTCTGTTTATGATGGACCTCATTTTAATTCAAGGAACCCATAGAAAATCGCAGACGACAAAAGCTGGGCTATGACAATACATATAATAGCCGACATTTTCTCTGAAAAAAAAAACAGCTAAAAATGCCTATTAATCTGCCATCTTTCCCATTCCGGCAATGTTTCTTATCCTTTCAGAGACTTCTATCCTTTTGGTATATGCATGCATCTAATTCTTCATTTGCAAATACTTTCATTTAATTTTGGTCTTAAATTTCATTTAAAAATATTGAGTAGATAGGGATTGCCCTGTCTCTCAATCCTGTCCTTTTTATAATGCATTTCAATATCAAAATTCAATCCTTTTAATATCAGTAATGTATTAAAACCTTTTTCGGTTTAAAAACTCCACTTTTGTTATCTTTCAACACAGATATGTCCTAAATGACCAAAGCCAGTGATGCACCATAAAACAACAATCATTCAATCGGTCTAAAATTTTGTAGTTTTTCATGTGTTCATATGGGTTCAAAATTTTGTAGTTTTGCAGAGTATAATTTCATATCCATTAAATTTGTACAAAAACACTGATTATAGCGTTTACAATGGTAGCATCTAAAGCAGGCTTATCCTTAGTGCCACGTGCCGAACCTTTGGCCAGGATGTCCTCTGTAAAGAAAACACCGCACAGCAGACGTGCAAGTGCGGTGCCGAACTTTTGCCTTCCTGAGGCAAACATCAAGTTGCTGCACAGAGATCTTTGCCCCATTATATCCTGGAACAAGGTCTACCTCCAACTCACTGGATGTGCCACAGTTCTAGAATTAAAAAAGAAACAAAGTGAGAGTTTAGGTCATGAGGACTGATTACATTTTGATTCATTAACACTACAAAAGTTGTAAACACCTTTGTAAAGTGCAGCGTAAAGATCCAGACAAATGTGAATTTTTGTCCCCAAAAAAGCTTTCTCTTCCACGTCCTTGAGCAAGATAAGTGCCCTTCCAAGTGCTGGTGAAACTTGGAAACATAATTGTGATATGTCATTTGAATATTTGGGATGTCAGATGTGATTAAAATACATGTTAAAGGGCATAAAACACTGTCTGATACCAAGAGATTTAAGCATGGAAAATCACTTGGAAGTCATTATGCTTGCCTGGTAAAATATACATCAGTCATTCTATGGAAAACGTACATCCCTTGTCCCGGTCGAAAAATTAATTAATTCTTTGTTTAAACCGGATATTTTTGCATTTGTTCACGAGTTAGTTTTATATTTCTCATAATAGATCACTAAATTACAATGAGAAAGATTAAACAGAAGACCTAGTGCTTACGAAATACTGAAGACATAAAGCATTTGCACTAATTCTATAATGTCCCGATGCTAGACAAGTCGTATTCATTCGAACTTAAAATGCTGTTTTAAAGGAATATCAACAATGTATTGTTAATTGAAGGAAAATATTATCTTGCTCAAGTAAATGAAAGATAAAAGAAAGCCAAACATAAATGTTATCATTGATATTTTTTAGTTGTAATCCTTGTCCCGGCAAAAATTGACATTACCGTTCCGATTACGTTTTTGCCGTTATTGGGGGTTGTCAACCCTGAAATTTGTCATGAAATGACGTCATACAAATGTTTCTTGGCGCCATTTTTCTGAATCGACAACACGAGGTGGTCATGTCTTATTCGCTTGCTGACAAAATTATCGGCAAGTTGTTCATATTCAAGAGTTCTTTTTCCTGTAAACATTACCGTTATGCGTTTTCAACAGCTGATGATTATTTGCATTAAATTATTTTACAGCAGGGGTATTTTCTGCATGTTTCTCTTTATAATAGCAAACAAAATGAATGTATCCCTCCCACATTAAAGCCATTGTTAAAGAAAATTCAGCGTGCTTAACATTACCGTTACAAACACTACCGTTATGCAATTTTATAACAGTCTTGTAACGGTATAGTCATTTTGCTCGCAACGGTAGTGTCAAATCCTATTAGAAAGTTATATTTCCTTTTATTTACTTATGACCAGAATAACAAACTCACTTACTTTACTGCACTGATGCTTTGCTATTATGGTGTGCTTGTTTGTCACTGTAAGATATAAGCTTTGCACGAGCAAAGTATTTATTCTATTTCGTAACGGTATTGTCCAGCAAGGGTAACGGTAGTGTTTTTGTATGTTATTCATTGTATAGCAAGGATTTTCAAAAGATTACTATTCGAAGCATTAAAGTTTTATTTCAACAAAATCAAAATATTGATGAGGTGACTATTAAAACTCAAAAATCAGGGTGAAAAGAAAGTAAATTTGATATTTATTAATCAAGGTTGTAACGGGAATGTATTTCATTTTTATAACGCTTCAATTACTTCAAATTTAAGTCATATAGATAGGTCATTATTTAAGCTTTTACATTCAGTTTATGAATGACTTATTATGTAAATACGCGTAAGTACTACGTAAACAGCGGCTTTTGAAGAACATAAACACCAAACTGTGTATTGTAACGTAGCATACCCTGGAATCGTTTTAGATATCGACAAAGAGGATGTGGATGTTAAGGTGACTATTTGCTGAAATTAATGATCTTCTGTCTCACACTATTCACTGTACATGTACTACATGTGTAATCCAAAACTAAATGTTCATGCTCTAAGATAGCAGCAACAACAGTTTTCTACAAAGAAAGGTAAAACAATCAATTGGTCAACTTTAACCCATTACCACACGTCCCGATTTTTAAAGACCCAGAAAAAATGGCCATTGAAGATATTGGAAGAAAAACATGCTAGTATTACAGACTTTCTCTTCTTCCCCATGACGTTTTCTACCATTTATGATACAAATTCAAACATTCAAATACTTATAATTATAGTCGTTATTATTTAGGGTTTGCAATGGCATTTAGTTTTAACATATCCATACTTTTGTCATCTGGCTGCGGTATACAAGACTCAGTAAATCGGTAAGATTCCCTTGCAGGTAATGCACAGAATCGGGGTAATCAGATATTTCGGTGTGCTGTAAAAATGTCAGAGGTAAAAATGTCATAGGTAAAAATGTCAGAGTCAAAGTGGTAAATATTCCATATGTAATAATGTCATAGGTAAAAATGTCAGAGGCACTAAGTATATGATATGAAAAACTGGCCTCTCACCAGATTCATTGAAGTAAAGCCATTCTTGTAGATTTGATAATATAACAGTTGTCCTATACATTTATTTATTATTTATTTACCTTCATTGTATCCATGCTATACTGTGAAATAATTTTCAGTTTCATTCAACAATGATAGTATTACATGTTGCCGAACCTTTACGAAACAGCCCCTGGTTTTAACGACCCTGAGATAGGAGCCTATAAAAACATTGTGGGAAATGCATTGTCTTCTTTTCCCGCACTGTTTTTGCCTTGCCGGAAACAAATTTCAAATTTTGAGTTAATTGCAAACCTTGGTAAAAACATTTGTGAAAAAGTATCTTTGACAATATTATGTGATCTTAGTTGTTCTACCAGTCTATAATATTATACACTTTCTCAGATGATTCAGAGGCCAGAAGTAAGTGAACTCCGACAAGATTTCAAACTTGCTAAGCCTTGACCAACTGAGCTAACCGTATATATTTATACTATGATAATAACGTCTGGCATTTTTACCTATGACATTATTACCTATGGCATATTTACCACTTTGCCTCTGACATTTTTACCTATGACATTTTTTCTTCTGGCATTTTTACTTCTGACATTTTTACCTACATTCGATATTTCTGGTCGATGATAGAAGACAGTTTATGGTACAGAGAGAAGGACATCATCTGCTTAATTGACGAACCCCACACTGTGACGGCAGGACATTGCCAAATAAATCCAAAAATATGGCCTAGCTCATATTGAAAAAGAACTTTCCACATAAGATTCCTTATTCAAAAATACTACAAAAGATAGTTCTTTCTTTCTTTTGATGCTCGCCGAAAGAATTTCGGCAGAGCATATCGTCGCCATGTCCGTCCGTCCGTATCAGCAACGTAGGAAGCATTTCAAGATGGGGGGGGGGGCTAACTTCAAAATACTGAGATTTTTTGCGTGTAAGTTACATTGCGCTAAAAGCTCATACAATTTTAGTTACTATGATTTTCAAAATTATTGGGGGGGGCTGAGCCGCTCCCTCCCCCCTGTTCCTACGGTATCCTTGGGCAAGACACTTCAGAGCCCCAGTCTAGTACTGGTGAAACCCATGAAAGATATTAATGTGTGCTGTAGCCGTGATTTGACTGCAATAATGTTGAAAGCGGCCTAAAACACCATTCAATCAATCAATCTGTCCGAGATACTGAAGTTCCTTTACGGAGCATTCTATGGTGCCTCTTTTTTGGATAGTGATGTTGCTATTTTGTTGTTGATGTTTGTTTGTTTCAAGTTCTAAGCAAAAGGATACAATTTTCAGAAACTTTTAAGGTGTAAGCGCAAGAGAATATTGTTTGTTTACTATAAAATTCATTTGCACGTACAGTAGTCTTACACTTACACTTCGATTTATCTTTCATTTGCTTAAGTCACAACTGTTTTCGAAAGACGTTCTTAATTAAAGTACCATACCGTTACAATAAACATTACCATTACGTTAAATCTTTACCGTTACATTGACTTGAAAAGGCATTTTTTTGGTTTTATAAAGGCATTTCACTTACATTGAAGGTACGTATATCAGCAGCGTAAAAGAAACATACGGTAAATATCGATACACGTTCTTTCAAATTAAAGGCACAGTATTTAAAGAAAGTTTTGGCTCGTACTCTCAGGTTTTTCCCTTTTTCCAGAAGTTTGAATGCTCTTTGCAGAGAGATTAAATATTCTAGTGCGATGCTTTTACATTTGTTATGAAAATAAGATCGATCGGAATGTATGCAAACGTTTTTCGTTTTAAACAAAGTAGTCTCAAAAGGTGAAAAATCTAAGATTTTTATCCGTAACGGTATGTACGATTTTTATAAAGTGATAAGTCATTAGGATGAAATTTTACCAAAATCGACGGTAGTTAACTCAGAACTTGATTAATTTTGAAATTGTAACAAATCGGCCTGTGCAATAAAGTTATTTCGAACAAAATATCTTTATGTGTCTTTCCGATGAAAATCCGGACACCACTGTACGTTTTCTATAGAATGACTGACATGCATTCAGTGATAAATTATCATACTCCTTTAGGGGCTAAGCTTTATTATGATCAGGTGTTTTGAGGCAGTAAAATTAATGGTTACAGTGTCAAAGTGTTTTTTAAAAATCACTAAACCACACTTACATCATTAAACTGATATCCAGTTATATGTACGGCTATGCCTGTTTGCCTTGCATGATATTCAGCTTAAAAAAGAAACGTTCTGAAAAACTTTTGAAAACCTTCTAAAAAAAGCAGTTTCCAGGTAATCTCTGACCCCACGGGGGTCACAAATTTGAGCATAGGAACAAAGAAGGAAAACTTTAGAATTCTTTTCCACAGAAACTACAAAGCGTAGAGCTTTGATATTAGGTCTGTTGCATCTCCTAGTGGACCTCTACCAAGTTTATTCAAATGATGTCCCTAGGGTCAAAACTGGCCCCACCCCGGGGGTCACTAGTTTGAGCATAGGAACAAAGAAAGAAAACTTTAAAATTCTTCTCCTCTGAAACTAAATGGCGTAGAGCTTTGATATTTGATATGTGGTATTTCCTAGTGGACCTCTACCAAGTTTTTTTAAATTATGCCCATGGGGGTCACAAGTTCGAACATAGGAACAAAGAAAGAAAATTTTAAAAATCTTCTCTAAAACTGGAAGGCGTAGAGCTATGATATTTGGCATGTAGCAATTCCTAGTGGACCTCTACCATGTATGTTCATATTATGCCCTTGGGGTCAAAACTGGCCCTGCCCCGGGGGTCACTGGTTCGAACATAGCAACAAAGACGGAAAATTTTAGAAATCTTCTTTGAAACTTGAAGGTGCAGAGCTTTCATATTTGGTATGTAGAATCTTCTAGTGGACCTCTTCTAGTTTGGTCATATGATTTCCCTGGTGTCAAAACTGGCCATGCCCCGGAGGTCACAGGTTCGAACATAGGAACAAAGAAGAAAAATTTTAAATTTCTTTTTCTCTTAAACGGGAAAGAGTAGAGCCTTGATATTTGGTATGTAGCATCTTTGAGTGGACCTATACCAAGTTTGTTCCAAGGATGATGCTTTGGTGAAAACTGACTCGGCCCCGGGGACCACAAGTTTGAACATACTTAGGACAAAGAAGGAAAATTTAAAATTCTTCTTTGAAACTGGAAGGTGTAGAGCTTTGATATTTGATTGCCTTATGTACGGCGTCTGTTGCCCGTCAACAATTTCTTCAAACATCTTCTCCTACCCCACTGGGCCAATCTTGATTAAATTTGCCAGGTATGTTCCTGGGGTGAAGCTTTACCAAAGTTGCTCAAAGAATTGAATTTCACTCATAAGCTATAGTATAAGGTGAGCCTTCCAGGGCCAATGGCCCTCTTGTTCTCTGTGTGTAGTGACCCGTGTACAACCTTTGACATGCCAAACAAAATGGCGGACGGGGCAGGTGTCCGAATGTGATGACGTCACAAGAAAACAGGTATAAATGAATTTCATGTTTCTATGCTGTTTCAAATGCTTATGCTCATGCTTATGTGACTACTCACACTGTCAGTTCGAAGCACAACTGGCCAGTCTTTACATGCATGTTTATTGAAATGTTCCAAGAAGGCTTGATATGCAATTGAATCCATCCAGCCTTTCTTTGTAAATGATTTATCACTTCCCACTATTCCTCCTCTGAGAGCAGAGTATCCATGAGGTCTTGGTTCTGGGTACACTAAAAATGGGGGGGGGGGGACCATACTCCCATCGGTGCATCCACAAAACTTCACAGTTATTCATTGTTTACAATGACCTCCTAAAATATGAGGAATAGATGTATTCTGATTGCTCCGGGCTGACCCTATAACCTTTCCTGCTTTGCTTGCCAAGTTAAAATCAGTTCTATCTGCATTGCATATACAATGAGGCTTATGTAGTAAACCGTTTTCTGTTAAGAAAGTTTTATAATTGCAATTTGCAATACCACTGATCATCTGCCTTTCGTGTGAGTTTGGCTTGGCTGGATTCAAGAGGTGTTTCATTTTTTTATTTCTACAGTATGTTTATTTCGTTCCATGAATTTATAGTACCTTTCATCCATAAAAGGGGTTTTTCTTTCTGAATTAATCTTTGAATAAAATCTAAAAATTCTCCAGGTTTCCATTCCCCTTTCAGCCATTTCTTTCAACCACTTAGCCATAGATTCTTCTTGATTGTTAAACACTGGTGATGGCTAATTTCTGCTGTCCACAGATAATCTTCTCTTTAGATAACTTACTTAACCTTCATCATACCAACATATTTTCACCTTAATCCTACCAAGTGGGGTCCGTTTGGACCGCAGGCACATAACACTGCATTGAAGCATGAAAAGGAAAAACAAACTCAAGTAATTGTTTGAAATGGTGAACTTAAGCAAAACTCTACATGGAGTGCAACACGCGGAAAGGGTCATTCGGACATTTGCGTAAAGTGTCGTCTCGGATCAGCATGTGCAGTCCGCACAGGCCAATCCTAAACGACACTTCCCGATTTTATGCAATTTTCTATTTTACGCAAGTCTTCTGTAGCACAAAATCTAATGTAGTCGTAAAGTGCCGTCCCGGATTAGCCTGCGCGGACTGCGCAGGCGAATCCGGGACGACAAGTTACGCAAATGTCCGAATGCACCTTTTCGCGTGTTGCACTCCAATATGAGCAAATAAAAAAGGATTCTCTAGATATATTGAAACCTCTCCTGGTTTAGAGTATCTTCAGAACATTGTTAAATTCGAGGTAAAAAACAAAAAAATGTCCAATTATGCACCGAAATAGTTCATAGTTGTCATTCATCAAATCCTTTTGGATACCCCCTTATTACTAAAACACCTCCCAATCCATGTTATGTGTACTTTTTTAATGTACAATTATCTACAAGCAATCTTCACAGATGGTTTGCTGGACACTGTGCTCAGGGCAAACTGGGTATCTACATGTGTCGCATGTCACACAGACCTTTTTGTCGCAAGTGCGGGGACATATGGCACACCTCTTCCTTTTAGAGTCTCGTGGAGTGTCTTCTGGACGAGGATGTACATCTGCTTCCACACCAACCATCTGCATGGCCATCCTGATTGGCTTCTGCAGAGTCACAGCTGTTGCGGCCCGCTACTGTATCTGAGACATCACTAACCCATCCCCAAGCTCACGAAGGAAGATACGTCTGCGAGCCTACCTTCACTACTTTTCCACTCTGGAAATCTAAGGACCCAGATAATGAAAGCTGCTATAGCAACAACATTGACACAATTTCCAAATAGAGCAACAGGCCACCGGTTTACCTTTCTCCGTGCAGTGTACATGGTTGAGAGATGATCCAAATTGTCAACACCACTCTTAGTGGCATTGTAGTGCAAGATGATTTCAGGTTTTGGGCCATCACCCTCAACGTTGTCATTGTGATGCATAGATGATAATGCCAGCACACATTTGTTCTGCTTTGGCATGTATGACACGAGAGTCTGTTGGTCTTTGAATGCAAATATTGAACTATATTATTCTCTGTTGGTGTTTACTGGGCTCACAGCATCTGGAATATCAGGCTTATTAGAACGAAGAGTGCCAACATACGTAAGTGGGCTGTGTAGAAGATCCTGAACTAATGGAATAGCTGTGAAAAGTTGTCAACTGTAAGGTGAAACCAGATCTTTTACAGGTCGAGCACCTTGTCCTACCTCCATCTGAGAATGGCCTGGTTAAAAAAAGCATGGTTTATGGTTTGAATATTATTTTCCTTGTTTATGGCATACAGAAAGGCAGCAACAAGGTGCTTGTTCCTATTCTGACCTCCACATGTGTCTGTGTATAATATTATTTCTATAACTCCTGCCATACTACCTGCAATTGAATTTATATGTGTAATCAAACATGTTCTAACTTCACAAGACCCTCTGCCAAACATAGCACCTTCCATTTTCTTCAGCAAGAGAATAAAATTCAATATAAAGACTGAAAACTTGTATGCATCAAAGTGCTATATGCCATATAGCACCTTGATGCATTTAAATGAAATGTCATATGCCAGAACCATTTTATGTATGAAGGGGCTATGTGCCATATAGCTCTTTGATGCACAGAAAAAATGCAGATAGTCCGTTTATGCACTAAATGTAATCACTATATTGTAGATGTCTCTTTGATGCATTATTAATTTTTGACAAAAGTAGTAGGAATTCAAAGTTGATTCTTTTACCACTGAAAATATGTGTGAAAATACACCTAAAAATGAAAAAAAAAGTGAAATTTGACAAAACATGCAGATAGCCCCTTTATGCACTAAGGGGTGGATTTGCATAAAATATCTTTTTCAATAAAACTTCACGTGTGTCTGCATTTAATGCATGTTCGGAATATAACTTTGTCATCTCAAGTCAGAACGACTTCAAAATTGGTAGATCTATGCATGTTTGTTGCGATATTACCGAGTACTGTGTTCAAGAACAATAACTCTACCTAACATAGATTTTGAATAATTCCACTTTGATCTTAATTTTAATAGTAATCTTTGCTTGTCCAGAGTGGAATTTTGAAGTCTAAAGTCAAGTTGTTTGTTGCTTTGCCTGCCCTTTGCAACTTTTATACCCCCTTGACAACTGGTGGTGGGATTGCATACTAGTATCTTGCGACAATTTACTGCTCTTGTTTCATCATCATTTGCCCTTGAACCTCAATATTTGGTAATTATCTTCATTGTAGACCTTTACTGCTTAGTACTCAGGTGACCGATATAGAACCATCACGAGGTGGGTTTTACACAACTTCCTCTCAAACTCATTGAGAGAATCCATAACCCTTGTATGTAAGTCAGTGCATCCATTTGCAATAGCTTCATTAAAAGAATTTTAAGTCATTCTTTCTGCTTCCCCACTCTTTCTGCGATGAAACAGAATGACCTCTGCTAAGCATATTTGTGCTAGTTCAGAATAAAGCTCTGGTCTCTTCCCTTACAAAAACTGTTTATATGTCACATAGATGGCAAGATCTATGTCCCATATCTGTGGCATAGTCCATTCACATATATGCCACAGATTAGTAATTTACATGCAAATGAGATCTATGTCCCATACATATAGCATACTTGGCTAAAGCTACATATAAGTCACATATACATCACATATATGTCACTTGTTTTTTCTAAGTCACTTATATGTGAGATATAAGTCTGTTATATGTAATGACAGTAAAGGAAAAATAATGAACATTTTTATTTATCAAAGTGAATTGATTATATTTAAACAAAATTGTCCTAATTAACTAATAGCTACACAAAATTGTCGCAGTCCCGGTATTGTTATCCCCCCGCCGTAGGCGGAGGGATATAGTTTTAGCGTTGTCCGTCCTTCCGTCCGTCTGTCCGTCCATGTGTCCGTCCCGGCAAATATCTCCAATAACATTGGACCGAATTTTGTGAAACCTTATACACATGTATAATGACCCATTCTCCTGGGACACATTTTTTGTTTTTGTTTTTATTCCATGCAAAATGGCCGACTGAGAGCGATTTTAAGTTTCACTTAAGTTACACTTAAGTTACACTTAAGTACACTTTTGATGTTTGGAGTCTCGTCTTCAAAACTCTACAAAGTTTTTACATTGAATTTGTCACATCTGTCAACCTCCATTAGGAAATACAAGAATGAAAAGTTTCACCTACAATGACTGTGAAACACCAGTTATTTGCCCTTGTTTTTGTAATAAGGTGTCATGGAAAAAAGGGGGTTTCATGTTATATTTCATTCCATTTCTTGTGAAGGCAACTCCTTCCACATTTCTTGATGGAATTGAATAGAATTTTGACAGAATATTTCGTGTCATGTGACCGATTGCACATTATCAACATTTTGCGATTTGTAGCTGCGTCATGAAAAAAGGGGGGCTTCATGTTTTATTTCATTTTATTTCTTGTGAATGCAACTCGTCCCATATTTCTTGACTGAATGGAAAGAAAATTCACAGAATGTTTCTCATCATCTGACCTATCGCATATTCTCAAGGTTTTGTGACTTGTAGCTACGTCATGAATAAAGGGGGCTTCGTGTTTTATTTCATTCTATTTCTTGTGAAGGCATTTCTTGGCAGATTTGAATGGAATTTTCATATTATCATGTGACCTAACACAATGCCTCCCACATTTCTTGGCAGATTTGGATGGAATTTTCACATGATCATGTGACCTACGGCATATTGTCAAGGTTTTGGGATTTGTAGCTGCATCATGGAATAAGGGGGCTTCATGTTATAATTTCATTTTTCACCAGAATCTGTTCAATTACTAGACATGACATATCTCAGTAGATTTGGATGAGATTTTCACAGATCATGCGACCTAGCATATGTCAGGGTTTCGCAATTTATCACTGTATCATGGAAAAAGGGGACTTCATGTCAAATTTAATTTTTTATCTTCAACCTTTGCACATATTTTCATAGAACTTCATATTTTTATTGCTTGTTCAAATCCAGTCACCAATGAGTCAATTGTGCTTTTGTCTCTCCATGCACCAGTCTGTTCGTAAACCTTTTAGATCACAGGTAATACCATTTATCCATTCAGCTATTAAGGTAGGTGCTACAAATTTCAACACTTTAGTCTCCAGCTACCTGCTTGAAATGGCAGCAGTGTGGTGGCTTATATTGTGAAAGGGATATCTTCTAAATTCCTTGACAAAAATTGATGAAACTTCATGCATGTTTTCCATTGGATAGTCCATGATACATTTTTTTCCCACATATATGAAATCCTGAATTGGGTACTTAATGTATAATCCTGTTATGAACCTCTTTTATATTTTTTTATGTAATGAAATCCTGTGCAATGGAACAAGGGAGCTTAATGTATAATTTCATCATGGGCCAATTACAAAAAGGTCACATGTACATGCAAAACACAATACCTCTTATACGTTTGTATCAAAAAAGGTCTTTTTCGGCGGGGATATAATTTCAACGAAAGTTCTTGTTTCTTTTTTGGTTTGAAAGCCACCCTGGCATCAGCACATTTCTGATTAATGGCTTGGATGATGTCTTTTTTCCAAGCACTTGCGTTTTTCCTCCACATATTCTGCAAATGAAAAAAAAATTAACTTCCTTAATTCAGATCTGCATCCTGTCAGTTTATTAACCACCATCATATACCCAAATAACTATCTCCAGTGGCTCAGTGGTGGTATGCAGGAATTCCAGCCTGAAGGGCCCAGGTTCAGGCCTTGCTGGTTCAATTGGGCTTTTTATGGGAGTGTCCTTTGACAAAACACTTCAAAGCCCAAGCCTACTATGGACATAACCAAAGACATACATACATGTGTGATGTTGCCAAAAAATGACTAAGATGTTAAAAATTGTGCAAAACACCATTCAATCAATGACTTTGAATACATAACACTCATTTTTGAGGGCTTGATATTATGTAGATAAATTGGCTCTGTTTATGATGGTCCTCATTTTAATTCAAGGAACCCATAGAAAATCGCAGACGACAAAAGCTGGGCTATGACAATACATATAATAGCCGACATTTTCTCTGAAAAAAAAACAGCTAAAAATGCCTATTAATCTGCCATCTTTCCCATTCCGGCAATGTTTCTTATCCTTTCAGAGACTTCTATCCTTTTGGTATATGCATGCATCTAATTTTTCATTTGCAAATACTTTCATTTAATTTTGGTCTTAAATTTCATTTAAAAATATTGAGTAGATAAGGATTGCCCTGTCTCTCAATCCTGTCCTTTTTATAATGCATATCAAGATCATAATTCAATCCTTTTAATATCAGTAATGTATTAAAACCTTTTTCGGTTTAAAAATTCCACTTTTGTTATCTTTCAACACAGATATGTCCTAAATGACCAAAGCCAGTGATGCACCATTAAACAACAATCATTCATTCGGTCTAAAATTTTGTAGTTTTTCATGTGTTCATATGGGTTTAAAATTTTGTAGTTTTGCATGTGTTCATATGGGTTTAAAATTTTGTAGTTTTGCAGAGTAAAATTTCATATCCATTAAATTTGTACAAAAACACTGATTATAGCGTTTACAATGGTAGCATCTAAAGCAGGCTTATCCTTAGTGCCACGTGCCGAACCTTTGGCCAGGATGTCCTCTGTAAAGAAAACACCGCACAGCAGACGTGCAAGTGCGGTGCCACTTCCTTTTGCCTTTCTGAGGCAAACATCAAGTTGCTGCACAGAGATCTTTGCCCCATTATATCCTGGAACAAGGTCTACCTCCAACTCACTGGTTGTGCCACAGTTCTAGAATTAAAAAAGAAACAAAGTGAGAGTTTAGGCCATGATGACTGATTACATTTTGATCCATTAACACTACAAAAGTTGTAACACCTTTGTAAAGTGCGGTGTAAAGATCCCAACAAATATGAGTTTTTGTCTCCAAAAAAGCTTTCTCTTCCACATCCTTGAGCAAGATAAGTGCCCTTACAAGTGCTGGTGAAACTTGGAAACATGTCAGATGTGATTGAAATACATGTTAAAGGGCATAAAACACTGTCTGATACCAAGAGATTTAAGCATGGAAAATCACTTGGAAGTCATTATGCTTGCATAGTAAAATATCCATGCATTCAGTGATAAATTATCATACTCCTTTAGGGGCTAAGCTTTATTATGATCAGGTGTTTTGTGGCATTAAAATTAATGGTTACAGTGTCAAAGTGTCTTTTAAAAATCACTAAACCACACTTACATCATTAAACTGATATCCAGTTATATGTATGGCTATGCCTGTTTGCCTTGCATCATATTCAGCTTAAAAAAGAAATGTTCTTAAAAACTTTGTAAACCTTCTTAACAAAAGCAGTTTCCAGGTAATCTCTTGCCTCTAGTATTCTACGTGGTGCATTTACTACAGGTGTAGCATTCGGCTTTAAATGCAACTTGCATTTTCCCGGAATTGCTCCGATCCCGTTAAATAGACTGTCGTATTCGGTCATAATTGTTTGTTTAGTCAGCGTTGGGGCTGAAGCATTTTCAACAGCGTATGTCAGAGTAATTAGTCCAAGGTCAACTGATGCTTTGAGGCTCAAGAGGGGAAAAGATTGGCTGTCGACAACAAAACAATCTACTTCGGTACTTTGATCTTTGTGTTGCAAAGCCAAACAAACTTTACCTTTAATTGGGAGTCTTTTTTCAGAGGCTTCTAAGGGGCATTTAAGGTTTAATTGTTTGAAATGGCTCATGGGAAGGACTAAGGCTGCACTACCAGTGTCAATTTTGAACTTAACAGGGACTTTGGAAGGGCCGACATGAATGTCTACAAATGCACGGTCAGATGGAGAAGTAAAAGAATTTACCGTATCTATATGGTAATCCGAATTATCCATTAACTGAAAATTGTCCACAGAATTAACCTGTTGTCCTTTCGATCGGCACATATTTTCAAAGTGACTTAACTTGCCGCAATAGTTACTCGATTGCCCTCATGCAGGACAAGGTTTTGAGTTCGAGTGGTTACGGCCACAGATACCATAAATCTATTTCTTCTTGGAGTTACCACTGTTGTTTGGTCATCGCCTGTTCTGTCGTTGGTTTGTTTCTTTTAAAGTTTTGTGCCAATCTGGTCTCCTGGGATGTTGCACTGCGTGGATATCTTGCTCGGTTGTCATGGTCTGTAGTTGTTTCTGAGATTATTCGAATGTTTGAGCGATTTGTGTGGCCTTGTCCAATGTGAGATCAGCCCCTTCATTTATCAATCTTTCTCAGATTTTTGTTGAGTTAGTCCCAAACACAATTAATCCTGGCTCTTATCATGTCGTCAGTGTCCGGAAAATTGCAATCGTTAGCACTTAATCTGAGTTTCGTTATAAATTCGTCAACACTGTCAGTGTTTTGCACTTCGTTGAAAAATTTGTATCGGGGGGGAAAAAAAATGGATTGAGTTTCGGTTGGACGTGTGCCTGAACAGGGGAATGCTGATTAATAGTATTCTCCTTTGCCCACTATGTTTTTAAAAGCCTTCTTCAGGGTCTTTATAACTCGGCATTTTGTTGTAAAGCGTTACCACTGCAAATCTGTGGATATTAGTCTATGTACATATTTTTCATACAGTGTATTTAGGAATCAACACCTTTTGAACGATTTATATCAGTATCGACAATTTCCAAAATTTTCAACCACTAAAAACAAATTTATAAGTTTTCGGACACAGAAAAAAATAAATTTTTCCTGTGCAAATACTTAGGGAAAATATGGTAATTTATATAAGTGTAATATATATCTTAACAAACCTTGAGAATTGTTACCTGGACTACTTGTCGTTGCTGATTCCATACATGTTACTTCTGCTCGAAATCTCACCCTATCACCAATTGTGGTAAGACCTAGTGACAAAAGGTCGTTGTCGGTCAGTCTTTCACATGTATCAAGTCCATCATTTTTTTGTCGTTTGAAATTTTCATATACATGTCTCAAACCCAGTTTACATAGCATTGAAAAAATATTATCATGGTTCTGTGCTATCATGCCATCTCTCAATAATAGGATAAACATCAATGAAGCCTGAAGAGAAAAAGATACAGAATGGTTCAGAACTATATGACAGACACCAATTGCTTGTTGCGTTTTCCACTATGTTGCAATATTAAAATCTAAAAACAAATTAACTGTTTACAAGTTCTTGTTTCAAAAATTTGAAAAAATTGGAGCTAAAAACTGCTGCTTATCATCAATTTTTCTCTTCACAGTGTCTTGTTGTTGATCTTGAACAATGCCTTTTCCAAAAGCCTATTCATACGTATCTTCAACCGTAGGTTATTGATTCGGGATCAGAATGCATGATATATGCAGTCTTTCCTTGTTGTACGTCTTCTGTAAAAACCTACGTTTACTCTTGTACATCCAGTGCAGTCTGATCTTGAACTATGCCTTCTACAAAAGCCCATTTATAAGTACGTTCAAGTGAGCTTTACAGATTGCACGATATATGCGATCTTTTCTTGGTCTACGTCCTCCTTAAAAGCCTGTGTTTAATTATGTATATGATATACACAAAGTATACTGTTGTATTTAAAAGTCACTCTTAATATATGTCTTTTCAGATTTTTTTTTATATTTTGTGCCGGTGGCCTTATATAAGCTGAATAAACTATTTGTAGCTTTGTTCCCGTTTTATATGCCCGTTGAAGACGGGACGTATTATGGGCTCACCTGTGGCGGCCGGGCGTCTGGGCAGGTGGCGTCCAGTTCTTTGTCCGGAGCATATCTCCAAAACTATACTAGCTAGGGTTATGAAATTTCACAAGTGGATAGATCTTTTCAAGGGGGAGTGCAGTGCACAGGAATCATAACTTTTGCTCGCTTAATTTTTTAATTATTGCCCTTTGTCATTTACATACTCGAATTTTGTCCTGAGCATATCTCCAAAACTATATTAGCTAGGATTATGAAATTTCATGGGTGGATAGATCTCATCAAGGGGGAGTGCAGTGTACAGGAATCATAACTCTTGCTTGCTTACTTTTCGAGTTATTGCCCTTTGTTGTTTTTCATACTTGAATTTTGTCTGGTGCATGGCCCAGCTTTACAACTTGGGGTAGGACAGGCGTATCTTGCGACAATTTGCCGCTCTTGTTGACTTGTGGTTTAACCCATTACCAGACGACAAAATATTAGACTGGTCCAAGTTGAAACAAAGTGCAGACGACATTTGAAAGTGCATTTAAAATGAAAAATAAGTGCCATATAGGATAGAAAACATTGGGAGAAAGGAGAAATTGCTTGTAACAAGCAATTTCTCCTTTTCTCACAATGTTTTTCAGAGCTGTATATCGTTGGTGCGTCAAAATGCGGCATTGTGTAGTAATGGATTAATTAACATTAAATCTGTCTTTTGCAATATCTTTCAATTTTGACTAGTCTAAAATTCTGTGGTTTCTCAATGGATTAATATGGTATTCCTTACCTTATTGTATTCTAACTCATTACCACACGACAAAATTTTAGACTGGTCCAAATTGGAAGCATTTGCAGAAGACAAAATAAAAGTGACTCAAAATTGGAAATGTGTTTTGTGAAGGGTAGAAAACATTGTGGGAAAAGGAGAAAATGCTGGTTACCAGCATTTTCTCCTTTTCCCACAGTGTTTTCAAAAGGCTTCTTTCTCAGGGGCGTCAAAAGTAGGGATTGTGTGGTAATGGGTTAATGAATGGTCATGATAATTACGGTTTCTAGTGTTAACGAGACATGCTGTCGATTCCATCTCATCGTTACCCTGATAAGATTCTGTCGTACACAGTGAAATCCCCCACAACCAGCCTTGTTCCGTATAAACAAATTAAAAGCCAAGAAATCAACACATGGAACACACTGGTTAGATCCCATCTGTACATAGCGTTTTATTTTTATACTTTGTTTGTATGGGGTTTTTAAGACCACTTTCAGCAGTATTTCAGTTATATCGCTGCTGCTGGTGCACCTAATTATGGCTTCCTGTTGTTTCTCACAACAATACAACAACAACATAGTGTGACTTTGACCTAGAAGGTAGGTCACTAAATGTTGCACTCTGCACATTGTTTCATTAAGTTGCAAAAATGTTTAACCCTTTCCCAAACAAGCCCTTATTTTTACGTGTCTGCAGTACTAGTCTTTTTGAAAACACCGTGGAGGAAAAGGAGAAATTGCTCGTAATTTCTCCTTTTCCCCACAGTGTTTTCAACCAGTTTAGAGCACAAAAAGGGTCACCAGATGATCTTACATGCAAAATATGAATGCTCTAGCCCTTATGGTTTGTCACAAGATTTTAAAAGATTTCCTTCTATGATTCTATGTGAAATAGTGTGCGCCCGGGCAGAGCCCAAATATGACCCCAAGGGGATAATTTTAACAATTTTTATAAAGGGTCACTAGATGATGCTACATGCAAAATATGAATGCTCTAGCCCTTATGGTTTGTCACAAGTAGATTTTAAAAGATATCCTTCTTTGTTTCTATGTAAAATAGGGTGTGTCCGGGCAGAGCCCAAATATGACCACAGAGGGATAATTTTAACAATTTTGGTAGAGGATCATCAGATAATGCTTCCTATCAAATATGAATGCCCTAGCCATTATGGTTTGTCATCAGACGATTTTTAAAAAAAAATTTCCTTCTTTGTTTCTGTGTAAAATAGGCTGCGCCCAAGCAAAGCCCTAATGTTACCCCAGGGGAATAGTTTTAACAATTTTGGTAAGGGGTCACCCAATAATGCTTTAAACAAAATATGAATGCTCTCGGCCTTATGGTTTGTCACAAGAAGATTTTTAACGATTTTTTTCCATTTTCAGCCATTTTGTTGCCATGGCAACCAGAGTTTTTGATGGAATTGAATTCTTTTAACAGTTTTGTAGAGCTTCTTCCAAGGAACATTCCTGCCACAGGTACAGGTCCACTCAAAGATGCTACATACCAAAGATCAAAGCTCTACACCTTCCCATTTAAGAGAAAAAGAAATTTAAAGTTTTCCTTCTTCGTCCCTATGTTTGAACTTGTAACCCCTGGGGCGGGGGCCAGTTTGACCCCAGGGGCATTATGTGAACAAAACTTGTTAGGGGTTTACTAGTAGATGCTACATACCAAATATCAAAGCTCTATGCCTTCAAGTTTCAGAGCAGAAGACTAAAAATTTTTAAAGTTTTCCTTCTTTGTTCCTATGTTCAAAGTTGTGTCCCCCGGGGTGGGGCCAGTTTTGACCCCAGGGCCATCATTTGAACAAACTTGGTAGAGATCCACTAGGAGATGCCACATATCAAATCTCTGCGCCATCTAGTTAAAAGTGGAGATTTTTAAAGTTTTCCTTCTTTGTTCTTATGCTCAAACTTGTGATCCCCGGGGTGGGGCCAGTTTTGACACCAGGGGCATAATTTTAACAAATTAGGTAGAGGTCCACTAGGAGATGCTACATACCCAATATCAAAGCTCTACACCTACATGTAGTTTCAGAGAATAATGTTTTTAAAGATTTTGTTTTTTTTTCCCTTTTTGTTGCCATGGCAACCAGAATTATGGGTGGAATTCAATTCTTTGAACAATTTTGGTAGAGCTTCACCCAAGGAACATCCCTGCCAAGTTTCATAAAGGTTGGCCCAGTGGTTTAGGAGGAAAAGATGTTTAAAGAAATTATTGACGGACACCGGACATAGGGAGATGACAATAGCTCACTTTCAGCACTTTGAGCTAGGGTGAGCTAAACATGTGGAGAATTAAAGGAATACAAGAAACAAATGATGACATGCCACAATAAAAAGGTTTCTTGTATCAAATTTTATTAAATCTATCCAGTTTGAAGACACACATGTGTTTTTCCTCATTAGAAAATATGAACATAGTGAGTTGTTTTATAACTAAATGTAATGACAATGTTAGACCAAAATGTTCCCTTAACTCTACAACAAAATTTTAAGCTGGTCTGCATTAAAAGCATTTGCAGATGACAAAATGAAAGTGACTAAACAATAAAACTTGGTTTTGGAAGGGTAGAGAAGGGTAGAAAACATTGTGGGTAAAGGAGAAAATGCATCATTTTCTTCTTTTTCCACAATGTTTTCATAACATGTCTTTCTCAGGGTCATTAAAAGTTGGGATGGACTGCCACTCATCACTTTCAGACACAAATTTGCAAATATCCTTGTTATCTATGGATATTTGCTCTGATACATGAATCGAAAAGAAAACATTGTGGTAACAAGAGACATGGTTCTGTAAGAGCAGCTTCTCCTTCTGCTACAATATTCTTTGCTTCAGGACATGTACATCACTCTCTATAGATAAAGCATTGAATCTTTTGAATGAAATATGTATGACTCCTGCTCTGTGACAAGGTGGATTTATGTATCTGCAAAAAGTATTTCGTCTTTGTGAAAGTGACAGAACTTCTGATTGGCTAAACCAAATGATTTAGCCAATCAGAAGTTAAGTTACTTTCACAGTTAGACAATCTGGAAGAATAATACTGACACTGGTTTAACATATTTTGTGACTGGTAAACTTTCTGCATGCAGAAGGACCATTCTATGTCATGATTCAGCATTTTGACCAAATGGATTTGTATCATGCAACTGTTTGGCATTATTTATTACCCAGATGCACTGAACCCTTTTTTCCAAAAGTGTTATGTTTGTCATGCCTGTCACAAGCTCGAGTTATAAACACTGGAGTCCTTTCACAACATATAGTTAAATATAATTCACAGCATTTCTTTTTGTCTTCAAAACTGACCTTGGAAAGTAAATACATGTAGGTTCTTAACCCTTAGGCTGCTAAATGCAAGTCACTGACCTTTTGCAGATAGTGTAGATCAAAATCAGACAGAATTTGTGTGAGTCAAAAAATAGGAATTTCATTTAGGAACAGTAAAACAAACCATTGAGAAACAAAAAGAAAATGCTGGTTACCAGCTTTTTCTCCTATCTCACAATGTTTTCAAAACCTTTCCTTCTGCAAAAATTTAAGTCAGGATTGTACGTTGAAAGGACAAGTCCTTACGGTACTAGCTATTTCTAGACACTGACTTAAAATGTTGAGTATTGACACTTTACCAAATGGAAAAATTGTCCAAATTGAAATCATATGCAGGTGACTAAATATATGTGGCTCAAAAAGAGAAATTTGTTTTTAGCAGGGTAGAAAACATTGAGGGAAAAGGAGAAAATGCTGGTTACCAGCGTTTTTGCCCCTTTTCCAAAATTAATTCAACCCTGTGAAAGTGAAAAAAAAAATCATGAATTTATTTGTCTACATCTGCTTTCAATTTGACTGAAATTTTGTCTGGTAGATGGTTAAAGGGCAAATCCTAAGATTTTTTGACCATACTGTTTTTTTGCTCCAATCAGCTGCAAATGATGTTAGTAAACACGTGTCCATCAGTTTTCATAAATACCACCCTGTAACATGCCATAAATCACGCTCGAATTGTCACGCTGATATACGGCCCCAAAAATGGTACATGGCTTACTTCCCCTGATTCGCTTATCTTCCCTACCTGTGTGACGTCATAGGAGCGTAAGCCTGTGTTTACAATCAGTAGAAATTAGTAGGAACGCTGATGATTATACGCAGATATCTGAGTATAAACAAAGAATTCAGCCGAAAAAATGGTAAATTGTGCAGCCTATGGCTTCAACGTCGAATCAGGAACACATAGAATTAGTATGTTCAAATTTCTGAAGGAACTAAAAGGGAGAAAACTATGGATTCAACGTTTAAACTGGGGCCGGACAGTAACGGCGGATTTTGTGCCATCAGTTCATTCCAAATTGTGTCTGAAACACTTCGAGGACAGTCAGTTCTTAATAAGTCCAAAACTCGTAAAAGAAGTTGGTTATAGGAATATTAGGCTGCGGTTAAAACTTGATGCTGTGCCGATATTGTTCGAAACAAGATCGGCCATAAGACAGACATTCCGCAATGGCAATCTCCAAAAAGAAAAACAAACATAAGGTCAGTAATTCCTTCAATTGTTTTTCGTAATATTTCATCCTTTTCTAGATCTACATTCTGGACAAAGGAGAAATTGGCGCCGTTTTCTCCCTTTTTTTCCCAAATGTTTTCAACATTTAACCCTTTACCAAGAGACAAAATTTTAGACTGGTCCAAATTAAAAGCACTTGCAGGGAACAAAGTAAACCTAAGTGAAAAATTGAAATTTGTTTCCACAAGGATAGAAAACATTGTAGGATAAGAAGAAAATGTTGGTTACCAGGATTTTCTCCTTTTCCCACAATGTTTTAAAAAGGCTTCCATCTCAGGGTTGTAAAAACCAGGGATTGTTTGGTAAAGGGTTAATTTGCACATGACAAAAAAATGGTAATCAAAAAATTGAAATGAAATTTGATTTGGAAAGGATGGAAAACATTATGGGAAAAGGAGAAAATCTTAGCATTTTCTCTTTTCCTCACAATGTTTTCAAAGGCAACAACATAACGTATTCATCCAAATTCATAACATAGATTTTGCAAGTACCAAAGTCTGGATTGTTCAAATGATGTTAACTTTCAAGTGTTTCAGCTTTTTCTTCCTTTACCACAATGTTTTCAAAAGGCTTCTTTCTCAGGGTTGTAAAAAACAGAGGGTCAACTGACCATTCACCAAACACAAAAATTTTAGACTGGTTCAAATTGAAAGCATTTGCAGACAACAAAAGAATTGTGAACCAAAAACATTTGCAGCTGATTGGAGAAAAAAACAGTATGGTCAAAATATTTTAGGATTTGCCCTTTAAACAGTAAACATCTTTTTCTTCCCACACTGTTTTTCAAATACTCTTTCTTTGGGTACTGGAAACTAGACCTAGGGTTTGTACGGTAAAGGGTGAAGTCAGTATCTGGCTACCCCTAGTCATGGTCATAAATGTTAATCCATCACCGGCCAGTTGAAACAATACAGGAAATGGTTACATAACATTTGCATATCTCACCCCTTTACACTGTAATGTTTGTTTGTGACAGTAAACCACTGTTGCAGCTTTTATCCCATACACTACTTCTCTTCGACATTTCACTCTTAAAAATGATTTGACAACTTCCAATCATTTTGAACAAATTTTGAATTGTATCTTTACACTTCTGATTTGTGGATATTTCCCTGTTCCTCTCCATGTTATGTCTTCTAGACAGGCTACTGAGAGAAATCTTTTGTTTTTACCACCTTTGTGAAGATAGAAAAAACTTTCGAAAACATTGTAGGTAAAAGAGAAATGCTGCTGACCAGCATTTTCTCCTTTTTCTACAATGTTTTTACCCCATCAACAACAAGTCCAAACATGCAAGTTAAATTTGATTTGTTGACTCTAATTGCTTTCAATTCGGTTGAGTCAATAAATTTGATGTTTGGTAACAATTTAACCCTTTCCCATACGGCAAATTTAGGGCCAGATCAAATTCAAAGCATTTTGCCGATGACAAATTAACAGTTGCTTAAAAGATAATTTTTCTATATGATAGAGTAGAAAACATCGAGGGAAAAGGAGAAAATGCTGGTTACCAACATTTTCTCCTTTTCCCACAATGTTTCAAAAAGGCTTCAATTCCTTTCCCGTAAAAACCAGGGATTGTTTGGGAAAGGGTTAAACATGTAAACTTGAGAAACAAGTCCATACAACTCATACTAATCTCTTCGGATACTGCTCCCTGTGAACTAACCAGAACTCGTGCCCAATGTGTGGGCTTATACCTTTCTACCTAGTAGAAAG
The DNA here is from genome assembly GCA_943736015.1 of Tridacna crocea. Classification (NCBI taxonomy): domain Eukaryota; kingdom Metazoa; phylum Mollusca; class Bivalvia; order Cardiida; family Cardiidae; genus Tridacna; species Tridacna crocea. The sequence continues at coordinate 30,384,902 of OX031072.1, read as the reverse complement.
TAACCTAGTAACCAGCATATTCTCCTTTTAACACAGTGTTTTACTCTGCTGGAAAAAAAATCAATTTTTGAAATATATAACTTTATTTTGTCGTCTGCAAGGGATTTCAGTTTGGACCTGTTTAATACTTTGTCGTGTGGTAAAGAGTTAAAAATAGAAAATATTGTGGATAAAGGATCAATTGATAGTTACCCAGAATATAAAATAATTTTGAGAATTGTCTTAATAATCTCGGAACATATTCTTTTATCAAATTTCACGCTTGTTAACAGCATTTCAAACTATTCTTATTCTCATGAAAATCGCGATTTATTGTGTAACCCTTCAACCATCAGAGAACAAATTTTGTACCTGTCAATGTTTACAGAATTCTTTACAAGGTACAAATATAGGATCCATCAACAAATAGTTAGAACTAACATCTCACGATTATCAATCGTAAAAGTCAAGAAAAAGGTTATTTGACATGAAACTAAAGTGTTGGAGAAATGTCATGTATAGACTATTTCCGTTAGTGACGTTCGCCCCTTAGCCTAATACATGTAAGCGTGATACTCAACACGCTGTTCAAAAGTCTGGCATAAACATCGTTATTTTTGCCATTAGTGGGCGAAATTTTACTTTTATCCTCATCATCAGAAACTATTAAGTTTCATTAAAAATATGGTGGTACATGTACGGCCTTACCGGCCTAGAATCGTGTATTTCTTCGTCTTAAATATCGCTCGTTTCACTATCTTAAACAAGGCCCATATTGAAACAAACGCTCCTATGACGTCACAGATCAAGGTGCGCTACAATAAGGAAGGGAGGTAAGCGATGCAACAGTGATTTTTTTACAATTTGCTATAAGTGAGTCCTGGGACTCGCTGGGATGAAAAACTATGAGTCTGAAACCAACTTTACGAGTCCCACCTTTTCACTCATTACCAAAACGGCAAAATTTTAGGTTTGTCCAAATCGAAAGCATTAACAGACGACAAAATAAAAGTTATTGAAGTTATTGAAGATTTAGAATTCGTTTTTAGAAGGCTAGAAAACATTGTCGGAAAAAGAGAAAGTGCTGGTTACCAGCATTTTCTCCTTTTCCCACAATGTTTTCTAAAGGCTTCTTTCTCAGAGGCGTCAAAATTAGGGATTATGTGGTAATGAGTTAAACCCCATTTAAAAAAAAATATTGTTCAAATTGTTAAAAAATCTGTATAGTCTGATTTATGAATTGTCTGTCATGAATTCTCTTCACTTTCGTAAGTTAGCCAACTAAAAAGTTTAAGCCAGTGTGACTTGAATTCTCTCGGTTTCGAACTGGCCGGGGCCGAATCCACGCCGATTGAACTGCCGATGATTTCTCATTATTCTCGACATTTTTATCGGTATGTAATTCACCATGAATCGGCGGGTCAGACTCTTGTGATTTCGTAAACAAACTAGTTAAAGTTTGTTGTTTGTGATCGGATTTTGCCTTCTTTTTTGGTGGCATTGCTTACGCTTTACATCGTTTAGATATAGATCTACGCACTGGAATTTTTTCGACGAAATGGAAATCGTCTGAGGATATCGAAATCGCCCGGGTATAAAAAAGATTCAAAAAGTAATTATTTGCCGATGAGGACATGAAATGATAGTTGTTCAATCATATTGACTACAAATTTCTGCAATTAAGTAAGAATATGCCTTGGAGAGGATCTATAACGTACGTGCTGGATGTCGATATTCCGTGTACCCGAATAAAAAGAAAAACGTAAACCATTCCATAGACTAGATTACTTAGGCTAAAAATAGACCGGAAAATGAAGGTACCAGTCTAAAGTAGAAAAATTACCGGTGTTTCGATAGAAAATGTAAACACTTTAATTGATAGGGATCAAACGAAATTTTGCAAAAGGCATTGATATCAAAATCAGTGCGTCTCGAAAATGCACTTATCTCAAAGTTTTGCGTCCTCGGTAATTTCTTTGCGTCCCTGACGCAGGACGCACAGGTAAATGAAACACTGTGCAAGCTAATAAACAAAAATATAAATTGAAAAAAAGTACTTTTACTAATTCTTTTTTCAAATTACAACATTACCAGGTTGCCATTTGATAGATGTAGATTTGAAAATTAATCATATCAGAAACTTGTTGATTTGCTCTTTAAAGAAAGACAAACATGTGAGGGAAACAAAAATATTGTTTTCCACCACTTTATAAAAAAGACAGTGGGAAAAAGAACAAACACATATAACCAGCATTTGCACAAGCATTTTCTCTTTTCCCAAAATATCTTAAATAATACTATAATGTTATTCATCAAGTGATTTCATAATGGCCCAGTTACAGGTCTGAGGTCAGCCGTATTGGCCCGAGGTAGAGGACCAATACGGCTGACTGAGGACCTGTAACTAGGCCAATACGAAATCACATGATCCTTTTTATTATATAACTGTTGGCCCAGAATCAATATGACAACCTAAAAGAAGTGAAAATAGGGTTTATTGATGACCCGCAACCAATACAGAAATCCTTGAATGTGATTTGTCAAAAGTAAGCACTGACGCTCAGGCGACTGAACTTTTAACCAATCACGTTTAAGGATTTCTGTATTGGTCGCGGGTCTTCACTAAATGACAAAATTTTAGACATGTCTACATTCAAAACATTTATATACAATAAACAGAAATTATTAACACAAATGCTAGTATTTCACTTTAACCCTTTCCCAAAAGGACAAATTTTAGATGCTTTCAAAATCTAAATACCCAGAGGACAAATTCAACCTTAGCACAAACAAGCTTTAGCTCTTAGCTTGGGCACAAAACATTGAGGGAAAAGAAGAAAATGCTGGTAACCAGCATTTTCTTCTTTTCCCACAAAATTTTCAAATGGCAGCTTTTCAAGGGTCGGGAAAACCAGGGATTATTTCGTAAAGGGTTAAAAGGGCAGTACACATTGTAAAAAAAAAAGAGAAAATATTGGTTACCAGCATTTTCTCCCTTTCGCACCTTCCTTACATCGATAGTTAAAGCATGAAATTGTTTGGTAAAGGGTTGTCACATTGAATTAAGGAGAACACAAGTCAACACTACAAATTTAACACTACACTGTCAGGGTTCTTTTTCTTAATATGTTGTTGCCACCTTTCACACTGTTAATTTTCATTCTGCTGTTTCTACTTGGTGCTAGTTGAGAAAAGGGCGAGAAGTCCTGCAGCACAGCCGACAGAAAACACATAATTACTGAGAACTGGTTAAGGAAGCATACAATTTTTGAGAGATCATTGACAAGGTTTCAGATGGGAATATCCCATGGCAAAGCAATTCAGAATCCCAAGCTTATACTGGTTATCCCTTTACCCTGTAAGGCATTTCTATGGTATCTCTAATTGACCCTAAATAACAGCAAGGATGAAGCCGTTTCTTATGTGTATATGGCACCTTTATAGTGTAGAAAACATTGTGACAAAAGGTGAAATTGCTCGTCACCATCAATTTCACCTTTTGCCACAATGTTTTCCAAAGGCTCCTACAAACATTGCATAGAAATGTGTATCTATGGAGGAAAGGGTTAAACCCTTGAAACACATTAAAAACTTGGCTTTTGCTGTTAGTGGATTATAAAAAATTGTTGTAATTCTATAGAACACCAAAAAGGACAAGAAGGCTATGGTCCTAACCCATTACCACACAATCCCTACTTTTGACAACCCTGAAGAGGAAGCCACTAGAAAACATTGAGGGAAAAGGAGAAAATGCTGGTGACCAGCATTTTCTCCTTTTCCCAAAACGTTTTCTACCCTTCACAAAACAAATTTCCAGTCATTTTTTTCTTGTCTGTAGATGCTTTCAATTTGGACAAACCTAAAAATTTGTTTTTTGGTAAAGGGTTAATAATACACAATTAGAATACATGAGCTATGGTCTGGCAAAAGGGGGCATCATGCATATCTCTGGAGCATTATACCAAACAAGGCATCCCAAAGTTATGAATCTATAAAATTCATCTGTCCAAAAACTGGCCAAACCTTGAGCACTATACCAGGCAAGGCATCCCAAAGTTATGAATCAGTAAAATTCATCTGTCCAAAAACTGGCCAAACCTTGAGCTTTTTTTAATGTAGGTTTTATTGGGGTTTAATGCCACTTTAACAGTTAAGGTCATATCACGGCGGTTGGCAACGCACATGTGTTTCCCGGCTTTCTCACACCAGTACTAACACAACTTTCTTTCCAAAGCCACCAACTACTTTTCTCACATGTTTCAGCAGAGGTGAGAGGCAAAAATAGGCAGGAAAAAGAGTTTACCTCAACCCGGTATCGAACACACAACCACCAGGTTATGAGTCTGACATGCTCACCACTGAGCCACCCGGGCGGGGCCTTGAGCTAAAATTGCTGTTGTGGAAATACTGAAAATTGACAGATAGCAGAAAGTTTCAACCAAAGTTGGTCAGCACATTCAGCCCACGCTGAAATGGGTCAATATCTTTTGTGAATTCAGAATTAGATACACAAAATACATCTTTCCCTTGAGTGTAACATACCCCCACAGGCATTTGGTGGAAAAATGGTTTAACCCACCTTTCACAAAACAAATATCAAATTTTCCGTTGCTTTAATTTGGTCGTCTGCAAATACTTTCGATTTGGACAAACCTAAAATTTTGTTGTTTGGTAATGAGTTAATACAAGATTAACTGATTGGCTGTATGATGTTTAATGACGTTTTCAACATTATTTCAGTCATATTGGGGTGGTTAGTGCACCTATCCTTGCTTTCCTTGGGTCTCTTTTACCATATCACGGCACATTTTCTTTCAAAGCCATTGCCTGCTTTCTCATAGTCTGAATGATTGTCAGCAGTGAAAGAGGAGTGAATCCTGCCGCAATGACTATAATCAATCCTCAAAGCCTGGGATTGAATCCATGACCCCTGTTTCAATTCCTGTACACTATCAACTGGGCTACCGGGGCTCGGCTAGAACAAAAACAATAATGCAAAAGCCGATATTGACAGGGTCATTATTTTTGCACAGTGCACTTGTCCTAAATGTGATTCTATCTATCAGTAGGTTCATTTCACTTAAAGTATACTACAGAAAATATTTCATTAGCGAAACTGACAAGATAACTCCCATTATATTCCCCAAAACCTGAGAAGCTAGGAGTCGGGGAGGCGGTTGCTATTCAAAAAAGGATACATGTTGGGGTTGAAGTTCTTCAGAACATAAAATGATAGAACAATCAACAATACTAGGTAGAATGCATTGTTGTAAAAAATTGAGAAAGTGGTGGCTTCATAATCTGCTACTTCATTCTTTTTCCATAAAATTCTGAAAAAAAAAAACGATAAAATTAAAAAGTGCATATATAAACCAAGTTTTAACTCTTTACCACACGAGAAAATTTTAGATTGGTCCAAATTGAAAGCATTTGCAGACAACAAAATAAAGGCGACTGAAAATTTGAAATTTTGTTCTGGAAAAATACTGTGGGAAAAGGAGAAAATGCTGGTTACCATCATTTTCTCCTTTTCCCACAATGTTTTTTACAAGCAACTATTCCAGAACATAAAAACCAGGGATTGTTTGGGAAAGGGTTAAACCTTATTCTTCCTTACAATAATCAGCTATTTGATCTAGAAAGGGATAAATTCACAGAAACACTTCTTTTGAAATGTCAAAAGGAAATGCCTGGCTTGGTCAGCTAAGTGCACAGCTTATCTAATGCAAGGTTTTGGAGATCACAGATTCGTTTTCCTTCTGGATAAATATTTTTTTGTCAATCATGCTACTTCCATCTCTGACAGATGTGAGTAAGTGCTCAGCGGTCTGGAATAGCATACTAGTAAGCCACAACAGTATGACTAGGTACGCTGACTGTCATTATCTTAATTAACCCTTTACCCTATAAGGCATTCCTATGGTACTTCTAATTGACACTAAATAACAGCACAGATGAAGCCGCTTTGTATGTGTATAGCACATCTTTTGACAGATAGCATAGAAAACATTGTGACAAAAGGTGAAATTGCTCGTCACGAGCAATTTCACCTTTTGCCACAATGTTTTCCAAAGGCTCCTACAAGCAATGCTAAGAAAAGAGTATCTATGGAGTAAAGGGTTTTAACCCTTTACAAAATGACAAAATTTTAGACCAGCATTTTCTCCTTTTCCCACAATGTTTTCAAAAGGCTTCTATCTCAGGGTCCTGAAAACCAGGGATTGTTTGGGAAAGGGTTTAGATGTTGAAATAGTCATTGCATTCAAAATAGAGAAAAAGTTAAAGGAAGTGATGTAATCCTTTTTTTTAAATAAAATTTTCAGATAATCAATGCAGCAATTTTCCTGTTTTCTTTTTTCCCTATTATGATTTCTTTCTCTAATAGCATACCATAACATCTCATCCCTTCACCATGCAACAAAATTTCATTTTCGTCCAAAAATCAAGGTATTTACAGAAAACATCTTAAACATGACTTTAAAATTGTAAATTGTTTTGGGATGGGTAGAAAACCAATTGTGGGAAAAGGAGAAAATGCTGGAAACCAGCATTTTCTCCTTTTCCCACAATGTTTTCAAAAGTTTTCCATTTTCAGTGTCATTAAAATAAATGTTGGGATTGTGTAGTAAAGGGTTAAAAATTGATAAACACTCTTGGCTGAAAATAATGAAGTGTTGAAAAAGATGAAATAAAAAACCCTTGATTTACCTTTCATCCTTTTCTTTTTTATTCATTTTCTTGTCATCTGCAATTTGTTTCATCACCTCTCTGGCAACTGCATCTTCACGCTTCTGGGCAATTCTGAAAAATAAGGGATTCATACACACAGTCAAATGAAAACAAAATTTCCTATTTACAATGCCATCTGCTCCAACAGTCATCCCAGATCAGGGCTCTCCTTTAACCCTGGACTCCAGGTTTTGACACTTGGAAATCCAAAATTACCTGTTTCTGACGGTCAAAATGATCTGCATAAGCGTCAATCTGACGCATGAGATTTCCAGTCAAAGGGTCATAATAAATTACGCTGCACATGTCTGGCAGGAATGTAGACTATAATAAAGATGATCAGTACCAACTACGTAAAGACGCAGCTGTTTATAACACGTAATCAAGCTGTCTAGTGGGTTCTGGAATAGTGGCCTTTTGAAAACATTGTGGGATAAGGGGAAAATGCTGGTAACCAGCATTTTCTCCTTTTCCTGCAATGTTTTCTACCCTATCATAGACAGAAATCATCTTATCAGCAAGAGTTGAATTGTCCTCTGCAAATGCTTTCAATTTAGTCTAGTCCAAAAGTTTGTCATTTGGGAAAGGGTTAAGTCGTCCACCTCCTGTCTTCCTTTACCATACAATCCAGCGTATTATGGACCCTGACAGACAAGAACATGCGGGAAAAGGAGGAAATGCTGGTAACAAGCATTTTCTCCTTTGCCGAAAATGTTTTCTACACTTCACAAAACAAGTTCCAAATTTTCAGTCACTTTTATTTTGTCGTCTGCAAATGCATTTGATTTGGCCAATCTAAAATATTGTCGTTTGGTAATGAATTCCAATAAATATCCTGGAAGCTGTCCCGTAGCTGTACTCTGATCATCCATACATTTAGTGGTAAAACCTGGTTCACATCCAAGACTCCATACTTACTTGTGTTTCAGAACAAACTTGACATTCTTGTAAGCAAATGCTACTAGGTAAGTACTGATCAGAGTGCCAACTGCAAATAGAATTCCTGACTGGAATAGGTCCATCTGGTGTATCCTCCAAAACAGCCCTGCAAAAATGGATAGATATCTCTAGCATTAACATAACAGACTCTTCTTTCAACACCCCTTAGGAATGTACTCCATGATTTGATGTTAGCTCATCTACGGTTCACTCATTTTGATCACAGAATGTCAGCCAAGGACAAATCGCAGGGTAGAAAATATGCATATATACTGACTGAAAACAGTTATGTGATTCATAGTTTGAAGTTGCATAGTGATACCTTTTAAATTATAGAAACATAATTTTCGAATCCTGCAACTGCAATCTTAACCCTTTCCCAAACAACAAACTTTTCGACTAGACCAAATTGAAAGCATTTGCAGATGACAATTCAACTCTTGCTAAAAAGATGATTTCTGTCTATTATAGGGTAGAAAACATTGTGGGAAAAGGAGAAAATGCAGGTTACCAGCAATTTCTCCTTTTCCCACAATGTTTTCAAAAGGCTACTTTTCTAGACCTGTAAAAACCAGGGATTGTTTCGGAAAGGGTTAAACCATCTGCCTGAATCATGTTAGAGAGTAAAAATACTGTTAGAATTAATCTTGTCAGGAAGTTACAACAATAAAAACAAAAATGTTTTCAAATCAAACCCTTTCTGGTCTGTCTGAAATTGTGTTCACTGGTGCAGAAATAGTATACAGTGTCAGGGCCCAATAATCCACTCACATTTACAGGTAAGAAATGGATGAGGACAACTGAAATATCAGTCATTATCGTCAAACAGGATGAATGGTAAACAGGAGATAGTAAACACATTAGTTTTTCAGATTTAATAATGTTCAAATTTCAAAAGACAGAATCATCGTCAAAATGGCCATTCCATTATTAATGTGAATCGTATGGGTTGGGCAAATTAAGGTTTGAGAAAAATAACAGCTGCAGTTGTTCACCCCACCCACTTACACTGCTGCCGACGTGGCAGTATGCTATATGAACAGAGTAATTTATTCACACTTACAGATTGGTATAGCTGATACAATCAGTGCATTTCCATAAAACAACGCAGAAGATTTTGTTGAGACGTTTCTGCTAAAGTCCTGAAGGAGTAATTCTTCCTCTCTTGTCAGGTTTTTCTGCTTGTTCCCTTTACTTGCCATCTTGCCGGTATCTATCTACGGTAAAGCTAAAGTAATCCGAATGACTAAAGTCGTTAAAATAGCAAGACCGTAAAATATTGTTTTGATAAAGTCGTCCCACGGACAACTCGATCTTGTGAAAGTATGAACTTCAGAACAAGTTTTACTCGTTTCATCTATAATAAAAATACCCCATAGCTAGAGCGAAGGTCGGTTGTACTGCAGAAAAAAAAAAAAAAAAACCAGAATTTGCCTCTTACTAAGTGCATTGCTTTTCTCCGCTTATATTTGTCTATCATTTCATTCAGTATTGATCCGCTCAGCTTCTGCACACACGTTTACTAAACCAGCCATATTACTCGTGTCATATGCAAGCAAATTTATAAATTAGTTCAAAATGACGGAATTTATGACATACAGCGAAGTTTCAATCACTTCTTTTTTTTTTAAAGATCTGTTCCAAATTTGTCGTCTGCCTTTAACTGGTGAACCAGCTTTGATTTCTTTGACTCTCAATCGCTATGAGGAAAGTCAGAAATAAGGACAAGATTTTTTCCTCAATCAGAAACTGCGCTACTCTAAAAATTTGAAGAAAAAAGAAAGATATACAGACTTAGAATGTCACCGGGGATGGGCATTAACTATCACCAAGTTACTTAACTTGTAAGTAGAGAACTACAATAAACAGTATCGATGTACATGTAGCTCTGCAGCAAAACATATTTATCCATCCCAGTAACCTCTCTTCACGACATCATTCTTCCATTAGATAACTGTCAGCCAAGAGATTCCAAGGGCTATATAACGGCTATATAAGCTAGGCAAGTATACGAAGTAGCAGTAGTCCCAGCAGACCTAGTCCTATATACTAAGTTCATCAGAGTCATGTTTCTTGACGGATCACAATTTTGCGAATACTTTTTGAGAAGGGTCACCCAAGGAACATCTGTGTGAAATTATTTCAAAATCTGACCGGTTTCAGAGGTGAAGATTTTTAAAGAATTTCTCAGAAAATTTCATTTGGTTACCATGGCAACCAGAGTTTTTCATGGAATCAAATTCTGTGAACACTTTTTAAAGAGGACCTCGTTGGGAACATTCCAGCCAAGTTTGGTGCAAACTGGCCCATTGGTATATGAGGAGTTGATGTTTAAAGAATTGTTGACGACGCACGACGCACACCGGGTGATCCTAAAAGCCCCCTTGAGCATGTTTTGCTCTGGTGAGCTAAAAAGGTTAATGACCAGCACTTTCTCCTTTTCCAAATAACGTTTTCAGAAGGCTTCTTCCTCTAGCTCGCAAAAACCAGGGATTGTTTGTTAAAGCTTTAAGTACAGAGCATTTTGCAGGATCCTCATATCTAGAAGTAGTACTTTAATTGTTGTTAAACATATTAGTACTAGCAACATTTTATGAAGATATTAAAAGAAAATATCGAAATAATACGAAAATGTAGGAGAAATTGGATATGGGAAAATTCTGAAAAATGTGGAGAATTAAAGGAATATAAGAAACAAATGATGACCTGCGACAATAAAAAAGGTTTCTTGTATCAAATTTTATTAAATCTATCCAGTTTTAAGACATACATGTTTTTTTTCCTCACTATAGAAACTATCAACATAATGAGTTGTTTTATGACTAAATGTAATGACAATGTTAGACCAAAATGTTCTACAACAAAATTTTAAACTGGTCTGCATTAAAAGCATCTGCAGATGACAAAATGAAAGTGACTAAACAATAAAACTTGGTTTTGGAAGGGTAGAGGTAGAAAACATTGTGGGTAAAGGAGGAAATGCTAGTAACCAGCAATTTCTTCTTTACCCACAATGTTTTCATAACATGTCTTTCACAGGGCCTCCACTCATCACTTTCGAACACAAATTTGCAAATATCCTTATAATTTATGGATATTTAATCTGATACATGAATCGAAAAGAAAACATTGTGGTAACAAGAGGCATGGTTCTGTAAGAGTAACTTCCCCTTCTGCTACAATATTCTTTGCTTCAGGACACAAACCATCTTCGCGAGCCAAGGTTGCAATCACTACGTGGATCTTACCTTGGCTCATTGAGCCCGATTTCGAGATTTCTGCGATGGGCCGGCCCTCTATTTGATGCTGGTTATTACCCCCCTTTACATCATATTTCTGAAAGCCGATGAAGTATCGTTTTACAAACCGCTTACGAATACAATTATTCAATATGAAGCGATAAGCAGACATCCTCGTGGGTTTCCATGTTTACCTTATATTCAAACGGTCGCGACCTTATTCTATTTTTATCAGAGATGAAATGCTATGAGCGATTCCATTCGTTGCAGCTAGAGCTGGCTGCATCCAATGAAAACGCCTATCGCGGGAATGTAAAAATCAAACTCGATCCGCCAAGGGTAGAGTAGCGTAGTAAATTGTCAGCCTTGGCTTGCGAAGATGGACACAAACATCACTCTCTATAAATAAAGCATTGAATCTTATGAATGAAATATGTATGACTCCTCATTTGTGACAAGGTGGATTTATGCATCTGGAAAGAGTATTGATCCAGCCTAAGCAAACCTGGTTTAACATATTTTGTGACTGGTAAACTTTCTCTGAATGGAGAAGGACCATTCTATGTCATGATTCGGCATTTTGACCAAATGGATTTGTATCATGCAACTGTTTGGTATTTATCACCCAGATGTATTAACCCATTACCACACAATCCCTTCTTTTGACGCCCCTGAGAAAGAGGCCTTTGGAAAACATTGTGGGAAAAGGAGAAAATGCTGGTAACCAGCATTTTCTCCTTTTCCCACAATGTTTTCTACCCTTCACAAAACAAATTTCAAATTTTCAGTCACTTTTATTTTGTCGTCTGCAAATGCTTTCAATTTGGACCAGTCTAAAATATTGTCGTTTGGTAATGAGTTAAACCCTTTTTTCCAAAAGTGCTGTTTATGTTTGTCATGCCTGTCACAAACTCGAGTTATAAACACTGTCCCAGAGTCCTTTCACAAAATATAGTTAAAAATAGTTCACAGAATTTCTTTTTGTCTTCAAAACTGACCTCGGAAAGTAAATACATGTAGGTTCTTAACCCTTAGGCTGCTAAATGCAAGTCACTGACCTTTTGCAGATAGTGTAGATCAAAATCAGACTGCACAGAATTTGTGTGAATTTCATTTAGGATGTAGGCCTGTTTGGTGCAGTATGAAGTTTCCTTCAGGAATACGCCGGTGTAATGCAAAGAAATGATCCCTAAAAAATGACACATGGGTCAGTTCTCTACGTATAGAGTTAGTAGCACAAGTTAGTCAATGTGTGGTATTTTTCCGCAATACATTAAAGTTTGCTGTTTATAACACAAAAAGAATACAGAGATCCCCGTGTTAAATCTTTATCTGTTAAGTAAGTGAAATAAAACTAACTCCCCCATAGTGTGTCATTTGAAAAGTATCTTTTTGGGAAAAGTAGCAATGTAGAAAATAGCTTTTATCAATACGTTTGAGGAGAAATGAGACCTGCTTTAGCTCCAGATTTTTCTAAACTGCTGATTATAGCTGAGTGAATTGCACGAGGTAGTGTTTTATTGAGTATGCGTTTATTTCAGTTTGAAATTCAAAGTACCGGTTGTCGCGTAGGAAAGTGGTTCGGTTCTGTACCCAGGATGCCCAAATTAGATAGATGAGTATTTATAGAATGCCATCTAGCGGGAGATAACAGGATACTTATTATGTACTCCAGGTCTTCGGCCCCTATATACGACGTTCTCTTAGCTCTCTGGCAAATAATAAAATTTTAGACTTGTCTAATTTGAAAGCATTTGCAGACGTCAAAATAAACGTTACTCAAAAATTAAAAAGGGTGGAAAACATTGTTGGAAAAGGAGAAAATGCTCGTTACCAGGTTTGTATAGCAAGTTTGTGCGATGCAAATCTAAAGCGTATCGGCATTTTTCTTGGGGTTTCATTATGTTTAATAACGATTTTCCAGTTAAAAAGTCACTTTGTAATTACAATAATGGTCTATTACCGACAGCCTTTTGTCATTCTTATGTAGCCGCGATATATTTTTTACCACCTGTAACATTTGGCGTCCTCCGTAAATAACCCACGATGTGGATGGCTCATCGGGGCGCCAAATGTAACAGGTGGTGAAAAATATATCGCGGCTCGACCGGGATTTGAACCTAGGGCCTCAGGAATACCGTTCCTGCACTCTAACCAACTGAGCTACCGAACCACATGTCGAAACGGCAGCACGATATATCACCAAATACCCCCCCCCCCCATTAAGAATTTGTCCCAGATTCTGGAGACAGAGAAACATTGTGAAACGTTGTCTAGGTGCCTAAGCAGTAGCCATCCACATCGTGGGTTATTTACGGTGGGCGCCAAATGTAACAGGTGGTGAAAAATATATCGCGGCTCGACCGGGATTCGAACCCAGGGTCTCAGGAATACCGTTTCTGCTCTCTAACCAACTGAGCTACCGAACCACATGTCAAAATGGCCGCACGATATATCACCAAGTACCTGTACATGGAATTCAAGCTTTTACTACGTTTTCCTCAATTCTTACAGACCAGTTAAAACTAATTCTTGCAAACTGAATACTGCAATTTTTATTAAATTTGTATGAATGTTGAACAAGTTCGTTACTTTTAATCTTTAACCCTTTACTCCATAGATACTCATTTCTAGGCATTGCTTGTAGGAGCCTTTGGAAAACATTGTGGCAAAAGGTGAAATTGCTCGTGACGAGCAATGTCACCTTTTCCCACAATGTTTTCTGTGCGATCAAAAGGCGTCATATACACATAAGAATCGGCTTTATCCTTGCTGTTATTTAGGGTCAATTAGAGATACCATAGAAATGCCTTATGGGGTAAAGGGTTAAATACTCATAAGGTATTTCTATGGTATCTCTAATTGACCCTAAATAACAACAAGTATGAAGCCGTTTGTTATGTGTATATGACGCCTTTTGATCGCACAGAAAACATTGTGGGAAAAGGTGAAATTGCTCGTCACGAGCAATTTCACCTTTTGCCACAATGTTTTCCAAAGGACAACATTTTAGACTGGTCCAAATTGAGAGCACTTGCAGACCACAAAATAAACGTAACTCAAAAATAGATATTTATTTCCAGCAGAGCAGAAAACATTGTGGGTAAATGAGAAAATGCTAGTTTTAATGAAGGCTTCTATCTCAGGATCGTAAAAACCTGAGATTGTTGGGTAAAGGGTCACTGGATTTTTCGAGCGCCAATAGTGACAGTGGATATCTTCCAGGTTCGCAAAACACTGCTAAGTTTCGGGTTTGCAAACTTTTAAGCGAATGACGTTTTGAATTTTTTTTTATTACTGTTATTTAATTTATGGGACATGCATGTAACTGTTTCAGTTTCACGTTCGTTCTATATACAGAGTACTCTAAAAACATAAAAATAACTTTCATCAGTTTTTCCATTACATATTTATTGTTAGAAACAGACTGTTAGTAAATAAGTTGTTTACCAATCCATCTTGTCATCTTTCTATAAAAGACCAATCTAGAATTTTCCAAGCTAATAAAATTAGGAGTGATTTCAGATTTTGAAGTTAGACTTGTGGCTTGGAGGATGCAGAATTAGCGAAAAGTGTTGGATTTAAAAAAAAAAAACCTAGATCTGTAATTGGAATAATTCATTTATTAAACAAAGGTTGCTGATATCTACATGTATTTGCAAATTAGAACTATTGTTACCTCCGATTTTACGAACCAGGATTTTCATACTTTTGTAGTCTAAACATAATTCTTAATTTTGAGGAACTTATTCTGTTTCTTAATCTAAGTTGTCAAAATTTCATTAAAACTTAACTCGTATTGTACTCGGTTGTCTTTCTTCATGAATAAATATTGTTAATTGTATAAGGCTTGTTGTTGGTCTTCAGTCTTATACTCGTTACGCTTGTCTCGTAACAGGAATTGGGGGCTCGTCCGGTACTGATCATCTAGTCATTTTGGATATACTTTAAAACTATTTTGAACTTGTTACAGTATTAAAGTTTATTGGATGAAAAAAATAAATAAATAAAAATGAGTTTTATTCTACTAAACCAGCAGGAAGCAATCATGTCTTTTGATCTTTAAAAAAATTATGACTGAGCCTTCTCAGGAGTTGTTAAATTTGGCAACAAGTCTGATTTATTACATCTTGCTTCTTATTATCAACTGACTGCCATTTAAGGTACTATGCTAAAGCATGAAATAAAGAACTATATCGTTCAGATTTTAGTTGATAAAGGAATACTCGACTCGTCTGCTTTGTCTCTTATTCTTTTGTATCAGACAGATGCTGAAATTGATATTGAGTTAGAAAAATTAAAACTATATAACACTAAAGGTCACAATCCCTTATCTCAACCTACATGTAATTATTGCAAATAATCAGGTCATATTATTTCTGAATGTCCTTTTTTAAAAAGAAAAAAACAGGAAAAACAAGGTTTTAAGCCTTCATTTTAGTCTTCACCCAGTCATGTTCTAATGACCAAACCTTTGTTCAGGCCAAAGTATCTGAGACTGATACTGTTATGGAGATGTATGAACCATTATTATCAGATGGTTTTGTGTCACTAGAAAATGATCTTGACCCTATTAAATTTTATGTGATACTGGGCCTTCTCAATTTCTTATCTTAGCAGATGTCCTGCATTTTTCTGACAAGACTTCTTTTGGGATAAGGATAAATGTCTTTATTTCGGGTGTAGAATGTGGACTTGTTAATATTCCATACCATAACATTAATTTATTTGTCTTAAGACTAAATTAATCATTTAGTTACTGTTGGCATGAAAAAAAAAAAAAAAAAAAAACCCTTGAAAGGTATTCATTTGTTATTAGTCATTGATTTAGCCGTAGATAAGGTTATTGTTAATCTACTGTACTTGTAAATGACACATCTTGCATGGATCAGTCACCCGATCTGATCGAGGAGAAAATTCCTGACCTTTACCCGTCATGTGCATTTACTAGAGCTATGGCAAAGAAAGCCATTTTGACTGAAAATCAATCTGATATTGGGTGATTTGATTCTTTCTGGTGTCATTTATTTAGACATAAGTCATCAGAATTGGATTACACACTTTCACCTTTGGTTAATGAAGGCCATGATACAAGGTCAAGGTCAAAAGTAAGTGAAGACCAATACAATGATCCAGAAATAGCACCTTTATTTAAAAAATCTGTTAGTGAAATTGATCTTTCACAGGAATCTGTCTGTTAAAAAAAATGGAACATTAATTAATGAGAAAGTTCCTGAAGTCTCTACTTATGATGAGTAGGCTGTCAATCATAAGGTTGTCTTAGTTCATGAAACGCACATGTCAGGTCATTTAGATATTAGTAAAAACTATCATAGAATTATTAATCTTTTTATAGGGCTGGTGTAAAAGCAGATGTATCAAATTAATGTACATGTAGGTCTTGTCATACTTGCCAAATGGTAGGCAAAACCAAATTAGGCCATTCGTAAGGATAAACTACAGAAGATCCCTGAATTTCATGAATCTTTTCGCAGAATTAGGCTTATAATTGATTGTGTAGGTCCATTGCAAAAACTAAGGCTGACAATGTGTACCTTTTCACCACTGTGTGTGCTTCCACCCGTTTTTCTGAAGCAATACCTTAAGAAATATAAAATCTAAAACAATTGTCAAAGCTTTAGTGAAGTTATTCACTTTTGTAGGACTTGCTATATCTGTTCAATCTGATCTAGGGTCGAATTTTTATGTCTGGAAGTGATGCACTCGTTGGGAATTAAACAATATAGGTCATCTGTCTACCATCCTGAAAGCCAAGGTGCCCTTGAACGGTTACACCAGACCTTTAAAAATATGATTAGGACATATTACTTTGAGACAAAAAAGGATTGGGATGAAGGTATAAATCTTTTACTCTTTGCAGTAAGGGACTATGTACAGGAATCTTTTGGTTCTAGTCCCTTTGAGCTTGGTTTTTGCCTCATAGTTCGTTGACCTTTAAAACTTTTAAAAGAAACATTTCTTTTACAAGAAGACTCTCCTTTAAATTTGCTCCAGTTTGTATCTGACTTTAGAAACAGATTATCTTAAACTTCTGACGCTGCAAAATCAACATTTACAGACACTTAATGTAAAATTAAAGAAAGATCTAACAAGTATACTAAAGATAAACATTTCAAATCTGGAGATAAAGTTTTAGCTCTTCTACCAATTCCTGGTAGGTCTCTATAACCAAGATATTTTGGTCCTTATTCAGTACAGAAAAAGGTCAGTGGCTTAAATTATGTAATAATTCCTTACAGGCAAAAGCAAAAGCAATCATGTCATGATACTATGTTAAAAAAATATGTTGAAAGAGATAATTCAAATATTTCACCAACAAATGTAGCTTCCTTAGTCCCTAAAAATCAAAATCACATTAACCATGAAGACATAAATTGTAACAAAATGAACTTTGATAAGTCTAAACCTATTTGTTCCAAACTTAAGAATTCTGACATTTTAAGAATTTTAGATAGAAAACGGTCACATTTCGATAATAATCAAAAAGACGAATAAAAAAAGTTAATTTCTGAGTATGAGCACCTTTTCCCTGATATTCCAACACGGACAAGCCTCCAATTCTGTTATGAGACAAGCGTAACGACAAGGATAACCAGCAACAAGCCTTCAGCAATTAACAATATTTATTAATGAATAAAGACAAAAGATTACAATAAGAGTTAAATTTGAATGAAATTTTGACAATTTTTTAATCTTAGATCAAGAAACAGAACAAGTCCCTCAAAATTAAGAATTGTGTTTAGACCACTAAAGTATGAAATTTCTGATTCCTAAAACTTGAATTAACAGTACTTGTAACTTGCAAATACATTTACATGTAGATATGTGCAACCTGCGTCTAATAAATAAATTATCCCAACTTACAGATCTTTTTTCTAATTCAAATCCAACACTTTTCGCTTATTCTTTATGCTTCAAGCCATAGGTCTTACTTAAAAATCCAAAATCTCCGAATAAGTCACTTCTAATTTTATTAGCTTGGAAAATTCTGGATTAGTCTTTTCTAGAAAGATGAAAATCTGGATTGGTAAACAACTTGTTTACTAACAACTTGTTTCTAAAAATAACCACAATGGAAAAACTGATAAATTTTCTTTATGTTTCTAGAATATAGAGCGAAAGTGAAACTGAAACAGGTTACATTTATATCATATTTACATAACAAAATGCCAATAGATTTTACGAACATGTATATGTGCATACCTAAAACTCCTGCTAAATACAACAAAACGTACATCGAAATTGGAGATATCATTCTATTAAAAAAACAGCAGTTGTGTTTTGATATATATTGCCTTTTTTAAAATCATGATAAAAGACTATTCATGGCTTTTAAAGCTTGATAATTTAGAGGATTAACTACATTTTGCATTCTGTCTATTTTGAAGGATTATATGCGTAAATAACAAAATTTCTAAGCAATTTCTACCTTTTCTCCTGCAATGTACCAATAGCAGTTACAATAAGTCAAAAGTGCAGATTGCCTCCTTTTGCTCTTTCAACATCCCCCGAACGCTGTCGGCGGCTGAGAATAAAATGCATTTTAACCCAGAGAGAACAAAAGAATCATATACACTGTATATCAAGTTCCGCCAGGGTCTGATGGGATTCGTCATGAAACGCATTGAAAACACTGCGGAGATGAAGTTCAATAGCATTCTCTCCTTTCCCAGTATATAATTTCAAAAGCCATCTTTTAATGTTAAAAAAGAACAGGCTGGTTTTGTGGTGGACAAATGGCTGTCGCCGATCCGGTTGTATTGATCAAGTTTGCTGCGACGATGGACATCAGATTCAAAGTTGTTGGTTTAATCTATATTCAAAATGATACCATCTGCGAAACCTTCGAGCCAGTATGTTGTGATCTGACCATTTTCCTAAAAGTGGAAACAAAAGTTCTATGTATTCAAAGTACTCTGTCCTTTTCTCCTTCACCAGACAATAAAAGTTTGGACCTGATGAAAATTGATTGAAAGAATTTGCAGAAGAAAAGTTAAATGTGCCCTTATTGAAAGGATTTGCATTTAGAGGCATTTTAGAGAAATAGAGAAAACATGTTAATAAAACCACTTACTGCTTTTATGCACACATGCATGAAAAAAAATGTGGGAAAAGGAGAAAATGCTGCTAACTAGCTTTTTCTCCATTTCCAACATTGTTTTCTATTCCATAATGTATAATATTGCGTACGTTTTCCTTGCAGACTGGCAACTCTTAGACATGCTTCTGCATTGATCATACAGTCAATTACAAAAGCTACTCCATTCACACGCCATATTACTTTAGTATGGAAATTTTGATTAGTAGTATCATAATTATACGTATACCTTTCAATAATAATAAATGATTATCATATTACTACTTCTAAGAACTACTAATATTACTATATCTTTATTTATATATCGTTTTGTAAAGGGTTAACCATGTTTTATAGCAATTACACACCATAAATGATAGAAACAAATGATAAAGAAAAATGATTTAAATCGCTTAACAGAGGAGCACACGATGTTACTTGAAAAGAAATACAACAATGATTGATTTATCTACAAGTTACCATTACGGATAAATTTTGACAAATTGTATATCTTTTTGGCTATTTCATAGACAATAGATAAGTAAATTTCTGTGTTGTTTAATATCTTACAATGAGAGATCAATATTTTTCCGCATTAGAATATTGAAATTGATCACGTGGCACGATTCACAACACTTTTGAGTGATGCACTATGAACGAAGGGCTAAATACATTTGCGAAAAGTATCGACTCCAGTCAGACTTAGCGGTTCGCACACGCTGTTCTGAATGGAAACTGTTTGCTATAGGTCAGTTTTCGACATGCCAAAGGACTAGTCTACCTCATGATTCGCTTGTTATACAGAATAGATTTTATAGATCAACAGTTATATGATCACTTGTTGGTTATCATGCTTCACTTGTCGGTTATCATGCTTCACTTGTTGGATATCATGCTTCACTTGTTGGATATCATGCTTCACTTGTTGGTTACCAGTGCTTTAAGCCCGCATTTGGCCAGAGCATGGCACGTTGAAATATGTATTAACTCTTTACCAAACAACAAAATTTTAGACTGGTACAAATGGAAGGCTTTTGCAGAGGACGAAATAAACGAAACTCGAAAATTGCAATTTTTTTCCCAGCAGGGTTGAAACATTGTGGGAAAAGGAGAAAATATTGGTTACCAGCATTATCTTCTTTTCCCACAATGTTTTCAAAAGGCTTCTATCTCAGGGTTGTAAAAACAACGGATTGCTTGGTAAAGGGTTAAGACAAAATACCTTGTTTAGTTTTAGTTTAGTTTAAACATATTTTATTCAACAGTATATAACAAATAGTAACAAACGTAAGTCATATTACACATGTACTGAAGAAATGGATCAGAACGGAAGCTACAGCTTATAAAGTTCTTCTCCAATTTCCAGACAAAGGTTATGATACATGTATTTCATAGTCAATACGATAAAAATAATTTCAAAGTGGATAGAAGTAGAAAGAAAACAACATTAACAAGAACAAAAAAAAAGAAAAGAAAAAAAAAAAACATTAGAAGTAGATTGAGACAGAATGGTCTGGAGCGTTAATGGTAGAGATTTGCCAATCTATAGATACAGATTAAGAAGTCATAGTAACTTCCAACTTGACCAACACCTCTGTATTGACATTTTAAATTACGACATAAATTATGATAAATGGGAAAAGTACAAGATTATCTGATAATGGTCATAAAAGACAATACACAAAAATGGCTTCGAAATAAATACAAAGAAAGACAGAAAACTTCCACTTAAATGCGAAACCAAATAGTCATATATAAACTATACATTGCCAGAAAATCTTCCACTGTTACGGATATATGTATGCACCGCACTAAATATTATTCTTTGATTATCAGAAAGACTAAGATTTTCATCCCCGAAAAGAATGGTTTGAAGATTAAATGTTGAAATATCACATATGCTATGACTTAGAATAAGTCTGAAGTCACGACAAAATAAACACTCTAAAAAGTAGTGGTGCGTCTATTCGACATAACCACATCTACAGAGAGGTGAATCTACTAAATTTTTCAAGTACAGATGGTCATTAAGACTGCTACATCGGTTACGTACACGTCTTGTAAACTCTTCGGCTGTTGAACGCGAGTCATCGACCTTTTGCGGACAGCGTAGATCAAGATCAGACTGCACAGAACGTGAAGTCTGATCTTAGATCTACACTGTCCGATAAAGATAAGTTATTCCCCACAGCATACCTTTGAAACTGCAATATTTGTTTTTTTTTTTGCAATCAAATTGAAATTAAAAAAAAAAAACATTTTAGTTATTCAACTGAATGAGGGTACATAAATGTAGAATTAAAACGTGTTATATGATCAAAGCGGCGTTGGGCCTTTAGCCCTTTCCCAAAGAAGCCCTTGTTTTTACGTGTCTGCAGTGCATGTCTTTAGAAAACACTTTGGGAAAAGGAGAAATTGCTCGTAACGAGCAATTTCTCCTTTTCCCACAGTGTTTTCTAACCATTTCGAGAACTTTCTGTCATTTTTAACAAATTTGTAATTGTCGTCTGCAAACTCTTTCAGTTTCAAAGAGTCTAAAATTTGTCGTTTGGGAAAGGGTTAATATGCAAAAACAAATAAACTTTTTTTTTTTATTTCATTACCTTTACTTGAATTTGTCCTCTTTCAGTAATCTTGTATCTTTGATAGGTTTGAAGGATCCTCGCACATCGTTCAGTTATCTGAATCTTTTCAGCTGAAACAAAGAAAGGACAATCAGAAGATTTTTTTATTTTACAACGCTTTCAATACGAATTCAGTCAGTTAACGATGGCGATAGATGAATATATTGTGGTGCCACATGAGCGGCGGCACTATATTTTTATTCGGTTTTGAAAAGTACCTATGGAGGCAGCCATATTGTTAACTCGGCTTCAAGTCATTTCGCAACTAGGTCATTTCGTACCTATGCCATTTCGTACAATTTTTGGTAATTTCGTACCCACCTTTTTTTTTTGTCATTTCATACTCACTTCGATCATTTTTGGTCATTTTTCATACCCAGTTTTTAATATCAATTTGGTAAGTTGAAACCTAGTTTTTAAATACTATTTTCGTCTGTTGTTTCTCGAATGACAACTGCTTTTGTACATAGCTCCAAATTAAAATAATGTTAAATTTCGCCGAAGAATAGCTATGATATGATTTTTATGAAGTTTTAAGTTGCATTATAATTATTGTTTAAGACTTCCCAGTTCATTTCTCGCCTAGTTCAGCACAAATTTACTTTGGTCAATTTGAAACGCTGTCACGTGCCTTATTTCAGAAACAATTGATCGGTGGCGCCGTTGATATTATGCATCAACATTTTCTTGTTTAAAATTTGATACAGTTTTCTTTGTTTCATGAAATCAGAACTAGGCTGGGGACCTGAAGTTCCTTGCTCAGTGAAACTTCTACGAAGAACCAAGTGTCTTAGACTAGAATCTCACTTCGGGCCTCCGGATTTTCAATACCTTAACTGCCTTGCTGATATAATTTAGTCTTTATTGTCCGCTGTCCTGAGACATTCAGTTACCTTGAAAGTTTATTCATTGGAGAGGTCATCAATCTGCCTTAGAAATTTTTTTCTGAATCCATTGTTTTAGCAAAATTGTGTTGATACAAAGTCTGTTTCTTCATGGTTTTATAACTAAACCGAAATAAAAAAAAAAAACTGAAATAAGAAATAGGCATGGTTTGTTTTTATATGACTGATTTCAAAGAAGACTTGATATATGGATATGATTGTAAAACACCTTTCCATAAACTGCAATTTTTCATTACGCAAATCGATTAGTCCTAGGAAGAAAAATAATTTCGTTAACCCTTTCCCAAACGAAACATTTTGAACTCTTCCAAACTGAAAGAGTTTGCTGACGACAATTTTAGATTTTGAGAAAATGGCAGGAAGTTCTCAAAAAGGGTAGAAAACACTATGGGAAAAGGAGAAATTGCTCGTTACGAGCAATTTCTCCTTTTCCCACAGTGTTTTCAAAAGACTTTTACTGCAGACACGTAAAAACCAGGGCTTGTTTAGGAAAAGAGTTAAAAAAGAGAAAAAGATCACGCGGAAAAAGATCACGCGACTTGAAAATGTGGGAAGAAGGTCAAATGATCTAGTCATGTAATACATGATAGGTTTCTATTCTTAGCTTTTTTTCCCCTCATTAATTCAATGCCTTACGTGTTTGTTTACATGTACCACGATACTTTGAAATTAAAAGCCAATAAGCAACTTGAAGCACTGATGCTACCCTCTCCTGGCTCCTTTTTTCAAAGAAGCTAAGTTGTTTTAGTCCTTTTTTTGAGGCCGATAGTTTTTCGTTGAATTTATCAGGCGAACGGTTTATATATACAGTTTTACGGCCACCATATCTGCGTTGACATTTTTCAGCCATTCGATACAAATAGCGTGATAAGCATCTTGTTTCTCTCAAGACTAAACCTTTCACTCTCTATAATACAATCTCTGGTTTTTACGACCCTGAGATAGAAGCCTTTAGAAAACATTGCCGGAAAAGTAGAAAATGTTGGTTACACAATTTCTGATTGGCTAAACCAAATGGTTACGTCAGTTAGAAGTAGTGCTACTTTCAAGTTTAGAAAATATCTTGAAGAACAAGACCAAAAAGAACTTAACCCTTTACTCCATAGATATTCATTTCTACGCATTACTTGTAGAAGCCTTTGGAAAACATTGTGGCAAAAGGTGAAACGTAACGAGCAATTTCACCTTTTGTCACAATGTTTTCTATGCTATCAAAAGGTGTCATATACACATAAAAAACGGCTTCATCCTTGCTTTTATTTAGGGTCAATTAGAGGTACAATAGAAATGCCGTATGGGATAAGGCTTAAGAACGGTTGGTGAATACGGACCTCCTTATTACTGAAATTGTCCAGTGTAGTTAACCATCAACATGATAAACAGGTGAAATAAACTGTCAAGCTGATAGTAAGAAACCAAAATTTGCTATATCAAAGTTACTTTTTGAGGAAAAATTCCTCTGTATCGGACAGTGTAGATCTAAGACTAGACTGCGCGTTCTGTGCTGTCTGATTTTGATCTACACTGTCCGCAAAAGGTCTTTGAGTCGCGCATAGCAGCCCAAGAGTTAAAAACGCACTAAGGGTTAATTAAAAGACAGAGTATCATATTGCGAAATTTAATTATGACTTATTGACTTATCTATATACGCTCGTATACGCTGGTAAACGGGTAATAATGGAAACAACATACTATACTACTCAAACTTTGATAGGGATCACTTACATATTTCTGTATGGGTTTATAAGTTACAACAGTTTTGCATAAACTCTTTACCGTACTGTAAAACTCTAGATTTGTCCAAGTTGAAAGCATTTGCTGACCAAAAACTAAATGCAACATGCATTATGCTGTTTGTAATAGGGTAGAAAACACTGTTGAAAAATGAGAAAATGCTGGTATCCAGCATTTTCTCCTTTTTCAACAATGTTTTCCAAAGGCTTCTTTCTCAGTGTCTTTAACAGTCAGCATTGCGAGGTAGAGGCTTAAAGATCCGTTTCCACTTGTCATTTTATTTGCTCATTGTGGCAATGTAACTTATTGTAAAATCATACATGATACATGCCACATATATATTTAGAGTGAATCTTTTGGAGTGATCCCTAGCAGATTTTGAGTAGTATATAATTATATAGTATGCTGAAGTCCTTTCACAATAGAGTGCTACTAATTGCGGCTCCTCGGTGTCATGATCGACCTAAAAAATGTAACCATTTTTCTGTTGTAATTGGACTAAGAATATTCATGTAATGTACTATTCAGCTGCTTATGTTTCTTATCATGTTGTGTGTCAACCCTTTACCCCATGAGGCATTTCGATGGTATCTCTAATTGACCCTAAATAACAGCAAGGATAAAGCCGTTCCTTATGTGTATATGATACCTTTTGATAGCATAGAAAACATTGTGACAAAAGGTGAAATTGCTCGTCACGAGCAATATCACCTTTTGCCACAATGTTTTCCAAAGGCATCTACAAGCAATGCGTAGAAATGAGTATCTACGGAGTAAAGAGTTAAAACAAGTTGGCTTCTTTATAAAAGAAGCCAGGAGAGGTCTGCGTTAGTTAAATTTCAATACATGTCGGTACATGTAAAAAAAATTAGTAAAACAGCCGCCGCGTAGAAACCCCATATGCTTTACATGACGGTCATGTGACCTTCATGTCGCGTTTTGAAGTCGTATGGTCTTGTCTAGCGGATTTCTTTCTCTCTTTTTTTTAACAAAATTCTTCTTCTTTTTTTTTTTCTCCTTGGATACATTGCCTAATGAAAAATTGCAATTATTTGAGAGGTCATTTGCAGCCATAGCAAATAAATGTAACATTTTTTTCTGAAATAAATATATTCACCTTTTCGGAATCTTGCAGGAGCGGCTATACACACAAAAGTGTATGTATTGTGATTTTTGTTGCTATTTGTTGTTGTTTTTTGATAAAACTAGCAATTAATTAACCTTGTAATAATGTTGGGAAATATTTACATTTTTTTCCCTTTGATGAAATTTGTGGAAGAGAGAGAATAAAGAAACAGCCTACAGCAGAACTGCCTCCAAGAAAAAAATCGAAAAATGCATGTAAAAATTACGTTCTAAACAATCGAACAATGATTTTTCAAGCACAAGGTATAGAGCGAGGTATCGCTATCTTTAAACATGTTTGAAGTATAAGGTTCGTGCGATTCTGCGGTATCCGACTACGTGACATCAAATGAAACGCCTGGTCCACCCGGTTTGACCGTGAAGATGAAGTTTTCGACAAAGAGGGGTAAGCAGAGAAAGGCGATGACACAGCTTCATATAGGTAGGAAAAAGAGGAAATTCTTAAATCAGCAGGTAAACGAACTGAATCGGCGAAATTCATGTCACAGTAAGGAAAAGGAAATCAAATTCACAAACAAGAAAGTTTTAAGTAAACCTGTTGATTGTGTTAATTCTGAAAGTGATGGGCAGATTGAAGAACTGACAACTAAAACCAGAGCAAGGACCGAGGTTAGGAATCTTAACTTGACTCCATTATCTAGACAGAAATTTACAAAGCAGTTATAGTTTCACAATTGTATTTTGGAAGAAATCACTGAGAGAAAACAAAATATTAAGCCTTGGAATCCAGATTCTGTCGTCAACAATATTAGTGATGCTGATATTTTAGGAAAGGTGCACAGTACTGCAGAAGAAAGAATTAAATATCCGGAATCTAGAAGAGTTACAGTAGGGAAGAAAGACCGGTAATTCAAACATATGCAGATTGCCTTAGTAGGAGAAACTAAAGAACAGTTCAAAGAAACTATTAGAAAAGAATATTGTCGAATTTCGGGAACACATCAGAAGAGTCAAGGCACAGTATGAGCAATCAAGAAAGTTGAAATAAAAACTACCACTAGATCACGCCATCTGCTATATGGATTTCGCTGAAAAATGCTTCTGTACATTTGTTGAAGAAATTCAGTCGGCGTGCTCTTACAAGGGGACAGTGGCCTCACACCCTGTCGTTTTATATATCCGAGACCCACGAACTCATGATACTCAGCACAAGTCAGTCGTAGTAGTGTCCGATAAAACAGCTCAAAATGCATCGATAGTATTTGCTATAGTGAAAAGCACTGTCACAGAGATCAAGAGTATCTTATCTGACAAATTCACCAAGATTACAGTATAGAAACAGCAAGATATTTTCAGTTTATTGCAAACCACTACAAGATATTTACTTAAGGAGGGTTATTCTAAGTTGTTATAACTTGTGACCCAACCCTATTTCCATGTAAACTTGAGGGAAAATAAATGTCTAAACTATATTTTCTGGCATAAAAGCGTCGTGGCTGTACTTCGAGGCCGGAACATGGCAAAGGCCCGTGCGACGGAGTCGGTTGGACCACAAGAAGGCTTGCGGACATAGCTGTTAACCCTTTACTCCATAGATACTCAGTTTGACGTATCAACAACAGACAGCTTTTGAAAATATTGTGGGAAAAGGAGAAATTGCTCGTAACGAGCAATTTCTCCTTTTCCCACAATATTTTCCACTCAATCAGATATTTGTATCCTCATTTGTCCATATTTATGACATCATATCTGTAGTTACTCCTGAAATGGAAGAGCCTCAAATTGGCATATCAGGTAAAGGATTAAACGACATTCCGCCATTAGACAGTCGACAAAAGATTTCTTCAACTGGGGTAATAGTCAAGAAAACAGCAGATTGAAATACATATTTGTCCCGTAGTGCATGTGAGGAAGTACTGAGTTAGCTGGCAAAGATAGCAATAAAACCACAGAAGGGTACATTACAGATACATTCTGTCACACCCCTTGAAGATGGTAGGATAGTAGTTAGAGAGACTTCATGCCATTGTAATGAGTGTTTCAGAGATGGGAAGTTCCATGCAGCATGCTCTGGTTGAGGCAAGCCTATTTTGATATCAGCTACTCAGATAAGTGTAACTGTTGAATCAGCTGAAGAACAAGACAAGGAAAACGACACTGAAAGTCAAGAAGTACAAGACAGAGCTGAACAAGACACTGTGAGAGCAAATGTAGACCAGTCAGAAAAAGACAACGAGTAGATGTATGTTGTGAATAGCTATGTTGCGCATTGTAATGATATATGAATAAAATACTAGAATATGATCAAAGTGACCGTCAATGAGTATTTTATTTCATTCATGGCTGAGAGAAAGAAGTACTTTCAATGGCCGAGTAAAGCAGACAATGAATGCGTTACGGAAGATGACATTATTATTTCAGTGCATGATCCAGTAAATGTTGGTAAAACCAGATATATGTTTAGGTTCCGTGAAGACGAAATGAAAAAGAAAAAGTTCAGAAACTGTTTGAGTAAGGATCAAAATCGCGGTAGACAAACTGATTGTTGAAAATGGTTAAGAAAAAATATTTGGATTTGATACCAAATTTAGATATTAGGTGAAAATGAAACGGGACAAAGTTCATGAGTTTACAGTATAAATAGTTAGTAAGATTGTTCTTTCTTACAGATCAGTGTTGCCATGAAAATCGATACGGATGCAGATTTTTATTATAACAAGTAGGTTAATTTTATTCGTAAAACACTCGATGTAGTGGAAAACATAAAAACTGTATTGTGGAGGTTTACCTTCCCAAGCTTGTGCAAGTATCAGCATCAAATGATGTAAACATCTCACTTGTTTAAAGTTATAACTATTTACTGTGTACACGTTTGAATAAAGATAGTTGTTCTTGAAATATATGAACCTTCTGGTTGATTTGAATGTGAATTACGTTACGTTTCCAATGTCTTCTTTTTTATTCGATGAAAAATCTTTATTGTAATTATTGTATTCATAAGCGGTTTGTAAAACGACATTTCGTTGGCTGTAAGAAATATGATGTAAAGGGAGATAATGAGCAGCATCCAATAGGGGGCGTGTCGCGGGAATCTCGAAATCGGGCTCGATCCGCCAAGGTAGTGATCGTAACCTCGGCTAGCGAAGATGGCGAGGCTTGTGCTTGAGACCTCCAGATAACAAGTCCTACACTTTATCACTGAGCCACCAAAGACCCGAGGGCAACGACGGAAGGAAAGAAATGAGAGAGCGAGGAAGGAAGGAAGGAAGGAAGTATATATATTTCAGACAAATAGACAGACTTACGTTGTCCCGTAGATTCCATTACACTGGCAATATTGACTGTATCGCCAAACACACAGTATCTTGGCATTCTGTTCCCAACTATACCTGCTGTACAAGGACCTATCGAAACAGTAAATGGAAATCCAAACATAACTGAAACCTTAAAGCCTTTTTAACACTTTACCTGATATGCCAATTTCAGGCTCTTCCATTTCAGCAGCAAATAAAGATATGGTGTCAAAAATATGGACAAATGGGGATACAAATATCTGATTGAGTGGAAAACATTGTGGGAAAAGGAGAAATTGCTCCTTACGAGCAATTTCTCCTTTTCCCACAATGTTTTTCAAAAGCTGTCTGTTGTTGATACGTCAAAATGGGTATCTATGGAGTAAAAGGTTAAGTTTACAACAAAGACTCAACATCTATACATTTGCATGGTTACTGTAACGTTTTCAGTATCTCGATGAGCGGGACAGCCAATCAGTACGTTTGATCACAGTACCATACTCCGGTTATATGACACATTCTCGATGGAACCAAGGTCGTCAGCTGTTGAGTTCGATCCTCGACCTCGACTTAAAAAGTTACTCTCTTTAAACTGGTAAAGACGAAAGATGTAACTATGGTTAGATAGTGCCCTCTCTTGATCTTTCTCTGTTTGGATACAAAGGTCACATGACTGTGTTGACCATGACAATTTGTATCAGAACTTTAGCTGTAGGGTACTTCCGATAAGCTTATGTGATCAAATACTGTGAGGGAACATGTATAGTCTATCAATTATAAAAAAATGCCAATAAAGATTTCGCAAAGAGTGGAAACTGACGAGCAGCTTCTCTTTCTATCCAAATTTTATCACAAATGGTATGCCAGAAAAATCGCGTGCAGATAGCAATAAGGTCATTAAGTGATTATTTCCACGGAGATTAGAGGTCCAATGATTTGTAAGTGTTCCTCGACGAGGTACTATGCGACAAGGTTGATTGTACCCTCAGAGCACATTTGGTTGTCTCCGTAATGCTATTATTATCATTATTGCTGATGACCATCACGAGAGTAAATAAAGAGCAAGTTGAACATTGATTACTAATAACCCTTTAACCCTTAGCTTTAACCCTTAGTTGCTAAAGAGTACTCACTAACCTCACCCGGAAAGTGTGGATCAAGATTAGACTGCACAGAAATCACAGTTTGATCTTTGAACTACACTGTCCAATAAGGAAAAGGACATGTCACACTGACAGCAGCTTCCTATTTGCGAAACTGTACGTTGGTCCATGGTGCTAATGGGTAATTATCAAACAATCCTCACTAAATATTCTCAACAAATGGCCTAAGCGTCCAGTATAAAAGACGTTTTTAGTTGAATGTAATGTTAAAAGCATGGCCACAAACTTGTCCAGTTCACGACCACTTATCTCAGATTCGCAAATCACACTTGATTCCTCTGTTTAAAGTCCCCGTCACACCAAACTAGAATATAACGTCTCACCCCGTCCTGATATGATTGGAAAACGGGGTAGAACGTGTCATTTTGGACTGATAATGTCTGAATCCTCTGTCTCAACAAAACATGTTCTAAGAATGTCTTACCCCGATCGACAGAATCGTAAAACAGGCTGCGGTCGGGATAGGACGTGTAATATGCAAACACACTCCCAATTGATGCTCGATTGGACCGCGTCTTTAACAGGATCTAAGTACAGCAGTTCCGTTTGTAGTACGTCTGTCTCGTTTTAGTTCGTTGTCACTCCGTCTAACAGCAGGACGGGATGAACGGCAAGAAATTTTGAGTAAGCAAGTTCTCGAGCACCCTTCCCGTCCTAACCCGTCCATTAAGTTCGAAATCAGGTTATAGGACGTTGCTTATACGTCCACTCAGTCTGAACACCGTTTAAAATTCGTCCTGCAAATATTCTCTGGACGGAGTGAGAACGAGTTTGGTGTGATGGGTATACAAGCCATTTTTATCACGTGCTCTTGTGTACGAAATTATTGTTTCAAAGATTTGAATCTGTCAAGAGAAATGATGATGATGATAATGATGATGATGATGATGAGTGGGTTTGTTTTTTTCAGGTGACAATGTCTGACCAGGGAATATGTACAGTACTGGCGATGTATAGAGTTTTGCTCAGGCTATCTGGCCTCAATTGATTTGAAACTAAAATAACAAAAGCATCACAAAAGCATCAAATTACTGTCTTGATAGATTAACCTACGGACGCGAAACTACTGTCTTATACAGTCTATGAA
Source organism: Tridacna crocea (assembly GCA_943736015.1). Taxonomy (NCBI): domain Eukaryota; kingdom Metazoa; phylum Mollusca; class Bivalvia; order Cardiida; family Cardiidae; genus Tridacna; species Tridacna crocea. Next base: position 30,354,026 of record OX031072.1, on the reverse strand, counting down.
GACAAAGTGCCAAACTCAGATTTTTGTCTTTGGTTTAAACAGACGGATATGAACCTTGCTTAAACCTCCGTTCGTGACCTGGCTTCAAACACCGTCTTAGTCTTACTTGACTTCAAACATCTTCTAACAAGTCCCTTTGAAGCACTTCAAGTCTGCCTGAAGCAGGCAAGGAACGGTGTTATGCTGAACCGCTGTCGGGCTGTGTTTTAGGCCCTCACTATCTAGACTGGAACTGTAAGACAAAACTTCTAAGCTTCGAACTGCGTGGAACGTATGGATCGTTGGAGGCTTGGTCATTAATGGACGAGTTTATGCAGCTCCCCGAGTCAGCCTATCAGGAATGAGTCTGAACCTCTCTGAAGCTGGACTGTTTGAAGCTGGTCCATTCAAGAGCCTCCCTAAGTCAACCTGTTGTATTTGGAATCAGTCTGGATCTATCTATTCTAAAGCTAGTCAATTCAAATGTACACGAGCGTCGTTTAATCCTTAGCATTACAGATCAAAAGATACATACTGAGCCATTGTCGTAATTATTTTGAGCTGCTTCATTCTGTTCCACCTAGATCCCTGGCGTGAAAAGGATGGGTCCTCTGAAACAGGTTACGGAGACCTGCCTGTCACAGAATGTCGTAGCAGAAGTGGTTCTGCATATGTGGCACTGATTGAAATTAAAATCTATGATTTATTCAATTGAGAACACGTATTCTAAAAATGATCAAAGTACTGCAGATACTCGCAATAATAGACATGAACTATGTATACTACATGCGGTACTGTCTTTTCCTTACAGATTATTTCTGACAGGATAGTTAGATACTTCAGTCTTTAAAGACACATTCATTATCACAAAGGCACAATTTGTAAGTTATATTTGTAAGTAAAAAACTGACCTGTTAGACGAGTAATTAGAAAACTATATTTCATCTCGCAAACCGGAACTTGGGACAAAGCCGGAAGTATGCTTAATGCGACTAAAAAAAACCCACAGTCTATAAGTATCTCTGACACTACATGTATCTGAAGACTCACCTGTGTTAAATCCTATTCTTAGGGCCAGATGTTCTGTTATACAGGGCGTTTCCTGTATACTTATCATCGACACCAGCTGTATGGACAGCCTGGCGATTTCCTCGACGTGCTTGACGCCATTCCTTCTCGGAACACCCGAGGTTATCATGTTACCACCACCTTGAAAGCATAAGATGAAGTAAGTCGTCAGTAGATGACAATGTTCTGATAATTTATATGGTACATAATCTGTGAACAGGGGGCTTAATGCATCTGCAAGAAGTATCGATTCAGGTCAGACTGACCTGAGTCGAAACCTTTAGCTGTCTGTCTATTTTTTCATGTCAAAGGAATAGCATACCTCGTGATACTGTCGGTTGTTAGATAATAGGGATTTACTGGATCCATTATCATATCGTCGGTTAACTTCAAAAACCTCGTAACTACAGCTTGAAACAAGCTGTAGTTACGAGGTTTTTGAAGTAAACCGACGATATGATGATTTATTTAGCATATAATGCAGCCATGAAGGTTCATTAACAACTCCTATACGCACACACGCGCGCAGGCGTTTTTCCCCCAGAGCAACGTTGTCTGCGCATTTCATATTCTTCGAAGATTCGACTGTCTTATATGACGCATCACTACTAGCCCCGAAAGCGGGCTGACTGTAATATTACGCTCTATAAAGTAGCAATGTTGAAAATAGCTTTTACGTATCAATACGTTTGAGAAGAAATGAGGCCTGTTTTAGCAACAGATTTCTCTAAACTGGTGATGACAGAACTTTGAGTAAATTGCACAAGGTAGCGTTTTATTGGGTAAACCTTTTTCTGTTTTAAATTCAAAGTAACGGTTGTCGCATAGGAATGTGGTTCAGCTCTGTACCTAGGATGCCCATATCAGATAGATGAGTATTTATAGAATGCCATCTAGCGGGAGATAATGCCCAGAGCAAAGTTTGACATTAAAACTTATGGTATCACAAAATATTGTGAAAACTACTGTTGCCGACACTCTGTTCTACACTTTGATATTTTCTTTGATCAAACATGTCCAATGATTTACATAAAAGAAAAAAAAATAACATGACGGAGTTCATCCGATTGCATTCTTTCCCCATCTCAGACACATCAAAAAAGCTCGCAGTGACAAAAGATTTGCTGGTTGTGCACCATGTGTTTATGGAGACACAGACACATTTTAAACATTCCCTCAATAATAACAAATTTAGTTTCTACAGACCTCTCCTATTGTTTTTTATGATAAAACAATGCAGGTGAATTTGTGGCGTTTTTCGAATGGTACAACTTTTTGGATGCATTTCATTGTGAATTTGTATCTGGCCTGCGTTTCACTAACCTGTGTAGATTTACGTAAATCAATTCGGTTTCGTTTATACACAAACACCATCCCTAATTTACTAAAAGGTATGAGAACGGCGTAAAATTAAGCAAATAATTACTCATGTCGTGAAGTTATACGGTTTAGTTCAAAGTTCTTCTTTTTAGACTTGATGCTTCCTTACCCAAATTATGTACGTCACTTTCGTGCGTATATATTACGTAGTTTAACCCTTTCCCAAATGACAAATTTTAGACTATCCAAAACTCAAAGTGTTTGCCAATGACAATTTTGAATTTGATGAGAATGGCAGAAAGTTTTCTGATAGACTAGAAAACACTGTGGGAAAAGGAGAAATTGCTCGTAACGAGCAATTTCTCCTTTTCCCACAGTGTTTTCTAAAGATTTGTACTGCAGACACGTAAAAACCATAGCTTGTTTGGGAAAGAGTTAAGACAACCGTAGAGCGATAAACCCACCTATGTTTTCGACTCTGTAGACATCATATTTGTCAATATGTTCGTCCACGATACTGTACACACTATTTAACAGTCCTATTGCTTCATGCGGCTTGCAGTTACTGTAAATGAACAATAAGCGTTATGATTTATACTCGTACTTCATTGATCAACTCATTACCACACAATCCCTACTTTTGACGATCCTGAGAAAGAAGCCTTTGGAAACATTGCGGGAAAAGGAGAAAATGCTGGTAAACAGCATTTTCTCTTTTTCCCATAATGTTTTCTACTCTTCACAAAACAAATTTCAAAATTATAGTCACTTTTCTTTTGTCTTCTACAATTGCTTTCATTTTGAATAGGCCCGCCCGGGTGGCTCAGTGGTGAGCGTGTCGGGACTCATGACCTGGTGGCTGTGAGTTCGATACCCGGTTGAGGCGAACTTTCTTTCCGGAGTATTTTTGCCTCTCACCGCTGCAGAAGCATGTGAGAAAAGTAGTCGGTGGCTTTGGAAAGAAAGTTGTGTTAGTACTGATATGAGAAAGCCAGGAAACACATCTGCGTCACCGACCGCCATGATATGACCATAGCTGTTAAAGTGTCGTTAAACCCCAATACAACCAACCAACCAATCATTTTGAAAAAGCCTAAAATACTGTCGTTTGGTAATGCGTTAAGAGGCAGAAAAAGCGAAAGACAGGTAGCTTCTCATAATTATAGACGTATTTCAGAACACTGTCAATTTAGGTACAGTCGCATACAGTGACAACGAAATTAGAAAATATTAAGGTCGACGGGAGTTTTAAGGTCCCACCGGTTGCTACTGTATCAGAAAAAAATAAAGGGCCATCAATCCAGATTAAGTCTAGTTTAACCCTTTCCCAAATGACGAATTTTCGACTGTCTCAAACTCAAACTGTTTGCAGATGACAATTTTGAATTTGATGAGAATGGCAGAAAGTTTTCTGGTAGGCAAGAAAACATTGTAGGAAAAGGAGAAATTGCTCGTTACGAGCAATTTCTCCTTTTCCCACAGTGTTTTCTAAAGACCTTCACTGCAGACACGTAAAAATCAGGGCTTGTTCGGGAAAGAGTTGAGTCGACAAATCATAATGAAAGTTGCAGGTGCACGTCTTCCCATGTAGTAGGAAAATATTATGTAAAATTTTGACACGCATTTTGAAATTTAAAAGCTAACGAAAAGAAAACGATGCGAATAGTGCGTATGGAAAGACGGTCAGACGGACAACCTGCCTCCATTTTAACGGCCCCTTCATTTCGATATGGGGATGAGTTTTATGTGTATCCGTGTTTTGACATCCACGGAACCCAGGTTTAAGCATTACGTTATTCTCCATGCATTACCCCTGGGAAAATTGATCAGCAAATCTTCGTTTCCTATGAATATTCATATGGTCGGAAAGTACCCTAATAGCCAATCGAAAGATCGATGACACATTCATTCTGTCTTGTAGGGAGGACAATTCCAGTTCATCAGTTACTAAAAATCGAAATGACGGCATATCTGTGACAAAAATAGTTTAAATTTTCTCAAAGAAAAACTGAGATTACCAATCAAGATTTTTCATGAATAATTCATGAGAACGAGGAAACGCTAGCCAAATAACCCGGGGTCGATTACAGTATGAATCGAAACTGGGTCCACTAGCATGGGTTTTGAAGATGAAACTTTAAAGTTCCATTACCCAGTCATACACACACAAGACCCATGTACCAACCATGGATCTGCGTGTTACTAATGAATTCAAGCATCTAACCCATTTCAGAGCTGCCACATCTTTATTGCTTTTCCGGACAATATAGGTCAAGATCTGATTGTACAGAATATGAAATTTGATCTTGATAACCGCAAAATCTCTGTCCGCGAATTAGTAGCATATTCTGGCCTAAAAAATCTTGAAATTGTATTGTTTTATCTGTATGACCCGATCGAAAAAGCACAAGGGTATTTTATTAATTCAGCGCTCAAAGGGCTGACTACTCTAATGACGTCTTCGAATATTGATGTTTTGCAGCCCACACAGGAAGGTATCCCCAAATACCGATGCTTTAACACAGCCCACACAGGATGACGTCTTCGAATATTGATGTTTTATGCACCCCACATAGGATGATGTCATTGATTATTGAAATTTAATGCAGCCCACACAGGTTGATATCTTCGAATATTGATGTAGTACACAGACCAAAAAGGATGACGTCTTTGAATATTAATGTAGTACACAGACCAAAAAGGATGACGTCTTTGAATATTGATGTAGTACACAGACCAAAAAGGATGACGTCTTTGAATATTGATGTAGTACACAGACCAAAAAGGATGACGTCTTTGAATATTGATGTAGCACACTGACCAAAAAGGATGACCTCATCGAATATTGATGTAGTACACAGACCAAAAAGGATGACGTCATCGAATATTTTTTTACACAGCTCACACCAGACGACATCCCCTACGATTATTACAGTATCATATTATTCTTAGTGTCATACAGTCGGCACACTATGACATTTTCGAATACAAAGCCCACACATGCTATTACGTCTTATAGATCTACCACTTAAAAAAAAAAAACTCCAGCAAATTATTATAGCCTAATAAATTATATTTCAATTATTTTTCAAAAAAAGTTTCGGGTTGGAATGTGTAGCTTTAACGTCAGACTGCCCGTTCTGTGCAGTCTAACCTCGATCTACAGTGTCCGCAAATTAGTAATGAGTCGCGTTTAGAGCCTTAACTCTATACCACACGAGAACATTTTAGACTGGTCCAAATTGAAAGCATTTGCAGACGACAAAATAAAGGTGTCTGAAAAATTGAAATTTGTTCTGGGAAGGGTAGAAAACACTGTGGGAAAAGGAGAAAATGCTGGTTACCAGCATTTTCTCCTTTTACCACAGTGTTTTCACATGGCTTCTTTCTCAGGGGCGTCAAAAGTAGGGATTGTGTGGTAATGGGTTAAATGTTCGATAACAATAGCCTCGTTCCAGCCCGTGGAAGAAACCAAAATATTGCAATTTTGTAGACAGAAAGCGACAATAGCTGTAAGTCTTACTTAGATATAAGTGCAAAGTCAGCAACATCTAAGAACATGATGGTGGCCGACTTGAAAATTTCCGGAACGACCTGACATCTATCGATCAGCTTGCTGGCGACGCTTCTAGGCAACAGTTGAAAAAACAGCATTTCTGTCCGTTTCTTTTCTTCTTCTAGCTCAAATGTCCTGAATGCCAGGTCAGCTGCGTACACTTGTATTTTTTGGACGATATTGCGATTCAGAATGGTGACAATCGGAACAATGGTGACAGCAACGATGACTTGAATGGCGCTGGATATTAGCAGGCTTCGAAAGTTTTCTATCTCATTTGTTGCAATCTTGAAAAGAACAAATAAATAAATGAATAAATAAATAATAAAAATGCTGTAAATACGTAGGATATAGACCAAGTGCGAGGTCTTCCCGTGTAAGAAAGACCAGGGCCCGTATTCACCAACCATTCTTAAGACTATTCTTTGTCTTAATACTAGAATTTTCTACATTTGAAAGTAACACAACTTCTGATTGGCTAAACCAAATGGTTTAGCCAATCAGAAGCTGTGTTTCTTTCAAACCTGGAAAATCTTTGAGAATAAGACAAAGAATGTTCTTAAGAATGGTTGGTGAATACGGGCCCTGAGCTTGTGCTTCAATTAACACCGAGAGCGCAAAACGCCGGAGGTGTTCGGTGAATCTCGTCTTTTATACAGAAAGGCCAATGTGCGACGTTGATATCCGACTTACACATCGGCCACCATAAGTAATGAGTAGAAGACTAAACCACTGATCAAAACAAAAAAGTATGGACTTGCTTGATGGGAAAAGAAACAAACGCACTGTCATCGAAATAACTTCATCGAAACAGTTTAGGAAAAAATGTTTTCATAAATAATCCTAAAATCGAAAACAGTCCCATACAATGTAGTCTGGACCTATTTTTTTCTATAAAGATTTTATTTAAATATTCACGCTTTTGCCAAAAGGGCACTTAATGCATCTCCGTAATGTGCTTTACCAAGCAAGACATCACGTGATTAGAGATCCATTTAACTCTTTACCACACGAGAAAATTTTAGACTGGTCCATACTAAAAGCATTTGCAGACAACAAAATAAAGGTGACTGTAAAATTGAAATTTGTTCTGGGAAGGGTAGAAAACACTGTGGAAAAAGGAGAAAATGCTGGTTACCAGCATTTTCTCCTTTTCCCACAGTGTTTTCAAAAGGCTTCTTTCTCAGGGGCGTCAAAAGTAGGGATTGTGTGGTAATTAGTTAATTCATTCTAACAACCGACTTGTACCGTTACCTGGTTGGACACCGTTTACTGCTACCTGAATTGTCAAAACTAGCAACTGCTTCCTTTTTCATACTTGTCGCGCGTACAAAATCATTGTGAAAGGTTTCTCAAAAGTGTTCCTTTGCCATTTCGGCACAATCTTCGTTAGTACTGAACTATGCATTTCATATGATTTTTCTGTATTGAATACGATTATCGCTATTTATATATATCCTATAACTAATTTTTAGATAAAAGGTGGGTAATATAAGACCAAACAAAGATGAAAAGGACCATAGAAGCACACGCCTATGAAAGTCTCTACATAGATAGAAGAAAAATAATGAGTTTCCATGGTGCGAAACTCTTTTTGTGCAAATCCCATTTTGGTCTGTTTTCTCGGGCATTTGTATGTTTCCTGCTGGAGAGTGCATTTATATAATACAATCGTCGTCATTGGAGAGGTCACTCCAACAGAGGTGAGTTTGAAAATCAGACTGCCACAGAACTTGCTGTCTTATTCTATTTCTTCTAGCGTAATTGTTCTGATACACAGTCTGTTTCGTCATGGTTTTGTAAATAAAGCGAAATAAAAAACCGAAACAGGAAACAGACGTGGTTTATTTTTTATAAATGACGAAGTACAGAAAATATTTAATTTAGTAATTTGCCATGGCTGCAAATAACCTCTCTAATAATTGTAGTTTTTTGTTAAGCAAATATTCCAAGCAGAAGAAAAAATAAGAAGAATTTCGTTGAAAAAGGGAATGAAGACCGCCGGACAAGAATATGCAACTTGAAAACGCGACAAGAAGGTCAAATAACCGTCATTTAAAGCATATGAGGTTGCTACGAGGCAGCTTTTTTACTTGTTTGTTTACATGTACCAAAATATATTGAAACTGAAAGCAAATACTCTATTTGAAAACATTGATGCTGACCTCTCCTGGCTTCTTGTTTAAAGAGTTCACATAAAAATTTATTTTGCTTTTCTTCATTTTTACCGCACACATTCGCACTTTGGCTGGAAGTGGATTGCAGTGATGAAACTGATGTGGTTTTGTGAATAAACCGAGACATTAAATGTATTTCGAGGTAGACTGGTCCTTTGATATGCATAAAAATGGGCCAAAAGCAACAAGTATTGACTCAGGGTAAGCCCCCGCAGTCTGCGCTGGTGGGCCTAGTTCGGTTCTATTTGAAGGTGCATTATGCCCACTTTAAACAGTGCAACACTCAGACGCATCGCACTGCCGTCCCCATTGTGTATCCTGTCATGTTTTCCCACCTTCACAGTTACCATTAGCCAACTATCGAGGTATAAATTCACAGCGACAAGAAATTACTTGTCTCTTAACCCTTTCCCAAATGACAAATTTTAGACTGTTCCAAACTCAAAGTATTTGCAGATGACAATTGTGAATTTGATGAGAATGGCAAAAGGTTTTCCAACAGGCTAGGAAACACTGTGGGAAAAGGAGAAATTGCTCGTTACGAGCAATTTCTCCTTTTCCCACAGTTTTTTCTAAAGACTTGTGCTGCAGACTCGTAAAAACCAGGGCTTGTTTGACAGAGAGAGTTAAGTCAAAGATGGTTCGGCTCAGGGGTTCACACGTTCTGACCAGACATATATAGCAATTTTTTAACTTCTTTATAATATTTAATGTATGTTTATGAGACTGACTAAATGGATCTCGATATCAGATTATGTACATATCCGAAGGGCTTTGGGCAAATTCGTTATTTCTAAACATAGACAAAAGTAGTAAACCATCCAGACGAGCTTTGTCTCTTATCGTGCGAAAGTCTAGGTCTATGTCACTAAGGTCAGCCTTATAGGGTTATTATGGCTCTCTTATATTAATTACTCTAAAGGTGGCGCCCTGGAAATCGATGTTATGACAGAGCTTGGTATTGGTATAGATAGATCTTCAGATTTTCTGCAATCAATAAAAGCTAAAGGCACTTTTAAACTTATATAATGCAAATGCAGTAAACAAGTTAAATATGGCTGAATTCTATGGGATTAGTCGGAGGAGGGTAGAGAAGAGGTGATTATTCTAGTTTACAACATATTTTCCTTTTTCCAAGATGCATATTAAGAGTCTTCTTTCTTAGGCTTCTAGAATCATTGATTTGATTGTCTGGTATAAAGTGTTAAACCTACTTAATTTTCATTGATTTGGAAACAAGTTCTATAACTCCTTTAACTCATTACCAAACGACAATATTTTAGGTTTGCCCAGATCGTAAGCATTTGCAGATGACAAAATAAAAGTGACTGAAAATTTAAAATTTGATTTGTGAAAGGTAGAAAACATTGTGGGAAAAGGAGAAAATGCTGGTTACCAGCATTTTCTCCTTTTCCCACAATGTTTTCTAAAGGTTTCTTTCTCAGGGGCGTCAAAGGAATGGCCTTTGCAAACACTCTTTGGGAAAAGAAAGGAAATGCTTGTAACGCAGCGTTTTGTTTTTCTTTTCCACACAATGTTAAAGTTTTCTACCCTGTCCATAGTAAGGGCTACGTTTTACTTGTCATTGCGTTTAATTTGCTCATGTCTTAACCCTTTCCCAAACAATCCCTGGTTTGTACGGGTCTGGAATAGAAGCCTTTTGAAAACATTGTGGGAAAAAGAGAAAATGCTGGTAACCAACATTTTCTCCTTTTCCCACAATGTTTTCTACCCTATGATATAGAAAATCATCTTTTTAGCAACTGTTAATTTGTCATCTGCAAAATGCTTTGAATTTGGTTTGGTCCAAAATTTGCCGTTTGGGAAAGGGTTAAAGTTCGGCGTCTTATAAAGAGTTAAATGTAAAATTGCTTCTCAAGATTTAATTGCTACTCATTTCTTGTTCTTAGACACGTGATTCTCAACTCAAACTTATCCTTTTCGGTACTATTCTTCCTACAAGCTGCGTTGGCAGCTTTATAACATTTTTCCAAAACCTGCTTGTTACAGGTCACTGATCCTGTTCCGAAAAAGCCTTTCCTTACTTCTTGTAAAATAAAAACAATTTTCTCCTTCATTCAAAGGTTTTTCTTTCTGTTACTTGTGATACTTTTCTGTCGGTTAAGTAGCCTCTAGTATGATATAGATGGAGTTCAGTGTTGGCATTGATCTTCAGATTTGCTACAACTGATTAAAGCTTAAACCTCATTAGTAACCTTAATGAATACTCTCTCAAGAAATATGGACAAGAAAAAATCTAATGTCTTAAACAGACGTTTAAGACAATCGATAACAATTGATCATGAGCTGGATGCGACTCACTTGAAAAGTGAGATGGCTAAACTAGGTTGGTGACCCTGGGCGTATTCCTTTCGCTACTCCGAACATGTTCTAGGTTAATGGAGTATTTCGGAACACTGTGCAGTGTTCTTCAGAACATGTTCTGACTGTTCTAATCCAATCGAGGTGTAGCGCACCTGCTGAACAGTTGCTACGTGATACAAGATGGCTGAAAGACGGACAATTCTTCATGGCAAAATTTGCAATTGTCCTTTTTTGTGATATTGAATGCCATAAATAGGAGCACAGAAGACTTGTCTCTACTCTCTCTTGCTCTCTCTCTCTGCAGCTAATCATACCCTCAACTAACACAGCTAAGACAGTAGCTCTTGTAACAACCATCATGCCAATGTACTTTCATTTCGATTCGATATCGTTCAGAATAATGTTCCGAACGTGCTTCATTCAGAACATACTTCTGGAACGATGTAATGTGTTCTGAAATATTCCTTTCGCATATTTCAGAACAACATTCCAGAACACTGAACATTGTACGAGAATACGCCCTTAATCTACCGAGTTCTATTGCTAATACCTCCCTCCCGCTGGATAACATAAAAACTCTCCCTATTCGCACACATTTAGAACTGAATGCCAAATATACCTCGTGTATTTGTTTGTCAGCCAGATATCTAACAAATTCATAAACTGTATCTTTTTCCGAAACTCTTTACTAAATGATAATAGTTTAGAAATTTCCACGTTCAGAGTATTTCTAGACACAATATTAATTGATGCTCAAATTGTCGGATTTGTCTTTGCTCTATTTTGTCTGTAACAGTGTATATTGTATGCCTCTTCGAGCTTTCATCTGCAAGGTCGTGATGGTTGGATTTTTCTCTCAATGAGAAATGTAAGTGAAAGGATGTTAAACCTGTGTGAAAAGTGAGACATAGTAATGGTGAAAACCAGATGACATTAGCTAAAATCTGTATGGTCATTCAAAAGGTCGTCGACTCATTAGAAAGGAAATGTCTGTTAATCAAAAGCCATTAACAAATGGCGAAACATGTTAGCATGACATTAAATAAGACCACAGGAAAAAAAAATGTAAAATTAAATCACTGGTTTGTCCGTCAGTTTTTTGCCAAGTTATTGAATTTTCTTTAAAGTGAGTATGCAAGTATGCCTTCGTTGCAGGTGATACCATTTATAATGTGGCATTAATATACTTTAACATTAATATGTTGTTCGCATAGAACATTATCAGTTTGTGAAATCCTTTAACCCTTTACCAAACGACAAAATTTTAGACTGGTCCAAATTGAAAGCACTTGCAGACAACAAGATAAACGTAACTTAAACATTTGAAATTGGAGAAAATGTTTCCAATCCCACCAAAGACATTATTAGTTGCACGGTCAGGTGGCAGGGGACTTGGAAACTTCGCCGAAGGGGCGAAGTGGCGACATGATTCGACCCAGCCGTGAACAAGTTTCCTAGTCCCCTGCTACCTGACAGTACAACAAATTTATTATACTGCAAAGTTTTACCCTTTCAAAGCCCGTTAAGCAAAATTTTACTGTTTTTCATAATCTCACGAATCGAGTATAATGACGAAATAGAAATTCGCTTCTGAGAGACCCAATTCAATGAAAACTGATGTCACTGGAAACTGATGTCACTAAAACGTGCAGTTTGGTGCATTAACTTGCAGTCTTGTGATCGACCGACACCGCCATTTTGGAAGTTGTGTTGCAAGTATAGTAAGTTTACATGGCACTCAAACGGGAAACTGGCTTTACGTGGTTTTTGCCAGGGTACATGGCATATATGTTCCCGGCATATTACCAATCAGATCACGAGAAATTTCTTTGCAGTATAATAAATATGTAAGCTATTCTTTGAGCTACACTTATTCTGTCGTCTGCATATACCCTCCATTTCGTCTAGTCTAAAATTTTGTCATTTGACAGTTTAACACCTCCGCCCATACATGATGTAACTAGAAATGCATATAGCTACTCACCTCGGATATCCTGGACGCAAGACTGTCTTGTATTATATTAAGAATATCAATGTATTCTGTCATATTGTCAAACCATACGGCGCCCTGGAACACCGACGGAGGACTGTACTTATTTTCATTTATCTCATCTTTCATCGCCTCCAGACCTCTTACCAAATCACTGTCCTTGAAATACGAATCAATTAAACTTCTGGCGTACGTTGAGTAAGATTGGGCTTGCTTGAGGTAATACTCGCCCATGGTGGATTTATCTCTGTACCACAGCAAATCATTCGAAGGAAACTGTCCTGAAAATTCACAATGGTAAAAATTTCTTTTTTACATAAATACTGTAGTAATCTAACTATTTGAAGTTAATTGTTCAAACGTCAATTACTTCTCTAACACTTAACCCATTACCACACAATTTCCTACTTTTGACGCCCCTGAGTAGGAAGCCTTTAGAAAACATTGTGGCAAAAGGAGAAAATGCTGGCAACCAGCATTTTCTCCTTTTCCCACAATGTTTTCTACCCTTCACAAAACAAATTTGAAATTCTCAGTCACTTTTATTTTGTCGTCTGCAAATGCTTTTGATTTGGACAAGCCTAAAATATTGTCGTTTGGTAATAAGTTAAATACATTAAGGACGTTTTTGGTAGTAAGGACTTTTTCGATAGTAATTTCAGCACATCACTTTGGCGATTTCAAGGGAGACAATAACAGACAGTAACTCTTCTTAAAGTAGGTCCTTGTATATCGTTCGGACAATACCTTGAATTTCGGATACGGTACGTTTCGAAGCGAAGAATGAGTCTACAATATCGACTTAACGGACATTTTGCAAAAAGTTCTATTTTAGGGGAAAAGTTCAGAAGAATACAGGATAGCGGTATCGACTTTCTCAGAGACTAGAGTCTACTGATCATGACAGTGCCGATCAGTCTGAGCGCCTAAACGGTTACTATGAAAACGGCCATTTTACAAAAAATCTAACACGGCAACATATATATTTTTCTTTTCATTTTTGTACTAACCATTAAATTTTACTGTATATACCAAAAAATTAGAAAATTCTATAAAAGGAGTTTTTCAAAATTTTGAATTGATTGAAGACTACATGTTGATATTGCTTATATTTTGGCGAGTCAAGAAATAGGAAAAATAATTTTTTAAAAAGAAAATGAATTCAGATTATTATTTCATTCATACAGAATTAAGAAATAATATATTAAATATGGAAAATAATATTTTCATTGCATAATAAACTTTCTATCACTGTATTTCTGTCTTTTATGAAGATATAGTCATTTTAGATGTTTTGATACAAACGGTTACCATAGAAACAGCCATTTTGCAGAAAATCTAACTCGCCGACATACCTTTTTCTTTTTATTTTTTAGTTTGCCATTGAATTTTACCCAGCATGTGAAACAATTAGAAAATTCTATGAACGGATTAAATTTTCACAAAACTGTAGAAAATGTCTTTAATCATTACCTCCACGTCGAGCCTCGGTAGCTAAGTCGGTAGAGATTTGAAAGCAGGGGGTCATTAGTTCGATCCCTTGCTCGGCCAATTCCTTTCCGAGGATGGATGGTAGTCATTACGACAAAATTCATTTCTCTCCCACCGCTGAACATTGTCTCGACGATGGTTATTTGGGAAAGGACCTAGTGACTTGGAAAGAAAATTGACGCAGTAGACTCCAAGAAAGCATTGAAATGTGCAATGACAACCGCGATATAACTAAAATGATGCTGAAAACGGCGTTAATACCAAACAATCAATCCATCAATGATCGCCTACACACAAGGGTTCCTTCATTTCGTGTGACTCATAACTCTTTTAATAACTCCATGTTATTTGACATACTTGTTGATATTAGTCTCAAAAAGATATAGAGGATATTTGTCTTTTTCGGTGAAAGATCGAAAATTATTTCATCGAGTGGACACCATCGGTAATATTTTCACGAGTGGCGCAGCCACGAGTGAAAATATTACCGATGGTGTACACGAGATGAAATGAATTTCGATCTTTCACCGCAAAAAACAAATATTCTATTTATTTCATGCTTTTAACCCTTTCTGGAAGAGCTTTTTCAAAATTCAGTACAGTTCTTTTCCGTTATTCCCCGTGGCGTACCCCTCCCGCATAGCAACGCATTACAATATTACGTCAAGCGCGAGAAATGTAAGGTATAGGACGTCATATTTCCCATCTGGTTGTGAGGCACGCGCAATTTACCTTGGCAACAAGAAAATCGGTATTTTCGCTGGTAGTACCAGTGTAAGATCGAAAAATATTTTCACTGCTATTTCTCGATATCCTACCGGAAAGCATGAAATAAAAATGGTAATTTCCAATTGGTTTAAAGATGTGTATATTCTGCAAAAGTAAGGACTTTTCTGAAATAATTGACGAAGAATGATCAACGCATGTATTTCCGAGACCAACAATTACTTGATTGCACATGACATTTATTCATTTGAAATTGTACGCGATAGCATTACCAATGAAGAAGTGGCAATGTAATGATTGAAATGAATATGTCTGGTTTTTATTTTTGCTCAAAATATCTTCGGTTTTTTTTTTATGTAAGGCATTCAACTATAATTTCCTCTCTGACCATAACATAAGGAATTATTACTTGCCGTTTATTACATGCAAAAGGAGGTGTAAAACGTTTGTTTGGCAACATAATTGAGGATATTGTGTAAGAAATACATGCTTTATCATCAACAAATATCAAGAAAGTCACATCTAGATACGACTGGATATCTACTTAAATTGGCTTGATCATCCCATATACATGTTTTGTTTGTTTTCTAAACTATAAATGGCCCTTTGTATAGATCTATTAATAACTAACTATTAGATGTATAGAAGTTATACATGGAAACCGGTCCACGCGATACTAGTCACATTTCTTACTTCGTATAGTATACAGGTCGTGGCCCCGGCTTAATACGACTTGACCTCCGATAAATACAGTTGAGCTCGTATCAATATTGATGACCTGCGACCAATACAGAAATCCTTGAATGTGATTGGCCAAAAGTTTAGACGCATGAATATCTGCGCATACTTTTGACCAATCATGGTCAAGGATTTCTGTATTGGTCGCGGGTCTAGTGTGACTAGTAAACCCTATTTTCACTTCTCTTAGGTTGTCATATTCATTATGGGCCAACAGTTAATTAATAAAAATGTCATTGATCAAGTGATTTCGTATTGGCCCAGTTACAGATCCTCGGTCAGCCGTATTGGCCCTCGGCCTTCGGCCTCGGGCCAATACGGCTGACCTCGGACATGTAACTGGGCCAATACGAAATCATTTAATTGATAACATTATATTATGACTGGCCTGCAATTCGCGAAAGGAGATATTCGGACATTTGCGTAAATTGTCATCCTGGGTCAGCCTGGACAGTCCGCGCAGATTTATCCGACACGGCACTTTCCATTCTTTTTTTGCACAAGTCTATGTTTGAGGGCTTTTGAAAACATTGGAGGAAAAGTTTATAGTGTTGTAAACTATAATTTCTCACTCTTTCCAGTTCTTCCAATTTTTTAAAGAAAAGTCAAATAGTTTGAGTCGCAACTCTTTTGTCACAAAGAAAAACCTTTAACGGTCTTCAAAATTTTCTTTCAGAAATGAGCTCAAATAAAAGGGGACGGGCATGAAGGCATGCGTTCCTTTCATGCAATCATGCAATAGAACTTTTAACCAACACAGCGAAACTTGGAACCCATGTAAATTTAAATAATTTACAGACGATAAACTCAATACGGCTCACATGTAATTTCTCCATCAATAGCTCAAAATGAACATTTTCGAGGTGTCCGTGGTTGTGAGGTAGAGCGTCGGCCTCGTGACCATAAGGTCGTGAGTTCGATACCCGTGAGCGGGTGTCAACTTAAGGATATTTCATTTGTCCACACATTGGGCGCGGGTAGTGGAGTGGGTGCAAGGAAGCAGAAACGAGAGAAAAGCTGCAAGAACCCGTTTATCAATCGATGTAAAATAAATATGTTTAAGCTAAACAAAAAAATAGCACAAGACCATTTTTTTAAATAAAAGAGAACAAACAAATAAGACTAAATGATGACGCATTCGCTCTACAAATCAATAACTTTCCTGTATCATCGGAAACGTAGCATCACATGCTTCTCATGACGAACGGCACTTTGCGTTTTACCGCACGACAAACTTTCAGACTTCTCTAAGTTGAAAACATTTGCAAATGGCAAAAAACATATGGTGCAAATAGTGTAATTTGTCTTTGAAAGTCACAGTGGGAAAGTGTTTGTAATTTATCCCACAGTTATTTAACTGAAAGGCATATTTCTCCTAGGGGTTGTTAACCACGGATTATCTGCTAATGGGCTGATACAGTACTGTCATGGAAATGAGCAGTGTTTTTTCCGTGATTTAATGTGCTGAATTTGGATCCAGACGCTTCAACTGGTAATTTTCACCATGTATCCTAACCATGAAACCAAGTTGATACACAAGATATAGATGCAAAGGTACAGCCTTGACCTAATACCATAGGTGCTGTAGATGTGCTGTAGAGGAATCTGTACATCCTGTTTTTAATAGGTACCGTTCCAAAGCAAGAGATCAGACAGGAGGAGGGGCTAGATAGAGACCCTGGGATGATATCAAACGATCAAGAACTAAGTGACGCAGATGCCAAAGGAGACAGATTGGTTGATTAATTGATTGGTTGAATGGTGTTTTACACCACTTACAGCATCAAATCTGTCATATCACGATGGAAGCTCACAAAAAATTGCATGTCCATGGTTTCTTCATATCTAGGTTATGACTCTGAAGTATCTCGTCCAAAGACACGCCCTCAAAAAGCCCAGTGCGTTCAGTGAGGATTGAACCCAGGCCCTACACTTTACCACAGAGCCACAAAGGACCCCTTTGACATATATGTTCCCTGGAACACCCTCCGGATACTGTTTGTCGACATCCACAAGACATTATAGAGCAACAACTGCTGTGAATTTCTTCATATTTTCTACAAAGTGTCATGATTGACATTCTATTGTTTACAAAACTAATCAGCAAGCAAAATGCCAAACATATGCCTGCAACATGTGAACTGAAGCATCTACAGCCGTCTAGTTTGTCAGTAACACACTCGTAGTGTCAAAATATCGTTGAAAAGTGTTAACCCATTACCACACAATCCCTACTTTTGACGACCCTGAGAAAGAAGCCTTTAGAAAACATTTTGGCAAAAGGAGAAAATGCTGGTAAACCAGCATTTTTTCCTTTTCCCACAATGTTTTCTATCCTTCACAAAACAAATTTCAAATTTACAGTCACTTTTAATTTGTCGTCTGCAAATGCCTTCGATGTGGACAAGCCTAAAATATTGTCATTTGGTAATGAGTTAATAAAAACCGCAGGATGAACTTTAGCGCAGTAGATAGATCAAACACGTTAAAATCTTACCAAAATAATCTCGTTTACGTGCTTAAATACTGATTTTGTGTCTTTCAACAGTTTTAACAATGACTTGCATTTGGTTTTCAATTTGCCTAGCATCACCGCTAATTGTTCAACACGGGGGTCCATATGGACACCAGTTGGTAGGATTTAGGAAAGGAAGCAAAAGCTGATATTCAACATTTTATCTCCTTTACCTGCAAATACAAATGCTTTCAAATGAGAGAGGTTTAAATTTGTTGTGTAATAAATAGATTATTGATATAGAGTGTATTTGCCTGATTTCCCAATGTCTGTGAACATCCCAGCCTGTCTCAAGATCGGTGTATTGAGTTCGGACCAGGACCGAATGGCATGAAATGCAAAACAGCTCAAATTTCGCATATTTGATCTAAACTTCTTAAACTCTTTAACCATGTTCCATGTACATGAAATAGAATTTGAACGAGGTACAAAAGGTAGAAAACCAATCATAGCTGGAGTAAGTAATGTAAAGGAGAGAGAGAGAGAGAGAGAGAGAGAGAGAGAGGCAGAAGGGTATATGTTACAGAAATAAGTTAATTTTAATCTACATCAGTTTAAAAGAATTCACGATGATTCTAATACTTTTACACAAATTTGTGATTTCCGACCAGTTTGCAGAATTTACATACATTTAGATTTAATGACATTATGTTGCAGTACAATATTTCTTTAGATTAAGTTTTTATTTTGATTATCGGATGAGTTGCACTCATCACCATCAAATCTGTTACAGAATTTACAGATTCGTTCTCCACTTTCCAGATTTGACCACCTTTCTACTTCAGTAGGTTATATTCTGTATTATTACCAATAATTAAGTTCGATTCCAAATAGATAGTACTGTTAGTTGTTTGATGTCACCCTGTATAACTGAAATAATTTCACTTTCACAAAGTTAATTAGACTTCTGATGCCTGATAACGGGTACAGTCAGAATCTTATTAATGAGACATCTAAGGTACGCCCAAATGTGCATGCTTAAGATAGGATCTTGCTTGGTACAAAGACAATTTTTAACATGTTTGCTGTCTATGATAGCTCAAAGCTTGCCACCTAAATACAGGTTGTTTGCTTCAAAGAGGTAACTCAGTAAGACCCTCCCTGAAAACCTCCCTTTGAAAAGCATTATAAAAACCTAGTGTTAATACATATAATTAGATACTAGTATTATACATGTATATATTTAAAAAACTGATTGAATTGAAGCAAAAGTAAACTTGCATGGCTTCTGTTCATTTATTCAATAAGAAAGATTTTTTAGTTAGAACCGCGGAAAAAAGACATTACTCATGCCTTCCATTAAGCAACGTTTACGTGTGTAAGACAATTCTTCAAATTCTATCGCATTGCGTGATCAACAATAATAGATCAAACTTTCCGACGACATTGGAACGATATTGAAGTCTTTCTGTCCTTTTATTTTGTAGAGTATTCCTGGCCTTGCCATTCCTACATATGTTTTTGACCTACTTTTTTGGTGTAAGGAAATCGCATCAGTAGATTTGCAGAGGCTTTTGACCTACTTTTTTGGTGTACGGAAATCGCATCAGTAGATTTCCAATCGATTTAAAATTTTAACATTTCTATTCGGCGGGACACTGCTAACCTTTTTCGATAGCACATTTATGACACCAGTACAAACGTCGATACACTTTGTCGATACATCAGCGCATTAAGTCAGACCACATACTTAGTAAACTATTATGTCGGGTTATGACCCTTCACTTGCTTTTTTTTGGTCATTTGATATTTTTCTCTAAGCGGTCCAAAACACTGTCTACAAGAGTAAATCGAACACATACGTGAGATTTCGGAATCAGAGAGCATCGGTCTAAATGACCATTAACGCTTAATAACAAAATCCCAAGCTTTAATGACCGTGTTAAAATTTCTTGTGGCATTAGATGAAGAAAATCTCGCAAAATACTGCCCTCTGAATGGACGAAAAGTAAGTCGAACACTTAAGACAATTCTCCCTCATTTTAATTTTCAGACTCCAAAGTTTGACGTTCATTCAGAAGGTGAATTTTGGACATTCTTTAATTTCTCTTCTTATGTTATTCCATAGGCTGTGATTTTCTGTTGGTTTTTTATGGCCTTTTTGGAGACATCTTGCTTACATGACCTGACCTGTACAGTTATGACACTTGGCATTCTTGTAAAAACAATTCTGACTGTCACGATTAACTTTACCATCCCTAAACCACTGTGTGAACACTATATCATGGGCCCTTTGTTTTTGATGCTTCAGTCTCTACCAATTCCATACGTACAGCCACATTAAATGCCTTTTTCAAAGTCAATTTTTCTTCGATCAGTAACGTTCTCTGAATAATGTTCAAGGTTCCGTAACACTCTGACAAACACACTCAACACATGTAAAATTGTCCCAAACTCACACGATTCACTCAGCAACATTGATTCTACTAACTTCTGGGTTACAGTTTCATTTTCACTTCGTATCTTACAATGAAACGTAAATCGTTCTGCCATGATGAAAGTTTTGGTGTTTGTTTGCAGGTTATTTTGAATAATGAGTCGAAAGTCTTAGTGTTTCCATATTTTAGTTAGATATTTGAAATGATATTTTACTGACTGACATGGAAATGTATCTTTCAAAGTATTTTCGTTAACTTTATGTGAATGAAATATATCTCCAGTGTGCAATTAAGTCTATTTAGAAAGCTTTTAGAGCGCACAAGGCCGAATTGGCAACGAACCATGTGTTATTGCTTATTTTAATTAGAATCTGTTTCCTTTTTCAGAGTATTGTGATGTAGTGATGTAGTGTCATATTTTATTGATGAAATGGTGCAAATAACACTAATAATACACTAAATAATGATTTTGAATATCAGTTTTAACTTTTTTTCCATATCGAACCTAATTCTGGGCTACAGTATTCAACGAAAAATGTGCAGATTTCACATCAAAATTTCATTTTAAGAGCTTAATCTATATGAAGAAAAATTTCTATGTTAAATTTCAATCTTCTGCCCCATGTCATAATACCTGCCTATTCAATTAAATATTCATTTCTTATTTCATGCTTTCCAGTAGGATATCGAGAAACAGCAGTGAAAATATTTTTCGATCTTACACTGGTACCACCAGTGAAAATACCGATTTTTACGTTCTTGTTGCCTAGGTTAATTGCGCGTGCCTAACAACCAGATGGGAAATATGACGTCATATACCTTACATTTCTCGCGCTTGACGTAACCTTGCTATGCGGGAGGGGTACGCCACGGGGAATAAGGGAAAAGAACTGTACTGAATTTTGATAAAGCTCCTCCCAGAAAGGGTTAAAAGCATAAAATAAATAGAATATTTTTTTTTTTTTGGTGAAAGATCGAAATTTATTTCATCTCGTGAACACCATCGGTAATATTTTCACTCGTGGCTGCGCCACTCGTGAAAATATTGTTACGAGCTGGTACTATTTTTGTCTGCTTTCCCCACTTCTTTGTAGGTCAGGGGAGGAAGGTTACAGGAGAAACGGGTCAGGGAATGGACTCCAGTGTAAAGTGTGATTAAAAGATAGGGAAAAAACTCAACAAAAAACAAACACTACAAATTTTCACTGTATGATAATGAGTAATTTAATTAACCCTGAAGTGCAGACTAAATCAGGGGACAATATAATTACATTTAAAATACAAATTCCCTCAACAATGACCAAATGATACAATACAGTGTCAGAAAAATCTAGATTCTAGTCCTAAATTGACAAAAAAGTCCTAAATTGACAAAATGTCCTAAATTTTCCCCCAGAAGATTTGCTAAGTAGAAAGTGACAGTGGTCCTTATCTCAACATGTTAAAAATCTCAACAATATCTAGAGAACAGTAAGATGTGTCATTATGAAAATTGTGAAGTTGTCAGGAATAGCCTTGAGCTTAAAAAAAATATAAATAAACGAAGATAAATAAACCTAACTGAATTCAGAATTAAGTAAGGTCTAAAACGTCGCCATAAATGAAGCCTAACTTAAGTTTCAAAATGAAATTAAAGAAAAAAAAAATAAAAATGATCAAGATTATCTGTAGCTGAACCTACGAGAATTCAAAACTGGAGTCCCAGAATCTGACGGAACAGCGCCTTTTATACTACGGGTTCCAACAACTTTCTTGGTTGGTTTTCCAACAGAAAGAATCTGTAGGAAAAAATTCCAACGAAAAAGGTTGTTGGAAAATTCATACGCCCGATACCACTTGCACCCGTAAATGCAAAGAATACTGGTAATATGCCGGGATTGATACAAGTTTAGACAATAATGCACGTAGGGATAAATAATACATCTTATTTTGTACCTAAAAGGGTAAAATTAAACTTTGTTTGTCGTTTTTCGGTTGTTTAAAATCCGCGCTATATGACGAGCAGGATCAAGGTCGATGAGTTACCTGTGACGTCATCGATCTTATCCCATCATTCATCGGGAAAATGACAACAAAAATGGAGGATGCTAAAACGTAGCGTGGGTATTAGACACCGAAAACCGACAGTTACGTGAATACTAATTAAAATCGACGGACAAATACAACTCAAGGTTAGTCTTAAATTAATGTTTGTTTGATTCCTGTGCTGAAATAGGCTTGACACAAAGTTTAATGGTTTAAAACGCGATAGGAAATGGCTGAAATCGAGTCACATGTTCACTTTAGATAAACTGGTTTACGAGTTCCTACGTCCGTCACTCAAATATTTACACATCATACAAAACAAGCGTCAAAGAGAATCTACATGTTGAACGTTGAATATATGGAACTGAAAGATTAATAGGCCTATTTTCGATAGTGTTCAAATAGTTACAACAGCCATTACTGGAACGTTACATCACCCCCTCCGCATATGCCAAAGCTCCGACTGGCACTAACTGTCCTAAAACTGACATACAGTTAAACAGTTCCATTTAGGTATATATTGCCAAGAAACAAAGTCCTAAGTATTACTAAAAATGGATGTCATAGTAAAACTATGACTGTCAGTTCCTTAAAAGCTAACGACCAGATGTCCGGCTTTTGTCTACCATCGTAAGGTGTGGTGGTGGTTGTTAGATTGCCCATCGTCTACCCTCCTGTCTCTTCTTCTGTCTGAGTAATGATTTCTCGAATGTCTCCTCTGGTCCCTCCTGTTACTGGTGTTATTTCTCCTGCTGCCCTTTTCTGACTCTGTCCTCCTCTCGTGTGAGCTGCGTCTGTTGTGCTTGTCACCCTCCTTTCTTTGTCTTCCCTCATTTTCTATCGGCCCAGCCTTCTCCTCACTAACATGTACATCTTGCTTGTCTTTTGTTGCCTTTGCTGCTGCCGTCATAGCACTGGCAAGGGTCAGTATGGACTGCTCGAGTGACCTCAGGGCCCTTGTATTGTTTTCAACCGCAGCCCTGACAGACTTCACTTCCTCCCTGAACCATCTCTTGCTCTTTGGGGGTTCTTCATCATCTGAGCTTGAGTCAGATGAGGAGTATCCATTTTCTGACGAGACTGAAGAGGGGGACCTTGAACGCATCCTTTTGTTTGGGATGATCATGCCCGTTCTCTTCCTTTTATTTCCAAGATCCAGGTCTTCGGCAGGCAGTAATTGTTCCATGATGTTTTCCTCCTGCATTTGGGTATCACCACACTGTATTTCGTTTGCTGGTCCCTGTTCTGTATCTCCACTTGCTATTCCTTCCGTCTCGGGCTGCATCAGCTTTTCTGATCCTAGCTTGTCTTTACTTGAATCAACTTTTCCGGGCTCTGTATCTTCATCTTTCTCTTGCTCATTTTCCTGTTCCTTTGTTTCTTCTTCGTCTCCTTTCTTTACTGTACCCCCTTGTAATAAATCGGACAGGGCCGGGTCAATGTCGTTCAATTGCCCCAACAGTGGTGCCACAGTCTGCCAGAGATCATCTCTATTTAGGGACACTAGGGTTTGTGAGGACTCTGCTGTCTGAGGTGGAGGTTCTTGCAGGCGCTCATACTGGTCGAGGAAGTCCACTTCGTCAAAGCTTGGTAATGCTATCTGTGACCAAGGATCGTTGATTCTCCTCCTACTAATGAGCAGTTCCCTCCAGTGCTGGTATGACTCCTCTTTATCCAGTACCAGGTAATCCTTAGGTCCTATTCTGTAGGGGTTACTTGTCACTTTCAGGCAGGAAGTGTCTTCGGGATCCACTCCAGACTGCTGTGCCACGACCCGATGCCTCTTGTACCTACGTACATGCTCGTCCAGTTCTTCCCTCTTCAGGCACCTGAACTGACAAAGAGAACAGAAGAAGGGTACCTCGTCTCTTCTCAGGTGGTCACGTAGAATGTGGGCCTCCACTCTGCACTTCACTTCGATGAAATTCTTCCCCTCTCGGTGGTAACATCTAAGACACTGGTATGCTCTACCTCTCTTCTTGGCTGCTTTGTCTACATCGTTTCCAACTTGTGACATCGCTGCTTGATTTGGGCTTGTTGTGATAGTGGCCATGTTGCTATTGTAGACTGTAGTTCCTGAGAAACAAAAGAAGCAGCTGTAAGACATCAGCCAGTGCAAATACCAGATAATTAGGACCACCGTCACTGTTCACAGGTTGGGGTTGTGGGATGATGTTTTTTTTTTAGACTGGTTCTACTTATTCATTTTCTTTCCATATTTCTTGTTTGATTTATCTTTACCTAGGAGCTGGCTCTCCAAATTAATTTTTAGACACCCTATATACAACTGTGATTATGCTCTGTGATAAATACTTTCGCGTTTACGTAATTTTATGTGCAATATTCTTCCCCCTTCAACATTGTCATTAGTGATTTATTATTTCATTGCTACTTCATAGGACTTTTACTTTGAACTATGTGCATTGCTTTCTTCCTTCACCTTAGTCTGCCTGCATAGACTCATTTGTGGCTGAAGAATACTGCATCAATGGCCACTTAACTCTGTTAATTTGTGAAATGGATCAAGATTTACTAAAACTTAATGCTGCATTGCTCTTTCCTTGCTGGACTTTACTGGTTTCAGACTTGTCACTGGGTAAGCATTCCCTTTCTACTGCCAATTTGAGTAGCCTTACCGCACTCGCATCCCCATGCAGCCGGCAACCTACCCCTTCCTTGACTTAGACTCCTAGGGCTTATTGCTACCCTCCTCATGACTCATCAAAAGTATCACATTGCAGACATTTTCAGCTCTAAAGACCCCAAATTCCAGCATAAGTTTTACTGTAAAATCTCTGAGTCATCATGCTACGCGGCAGGATTGATCCTTTCTTAGCTTAGTTTTGATTATTAAATCTTTTACAATTGTTGCTAGTTATTGATATAGACACATATAATTACGCACAGTCATACAAAAAAGGTTATTAACCGAAAACATTATATACAAAAGTCTTTCGTTAACTTGTAAACTAATATTTCAATATGAGTTAGATTGCTGTGGAAGCTTCTCCCTGGCTTTCTTGATCCAAAGGGGAACATCCTTTCCTTCAAATGGCTTCAGTTTATCATGGTGGACAACTCTTTCTTGTCCCTTTTTATCAAGCTGTAATAGGAAGTTGATATCAGTTATCTTCCTTTTTATTAGAAAAGGGCCATCATATGGTTTCTCCAACTTTTGGTTGACGCCTACTTTCCTTGACTGATGTAGGAACCAAACTACATCGCCTGCTCTGTAATTGTTTAAACACAGTTTAGTGTCGTAGATGCTCTTTTGACGTTTTACTTTATTTTGCAGGTGTCGACGGGCTATGACATGGGCATGCTGCATCTTCCCTTTTAAGATGTTGACATATTCCCCATAAGTTTTGATATCTGCATTTGGGTTAGTTGTTGTGCTTCCAAATATGAGCTCTACAGGGAGTCGCACCTCTCGACCAATTGCTAGGAGGTTTGGAGTCAGGTTTGTAGATTCACATGGAGTTGCTCTGTAAGCACCAGCTAAGCAGCCCAGGTATAAATCCCAGTCGGTCTGTTCATCACACAGGTATGCCCGAATCATCCCCAGCAAGGTCCGGTTAAATCTCTCACATTGTCCATTGCATCTTGGATTCCGTGCAGTGGTCCGTGTCTTGCGAATCTCCAACATTCTGGTTAATTGTCTGAAGACCTCACTCTCGAATGTACGGCCCTGGTCACTGTGTATAGAAAGTGGACAACCCCATCGTGCAATGAAATTGTTTAGAATCTGCCTGGCACATTCCTCTGCGGTCAGGTCTTGCACTGGGATAACTTCTACATATTTGGTGAACAGATCCGTCAAGACTAGAATGTGTCTATTTCCTCTAGGGGTTAATGGCAAAGGTCCAACATAATCAATGGCAAGGACATCCCATGGTGCCCCAACTTTGATTTGACCTAAAGGAGCTTTTGGTGCCTTTGGCGGTCTCTTGCTGGCTGCGCATGTTTGACAGGATCGAACATAGGCTTGAACCTCTTCCTTCATTGCATACCAATAGAACCTTTGACTTGCCTTTTCTTTGGTTTTCTTCACCCCTAAATGACCAGAAAGGGTGTTATCATGCATCTGATGAAGCACTTTTTCTTTCAGTGACTGTGGAACAAGGAACTGGAGGAAAGATCCGGAGTTATCCTTCTTGGTGAATCTTTTGAAGAGTAGATTATCAACAAGTTCCAGTGAATCCCATAGTAACCAATAATGCCTTGTAGCTTGACCTTTTGTCTGGATATCTTGCCAATCTGGGCGGGTTTCGGCCGTCAGTGCCTGGTAAATAGGCCCCAGATCTTCATCGGCCTCTTGCGCTGACTGTAGGTCTCCTTTTGAGACCCCGCCTTCCCTCTGCCATCCGTGCTGGTCCCTCCTAGTAGTATTAACTGGTATGCTGGTACCAGGCTGGGCCTGCAAGGCTCTTATCTGCACAGTTCCTTCTTTACAAATTTCAACCATATGTCTAAACTCTTTCTCCCTGGTAGTATTGTCTGTTTCGCTGGAACCAGGCTCTGCAGACAGAAGCTTGATCACTGCTGGTGACTCCTTGTAATCTTCATTTGTCAATGGCAACTGGTAGCATCCCTCCATGGTCCTTGAGTCCGATGTGCCGGTACTAGATGCCCCTGGACGAAGACTGGACAGGTTTGATAGTTCTTCAGAACGCTCGCTATCTGATGGTGAGTGGAAGTGCCTCTTCCTAGTAGTCTCTGCTGGTATGCTGGTACCAGTCTGTCCGGTCTGCACGCTTGAAACTTTTCCACCATCCCCCGTGTTGCTGGTGTTGTTCATGGACATAACCTTATCATACCTGCTGCCATGTACCATCTCCTGGGCCCTCTTGACGCACTTTTTGCAGGGCCCGCACTTAAGTGGTTCACTCATATCAGCCTCAGGGCAGTCACACTCTTGTGGGTTTTCACATCGAGATAGAGCATCGCAGTGCGCCTGTTTTTTCCCGGGTCTATACTGGATTGCAAAGTCATATTGTGATAGAATTTCTATCCATCTGGCTATTTTACTACGTGGCTCTCTCAAGCTGAATAACCAGACTAAGGCCTGGTGGTCAGTTCTTACTAGAAATCTTCTGCCTAACAGGTACTGCCTGAAATATTCAACGAAATATCTAACGGCCAGCAACTCTTTCTCTGTTATACAATAGTTGCGCTCAGCTTTGTTCATCGCTCTACTGGCATAGGCTATGACTCTCTCTCTTCCGTGTTGTACCTGTAATAAAACTGAACCAATTGCAACATTAGATGAGTCTGTATCTAAGATAAATTCACCCCCATCATTAAGTGGGTAGCCCATTACTTCTGGACTAACTAAAGCTGCCTTGAGACTGTCAAAAGACTCTTGGCAGATTAGAGACCAAATAAAGTGCTGCCCCTTCTTAGTAAGATCTACCATTGGCCTAGCTTTCTTGGCAAAACCTCGAATAAACCTGCGAAAATACGAACACATGGCAACAAACTGCTTGACCTGCTTAGGTGTTTTGGGTATTGGCCATTCTATGATCTTGGCTATGTTGGTCGGGCTAGGTCTCACACCATGAGCAGATACAACATGTCCTAAAAAGGTTACTTCCCTTTGCAACATTTCACATTTTTCAGGCTTCAGTTTCAAACCGGCTTCTTTGAGTCTGCTGAGAACTTGCTCAACCCTTCGTAAATGTTCATCCATGTTTTGAGCAAACACAATTATGTCATCTATGTATATTATGCAGGTCTCCCACTGTAGACCTTGCAGGGCAAGCTCCATTGTCCGCTGAAAGGTGCTGGCTGAATTATTTAGCCCAAAAGGCATCCTTGTCATCTCATATTGCCCGAACTTGCATGCAAAAGCAGTCTTTGGTATGTCTTCTTCTTTGACAGGAATTTGGAAGTACCCACTGGTCAAGTCAAAGGTGCTGAAGAGGGCCGAACCTGATACAGCATCAAGGCAGTCTTGGATTCTTGGTAAGGGAAAAGCATCAGGTGTGACTAATTTATTCAGCTTTCTGTAATCTATACATGGCCGGATACTCCCGTTCTTCTTCTTCACAAGCACAATTGGAGATGCCCAGGGGGACGTACTCTTCCTGGCTACATTCTGCTCTAACAGTTTGTCTACTGCCTTTCTCTCCTCATCAGCATATGCCATTGGAACCTTTCTAGGCGGTTGCTTGATTGGTGCAGCACTGCCAGTATTAATTGAGTGTTCAGTTAGATGTGTACAACCAAGATCCCACTCGTCTTTTGAGAATACATCTTGATACTTTATCAAGAGTTTCGCAATTGAAGTTTTGTCTTTATCCCCACACTCTTTTGCTGTTTTCTCAAATAAATCCTTCAGGTGACTGGGGATGATAATGTTCGGTATGGCTTTTCCATCATTTGCTTTTGCGCGTAGGTGGGGTTCTTCAACCTCCTGAAGCTTTATCCTGCGGATGTTTGTATTGTCTTGAACGTCACAATTTTCTTCTTCAACAAGTGTCACAGGTGTTTCACTAACTGCCTCTGCACAGCCAACTACAGAATCCTGTCTCAGCACTACTGCATCAGGGAAAGGATTCAGCAGGCGAATCTTACTTGTCACACTTGTCTGGTTGTCTACCAGGGTTGCGGCCATTTGTAGTGGGTATGTGTCCTTAAAACTCTCAGTTGGCTCAACGATGAATTCGTTGAAATTGAAAGCCTCGTCTCCCTCTGTTCTCTCTATAAAGACATCAATCAAAGCTTCACTGTGTCCTGGGATTGTGAAGTCATCTGCTAAGGTGACTTTTCGGCTTTTCTCTTTTATGCCTGTACTTATACAAGGTACTTCACAACCCCTCAGTTTGATGACACCTTTGCTCATCATTATGTCTGCGGGGCCACCCTCATCATTTTGTAGTATGTCCATTCCCAGCAATCCGTCGTCTTCAATTTCAGCTACTATAATCTCTCTCTGCAATTTGATTGGACCCAAATTAACTTCAAACACTCCTTTACCCATTTCTTCAATTGGAGTTCCATTTGCATTTACTAAGTTGGTTGATTGTTTTAAGCTAGGCCTAGTTGTAGGGTCAAGCTTGTTGTACACTTTATCTGATATAACTGTTTTTGTTGCCCCTGTGTCAGTGGTGAAGAGGACTGGTTTACCCTGAATGAACCCCTTCACATATAAACTATTATTTCCTGGACGCCGCCTGATAGCTTCAGTAATGTTAGTTTTTTTTTGTGGTCATTGTAGTCATTACAGGCCTTGCCACGACCACTAGGCTCGGCCTCTACAAGTTTAAAGGGTTCTGATTTTGTCGCTGTTGAAATTTTGAGTGGTTCTCTTGGATTGTTCTTTCTTGTCCCTGCTTTTGTTGCTTGTACTTTTGCGGACAGTCCCTTATGAAATGTCCTTCCTCTCCGCACAAATAGCAGGTAGGCTCTGTTCTTTTCTCCTTCTTACCATCCTGGTTGACAATTTGGCTAAGTTTTGTTAGTATCTCGAGTACAGCAGCATGAACTGGATTAGCTTGCTCGTCACCCTTCTGGATTCTTTTATCATTCTTCACCTGCTTTTCATAGGTTTGCTTTTCTCTGCACACTCTTGTTTCAGTTGTTTCTGTCTCATCACAGTCAGAGTCTGAGTCTTGAATAGAGGAATAGTCTTGATGCACCTGTCTGGTAAATTTTCTCATTTTCCGCTCATTATAGGGTTCCCTTTCTCTGCTCTGTCGCACATGGATGAAACGCACAACATGGAACACAGCTTCGTCGATTGTTTTTGGATCTTTGTGGAACTCCACCTCGAATTTAGCTTCGCTGTCCTTGAGGCCATCAAGAAAACGCCTAACTAAATCTTCTTGCCGCACTTGACTATTCCTTGATTTATAGGCTTTTGAATAAAGTCGTTTCAGCTCAGCAGCATACTCTTCTGCTGTTTCCCCATTTCTTTGATCACGTTTGCTGAACTTTGCTGCGAAAGATTGTTGGGTTTCTATGACTCTAAATTGACTTGTCAGCTCTGACTTTAGCTGTCCATAGTTGAAAAGTTTCCACCTCGGCAGCTGAGTGTAAACAAAGTCACCTGCATGTCCTTGTAGTCTTGGTAGAATCTGATCAATCATCTCATCCTCGTCCCATTGGTTTCTTTCTGCGATTACCTCGAATCGATTAACCCATACAAGCCAGTCTTCTTTTCCAGTGAAAGGAGGAATTTTTATGTCAATGTTGTTAACCTGCCTCTGGAGCCTATGTTGTGGGTAGTCTGAGGTGCGACTGTATGAAGTGTTAAAGTCGAACCGCTGTGGCTGTAGCATCCTGTCCTGTTGATATCTACGCCTTCCAGTGTAGGGAGACTGTGAGTTTTCTCTGGGTAAGTGATTTGTAGACATGGCACCTTGGAAACTGGGCATATGTGCAGGGTCTATGTATTCTCTGTTTTGCATGGAGAAAAATCTGTTACCATACAGTGAGTAATTCATGGCATTTCTGCTTCCAGGACTGTTATCATCATAAACATTGTGCTGATAGGGCTGTTGTCTGCATGTCTGATTAGTTGCATCCTCATTGCGCCTACCTATTCTATAGTTTGCGAATTCGATTTGCCGTTGGGTTGCTGACTCGGGTATGTTGCTTACATGGCTGGGTGGACATCTTTCAGTCTGTAGCTCTTCTACAACTTGTTCAGTAGAGGGCACATCTCCCCCAGCCGAGTAAGTATCCTTCTCTTGTGTCTCAGGGCGGAGCAAAGACGGTATACCATTGCGTGATTGTTCACTAGGGCCGCAGCAAACAGTGTTTACGTTCTCACCAGGACTGTTATTAGTAAATGGGTTAATTCCCATCGACCTACACTCAGTGTTTGCCTCCTGGTCAAGGGCTGTGTTTATCTGCTTGTGGCAAGCACTGTCACTGTAAGATTGCTCTGCTGGTTCCGCTGCCCCTCTTCTTCTTCCCATAATGTTATTTCTTATCAGTTGCAGGTTCGAATCTCTGGATTCACGTGTAATGTAATTGGTGAATCCCACTTCTGACACCACGAAAAAGGGAGTATGTTACGAGCTGGTACTATTTTTGTCTGCTTTCCCCACTTCTTTGTAGGTCAGGGGAGGAAGGTTACAGGAGAAACGGGTCAGGGAATGGACTCCAGTGTAAAGTGTGATTAAAAGATAGGGAAAAAACTCAACAAAAAACAAACACTACAAATTTTCACTGTATGATAATGAGTAATTTAATTAACCCTGAAGTGCAGACTAAATCAGGGGACAATATAATTACATTTAAAATACAAATTCCCTCAACAATGACCAAATGATACAATACAGTGTCAGAAAAATCTAGATTCTAGTCCTAAATTGACAAAAAAGTCCTAAATTGACAAAATGTCCTAAATTTTCCCCCAGAAGATTTGCTAAGTAGAAAGTGACAGTGGTCCTTATCTCAACATGTTAAAAATCTCAACAATATCTAGAGAACAGTAAGATGTGTCATTATGAAAATTGTGAAGTTGTCAGGAATAGCCTTGAGCTTAAAAAAAATATAAATAAACGAAGATAAATAAACCTAACTGAATTCAGAATTAAGTAAGGTCTAAAACGTCGCCATAAATGAAGCCTAACTTAAGTTTCAAAATGAAATTAAAGAAAAAAAAATAAAAATGATCAAGATTATCTGTAGCTGAACCTACGAGAATTCAAAACTGGAGTCCCAGAATCTGACGGAACAGCGCCTTTTATACTACGGGTTCCAACAACTTTCTTGGTTGGTTTTCCAACAGAAAGAATCTGTAGGAAAAAATTCCAACGAAAAAGGTTGTTGGAAAATTCATACGCCCGATACCACTTGCACCCGTAAATGCAAAGAATACTGGTAATATGCCGGGATTGATACAAGTTTAGACAATAATGCACGTAGGGATAAATAATACATCTTATTTTGTACCTAAAAGGGTAAAATTAAACTTTGTTTGTCGTTTTTCGGTTGTTTAAAATCCGCGCTATATGACGAGCAGGATCAAGGTCGATGAGTTACCTGTGACGTCATCGATCTTATCCCATCATTCATCGGGAAAATGACAACAAAAATGGAGGATGCTAAAACGTAGCGTGGGTATTAGACACCGAAAACCGACAGTTACGTGAATACTAATTAAAATCGACGGACAAATACAACTCAAGGTTAGTCTTAAATTAATGTTTGTTTGATTCCTGTGCTGAAATAGGCTTGACACAAAGTTTAATGGTTTAAAACGCGATAGGAAATGGCTGAAATCGAGTCACATGTTCACTTTAGATAAACTGGTTTACGAGTTCCTACGTCCGTCACTCAAATATTTACACATCATACAAAACAAGCGTCAAAGAGAATCTACATGTTGAACGTTGAATATATGGAACTGAAAGATTAATAGGCCTATTTTCGATAGTGTTCAAATAGTTACAACAGCCATTACTGGAACGTTACAATATTACCGATGGTGTCCACTCGATGAAATAAATTTCGATCTTACACCGAAAAAAACAAATATCCTCTATATCCTTTTTTTTAATATTTAAATGCAGCCAAGTCTATAAAAGATCTACTGAGTCAAGGGGATATAGCGAAGCCAAAATATATGCCTACTGCTTGAAATGTTCGATGGTAAACATGTATGCGTTTATGCTCTTATTTATGTCTCGATCATTGCCTCTAAAACAAGTTCAAGAAAAGAAACAAAAGACAAGGGCATGAAAAATGTAAAACAAGGTCATGAGTAGTAGCTAAACGTATATCTCACTAATAAAAGATATTCGAGACAACATAAATGACACTGTAGCAGAAGTATAAAAATCTTTGGACACCTGACTCATGCTGATAAGTAAAGAGAAGATTAGTCTGCTCTACATGAATCGGAATAAAAAGCTAAAGGGTAAAAAATACAATTAGAGCTAGAAAAAAAGAGCAAATGTGTAAAAAGTAACATGTCAAAATGCAGCAAAAAAAAGTAAAGATTAAATCATTTGATATTGACTCTATCCGAAGTGTAGGTTGCAGTTTGTGACTTGATGAGCAGAAATTCAGATAAAGGAGATGTGCTTTTAATCAATTCCCTTTTCAAACAGATAGTTGTTGAACCAAATATAGAACATGTAGCATTTTTGCAGAATAAAGTTATTTTATATATATAAGTCAAGCAATGTTGTATGATGGTATTAAATGACTTCAGGGGTTTAAAGGATGAAGCTATTGTGTGATCCTTAGTTTACTGGTATCGAACGCAGTATTAAAACATGTAATATATGTCGTTAAGAACATCTAAAATAAGTATTCAGATTCACAATTTTAAAAGAAGACATTGGAAAAGCTTCATCGGAAATATTTATCTAATTCAAATAATACTTAAAATAAAGTTTAATTTTCCTTGAAATCTGCATGATTTTTTATTCCAAATATTCAATTGGATAAGCTTGTTAAAATCTTTTAGCTGATTTTACATCCACACGTGTTTTACAAATATCAAATTTGCTCGTTTACCTTTAATGATCATTGTTTTAATCAGTAGAGTCTCATTACCAGTCAAAAACTGTAATTTTTTGGCTAATAGTTGTTGGCTTTTTAGAAAAATATTGAAACGACGACTTAACATTACTAGTGGTGACGACTCAACGATCCAAGTAACAGCAAGTCGGCAGTCGTAACCAAGTGACTTAAGTACACTATTAAACACCCTTTTTAGCAATATATCAATGTAAGAAACGGCTTTTAGGACGTCCAAAGGGCTAAAGAATATTATGGGACACGATACAACTCCACAAAACCATAAGATTCTCTTCCAGCTCTTCATTTATACCGCATATAATTGACGACCTAATTTTCCTTTAAGTTAGTATCTCCAAACTATACAAGAGGCCATCAGCAGTGAAAACCAGGGAGGTTTGGCCAAAGCAGTTTATATTTATGGTGAACTGGTATGTTTTGTAGGACAGAAATAGGTCTTATATTGTGAAACTGAAATAATGCACGAAGAAAAGGTTACGCCATTTGTTTAATAAACTTACAATTCTTTCAGGGGAGCGCATTTATACTAACCCTGGTGTTTTTCCGCTTTCGGCTTTCGTTCTCGACTTTCGACTCTCGCTGTACATGTCTAACTAACGAAAGGATTTTATTGCCTACAAATAAGATGGGCTAGTACTGGAATCTAAGCTTCTAAGCGCGACTAATATTTTATTGACCTTTTTGCGGACAGTATAGACCAGAAACAGATTGCATAGAACACGCAGTGTGATCTTAGATCTACAACGGATTGTCCGATGGGAGGGGTTTCACTAAACTAAATAATTTATCTGTGAAATAACACTTTGGGTTCTTAATGTCGGCTTGAAAGTTTTATTTCATTTATTTGGCAGGTTAAGGGTTAAATTAAATTATAGAATAATTTGAAAATACGGCTTTAGTAGACACAGACATAACTTATCCAAGCATTCATTTCATTTAAGGAATGAAGAGAATTTCATTTTTTTTTTCATGGAGGTAAAAAAAAACAAAAAAAACTAATCACACTTTTATATGAAACCGCTCTTCGCGGTTTCATACAAATGTGTGATTAGTTATTTTTTTCATACCTCCGTGAAAAAATAAAATTCTCTTCATTCCTTATAATTTAATACTATAGACAAAATATCCCCACGGAAATAATTCAAACTGCATCCATTTTCTTTAGTTTTAAATCTAACCCTGGAGTTTCTAAAGCCCCTGCCACTTATATGTGTATGGCATAAGAATACAATTGGGAAGTAGTTTTCAGATCCACAATACTGAAAATGAACCAATAGAATGAAAGTAAATGAGCAAAGCAGTGTGTAGGACCCGCAAAAGTAACCTTGGGCAAAAGTACCGTAGTTCCGGCACATGGGGAATTCTTTTCATGGAGTTATGAAAAAAATATTCAGCCAATCA
Source organism: Tridacna crocea (assembly GCA_943736015.1). Classification (NCBI taxonomy): domain Eukaryota; kingdom Metazoa; phylum Mollusca; class Bivalvia; order Cardiida; family Cardiidae; genus Tridacna; species Tridacna crocea. The sequence goes on along the minus strand of OX031072.1, from coordinate 30,318,835 downwards.
GAACTCCCCAGTGTTCATGAAAACAACTGATATTAAATTATTTACCTCATAGATGCAATGGAAACATTAAGACTGAACAGTGGAAACACAAAGACATCAGACAGACTGTTAAGCGGTCACAATAAAAGATGCGATGGTTTTACAACAATATACATTACCTCTGGCATAGAATGTGCTTCCGAGGGCTCTCTCAACTCCAGCCTGCTCTTTACTGAGGATCAACATTTTGTAACCAACCAAATCCTTCCAAAAGGAGATCGATCCCCCTGGACTCAATTTTTCTCCAATCAGGCTGATGAAAACCTGATTGTTATCGGAGTAAAACTGTATAACACTTCGAAGTGTTTCATTCTTGATATTCAAGTTACGACGGTAATTCCTGATTTCGTCATGAAATTTTTCACGTGACTGGAAATAGGTGGGGCTTTGTATTGGTACCCATGTTCTGAGGCTGTTTATCGAGTCGTCCGTATTTTTATACTTTTCATCCAGGAGTTTTTTAACGAATGGGTCACGTGCCGACGAAACGTAAAGCGCTGTCGTTCCCCTCTCTTGTTGGCAGACATGTATAATTTTGCCAAGGTCGACACTTATTTTAACTTGGTCCAGGATGTATGAATTGGATGAAAGTGCCTGTTGAAATAATAAAAAGACGTAATTTTATTAGTATTGTATTTTCCCCCATTTGACTGATTCAATATTCACCTAATTACTAACCTAACACTACAGCCTTTCTTCTAAGACAATTGAGTACAAATATCCCTGGTAGAATTTTTTTGTTCAAGAAATATCCACAAGGGGGAAGAATAAATCAACTGAAAAAATTTGGCCAGGCTTGACCTAACCAGCGACTACCTAATATTAAGACTTATTATACTGCAAAGAAATTTCTCGTGATCTGATTGGTTAACATGCCGGGAACATATATATCATGTTCCCTTGCAAAAACCACGTCAGGCCAGTTTCCTATTTGAGTGCCCCGTAAACATCACTACACGTGCAACACAACATCCAAAATGGCGGCGTTGATCCATCACCAGACTGCACATTTATGCACAAACTGCACGTTTTAATCACGTTAGTTTACAGTGACGTTAGTTTTCATTCAACTGGGGTACTCAGAAGGGAATTTCGTCAGCATTTTCGACTTGTGAGAGAATAATACAGGAAAATTTCGCTTTACGCCCTTTGAAAGGGCAAAACTTTGCAGTATAATAAATTCGTTCTACAGTCAGGTGGCAGGGGACCTGGAAACTTGTTCACAGCTGTGGTGAATCATGTCGTCCCGAGCCAAAGAGGCTGCTCGGAACGACATAATTCACCACAGCCGTGAACAATTTTCCAGGTCCCCTGCCACCTGATCGTACAAGTAATAATGTATATTACAGGCTGAAAGACTAGTAATCACCAACAACTAAGCGTAGGTTGGATGCTTTAATCTTGAGCGTGTGTAAAATGTCAAATTGTAAAAATAACAAATTATGATCAGTTCCATCTGTTATTGCCAATGCCAGTTGAATTCGATACAGTGAATGACAGGTCAGGCCCAGCCCGAATGTTCCGTTTGTGACGCGCATGACTCGAAACTGGCCGGCCAAATATAATTGAAATATCATTGTCAATAGAGTTAAGCACTAACAAAACAAGCAAAGAATCAAACAAATAAATTAATACAACAGACAGACAGATAATAGACGCCATTTTAATGTCTCTTTTACAACATCAAATTCATTGGGGTTTGGTTTACCAGTCACACTTGTACGATATTTATCTCCCGTGATGGCGAATTACCAATGAATTTATCAGTGATCCTTATTTCTGACATGTGTTTTAACCTTTTTAAGGACAAATTCTATCACGTGGGCTACATAATTTTTGTTGACTTATAATCATTATCTCCCGCTAGATGGCATTCTGTACATACTCATCTATCTAATTTGGGCATCCTGGGTACAGAACCGAACCACTTTCCTTCGCGACAACCGTTACTTTGAATTTAAAACTAAAATAAACGTTTACTCGATAAAACGCTACCTCGTGCAAATCACTCAGCTGTGATCAGCAGTTTAGAGAAATCTAGAGCTAAATCAGGTCTCATTTCTCCTCACAGGTATTGATAAAATCTATTTTCAACATTGCTACTTTATAGGGCGTAATATTACGGTCAGCCCGCTTTCGGGGCTAGTGATGTGTCATACAAGACAGTCGAATCTTCGAAGAATATGACATGCGTAGACAACGGCCTTATAATGTTTTAGATAAAGAACTACTCTAATGCTTGGACGTCTAGTAAAGAGTCAGAGATTTTCCTAATGCGTTTTGTTTGTTTCTGTAGTTCTGATCAATTTGCGCTTGAACAGGTTACTATTTTATTCTTTACAAGTTACCCTTTACTTTACAACACGTCAAAATTAAGATCACGTAACTCTTTCAGCCCCATATATGGCTTGCAACACGCGAAAAGGGGCATTCGGACATCTGCGTAAAGTGTCGTCTCTGATCAGCCTGCGCTGTCTGCGCAGGCTAATCCGAGAAGACACTTTACGACTACATTAGATTCTGTGCTACCGAAGACCATCTTCGCAAACCAAGGCTGACGATTCACTACGCTACTCTCTACCCTTGGCGGATCGAGCTTGAATTTTTACATTCACTCAATACGCCTTTTCATTGGATGCAGCCAGTTCTAGCTGCAACGAATGAAATCGCTCGTAGCATTTCATCTTTGATAAAAATAGAACAAGGTCTCTACCTTTCGAATAGAAGGTAAAACATGGAAACCTACGCGAATGTCTGCTTATCGCTTCATGTGTATTCGTAAGCGGTTTGTAAAACGATTTTTGATTTACTTTTAGAAATACAATGTAAAGGGGGGTAATAACCAGCATCAAATGGAGGGCGCGTCGCAGGAATCTCGAAATCGGGCTCAATCAGCCAAGGTAAGATCCACGTAGTGATCGTAAACTTGGCTCGCGAAGTTGAGCGGCTACTATAACCATATCCCCGGCGGGGGATAATTATAGGAATGTCCTTTTTTCTTGTACTAAATGTTTATTTGATATTTGAGCCATCTATGTGAAAAAAGGATCGAGTTCGTCGGTGAACAGTATCGATCCCTGTCATACGTAGAAACGTTTTACTATTTGTAAATTTTCTTTATGTTGAATGACTATTTTTACCTCACGATTCAGTTAGTTTTTATACGAAATGGATTTTATGGCTTCATAATTATGAGATGACTTGCTTGGTATTAAGCATCAAAGAGATCTAATAATCCCCCTTATGCCAGAACAAGGCTCCTTTATAAGCGTTACCCTAAAACATACTAGTGTATCTCTAAACTACATGTACATGTAATTTTAGCCTCACCATTTTTGCGACAAAAATTTCCAACTGTAACTTAGATGAACATCTGATCTTGACAAGTTTATAGATCCAAGTATTTTGATTTTAACAATATGCTAAAGAATAAGGAAACAAAAACCATATTGAACATGGCTATTCCCCCCCCCCCCACCTCCCCCCTCCCCCCCCCCCGAATGCTTGCTCACAGCTAGATTTAAGTTTTTTTTCCTGGCAATGCTAAAAGCAAAGTGCTATGAGCTATGAAAATCAAAGTACTGAAAGTACAGTTAGAAGGCGAGTTTAGAATATAGGCATAAAATATTGCGATACATTTTCCGGTACTTAAATCGCCTCTCCTAGTACAGCAAAGTCTATAGAGTTGCGCAATGTTCCTGTGCAATGAAGACCAGTTTACCATCCTCAGTTTTAACAATTTTGAAGACGGCTTGTGAAAATATATTAAAAAAAACGAAAGGACTTTTCTGAAACTCCTTTCCATTTCATTTGAAGGAAAAATCTTATGTGATAGCAAAGAGTTTTGATTTACCGTTACCCGTACATGTTTTTTTCGTTGTATAGAAACTTAGATCTACCCCTCTATTACCCCGGTAATGAGTTTAAAAGGTCTTTGGGAAGAAGGCTTGTGAACCTTTGGTCTGAAAAGGAGAATGAGATGCTAACTGACATTTTTTTTTTTCCTTTTCCAAAAATGGTCTTCCACCCTATTTCAGACAGGTTTCAGCAATGGTGCCAGATCAAAAAGTTGCTACCTGAAAATGCATTCAATTTTGGGAAGTCTGATTTTTTTTTTTTTGTGTGTAAAAAGTCAAGACAGTTTCTCCTTTTCAAAATAAAGTTTTAAATGGCCTCTTTCTCAGGGTTGTTAAAACTGTACTTGATAGGGTATGGTAAGGGATTAAAAAATATTTTTTGCTTGAAAATGCAATCATATTTGATAAGTCTAAAACTGTAACTTTGTAATAAGATGATTAATTTCTTGATAGTCTTTACCATTTCATTCCATAGGCAATTTTATTGAGAGAGCAAAGAGTTTGGATTGATGAAATTGGCATTTTCCATTTCGGGAAAAATGCTTAATTATTGCAACTTTACCCCGGGCTGTTTTGGTCGGGTTATTACAATATAGCTTACACTACAGATCCGACATAAGATTGCATATTCTGTGCAGACCATTGAATCATCTGCCTTGTCTGCAAGAGAGACAGGCGTAATAATCGGTTTAAGAGTTCATTGACATTAACTCTTGTTTTTCATTAATCCAGCGTAACCGGAATGTACGTTCAGCTTGTCGACAAACATGAAAAAAATGATTGCCTACCCGTCAATATTGAGATACACCCTATACATGTATATTACTTTGTTCGACAAAAATATATCGTGTACAGTTACACATGCAGATGTAGGCCCTGTGTTCTTAGAAAATCATGAACACGTCCGATGCATTCTAGGATAGTGGAATTATCCGTGTCAAAACAATTTTATCATTGTGTTATTCAGTTTTGGAAGAAAATATATACATGTAATTGATAAAAATTCTTTCGAGAAAAATAAATGGGTTACATTACGTAAAGATTTCCGTTCTAATAATGCCAAAGGTAAGTAATTATGATAACAGTTCATTGCCCAAATTAGCGACGTTCTTGATAGGGTAGAAACATTGTGGTAAAATGAAAAAAAAAAAAAAAACGATTTCCAGGTGCAATTTTCCCTCTCCCCTCGATGTTTTTAAAAACTTGCTCTTTTAGAGTCGTTTCAAGTGAGCGATAAAGGGTTAAATATTTATGAATTTTTACTGAACGTTACGCACCGTAACGATCAAAAGAAGAAGTTAGAAGTTTTTGCGTGTTAAAACGACGGTTACAGATCATGTTATTGTCATTTTTGACGTAGTAAAATCCGATCGTACTTCGAAATGACACATCTTGTGATTTCAGCTGATTTATCTTTTTCATTTCACGGGTCTCCGGAATCAAAACTGGGCCACGCTGACGCGTAACAATAACCTAGTCATTAATCATAATGTGAAGCACAACTTTGACAGAAGAAAAATAATATTTCTTTGAAAGAGAAAATATTGTATAAACCTCTTAGTAGTAATAGCGTCTCTTTGCTTGTAAACAAAGATGCTAGGTTGTTATAGAAACATGCATGTTGAAACTTGTTTCACCCTGAAGACTAACCTACTGTGTAGTATACGGGTTATTATGATGTCATCTATTTGAATTGTTTTTCAATAGCGCCACTCATCTTTAAGTGCTTTTCAAATATTGGTCATTGGTACTTAATCCGCCTAAAAAATACTTTGAGGTATATGAAGACTGATTAAAGATGTAATTTGATTGTGTCTTTAAAGTGAAGACAGTGTATACATTATTTGAAAAACCTTATTGGTACGAAATTTGAAGCTCTGATAAATGGTAAAAACATTGTGGGAAAAAAGATGGTTGGACGAGGCATTGAGATAAAACCCACCACCTTTTAATTATTATAAACCTATTGGCTAGTAAGCGCGACTAACTGACCTTTTATGGACGATGTAGATCGAGCTTAGACTGTACAGGATATGCAGTTTGATCTTTGTTAAGGATAGTGTAGATCAAGATCAGACTACACAGAACATGCTGAGCGACCTTCTAATTATAATCAACCCTTTGTGTAGATGAAGATCAGACTGCACAGAACATTCAGTTTGATCTTTGTTGCGGCTAGTGTAGATCAAGATTAGACTGCGCAGAACATGCGGCGCGAGCCCCCCAATTATTATTAACCCTTTAGCTGTTGCGCGCGACTCACTGACCTTTTACGGTCACTGTAGATCAAAGTCTGACTGCAGAAGAACATGCGCTTTAATGTTTGTTGCGGACAGTGTAGATCAATATTTCGGTTATTGATGTTGAATTGAAAATTTAAGTGTAGATCAAGATCATACTACACAGAACACGATAAGGTAATATTATTTCCCCCTAAATCATAACTTTGAAACAGCAATATTTCGGTTATTGGAGGTTATTCATGTAAAGGATGTGAGCAGTATGTTTAATCTTGTTCAAACGTGTCCAGTCAAGTTTCTTTTTGTCGGTTATTTCATTATATAAATTTTACTACGATGTCTTTAAACAATTATTGACTTTCCGCCCCAAATTGTTATTAACCCTTTTAATTGCTAAGCGCCACTCACTGACCTTTTGAGGACAGTGTAGATCAAGATCAGACTACACAGAACATGCAGCCGTCCAATTATTATTGTTAAGTTTCTTTTTGTCGGTTATTTCATTATATAAATTTTACTACAATGTTTTAAACAATTATTAACTTTCCGCCCCAAATTATTATTAACCCTTTGGATACCAAGCGCCACTCACTGACCTTTTGTGGACAGTCTAGATCAAGATCAGACTACACAGATCATGCAGCACTCCAATTATTATTGTGAAGTTTCTTTTTGTCGGTTATTTCATTATATAAATTTTAGTACGATGTCTTGAAACAATTATTGACTTTCCACCCCAAATTATTATTATCCCTTTTGATTGCCAAGCGCCACTCACTGACCTTTTGACGACAGTGTAGATCAAGATCAGACTACACAGAATATGCAGCCCTCCACTCATTATTAAACCTTTGGCTGCCAAGACGTCATCTACTTTAATTGTTTTTCGATAGAGCCACTCATCTTAAAGTCTTTTGAAATATTAGTGATTGGTACTTAATCCGCCTAAAGATATACATGTATTGAGGTACTTGAAGACTGATTGAAGAGTGATTCGATTGTGTCTTTAATGTGAAGACAATGTATACATATTTGAAAAACCTTATTGCTACGAAATTTTAAGCTCTGATATATGGTAAAAATATTGTGGGAAAAAAGAAGGCTGGACGAGGCATTGAAAACCGCCACCCCTCAAACATCATTAACCCTTTGGCTGCTGAGCTCGACTCACTCACCTTTTACGGACAGTATAGATCAAGATCAGACTACACAGAACATGCAGCGCGAAGCCCAATTATTATTAACCCTTGGGCTGCCAAGCACCACTCACTGACCTTTACCGGACAGTGTAGATCAGGATCAGACTGCACAGACCCTGCAGGGCGACACCTCCTCAATATCATACAGTTAGTTTATTCCAGGACCAAATACAGAATTGTCGTAGTAACAATTTAACCTGTGGCAAAGGGTACAACGAGCGTGTCCAGACAAGAAATGCATCATTAAAGTACACTATGAAAGAAATTAGCAAAAATCAGTGCTACCTTTTATTCAACATTGTGATAGAGATATTAATGTAATAAAAACCATTGTGGGAAAAAGAGAAATTACTCAAACTTTATTCGTAAAAAACGGAACACATTTGATAACTATGATCAAATTACTCGATTTCATGTATGATTTGGAAAACACTGTGGGAAAAAGAAAACGTATTATCCGTATATTTGAAACATGATTCAAGCACACTCGTAGTATCTATTTGTTAAAGTAATTGAGATTTATAGTTAGTAAACAAATTTGAAATCTTAAGGACATGAGATCGGAAAATGGCATATTTCCTTTTACGTTATGTTAGTCAACACTTAAGGTGAAAAGAGCCTTTATAAATGATGGAACAAAGTTACTTTCAATAAGAGTGGGTTTAACATCGTTTTTCAACTACATTTAATTATATACGTATAACCAGAGTTAGTGTTCTAGTATTTCTTTACCGGTACAAACTTTTTATTATTATCACTAAACCACTGACTGTAATATAATACTGACCAATGAACTTGTCCGGTGGTAAGGGATGAGTCCGCGACTCCGTATAACAATTCGGCCATGCTAATGAGACTCGGTTTTGGCGCAATTTATATGCCATACACACCCTCAAGCACACATCCACTCATGTAATCTGATATGATGAAATTAAACAAGAACATTGCGAAAAAAGAAAAAGAAAAGTTATTTATCAAACGAGAAATATTTCATCAAAATATTTTACAAGCTTTAAAAGATAATTTCCCCATTGGCTATGTCTTCAGTTTTTTTTTATTCGAGCGGTGTAAACTAATATCAAATTGCACCATTCACTTAATATATGATTCATTCTCACTGATCAGTTACATTATAAAATGAGTTTTGTGGTAGTAAATATTGTATTGTATTTGAGTTTAACACGCTTTAACAGCATATGTCATATTACGGAGGTCAGTGGACCTATCCGCGTGTTTCATTTTCTTACATCAGTACTAACACAACTTTCTTTCCAAGCCACTGGTAACTTTCTCACATACATCAGAGGTGAGAGGCCTGAAACTCATCTAGGGATCCAACCCGCAACCTTCTGATCACGAGCCGGATACGCTATACTACCTGAGCTACCCGATCGGGTTTCTGGTAATAAGCGTTTCTGCATGTATGTATATTTTCAAACTTGTAAAGTACGTACATGCATGCGTTCGTGTTTATGTGTCTGTGTGTTTAATAAGTTGTCTTTCTTTTGTTGGCTTTCCCAAGGTAAGCCTTTTATACTTTGAGTCAAAGAATGAAAACCAATTTGTTAGGTTTCCAAGCTGTTACAACGGGGAAAAATCTTGGCATTAAATACGCTCTAATAAAGCAAACCCGTAAAAAGAGCATAAGACTTTGCAGCAATAAACTGGTTCTTTATTAATGCCTGTGCCAATGACATAGGGAAATTTTCTCTCAAAAATCAACCTATTTCCTGAATGTCTTACGACATTATATTGTTCGATGATAGTTCTCACAATGTTTTACGCTAAGAAAATATACAATGACTGACAATATGTTTACATCTTACGATGACACGACTCGTTTTCTTGTTCATTACTGTTTACATTTCACAACATCGCACCCCAATTCGTCGCTTATCCCTATTTAGACTTTACAAAGACACGCCCCTCCCTTTAACACGTTCTGGTAAAACAGAGCGTACGACTTTGCAGCAATAAACTGGTTCTTTATTACAGGGTCACGTGTATCGTTCTTGCCAAAATATTTTTAGCAAAAAGTTTCTCACTGCATTGAACAGAGTAGACCCCAAGATCAGGCAGCACGTTCTGTGGAGTCTCGTTGGCTCTTGGATCTTCACTGGCTGTAAAACCACATAAAACCCCGCAAAGCAGCCTTTGGATTAATGTCTAGTACCTATTTATATCATTGATTATGATGCAAAAGAGAAAAATCAAGTCGTTTCCCATTAAATTAAAGAAGTTAGATGACTCTTACAAGATTGGACAAGACCCATCATCCCTTTAGAGTCCAGTGCCCATTTATATATCAATGTTTTTTGACTTGAAATCGGATTAAGATAACTTATAAAAAGAGCTGGCTAATGTTTACATAAATATTATAAATAACCCTAGTAACGGATTACATTTAGCAAAAATGTAAGATATTGCTCGAAAGTTATAGAAGTTGTTCCTTTCAGCAATGAAATTATTTTTTCTTAACATCCCAACCTTCTAGCAAGTAAATTCGTGTACTGATAAGTCTAATTTCTAGGAAATGTAGGTAAAGGCACCAAATTTTAGGACAACAAAGCAAAGAAATCGATATTCAACCCTTTCTTTCAATTTTTGGCAGTTTTTATTCATGAAGTTTGAGAAAACCCTGACAAATGATACATGACGCTTTACTCTTTCCTTTTGACCCGCGTATTTTTCATTCAATTTCCAGCCATGTTAGAGCCAATACTACTTTTCCTACAAAAATCGACTTTTTTATTTGCATTCAGATCGAATCAATATAGCTATCATTGGAATGGCCTTGTCACACTGACTAAGAAAATGTATAGTTTTGTGGGTGTCACTTGAATGACAACGCATATACAGGGGTTAAAGCTTTGTGTGATACACGCTTTTGACATCCACTGACACTAAAAGACTCCGATCTATATTTACTGACCGATTTTTACGTTCATGGTGTCTGTCCACGATAATTTTTCACTTGGAATTCAAATTGGAAGTCAAAATTTACTAAAAGACCATAGTGAGATCTTAATGTTGCCTGAAAGATTTTAGATACGTTATTAATACACTAACTTTAACAAAAATGGCTAAAAATCGCTGGTTATGAACCGAATTTCGTGATCTTGATGTCTACTTGTATTAACTTTTGCTCATTTATGAGGGTAACGAATACATTTTGGTGAGATGGCGGTTAAAAATGATGTCATTTTGCATAAAAATTACCATCGAAGATCAGCACAAAACAAAAGAAAACTTTGCCCATGTTACTATACGCACTGGTATTAGCATTAAAAGAAAAACACCACTGACTTCTGACAGAACGATACAGGTAAAATCTTTCGCAATTACCCTAGTAGTTTATGAGAAGAAGATGTTCGAAAATTGAGACAATGGGCGGACACAGGCATACACGCACGATAGACACTGGGCCATAACATAAGTTTGCTGACCTTTGGCAAGTGGAACTAAAACTTGCGTAGTGTAAATAATAGGTTGAATATATTCAACAAGATACTATCAAACCAGACTGTTACTGCTATCATTAGATGAAATAAATAAAACTTACCTATATAATTTTCGCCTTCCTCACTCCATATCAAAACTTTCCTTTTATTAGAAATATCCATATCAAACGTTCGTGAACACTATTGGTCACTATCCACGATAATTCAATTTTGAACTCAGAATTCACCTAGAGATCAAAGTGATATAGTAATATTACCTGAAATATTTCAGATAGGTTATTAATACACTAACTCTAAACACAAATTGCTAAAATCATTGTTCATGAACCGATTTTCATGATTTTGGTGCCTATTTCTATAAACTTTTGCTCAGAAATCCATTTACGAGGGTAACAAATACACTTTTGATGAGTTGGAGGCCGGAAATGACGCCATTTTCTATAAATATTACTATAAAAGAACACCAAAAGGCTAAAGTAGCTTTATACATGTTATAACGCCTACTGGCAGTAGTGTGTGTTTAAACACGTTTCGCAATTGACTAAATTTAAATTGTCCTTGATTGGATAATAAAGTAGGCCGTCATTTATTAAGTTCATTAAGCCCTACGGTGTTCCATTTACTTTATTATCGTTAAGAACTTCAGTATGAAACTTACATTTTACACTTTCGAATCCTATCGTCGTAAAGCACTTTTATACATATAATTTAAGTGCCTCTGTAATTTTAGACAAACGAGTTATGTATAGTGTAATACAAAAGTGTTTAAACCATTCTGACACAGAGAAACGGTGTGGCAAACGTTTCAAAATGACCCAAACGTTCAATTATGACTTTGAGAATTTTACAAATGAACCGAGTAACGTGCTGAAAATGATATTTACCAGGACAAGAAATGGCATCAGTTTGTTATAGCTGCTTATCCGGTTGTCTAGTTAATAAACTGACAAACATGATTGGACACGTTATCTATGTTTAGATCATGACGAAAATGACCTGTCAAACAATCAGACAGTGGTTCTAAAATTAGACGACCAATTAGATGCAAGAGGAAGTGGACTAGTCAGAAGAGACTCTGATCTTTAAAATACATTGTAACGAGTGTGTACGTCAACAAAAGTTCCCATACTGAACCATGGAAAACACCAGATACAACTACCAGATGGTAACAATCGATACGTGCAGGTCAATGAATGGAAAGGGGAAAGTGAGAGTCAATATCAGAAAGGTGACAAACCACAAAAAAAGGCATAAGCTAAACTATAACGCTTTGGAAGAACCTAGTAGATCAAGTAGAACATGCTGACAAATCCCTCCAAAATAAAGTAACGTTCGATATCACATTTGGGGTAATTTTTATTACAGTGTTGGCGAAAGTGGCGTTTGAGTAAATATAAAACAGAACTGAAAGCCTACCAGGAAAGGCATCTATTTAAGTTCCAAAGAATACAATTGATTAGAAGAAATTGTACCAAAAATTGGAAATGACTCACCCAAACTGGATAGTGCGGTACCCTGTTACTTGCAGAATAATCATATGTATTAGTTAGGAGCCCTTCGCTGTACAGTGTGTAACCCAAATAAATTTATAGAATGGTGACCATGTTTGGACTTGCATATCTGATAGTTCCATTGGTTGGTGAATGGATACATTATAGACATGTAAAAACCGAAATAGAAATTGAAATGGAACGATTTCTTGCTCTTTTAAATATTTACCAAAATAGACATTTTTATTCAATTTTGTTGTACATAATTCTATATGTTGACAAGATGTACACGACGTATATGTAAACATATTATTAGAATGGATAACTGAAAAAATACTTGTCCTCTATTTATTTTGATACTAACCATCCTGTCAGTTTTTGCAGCCCGGAGAAATTGTATCGGTATGTGAAAGCCCAGGATAAATACAAAATTGGTTGACTTCGAAGACGGAAATGACTACAAAATCAAGAGTCCTATTCCCTAAAGAGGCGAGCTAGACGCCAATTTGTACTATCCAGAGTTATTATTGATGGTATTGACAGTCAATGGGAAGCAAATCTCATGGACATGGTCAATTTACAAAGAAAAAAGATGGTATCAATAAATACGTTTTGGTAGCGATTAACATTTTTTCTATGTGCGTGTCTGTTCAACCAATAACGAGTAAATGCAGTGCGGACGTAGTCATGACATTGAAACATTTGGTAACAGATGAAACTATTTCAAGTATTTCTATCACTAATCCAGTAAAATATATAGGGACAAACGAAAGAGAAAACTTTACAATCGCAAGGAAGAGAAAATGTATCCTATGGTTTATGCAAAAAAGGCGAAAAGTAGATCAGTTTGAAACAAACTGATAGTCGTCTTTATACTTTGACTTGGGGCTGTTTTGTAAAATAATGTCATTCATTTTCTTTAAAAGGTCATTCTTTTTCTTTTAAAGCGTCATATATGCGTTTTAAAAAGAGTGACATATTTTTCAGAAAAGGTTCTTCTTTTCTTAAATGTGTCTCTCATTTTTCGAAATTTGTCATTTACTTTCCTGAAAAGTAGTATTCGTTTTTTAAAGATTGTCACTCATTTTTTTTTCAAAAAGTGTCACTCATTTTCCTGAAAGTGTCACTCATTTTTTAAATTACTCGTTTTCAAAAAAAAAAGTCACTCATTTTCTTTAAAGTGTTTCTCTGTTTTTAAAAAGCGCCACTACCTTTTACGTTTTTGTACTTTTACACGTAAATTGCCATAGGGTCCATTTCAAAAAGTGTCACTCATTTCTCAAAAACTGTCACCCATTTTCTTAAAGTGTTTCTCATTTTTTAAAAGGTGACACTCGTTTTTTCAAAAAATGTCACTCATTTTCTTTAAAAAATGTTACTCATTTTCTGAAAAGTGTCACTTGTTTTCTGAAAGTGCTATTCATCTCCCCCTGACGGCTGTCAGACTAAGGTACAGAATTACAAAAATTTACGTAGTGTACCTCTGAAAAAAAAAACACTCAGTATGACTCTTCTAACGAGCGAGGGGGGGGGGGCCAGTCGCCAAATACATAAATACCTTTCTAAACCATAAACAATCGCCATAAACGAGTATTTATTTATTTATTTTTGGCGACTGGCCCCCCTCGCTCGTTAGAAGAATCATACTGAGTGGTTTTTTTTTCAGAGGTACACTACGTAAATTTTTGTAATTCTGTATCTTAGTCTGACAGCCGTCAGGGGGAGATGAATAGCACTTTCAGAAAACAAGTGACACTTTTCAGAAAATGAGTAACATTTTTTAAAGAAAATGAGTGACATTTTTTGAAAAAACGAGTGTCACCTTTTAAAAAATGAGAAACACTTTAAGAAAATGGGTGACAGTTTTTGAGAAATGAGTGACACTTTTTGAAATGGACCCTATGGCAATTTACGTGTAAAAGTACAAAAACGTAAAAGGTAGTGGCGCTTTTTAAAAACAGAGAAACACTTTAAAGAAAATGAGTGACTTTTTTTTTTGAAAACGAGTAATTTAAAAAATGAGTGACACTTTCAGGAAAATGAGTGACACTTTTTGAAAAAAAAATGAGTGACAATCTTTAAAAAACGAATACTACTTTTCAGGAAAGTAAATGACAAATTTCGAAAAATGAGAGACACATTTAAGAAAAGAAGAACCTTTTCTGAAAAATATGTCACTCTTTTTAAAACGCATATATGACGCTTTAAAAGAAAAAGAATGACCTTTTAAAGAAAATGAATGACATTATTTTACAAAACAGCCCCAAGTCAAAGTATAAAGACGACTATCAGTTTGTTTCAAACTGATCTACTTTTCGCCTTTTTTGCATAAACCATAGGATACATTTTCTCTTCCTTGCGATTGTAAAGTTTTCTCTTTCGTTTGTCCCTATATATTTTACTGGATTAGTGATAGAAATACTTGAAATAGTTTCATCTGTTACCAAATGTTTCAATGTCATGACTACGTCCGCACTGCATTTACTCGTTATTGGTTGAACAGACACGCACATAGAAAAAATGTTAATCGCTACCAAAACGTATTTATTGATACCATCTTTTTTCTTTGTAAATTGACCATGTCCATGAGATTTGCTTCCCATTGACTGTCAATACCATCAATAATAACTCTGGATAGTACAAATTGGCGTCTAGCTCGCCTCTTTAGGGAATAGGACTCTTGATTTTGTAGTCATTTCCGTCTTCGAAGTCAACCAATTTTGTATTTATCCTGGGCTTTCACATACCGATACAATTTCTCCGGGCTGCAAAAACTGACAGGATGGTTAGTATCAAAATAAATAGAGGACAAGTATTTTTTCAGTTATCCATTCTAATAATATGTTTACATATACGTCGTGTACATCTTGTCAACATATAGAATTATGTACAACAAAATTGAATAAAAATGTCTATTTTGGTAAATATTTAAAAGAGCAAGAAATCGTTCCATTTCAATTTCTATTTCGGTTTTTACATGTCTATAATGTATCCATTCACCAACCAATGGAACTATCAGATATGCAAGTCCAAACATGGTCACCATTCTATAAATTTATTTGGGTTACACACTGTACAGCGAAGGGCTCCTAACTAATACATATGATTATTCTGCAAGTAACAGGGTACCGCACTATCCAGTTTGGGTGAGTCATTTCCAATTTTTGGTACAATTTCTTCTAATCAATTGTATTCTTTGGAACTTAAATAGATGCCTTTCCTGGTAGGCTTTCAGTTCTGTTTTATATTTACTCAAACGCCACTTTCGCCAACACTGTAATAAAAATTACCCCAAATGTGATATCGAACGTTACTTTATTTTGGAGGGATTTGTCAGCATGTTCTACTTGATCTACTAGGTTCTTCCAAAGCGTTATAGTTTAGCTTATGCCTTTTTTTGTGGTTTGTCACCTTTCTGATATTGACTCTCACTTTCCCCTTTCCATTCATTGACCTGCACGTATCGATTGTTACCATCTGGTAGTTGTATCTGGTGTTTTCCATGGTTCAGTATGGGAACTTTTGTTGACGTACACACTCGTTACAATGTATTTTAAAGATCAGAGTCTCTTCTGACTAGTCCACTTCCTCTTGCATCTAATTGGTCGTCTAATTTTAGAACCACTGTCTGATTGTTTGACAGGTCATTTTCGTCATGATCTAAACATAGATAACGTGTCCAATCATGTTTGTCAGTTTATTAACTAGACAACCGGATAAGCAGCTATAACAAACTGATGCCATTTCTTGTCCTGGTAAATATCATTTTCAGCACGTTACTCGGTTCATTTGTAAAATTCTCAAAGTCATAATTGAACGTTTGGGTCATTTTGAAACGTTTGCCACACCGTTTCTCTGTGTCAGAATGGTTTAAACACTTTTGTATTACACTATACATAACTCGTTTGTCTAAAATTACAGAGGCACTTAAATTATATGTATAAAAGTGCTTTACGACGATAGGATTCGAAAGTGTAAAATGTAAGTTTCATACTGAAGTTCTTAACGATAATAAAGTAAATGGAACACCGTAGGGCTTAATGAACTTAATAAATGACGGCCTACTTTATTATCCAATCAAGGACAATTTAAATTTAGTCAATTGCGAAACGTGTTTAAACACACACTACTGCCAGTAGGCGTTATAACATGTATAAAGCTACTTTAGCCTTTTGGTGTTCTTTTATAGTAATATTTATAGAAAATGGCGTCATTTCCGGCCTCCAACTCATCAAAAGTGTATTTGTTACCCTCGTAAATGGATTTCTGAGCAAAAGTTTATAGAAATAGGCACCAAAATCATGAAAATCGGTTCATGAACAATGATTTTAGCAATTTGTGTTTAGAGTTAGTGTATTAATAACCTATCTGAAATATTTCAGGTAATATTACTATATCACTTTGATCTCTAGGTGAATTCTGAGTTCAAAATTGAATTATCGTGGATAGTGACCAATAGTGTTCACGAACGTTTGATATGGATATTTCTAATAAAAGGAAAGTTTTGATATGGAGTGAGGAAGGCGAAAATTATATAGGTAAGTTTTATTTATTTCATCTAATGATAGCAGTAACAGTCTGGTTTGATAGTATCTTGTTGAATATATTCAACCTATTATTTACACTACGCAAGTTTTAGTTCCACTTGCCAAAGGTCAGCAAACTTATGTTATGGCCCAGTGTCTATCGTGCGTGTATGCCTGTGTCCGCCCATTGTCTCAATTTTCGAACATCTTCTTCTCATAAACTACTAGGGTAATTGCGAAAGATTTTACCTGTATCGTTCTGTCAGAAGTCAGTGGTGTTTTTCTTTTAATGCTAATACCAGTGCGTATAGTAACATGGGCAAAGTTTTCTTTTGTTTTGTGCTGATCTTCGATGGTAATTTTTATGCAAAATGACATCATTTTTAACCGCCATCTCACCAAAATGTATTCGTTACCCTCATAAATGAGCAAAAGTTAATACAAGTAGACATCAAGATCACGAAATTCGGTTCATAACCAGCGATTTTTAGCCATTTTTGTTAAAGTTAGTGTATTAATAACGTATCTAAAATCTTTCAGGCAACATTAAGATCTCACTATGGTCTTTTAGTAAATTTTGACTTCCAATTTGAATTCCAAGTGAAAAATTATCGTGGACAGACACCATGAACGTAAAAATCGGTCAGTAAATATAGATCGGAGTCTTTTAGTGTCAGTGGATGTCAAAAGCGTGTATCACACAAAGCTTTAACCCCTGTATATGCGTTGTCATTCAAGTGACACCCACAAAACTATACATTTTCTTAGTCAGTGTGACAAGGCCATTCCAATGATAGCTATATTGATTCGATCTGAATGCAAATAAAAAAGTCGATTTTTGTAGGAAAAGTAGTATTGGCTCTAACATGGCTGGAAATTGAATGAAAAATACGCGGGTCAAAAGGAAAGAGTAAAGCGTCATGTATCATTTGTCAGGGTTTTCTCAAACTTCATGAATAAAAACTGCCAAAAATTGAAAGAAAGGGTTGAATATCGATTTCTTTGCTTTGTTGTCCTAAAATTTGGTGCCTTTACCTACATTTCCTAGAAATTAGACTTATCAGTACACGAATTTACTTGCTAGAAGGTTGGGATGTTAAGAAAAAATAATTTCATTGCTGAAAGGAACAACTTCTATAACTTTCGAGCAATATCTTACATTTTTGCTAAATGTAATCCGTTACTAGGGTTATTTATAATATTTATGTAAACATTAGCCAGCTCTTTTTATAAGTTATCTTAATCCGATTTCAAGTCAAAAAACATTGATATATAAATGGGCACTGGACTCTAAAGGGATGATGGGTCTTGTCCAATCTTGTAAGAGTCATCTAACTTCTTTAATTTAATGGGAAACGACTTGATTTTTCTCTTTTGCATCATAATCAATGATATAAATAGGTACTAGACATTAATCCAAAGGCTGCTTTGCGGGGTTTTATGTGGTTTTACAGCCAGTGAAGATCCAAGAGCCAACGAGACTCCACAGAACGTGCTGCCTGATCTTGGGGTCTACTCTGTTCAATGCAGTGAGAAACTTTTTGCTAAAAATATTTTGGCAAGAACGATACACGTGACCCTGTAATAAAGAACCAGTTTATTGCTGCAAAGTCGTACGCTCTGTTTTACCAGAACGTGTTAAAGGGAGGGGCGTGTCTTTGTAAAGTCTAAATAGGGATAAGCGACGAATTGGGGTGCGATGTTGTGAAATGTAAACAGTAATGAACAAGAAAACGAGTCGTGTCATCGTAAGATGTAAACATATTGTCAGTCATTGTATATTTTCTTAGCGTAAAACATTGTGAGAACTATCATCGAACAATATAATGTCGTAAGACATTCAGGAAATAGGTTGATTTTTGAGAGAAAATTTCCCTATGTCATTGGCACAGGCATTAATAAAGAACCAGTTTATTGCTGCAAAGTCTTATGCTCTTTTTACGGGTTTGCTTTATTAGAGCGTATTTAATGCCAAGATTTTTCCCCGTTGTAACAGCTTGGAAACCTAACAAATTGGTTTTCATTCTTTGACTCAAAGTATAAAAGGCTTACCTTGGGAAAGCCAACAAAAGAAAGACAACTTATTAAACACACAGACACATAAACACGAACGCATGCATGTACCTACTTTACAAGTTTGAAAATATACATACATGCAGAAACGCTTATTACCAGAAACCCGATCGGGTAGCTCAGGTAGTATAGCGTATCCGGCTCGTGATCAGAAGGTTGCGGGTTGGATCCCTAGATGAGTTTCAGGCCTCTCACCTCTGATGTATGTGAGAAAGTTACCAGTGGCTTGGAAAGAAAGTTGTGTTAGTACTGATGTAAGAAAATGAAACACGCGGATAGGTCCACTGACCTCCGTAATATGACATATGCTGTTAAAGCGTGTTAAACTCAAATACAATACAATATTTACTACCACAAAACTCATTTTATAATGTAACTGATCAGTGAGAATGAATCATATATTAAGTGAATGGTGCAATTTGATATTAGTTTACACCGCTCGAATAAAAAAAAACTGAAGACATAGCCAATGGGGAAATTATCTTTTAAAGCTTGTAAAATATTTTGATGAAATATTTCTCGTTTGATAAATAACTTTTCTTTTTCTTTTTTCGCAATGTTCTTGTTTAATTTCATCATATCAGATTACATGAGTGGATGTGTGCTTGAGGGTGTGTATGGCATATAAATTGCGCCAAAACCGAGTCTCATTAGCATGGCCGAATTGTTATACGGAGTCGCGGACTCATCCCTTACCACCGGACAAGTTCATTGGTCAGTATTATATTACAGTCAGTGGTTTAGTGATAATAATAAAAAGTTTGTACCGGTAAAGAAATACTAGAACACTAACTCTGGTTATACGTATATAATTAAATGTAGTTGAAAAACGATGTTAAACCCACTCTTATTGAAAGAAACTTTGTTCCATCATTTATAAAGGCTCTTTTCACCTTAAGTGTTGACTAACATAACGTAAAAGGAAATATGCCATTTTCCGATCTCATGTCCTTAAGATTTCAAATTTGTTTACTAACTATAAATCTCAATTACTTTAACAAATAGATACTACGAGTGTGCTTGAATCATGTTTCAAATATACGGATAATACGTTTTCTTTTTCCCACAGTGTTTTCCAAATCATACATGAAATCGAGTAATTTGATCATAGTTATCAAATGTGTTCCGTTTTTTACGAATAAAGTTTGAGTAATTTCTCTTTTTCCCACAATGGTTTTTATTACATTAATATCTCTATCACAATGTTGAATAAAAGGTAGCACTGATTTTTGCTAATTTCTTTCATAGTGTACTTTAATGATGCATTTCTTGTCTGGACACGCTCGTTGTACCCTTTGCCACAGGTTAAATTGTTACTACGACAATTCTGTATTTGGTCCTGGAATAAACTAACTGTATGATATTGAGGAGGTGTCGCCCTGCAGGTTCTGTGCAGTCTGATCCTGATCTACACTGTCCGGTAAAGGTCAGTGAGTGGTGCTTGGCAGCCCAAGGGTTAATAATAATTGGGCTTCGCGCTGCATGTTCTGTGTAGTCTGATCTTGATCTATACTGTCCGTAAAAGGTGAGTGAGTCGAGCTCAGCAGCCAAAGGGTTAATGATGTTTGAGGGGTGGCGGTTTTCAATGCCTCGTCCAGCCTTCTTTTTTCCCACAATATTTTTACCATATATCAGAGCTTAAAATTTCGTAGCAATAAGGTTTTTCAAATATGTATACATTGTCTTCACATTAAAGACACAATCGAATCACTCTTCAATCAGTCTTCAAGTACCTCAATACATGTATATCTTTAGGCGGATTAAGTACCAATCACTAATATTTCAAAAGACTTTAAGATGAGTGGCTCTATCGAAAAACAATTAAAGTAGATGACGTCTTGGCAGCCAAAGGTTTAATAATGAGTGGAGGGCTGCATATTCTGTGTAGTCTGATCTTGATCTACACTGTCGTCAAAAGGTCAGTGAGTGGCGCTTGGCAATCAAAAGGGATAATAATAATTTGGGGTGGAAAGTCAATAATTGTTTCAAGACATCGTACTAAAATTTATATAATGAAATAACCGACAAAAAGAAACTTCACAATAATAATTGGAGTGCTGCATGATCTGTGTAGTCTGATCTTGATCTAGACTGTCCACAAAAGGTCAGTGAGTGGCGCTTGGTATCCAAAGGGTTAATAATAATTTGGGGCGGAAAGTTAATAATTGTTTAAAACATTGTAGTAAAATTTATATAATGAAATAACCGACAAAAAGAAACTTAACAATAATAATTGGACGGCTGCATGTTCTGTGTAGTCTGATCTTGATCTACACTGTCCTCAAAAGGTCAGTGAGTGGCGCTTAGCAATTAAAAGGGTTAATAACAATTTGGGGCGGAAAGTCAATAATTGTTTAAAGACATCGTAGTAAAATTTATATAATGAAATAACCGACAAAAAGAAACTTGACTGGACACGTTTGAACAAGATTAAACATACTGCTCACATCCTTTACATGAATAACCTCCAATAACCGAAATATTGCTGTTTCAAAGTTATGATTTAGGGGGAAATAATATTACCTTATCGTGTTCTGTGTAGTATGATCTTGATCTACACTTAAATTTTCAATTCAACATCAATAACCGAAATATTGATCTACACTGTCCGCAACAAACATTAAAGCGCATGTTCTTCTGCAGTCAGACTTTGATCTACAGTGACCGTAAAAGGTCAGTGAGTCGCGCGCAACAGCTAAAGGGTTAATAATAATTGGGGGGCTCGCGCCGCATGTTCTGCGCAGTCTAATCTTGATCTACACTAGCCGCAACAAAGATCAAACTGAATGTTCTGTGCAGTCTGATCTTCATCTACACAAAGGGTTGATTATAATTAGAAGGTCGCTCAGCATGTTCTGTGTAGTCTGATCTTGATCTACACTATCCTTAACAAAGATCAAACTGCATATCCTGTACAGTCTAAGCTCGATCTACATCGTCCATAAAAGGTCAGTTAGTCGCGCTTACTAGCCAATAGGTTTATAATAATTAAAAGGTGGTGGGTTTTATCTCAATGCCTCGTCCAACCATCTTTTTTCCCACAATGTTTTTACCATTTATCAGAGCTTCAAATTTCGTACCAATAAGGTTTTTCAAATAATGTATACACTGTCTTCACTTTAAAGACACAATCAAATTACATCTTTAATCAGTCTTCATATACCTCAAAGTATTTTTTAGGCGGATTAAGTACCAATGACCAATATTTGAAAAGCACTTAAAGATGAGTGGCGCTATTGAAAAACAATTCAAATAGATGACATCATAATAACCCGTATACTACACAGTAGGTTAGTCTTCAGGGTGAAACAAGTTTCAACATGCATGTTTCTATAACAACCTAGCATCTTTGTTTACAAGCAAAGAGACGCTATTACTACTCCTCTTGATGATTCAAAGGACTTGATTTCATTGAAATTTTACTTCTCACTAAGACAGAATATCTTAAATTTACATAAACGATGCCACTGGTTAGTAGTTTATGCTTTGTGAAGTGGAAGTAGGTCCGAATGACGTCATTTTAGTGGTTTTCGATTGGCTTATAATAGCTACGGTTTATTTATTGCCGTGGCAACACCATTGTATCAATGAACTGATCCAAAGTATTTTGCATTTGTCAAAAACGATGCTCTTTACGAATTCTATTTCATTCCTTTTAGAAACTTGAAGTTTCTTCTTGTTGTTCTGATTAAATTTTACAATTGCTCCGACATTATTATGTTCTAATGTACTCGAGAAGTATCGAACTATATGAAAGGCGTTTTGATAATGCTGTTCAGAGGCATTTGCAGCAAGCTGCCGACCGCTGAATTATGAAGGCGAGAATGAAAATCTCGCAGGACGGCTACTCTTGCCATATTTCTCGCCGACTTCCGGTAGGGGATAAAATCAGGCTATTTCTGGCGATTTTACAATCCACTATGATTTTATCTCTTCACATTGGATCCTACAACGGGATCGCTATTCATAATCCGGTGCTTTTTACCGCCGTTTATCTTCGTTTAGAGATAATTCTATAGCATGTTCAACGTGTATACAAAGTTCTGCATTTATGTGGATAGTTTGCCGCAACCCCGTATTGCAAAACGAAAATTATCAGAAAGAAGATATTTCTGATTTTTTTCCTCCAATTATGAAGAGTTATGATACAATACACATACAATGGAACAATAGAATGCAAAAAAAAAACACAATTAAATGAATAAATAAATAAATAAATAAATAAATAAATATAAACGCCAAAAATTGGCAGAGTTGTCAAACATTGAGCGTACATGCGCTCAATTTTTGACAGCTCTGCCAATTTTTTTCGGGTATTTACATTTTTTGTTGTTTAAAGCCACTTTCAACGTTACTTCAGTCTAGTCGCAGCGGCTAGTGTACCTATCTATGCTCCAGTACATTCCATAAACTCTTTCACAAACCAGTGGTTGCTTTCCCACTTAGCCATCTACCAAACAGTGATCAGCGGTGTCTGGAGAATTAATCATGTCGCATTGACCACCATCAATCCTCGGGAGAAAACTGGCCTATTCGGAATCCGACACATATTCGCGAGCCAAGGTTACGATCACTACGTGAATCTTACCTTGGCTGATTGAGCCCGATTTCGAGATTCCTGCGATGCGCCCTCTATGGATGCTGGTTATTACCCCCCCCCCCTTTACATCATATTTCTATAAGCCAATGAAATGTCGTTTTACAAACCGCTTACGAATACACATGAAGCAATAAGCAGACATCCACGTGGGTTTCCATGTTTACCTTCTATTCGAAAGGTAGCGATGTCATTCTATTTTTATCAAAGATGAAAGGCTACGAGCGATTTCATTCGTTGCAGTTAGAGCTGGCTGCATCCAATGAAAAAGCGTATCGGGTGAATGTGAAAATCAAGCTCGATCCGCCAAGGATATAGAGCAGCGTAGTGAATCGTCAGCCTTGGCTTGCGAAGAAGAATCCGACCTGGCTACCCCTGATACTTAAGGATAAATTTCATCATTGAAAAAGAGCTGTTGCCATTTGCTGGGCTAACAACATGAAGCAAGTAAGGGAAAGAGTTAGGGTCATTTGAGTTCACGAATTAAATTGAGTGAGCTTAGAAAAGAAAAGGAGTGTACAACAAATCGTCAATGGCTTCATCTTAACTCTTATCATGCTAAATATGTTAACCCTTTACCAAACGACAAATTTATAGACTGGTCCAAATCGAAAGCATTTGCAGACGACAAAATAAAATTGATTGAAAATTCACAATTTGTTTTGTGACGGGTAGAAAATATTGTGGGAAAAGGAGAAAATGCTGGTTACCAGCATTTTCTCCTTTTCCCACAATGTTTTCAAAAGGCTCGTTAAAAGTCCGGATTGTGTGGTAAAGGGTTTTAAATCAAACTTTCAAGCCTGCAGAAAAGCCCAGAACAATGGTAGTTCAAAATTAATTTTTGGAAGATAGTATCTCTCTGTGCCGGGTAGTGTAGATTCAAGATCAGACTGCACGTTCTGTGCAGTCTGATCTTGATCTAGACTGTCCGCTAAAGGTCGATGAATCGCAATTAACAGCCTGGGGAAAAATCAAACTTTTCATGGCTTCATCTTAATTAAACCTTTGAAGGCTTCGGTTTAATTAAACCTTTGGTGGCTTCAACTTAAATCTTACCAGCCGCAAAACTTTCAAACCTACCCTTTTGGACAGCGTTTGCAGCAGAAAAATGTAAAGATGGTCCAGAATTGCTGACGTGTGCTTGTTGTGTAGAAAATCTTGTGGCAAAAATGCTTGTTTTCAATATTACCTCCTTCTCCCATTTTTTTCTTTTTCTTCAAAAGCTTTTTTCCCCAGCGTCAATAAACTGTGGCGGGGTACTTAAGTAAACCTTTGACAGCGTAAACAGTCCACGCATGTATGTATGGCTTGAATAAAATATTCATAGCCTATTGTAAAATCCGATTTTACAACTTGGACATTATCTCCCGCTAGATGGCATTCGACAACTACAGATATAATTTGGGTATTCTGGGTACAAAATCAGGCTACTTTTCTACGCGACAACCGTTACTTTGAATTTTAAACTAAAATAAAGGTTTACTCCATAACATGCTCCCTGGTGCGATTCATTCAGCTGTGATCAGCAATTTAGAGAAATCTTGAGCTAAAACAGGCCTGATCTCTCCTCAAACATATTTATAAAAGCCATTTTCTCAATTGCTATTTTATAGCGCGTATTCACTGTAATCCCTCCAATATTGGGGGAAGTGATGCGTCATAGTAGACAGTTCGAATCTTCGAAGAATATGACATGCGCAGACAACGGCAACTTGGATGCTTATTTTGTCGAAAATAATCTTTCTCTATTAGATAGTGTGGGTTCAGAATAGGACTGCACTTTTTATTATACTGCAAAGAAAGTTCTCGTGATCTGATTGGTTAACATGCCGCGAACATATATCATGTTCCCTGGCAAAAAACACGTAAAACCAGTTTCCCTTTTGAGTGCCCCGTAAACATTACTACACGTGCAACACAACATCCAAAATGGCGGCGTCGATCGATCACCAGACTGCACATTTATGCACCAAACTGCACGTTTTGGTGACGTCCGTTTACAGTGATGTCAGTTTTCATTGAATTGGGGCACTCAAAAGCGATTTTTTATTTCGCCAGCATACTCGATTCCATCTTCGCAAGCCAAGTTTACGATCACTACGTGGATCTTACCTTGGCGGATTGAGCTTGATTTTTACAACCCCCCGATACGCCTTTTCATTGGATGCAGCCAGCTCTAGCTGCATCGAATAAAATCGCTCGTAGCATTTCATCTTTGATAAAAATAGAACACGGTCTCTACCTTTCGAATAATAGGTAAAACATGAAAACCCACGTGCATGTCTGCTTATCGCTTCATGTGTATTCGTAAGCGGTTTGTAAAACGATATTTCATTTGCTTTTAGAAACATGATGTAAAGGGGAGTAATAACCAGCATCCAATAGAGGGCGCATCACAGGAATCTCGAAATCGGGCTCAATCAGCCAAGGTAAGATCCACGTAGTGATCGTAAACTTGGCTTGCGAAGATGACTCGATTCGTGAAATTATAAAACAGAAAAAAATCGCTTAACGCGTTTTGAAAGGGCAAAACTTTGCAGTATAATAAATTCGTTGTACGGTCAGGTGGCAGGGGACTTGGAAACTTAATCACGGCTGTGGTTAATCATGTCGCCACATCGCCTTCGGCTCGGGGCGACATGATTAACTACAGCCGTGAACAAGTTTCCAAGTGCCCTGCCACCTGACCGTACAACTCTAATCATGTACAGATTCAAAGTAGTCAGCTTTTAAGCCATTACCACACAACGTCGACTTTAGAAGACCTTGAGAAATAGGACATTTGAAAACATTGTAGAAAAAGGAGAACATGCTGGTAAACAGCATTTTCTCTTTTTTTCACAATGTTTTCTATCCTATTAATGACATCTACAGTTTTAGCAAAGTTAAGTAATAGGTCTGCAAATGCTTTGGATTCAGATAGGTCTAAAATTTTATCATGAGGTATAGGGTTAATCCATATTGTCCAAGGACCAGTTTACCCCATGATTCAATTATTTGACAAATGAACTTTATGGTTTCATGATTATGCATGAAGCCCTTTTTACCAGAGCATGGCTCATAATTTTTTAAGTGTTAGTGAAAATAACTGGGGAAAAACATTGACAGGAGCACCATAATGTACCTGGAGTAAGGTTTCAGGACGACATTATTTGTTGCACGATCAGGTGGCAGGGGATTTGGAAACTTGTTCACGGCTGTGGTGAATCATGTTGCCCCGAGCCATTCACGGCTGTGGTGAATCATGTCGCCCCGAGCCATCGGCTCGGGTAGACATGATTCAACACAGCCGTGAACAAGTTTCAAAGTGCCCTGCCACCTGACCGTACAACGAACTTATCATACTGCAAAGTTTTACCTTTTCAAAGCACGTTAAGCGAAATTTTCCTGTATTATAATCTCACACATCGAGTATGCTGACGAAAGAGAAATTCCCTAATGAGTGCCCCAATTCAATGATAACTGACATCACTGGAAACTGACGTCACTAAAACGTGCGGTTTGATGCATAAATGTGCAGTCTATAGTGATCGACTGAGGCCGCCATTTTGGATGATGTGCTGCACGTGTAGTGATGTTTACGGGGCACTCAAAAAGGAAACTGGCTTTACGAGGTTTTTGCCAGGGAACATGATATATATGCTCCTGGCATGTTAACCAATCAGATCACAAGAAATTTCTTTGCAGTATAATAATACGCACTAAACCGACGATAAAATGCTCTTTGTGCAACAACATAAAAGGAGCTTACCTCTGTGTCCTGGACAAGACTAACGATACACCGACCAATCAGAATTAAGCCTGGTATCACGGTCAATGCCGTTAGTTTTAACAACTGGCAGTTCCTCTCCCTTGCTGAGCCAGCTTGTCCGCAACACAGAGTCGTAGTTGTTGAGTTTTTGTCGGTTAGAGGCGTGATTCTGTTTCTCGGGGCCAGGGACGATGACGTCGCCATTATGCAATAAAAAGATTTCTGGAATTAGAAGATAGTACTCGTACTGGCCGCTGTTTTAGACTTCATGAACTTCCGTCGTGTACGAACAGTCTTTTGTCGCCTGCAAGGTGAGAGCACGTGGATCTAAGGCATGGCTTGCAGATGGGAATAGTTAGATAAAGTCTGACAATGGTGCGAAGTTTTACAATTATATATATTTATACATAACTTCTAACAAAGCCTTTTTTCGTAATGCAATGCGGTCTTTCAGAAAAAAAAAAACTCGGTCAGTCCTTCTTATCGATGTAACTCGGCGATGTAGCGGTGTCACATGTTATATGCCATGTTCATATGGCCAAAACATTTTTGTTTTGTTTACTTAATAAAAATTCATGACTGCTTATCTTTTTCTACATGTTCACCAAATCTAAATGCCATCTGCGAGTCCTTTCAGCATGGAAGAATCTCGATTTTGATTTCTGTTAATGACTTTTAAGGAGAAGAGAATGTTCTCTCCGTTACAAAAAAGTCCTGATGATTTGAAAGCAGCCTACAAAGATTTCCTTTTGACTTGAAAGCCATATTGTTTGATAGGTTCACAGTGCCAGCTAACCTAGTCCGCCTTTCATGTGAACGGGAACAATACATCTCTAATGAGGTCTCCACACGTCACTTCTTTTTTTCCGCCCTCTGTTCCCTTAAAGGAAAACGAGAGATAATACCAAATTTACAACAAGACAACTTGAATTAAATACCCGGGTACTGCCTTCTGCGTTTTGCCTCATTCATTGAATATCCAACTTGTTTGTTTATATTGAAAGTTATAGCAGATAAACTATTTGTAAACATTGATGCTGACCTCTCCTGGCTTCTTTTTTAAAGAAGCCAATTTGTTTTAGTTCATCATTAACCATTCTTTAAATACGAATCGGTTGACAAGTCATGTACTTGCATACTATCATGCTTGTCAGGTTTATACCAGCGGCCTCATGCTGTGGTAATAAAGCTTCCGTGTTCCAAAAGTGTTGTCATAACTCTATGGATATCGGCAACACAGCCGTCAAACTTACAAAAATAAGATAAGGTTGAACGACCCTGTACCTCGAAATATAAGACCACAACTCGCATAAAGCACGCTAAGTCACACTGGAGAGACCTTACGAACTTGTTCCTGGTCAACGTTACTGTCCCTGTCAATTTTACGTACCCGTTTGAGTAAAAAACATGGCTGCGCCCACAAGATTACACAAGGTAAGCACAAAACATAATTTTTTAAACATGTTATTGAATAGATATGCAGTTGCAGGTTGTCGCACGGAATGTCTGGAATGTCAGTGCACGTTAATCTTTAGTTCTTTTGGTGGTTAATCGTCTGTTGAAGACGTTTAATCCAACAAAGTTTCGCCGGGGACTACGATTTCTGAAAAAAACCACAACTTGGAGTCTCCAAAAATCCTTGTAAAACATATACACTCAATATTCTGAAGTGTGTGCCGTGTCAGATGACCATTACAGTGATTATCCTCAGCACTATAAACCAATAAAAAATCAAATTGCAGTTATTCAGGGATATTTTGCCATTTTTACATTACAACGTAAGATGCTCCGACAGTCAATACAACGATTCAGCTTCTGAGCTGAAAATACGGTAAGCGTATGGGTTTGTGTTACAGTGAACAATTTTGTTATTAAGTTGGTCAAGATTCTATATTAATCATCGTAGTCACAGTCGTAGTGTAGTTAAATAAATACTTGAATGGAAGTACAATTCTACAACACATTGAACTCTTCTTTCTATCAATAGGCCTAATGTTACTGGGCATGTTCAGGCGATCTCGGGTTCTCTTTTTCTATCCCCAATTTTATTAAGTTGGCAGAATCAGACACCCAATGTGAAAAGGGAGAGAGAGAGAGAGAGAGAGAGAGAGAGAGAGAGAGAGAGAGAGAGAGAGAGAGAGGGGTATCATTAAGTAGACTGGTCCTTGAACATACAGAAAATTGACCTAAAGCGAGAAGTCTTGGTCCACTTCCGCCTGCACGGAATGCACAAGCTGACCTGGGCAGATTCTTTCCGCAGATGCATTAAGCCCCCTTTCCACAGAGGATCGCTGATCAATATTTAAAGCGTAGTATTAGATATTAATACATGTAGTTACTTTTAGGTGTGCCGCTTACAAGGCATACGAATGGTTGGTCGTTGATGATCATTATAATAATATTATTAAATCATATTCACAAAAACGAGTCTCTTGATGACGATATGGAAGATGGTATTTATAATAGTTATGGATCTTCTGCAAGATAGTTATGATAAATATCCTTTGCATGATACTGTCTGTCATCAAGCTCTTCATCTATATCACAGGAATTTGACATTCTATAACCAAAATAAATGATCAAATATGAAAAAAATATCTCCCCTATATAATGTAAACACAAGAAGTGCAACGTCTCGATTGTCTCATTCAAAATCCTAGAAATGCGCCAAAATGTCTCATAGGAATACGGAAGTTGCGCCTATATTTTTTGCAAATCTTTCTAAAACTAAAACAAAAGAAAGGTGAAGTTAGGTATTCTCGTGTTTTGTGAATATTATTATTGATTGTATGCGTTAGAATCTAATTTTAACATCGGTATTCGGGAATGTTACTCGATAATACATTGTATGATTGATAAAATGCGACTTTATATCCGAGATATTGTGATTGAATCATCGGGACAGAAACATAAATTAAACTGCTCATTGCAGGAGGTCCTTGTATCTATCACTTAGTGGTGGGCAGATGATCGACTATAGTCGAAAGTCATTTGGTTTTGGCTTCCGATTCCGATAATCGATTGAGAAAACCCGGAATCGATTGTAGTCGATTCTTGAACTCGCTTGGTGCCTAAACTTGAATTCTTGGTTTTGTGACTATCATTAATCACAATCTTCGATTGAACAGTAGATAACAAACATCAAAATTGGCCGGAAAAATGAGAAAGAAATTTTTGTCCATGAATTATTTGACAAAACTTGACAACTCGGCACGCTTCTCATTTGATCCCGGAATCCGGGTTCTGAGACTTGGACATTTGAAATGATCTGTCTTTGACAGTGGAAAATATCTGACGCATGAAATTATCGTCCAGAGCTTCATATAATCTAGCTTGCATACATCCGGCAGAAAATTGGGCTAAACACGATCAGTATAAAATGCGAAGGACACGCGGATGATAATCAGGCTGTCGAGTCATTTATGAAAGAGTAACAAAGGTGTTATTCCTCTTATCTAGTGTAAAGTGACAGATTTTTAAATTTATTTGCTATTTAAACTGACTTGATGATGTCAAATCATGTAGCAATACCTCTCCAAAAATTAATTGTCACGAAAAAATAGATCGCCAAAAAAGCGTGAAAACCCATGACAATACAATGAGCAGCTTGGTCTCGTCCGATCAGGGAGACTTCAAACTATCTTCTCATCAATAATAATGAATTTATACAGAGAATTTATACAAATCTCTGAATTAAAGCAATAAGTGAAAGCTAAATTCCATTTATGAGTGAAAAAAATGTTGTTTTATCATGAAATGAAAATATAGATCTATAGCAGACAGCTAGGTTTGGGGGGGGGGGTTGAAGTCGTCGTCTGCAAATTCTTTTTTTGTATATGGAAAAATGAACAGTATAGATTATTCATGTGCTAAAAAAATAAAACAGAATAAAGTGCTTTACTTAAAATCTTTATAACGTCTCATCTGAAGATTTAAATGTCTCATTACTTTTGAAAATGTCCCATTGGTTTTCAAAGACAGGAGCCATTGTCTCATTGAAATAAGTTCTTCACCGATCACTGTTAGCCTAGCGATAGAAAACACAAAAATGTACCTGCGACATTCGGCGATTTCTCAGTAGACACCTTTTATCCGGAAATATCCGTCATGTATTACATTTTTTTTGACAATTTCTATCCATCGAGGAGGCCATTCGCTGACGTCACAGGATTCCCAGGAAGGGCCAGGAAGTGTATTTTCGGATTATGTATTAGAGTCAAATATCTTTTATTTAAAAGATAATACGGTCAAATACTTTTGTTAGTTACTTCTATTAAGTATCATGTGATGTCCATAGATATATCTTAAAAACGAAAAAAATAATAGTAATACGTAATCCGAAAATACGTTTCCTGGCTCTTCCCGTGACGTCAGCGAATGGCCTCGATGAATAGAAATTGTCTCCGGTTAAAAGGTGGCCACTGAGGAATCGCCGAATGTCGCAGGTACATTTTTGTGTTGTCTATCGCTAGGCTAAGGGAAATTATGATCAATGTTTGTTTCTTGGGTAATTTTGGGTGGGAAAGACTGTCTTGTGCTGTCGCTTGCAATCGAGACGTTGCATTCCTTGTGTTTATATTATATAGGGGAGATTTTTTTTCCATATTCTATAGGGATGGCAACGGTTAGTAAATTTGCTAACCGGTTAACCGTTCAATCTTTTGATCGGTTAACTGGTTAACCGAACGACCAAGTGAAAACATTTAAGATGAAGGTACCTGCTCGATATGTCAACATTGACAACCGGTGCGTGAGTAATGCATTCCCGTGATGTTTACGATTTCTGTACTTTAGCACAAAAGACGGCCAATCTATCGACGATATCTCACCCTCTCGGCAATAAAATAATTTTCCCACAGTGTTTTCTATAGAGGACTAGAAATTATCAGGCCATTTCAGTTTTCCGCTATGCAAATTATTACGTAAATCACCTAATAGAACTGAAATTCACGTAAAAAAAAAGTTTGGTTTCACGTGAGACCTCACGTTTGAAAGAAAAAAAAAAACAGTATCTGCTTAACTTGTGTAAAATACCATGATTTGAAGTTACTTGCTACCCATTTTGATAAATTATTGTCAAATCAGGCGGAAATACCTATCCATAAATTAAAACACATGAAAAAATGCTCGATTAAGAAACACGGAAACCCATGACAGAACAAAATGTTCCTTTTGACATTGTCCGATCAAAGTTACTTCAGATCGTCTTTTCAGCTTTTTAATGATTATAAGCAGTAAATTTCCATAGATATATTAATAACAGACTTTTGTGCTGCATCGATAGAAAAAACTAGTGGGATCACTGCTATTTACAACTTCAAAAAATCTACAAACAGAATCATACAGATGGTGGTATGGTTATTGATCGTCAAACGAAGCGACTATCGCTAAGTGATCGGGTGTTAGCCATCGCCCAAACGACAGGTTTAAATTTTAGACTCTCCCAAATTCAAAACCTCTGCACTACTGCACTATACTATGATTTTCGAAGACACTTATCGAAGTGATAATGAACGAACGAAGAAAAACCGCTATGCCTGCTTGAACACAGAATGATTGACTTTATAAATTTCAATCCCTCTTACGCTGATTGGTCAATCCATGCATATATTTGATTAGGGGCGGGTATACTTAATGAAATAATCCAAGCAAATCAATTAGGATAAGCCAGTGCCTTTGATCCAAAGAGGACACGTGTTTGACTGTTTATTATCGGAGACAGGGAATCATTAGCGAATTAACAATGTTTAATATTGCACAGACATGTCAAACTGTATATCACACCTTCGCCGCGTCTCGGCGACATTGGATGTGCGTATGACGCAATTTTGGTTATCAGAACCGGCAAAGTTAACTTTGTATTTTTTTTATTATAATGATTATTTTAATAAAGTTTTTATAATATAGGCCTATATATGTTTCTGGTTAAGCAGTTACCAATTTCCTAATCGGTTAATCGGTCATTTGATCGGTTAACCGGTTAACCGTTGCCATCCCTAATATTTTATCATTTATTTTGGTTATAGAATGTCAAATTCCCTTGTCTATATCATGGCATTTCATTTCAAAAGCATCAAAAGGACAATAAACTTGACGGAAAGAAAACTTGAAAGATGGACAAGTAGACAGTTATACATATTGATTAAAAAAAGGGGGAAAAAAATCATTAAACTCGTACACAATCACATTATGATATCGTTCTCAGTTTCAATTCAGGAACTGGATCGTTTTATTGTGTTCTGGAGCGTGGAGCGTTGCCTACAAAAATTGAGAGAAAAGTGCTTTTTAATGGATGTCGTATAGTTTTTTGTTTTCAGCTGTGGTTAATAAAGCATATGTGATTCACTTGACACAACACAAACTTCGGATTATTGTGTTTGTATGTTTAAAAAAGCTTTTTGCTGACTTCCGGGTGTTGATTATTCAGAAATCGTAGTTGCTGACGTAAGTTTGTTGGATTAAACGTCTTTAACAAATAACAAACCACCAAAGGAACAATACAGAACTATGCACTAACATCCCAGACATTCCGTGCGACAACCATCTACAGCACATCTACTCATCTGGTTGTTATAGAAGTATGTTTTTCTGCTTACCTTGTGTAATCTTGTGGGCGCAGCCATGTTTTTTACTCGAACGGGTACGTAAAATTGACAGGGACAGTACCGTTGACCAGGAACAAGTTCGTAAGGTCTCTCCAGTGTGTAAGTTATATCCACTATAAATTTTGTTGTGCATATTTCAAAGCAGGCCAAGGCGTGTCCTTCAATCCGCCCCAGTCTTGAGACTTAAGTATTTTTTTTTCTATTAGAAATGCAGAGAGTTCTCTTGGTCCCATTTTCTTTTTTCTTCTCTTTTCTTCTTCTGGCTTCGAAGCCGGTACCTTCCTTTTAAACAACTTTTTTAAAATTAGTCCCTATTGAGTAAGTATATTGTAATTAGATTTTCTATAATCAGTATAGAGACTTTTCTTTTTAAAGACTGTTTTTCCCCTCATTTACTGATAATATGGTGGGGTTTACAGGTCACAGAGCCCAGCATGGGTGCTCCCTTTTTTACAAGGGATTTTTAACCTCATTTACTCAACTCATGCGGGTTTGTGTTGGCCAGGTATATCACCATCTTTAAAGTTGAATTTAACTTCATTGTTTTATATATATCGCTGCGAGGAGATCGCCAGTCAGTTCGCGCCAGATCTGATCTGGGTCGATATTCGATGTTTGAGACCATTTTTTATTGACACAGGGGCTTTTATTATGCCATGCTGAGCCCCCTGTAGTCCTGCCCCTATAGGGTTGTATTTTTGGTAAAAGTTTAATTTCTCTTTTTAGAGCAGTCTTTACCCATTTTGGGACCTGCTGTGGTTAGGGCAGGGAAAGAACTAGCACCCCAGTAGTCCTGGCTCTATGCCCCTACTGAGTAGTGTCGTCCTGGTCGCCCTGCACAGCAGGCAGGACTGACGGCCACCCCGCAGCTCTTATAGTGTAAATTTTTTGTTTTGTCTTTTGTCTTACTTTTTAGAGAGCTCTCTGTAATATTTTGGCCTCGACTATAAATCTATCTTAGTAATAAAATATTGGGAATATAAAGTAATGTGATTTTAATAATACATAGTACGTACAGTGCCATAACCCCTAGTAAGGTATAGTTATCTGGCAACACTATTGAGTCCAAAGAAATTGCATGTAAAACCATGGATTTGTCTAAAACTTTATACATTAGACAGGCAACGCTCCACGGCCATGTACATTTTGTATATATATATTTTTTATACGTGTATTTTAATGGTGGTCCTGAAAGGGCCGTTTTCGGCCTACCGGCTTGTATTCTTGTATTAGCCCCTTTTTTGTATTATACCTTTTAAACCGTGGAGTGTTGCGTCTGATTGATACAAAAACCCAATTGTCTGCAATAAAATAGATAAAAAAACCAGTAGCTGCTCGCCACATGGCTTTATGCCGCATGGCGAGGGTAAACAAACCCAACGATGATGAAAGCACGCTAAGCTGTTTCACTCTGTACATCCTTTTGTTGTTCAAACGCCAAAAACGATTTACTATAGTTGTTCACTTACATTCACCGGGTCCTCGCAAGAAGTTGAGTCAGCTAAGGCTTCAACACCAACCTGGTGACCCGGCCAATGTTAATGCACATACCACCATTCCTTATCTCTGTTCATAATGGCTATAATTATTACGCTGAAAACAAGGGAAGAGCTATTGGTACCTTTTTAGGCCAGGGAATCCCTCTCAAGGGATTCCCTTGCCTATAGGGATCGTAAGCTGCCTATTCAGACAAAAATGTTGGACGGTGTGTCCACTCTATATCGCTGAGTCCGCCAAAACAACTAGTTTCCCAAGTATATACAGAGATTGCTTATCACACGGTTTGAATGCTTTCCTTTCCTCAAAGCTTTCATCTGAAAAATGCCATGGAATTGCAAGGGTATTACAATCCTTTTATAACTGACGAGTGTGTGTGTTTTTTTTTATCCCGTTTTTGTCTTTAACACTGACCTAATAAAGGCGTAATCTAATGAACTTGGCTTTATCCGGCAGTTGTGTATTCTTACGCGCTATATACGGTTAATATCTATAACGCTCTCTCTTGCACTCCGGATCATTCACATTCAGGTATGGTGAGATTAAATAGAGGATATTTGTTTTTTTCGGTGTAAGATCGAAATTTATTTCATCGAGTGGACACCATCGGTAATATTTTCACGAGTGGCACAGCCACGAGTGAAAATATTACCGATGGTGTTCACGAGATGAAATAAATTTCGATCTTTCACCGAAAAAAATACAAATATTCTATTTATTTTATGCTTTTAACCCTTTCTGGGAGGAGCTTTATCAAAATTCAGTACAGTTCTTTTCCCTTATTCCCCGTGGCGTACCCCTCCCGCATAGCAACGTTACGTCAAGCGCGTGAAATGTAAGGTATATGACGTCATATTTCCCATCTAGTTGTCAGGCACGCGCAATTAACCTAGGCAACAAGAACGTGAAAATCGGTATTTTCACTGGTGGTACCAGTGTAAGATCGAAAAATATTTTCACTGCCATTTCTCGATATCCTACCGGAAAGCATGAAATAACGAACGACGACTCTGCTCGGAGTTTGTCTATAACGTTGTGTTGACATTTGAACCTGTGTGTCACAAAAGACGTCTCCGCTAAAATGCGATTGTAAATAAAGCAAACTACATGTAGAATATTGGCCCGTGTTATGTTTATCACTTTTTCTTGTGTATATCAACTAAATCTATACAGCGGAATGCGGAAGAAATCGGCCCCAGGAGAAATCGTCCCCAAACTGCTTGGCCCGTGTAATGTTTATCACTCCGGAGAAATCGTCCCCTGGAGACGATTTCTTTGGTGAAATCGTCACCAAATAAAATTTTAGAAAAATCGACCCCAACATCAAATTTCATCCATATCGTTAATCAAGTTGTCTATAAAAATATTTTTGAAATTTCGTTGTCTTTAGCATGTACATAATGTGTATTAGTTACCTTTACCCAAGAGTTATTTGGTAGTTTTGTCATTGTTTAAACTGCCTATTTCACACTGATAGGATATATTTCACACCTTTTACACCTGTCACAAATAGATTACACCTGTGTGATTCTTAAAAATGTCTTTGATTGACTTTGATTTGAAAGCAAATAAATGCTTATAATTTTTTTCTGTAGTCGTTCGCTTGTCATTTAACGTATTTTTTTTCATTCTCTCTCTACTAGTGTCATATGACATACCTGTGACCAATACCATTTAGAAGGGGCATCAGTGTCTCTGACACACATATTTCTAGTGTTCACTAGGGCTTGTGTGCATCCAAATATTTCCGGTCCATAACTTCTACAATTGTGGATGGATTTCAAAATAATTTGGCACAATTGACTTCCATCACGGTTAGATGTGCCATTTGAAACATCTGTTCAAGTAGGTTCAAGATTAAGGCCACATTGAAGGCCAATTTTTCGTCCGAACCATAACTCCTACATTTTTGGATAGATTCCGATATAAATTAGCATAATGCATTGTTCTCCATCATGAGCAGAAGTTCCCTTTGAAACATTTATTCAGGTCCAGGGTCTAGGTCAAGCTTGAGAGTCAAGTGTTCGCGGGCTTGACACAAGTTGTCCTTGGACAACGATTATGAATTAGGATTAACGTCTTTTTATATTATGTAGATATAAGTATCGAAGCTCAAGTCACTGTGACTTGTCCGTAAAATAGGCAAGTAAAATAGGAAAACCGAGCCTTATCGTTTTCCGAAAACAATCCAACCTTTTCACAGTATTTTAGTGAGGAAATATTTTGGCTAAAAGAGAAATTGCTTGTAACAAGCAATTCCTCCCAATTTCCCCAAAATCTTACTTTTCAATATACACGAAGAACTACTTTGGATTTTCATCTACAACTTCCTTCAAATATGGCCAGTTAAAAATTTCGTCGACTTGTGGAAGGTAGAGACAACATGACCAACTGCCAAATCACTCCAATCTTTATTATTCATTACATTTTACCTTGATATCTATCTTACATGTATTTTCATTGATTTCAATACAAATGAATATGTTCTTGTGTCATAAATGTAAAAAATAACGTCATTCAGGACTACAAGACATCACATGTATCAGAAAATTTAGATAACCAAAGTTGGTATTGCGCCGATTGAATATGGTTCAATTTTGACTTGGGATTGTTTACAAGCACGACAAATTACTAAGTATTCTAAGCCATTATCAAGCACCCCATAACTGTGAGCACATGCCTAGCTCCGGCTTAATTACATGTAGTTTCTGGCTGGTGCTTTCTACTATCAGTTAAAAATTACCTGATAAAACCAAGAATTCCAGGGGCTTAGTGGAATCCGCTTGTATCCCTGTCCGTCTACCTGTTTGTATTAATTAAAATTGACCTCATGTGTTGTTTCGCATCCTCAATTTCCTGGCCTTCAGTACTATCAGTACTTTGATTTTATTCTGTTGTCAATGGCATTTTCCTTATTAATTTGTTATTCTACATGCATTTCACCCTGGAATGAACCCTGAAACCTAATATTCTAGTATTTTTCTCGTATTAACATCAAGTAAGAAGACCTAAATCAATAAACAAAATTTAATGAATATCTTGTTCCAAAAACATTTTTTTTAATAAACATGATTACTGTAATATGATACTGTTAATATCAATCAGGTAAATTATAAGTATACAAGTTCTGAAAAATATCAACGGCTTCTTTTCTATTCATTGACCCTTAGTCTCCTAAGCGCGTTTCACGAACCTTTTGCGAACAGTGTAGATCAAGATCAGACTGCACAGAACGTGCAGTCTGATCTTGGACCTACAAAGTCCGATAAGTAAATATTTTATGCCCTCAAAAATGTTTGAACTCGCAAAATTTGGGTTTTTACTATGGACGAAGGTTTCATGTTATTTATTTAGCAGGGATAAGTACATCTTCGCACGCCGAGGCTGACGATTCACTACGTTACTCTACCCTTGGCGGATCCTGCTTGATTTTTACGTTCACCCGATACGCTTTTTCATTGGATGCAGCCAGCTCTAGCGGCAACGAATGAAATCGTTCGTAGCATTTCATCTTTGATAAATATAGAACAAGGTCTCTACCTTTCGAGTAGAAAGTAATAAAACATGGAAACCCACGTGGATGTCTGCTTATCGCTCCATGTGTATTCGTAAGCGGTTTGTAAACCGATATTTCATTTGCTTTTAGAAATATGATGTAAAGTGGGGTAATCACCAGCATCCAAAAGAGGGCACATCGCAGGAATCTCGAAATCGGGCTCAATCAGCCAAGGTAAGATCCACCTTAAAAGCAGGGTCCGTATTCGCCAACCATTATTAACCCTTTCCTAAACAATCCCTGGCTTTTACGGAATAGAAGCCATATGAAAAAATTGTGGGAAAAGGAGAAAATGCTGGTAACCAGCATTTTCTCCTTTTCCCACAATGTTTTCTGCCCTATCATATAGAAAAATCATCTTTTTAGCAACTGTTGTCATCTGCAGAATGCTTTCAGTTTGGTGTGGTCCAAAATTTGCCGTTTGGGAAAGAGTTAAAGAACATTTGTAAGTAACACAACTTCTGATTGGCTAAACCATTCGGTTAAGCCAATCAGAAGTAGTGTTTCTTACAAATTTAGAAAACCTTGGAGAATAAGGCTAAGAATGTTCTCAAGAATGGTTGGAGAATACGGGCCAAGAAGGTAGAGAACTTTTAGGAATGAAAGAGGGTGTGCTTCGAAAGAGCTACATAAACCTTCTCCAGGGAACAAAATTTGAAACTTCTCTAAGTAGAGAAATGACCCATGGGTCATTTCTCTACGCAAAGGAAACACCCGGGTCCTTATTTTACGTAGAGAGGGTCATTCATCTATGTAGAATAATGACTAGGGTCATTCCTCTACGTCACAAAATGACTTCTGCGGTCATTTCTCTATGTAGAAAAATGACCCGGGTCATTTTGTTTGGGCGGGTCATTTCTCTGCATTACAGCTGCATTCTTCTTCTCTCGTAGTTTCAAAAGACCATCTTCTCTGTCTGCTAAAGTCTGGACTGTTTGGTAAAGTTGAAAGTTCAACATAGAATAGAACGAGTAGTTGAATGTTACTTTATGGAACTTTTTCTATCGTTAAAGTAGTGCAGTTTTCACATAATTATACTTAGTGGCCAAAACTAAGTTCTTAAATTTAGAATCGCTATATGCGTGGGAAAAATGCTGTAGATATAACGTTGATAGTTCATTTGCTGGCGCAATCCCAACCTATAGAATTTAGACCGGTCCATGTTCCGCTAGTTATATACTACGCGGAGGGCTGTTTTCAGAATACCGGTGGGTTGTACGAAATGGCAAATGACACTCAACGTT
Organism: Tridacna crocea; assembly: GCA_943736015.1. Taxonomy (NCBI): domain Eukaryota; kingdom Metazoa; phylum Mollusca; class Bivalvia; order Cardiida; family Cardiidae; genus Tridacna; species Tridacna crocea. The sequence continues at coordinate 30,278,700 of OX031072.1, read as the reverse complement.
ACAAGGTAAAAGAGTACCATCATAAATCTTAGTGAACAAGGTTATATAGCTTTGTCCAAATAAGTAAAATAACAGGAAAAAATAAGAGAATGATTTCCAGTTTTTTAACCGTTTACAGACGTAAATTGGCGAAGAATGCCAGTTTTAAAAGAGGAGGGAAGCAATCGATTTGAGGACCATGAGGCGATTTTTTCGGATGATTCAGTTTGATAATTTTTAGGGAGATGATTTGATAATCCTTCGGATTACTGAAGTTATTGGCCAGAACTTCTCAGCCAGAATAGTTTGGAGACGATTTTTTAAAAGAGAGATTTAAAGGAAGAAGAACTTCAAAGATTACCTCCGTGACTAGACGGACAAAAACAACGTTGTAGGGAGATATGACATTGTCAATAAAGGGGAATGTGTTGTAGAAAAGATATAGAGTTTATTTCATCAGCTTGTGCTTAACTCTTTACCACACGAGAAAATTTTAGACCGGTCCAAATTCAAAGCATTTGCAGACGACAAAATAAATGCGACTGAAAAATTGAAATTTGGTTTGGGAAGGGTAGAAAACACTGTGGAAAAAGGAGAAAATGCTGGTTACCAGCATTTTCTCCTTTTCCCACAGTGTTTTCTAAAGGCTTCATTCTGAGGGGCGTCAAAAGTAGGGAATGTGTGGTAATGGGTTAATTAACAGTGGCCGGGTTACTAGGTTGGTGTTGAAGCCCTATAGACGACAAAATAAATGTGACTGAAAAATTGAAATTTGGTTTGGGAAGGGTAGAAAACACTGTGGGAAAAGGAGAAAATGCTGGTTACCAGCATTTTATCCTTTTCCTACAGTGTTTTCAAAAGGCTTCTTTCTCAGGGGCATCAAAAGTAGGGATTGTGTGGTAATGGGTTAATATGGATAAATATTCGCCGAAAAAGGGAAAGGTATGCGAAAATAACGAGTGTCGTAAGGCACGAGTTATTTTTGCGGACTTTTCCCTTTTGAGGCAAATATTTCTCCATATTAGCCACAAGCTGATGAGATAAATCATATATTATATTTCATCTGATTACTTTGTCAACGAATGCCACTTTTAAAACTACTGATCTCAAGTCAATAAACAAGATTTTCTGTAGGAGGAAATTATTCACTGTGACGGGGAAATAATTCCCCAAGCTTATATTACGTGATTTCTTTACCATAAAATTTCTAAAAATAGACACATGAAATATAATATATCAATGTTATAAATAGAAAAAATACGAACATTTTGTGTTTTGAGTAAAGAAGGCGAGAAATGATTTCCCCAGTGAGGTGATTTTGAACTTTCTTCGGTGGTAGAGGTCATGTTAGGTGGGACTGCTTATGTGAAAACGGTGTGGGTACATTAGTCACAAACAGCAAGAACATTGAAGGGCGACATCTATATTCAGACTCTAGACAATTATTTATAGCTACAGTTGTAACCTAGATATTAGAAAATGGACCCTGGATTTTTTACAGAGAAAATGTACCCCAGCATATGTCTTCAACTGTCTTGAGCCTCAAATATATGGCAGGCACAAACCCCTACAGAGTTAATGTCTCAATAACAAAATTATCACGATATTTAAGAAACTGACAAGGAAAAAGACCGATTGAATTTAATCTCAATTAGACCTTTTAAACATTTTAAATGAAACTAGAGCCTCCATAATTGTATACCATATTAAAAAACAAAGAAAAACTTTTTAACAATATTCGAAAACGAAAAATGAAATCAGAAAGGCTAAGAGCAATACAACATAGTCTAAATATGAATATATACGAGGATGTATTTCATGCTTTCCAGTAGGATATCGAGAAATATCGCTGAAATATTTTTCGATATTTCATGGTAACGACCGGTGAAAATACCAAGTTTTATATTGTAACTCTTCAATTCATGGCGGAAACAGTTGTTCCCGCATACTAGTTACCTAGGTAAAATGCATGTACCTCGCAACCAGATGGATATATACGACGTCATTTACCTAACATTCCTCACGTTTGACGAAATAATGTATTGCGTTGCTATGCGTAGAGGTTACGCCACGGAGAATAACCGATAAGAATTGTACTCGATTTTGATTAAGTGCCCATCAGAAAGATTTAAAAGCATGAAATAAATAGCATATTTGTTTTTTTTAGTTCGAAATTTATTTCACCTCCTGAAAATAGACTTTGATTTTTCACCGTAAAAATCAAATATCTTCTATTTCTTTCCGTTTGTTTCTTTTTGTCGATACCCTTGACTGGTAGTTGAGAAAACGTCATGATAATACGTTGACGTAGGGATCTCAATACTGGCAACTTAGTGTATATCTTACCTTTCATAAATACAGGTGATTCATGACAAACACTTACAGTATGTGATAAAAAAGATCCGACATTCATTGGGTTTCGAGATATAGATTTTTTCAAACTCGTTAAGTACTAATGCCATTAAGCCCGACAAGGGTTCGTTTTTTGATATTTTTTTCAGTCATGATAGGTAATATTCATATCTATGTTGGAAAGCCGCCGTTGGCCTAGAAAGAATGTTGCAAGTAGTGCTGGCGGGGAAAAACCCCTCCAGGGAGGCTCTGGGTAGGTTCACTATAGTGGCCACGATATTACTGATATAATGTTGAAAACAGCATCTAACATCAAACAAACAGTAGATTTCAAACATTCAGGAAAAACAAAAATAAAAATCATGATTTCAAAAAGGAATACATCTTCTGATAGGTTAGACCAAATGTTCAACCAACGAGAAATCGTTTACTTATTTATTTATTTATTTAATTTTTTTTTATTCATTGTTTATTTTTGATTTTCCTGAGTGTTTGAAACGTGGTTCATATCATGGAAGGAATTTCTGAAAAGGGAAAGCTCTCTGTATGAGAAAAGGAAAAAATACTGGTAATGAGCATTTTCTCCTTTTTTTTCCCACATGTTTTAGTCATGTCCTCCAAAGGGATCTTAAAACCCGCGATAATTTCATAAAGAGTAAAGCCCGCAGGGTAAATTAATCAATCTGAAATAAATTATGAAAATAAATAGATACATAACAAATACAAAAATAAATATACATGTATAAATATATAAAGGAATTTAAAACAAAAAAGAAAACATCTAATTCCTATAGTGCTTCTTTAGGCGAGAATGTTGTAGAAAAGAATTTTACGACGGAAACCACATACCTCGGCTTTCAGTAACTACTTGTGAATGATCCACGAATAGGCTACGTCTTTAAACTGATTAAATTTGCAACATCAGCACATTGGCACGGCTTGCGGCAAACCCCTTTAGAAGTCATCCCTGCATCATCGTAATGAAACTTTTCTCTTTTTTTTGTTATTTTCCTACTTTGATTTAAGAAAGCCTCACATCAAAGTGTTTGAAATATCTCAAATTTTACATTGATGCTTTTAAAATCGTATGCTGCAAAGTCGTTTCAGATATTACATATCTAATCTTTAACCGGCACTCATGCAAACAGCACAGACAAAGACTAGGCTGCATCGAACCTGCAACTTAATAGGTCTATGATCAACTTTTTCTGCTATTGACGGGCAAAATGTCCATTTATTTCAAAAGGAATAATATATAATATCTTCACATAACTTATTCCATTGAGCAGCAAAGAGTTAAAATGAACATATTAGAATCACCCGCGCTCATTCAGTCACAGTGAGTAAATGACATGAGAGGATATTGGTTGACAAGAATCGGCGTATTTCATTGAATACTTCTCTTGTATAACTGGCTTTTTCGACAAATTGGTTTTTTATAAGTTGTTACAATAATCGTATTGTAGAACCATATAAAAACATGTATTTGCGAAAACGACGAAGAGAGTTCCATAATTGAATTTGTCTCGGTTTAAAAATGCTACATTTTGAGTCGCCGCTCAATCCACACCCAGGGAACTAGCCCAAAATTTCTCAGCGAAGTTAGACTAAAGACATAATACAGTCTGCGGATGTAATCAAAAATAGCACTTAACTGCGTCGTTTTCCGGCAGTTTGATCCCTAATTTCCCAAAGCCCTAGTTTTTGCACTTATTTGGTCCAAAACTATAGAAGAATATTTGAAAGTGGACAACAAAGGTAATCAAAGGACTGATAGTCCTGAGAGCCGCCTGGCGGGTAATGGGTTAGAAGTTTTCACCCTTTTTTGTTCAAATCTATTAAAAGCACTCAAGATACAAAATAACTTAACCATAAAACAGTATTATATGCAAGCATATTTCTGAGTTGTCATCCTAAAATTCAAAATATCCGTATTAAAATTTACATTTAAAAAAAATGTGGTAGAAATTAAAATTTAGGCACCAGGACCAGCTTTAAAAAGTTCAAAGTTTTTTACTCACATAACAGAATAGCAAAAATTGCTGAATATAAACCTTTATCAATTATAGAATCTATCCCTATGTCTGTTCAGACTTCATAAATAAGATTTAAAAAAATGCTTGTTCCTAAAAAGCAGGGATGCCAACTTGAGATTCATGATCAAAGAAATTCGCCTCAGACAGACATAACCAATGCACTTAACCAATTACCACTCATCCCTACTTTTGACGCCCCTGAGAAAGAAGCCTTATGAAAACACTGTTGGAAAAGGAGAAAATGCTGGTAACCAGCATTTTCTCCTTTTCCCACAGTGATTTCTACCCTTTCCAGAATAAATATCTATTTTTCAGTCACCTTTAATTAGTCGTCTGCAAATGCTTTCAATCTGGACCAGTCCAAAATTTTCTCGTGTGGTAATGAGTTAAACAGATAGCAACAGTTTTTGAATCAAAGTACTGAAAGTACAGTTTGAAGCCGAGTTTAGAATATAGGCATAACATGTTGTGATACATTTTCCTGTAGTTTAATGGTCTCTCCTGATACAGCAAAGTGTATGGGGTTGTGCAGTGTTCCCTTGCGATGGAGACCAGTTGATTATCCCGGATTTTAACCCCTTTTCCAAACGGCAAATTTTGGACCAGGCCAAATTCAAAGCATTTTGCAGATGACAAATTAACAGTTGCTAAAAAGATTATTTTTCTATATGATAGGGTAGAAAACATTGTGGGAAAAGGAGAAAATGCTGGTTACCAGCATTTTCTCCTTTTCCCACTATGGTTTCAAAAGGCTTCTATTCCAGACCCGTAAGAACCAGGGATTGTTTTGGAAAGGATTAACAAACTTGGAGAAGGAGGCTTGTGCAAATATGTTGAAAAAAAAAAAAAAAAAAAACTGAAAGGACTTTTCCGAAACTCCTTGCCACTTTATTTGAAGGAAGTATCTTAAGTGATAGCAAAGAGTTTTGATTTGCCGTTATCCGATATATTTTTTCGTTGTATAGAAACTTGGATCTATCCCTCTATTACCCCAATAATGAGTGTAAAAGGTCTTTAGAAAGAAAGCTTGTGAACTTTTGATCTGAAAAGGAGATTTTGGTCCTGACATTTTCTCCTTTTCCTAAAACGTCTTCCATCCTATCTCAGACAGGTTCCATCAATGTGCCAGATCTAAGTTGCTACCTGAAAATGCATTCAGTTTTGGCAAGTCTGAAATTTATCCTTCGTGTACAGAGTTAAGAAAATTTCTCTTCTCCCTTTCAAATTAAAGATTTTAAATGGCATCTTTCTCAGTTTTATTAAAAGAGTACTTGATATGGTATGATAAAGGATTAAAGAATAGATTTTGCTTGAAAATGCAATCAATTTTGATAGGTCTAAAGCTGTAAGTTTGTAATGAGATGATTAATTTCTTGAAAATCTTTATCTTTTTATTCCATAGACAATTTTATTGAGAGAGCAAAGAGTTTCTAGAAAGGTGCCGTTTGGATTATAGAAACTGAGATTCAGCCTTTTAGATACTGACTTTTAACAATGTTGAAGAAGGGCTTTTGAAAGTGTTGTAGAAAAAGTAGCAAATAGTGATAATTAACATTTTTTTACTTTCCCACAGTGTTTTCCATCTTAGTATTCCTTTACAAAACCCTTCAGAAAATAACAACAACAACAACAACAAAAAAAAATAGGGTCGTCCACATTAAAGCAATTAGCAGATGACAAGAGCAGCTGATGATGTGCCGTTTGGCTGAGAAAAAATACAAAACATAGTGGTAAAGTGAGAAAACTCCGGTTATTAGCATTGTCTCCTTTTCCAAAGTATTTCGATTTTTTTTCTTTGAGGTTGTCAAAATTTGTCTTTCGGTTAAAAGTATTTTTTCTTGAAATTCTTAACCATTTTATCTGTAAATGTATTTTATCAAGATTGAAAAAGAATTTCAAAACAAACGACTTTCAATATTCAAAACAGAGATTTAAGTTTTAGATTACAATATATTTGCTGAGATTTAATCTCCGTAAAGAATGAGGCTTTGTTGGAAAAAAGAAAGGGTATTTTGAAACCTTATGTGATTCCTTTAAATGTGTTTATGCTTATGAATGTTGTTTTCTTTTTAACATAAAACATATTTTTATAATAATGGATAAATACATGTATATCAAGGTATCTAAATCTATTGTCGTTAATAGCGACTTTATCTTAAAAAAAAAAAAAAAAAAAAAAAAATAAATAAAAAATAAATAAGAAAGACATGGTTTTATCATTAAGCATTTGATTGACTTCGCTGTGTATTATCCTTCATCATTGGTTTTCATCAATTAAGGCAAATTTAAAATAAAGCACAAATTAAAAAATCATCGACATCAAGTTGGTGAATACGTAATTTCTATTAATTTGTACAAAGATTGAAGATAAAAGTGCTAAAAAAATCATGGGTACATTTTGACTACATACAAGTATTGAGTACGTTTTGACTCCACTTGGGTACGTTTTGACTTGGGTACGTTTTGGTTTGGGTACGTTTTTACTGTAAAACCAAATTCAGGGTGGTCCAAATTAGCGACGAAGTTTATTCTTTACAGGGTGGAAACATCGTGATAAAAGGAAAAAATGCAGGTTTCGAGCAATTTCCCCTCATTCTCGATGTTTTCACATGCCTGCTTTTTCAGAGTCGTTACAAGTGGGTGGTAAAGGATTAAATATTTATGAATAGATCTACTTGCTGAACGTTACGCACGGTGACGTTCAAAAGAAGTTACAACGTTTTGCGTGATAAAACGGTTACAGATCATGTTAATTCAGAAATAATCTTCTTCCTATCGTGGTATATCGTTCAATAAACCACAGTTGTGAGTTATGAGGCACAATAAATAATCCACGAGGGCGATAGCCCGAGTGGTTTATTCATTGCGCCTCATAACTCACAACGTGGTTTATTGAACGATATACCACGATAGAAAGAAGATTATTTCGATTCTAACTTGGTCAATTCTTAATTACAGGAAAACAAGTTCAAACTTAAGAGTAAAGACGCGGATAAAGATTATGTTCCATTGAATAACCCACTCAGTGAATGACGTCACTCGATAAAAAATTACGTCACTCAGCGTGAATTGTCGCAGATTTTACCACGCTTTCCTTGCACTGTGTTTATAGAGTGGAATTCGCGTGTCATGTTAGAATGTCATTTTTGACGTAGTAAAGTCCGATAATACTCCTATATAAGGAAAGAAACGATAAGACTGGAACCTAGACTATCCCCTGCTCTACATCGGCACGTTATGCTGCCCAGAATTACTTCGAAACGACACATACATGTAAGTGTGATATCAACTGGTTTACCTTTTTCTTTTTACGGGTCTCCGGAATACATGGATCCGTGGAAATCTACCCAATGTGCAGCCTCGTGGTCTGCTTTTTCGGCTCACAAATAAACGACTGTTACCGTTGGAGGGATGCAATAGTTTTTTGTTTCTTTTTTTTTTCTAATCTATTTTGTGTTTTAACCCATCACCACACAATCCCTACTTTTGACGCCCCTGAGAGAGAAGCCTTTAGAAAACATTGTGGGAAAAGGAGAAAATGCTGGAAACCAGCATTTTCTCCTTTTCCCACAATGTTTTCTACCCTTTACAAAACAAATTTCAAAATTGCAGTCACTTTTATTTTGTTGTCTGCAAATGCTTTCAATTTGGACCAGTCTAAAATATTGTCGTTTGGTAGTGGGTTAAACGTTTGAATTTAAGAAAAAAAAGTTTGAAGTATGTGCTTTGCGAACGTGTACCGACGACGTGAGATCACGCAGAAACTGCAGAATTATGATAATTAATGAAAATGGGGTATCTGCAAGGATTTCTGATAAGCGCTATATTACACCATGGATTAATTACTGCACCCCTAGAAAGATACAAACTGTTTGAAAGTGGACAACAAGGGTAAAAAGAAAACTACATGGTATACTAATAAAAAGGAAATACGTTTACTTGAATATCTAACTTTGTTCAATAACCTATGCACATACAGAAAGTGGCACTTGTCAGCAATGTATCAAATTGACGTTAATCGTAACCCTTAGTGCATAAACTATATTGAATGTGTAGATATAGATCAGAGTGCAAATAACATGCAGTTTACTCTTGGAATGGAACTATCTACTGCTTACTGCTTTTTCGTCCTCGGGCTTGTTCGCCCAGGCTTGTTCGTCCCACCTGAGTTGTAGCGGATCCAGGCTTGTTCGTCCCAAGTTATGTATCTGCCAACCAAAGGTGTTATTTAGAAAAGGTGTTAATTGCGGATTATCGCCTTCCATTCTACACAACCGAATTTTATATAACTGTTCAAAAAGGATCCTCATCACGTTTATTGAAGAAACCAAAGTAAAAAAAAATATCAGTGGCGTCATTCCCATCGTTACGTTTAGATGAGAAACTATTAAAGTAAAAAAAAATGTCAACGAAGTCATCCCCATGATGGCATTTAGGAAAGAAATTAAATGAAAAAACACAAACACTATATAGATACATGTACATGTATATGGATTTTCATTTTATATTGTGGCATGGGGCGGTGCGGAGACATTGTGTGTTCAAGTTTTGAATCATTAATAAAGTTTCTGTTCTATTTAAGATACGACTTCGAGAGAGAAAACGGAGCATAAATAAGTTTATTCAAAGTACTTTTATGCGTAAATAACAATTCATTTTAGAGAGCATATAGCAATTTTGGTCAAATAAGATGGAAAAGTTTTTGTGGGAAGAACAAGCCCTGGCGAGTAAGCCTGGGGACGAACAAGCCCAAGGACGAACAAGCCCAAGGACGAACCGGTCTTTTTTTTTTGGGGGGGGGGGATGAACAAGCCAGGAACCATGCATATTGATATATATTTCTCGCTACATGTTTCCTCACTTAAAGTTGAGTTTAGTTATTAAAAAATTAAGCCGAAATCTATTCTTTACCGGTGACAGTTCAGCTAAAAAGGCAACTTATATTAATTAGATAAACTTTATACATAGTCGTATTTAAAAGTGGATTGGCACATCTGCCATTTCAAAGGATGTGGCGGTAAACTGTCAACCGATAAGAAGTGTGTTTGATTGCAAACCAATTTGGCGCTCTAATAAACTTGACCATAGGTTGCCCTCAGGAAATCACAAGATAAACTATCGCCTCTGTTATTAACAAGCTTCTTAATGGTCAGCCCACTAAACACATTTCAAGTCATATGACAACCCCTTTCCCCTTAACTTGAACTTGCATTTTTTTCAAAGTCACACCACCGTCATTTTTTCCACAAACTTACACTTCTCTGTAGAATAAGACTAACTATATTTCTTTTTCGAAATGCTTGTAATTCACTGTTATTTCAATGGGTGTGATTTTGAGATGACTTTACTAGTCCTACGAAAACAATAATTATGTTTAATTCTTTTATTCTGTGGCAAAACAGATGGGGTTGTTTTATTCTTTCGTGTTGAAGTTCAAACAAACAAGTAGATCTGTTACGATGTTTGTTTGTGGTAACAAGATTTTTCTCTTTTTCTCACAATTTTTTCTACCCTGCTGGAAACAAATTTCAATTTTAGTGTTTTGTTTATTTTGTTGTCTGCTAGTGCTTTAAATATGGACCAGTCTGTAACTGTGTCGTTTGGTAAAGGGTTTAACCCTTTACCCCATAAGGCATTTCTATGGTGTCTCTAATTAACCCTAAATAACAGTAAGGATGAAGCAGTTTCTTATGTGTATATGACACCTTTTGATAGCATAGAAAATTTTGTGACAAAAGGTGAAATTGCTCGTCACGAGCAATTTCACCTTTTGCCACAATATTTTCCAAAGGCTCCTACAAGCAGTGCGTAGAAATGAGTATCTATGGAGTAAAAGGTTAACATCGCTTTCGCTTTAGCTGACTACATCCAGTATTTATTTCGCTTTTCGTGATCTTGTCCATTGTGAGTTTTCGTATGTATTATGTTTCGATGTTTTTTTAACCCTTCACGATTTTTTTTCCCTATATTCTGTAACATTTATAAGCTTTCGATTTTTCGATTTATAATACAATCATGTACATGTAATGTATTAATAATGTGTTAGTATGTATCGTTTTTTTTCCCCATTCTGTCTATTTTTTATTACAAAAATATCAGTATTATTACCATTATTATTATCATTATTATTATCATTATGTGAAATGTAAATGTCTAGCATATTCACCCTTCGAATCTGTTACCTGCTTTTATCCCCTTTCATTTATATGGGTGATGAATAACAAGTGACACTACAGCATATATCTTGCAATGTTTTTTCAGCTTTGTCGAAATTTAAAAAAAAAAAAAAACATGCGTTTATTCTCTGATGCTATTTCTTCTTTCCGAGACAGGTCTAAAATTAATGCAATCAGTAAGAAAGATTTGTTTCAATATTCGAATACCAATAACGTTTTCGGTGTGCATAGATCAAGATGAACTACACTAAGCGGTTTGTTGATCTTGATCTATATAGACTGATCATTGTGACAAAAGCACATTACTGCACCAAAGCGTGATTTCCGCAAATGTAATGTAATTGTGTCTTATTTATTCAATGTCAGCTATTGTTACATGTATGTACATGATATTCATATATTTGTATTAGCTTTGTAATGACGATGAACTTAGTTCAAGTCATTGGAAAAAAAAAATTGTACTGTTCTGTTCTGTTCTGTTCTGATGTTTGTGACCCCGTAAATCGCCTTTTTTCATATCTTTGTGTAAATTAGTTCAAGCACCATTAAATTTCTGTCCAAGAATTCATCATCAGAAGTTGGCCTATGATAGAAATATTTTTTTCCGGAATTTTAAGAGAAACACTGATGACAGCACGATTTAAGTAACCAATCTGCTGTACTATATATGTTTTAACTGTGGCTGTTTGGGAGCCCTTAGCAACAGTAACTAAGGTAGTCGGTTTATCTTATCACTATAGATCCATGTATCAAAACTGGGCCATACCTACGCGTAACAGTAACGTAGTCATTAATCATAATGCTAAGCACAACTTTGATAGACGAAAAAAATACATTTGTTTTTGAAAGAGAATTCAAAGGAATTTATTTTATTGAAATTTTACTTCTCATATAGACAGAATAATGTTCTCAACAGAGAAAATATGTCATTCAAAAAAGCTATCCGACTGGTTAGTTCATATACGATCCCTCCGTTTAGTTATTTGTGCGTAGTGGAGTGGAAATACATGTAGGTCCGAATGATATCATTTTAGTAGCTTTCGATTGGCTTATTACAGCTACAGTTTATTTGTTGCTGCAGGAACACCATTGTCACAATCAACAGATCCAAAGTGTTTGCATTTGTCAAAAACAATGCTTTTTAAGACTTCGATTTCATTCCTTTTAGAAAATTTAGGTTTCTTCTTGCTGTTCTGATTCAATTTACAATGGTCTCGACATTATGTTGTACTAATGTACTCGAGAAGTATCGAGCCATTTGAAAGGCAATTGGATAATGTTGTTCAGTGGCATTTGCAGCAAACTGCCGACCGCTGACATATGAAGGCGAGAATGAAAATCTCGCCTCCCAAATATTATGAGATAACCATATAGGCAGAATACGTTACTTTTGTGGTGTCATGGCTAGGGAAGATTTGCGTGCGCGTGCGTGGGTGTGTGTTGGGGGTGGTGGTATGTGTGTGTGTGTTCTTCCATTTCAGCAGCAACTAAAGATATGATGTCACAAATATGGACAAATGAGGATACAAATACCTGACTGAGTGGAAAACATTGTGGGAAAAGGAGAAATTGCTCGTTACGAGCAATTTCTCCTTTTCTCACAATGTTTTCAAAAGCTGTCTGTTGGTGATGCGTCAAAATGAGTATCTATGAAGTAAAGGGTTAACATACGACTTGATTATTGTTTGCAGCTTTTTTGTACAATGCGTTTGAAACTATCTATATTCCCCTTCCCTCACATTGTTTCTTATTAAAAAAAAAAAAAAAAAAACGAATTGTAAAGTGTCGTCGATAAACTGTGTCGAAACAATTTGTCCGAAACATTGTCTGTGGTCAACCTTTGCTCGACCGATAACTTTGTTCCAGACGACAGAATTATTGATTTTTCAAAATAATTGCAGACCACAAATTAAATATGGCTCCAAAATTGCAAGCTGTCTTTGGGGGAAATGGAAATCTTTGTAGTTAAAGAAGGAGAAGTATGCTTTTGCCTGCATTTTCTCCTTTGACCACACTGGTTTCAAAGGCATATTTTCAAGAATTCGGAGCTGTTTGGTAAATAGTAAAGGTATACGATGTCAATATGTTTGCCGTAATGAGGATTAAGCTGCACTTTAACACGACTGTGTTTCTGTCAAAGCTGATTGACAGGTCTCATCAAGCAACCAAAGTCCAGCACAGCACGCCTGGTGTAATAAAACAAGAGGACCATGATGGTCCCATATCGCTCACCTGACTACTAAGCAGTAAAGGTCGACAATGAAGATAAATACCAAATATCGAGTTCAATGATATTTATATAACATGCATGTTTGTACATTTACCATGCTCAAAAACCAGACTTTTTTATATTTTTTTTTGCGCAACGATGAATATCTATTAAAATAATGTATATTTTCCCCGTAATTTTTCCATTCAACGGACTATCAAAGAAGGCGCTTTGAAAAAATCCAGTATCAGCTGAATTTGTAACTGTTTATGCCTTTTTCAATTACAAAATTTTCAGAAACGAGCACGGTGACCCATATGTTGTTTACTGTTATCTCCTATAGACATGAGGAGCTTTGTATGTTCAAAGTTTTAAACAAATCTGTTTATTAGAATTATTTGTAATATACGACGTTCTAAGGGCAACAACCTACGTCACAGGAAGTGATATCGGACCTGCGCATTTTCATAACTTATGTCCGCCATATTGAAAAGTAAGTACGATATGAAGATAGAATGAGGCTAGCTTGGGTGGATACAAACGGACAACAAAGACTCTCATGTATTTATCAAAGACATTAGATGAATACATTTAATATTCTGATGTTTTAGACAGGAAGCAGATGTCTATATGCACAAACACTTTGACCAAATATAAAAAAGTGATTGGGTTTTAATAGTTGGTCGAAGTCTATTCCATTATTATAAGTATTTAACAAAAGCTTTGACAAAAAACAAAGTCCCTAGGCATTGTACGCTTTGGAGGTCTAAAGACTTTTTCAGATCATTTAAAGGAACGATTACAAAAAAAAAAAACAGTCTTACCAAATACGCACACTGACACTCACTGGTCCGATACCACTACCTGTGACGTCACACTGACATACGTTGTGAGGGGTGACGTTAATTCATTTAAAAAAATAAGTTTTTAGAAAAAAATGACGTCAGTTTTATATAATTAGTAATAGTTACACGCCAAGAAGTCAAAATTAAACGATTTAAACAGCCAAAAGGAGGGAGCGTAGCGACCGACTGTGGCTGTTTAAATCGTTTAATTTTGAACTTCTAAGCGTTTAACTGACTTTACAGTTTGCCCTACTTTCTAAACCAATGGAAACGCCGGATTTCGTTCAAAACTGCTCGATTTAATTCCATACAGACTCAATATGTTGCAATATGTGACCACTTAATAATTAAATGGTTGATTTATATACAGTTGTATCCCGGTTAACGAAAAGCTCCGCCCACAGTATTTTAGCTGGTCTTTGTAGAGTAAATACCAATCTAATGCATACACTATAGTAAAAGGGGTGGGGACTATTCTAACTAATTGCATCATCACCAAAAAAGTGACGTAATTTCCACGTGAATATCGGGACTTAACAACTCGTACTTGACCACGTGGTATTTAACCCTTTACCAAATAACCTCTGGTTTTAACGACCCTGGTAACACGGCGGGGAATCACGTGATACAACAACAACAATGACCGTTATCTGAAAAAATTCCCCGACTTCGGATAAGAAAATTTTCAATAATTCCGTTAATACATGACCGATTGGAATTTGGTTTGAAGCAGAGAAGGCGGAAGGACTCCGGGGATTTGCTTGATGTGTTAGATTTTTCAAACAATACCTGATAAAAAAGTTATTGACGAGCAAACAAATCTTTTACCCTGGATAATTTGTTTGCTCGTCAATAACTTTTTTATCAGGTGTTTTTTTAAAAAAATCTAACACATCAAACAAATCCCCGGAGTCCTTCCGCCTTCTCTGCTTCAAACCAAATTCCAATCGGTCACGTATTAACGGAATTATTGAAGATTTTTTTACCTGAAGTTGGGGATTTTTTTCAAATAACGGTCATTGTTGTTGTTGTTGTGTCACGTGATTCCCCGCCGTGGGTAAGAAAGTCTTTACCAGGCTGGGAATTTTGGCTTGGATCCAATTTTAAAACCGTTTGCAGACAACAACCTGGTACTTGCTCAAATTAGAGGATTTCTCTGTGGAAAGAAAAAAAGAAACATACCAGGAAAGGAGAAAATGCTCCTTACAAGTAATTTCTCCTCTACCCGCAATGTTTTCACGCGCCTTCTGCCTCAAGGCAGTGAAAAAGAGGGCTTATCTGGTATGGGTTAAAAATGAAACAGATCATGGGCAGTGAGCCACTTTAGAGGGACATGTACACAGTTGTGTTAGCGAGACGTCGCCTGTGTCGGGGAAAAAAAAATATTTTTTTATAAAATTTCTCGTCGTAAACCGGCTCAAACATGGCGGGGAATCACGTGACACAACGACAACAACAATGACCGACATTTGAAAAAAATTCCCCAACTTCAGGTAAGAAAATCTTCAATAATTCCGTTAATACGTGACCGACTGGAATTTGGTTTGAAGCAGAGAAGGCGGAAGGATTCCGGGGATTTGCTTGATGTGTTAGAATTTTTAAACAACACCTGATAAAAAAGTTATTGACGAGCAAACAAATTATCCAGGGTAAAAAATTTGTTTGCTCGTCAATAACTTTTTTATCGGGTGTTGTTTAAAAAATCTAACACATCAAGCAAATCCCTGGAGTCCTTCCGCCTTCTCTGCTTCGAACCAAATTCCAATTGGTCATGCATAAACGGAATTATTGAAGATTTTCTTACCTGAAGTCGAGGAATTTTTTCAAATATCGGTCATTGTTGTTGTTGTTGTGTCACGTGATTCCCCGCCGTGTCAAAGCATGCACCCATTGCTGAATCTGTCGCTTCAAAATGCATGAAATTCGGCCGATTCCGTACCTACATCTAACCTCGTCCGTATAACGGTCGTTTACATTTGAACTGCGAGTCACGTGGTCTTATACATGGCAGGCCAATGTGATTCGTTTAGCAACGACATAAACGACCTCGATGAAGTTATTCACATCTGTCTATCTGTCGGTTAAAACTTCAATCGGAATCGATAAAAAAATTTATGTAGATCTACGAATTGTTTGTCGCCTGAAATATGGTTCGAAAGATTTCGATAGAAAATTAAAACCCAAGTTTTCTTTTGGAAGAGGAGCCTGACAATTTTCAGAACGGTATACCGGCGTATTTCCGGATGTACTGATCTGCTGCATATCAATCCACTAGATACAGACGAGGGATATGATGGCTACCATCACCCGTGATATGCCGAATGAGCCTGACTGCAGACAATTGTCCTGAAACTAGTTCAAGGACAACCTGACTAACAGTTTTAACGACGTACGACTGAAAACGCACGTACGTACAACCGTCAATCAAAAGAGTCGTGTCAAACCGAGCTTTCTGTCGTTCTTGTATGGCTCTTTCCACCCATCCTTAGCTGTCAGTCAATTAGAAAGTAGGGCAAACTGTAAGTTAGTTATTGATCATATATTTCATTTGTATGAAACTAAATCGTCGGTCGGCTTCGCCTCCCTCCGATTTAATTTCGTACAAATGAAATATATGATCAATAACTTATACTAGTCTTTTTCCGCCCACATTACATCATTGCTAAAATAATGTTCCATATACGGAATCCAATACTCTCAAAGAAAAGCCCTTTGACCCATATATGGAGTTAGCTGATTCGCTAAAGAAACGTCATCATTGCTAAAAAATGACGTAATTTCCACGTGAATATATGGGCTAAACCCCGTACACGACCACGTGGTATTTAACCCTTTACCAAACAATCCATTGGGAAGGAAGGTTATTTTGGGGAAAAAAGAAAATTTTGGTTATCAGCATTTTCTCCTTTTCCTACAATATTTTCTACCCTGTCAAAAAACTCAACTTCATTTGTTCCACTTTCAAAATTTGACATCTGCCAATGCTTTCAATTTGGAATGGTCTAAAATTTGTCATATGGGAAAGGGTTAAAGAATCTTCATTATCAGCTTCATTTCCAGTTCACACTTGACTATCGCCAGTGTTAAACAATGTCAAATATGGCAGACTTTGACCAAGATTTTGAGGAAGTAACGCCTAGACTCAGCCTATGAAAATTTCTACAGATTTAGACCTAGATCTACTAGGTCTACAGCAGTATTTTTTCTTAAAATTTCATCATATCGTCGATTTACTTCTTAAACCTCGTAACAACAGCTTGTTTCAAGCTTCAGGTGGTATGTTTAAGAGGACAACCGACCATATCTATAGATTGATCGGCTTTTATTACATAAATTGTATCTGTTTTGTACATTTTTTTTCAACGGCGTAACTTGTAGATCTACTTGGCATGTGCTAGACCTAATTTAAGTAACTGTTGAATATTAATTAGGGGGGGGGGTAGGGTTTAGTTACGCATGCGCAGTAAATTCAGATGAACACTAGATAAACTGCGACGTTTAAATCGATAAATGATCAAAATAAACCTGCGTTGGGTAGTTTATGGAAGATAGACGGTAAAAAATTTTCAAGTATGAGCGTTCTGATTAGTAGGACAAAGACTAATTTGTAATATACTTCGTTAATTCATTTTAAAAAGTATGTTTTAAGAAAAAAATGACGTCAGTTTTCTATAATAGCAGCTTTATTCATGGCATCACCCGTGAAATTTGCACTGATAGACGATTGTGAAAAAGGGGCTGAATGCATCTGCAAAAAGAATCGACCCAGGTTTGCCTGCGCAGTCCTCCCAGGCTGACCTGGGCCGAAACGTTTTGCTGTTGTTCGCTTTCTTCTGCAGGCAGTATACGTAAGGAATTGCTCGTTTGTTAACCCATTATCACACAATCCCTACTTTTGACGCCCCTGAGAAAGAAGCCTTTAGAAAACATTGTGGGAAAAGGAGAAAATGCTGAATTTTTGAGAGGACCATAGCCTATTTTTTTTTTTGAGGTATTGAAAAATTTGAAACAAAATTATTATTTTGCCAAGCAATTTTCAAAAGGTCACCTGTAAATGTCATTTCAAAATCTGACCATCAGTTTAAGAAAAGAAGAATTTTTAAGAATTTCTTCATTTCTGTATAGTGCAAGTAGCCCCAATTCACCAGTGCCATGTTTCTTGATGGATCAAAACTTAGCGAACAGATTTTTTGAAAGGGTATCAAGTAACATTTCTGTGAAATTATTTTACAATCCGACAAGCCGTTTCAGAGAAGAAGAATTTTCAATAATTTCTTCATGTCTGTATAGTGCAAGTAACTCCCATTCACCAGAGCCATGTTTCTGGACAGATCAGAATTTCGCGAACAACTTTTGAAAAGGGTCACCCAAAGAACATTGCTGTGAAATTATTTCAAAATTTGACCAGTGGTTTCGGGGAAGAAAAATTTTCAAGAATTTCTTCATTTCCATATACATGTAGTGCGAGAAGCCCCCATTCACCAGAGCCATGTTTCTAGACAAATCAAAATTTTGCGAACATTTTGAAAAGGGTCACCCATGGAACATCTCTGTGATGTTTTTTTTTTTTTTTTAAAATCCGTCGAGCAGTTTCAGAGAAGAAGAATTTTTAAGAATTTCTTCATTTCTGTATGGTGTAAGTAGCCCCCATTCACCAGAGCCACGTTTGTTGACGTATCAAAATATCGCGAACAAGTTTTGAAAAGGGTCGCCCAAAGAACACCCCTATAAATTATTTCAAAATCTGACCAGCGGTTTCAGAGAAGAAGAATTTTAAGACTTTCTTCATTTCTCTATAGTGCAGGTAGCCCCCATTCACCAGAGCCATGTTTCTTGACGGGTCAAAATTTCGCGAACAATTTTTGAAAAGGTTCACCCTGTGAAATTATTTTAAAATCTGGCCAGCAGTTTCAGAGAAGAAGATTTTTAAAGAATTTCTTAAATAATTTCATTTGGTTGCCGGAATCAAATTCTGTGAACAGTTTTTGAAGAGGACCTCCTAAGGAACAATCCAGCCAAGTTTGGTCGAACTTGGCCCAGCGGTTTAGGAGGAGTCGATGTTTAAAGAATTGTTGACGACGCACGACGCTCGACGGACGACAGACGACGGACACCGGATGATCCTTAAAGCTCCCTTACATCACATTGTGCTCAGGTGAGCTAAAAAAAAAACAAACTTGAGATTTATTCGTAGTTTATGTTCAACAAAGAGACTCTAACACTCTGTCAATCGCAAATAAAAAAGAAAGTTGGCACTCTAGCATTTTGCTGCTGGGGCTGGTGGGAGGGCACCATTTTGGGCAAAATACAGTAAACCTACAAAGAAACATGGTGTGGTAAATAAACAAATTTACGAATAAGCATCATTCCTCATTAAAGTACAGTAAAGCTACAAAGAATTATCTGTACTTCTGGTACAAAAACTAATTTCTGCGTAGAATAATCTGTAAACAAAAACAGTCATGCTGTAGACAATATGTAATTTTAGCAAAATACAGTAAAGCTATTAGGTAAGATAAAAATTTAGCAAACTTTGATACAGTAAGTCTACAAAGAAATGCTATTTATTGCGTGATTCAGTAAATTAGAACCAAATCTCACGCCATCAGTAAAACTACGCAGAAATGTGAGATACCGTGGCAAACACGGAAGGTGTGGGTGATGGTTAAGGGAAAAGGCCGTTAGTAGCACTTGTACAGTATTTTCTCTATATACCACAATGTTTTCAAAAGCACTCTTTATACGGATAACAAAAAGCGGGATTGTTCGGTACGCAGTTTAATGACTAATTGTTTTGTGTTTTACGTCGCTTTTGACATGAATTCATTCATACCACAGCGACAGTTAGCTTATCAACGCGTATCCTAAGTTTTTACTAGAACTACACTAGAGCCCTGAACTGTCTTGCCGAGGGATACTCCCGCGAAAAGCCGAGTGCTTCAAGCGAGACTGGAATCCGGGGCCATGTTGAGAATCCTAAGCCTTCCTCTGGCCCACAAGGAACCCAGGTATCGGTTTAACCGTTTACTCCATAGAAACTCATTTCTACACATTGCTTGTAGGAGCCTTTGGAAAACATTGCGGCAAAAGGTGAAATTGCTCGTGACGAGCAATTTCACCTTTTGTCTCAATGTGTTCTATGCTATACACATAAGAATCAGCTTCATCCTTGCTGTTATTTAGGGTCAATTAGAAATACCATAGGAATGCCTTATGGAGTAAAGGGTAAAAACACTATCATAAAGTAAACTATCAACGAGCAATGTTCTGGCAAAAGTGGGCTGAATTAACCTACGTGATCAATGATACAAAGCACATAATTTTGGGTTCATAAACCCCATTTTCTCTGACAACCGACTGAATAACAAGATAAACTGCTCCTTTGACATGCAGAAAATTGACTATAAAATGTTTTGGCCCATGTCAGCCTGCGCGGGTTGCGCAGGCTGACATGGGTCGATACTTTTTGCGGACACATTAAATCTCCTAGTTACAAAGCATCAGAGCTCCAGATAGTGGGAGTGATTTTGATTTTTAACATAGAAAATATTGATTATCCTCCACTAAACCCTATGCTGTGGGTACTCATTAGAATCGTCTCATCGAGACGATTCTAATGAGCACCCACAACATAGGGTTTCAAAGAGGAATAATGGATTTAGAAAACCATCACTCTCTCTTATCAGGAGCTCTGAAGCATGACTCAAACATATTTTGGCATTACCGGCAAGAGAGCCCTGGAACCCAGCATTGTAATCACAAGCAACTTCGTTCTTCACATAGTCGTCTCGTCTGTCTTGATAGTTGTCACCGTTGTCTGGACCGCCAACCATTGCTCCTTTCAGAAGGTTAGGATTCGGACCTGGGTCTCCAATGCTGCAGGATGTTCGGTCTGTGCGACAAGAGCTGTAAAAATCGGACAGAGTGATGTCAAGCATTTAGCAAAGGTTTGAAGCATTCTATGAAGTATTTTTCTTTTGCTAATCCGACTGATAGTTTATCCGAATGTAACTTGTAAAATGGAAATATTTTGAATTTAATTTCGTCCTTTGAACAGACGTCCATGTGACTACTTAGTGGTAACTGCCGCATGATGGATCTCCGATTTGTTGGGCATGTATAGTTCGACGTCTTCTTAATTTATCCCCGGTTTGTATTATATAGTATTTTCCGCAGCCATTGCAAGTAATTACGTATGTGACATTCTGGACATCGCAGCTAATATTTGCATTAACTTTGCATACTTTACCTTTAATATAAAGTTATACGTAGATCCTTCTGGCATGTAAAGACAGAGGCTGCAATTCGATCTACCACATCTTTTTACTTTTTATATATATATGTTAAATAAATATATATATTAAAGGATAAAAAAAGAAAAACCCACAAGGTACTTGTCCTCGTCTAAAACCGGAAAGAACAAATGCGCTCACATGGAAAGCCTCCAAAAATATGAAATACATTCTCTATCTGTGGTCATTATATTATGCAATATTGCCGCCATTAGGGACAACATCTTGCATGAAGATACATGAGTGATTTTAGTTTGATTAAATAAGGATGAAACGTTTAGAAATTGCCTGAAAACTTCCTATAAGCGCGTAAAGATGTATCTGTAAGAAATAGTAAAGGAAGATTGTATTCCATCAAAGGTAAGACTTGCAAAGTACTTGTGGTGTGATTTGTTGTGTTTCAGTCTGAAAAGGCAAGTTATGTCGCTCAAATGACCAGGGCCTGTATTCACCAACCATTCTTAAGGACGTTCTCGGTCTTATTCTTCAAGATTTCCTGGCCATGAAAGTAACAGGACTTCTGATTGGCTAAACCAAATGGTTTAGCCAATCAGAGGTTCTGTTTCTTTCACACTGACAAAATTTTGAAGAATAAGACTAAGAATGTTCTCAAGAATGGTTGGTGAATACGGACCCAGGTTTATCAATTACTCGTTACCTTTTTGTTAGAAACGCCAGCATGAATTGAAGAAAAACTCGAGAAAATGTAGTTTCATAAATGAAACTGGAGCCAAATATATGCTAAAATTATAAAAGCAGATCACAGTGTTGTGTTCTTGCACACGTAACAAGTGATTTTGTTTTTCTTGTAGGATATGTGTCGAATCAAACAAATTTGTCCTATATTATAAAATTTCCGATGGTACAGTAATTAATGTCGATCATCCTTAATCTATATAACCGGTTTTCCCCAAAGCAACTTTATCAAATGAACATAAAATTTTACTGGCGAATACTTCAGAACTGAATCCAGAACATGCCATTAATCATAATTCTTTGACGGAGACAGAAAACAGGGGAAGAAGAAGAATATAGGGAGGAGAGACAGAGACAGAGTTACATGTACCTGCCCCTATGGTGTGCGTGTTCCGGGTATTTATTACCAAAGCCAACCTCATAACTCATATGGTACTTGTTGTCACCAAGAATATAATTGATCTGTGACATCGCCCATGTCTTGTATTTATCGGCATTGATGTTATCTGCTGCTGCCACCGTGGCAATGAATGCAGCATTTGCTAAACGATAATGTAAAAAAAGAAATCAAACCTTGCCTTAATAATCCCGCGTTTAAATGACCCTGGGTAAGAAGGTTTTAATAATCCCGCGTTTAAACGTCCTTGGGACAGAAGGTTTCTGTAAATATGGTGAGAAAAAGATTGGTAGGAACAAGCGTATTCTCCTTTTATTGCCACGGTGTTTTCCTTTAACTCTTTTCCAAACTAGTCTACATAATTTTACGCTAGTCCAAATTGAAAGCACTTGCAGGGGACATAATAAACATAACTCAAATATTGAAATTAGTTTCCATCAGGTTAGAAAACATTGTGGGAAAAGGAGAAAATGCTGGTCACCAGCATTTTCTCCTTTTCCCACAATGTTTTCAAAAGGCTTCTATCTAAGGGTCGTAAAAACCAGGGATTGTTTGGTAAAGAGTTAATTCTTTACTTTACAATAATATTTTGGACTCAACCAATCTGAAAGCATTTAGAGACAACAAATACGATATAACTGATAATGAGGATTTCTGTCTTTGAGAGGGTAGAAAACATTATGGAAATAGGTGAAAAAATGGTGCCCAGCATTTTCTTCTTTCCCCCAGATGTTTCCAATGACGTTCTTTGTTCAGGGTAGCTAAAACTTGGAACAGTGTGCTAACGAGTAAAAGAAAGTGTCTTAACCCTTTACTCCATAGATACTCATTTCTACGCATTGCTTGTAGGAGCCTTTGGAAAACATTGTGGCAAAAGGTGAAATTGCTCGTGACGAGCAATTTCACCTTTTGCCACAATATTTTCTACACTATCAAAAGGTGTCATATACACATAAGAAACGGCTTCATCCTTGTTGTTATTTAGGGTCAGTTAGAGATACCATAGAAATACCTTATGGGGTAAAGGGTTAATATCTGAGTCACATTTCAGCTGTTGTCTGCAAATGCATCGAAAATAGACAAGGTGAAATTATTGGCATCTAGCAAAATGTTGTAACTACATCTAGCTTGAATTATTCTACTGATTTTGATTTGTTGGACTCCAGGTTTGTATCCTTTAAGCTCTTGAAATCAAAATCCAAAATTTAAAGACCCTGACAATTAAGGTCATTGTAATGGTAAATCACATTTATCAAGTGCTTATCCTAAAATTTGATTCACAAATGAAATGAATTTAAAAGTAATAATATTACATGGAATTTGATAAATGAAAAGGAAATGAATCTATATAATTCATAAATTAAAATGAAACGAAATGAATTTAATGGTAATATATTAAAAAGAAAAAAAATAAACTAAATGAAAGAAAGATAAAGAAAAGAGTAATACGACATAAAAATAAACGCGCACCTGCATAACGGTTGGCTCCCCACTGATCACGATAAGCAAGGCCACACGGTGTTTGCTGCACGGTACCACCAGGCATGTAACTGTTGACGAAACTTTCCACGTCAGTCTTGAACGAGTTGTCCTTCGTGATTTCGTACAGCATCAGCTTAAATTGAGCAAAAGGACAAAATAACAATTATAGTAAATAAATGAATAAATATTCATTGAGATATACCTAGAAATTTTGATGTCAAAGATGTGAATCTTGAAAATACAACGTTAGACCGTAAACTGCGCTGCAGGGAGAGAACATCAAAGACATAGTTAACTTATTGTCATTGTTCATGCTGGCAGTGAGATTGCATGGTACAAAAAGGCAGAATTGATCAATACAACTAAAACGTTTCTTTTTTGTTTTTGAAGAATAAGCATTGTAATTTGTTTTAGCGGTCATCTGATTTGATAGGACCATAATAAAAGTATGAATTAAAACATACACTGAAAACGACATTCAAGGATTTTGAAGTGGCAGGATTTGGGTACAAGGCAAAAAATGTTTCGGTTAAGTTTCTGCTGCACACTGTATTTTATCCTAAGGCTCTAAGCCTGACTTAAGGACCTTTTGACGACAGTGTAGATCAAGATTAACCCGTTACCACACAGGAAAATTCAAGACATTTGCAGACGACAATTTTAAAGTGGCTCAAATGGTGCAATTTTGCCTTAATAGGGTAGAAAACTTTGTGGGAAAAGGAGAAAATGCTGGTTACCAGCATTTTCTCCTTTTCCCACAATGTTTTCTAAAGGCTTCTTTCTCGGGGTCGTCAAAGGTAGGGATTGTGTGGAAATGGGTTAAGCTGCATAGAACGTGTAGTTTGATCTAGGATATACACCGTCCGATTCAAAAAATATATTTTTCTCAAAAAAATTTAAAATAGCAATCTCTGTTCATTATTATTGTCGGCTTGAAAGCTTTATTCTTCTTTTTTGCAAACAAATAAAGTTTAATATGAAAAAAGGCACACTACACAATTACTTACATCAGCAGCAACCATGGTATCGTCCCAGGACAACGCCCAGCGTGTCCCTGCTTCGTGGAAAGACTTGGCGTCAGTAAGATAGGTGTCCTGTCCTGTAGCCATGTTAAGGAACGAGGCCGCCACAGCAAGATCGTCTTTGTCACTCGTAGAGCTTTAAAGATAGTTGTGTTTTAATGTTTTAAGTTTTAATGCATTTCCTCAACGAAAGGGGGGAGAGAGAGAGGGAGGGAGAGAGAGAGAGAGAGAGAGAGAGAGAGAGAGTGGTTGGTTGGTTGTATAGGGGTTTAACGCCATTTTAACAGCTATAGTCATATCAGGGCGGTCGGTGACGCACATGTGTTTCCTGGCTTCTAATACCAGTACTAACACTACTTTCTTTCCAAAGCCACCGACTACTTTTCTCACTTTCTTCAGCAGAGGTGAGAGGCGAAAATACGCCGGAAAGAAAGTTTGCCTCAACCAGGTATCGAACTCACAACAACCAGGTTATGAGTCCGACACGCTCACCACTGAGCCACCCGGGCGGGCGAGAGAGAGAGAGAGAGAGAGAGAGAGAGAGAGTGGGGGGGGGGAAGAGTGTGTGTGTCTGATTAATGGGTGTGTAACGCGAGTTTCTTTTGACCAGTCTTTCAAAGAATATTCTTCCCTGGCCTGCTTTCCTAAACTATCCATCGTCAAATTATGATCAGCAGTGAGAGAGAAATGAATCCTGTCGCAATAAATGTCGTTTCCTTGGAAAGAAATACGTCGAGCTGTGGAGAGAGAGAGAGAGAGAGAGAGAGAGAGAGAGAGAGAGCGAGCGAGAGCATACAACACACAGGTGTCGGAAAAGTGAAGTTGATAATTATCTAATTCTATCTTTTACCGATACCCTAGTTTTCGTAAGTGTCAATTACTGTTGAGGTACAATTAAAACTACGCACTTATAACACAGTGACTGCACACGGGCACATACATGCTTAAGTATGCAGGTAGGAGGAGTTGAACTTGTTTCTACAGCATGAAAAGTTTTAGTCAGTCATTCCAGGTGAATGACTATGAGAATAAGCAAAGTCTCTGCGCTTTACATGTAAAAATCTCGAAATTTGCGGCTCGTTTTATACTGTACTCCTTAGCTGTGGACGAGTCGATTGTCTAACCATTTACCTCACAAAATCGAATTTCAAGACTCAGGCTCTGGGCGACATGATTAACCACAGCCGTGAACAAGTTTCCAAGTCCCCTGCCACCTGACCGTGCAACGAATTTATTATACTGCAAAGTTTTACCCTTTCGAAGCGCGTTAAGCGAACATTTCCTGTATTATAATCTCATGAACCGAGTATGCTGACGAAATAGAAATTCCCTTCTGAGAGCCCCAATTCAATGAAAACTGACGTCACTGGAAACTGACGTCACTAAAACGTACAGTTTGGTGCATAAATGTGCAGTCTGGTGATCGATCGACGCCGCCATTTTGGATGTTGTGTTGCATGGGTAGTGATGTTTACAGGGCACTCAAAAGGGAAACTGGCTTTGCGTGGTTTGTGCCAGGGAACATGATATATATGTTCCCGGCATGTTAACCCATCAAATTTCTTTGCAGTATAATAAGATGACCTGTTCCATTCAAGCCATGTACAATAGTTACCCATAGAATGCTGCTGCTTGGTTCACACATTGACTGTATATTCCACGGTTACTTTTGGCAAAGCTGTATAAACTCTTCGCTGCAGTTAACAGTTGACTTGCATAGGTAGCATCTGTAAAATTGAACCACATTAACCCTTTCCCAAACGATAAATTTTAGACTCTTCCAAATTCGTGGAGTTTGCAGATCACAATTTCAAATTTTATAAAAATGCCAGATAGTTCTCTAAATGGGTAGAAATCACTATGGGAAAAGGAGAAATTGCTCGTTACGAGCAAATTCTCCTTTTCCCACAGTGTTTTCAAAAGACATGTACTGCAGACACTTAAAAACAAAGGGCTTGTTTGGGAAAGGGTTAAAAAAAAAGACAAGTGCCTTTGGATGCAATGTAAGAAATCGATACTGTAATAGATGCTGATGTTTGAAATTGAATTAAGTCGATTAAAGGTGGATATTTAGAATTTTTACATCGTACCAAATTAAAAACTATATATGTCACTGAAATTTATATGAAAAAATAATACAAATCATAAATAATTAAGACTCATAAAATTACCCCCCAAATTTTTTTTGATGGTGTTCCCCTAAAAGGCTACATAGCCTCTTCAGGTATTTTTAGATTTCGCGCCAAAAATCAATAAAGCATTGTGAGAATGTCAAGTGACTGGCACGTGACTAATAACGCTTAAATTCCATTACATAAGGAACGTGTAATGATTATTTTTCCAAAATGTCTTTTTTGGACGCTATTCTTGAAGCTTCATCTGTGTATTCCTGTACGTAAATGAGAGAATTAATCATCTAAAAATAGAACGTGTCTCCCGTTGGTGTCAACCTGGACCGTAGTTAATCTCTAATTTCTCGGGTTGTCGGATGTGTTTTCGACTACTGGGGTTTTATGAACGCCAATTAAAAGGCTTTGGGAATATAAGGATGATTTCTTTGTATTTTTGTAAAATTTTCGTTGCAAAATCTGAAGGGCCACCTTTAAGAACGACACATTGTAACTTATGAAAAACAATTGAAGTTATGTTATAGAAATTAAACTTATAGAACTAAAGACGAATTGATTCTAACCTCCACAAATGTCTTTAAATACCATGTATCCAGCAGCCAATGCTGACGCAGTGCTGGCAGCTACGTCACTTCCTTTACAACTCCGTGTAACTTTAAACGCTGGTCTGTTCATATGCATGTTTTCAGGTCGTCCCCAAAACGAGTGGTCTTGATTACCATCACCTACCTATAGATATCAAACCAAAAATTTTGCTCAAAATACAGGCTCTGGACTGGATACAAGTATGTTACACAGAATACGTGCGCTGTGCTTAATATCCTATACCATTATCACAACTCGTGCAATTCCGTACCTACATCTAACCTTGTCTGCAACACAGTTGTTTCCATGTGAACTGCCAATCACGTGATCTTAGTCATGGCGGCGCCATTGTAAGTCGTTTAGCAACGACATACATGTAAACAACCACGATGAAATGATATACATCTATCTATCTGTCGGTGAAAATTTCAATCGGAATTAATAACCACGTTAAAATATGAATCTGCGAATTGTTCATCAACTAAAATTTGGTTGGAAAGATTTCTTTTTTATAGAGATGAGCCTTACACTTTTTAGAACGGTGAACCGGCGTATTTCCGGCGATGGAATGTACCGTGTTGGTGCATATCAGGGTACCAGATAAAGCCGAGGGGTTTGATGGCTCCCATCACCAAAGGTTGGCTCGTTGGTTGTGTTGGGGTTTAACGCCACTTTAACAGCTAAGGTCATATCATGGCGGTCGGTGACGCACATGTGTTTCCTGGCTTTCTCACACCGGTACTAACACAACTTTCTTTCCAAAGCCACCGACTACTTTTCTCACATGCTTCAGCAGAGGTGAGAGGCGAAAATACGCCGGAAAGAAAGTTCGCCTCAACCGGGTATCGAACTCACAACCACCAGGTCATGAGTCCGACGCGCTCACCACTGAGCCACCCGGGCGGGCATCACCAAAGTTACATGTATGCAGAATGAAAAAAGTACATGTATAATTGGGCTTATTGCATTCTTTTAATATAGTATAAGTCGTGGAAAAATGTAGTTCTCAATGACATACCTGCACATATAGTGTGTCCTGATCAGGAACCCAGCATTTCAGGAAATAATCAAGAGGCCATTTTATCATGTCGCACATCATATCAGTTTGTCCAGCAGCGGCGTAGGCGTCTTTAAACTTGAGAAATCCCCATTCCAACACCCAGGTTGAATAAGCCATTGGGAGGTTGAACTTAACGTGATCTCCAGCTGATCGTCACGAGTTAAAGAAAGTCACATGCGTTAAATTATGTATCATTCATTAGTATTTGAGCTCTTTCAATGCTAAATTCGTATAATAAGTGAGAGATCAGTAATTTCCATGGTTTGAAGTAGTCTTGCTTAATGACACTTCGTTCGACGTCATCATCGTGGTCAGTGTTTGTTAACTTCAAGTACTTTCGATTTGTGAAACTTTTTTTAGTTCAAGGCCTGTATATACTAAATACCGGGACCACAAGTAAACAGGACTTAATGGCATCACAATATAACGTATCGTTATAATCAATTGCACAGTCACAAGCTTTAACGAGCCACAGTCTTTAACTCTTTACCAAAGACAAGATTTTAGACCCTTCCAAATATAAAGCATTTGGAGCCGACCAATCAAAAGTGGCTCAAATGGTGAAATTCGTTCTTGATAGACTAGAAAAATTGTTGGAAAAGGAGAAAAATGCTGCTTACCAAGGCTTCTTTCCAAAGGGTCGTTAAAACCAGGGCTTGTTAAGTAAAGAGTTGAAAGCCTGAAGCCTTATAAAACGTTGATGGGAAAATATCAAGACGTTTCTTTAATGTACAACTTAAAGGTTTCAAACACCTACCGTCATACCATCCCCCACTGAGGTCATGACCTCCGTCACCGTCATTAACGGCGGAGTCGTCACGCCATGGTATGGGGTTATTACTTGGGAGACGGCCTGACCTCTGGGCGTCATAAAACAGAATGGACAATCCAAGTGCTTCTCCGTAATTGTACTTCATTTTAGAACCTGCACATTAAAAACGAAGGTTAGATGATTCGTTTTCGGAAGGACAAACAGTTTGGTTCACAGATTCAGTTTGATCGAAGTACAATATTTACAGCGTCACGGGAGATTATATTAAAGTTTACATGAAAACCAAGGTAGGTGTGTGTTACAAGACCGCACATTCGAGAGAACTGTTTATGACATGAAAATAATTTTTGTACGTTATCTGCTCTACTTTGTCTCTCACGGTGAGGAAACTACATTGACGGAGCCATTGGCTCTGTTAAGGAAATCTTGTGTGGGTTTTTCCGGTCACGTGCGGCGCCGTCAATATCGGCTGTTTCGGTGGACACGAAAACGTAAGTCTCCCATTTATTGTCAAAATTTGATTTTATACTGAGCACTAGCGAGAAAAGTGGAATTGTATGAGGGACCTATGACTTTCAACTTACTTCCTTGTCCGTTGCGAGTTCCAAGTCGGCGCGGTTTTGTCTGAAACACTTTTGCCGTGAGCCACGGTGAGGTAAACAAAGGTCATTTTCTATAATGACCACAGGCTTTCTATTGCTCTTTCTGCATAAAAATTACTTATCTAAATGTTTACACCGTCCGAATGTATGAATTGATTATCTAATCCTTCCCCACTCACGAAAAACAAAATTTGAATCAAAATAAAAAAAATTGAGAAAAAATAAACAATGGCTCTGTCCATATCGGCCGGCTCTGTCTATATCGGCTGGCTCCGCTGTATGAGGGCGAGTTTTAGAAGCGATAGGTTTTTTTCGCTATTGGGTTTACCAGTCAAAAGTTAGATTTTTTGAAAGTTATTTTTGGAATGGTGATGCTTTTCTCGAACCATCTATCATTTCAAAAAGGGCGGTCACGTGGTTGAGTGGTTAAAGTGGTTGACTTCAGTGCTCTTGATCATTCGACTATATCACCCTGTGGGTACAGGGCACTCTCGGACAACGTGGACAAGCCAAGTTCTGCTTGCGGGTGTGTCGGGTGTTTTTCCCGGGATACTCCCGGGGTACTCCCGTTTCCTCCCACTTACCGATCCATTCGTCTCAATACCAGTTTAACAGCTTGGGGGACGCAAAACTGAATAAAACCAATATTTGAGAATAACCTTTGTAAAAGTTTTGCAGGTATGTCTGAAGTTGACACTCCAGACTTGAGTACTTACTTTTAACTTGACTGCACGAAGTGTGAAGAGCTATTGTAGTCACCTCGGTCGTCCGCGTTCCCGTGCGCGTCCGCGCTCCCGTCACACTGATGTATAGTTTTTTATAAGTCCAGATCATGGCAACAACTTATCATAGAGGGTCCAAACTTGGACCATAGTTACACAGTAGGGTTGGCTTTCATTCCATGACATGGGCCCCTGGGTCCTTGTCCGGGGGATGGGGCTAGGGGTTAAAATCTAGAACACCTTAGAAAATTGACTGTGGTATAGTTTTCTATAAGTCCAGATCTTGGCTACTACTTATCATAGATTCATTCCATGACATGGGCCCCTGCATCCTTGCCCTGGGGGTGGGGGTGGGGCTTAGGGCTAAAATCTAGAATATCTTCATTATTTTTTATTTGTGCCTTATACCATCAAGGCCATGAGATATATGAGTTTGATGAACTGTGTTACGAGTCAGAGATGACCCCAGTTTGACAAGGCCAGATGCAGTCGAGCTACGCTGTCATGCGACAGCTCTTATTTCAGTCATATTAGGGCACACATTCGTGGTTGCGAGTATTTGACCACTTCATGTAAATGTGTAGTGATTTAAAAATAATCACAAAATATAGTGCCTACAGAATGCAATCCAGAGTGGCGCAATAGTTGTCGTCGGTATATATGGGGTTTCCGATTAATACTTAAGCGAAGACCTCTTTTTCTTTTGCCTTTGTAAAGCCCCATAGTCTAAAAATAAAGAAAGAAAATAAAGCGAATTGTGTGTGTGTGTGTGTGTGTGTGTGTGTGTGTGTGTGTGTGTGTATGAGTTTTGTTTCAATTGTGCATATACGTCGCTTCTAAAACTCACCCTCATACAGCGGAGCCAGCCGATATAGACAGAGCCGGCCGATATGGACGGAGCCATTGTTTATTTTTTCTCAATTTTTTTTATTTTGATTCAAATTTTGTTTCTCGTGAGTGGGGAAGGATTAGATAATCACTTCATACATTCGGACGGTGTAAACATTTAGATAAGTAATATTTATGCAGAAAGAGCAATAGAAAGCCTGTGGTCATTATAGAAAATGACCTTTGTTTACCTCGCCCTGGCTCACGGCAAAAGTGTTTCAGACAAAACCGCGCCGACTTGGAACTCCCTACGGACAAGGAAGTAAGTTGAAAGTCATGGGCCCCTCATACAATTCCCCTTTTCTCGCTAGTGTTCAGTATAAAATCAAATTTTGACAATAAATGGAAAACTTACGTTTTCGTGTCCACCGAAACAGCCGATATTGACGGCGCCGCACGTGACCGGAAAAACCCACACAAGATTTCCTTAACAGAGCCAATGGCTCCGTCTATGTAGTTTCCTCACCGTGTCTCTGCTGGGGCTCTGTGTCGATAGTTAATGTTGCAAACAAATATCCTACATGTGAAACGATGTGAAATCTGAGTAAATGAAGAAGGCTATTTAACCCTTTACCCCATGAGGCATTTTTATGGTATCTCTAATTGACCCTTAATAACAGCAAGGATGAAGCCGTTTCTTATGTGTATATGACACTTTCTGATAGCAGAGAAAACATTGTGGCAAAAGGTGAAATTGCTCATCACGAGCAATTTCACCTTTTGCCACAGTGTTTTCCAAAGGCTCCGGCAAGCAATGCGTAGAAATGAATATCTATGGAGTAAAGGGTTAAGAAAGCAAATGCATCTTCTTTCTATCGTTGTTTATCGTTCATTCTAACATAAAACTTTAATTCAACAGTGCAACGAAATTGTGGTAAAATCTATATAGATTGCACTTTGTTTATAGTGCTAAATTCACGTATCATGTTAGAATACAATATAATTCGAAAATAACCCTTCTTCTGTTGTGTAAAGTTAAATTGCTCATTTAATTATCTTGTCAAAAAGCTAACCTCCGACGCTTGAAGATCCCGGTGTGATGGGATTACCCGGTGGTTTCGTTGCAGTGTTAGCGGGAGCTTGTGTATTTGAACCTGAGCCAGAACTGGAGGATCCAGATCCTCCCGAACCGGAACTTCCAGAGCCACCACCATTCAAACCTGCAAGAAAGAACTGCCAATTTTTTAAACGAAAACATGATAGTAAACTGATTGTAAACTAACCTATGTGCTCAATTTCTACCTCGTCTGACTTCACATTCTATAATCTCACACTATGATATCAGGGTCTATGTTCAACAACAATTCTTAAGAACGACCTTTGTTTTATTCTCCAAAATTTCCAAACTTAGAAATAACACAACATCTGTATGGCTTAACCAAATGGTTATTTTTATATTGGAAATAAAACCTAGAGAAACTGAAAATGTTCTTGAGAATGGTTTGTGAATATGGACCCAGACTGATCTCATCTCGAAGAGGGAACGTACTGTAAAAACTTAAAATGGCTATCTTAAGCAGTAGTTATATAGGAACCAAAGTAAAGAACTAGTACATTCATCTCATGGAGCATTTCGTAAAAGTCGAGTCCGAGAAAATGAATCCAAGTTAATATGAGTATCATTATTCTATATTGCTGATAGCAGACATCGAAGTCATACCAAAACAGTTATTAATTTGATCAAGAATGTTTTCGCAAGGTAAGAACAAGGGGAGAGTAAAATGGGCACAGATTATTATTTATGTCATACTTCTTGGTAATTCATCAGTTTAATGGTTGACTATAAGGTATTGTAATTTATTTTACTGTAATGACCATTAAAATAACCGTAATTTTTCCGTAAATGTTCAATTGAAGCCAAAAACAGTAATTCCTAGACTTTACATTATTTACCCAGGTAAACAGTGCGTGCCATTCAACTTAAGGGAAATATGAAGTAATAGAGGAGCGTTTTCTTGCGCTTTACATGATATTGTAATGCGTTCTTTTATGCGGGAAGGTAAGCAACGGGCAATTACAGAAAATAACTCTACTGAATTTTCAAGAAAATCCAAACAAAGAAAGGGTTAGAAGCTTGGAATAAAAAGATCGGAATTTATTTAATCTTTACGTGGACATTATGGGTAATATGTTCACTCGATGAAAATAAATTTCCTCTAATTTATGCAAATTAGACATGTTTATAAGAGTCAAGAACCAACTGTTTACTTCGACGGTTGCGCTAACTCTTTCATTACCAATGATAACTTGAATAGCTTTTGTTAACGGCATGGTTCAAGACCTTGCAATCTGATCTCGGACATACACTGTCCGCAACCGTAGGTCAATCTATGACCAAAATTTGGCTTCAACTGCAATGGAAATCTAGCCTTACACTCGAAAAAATTCACATCATTTAGTTGGCAGCGATAAAGCTTTTTTTTCTGTTTTTTTTTCTTAAACCCTTTACCACACAATGACGACTTATAACGCCCCTGAAAGAGAGGGCTTTTGAAAACATTGTTGGAAAAGGAGAAAATGCTGGTTACCAGCATTTTCTCCTTTTCCCACAATATTTTCTACCCTATCAAAGAAAAATCTTTTATATAAGCCACATTGAAACTGTCATCAGCAAATACTTTCAATTGGTACAGGTCTAAAATCTTGTCGTGTGGTAAAGGGTTAAAATAGTACAGCTACTGACACCAAAGAACCAACAATTATAGCTATCCTTAAAAGTTTTTCTAACCTTCAACAAAAAAGGTCCCGGAGGGTGGGGTTTCGCCGGACACACGACCAAGGAAATCTACTACGAGATCTTGTCCAGCTTGAAGATCACCATCCCACGGCATGTTCTCGACAACGAACTCAGTACCACCATTGTTACTGATGACGGTCGCTTTCCAGATCTAACAGCAAAACAAACCATCTCTTAAGTTATTTGATAGACTGATTAATTGATTGATTGTATTGGAGTTCAACGCCGTTTTAACAGCTCGGGTCATATCACGACGGCCAGTGCACCTATGCATGTGTTTCCTGGCTTTTCTTTAAACCAGCGCTGACACAACTATTTTTCTAAGTCACTGACTACTTCTCTCAGATGCATCAAAGGTAAGAGGTAAAATCTACGGAAAGACAGTTTTCCTCAACCGGATATCCGACTCACAACCACCTGGTCACGAATCGATTATGCAAACTAACTGGTCACGAATCGATTATGCAAACCAACTGAGCTAACCATCTTCGCAAGCTAAGGCTGACGATTCACTACACTACTCTACCCCTGGCGGATCTAGCTTGATTTTTACATTCCCCCGATACGCTTTTTCATTGGATGCAGCCAGCTCTAACTGCAACGAATGAAATCGCTCGTAGCATTTCATCTTTGATAAAAATAGAACAAGGTCGCTACCTTTCGAATAGAAGGTAAAAATGGAAACCCACGTGGATGTCTGCTTTTCGCTTCATGCGTATTCGTAAGCGGTTTGTAAAACGATATTTCATTGGCTTTTCGAAATATGATGTAAAGAGGGGTAATAACCAGTATCCAATACAGGGCGCATCGCAGGAATCCCGAAATCGGGCTCAATCAGCCAAGGTAAGATCCACGTAGTGATCGTAACCTTGGCTCGCGAAGATGGAGCTACCCTGCCCGTCTTAGTTATTTGATCAGCAAGTTTTTTTTTACATGTATACGCAACGTTTGATTGGTTTTCGCGTATGTATTTTTAGGGGTAATAACTATCAAAATCTGGGAGGGATTATGAATACCTACTCGCATGGCCAAGGGTTTATATCACAAAGTAGGTCTAGTGATCGTCACCCTTGATTAGCAAAGATATGGTTTAATAATTACCTCAAGGGAATCAATTGGTCTGTCAAATATCAAATGTGCTTTCCATCCGTGAACTTCATGGTCTGCATGAACAGTAAATGTGCCTTGAAATCCACCATTCCATTGGTTATTGTAGTTTAGAGGCGTGGCAGCGAGAGCCGACGTGAAAATGGTAGTTAGACACAAAAGTATCATCTTTCTGAAATTTGAGAGATTATTTTGTACTTTTGGGTAGTTCGTCGAGAAATAGAGGGTGAAATATTGTTACAGTTTAATAGGCCTATTTCAGGGTTGTCACCAGCAAAAAAATATCAGTTTTATTTTCTAATACTTCAGCTGAACGCGAAAACAGTCAATATTGCACACTAGTTACCTAGGTACACAGCGTGTGACATTCAAACAGATAGACATATGACGTAACTAAGCCTACATTTCTCGCGCTTCCCCTCATATTGTAATGCATACTCATGCGGAGGAGCTACATCACGGGGAAAACAACTGTTCTGGATTTTAATGTAAATCCCTCCCTTCCAAGAAAGGGATTAGACACATGAAATGAACAGAATTTCGTTTCTTTTCTGTGAAAGATATAGAGTTTATTTCATCAGCTTGTGGTAAATATGGGGAAATATTTGTCGAAAAAGGGAAAGGTATGCAAAGATAACGAGTGCCGTAAGGCCCGAGTTATTTTCGCGGACCTTTCCCTTTTCAGGCAAATATTTCCCCATATTAACCACAAACTGGTGAAATAAATTATAGATCATATTTCATCTGATTATTTTGTCAACGAATGCCACTTTTAAAACTAGTGATCTCAAATTAATTAACCATATTTTTGGCAGGAGGAAAATATTCACTGTGACGGGGAAATAATTCCCCCAGCTTAACCGACGTCATTTCTTTACCCATAACAATTTCTAATCAAAGCATTGAGAACGCTGAAGTGGTATTTGTCAAGGAAACCCATTGCGTGGAATCAACAGTTTGAAAGAAAAAGAGACATATTGTTCAAATACTGGCTTAAAAGCAAATGAATACCTCTTCGGTAGAAGGGAGAGTACTCATGTACCTTAAAACTATAATTTTGCCATATATTTAGCCTTTTACATGTAATTTCCAACATTACAACCAA
The DNA here is from genome assembly GCA_943736015.1 of Tridacna crocea. Lineage (NCBI taxonomy): Eukaryota > Metazoa > Mollusca > Bivalvia > Cardiida > Cardiidae > Tridacna > Tridacna crocea. The sequence continues at coordinate 30,242,507 of OX031072.1, read as the reverse complement.
TTACTTCCATCTATAAATATTCATGAGTAATCAAATGGAGTAGCGCGCAATCGTAGGACGAACAAGCCATGGAACGAATTGGTTTTGGAACGAAAAAGCCCAGTAGGCAAATTTGTATCATTGCGCCAATAAAAGGTTATGAGCGAGAGGAGCTTTTTTCAATCAAAAATAAGTATCTCAACGATCGATGGCCTCGGCCAATGTATTTTAAAATGCCATTTCAAATTACATATCTGTGTGCCACCGAAAAACTCATTTGCCTGAGAAAGAATAAGTTTAACTGGGTTTATTTCCTTCGACTTTGCACAAAATAAGATACATGGTTATCAAAATTCAATCTTGAACTCATAGTGGTATTGTCTTCGACAAATACCACAAAAATAAACACACGAAGTATAATATAGCTCTTTCTCACAGAGCATGCCTCGTACAAAAAATACTCACAGTTTCTCGGTATTGTTCTAAACACTTCAGAGAAAAAATATGGAGTATAAACAACGGCGTTTCACTTAATTCAGTCACATATATACATGTAGATCAGCTTCCATTTTAGACCTTTTCTGAGAATATGTTACAGATTTTTCTCTCTCTTTTTTTTCAAATGAGAATGAATTTGAAGTCAAATGTTTAGACCGTGCAAAGAAAATGCAAGTACTGTAAAACTGAAATGCATTTAATACCTAAGGAATTAAATTCGTGTACATACATGTACATCTATATGGAGGATATATTGCAGCCAATGATGAAAATATTACCAATGACGTTAACTGGATGAAATATATTTTTATCTTTCACCGAAAAGAAACGAAATTCTGTTCATCGAGTTAACATCATTGGTAATATTTCCTAAAAAGGGAAAGGTCCACGAAAATAACTCGTGCCTTACGGCACTCGTTATCTTCGCATACCTTTCCCTTTTTCGGCAAATATCTCCCCATATTAACCACAAGCTGATGAAATAAACTCTATTTAATACATCTGCAAAAAGTTTTGATTCCATGAAGCCTGCTCCCTAACCGTAGGCTGACCTGGGTTGAAAGTTTTCGCTTTGGTAAATTTTTCGCATGTGAAGGGACATTTCTACAATACGCCCTTAAACCTTGAACTTTGTTTTAACATGTCATATCAGAGTTATATGAAGAGTTCTTTTGAATTAAAATGGAAGAAATATTAACGGGCGAATTACACAATACAAACAAGTCTATTATTATTTTTTTGAATCTAGGTGTCATAAAGTTTAAGAATTTATTTCTTATGTTATGTAAATTTGATTTAATATAAATTCAAAGGTAAAAAGATGGTTTGATGCTAAATGGTTGAAATTCACAGGTAACAACGCAAAACTAAACAAAGTATAGCCAAACAAAATGAGTGAAAAGACATTAGATCTTTAATATTTTTTTCTAGAATGAGAAATGAACGTAACAGTAAAAAAAAAGCGTCTTACTGTCGCATCTCAAACCGTCGCATTGAAAACTTGATTAAATTATGTAAGCATTGAAAGGTCAGTGGTCAAGGGCCGTGCCATATGTAAGTTAGATTTGACCTATGGTTTGTCCATTTAGATTACAAAAGAGGTCAAGAGCGTACTTTATACCATGCCATGTAAATGTTACGTGTCATTTCTAGACTAGCGAAGCTGGTCTTTAGGCATCCATATTGACTTTGATGCAGTGTGAGCGAAAACCTCACAGCGGCCAAATATTGTCTTACAGAAAAGTAATTCTTTCTGTTAGCATTCTTAATTCTGTTTTGTATGAAAATTTTGACAAAAGACACAAAACCAAAACCTTCCCCATTTGTCATGTTTACTTAAAAGGTAATAGACTATACAAATGATAAGATACAAGATGTTTGCTTACTAGTATTTAATGCTTTCCGGTAGGATGTCGAGAAATAGAAGTGAAAATATTTTTTGATGTTACACTGGTATCACTGGTGAAAAAAACGATTTTCATGTTTTTGTTGCCCAGTGTAATTGCGCATGCCTCACAACCAGATGGAAATATGGCGTCATTTACCTTACATTTCATGCGCTTGACATAACATTGTAATACGTTGCTATGCAGGAGGGGTACGCCACGGGGAATAACGGAAAAGAAATGTACTTGATTTTAAAAAAGCTCCTCCCAGAACGGGTTAAAAGCATGAAATAAATAGAATATTTGTTTATTACGGTGAAAGATCGAAATTTATTTTATCTCATGAACACCATCGGTAATTCTTTTCACGAGTGGCGCAATTATCCTCTATCTATACATGTTTTGTATATGTAAATTAAGTGACCTGTGTAAATCAGGCTCAGGCACAACATTATCAATGAATCTAGAAATAGATACAGCTAGATAACTTGTAGCAATTCCCAGCGCAATGGACAAAGAGTCCTTTTTATTCCTTCAGTCATACATTGCCAAGATCTGTGTGTACAGCAAAAATGATATGTTAACTGTCATTTTACGTCTCTGTATATTAACACTGATCCACAAAATCACAAGTTTTCACAAAATTGGGGAAGATGTCCTGAGAAAACATTGCGGGTAAAGGAGAAAATGCTGATAAGCATTTTATCCTTTTCCTACTTTGCTTTTTGCCCTTTTAGAATCAGGATTCGTTTATTGCGCCACATTAACCCTTTGCCCCATAAGGCATTTCTATGGTATCTCTAATTGACCCTAAATAACAGCAAGGATGAAGCTGTTTCTTATGCGTATATGGCACCTTTTGATAGCATGTGGCAAAAGATGAAATTGCTTGTCACGAGCAATTTCACCTTTTGCCACAATGTTTTCCAAAGGCTCCTACAAGCAATGCTTAGAAATGAGTATCTATGGAGTAAAAGGTTAATCTTTAAAGTCTGAAACAGTTTTTAGTTTGAACGGGTATTTTTTTTTTTTTGTTTTGTAAAGAGTTAAATGGTTTTCCACACAATTCAATATTGTGCTGTGGATTCACGATATATATGAAAAATGAAAAAAAAAAAAATGTCTGCTATTTCTTCTTCGCGCAGGGAAAGAAAAGATTCTCACTTTGTCCCGATTCCTACTTTGCGCAGGGACAATTCCGGAATTGAACTGTGCCAGGTAGGAATTCTTACTTCGCCCGACAAAGTGAGAATTCCTACTGTGCGTAGGACAATTCCGGAATTGTCCCGATTCCTACTTTGCGCAGAACATATATAATCCAATATAAGTTTAATTTATTATTGGATTCTTTAGGCAAAATGGCCATGGAACATAACCAATTTGTTCTCTCTTGGCTCTTCAAAGAGAACTGAGGGTAGATTGTCTGTGATAGAATTTCTTAGATTTTTTTAAGGGGAATGAATTGCTTTTTTTTTTTTTACCAAGTCTTGCTTGAGAGAGGTCAGGGATTTCATTGAATTGTTTTGATCAGAACATAATCTCGTTTACAGAAATTGACAATTTGAAAGATCACTCTTTCGTAGTGATTGCGAGTCCCGAAAAGGCTGTTTCGGAGGCTTGTTGTCTGACGAGACTACCTTTCTTCTTGTTCTTCTGGACGATTCACTGAGTGATCCTCCGAAAACAATTTTCACATCGATTCGCACTAGACTCATCCTCATCATGTGGTGTGTTTCAGTCCGAAATAAGATATGATAGCAAGACATTTTCCAAACTTAATGTAGCAACTGCTTCCACACAGAGGACAGAGAAGAATATGAACAATGATAATTTGATTATGATTGTGTAAAATCATTGGGATTTTTATAGCTTACAGGGCGGATTGACCTACTTTGACTCAAAATTAACCTTGTCCAATCAAAAATGCGTAATCATATAAGGTGCTATTCGATTGGTCAGCTATTAATTCAGAGGCTAATTAGGCCAATCCTCTCGTAAACGTATAAAAACGAACTTTATTTAATTATCAGGTTATTTTCATTTCACGATGAAAGCAAACAAATTCTTCTGTGGCCTGTTTTAAAGGAGAAAGAATGAGAAAGAGGAAAGGTGCGAGATGGAGAAAAGAGAAGAAGACGACAAAAGAGAAGAGGAGAAGAAACAGAAGAGACAGACTCTTTGCGAGTTCATAAGGGGGCGGAGGTACGAGTTTTACACTCGTACTCCAACTGTCATGTTGGGTAACACCTATCCTGATCTGAGGGAGTTTATGGCGCCCATAGAACACCGTGGCTGGCAAAAAGAAGCTGATGAAGCTGTATCCTTCACTGGCATGGAAGTAAATAGCAATCCAGTGAATAGAAAAAAAAACGGCACTTTTCAGGGCTAATCTACTGCCAAGAAAGAGTCATCTTTCGTTAAATTGTCAAATTATTTCTAAATTGAGAAAAGAATTTAATTGCGTGTTACAGCTCATGACACAGTTAATTTTTCATGATCTCTTCTCGTCTTCGAATTGTTTCATCCCGAGTCCCATTAAAGCAGTCGGTAGGACACTGCACTTGAGAACTAAACGGCCGATCGCTGATTCTACTCCGCAGCTCGGCGAATTTCTTTCCAAGGATGGATGATAACCATTGCGACAGGATTCATTCATTTTTATCCCTGATCATTGTTTCGACGACTGTTGTATAGAAAAGCAGCCAGTGGCCAGGCAAAGTACTGGCAAAACAAACTCCAGAAAAGCATGGATAAGTTCACTGAGCGCCTAAATATGTTGAAAATGACGTTAAACTCTTTACAGTCAATATTTCAATCAGTCAGTCCAATTGAATTCTTAATCGTGTAATTTGAATGTGATTTTTTGATGTGGTGAAACAGATATTTTATCGGATTGGGGAACAAATTATTTTCTGTGTGAAATATGACTTTTGCAGGACATCCAACGTTGTGTAACTGTCAAGTCTACGCATTGAGGTAAAAAGCTTTTTTCAACAGCAGTAAGGCAAGTGTTAAGTTGTTTTTTTTTCTTACAGGTTTCACAAAATGAGCGGGTGGTATGGATCCAAGATCAGACAGCATGTGCCCTGCGGTATAATCTTGATCTATATCATCTACAAAAGGTTGCTTTCGTCTATTACACTGAAAGAGTTAAAAACTGAAGAAAAAAAAAACCAAACAAACTCGAATCTATCAATTCCAGCAGCAAAATAGGTAAAGTAAGAGCCTAAGGAGTACACTAATCTGAACTATTACATCTCAAGTTACGACTGTTTACAAAACTTTTCGGGGAATCCCGTAACTGATGGGTCAAGAAACATGCCACCATCTTCAATTCTGACACCATGTATTCAGGGCATGTACCTTCCCAGAATAAAACTGTCTTGCTTTTATAGTTCAATTATTAGTGGTTTGGAGTTCGAATACAGCAAAATCGTTAATTCTATGTAGGTCAGCATGTGCACCAATGGAATGACTGGTTATGGTCTCTAATGTTGTGAAAAAGGTATTTCGGACAGCAGGTGCAATTAGGTTATGAAGGGTTGCGGTTTCGAATATGTAACAACTTATATCAGACACGTCAGTTCAGTTTTTGCACCAGTGTATTAAGGTAGTGGACCTATAATACTTCAAGTGCTGACAGTTGATAAAGACAGATTTATACAGATATAATACGTTTGCACATTTTAAACCGACCAGAAATTCCTTTGACGTCTATCTTGAAATTATTTCTTGATACGTTTGTTAGTTTTCAGAAAAGGGAGGTAATTATCATATCCCTTTATATTGAGAATATATGATTTTAGATTTATAAATGCTGATTCTAGGAAGGACAAAAATAAAAAAAGTGGCTCAAAGAAAGTAGTAATCATGTTGAAAATAGCTGTTTTCCATTACCGGTCCACTACGTTAAAAGGTTGCAACTTCCACCAAACAAAACTTTCTTATAGTGGTTATAATCCTCAGCAGGTGCACCTATTTAATGATCGGTAGCACTTAAGAATCTTTTGCAATTTATCAATTACATGTAGGTCATGGCAGCATATGTACCAATTTAATGAAGGGTTGCAGTGTCGAATCTTGAGTAAAGGTATTTCAGACAAGTAATAGCTGCCGGTATACTTATGGAATTGATGGTCGCAGTTTACAATTCCTAACAAAGTACTTTAGGCACATCAGCGTAGAGGGTGCACTTATGTAATAAAAGTTTGCGACTTTTTATCAAGTAAAACTCTAACTGATGTAAGTCAAACTGGTCAGCAGTAATCTTTGGTAACTTCGAATATTTTGCAAAATTATCCATCTCATTTAGGTCAATAGTAGTGTAAAAACGACAAATGCATCAACATGTACATAATAAGGAGGTTCTCGGTAAAAATCTGTCTGGGGGAGATAAAAGACATTTCTAGAGAATCCATTTCTATGCCTAACATTTGCCCTTTTCAGATTCTGAAAAAGATAATCTTTTAACCACTGACAAGGACTTGGTCATTGTCATTAGCCAGTTGCCACTGTCATTGAGCACTAAGGAAAAAAACTTCCTTTGTAAGGAAATGAAAGGAGAACTGTCGCAAACCTTTCAAACAACCCCAGCAGCACCTTGTCACTGACGCAATACAATCAAGGTAAAAAGATAATCTTCAAAATGAATTTCACTTTGACTGTGATCTATGTTTTCAAAAAAAAAACCTTTTTGGTTCATGAGCAAGACTTGCAAACAGCTTTAAGGTCCTATGTGAAACGGCTTTTAAGTAGGAGCACAGAAACGATTTTCGAACTAAGTTCACAGTGACCTTGACCTCTGACCAATATGACCCCCAAACAATGGGACACCTCTTTGAGTCATGAACAACACCTGTATAAAGGATTTGAGTCAAAGTTGGGGAATGAAGACACAGATGTACGGACGGACATGGTGGAACCAATATAACCCCTCCTCTTCCGGCGGGGTAAAGTAAAATAAGGTTGGGAGATCAACATCAAGAACAAAAGAATGTGGAAGCTACAGAGATATATATTTAATGATAAACATTTTCTACAGTTGTACACAAATAATCAACATTTCGGTGCTGGTGAAGCAGGTAGATTATTGTTGACAGCAAAATGGTACAAACCTAAAATAAAAAAAGAAATGATTATAGAGAGAGTACTTGTATACAATGTGTTGTCTTATATCAAAAATAGTTCATGGGGTTGGGTGAATCAATAATTGTCAATTCTTATTATCACCATTCCATTTACCTTTTAACAATTATTATTATTTCACCTAGGAGCCAAGGCAAACACTGTTTTAGATATGAGGTTATGAAAACAGATTGTTAACCAAATACAGCACTTTTTTCTTATCTTACACGTGTGTGAGATACGACCATTTATAATGGCTGTATTAGATTGAAAAAAGGGAATGTGTGATATCTTTTTATCTAGTTTCCATTCATGTACAGTCAATATCTTTGAACAAATTCTGCGATATCTACATTTTTATGGGAGTAGCATCTTCCTTTTTTATTCATTCTGGCTAACTTTTAGTAGATAATTTGCAAATGTGGCCAAAGAAAATTCTAAGGTAATTTTGGTTACCTTTTACTTAAGTGTGAATTAATTTTATCAATTGGTAAAGAATTAACACTGCCAAAATTGGGATTGTTGTTTATGGCCTCAAAATTCTCGTCAGCGGCAACAGTTATAAGTGGTTCAAGAAAACATATGGGTCACCTGCAACAGCAGACTGGAATCCTGCATTGTAATCACAAGCTACTTCATTCTTCACAAAATCGTCTCGTTTATCTTGGTAATTGTCCCACTCGTCGGGACCACCTACAAGGGCTCCATTTAGTTGGTTAGGGTTGTCCCCTCCGCTGTTACCATCACACCAGTTCTGCCAAGTTGGACAAGAACTGAAAAAATGGTGTTACAAAATGATGAAATGCAATTTTGATTTTGATAGTGACTCACTGACCTTTTGAAAACAACGTAGATCCAAGGTCAGACTGCACAGAACGTGCAGTCTGATCTTGGATCTACACTGTCCGATAAAGAGATGTTATTTCCCAAAACATAACTTTCTAATGGCATTTTTGGGGATTTTACTATCGAATTAAAAGTATCATATTTGTTTTTTTAGCAGGAAAAGGTTTAAGTAGATGTCCCTAAAATCTATTTATTCTTACAATGGAATAGGTCTGGAGGAAAGATCGTCCATGATAATATAGAAAATTTGATAAAAGGAAGGTAACGGGTGATTCATATTACCTGATACAGTTTAAATCCTTATCAACTTTTTTGAGAGTAAGTGTTGTGGCTTAAAGACACTTTTGGCGGGAATTTCATTTCCTTCAGGACTGACAATGTTGGGTCCCCCACCCATTCGCTGGACCCTATTCGTTTGAACATTTCTTGTGGGGACACGTGACAGAAAATCTATATTTACCTGAGACAAGCATTGTTTGAGGGTTGAAACAAGTTATTGGTCGGTAGGTGAGAAAATAATTCCTGAAAAGTGATCACCTGTGGAAGCAAAAATTGAACAGAGGCCTGACATCGCAAAAGCCCTGAATGGACGTCATAAAGGGCATATCGTTCAAATATTTTGAAAACCTCTGGCCTATTTTCTTTAACATGAAAGCATTTATAGCACTTAGCACGGTCTCTGAAACAAAAGTGTAGTTATACTGTAGAACAGTGCGATATAAATTATGACAAGGTATGTACTGGCAGACAAAAATATTTCATACCGATATTGTATCAGAAATTATGAATCACCCTGTATTTTTTCAGGTCAGCCTGTACGGACCTCGCAGGGTGACCTGGGCGCGTATTCACCAACCACTCTTGAGAATATTCTTGGTTTTATTCTCCAAGATTTTCCAAATGTGTAAGTAACACAACTTCTGATTGGCTAAACCGAATGGTTTAGCCAATTAGAAGTTGTGTTACTTACAAATGTAGAAAATTCTGGAGAACAAGACAAAGAATGTTCTTCAGAATGGTTGTTGAATACGGTCCCTGGAGTCGATACTTTTTACAGATGCATTAACCCTTTACTTTATACATACTCATTTCTACGCATTACTTGTATGAGCTTTTGGAAAACATTGTGGCAAAAGGTGAAATTGCTCGTCACGAGCAATTTCACTTTTTGTCACAATGTTTTCTATGCTATCAAAAGGTGTCATATACACATAAAAAACGGCTTCATCCTTGCTATTATCTAGAGTCAATTAGACATACAATAGAAATGCCTTATGGGGTAAAGGGTTCAAACCTTCTTTCCACAAAGCATGGGTAAAATACTTATATATCTACGTGGACGGTGGCACAAACCTTCCTCTATGATGGGCTTTCTTGGGAAAATTACTTCCGAATCCCACTTCAAAACTCATGTGTTGTTTGTTATCTCCAAGGAGATAGTTTATCTGACTCATTGCCCATTTCTTATAGTCATCAGAGTTGATGCCTTCCTCGGCAGCCATTGTAGCGATAAATGCAGCGCCACCTGTAAGAACAGAAATAAAATACAATGGGAATTTTTGTACACAATAATTGATAAAGTAGAATATTAGAGAACTCAAAAAATCTAGAAGGATTGATATTTCTTGTAAACAGACCTCGGCCCGGTTTCACACACACACGCAAAAAAAAACTTAATTCTCTTACTTTGCTCAGGTCCGCCAACAGACATGTTTTCTGAGTTAAGTTGACGTAATTATTTCGGACACATTTCACTAAAATTGACAGTCTATAGAAACAATCCCATATCCTAAGCTGGTGCAACGTTTCAGACTCTCCCCAGTAAATTAATGGACCTAAATCATTCTAACAGACTTAAATCCATTACTTTGCTGAGTTTAGTGTGAATTGTTGTGTAAACTCACAACTTTAGTGTTTTGTAAGTCTTTTGATATTTGAAAAAAAAATGGGTCTCAAGTAATGAACTTATCTTCAGTAGGAAATAGAGTTCGTCATCAGACTTCAGCAAAATAGGAGACTTAAGTTTTTTCGTAAAACAAGGCCCTCGTTGTGTGATATTCTAAAGAAATAGCTATACTGTGATTATCTGATTCCATACACAATAGATCGAGTGTTTCTTTTGCAATTTTTGAGTCTGTTCATACACAATAGATCGAGTGTTTCTTTTGCAATTTTTGAGTCTGTGTGCTCTTTTTTTTAGGGGGGGGGGAAGTTCATGCAACAGATATTCTTTTTATACTCCATGAGCATGATAAATGTGAAAGGGCTCAGATGCTCCATTTTGTAGATTTTGATTTCAGTATACAGTGTCAGCTATATTGCATTAGATACAGGTATTAACAGCGAACTGACATATCAACATGCCTCTATTATTCAGTATATATAGAGATTATTACACGGCTGATGAGAGCTGGAGAGTGATATCGGCCCGCCACCTTGATATCTGCCCCGTTATAAGGTTGTAAAATGTTGTTAAAGTACAAGGCATAGCTAGTAAGCAGTACTAATCAGGACTTGTATTTTCCATAATTTTTGAAATGTTCTTTTTTTTCCAAAAGATGCTAAAAAAAGAAATAATGTTTGCAAATAATTTTGGAAAAAGTTAAGGAATATACATGTAGCTATATCTAAGATCTGGAACTTGCACATTGCTCAGGACAATGTTATTGTTAACCCTTTACCTAATATGCCAATTTGAGGCTCTTCCATTTCAGCAGCAAATAAAGATATGATGTCAAAAATATGGACAAATGAGGATACAAATATCTAATTGAATGGAAAATATTGTGGGAAAAGGAGAAATTGCTCGTTACGAGCAATTTCTCCTTTCCCCACAATATTTTCAGAGGCTCTCTGTTGTTGATACGTCAAAATGAGTATCTTTGGAGTAAAAGGTTAAACTTTCTTTCTGCCTCATGTAAACGTCAGTTGCTGGCTTTCCAGTTTAAACATTTATGTTTATACGTTTAGAATTGTATCATCCCAGGGCCTTTTTTTTACCAGAAACCTATTTTATGACCTGGTTTTCTAAATTGTTTTTTTAATAGTTCTTTAGTGATAGGTCATGGAAGACTAGCTGAGTATTAAACTTATACACTGTTTGAGGATTATCAACAACATGTATCTAAATTATATACTTATTTCTTCATACCTGCATATCTGTTAGACCCCCACTGATCTCTCCAGGCCAGACCACAGGGTGTGTATTTAAGACTACCACCGGGTTTCCAGTCGTTGATAAAGTTAACTATTTTCTGCTTGTATTGATCCTCTTTGGTATGCATGTACAACAGCAACTAAAACATGTGCAACAAAGTCCTTTTGGAGACGCAAAAAGCGGAAAGAATGCTTGGCAACTTGAGAGATAGAGAAGAATATACCACATTAAATTCAGTTTCGGTAGGAACAGTACAATTGTTCATTTTCTGTAGAAAAGAAGAATATTGTTGAAACATGTAAATAGAAAACGAATGAAAAAGAAAGAGCAGGAAAGGATTGGTTATAAAAACTGCAATATTATTTGAATTTGTGTGATGATTTACGTCACGGAGATGCATAAAACATCCTTTTGCTAGGACAAAACTCATATGTTTTTGGCCCAAACCGGTATATGCATGTTACTAGGGTAGCCAGCATATCCAGACATAACTAACTTAAATGAATTAAGTGAAAACTTAATTAAATGGAGTTGGAGCATCTTCGCAAGCCAAGGCTGACGATTCACTACGCTACTCTACCCTTGGCGGATCGAGCTTGATTCTTACATTCCCCCGATACGCTTTTTCTTTGGATGCAGCCAGCTGTAGCTGCAACGAATGGAATCGCTCGTAGCATTTCTTCTTTGATAAAAATAGAATAAGGTCGCAACCGTTCGAATAGAAGGTAAACATGGAAACCCTTGTGGATGCCTGCTTATCGCTTTATGTTGGATAATTGTATTCGTAAGGGGTTTGGCTGTCAGAAATATGATGTAAAGGGGGTAGATCTAATAACCAGCATCCAATAGAGGGCGCATCGCAGGAATCTTGAAATCGGGCTCAATCAGCCAAGGTAAGATCCACGTAATGATTGTAACCTTGGCTCGCAAAGATGGAGTTTGAGGGACTACAGTAACTACATCTTGAGCATTTTTGTAGGAATCAGTGGAAACAATTAACTATCCAAGATACTGTTCAAGAATCACCAGCTCAAAAGTGAATTTGCCCTTCAACTTGACTATTACATATGGAAGCTGAAACCACGAGACAGCTTTTAGTAGAGAATGATTCCGTCAAGACTTTGATATCTAAATCAGTATGTTATAGTATTTCGGTGACAAGATGACCCTGTAGTTCAGGAAGTTGCGTTTAATCGCGACATTTGTGGAATTTAATGCCGAGAAATCTAACAATCACTTCAAACTTACGTCTCCGGCGGCAATTGTATCATCCCAAGAGAAGGACCAGGGGGCGCCACTAACATGAGAAGCCTTGGCATCATTGAGATATTTGTTATCATTGGTTGCCCAGTACATCATAGCACTGGCTACAGTCTTTTCGTCATCCATACTGTGGGAACTGCAAAAGAAATTTACTACATAATTCTGCGTACGTATTTCGCAAAGAATGATTTTTGTTAGTAGTATAGTAAGTTATTGGAGATTTGATAAATCTTCGTAGTCCATTATGTAAGCTTGTCATCCAAGATTATAGACATATAGATACCTAAAATCTTTTTTTCAAGCAACTTGCCACGAGTGAAAATATTACCGATGGTGTTCACTCAATGAAATATATTTCGATCTTTCACCGGAAAAAACAACAACAAATATTCTATTTATTTCATGCTTTTAACCCTTTCTAGGAGGAGCTTTATTAAAATCAAGTACAGTTCTTTTCCGTTATTCCCCGTGGCGTACCCTTCCCGCATAGCAACGCATTACAATATTACGTCAAGCGCGAGAAATGTTAGGTACGTGTATATGACGTCATATTTCCCATCTGGTTGTGAGGCACTCGCAATTTACCTAGGCAACAAGAACGTGATAATTGGTATTTTCACTGGTGGTACCAATGTAAGATCGAAAAATATTTTTACTGCTATTTCTCGATATCCTACCGGAAAGCATGAAATAAAAATATGGTATTATCACTAGTAACGATACAATTTCAGTATGTCAACCGGAACTACTTATTTCAATTATTGCCCATATTGTGCCATTCTTGATGCTTATTAGAATAGAAATGGTGAATTAGGAATATATAAATAAATAACATAATACACTAGTTGTGTGTTATATCAAAAATCTGTCACTCGAATGAGGTTTGATATGGTTAAAAAAAAGTCCTTCAAATTCGTTTTTTTTTATCCGCATCACATTTTATTCTCGGTGGCAGATTTTTAAAATTACACAAAACCAGTTGATTATCCTCTATTTTTTTAAAGATAGTACGCACAGTTTATTTTCAAAACACTACTATATGGTTCTTAGTCAATCCACTAAAGTTCATCTACCACGTAACTTCTGAATTTCTATCCCCCAATCATTGGACACCGTTACTAGAAATAGCATACGAATGCTTCGCCTGTACATCGTATGATTATATCACAATGATATGATAAAGAGGCGATGTGCTATTATTTAGTACCAAGGGCTTCATAAGCCAGTGGTTCTACTCACGTGTAGTATGGGTTAGCAGCGCCGACGCTATCGCTGTATTTCTTGTTTGTGTTATGTCCAAAGTCATACACAGACTTTGCTGCAGTCAGTAACTTGTCGGCGAATGCAGTATCTAGAACAAGGAAGAGATATTAAATGTCTGCATCCTTGCTTTCTCAATTTAACAGTACAAAAATAAATATTTTATTTTAGTGACTGCCAGTGTCACCCAAAATTCCACAGCATCCGGTAAACCTCGGATGGTCCACTGATCCAACTTCTTGGCTGTATCACGATGGATGGTGTGCACATAAACGGCACATTTCTTCGTTCGAAGTAAACGGCTTTACCGTTCTTAAACTCATATTACTCAATTTCGAAGAATAGCAAGTCAAAATTTTCTAAACGAATCTTTTAAACTACATTTGAGTTGACAGTTTGCTCACTTAGTGTTCAACTGGTTCTCTTAAATCCATTGGCATTGTTCGGCAAGATTTTGATAGACCATAAATTACTTCATCGTGGCTGTTGCTGCCATTACAGATTGATTGACATGGGCACTGCCAAAGTTAAGATTATGTGACTGACAGTACATGGAAATCTCCTTGATACCGACGAGGTTAGATATTGTTACGAAATCAACCGAGTTTTGACGAATGCGTGCCTTCGTAAGCAGACATGGAACAATTTGGCCGTTGTACTACTTTTCTACAAAGCTTATACAACACTTTGCTCATTATTCAGTCGCTCTTGGAGAAATTAGATTTTATTAGTTCATGATTATGTTCTGTCTTTCATGGTATGATACATCACGGTGATGTATTAACCCCTTTTCTCCGTGCATAGTTCACATGTATATTCTATAAACATTCGTACCTCCGCAAATATCCTTAAAGATAATATATCCGGTGGCAAACGCTGAAGCCACATTCGAAGCAATATCACTGCCGGGGTTACCGTAGTCCACTTTGTAAGCCGGCCGCCACATATCTCCTGGCATATTTTCTGGTCTACCCCAGTAACCGTGATCAACTGCACCGTCGCCGACCTAGAATTAATACGAAAGTTGCGCAGGGAAACAAAGGTTTGTAAAGCGTTATAACAAACAAGTCTCCACATAACATGGATCCAGCTGACCCATGAGGCAAAATGATCACGCAGAAAAGTTTCGACTCAGGTCACCTTGCAACACCTGCAGAGACTATCTTGAGTCAATATCTTTTTATGGGAATTAAGTTAAGCCATTGCCACACAATCCCTACTTTTGCCGCCCCCGGAAAAAAAGCCTTTAGAAAACATTGTGGAAAAAGGAGAAAATGCTGGTAACCAGCATTTTCTCCTTTTTCCACAATGTTTTCTATCTTTCACAAAACAAATTTCAATTTTTCAATCTTTCAATCACTTTTATTTTGTCGTCTGCAAATTCCTTCGATTGGGATCACTCTAAAATTTTGGTAACGAGTTAAACCACCACTTTTATAGAGCATGACTCGTGTCTTCATCATTTTCATCAAAACAAAGTAGCAAAATTTGGATTTTTCTTTCTACTTTAATGTAATATTGAAAGGATATTTCCCGGGCTTAACGACATGTGCCTGTCTTAGATATGTCTGTCTTTTATTAAACATATTTTATTCATAAATGAAATGGGGTTGGACCACAAGTTCTACCAACTTAGAATCGGTCCGTCCCCTGTCTTATATTAAATGACATTCAGTTATTTACAAGCCATGTGCTTCATTCATGTGTCAGATAACGGATTATGTTAAATGATTATCTGCTTTAAGAAATGAAAGTGAATTTAAACGACGTAACTTGGTGAGTCGTTCACTGATAATAATATTATAATTAAACTCTCCTGAAACACTACTTATTTAGCTATAGATAAAATGCAAAAAATCTCTAGACCAATTTCATTGTTATTATTTATCATAGTCAAAGTTTTATCATATTTATGTTTATCTTTCCTACCTGTACCCAAAGCGTGTTCGCCGGGGCATCCCAACATTTCAGGAAGTATTCTAGAGGCCATCGTACACATTTACACATCATGTCTGTCTGTCCTTTCTTGGCGTAGGCGTCGGCAAACTTTATGAATCCCCAGTTCAGGACCCAGCTTGAGAACGACATCGGAAAGTTGAACTTCACGTGGTCACCAGCTTATAAAAATCACAACATGATGCACTGTGTGAAAGCAATGCACATAAAGTACTCTGAAGATCTGGGCCCGTATTCACCAAAGATTCTTGAGAATATTCTTAGTCTTATTCTCCAAGGTTTTCAAAATTTGTAAGAAACACAACTTCTGATTGGCTAAACCGAATGGTTTAGCCAATCAGAAGTTGTGTTACTTACAAATACAACTGTACAAGGTTTTCTAAATTTGTAAGTAACACAATTTCTGATTGGCTAAACCGAATGGTTTAGCCAATCAGAAGTTGTGTTACTAAAAATGCAGAAATTCTGGAGAATAAGATAAAGAACATTCTTAAGAATTGTTGCTGAATACGGGCCCAGGATATACAAACGGTCGATTCAGTTAATTATATCAAATCAGCAGAATATGTGGTTCCCCTCCCGAGTGCTTGTGGGGACCGATTCGTTATCAGGAAATGAATGTTTGATCTCCGCTGCTGCTGGCACCGGTTACCTCGGATTTTATCGGGAGATGGATTTCAGAACTAAAACCTTGTACTTGTGCCCAAATGGCCAATTTACTATCTTTCTTTGTAGTGAACTTTATCCTGGAAATAACTGTTCTGTTAATTTTTCATGTTTTTTTTTTTTAAGTATTCTGCATTAAAAATTAGTGAAACATGATGTCTAACGATGATATATATGACAATGGTGGCCATTAATTTTTTTTTTTAAATTTTATTTTGTCAAGTGGCACATTTTAAAATAGTTTCGTACTTAGCAACGCACGTAAAAAAGCTGTGACGTATGTAAAATGAAAGTATTTTATACCAAAAAGTATTCAATACTTTCATCCAATAAAAAAACAATATGACAACATCAAAGTAGAAAAAATATTGCATACTTGCAATCGGTACAAATACAATGGGGACATTATCAAAGTATATAATCGAAATAATATTGCATACTCTCATTTCGTGAAAATATAATGTGGACATTACCAAAGTATCTAATGAGGAAAAAAATATTGCATACTTTCATTCGGTGCAAATACATGATACCGTGTTATGACTGAAATTCTAATCTGGAACAAAAGAGATGGATACAGATCAGTCAGTTACATTACTTACCGTCATACCAGCCTCCGCTGAGATCGTGACCGTTTCCATTATCATTGACACAAGAGTCCCCACGCCACGAAATCGGTTGTCCGGCCGGTAATCGACCCGATCTTTGTGCGTCATAAAACAAGATGGACAGCTTCATGGCCTCTCCATAGTCATGTCGCATATTCGAAACTAGAACAGCAATGAGTATATATCGAAGCTTTCATACATACACTTCTAGAGAAGTATCACCAAAATAGGTGAGCTTTATTCTAAATTCTTGCCTAATAACAAATGAACACCTTTAACAGGTTTTTTTTTCTAATACCAACATTCCCCAGACCATTAATTAAGTCTGAAGACAAATAAATGTTATGAAGCGGAACACTAACAAATCCACATTCTACACCCTGAATAAGGACACTTGTTCCAGAAGAAGTCTAAAAAAAAAAGGCAGGCCATGTGCCAAAATAAGAGATTGAGAAACTTCAGTATCACGTAAAATTTGAATAGGGGAACATTGGGCAAAATCACTTGTTAGTGACACAAAACCGTCTAAGAATGGTTCACATATCTCCATAACAGTCATAACAGTATCAGTCTCGGGTACTTTGACCCCAACCAAGGTTTGATCTTTAAAACATGACTGAGGTGTAGATTTCAATGAAGTAAAGCCTGTAGGCTTAAACTTTCTTGTTTTTCCCGTTTTCTATTTAAAATCAGAAATACTATGACCCGATTCTTTGAAATAATTACAATTGGGTCGAGATAAGAGATGAAAAAAAAAAAACACACACACAAAAAAAACTCGCATTGCGTGAAAAGGGCTTTTATTGTATCTGCAAAAAGTATCGAATCCGGTTATCATGCACAGTCCGCGCAGGCTGACCATGGTCAAAATGTTTAAATGAGTGAGTTGATGGCGAGTATAGTATGATGAATTAAATTATGAGGTATATTCAATTAATCAATCCTACAACGTAGGATATACACAAGCAGCATACCTGGACCGGATGGTACATTACCGGACACTACAGTTCCAGTATTACCACCATCGCCACCGGTACCAGCGTTGCCACTATACGTAGAATTATCCCCACCATTTTTTCCGCTGCTGGTTCCAGGACTGTCTGTGCTACTACCACTTCCGGTATTTCCAGAACCGCTGGTTCCACTTCCACTTGAACCTGTAGCTAGTGAATATATTGTTTCTATATTTATTTGATTTATGTCCAACCTATTATAAGCTTTTCTTCATTTTATGATAAATTTAATACATTTCAATACGGATAACGTTCCAGATTGATTACGTTATCTTTGCAGGGTCAACAAATATGAAAGTTTTCATCAATCTTAAAAGATGTAGTCTTGGAAAGGTTTTCGAAGCTATTTTTGGATTATAAAATAAAGATACCTTGAATGACGTAGTATCCGTTGGCAGGTTGGTCTCCGGGTGCACGCGCCACAAAATGACACTTAAGCTCTGAGCCAGAATCCAAGTGTGCATATTCAGGAATCCCTTGGAGAACAAACTCTCGATCTGACTGCCTGACGATAGTGGCCTTCCAGATCTACATGTAATGTATGATAGATCGTTTAATTTAAATGTAATATAATAGGTATTTTACACCTAGTACACGAGATCCCCCGTTTCAAGAAAAAACTTAATCCCCTTCTTTTGTTTTAAGCAGCTTAAAGTCCACTATTTTGCTGAGTTGAGTCTGAAAGGTAGTGACAACTCTGGATTTGAAAAGGTTACTCATGCCGGTTTATATTAAGGGAATGCGTCTTAAATTACGAATTCAACTTCAGTCAGAAACTGAGATCGTCAAGCAATTTTTCTTCTTAATTTTGTCTTTCTTCTTTACTGACGATTTGCCTTCTATTGCTTCTCTTACTTTAGTTGTTAATCATCATTTAAGTTTGTGTGATTATAATAACTTGAATAGCTTTCTTTCAAGGATTAAATAAGAAGTTACCTCCAATTTGTCAATATGTCTGTCAAATTTGATGATGACTTGCCAGTTATTTAGGTCTCCATTATCTGCCCTGACGATCCAGTCCCCTTCAAAACCACCGTTCCAGCTGTTAGTTACTTGTAGCCAATCTGTATTGGCCACACAGAGGCCAAAGCACGCCAACAACAGGAAAAACTGCATTGCCCTGAATGTGGTGAAGCTATCTTACTAGGATGACACGCGGACAAACCAATTAGTTCGGACGTAATTTGTATTCTGTAGTTGGCTTTCTTTATTGAACCTTGTGTTTAAACGATCCTGTCAAGGAAGGCTTTTGAAAACATTTGCAAAAGATGAGAATGCTAGTTACCGTTATTTTCACCTTTCCCACTTGTATTCTTTCACAAGTAGAAATCATTATTGGGTTATTGATATCATCAAATGCAAATCCACACAGTCTGGAGAATTCTAAAATTTTGTCGTTCGGTATAGGATTAAGTTATGCTCAAGCTCCAACTTCATAGGCTTTAAAATGCATTTATGTCATTTTCTCGACCCGTTATGGTGATGCTGTACCGAATTCCTACCCTTACTGAATGTTAAAATGGTAAATAAACGAAAGTAGGGCTTTATAAGTTGTCATTATTCTCCGCCCGTGAAAACTTTGCCGGTCAGGTACATGAACTGATAAACAGCCACCTTTGCCATATTCTAAGCCATAGTTTTCTCTTGTCTGTGCCGATTGATGAGCTGATGGCCCTCAACATTTTTTGAGGCACTCTTTGCGATATTGTGCGATTCCAAAATGGCAAAATTTGATCCTTTAACACGCTGTTAACGGTTTTGATTCTTAGCAAACTAATTTGGACCTAGAAGAGAATTAATCTGTTCTTGTGCTATTTGGAAACCTTCAATTAAAATAAGCGTTACCGCATAACCCAATATTGCTTTTCAACAAGATAGTGAGGCATATGAGGCAGTTGTTCGTGAGGTTATGTATCATTATTTAACTTTATATTGTGCCACGAAAGAGCTTCAGTCTTAATATTCTAGTACCTCTCACGCCGTCTATCTCTTTTAAAGAGATTTCTTGTTTCCGCTTTCTTCTTTATTTGTATTATCTTTTTCGACAATTGTTATAGGTTGAAGAATTGCATATAAAGTTATAGTAGGGAAGTATTGAAAATAAGGTAACTGTACGGAAACTTAAATACTTAATACAAACAAAGAGGTCAATGGGTAAAGTGACTATTTTTCTGTCACTGAAAAAAAATGTGGTACTCACTAAGTTTATTTTGTATGGGTTATTTTACTAATTTAGGGGACTGAAATTCAAGGTCAGACTAAGAATAACTGTTAAAAACCCGTCTAATCTTGATTTACAGTACCCTCAAAATCATCTTGGGTAAGGGTAAACCAGTAAAGAATCAACTCTAAGGCTGCTGAACGTGACTCACTGACCTCTAGCGGACAGTGTGGATCAAATTCAGACTGAAGTAGCATATTTGGGTGTTTATTATCGGCTTATAAGCTTCATTTCATTTCCTTAGCAGGAAAAGAGAAAACATTTCAGACAATTTCACGATTTTAGGAAGGTACATTTCCATCAAGAAAACACTTACCACTCTGGTTTACAGAACGCAAACCTGCGACAGTAGAGAAGGACAGCTTATCAAGATGGTGTGGTCTTTTTCTACTGAAGAGTTTTATCTCACTGACCTACATGTAGTTCTATGACCTTAGAGATAAGAGCTGACATGTGGTTGACATGGAAGAAAAATAAAAATGTCTCTCTTAAGTCGGTTCTCCATGTCTTTCCGTCAATGTGTGCGTGCGTCCGTCAATCCGTCCATGTTTTCGTTTCCGAGCTTTAACCCACAAGTCGTTTGACTTAGGACCCTAAAACTTCATAAAAACACTTGACACAAGGAGTTGCGCGACTATTTTGGTGTCATGTGGGTAAAAGGTCAAGGTCACATGTGAGTTTTGTTTGGAAGTCGTTTCACTGCTCTAACTGAAAAGCTGTTTGACCAGGGACCTTGAAACTCTATATAACTGTTGCTCATGTCCAGAGGAGGCATCTTATTATTTTGGTTCACATGGTGAAGGTCAAGGTTACGGTGAACGTCGTTTTGAAAATCATATTCGTACTCCAATTTGTTTTGCTTTATTGACAAGGTACTGTGGGAGAGGGCATTTGTCTACTTTGCGACAGTTATAGAAATAGCTTCTGTATTTAATCATCTGTCATGTAAATGTCATTTACGTACATGTATTTGACAAAAGAATTTGAGTTATCCTCTGTGAAAAGCGAGTTTATTTGGAAATTGTATCGACCCATGCCAGCCTTCGCTGTGGGTGCAGGCTTAGATGTGTCAATACTTTTTTTTTTTCAATTTTTCTGCTATACTACCTCATTATCTGGAAAGCGATACACTGCAGTCACACATGTGCTCATTTGCATTATTAATAAACCCGACGAAATAGATCCCATTCTCAATTGTTGTTTTATATCTTTTGCGTAGGTCTGTGCAATAGTGACACAATACTAACTTTAAGTTTACGATGCTTGTTTACATGCAGTAATCCTAAACACACACTACCACTTGACCTTAGGTTGTACAAGGACCGGACTCATCAACCAATCTTGATTGCATATTTAGTCTTATTCTAGACTTAGACAGTAAAGCCATCATCCTACTGGGCGCTTCTACCGCGCTTCCAAGACGCTTCTACGACGCTCCCACAACGACAAAGGGTTTCAGGGTTACTACGTTGTTGCTGCGACCTCGCTGCGACCTACATGTATGCATAGGAGCTGCCCTTGTGTTGCGCTTTTGGAACATTTCAATATAGCAACAAATGAACATAGGTTTTCGAAGGCAAGAGGGTTATTGGCCTTAAATCGTTCACACGTCTGAGTAAAGCCATCTATGGTTGATAAGCTGAAGAGATCCTGGTTTTAATGATGTAAAACGCACGTGTGTAAGTGACCTACTTTTAAACTTTTCAGAGATATTATACAAACAAACAATCGGTAAAGTCATGTAGGTTGAATAAATCCTGGTTGTAATGATGTAAAACACATAAGCGTTTTGACCAAATATCATGAGAATCGGACTGAAATAAAGCCTTTAAGGAATGCAAAAAGGCTTTCTAAGAATTATCCCAGAGACCTACTTTGTGACCCAACACAAGGTTTTTTTTCTACGATTTATCGAAGTGACCTGCTTTTTCATATGAATCGATACAATATCAAATCTGTCGAAATATTGTCACAACAAAAATTTTGACCGATTTCCATCAGTATGAGAATGTACACAAGTTTTTTTGTTTTTAATTTTGTCTCTTTACATACTTTTTGATTTGACGTTGCTCAATTTCAAGCCCATCCGAGGTATCATCTGGACAAACATTCTGACCAAGTTTCAGGAATATGAGACTCAAAATGCAGTCTCCGGAGTATAGATGATTTTTTTTAAACTGAGATTTGTCACTGTTACCTGCATGAAATCATGTCCATCATATAGCAGGGTACGTAATTTATTCTACAGAAAACGTAATGTCTGCGGAGCAAAATACTTTAGTCAGCATGTACAGTTTAACTTGAACGTAATTATTGCAACAGAGAACGTGCTTTCTAAGTGACACGATTGTGTGTGTTATATACGACATGGTACGTTTTAATTCATTTGGGGACATGATGTCTAACTGGCAAGATGTTTTCACGCGTTAAAAAGATTGAATGTATTTTATTAATAATTGAACATGATGTCTACAGGTCAATACAATCCTGTCCTGTTTACAGGTATACAACATCGAATAGATGTAACAACAAGGTAATGAATGTCATAAAAAAATATGATATCTAATTGACAAGATATTTCATCTAGTATAATTATAATATGTAAAATTATGGTTGTCATAGGAAGCATGATGTCTAGTGTACAAGACATGCCATCCATCTTACTTGATTAATTTCACAGAAATTTATAGGACAATATATGTTACCCAATATATAACATTGAACGTAATGAATGTCACAGGGAACATGACGCGTGATATTTTGTCCACCATTATTGCTTTTTCGAAGCCGTCTAAATGCACAAAACATAGCAACTGTCTGTTCCATCTGTCCTGAAATATAGATCAAGAACATGTTTACGTCAATACTCTGGACTTTATTTGTCAAAAAATCTACCTTAGAAAATTTTCCTAATAAAAAAAATTGGGAGGATATAAAAATTCATGTGATGAATTGTCTTCAAAACAGCAAACAATATCATGTTCCACCTTACGTATGAGATTATGAGAAAGGAGTTTGAAAATTAATTTATCTTTACAGAAATTCTGATTTCATTGAAAAGCATACTGAAATGTTGATTTTCTCACCAAATGATTTTTTTGTGACGTTAAAGATGGAGCTACAAGCAGGACACTGACTCAAGATATCGACCACGAAGGTCAAACACAAATACTGGTTACAGGAGAATCGCTAGTGTTGGGTAGAATGACATCTTTTCACGTTTCACAGGTCTGAGTTTAGACAGGTCAAAATCCAAGGCAGTAGCTGACGACAAAGTGAGTGCTCCAAAATGGTGGAGTGTGTCTAGGGTAGAAGACATTGTGAAAGAACAAGAAAATACTGGTTTTCATCATTTTCTCCTTTTCTGATGTTTTCTGAAGCTTTTCACACAGAGCCGTTGGAATACAAGAATGTGTGACAAAGCGATAGAATGTATTATATCAACGCACACTAATTATGAAAAACAAACACCACTGGTCCACAAATGTGTACGTACAAGATGGAAGAGGATAGATCAATCCAGATAGTTGTCAAAGTTACCTCTTTAGTGTGTTTTATATCGCAACCTTTGTTCTTGATTTGTATATTCCGTGTTTCTTTCCGAGTTAAAACATTAACATAAGAAAACTCTACCAAAGCCAGAACAACAAAGCCCAGACATGCTGCCATCCATACGTCTATAGCCTGGAATAAGAAAATCGCGCGTAAGGATTATACCGACTATTATCAAACGTTTACCTCACATCCTGCATTTGTGCAACAGTTGATAAGAAAGGTTCAAATATGAATTGTTTGAAGAAGGTTGACATTCGAATAGGACAAATCTTTCATATTATACTTTGTCCCGTTTTTCTTGAAATGAACACACGTTTTCGGACTGGTTGAAACGCTGTGATTGGCGAAACGTTTACAACTTACAGGGGCATAAAGTTTTCTTGAACTAATGGTAAAAGTACACGAACTTTCAAGCCTTCCAGTACTCTCTCTGTCTCTCTCTGTCTCTCTCTCTCTATGTCTCTCTGTCTCATGCCATGTTACCTCGATTGAGGTCAATTCATATGCCAGTTACACTATCATGTCATATTACATTTCTTTCTTTCTTTCTTACTACCAGTCTGTAATTTTCATACTAGATTGCCTGTTTTATTATAGGCTCTCTAAGTCTTTCACTTTTCTGACAATACTGTAACGTGATCAATAAGGAAACAAGGATAGCAATTTAAACATAATAAGATTGTTACAACCTTTATGTAAGACACACGAGGAAGATCTGCTCGAGCTCCCGAAAGCTGCGTTGTCATGGTTAAAACTGTTAAAAGCCCTAAAGAGATTCGTGCTGGCACAGCCATACAATCCAGCCAAAAGTTCAACCATGACAGCACGACGATGAGAATGCTAGGTATGTAGATTTGAACCAAGTGATATCCATAATTCCTTTGGAAGAAAAACCTGACGCCAAGGCATGGATATTCAACTGAAAACGAGAACTTTAGCATCAGTAATCTAGAAATGTTTATCGTATAAAGCACAATAACATGCTTGAATCCCACGTACAATGGCGCAAACGTGTTAACTTTTCATCAGATATATGGCTGAATTAATAAAAGCAGAATTGTACTTTTAACTCCTTCTGCAATGGAAACATGCCACATGGATAGAAAAAAAAAGAATCGGGGAAATAGTTTTGTTTTTTTTCAGTTACCGTTACGTCACAAGACCATTTTGAATTTTCCCTGCTGAAGGGTACTGGCTGACTGTTTGTCGATTTGACCTATATTTCAGCGAACTGCTATTATTTATTTATTGACACACATGACTAAGGACATATTATTAAACGTTTTATTACCAGAAACGCTGTCAAAAACGTTTATTACATGTAAATCTATAAACTAATAAAATACTTAAGTATTTAACAATGTTTTAGCCGCCATTTTGGGTCTACTTTGAGAAACTTAAACGTCCCGAGTAACAGATGAATTCAACTTTTTTCACATGTTTATTATGTGAATTGAAAAGCTTTGTATTTGAAACGAATGATTCAAAAATACTCAAGTAGAAGGTATATTCAAGCTCTAGTTTGTAGTTAAAACCGTGAAATACTGCGAGTTTAAACGTGCACTCACTCGGATGCGATCCGTCAAAAATAAAATTGGTGACATTTAACTGTGCCTGTATCTCTCTCTATACGATAGCGACCATAGCTAACTTGGGACGCACTAGCGAGACCAGCAGGGCCCGTATTCACCAACCATTCTTGAGAATATTCTTAGTCCTATTATCCAAGGTTTGCAAAATTTGTAAGTAACACAGCTTCTGATCGGCTAAACCAAATGGTTTACCCAATCAGAAGTTGTGTTACTTACAAATGTAGAAAATTCTGGATAATAAGACAAAGAACGTTCTTAAGAATGGTGGGTGAATATGGGCCCTGACAGTATATTACATGCATAAAGTTCTTGAGTATTCGGAGTACTTAGTTCCGGCCGGTAGAAAGTTATGGGATTTGCTATGTGGATGAGCATAAAGAGACTCACTTCCATAATAGTCTCGTGTACATCTGTACGGTACGTATTTCCGGAGCGTAAATTGTGGGAAGTCCAGAGCCATAGTTCTGTCGACTGGATTATCTACCCAATAGAAGTCGAGGTTGTTTGTACTGTGGCCAACTTTCGAGGAGAAAAAAACATCTTGAGAGTAACCAGTAGAACGCAAAATGCAACTTCATATTAGATTTTTTTACTGACAAAGTATTCTAGTAGAAAATATAGGTTAAGATCGGGCTGCTTTTTTTTGCGGAGCCTGTTGATTAAGATCAGAATACACAGAAGCAGTCCAATTTCGGATCGACTTTGTGCTTTATTTTGTGGAATATTATAGAAACCCGTTGAAATAAATCTGTGTCTTGTTGTGTTATCCTGATTTGAGATTCGATTTCATATCTTTGACGATTCAACGATTAAATCCAGCTTAGCTGCCAAATAATGCATACTGTTCTTTGTTTAATTCAAACTTGAGCAGGATCATACAGTTACAAATATGAAAATACTTACAGCTTTCAAGTTCAAGAAAACATTCCTGTGAGTCAAACGGATATTTCTGAAGCTTCATCTGGCAAGCAAATATTCCGGTTATTCTGTAAATGTATGGAAAGTAACGAAAAGAGAAAGATACAGCTTTAATTTTCCTTTGGATCATTTACTCAATATTTTAGTATATTATATTTCATGTGTCTATTTTCAGAAATGTTACTCGTAAAGAAATGACGTCATTTAAGCTGGGGAAATTATTTCCCGGTCACAGTGAATATTTTCCTCCTGCCGAGATTCTGGTTAATTTACTAGAGATCACTAGTTTTAAAAGTAGCATTCATTGAGAAAATAATCAGAGAAAATATAATATATAATTCATTTCATCAGTTTGTGGTTAATATGGGGAAATATTTGCCTCAAAAGGGAAAGATCCGCGGAAATAACTCGTGCCTTACGGCACTCGTTATTTTCGCATACCTTTCCCTTTGTCGGCAAATATTTCCCCATATTAACCACAAGCTGATGAAATAAACTCTATTTATTAAGATGAAGACTTTGAGGTCTTAACAAGAAGGGCATTAAAATGCAATTGTTTGCATATCGACATTCCTCCTTTTTAGCTCACTCAGTTAGTTCTTTCTGGAAAGGTCCATGTAAGTTGTGTGCGACTTTTTGCGCCTCTGCAATCATAATTTCACACACAACAATACAAACGTAACAATACAAAAACGCCGCCAGCAGGTTTCAGGACCAGTTCGATTTTACCGTTCTCCCTTTTACCTAACAAACCCTAGTTTTTACCATCCTTTCGAAGATGGCTTTTGAATACAGTGAGAATAGGACGAAATGCTGTTCATAGTATCTTCTATTTTCACTTTCATTTCTGTTATTTCATGAGACAAATATCTGCATTCTCGTTTATATTTAACGTACATGTTTCGTACAAATGGTTTCATCTTTGACAGTTTTAAACATTTATTGTAAAGTAACCCATCTAATATTGTATATATAGAGGAAATCATTGGCAACTAACTACGAAATAGTACAACTTCATCTTGTACCAATTTATAAACTAAGAAAATAATTATTGAAAGCTTTGTTAAACTTTAAACCTGAATTGTCTTTGTGATTCATTACTTATCACTGATGTAAAACAGAAAAAAGTTTCGACAACTAGATAAGTTTTTTATTTTTAATTTACTCATTTCCCCACCAACCTCCATTGTGAAACATACTTGCATTTTGTAAGAATGTATCTCGCTTTATTCAATAATTTCATATCAAATTGCAAACTCTGCAATGCCTAATTCTCATCTTCAATGTTCGCACTCCCAGTGTGCGTTTTGGGTCAGGGATACCCTTTGTATAATACCAATATTTTTATTCAAGTACACGTATTTAGGCCTCTGACCAAGGTACCACTACACAATACATTTTTTTTTGTCTAGAATGAATGACATATTTCAAATAATAAAACTGGAGTTGAGTTTGGTATTCTTCTTTGCTTTAGTTGTTTATCGGTAACTGTTATTTGAGTACGTGTTTATGGCTTGATTGAAGGTATAATAATTCGTACCTCACTGTGTATTGCACCCGACCATTTGGGTAAATGTGAATTAGTTTGTTCGGTACAGTGACGTCATGAAAGTCGGCGTTCTTCTCGTTAAGAACATAAACGTCTGGTACCCATATGTTGTCATGGCGGGGATCCAATTCCAGTCGTGTCAAGTTTTGATAATTCAAATGTGCAAATTTGAGTCTCTTGTCGTACCAAAACTGCCTCAGAAATAGGCTCATGGAGTAGTCCTAGAAAATCAAAGCAAGCTTGGCTCAGCTGAACAGTCATAATATGGTTAAAGCGAAGTTAATGATTGGCTATATTTTTTTTTTATAAAACATTTATAGTTTTTGTATCCACGAGTTCTTCATATGGAATCGTTCTGCCATAGTCTGTAACTCTCAGTCTGCTGAGGACATGTTTGACTGTTCTCTCTGAAGAGGTAGGCCCAATTTCCCATCCATCAACCTGTATCGTGGATTTAAACTGTCTGATAATTTCTAAAAGTATTCTTGTTTTTTACCACGCAGATCGGCTACTCTTTCTGTAATTCTTTTACCCTTTTATGTTCTGTGATAACCTAGAAATTCTGTGTTTAGTAAAAAGATACAGAGAATGTTTGTTTATTTTGGTGAAAGATCGAAGTTTATTTCATTGACTGAACACCATCGGAAATATTTTCACGAGTGGCGCAGCCATGAGTGAAAGTATTACCGATGGTGTTCACGAGATGAAATAAATTTTGATCTTTCACCGAAAAAAGCAAATAATCTATTTATTCATGCCTTTAACCCTTTTCGGAGGAGCTCTATCAATATCCAGTACAGTTCTTCTCCATATTCCCCGTGGCGTACCCCTCCCACATGGACACGCATCACAATATTACGTCAAGCGCGAGAAATATAAGGTATATGACGTCATATTTCCTATCTGTTTGTGAGGCACACACAATTTACCTAGGCAACAAGAACGTGAAAATCGGTATTTTCACTGATGGTACCAGCGTATGATCGAAAAATATTTTCACTGCTATTTCCCGACAGCCTACCGGAAAGCATGAAATATATGAGTATACATATGTTACCCCTATGTGACAATAAGCTGATATGTAACATGCAAACTATAAAGTCAAGAGGACACATCGGTACTGAATAAGTATTTGATATACTAAAAAAAGGATTCGTAGACAAACATCTTTTTAGCCTCAATCATCTGAAATTTAGTTTCAAAATCTTTCTAATTCATGAATAGAACAAATCGCTGATTTAACTTACCATACTAGACTCCCGGATGGAATACATCGACACTATTAGTAATGTCATGTTAATTTTCACCTGTTTCTCCCCGTTCGCTAAAAAAGATAAAAGCATTTTAACTATTAGCCCCTCATCCTGCTAAATAATTAAACTAAAATTTTAATTTCGATAGTAAAACCCCAAATAATGTTATCTAAAAATTATTTTGTGGAGAAAAATATCTTCCAATCGGACAGTGTAGATCCAAGATCAGACTGCACGTTCCGTGCAGTCTGATCTTGATCTACACTGTCCGCAAAAGGTCAGTAAATCGCGCTTAGCAGCCCAAAGATTCAATCGCTATCGTAACGTAATCGACAGTTTCAAAGTAGGCCATAACGGAGTAGTTTCAAGACTGTGCTAGCTAGAGTAATGTACATTGCAAATCAGTGTAAGTTTTATATCTAATGCCAGTTTGCAGGTCCTGCGCTGCATGTTCCTAATCTTTACGGTCCTAGCAAAGCAAGTGGATATACATATTGCGTGGCGCTCTTGAGTGTTACATTGCTTGAAAGACATGTATCTAGCCATTATCGACTGAGACTGATCAGGATAAGTTACTCATTGCAGACATAACAGGAGCAATTTACATTTTTAGGCCAGGGAATCCCTCTCAAGGGATTCCCTTGCCTATAGGGATCGTAAGCTGCCTATTCAGACAAAAATGTTGGACGGTGTGTCCACTCTATATCGCTGAGTCCGCCAAAATAACTAGTTTCCCAAGTATATACAGAGATTGCTTATCACACGGTGTGAATGCTTTCCTTTCCTCAAAGCTTTCATCTGCAAAATGCCATGGAATTGCAAGGGTATTACAGTCCTTTACTAACTGACGAGTGTGTGTTTTTTATCTCGTTTTTGTCATTAACACTGACCTAATAAAGGCGTAACCTAATGAACTTGGCTTTATCCGGCAGTTGTGTATTCTTACGCGCTATATTCGGTTAATATCTATAACGCTCTCTCTTGCACTCCGGATCATTCACATTCAGGTATGGTGAGATTAACGAACGACGACTCTGCTCGGAGTTTGTCTATAACGTTGTGTTGACATTTGAACATGCGTGTCACAAAACGCGTCTCCGCTAAAATGCAATTGTAAATAAAACAAACTACATA
Source organism: Tridacna crocea (assembly GCA_943736015.1). NCBI lineage: Eukaryota > Metazoa > Mollusca > Bivalvia > Cardiida > Cardiidae > Tridacna > Tridacna crocea. The sequence goes on along the minus strand of OX031072.1, from coordinate 30,212,530 downwards.
TAGAATATTGGTCCGTGTTATGTTTATCACTTTTTCTTATGTATATCGACTAAATCTAGGGTACTTCAGCGGAATGCTGGAGAAATCGCCCCCTGGAGAAATCGTCCCCAAACTGCTTGGGCCGTGTTATGTTTATCACTCCGGAGAAATCGTCCCCTGGAGACGATTTCTTTGGTGAAAATAAAATTTTAGAAAAATCGACCCCAACATCAAATTTCATCCATATCGTTAATCAAATTGTCTATAAAAATATTTTTGAAATTTCGTTGTCTTTAATAGGTACATTATGTGTATTAGTTACCTTTTTTTCCAAGAGTTATTTGGTAGTTTTGTCATTGTTTATACTGCCTATTTCACACTGATAGGATGTATTTCACAACTTTTACACCTGTCACAAATAGATTACACCTGTGTGATTCTTAAAAATGTCTTTGAATGACTTTGATTTGAAACATAATAAATGCTTATAATTTTTTTCTGTAGTCGTTCGCTTGTCATTTAATGTATTTTTTCATCTCTTTCTCTCTCTCTCTCTCTCTCTCTCTCTCTCTCTCTCTCTCTCTCTCTCTCTCTCCCTACTAGTGTCATATGACATACCTGTGACCAATACCATTTAGCAGGGGCATCAGTGTCTCTGACACACATATTTCTAGTGTTCACTAGGGCTTGTGTGCATCCGTATATTTCCGGTCCATAACTTCTACAATTGTGGATGGATTTCAAAGTAATTTGGCACAATTGACCTCCATCACGGTTAGATGTGCCATTTGAAACATCTGTTCAAGTAGGTTCAAGATTAAGGCCACATTGAAGGCCAATTTTTCGTCCGAACCATAACTCCTACATTTTTGGATAGATTCCGATATAAATTAGCATAATGCATTATTCTCCATCATGAGCAGAAGTTCCCTTTGAAACATTTATTCAGGTCCATGGTCTAGGTCAAGCTTGAGAGTCAAGTGTTCGCGGGCTTGACACAAGTTGTCCTTGGACAACGATTATGAATTAGGATTAACGTCTTTTTATATTATGTAGATATAAGTATCGAAGCTCAAGTCACTGTGACTTGTTTGTAAAATAGGCAAGTAAAATAGGAAAACCGAGCCTAATCGTTTTCCTAAAACAATCCAACCTTTTCACAGTATTTTATTGAGCAAATATTTTGGCTAAAAGAGAATTTGCTTGCAATAAGCAATTCCTCCCAATTTCCCAAAAATCTTACTTTTCAATATACACGAAGAACTACTTTGGATTTTCATCTACAACTTCCTTCAAATATGACCAGTTCAAAATTTCGTCGACTTGTGGAAGGTAGAGACAACATGACCAACTGCCATATCACTCCAATCTTTATTATACATTACATTTTACCTTGATATCTATCTTACATGTATTTTCATTGAAATAATAAAAATAAATAATTATGTTCTTGTGTCATAAATGTAAAAAATAACGTCATTCAGGACTACAAGACATCACATGTCTCAGAAAATTTAGATAACCAAAGTTGGTATTGCGCCGATTGAAGAACACGGTTCAATTTTGACTTCGGATTGTTTATAAGCACGACAAATTACTAAGTACTCTAAGCCATTCCATAACTGTGAGCACATGCCTAGCTCTGACTTAATTAGTTTCTGGCTGGTGCTTTCTAGTATCAGTTCAAAATTTCCTGATAAAACCAAGAATTCCAGGGGCTTAGTGGAATCCGCTTGTATCCTTGTCCGTCTACCTGTTTGTATTAATTAAGATTGACCTGATGTGTTGTTTCGTATCCTCAATTTCCTGGCCTTCAGTACTATCAGTACTTTGATTTTGATTGTCTTGTCTTAAACCAGTATACTATAATTATCGCCACATCGATGCGACTTATATGCTCCCGTACAGTTTGTTTGAAAGTCACGTGGAAAGAAAATCAGAGTAAATGTACTTGTAACGAGATCGATTAAAGTCTTCAAGCTTTTCATAAGAAAGAAACTAGTGCTTCTTTAGTGTAGATAAAGGTCATGCTGTGTGAGGAGAAGGTTTAAGGTAGTGGACACGTAATACTTCAATAGCTGCATGGCATAAATTTTCTTGACAATTGATAGAGACAGATTTATACAGATATAATACTTTTGCATATTTTTAACCGACCAGATATTTCTTTGATGTCTATTTTCAAATCATTGTTGATACTTTTGTTAGTTTCCAGAAAAGGGAGGTAATTATCGTGTCCTTTTGTCATGAGAATATAGTGGTTTTAGATTTATAAATGATAGTTCCGGGAAGGACAAAAACGAAAAAGTGGCCCGGTGAAAGTAGTACAATGATACTTATCTTTTAATCTTAGCAAATTTTGTAGGATAATAATATAGTGGAAACAGCTGTTTTCTATTACGGGTCCACTACGTTAAAGCATTTGTAAAAAGTATGGACTCAGTCCTAAGTCGAAACCCTTTGCTATATTGGAAAATTTTCTGCGTGTCGAATGACAATGTTTCCTTTTAAATTCAGCTGTGTATTTTTAAGACAAACATGTCCATATTGTTCAAAAATTAATTTAGTATATATGTACATGTATGAGGCATTACGAAGATGCGTTAAAACCTTGGTCCAAAAGAGCTGCTCTTGTTATAATGTTAACTCATTACCAAACGACAATACCTTAGGCTTTTTCAAATCGAAGCATTTGCAGACAACAAAATAAAAGTGACGGAAAATTTGAAATTTGTTTCTTGAAGGGTAGAAAACATTGTGGGAAAAGGAGAAAATGCTGGTTACCAGCATTTTCTCCTTTTCCCACTATGTTTTCTAAAGGCTTCTTTCTCAGGGGCGTCAAAAGTAGGGATTGTATGGTAATGAGTTAACTACCTTAGATGAAGATATTGTTGAACGCTTACGAGGAAATCGCTTGCTCTTTGTCAATGTTGTTCTAAAAGGACAGAAACGTGTTTACGTGAAGAATATGATCCAATTGGCAATTTAAGAATGGCTCAATGAATCACTTCATAAGCAAATCAATAGCCACTCGAAATATTTTTCTTTCATGATGGGTACTTTAAGTTGTTCAATTGATATTTTCTGTTTTACACCAAGTCGGCATTAAGCAGAAAAAATAGTAGTTGACGCTGTCCATGCTACCATTTGTTTAAGAACAACCTCAAAGCAACAAAAATGTAAAATTTTAGTAAGCCAAGTACTGGTACTCAATTAATCCAAGGACAGAAAAGTAAATAATGGTGTAGCTATTTGATTCCTGTCACGCTCAAGGTTCAGACTGTTATACACTAAATAGAATGCAAACCCGGCTACGCTGAGGGAAACCCAACATAACATCATGTTTTGCCATGGTTCTGTAAATCCACTTTTTCTGACTGGGTTATTATACACCGTTGGGAACCTATCATAACAACATCACGATCTGTTATAGTTCTGTCGTTCCACTTTTTCTGACTGGGTTATTGTACACCGTTGGGAACCTATCATAACAACTTCACGACCTGTTATTGTTCGGTAATGCTGCAAAGTACGATATTTCTGGACAGGATCACAGTACCGTTGTCACTGCATCATGGTTTGTAATGGTTCCATAATACTGCAGTCCCATTGTGCCAGACTGGGACACGGTACATCCTGGAGAGCCCAGTATCATTACATTAACCCTTTCCCAAACAAGCCCTGGTTTATACGTGTGGGCAGTAAAAGTCTTTTGAAAACACTATGGGGAAAAAGAGAAACTGCTCGTAACGAGCAATTTCTCCTTTTCCCACAGTGTTTTCTACCCTTTTTTGATAACTTTCTGCAATTTTCTCCAAATCTAAAATTGTCGTTTGCAAACTCTTGCGGTTTGGAAGGGTCAAAATTTGTCGTTTGGGAAAGGGTTAAGGTTTGTCGGGGATCCGTAATGCTACTTTCCTACCAATCCGCATCGGTTTATATTATACGCTGTTGGAAACCAAACATCACCTTGTTAGGGTTTGTCGCTGTCCCTTGATATTGCAGTCCCGCCATTTGGAACTAGATCAGGGAAAACCGCTTGAAACCTAGTGTCATTACATGGCGATTTGCCTTTTTTTCATTATTCTGAAGTTTCAATGTGCCAGACTGAGTATATTGCAGGGTCAGAAATCCAGCATCATTAGGCCTTCATCACGAGTTGCCACTGTTCCATAGGGCTTTCACTCCACCGTTCCTTACAGAAACATGATTGTGTGTCAAACATATTTGTCTGTTTATTGTTACTTTAAAAAATATGGTTGTACTCCATTCTTTGCCGAATGCTCTGAGTAGCTTCATAATCTTTTTTTCAGTGCATCGACGGCGTGTTTCAAAGGCACAACACAGCAGACAGAGTTGTTGAAAGTTTGGTTCTGTATTTTAGAGAAAATACAGGCTATTACTACTATGCCAAACGTGTTGTTATACATGGTACAGTGTGTGAGGTACAGTCTGACTTTTTATCTCATCGCCGCTGCATAAAATTGTTACACCCAAAGACGCCAAGGTAACTGTGTCAAAGTGTGTTGCCCTCGGTCTGGCCAGTATTCGGAAAAGATTTGCAATAAATGAAGTCCAGTGGCAGGTTAGTGTATCTTAAGATTCCGTATTCAACTGCACGTTTATCCCTGGCCTTATCAAGGGCATTTTTAACGAGACAAAATCGTGCCGAGTTATCAAGATAAAACAGAAGTCATTGATTGGTTTCATTATCCATTCAGATTTGATAAAGGGCGTATTCCTTTCGCCTGTTTTGGCACAATGTTCTGTGTTCTGGAATGCTGTTCTGGAATGTGCGAAAGGAATATTTCAGAACACAGTACACTGTTCCGGAAGTATGATCTAAATGGAGCATGTTCAGAACATTGTTCTAAACCATATCGAAATAAAAGTACATTGGCATGATGGTTGTTGCATGAGCTACTGTCATAGCTGTGTTAGTTAAGGAAATGATTAGCTGCAGAGAGAGAGAGAGAGAGAGAGAGAGAGAGAGAGAGAGAGAGAGAGAGAGCAGAGACGAGTCTACTATGCCCCTATTTATGGTATTCATGTCGTAAAAAAGAGCAATTGCACATTTTGCTACGACGAATTGTCCCTCTGCCGGCCATGTTGTATCACCTAGCAACCGTTCAGCAGGCGCGCTACACCTCGATTGGATTGAAACAGTCAGAACATGTTCTGAAGGACGTGGCACAGTGTTCCAAAATACTTCATTGACCTAGAACATGTTCGGAGTGTTCGGAGTAGCGAAAGGAATACGCCCAAAGTGAACCCTCAAACACATAAATGTGCTTCGCAATGAGCTTCGAAGATAGCTTAGCTGCTGGAGCGAGCAACATTGCAAATGACATCACTGTAAAAAGAAATAGGTATGTTCTTTGAAAACAAGGGCTTTTCTCTGAAATTAAAACCATCAAACGATAAGAGCAAACTTACAATTGCCAAATGTCGGAAACGTTTTTTCGTTGTACTCTTTAAAGATTTCTTCTATGATATATTGACTGCAAAGGAAAGAAAGAAAGAAAATATATGCTGTGAAAAGCATGCATATAGTGGTTAAAGTGGATATTCTCATTCAAGAAGAAACCCTCTCTCTTTCCAACACCTGACCGTTTGTATCCTCTCTCTCTCTCTCTCTCTCTCTCTCTATCTCTCTCTCTCTCTCTCTATCTATCTCTCTCATCAGCAGGAACGTCTCACAAAATATCGTTGAATGGTTCATAATCAGACTCGATATTCTGATTATTTTAGCACATGTCCTAAAATCAGTGTTATAACAGGACACGATCTAAATAGTACATGGAAACTATCGGTGATCCTTTTTGTCGTTGTACATTATTTAGATAGCAACCTAATACCGAAATAATTAGATTTGCTTGTTTGTACCGTTTATTTCAGTTTTATACGGCGGGGCCAGTTAGATCATACTGTGCTTTACTAATATTTCTTTGACCAGCAATTCGCTGCAACAATGTACCTCCTATGCCATTCGCTACTTTTCTGCATAGCTATTGTCGAAACAATAATCAGCGGAGAAAGAGGAACACATTCTGTTGCAATGACAAATCGTCAGTTTACTTCCAAAACCTCGTAACTACAGCTTGTAACAAGCTGTAGTTACGAGGTTTAGGAAGTAAACCAATGAAATATCAATCTTCGGATGAAGTCGGTCGAACTAGGGATTCGAATCAGGAAGCGCTGTGGTTACAATTTCTGTACGCTATGGACCTCGCTTGCAGGTGTAATGTAGAGAAATGACCCTCCCCTACAAAATGACCCATGGGTCCTTTCTCTACGTAGAGGAATGACCCGGGTCATTGTTCTTCGTAGAGAAATGACCCCAGAGGGTCATTTCTCTACATAGAATACTGACCCGAGTCATTCCTCTGCGTAGAGCAATGACTTCTGGGGTCATTTCTCTGCGTAGAAAAATGACCCGGGTAATTTTGTAGAGGGAGGTCATTTCTCTGCATTACACAGGCTTTGCGAAACAATCTGCCGTAGATTGTCAGGAACGTCGTCTGGTAAAATATGTAAAATAGACTTTTTTCCTTACATAACCATCATGTGAAAAAACTCTTGATTGACCCTTTACCAAAAATAATCCCTGGTTTTTACGACCCTGTGATAAAAGCCTTTTGAAACATTGTGGGAACAGGAGAAAATGCTGGTAATCAGCATTTTTTCATTTTTCCACAGTGTTTTCTACCCTGCTGGAAACAAATTTCATTTCTTTTTTGTTACGCCTATATTGTCGTCTGAAAGTGCTTTCATTTGGATCAGTCTGAAATTTTGTCGTTTGGTAAAGGATTAACCCTTTTCCACAACCGACTTTTTACACCTCTGTGAAAGAAGCCTTTTGAAAACTTTGTGGGAAAAGGAGAAAATCCTGGTAACCAGCATTTTCTCCTTTTCCCACCATGTATTCTTCCCTTCCTGCAACAATTTTAATTCTTTAGTCACATTTATTTTGTTGTCTGCCAATGCAGCATTTTCTCCTTTTCCGACAATTTTTCCAAAAGCCTTTTTCCTCAGGGTTGTTACAACTCGAGACTATGTTGTAAACAAGACTTAAATACAGAAATTAAGAGGATCTTTTTTTTCGCAAATGAAAAAAGAGGTTAATTTTATTCATTTGGCGGTCAAAGACTTTCAAAGAGGCATAACGACTAAATTTCCAAAAAAGAAAAAAATAAATAAATCTACCTTGAGTTGTCTACTTGTCTATCCGAAATTTCACAGTGGCATAATGATACTAAACATCCCAGTAGCAGAAATTTAGACATAACTAGATATAAGCTTGTATTAGTTTATTACTATTTGACATAAAATAGTCGACTTCAGAACGCTTGACCAATCACTGTTTGACTCATTTATAGACCTACCGGAAGTGATGTATCGGACATAAAGCCAGTAGGGTAATTTAGTTTAAACATATTCATTGTACATCGATAGAGAAATAACTATTTACAACTTTTACCAATATCTTTCGATTCCGCTATCTGGGAAAACCTCTTGTTATCGCGTCGTACATGTGGGCCAATGAAAAATCCCAAAATTGACACCAGTTCCCGCGTCTCGATCTCAATTTTGGTTACGTTGCCCACGCTCTACTTCAAGACCATGGACACCAAGTGCAGTCATTTGAATAGAAGCAAAACATTGTCAAACTGGATAAGATGTATCGTGGGGAACAGGGGGAATCTTTTCCTTTGTTTCCCTCGATTCCAGTGCTCTAAACCTTTGGATAGTTAACTATCATATGTTTGTGTAGTGTGTAGGCTTAAGCTTGACTAATTAAAGTGGTACAAGAAGAGAAATATATCGCAAGCGCAAGATCGTTGTCTTCGCATGTCATATTCTTCGAAGATTCGACCTGTCTTATACGATAACGTATGACGCATCACTAGCCCCGAAAGCGGGAAAATTGTAATATCACGCTCTATATAGTCGCAATGTAGTAAATAGCTTTTATCAATACGTTTGAGGTGAAATGACACAGGTGCCTGACATGTTTGGTATCATACCATCCTTCTATATAGATATAATAAAGACATTATTATATCTATATAGAGGGATGGTATGATACCAGACATGTCAGGCACCTGTGAGAAATGAGACCTGTTTTACCTCTAGATTTCTCTAAACTGCTGATCATAGCTGAGTGAATTGCACGAGGTAGCCTTTTATTGAGTAAACGTTTTTTTTAGTCTGAAATTCAAAGTAACGGTTGTCGTGTAGGAAAGTGGTTCGATTCTGTACCCAGGATGCCCAAATTAGATAGATGAGTATTTATAGAATGCCATCTAGCAGGAAATAATGGCTCAAGATTGATCAACTGTTTGATTGTATGGTGTTTAACGCCGGTTTCAACATGATTTCGGTCGTATCGCCGCGGCCAGTGCTTATATCCATGATTTCCTTAAGTTTCTGTTACAGGTACTTCGCACAATATTCTTCCAAAACCACTAGCTGCTTTCCCGATGACCACGTCAAAACAATCAAAGATCAGCGGTGAGAGACGGATAGATCCTGCCGCAACCATCAATCCTCGGAAGGCCTAGCTGGTGAAAGTCTAAGATTTTGACAACGAGAAATAACGGTATACCAAAAAAAAAAAAGTTAAAATATAAATTTCACGAATTTCGTAATCAAATTTTTGTACAAGATAAACATGTTTTGTAATGCCCATTAGTAGCACCTTTTGATGACTATGGTACTCTATAGTCACATTGTTCATAATATCGATTCCATGTACGTTATGTAAATAATCGAACCGGAAACGGAATATGGTTGTCTTAAAAGCTTTATTTCCTGTATGTTCCTGGCACTTTACAGCATCTTATCATTTTCTATACAATTTCTTTATGTATATCGTATCAGACTTCTTTTAAAAAACACTGTGGGAAATGGAGAAAATGCTCATATATGAGCATTTTCTCAATTTCCCATAGTGTTTTTATATGTAGCCAGGGTCCTACCATCTTTAGGCTTCTGACGAATGATTTTGCTGTATATACTTTATCACACTTCATCACACAAACCGAGTTCAAACGATGGTAAAGAGTTGTAAGCTATTGAAAATTTTGTGGTAAAAGAGAAACTTCTGGTAACCAGCGTTTTCTCCCTTTCATACACTGTTTTCAACCCTTCCGAAGGAAAAATCCATTATTTTAGCCACATTCATTTTGTTATTCGCAAACAGGTTCAATTTGATGTTAAAAGTAAAGAGTTTGTTAGATAAAGGAAAAGCAATATTTTTGTTTTTTGTTTAGAACAAAATTCCTTAATGCGCCTTGAAGCAATATACATGTAGTAAAATTCAGTCATTATTACATAGAGGATCTGTTTTTTTCAGTGGAAGGTCGAAATTTTTTTCATCGAGGGAACACCATCGAGTGACAATATTACCGATGGTGTTCACTCGACGAAATAAATTTCGATCTTTCACCGAAAAAAAAAAACCACCAAATATTCTATTTATTTCATGCCTTTAAACCTTTCTGGGAGGAGCTTTATCAAAATCTAATCGAGTTCTTTTCCGTTTGTGTACCCCTCCCGCATAGCAACGCATTACAATATTACGTCAAGCGCGGGAAATGTAAGGTATATGACGTCATATTTCCCATCTGGTTGTGAGGCACGCGCAAAATACCTGGGCAACATGAACGTGAAAATTGGTATTTTCACTGGTGGTACCAGTGTAAGATCGAAAAATATTTTCACCGCTATTTCTCGATATCCTACCAGAAAGCATGAAATAAAGTATGATAATTTTACCACAGGTGAAAATATCAAACTCTTCACTGTATCAGGAAATGGAGAAAAAAAGCATTGTACATATCGATGTGTGATGTAAATCCAATGGTTACTAATTCTTCAAAACTAGGTCATGCTAGTGTTGCCACCTGTGAAAATATCGATTCTGATGTTAACTCAATCATATAATATTTCTAACTTGCATCATAGGAAGTGTCAATCACCTTTAAGTCAACTGTTATATCTTTCATAAGTTAACTGGTACCTTTGCATGTAATTGTAAAAACAATAAGTGGCTACTACAAACTAAAAATGCAAACTGTATTGAAAGCCCCATGTCCTCCCTGATGAATAAATTGGCCATAGAAACTAAGTTTTAAAAGCCAGAAAATATGTCGATAATTGCATCGGAAAAGATACAAGAAAGCTCTAACTATCAAGATTACGGAAAAACCCCTCTATACTTGAATATCGAGGTAAGACTCGAAATGTGGTAATGAGGTTTGAGGTAATTTTCATATTTCAGGGTTCTCTTTAAATGAAAAATGCACGCAGAACGCACATATCTCGAAATACATGTAGTTCCATTTTTCGGCTCGATGTTATTTTCTAACGCCATCTTTAATACTAACCCTTTGTGCATTTCCGGGTATTCGTGCACACTCTCTACCTCCTTTTAAAACTTTGGTATGGACTATTTTATGAAAATAAAATGCACCTTTTCAATTTGCTCTTACCATATATATTTTTTAATTATATCGTTGTTATTTTTATGTTTTTTTTTAAATATATTTTCCTTACGCCTTATCTTAATGACTTCTTCCGCTATTTCAGAAAATGGGAAACAGCAGAATAAAATAAAGTTTTGGGGCTCTGACACTTTTATTTGTGGTATATTTAACATAATACACGTAGCCTATATGGTATGTACATAAATGAAACATGAACACCTGATCAGCCAACCACTTGTGCAGGGGTTTTGATTTCTGTAAAAAAGAAAAAGGACACCATATTACATTATCTAATACAATGCAACCTCTGATGTCAGTGGCAAAGATTGTAGGTCAGAACCATATAGCAGTCCTTAAATTTGACCATATTTAGAAAGTAAGACGGTTAAAATTGAGGCTAGCCAGTTGTCTACCTTAATTTTTTGAAAAACAATCTCGTTTTTTAAGAACTCTGAGGAGAAAAGCTTTTTGAAAACAGTGCGAGAAAAAGAGAAAAAACTGCTTGTAACATTCAATTGTAGGTCTGCAAATGCTTTCAGTTTTCAGGTAACCAAAATTTGTTGATTGGGAGAGGCTTAATTGAGGTGGTCAGAGGTGAAATTGATCCTGTATAGGTATATTTTACTATAGGCCTCTGAAACGCCATTTGTCTAACAAGGGATAACGATATTTTCATTATCGGACACTGTTACCATAAATAGCACATGGGGAATTTTTCTATGTATCCTATAACGATGCAGACGGAGTCGCAAATGTGCTATTCATAGAAACGTTGTTAATAAAAATGTGAATATATATTCCATGAAATACAGGCGATGCACCAATGTGCTTTAAGTGTTCAGTGATCGATTAACGATAATTTCAGTCGTCCGTGATGGACCAATAGAGCTCCAAAGGCCTGTGATTATACAAATGTAGGGATATTTCAATTGATTTAATCAAAACTTAAACCTCTTATCTCTTTCATTCCTGACAATATTTTGCAAAAGACGACGATGTTGAAAGAAAAAAAAAGAACAAACGGACAAAACATGTTTCAACAGTTGTAAAGACAGGTATTTGTTGGACGGCAATGTTTTAGAAGATAAGGCGTATTGAATACAATTTTTCGACATGTAAGGTCACAAATGCTTATCTTACACGTAGGCAGAAAAATTCTTCATAGCGATGTAGTATTCAGAACAAACGTAGGCCTTTCTGCTAAAAATATACCACATGAGCAACAGATAAAACACTTACCGAATTCACAGATAAATAAATGTTTTGGTTCTGTGGCATCATTTCCGGTATAACAATTTTCCACTTCCCATTTACCGCCATGAAAAGGTACCAGCGTCACACAGTCCTGTATGTCATGGTTTACCGAAGAAAAAGCTTGACTGGTCGAGTACCAGTTCACGTAACTGATTGGTTTTCCTTCAAATACAGTGTTGAACTTTGTAATATTATTTGTTGTAGGGTCAGGTGGCAGGGGATTTGGAAACTTGTTCACGGCTGTGGTTAATCGTGTCGCCCCGGGCCGAAGGCGAGGTGATTCGACACAACCGTGAACAAGTCCCCTGCCACCTGACCGTACAAGAAATTTATTTTACTGCAAAGTTATGCCCTTTCAAAGAGTATTAAGCGAAATTTTCCTGTTTTATAGCTTCACGAATCGAGTATGCTGACAAAATAGAAATTCCCTTCTGAGTGCCCCAATTCAATGAAAACTGACGTCACTGGAAGTTGACGTCACTAAAACGTGCAGTTTGGTGCATAAACGTGCAGTCTGGTGATCGATCGAAGCCGCCATTTTTGATGTTGTGTTGCACGTGTAGTGATGTTTACGGGGCACTCAAAAGGGAAACCTGTTTTACGTGTTTTTTACCAGAGAACATGATGTATATGTGTAACACTATGACCTTCGGCGTAGGTGCGAACTTGCAGCCATGGATACATATTTGGAGATTTATCTTTGATATTATACATGCCCTGGGTATCAAGTGAAATACATGATCCCAGCGTGTTGTATAATCGGCACATGATACGTCCAACCACATAAATATGCGTGCGAGATGAGCGAGCGGTGGGAGAACGAAAGAGTGTGACACTACCACTTTATAAGAGTCACCAAAAACACGAAAGAGTCGAAAAGTTTTCTACGAATTTAATATCAGTCAGATAAAAAACTAAAACAAGCCCACTCTCTGTGTTGTGCTCTCTTTCTAGATCTTGTCCCGTTCTCTTGCTCTCTTAGTTTCGTTCTCCCGCCGCTTGCTGTCGATGTATAAAACCCCTTTTCACAGGGCATGGCTAAAATATTCTTACCCGAAGTCCAATCAAAGAATCGCTCTTTTTGGAGATCATGTAAACCAATCCAGATTTTCTCCCCAGAGAGATATCTATTTACCAACAACTCAACAAAGGCTTGTTCCTGATCATCTAGAATGTCCACAAGATATGACACGGACGACTGGCAATACGAGAAAGCGTACTGGTACGTTTGCTTTGAACCCAACTGTATGCCATAGCAGCTTTTCTGTCTTTGGGCTAGAATCCTGTCAGAGCTCCGACTTGCCCATAACTGAAGGTTTTGTCCGCACAGTGTTGTGTCTCCTAGAGGAGATATTTGTTTAACACTGCATGAACAGTATACAGAAAAATACAAGTTAGTCAAGAGAAAAGATCCATATAACCGCTCTCTTTTGAATCATACTATCTTAGCACATCAGACAGTGTGGATGGAGAACAGACTTCACATTGAGTGCAATCCGATCTTCAACTTTGCTAGATGGACAAGTAAAAGTTCTTGTTTTATCAAGTTCTATTCATTTCACACCAAATGAGAAACAAGATCCCAGACTTACTTCGAAAACTTTTGATGAACGCTCCCAGAAAAAAATATAACGAGTATTCGCGGCACGTTGAAGGTGGTTTATAAATAACCACCTCTTTGCTCGAGTCGAATCGACGCTGACGATGTGCCAAGATTGTTCAATTCTCCTAATCGTGATTTTAAATGTGTAAAGGTTCAAAGGCGACCTGTTATAACTCCAACAGTATTTAATCCTCTCATTTAGCCTTTTCAGTGACACATCTAACCAAGGTTTCATTGATCTTAAGCATGGCAGCGCCATTAGCAACCACGGTGAAGTTATTCACGTCTATCAATCTGTCGATCTAAAATGCCAATTGGATAGGTATACCACATTAAATCTTGTACATACAGACTGTTTGTCAACAGAAATGTATTTAGAAAGATTTCCAATAGCAAATTGTAAATCGAGTTTTTTCTATTTAAGGGGAATCTTACAATTTAGAGAACGGTAAAGCACTGTGCTATGCGACACCACTGTCTCTAACAAACGTGTTCCATGTTAAAGAGTACCTTCTAATTTTCAAACAATGGTCTTGTTTCTGTTTATACAAACAGTTATCGTTATTTCAACATGCAAGTTATATACATGTTAACACGTCCAGGGCCCGTATTCACCAACCATTCTTAAGAACGATCTTGGCCTTAATCTTCAAGATTTTCTGACTGAAAGTAACAGAGCGTCTGATTGGCTAAACCAATTGGTTTAGCCAATCAGACGCTCTGTTACTTTCACACTGTCAAATTTCTGAAGAATAAGCCTAAGAATGTTCTTAAGAACGGTTGGTGAATATTGACCCTGGTCTGAGAAATTTGTTACAAAGCAATAACAAAATATCGCCAACATTTCGAGCATGATTATTATTGTATTTTACTCATAGAATTCAGATCTCGGTATGCGTAGTCTTTTCTGATCTACATCGTTGCAAAAGGCAACTTTTTTTGGTCATATAAATTTTCTACAAAAAAACAAGTTAGGAGCATTAGAAGGATTAGGATGACCGTGTAATGTATCAGTAGCATTATGGGTTCATTTGAACTATGTACATAGTTGCTTAGCGACTGTGCCAAACTCACCAATAGTTGATGCTCTGTTCTGTAGCATTTTGATGTTTGTGCTCCAATTGTCGTTTCTGTTACCCTTTCCTGAGTCTGTTATGTTACCTGAATTAAGAGAGTACACAGTCCTTGGACAAGCAGAAAATTAACCAAAAGCATAAAGTTTCGATTAAGATCAGCCTGCTTTCTGTAGAATAAAGAAACAACAACAACAACAACAACAACAACAACAACAACAACAACAAAGACATTAAGTGAGCTGTCGCGTGATATGTTTAACACATCATGTAAAACAGCGTTATTTCATTTCTTTAACTCTTTACCAAACAACTTTTTTTTTCAAATGTCCAATTTGAAAGCATTTCCTAACGACACAATTCAGTGAAGCCTATATTTCATTTTGAACGGTAAGAAAACGTCGTGGGAAAAAAGGAGAAAATGCTGGTTACTAAAAATCTATTCCTTTCCACATGTTTTTGTCAGAGGCTTGCTTCCTTGTGATCCTATAAACGGGACACTGCTTTTTTTGTTGAATAGTTTAAAGAAAAAAACTAACCACCACCACACCAAAACGGGCTAAACAAAAACAAACAAGACTTAGAGAGTTCTCGCGCAGAAAAAAATTAGAATAGGACTCACAGTTTCTGACTTCCGTACCGTGGCCAGCAATATAGCCAGTCTGAAAAAGAAGAAACAGAAAACAAAAACCCACTTAATATGCCGAGATCCGCTAACGGAACAACTTTCTGACTATAGCTCGTTAATTGAGATGTATATAAGTTACACAATAAACAGACTATGTTACAAGACAAGCGAGACAAGAAATAGAACAAGTCCATCAAAATTAAAAAATAATGTTTAGACTATAAAAAGTGTGAAATTTTCGGTTCCTGAAGCCTAAATTCACACTATGATAGTTTTAACTTGCAAATAGATATGAGCAACCCGTGTTTAAGAAATAATTGATTCCAAATTACAGACCTATATTAATTCTAATTTAAATCCAACACTTTTCACGAATTCTTTATCCTCAAAGCCACAAGTCTAAGTTAAAAATTCATATCACCAAGGAAGTCACTCCTATTTATATCAGTTCAGATAATCCTAGATTAATCTTTTCGAGAAAGATGACAACATGGATTGATAAACAACAACTTCTCTACTAACAACCCGTTTCTCAAAATAACCAGAAAGGAAAATGAATGTGCTTTGTGTTTCCAGAATACTCTGTATATAGACTGAAAGTGATAATGAAAACAGGTAGTAATATGTGTATCCTGTTTATATAAAAACTTAAGCAACATAATAAAATTCTGAGCTGAGATAATGTTTTCGACTTAACTCATTGAAATGACAAAATTCAGTCTTTTAAATAAGTTATATTATATTTCATATATCTATGTTTAGAAATGTTATGGGTAAAGAAATGACGTCATTTAAGCTGGGAGGAATTATTTCCCCGTCACAGTAAATATTTTCCTCCTGCCGAAAATCTGGTTAATTAACTTGAAATCTCCAGTTTTAAAAGTATTATTCGTTGCCAAAATAATCAGGGGAAATATAATATATGATTTATTTCATCAGCTTGTGGTTAATATGGGGAAATATTTGCCGAAAAAGGGAAAGGTATGCGAAAATAACGAGTGCCGTACGGCACCCGTTATTTCCGCATACCTTTCCCTTTTTTGGCAAATATTTCCCCATATTAACCACAAGCTGATGAAATAAACTCTATATCTTGCTGAGTTCATTCTTAAATATTCTGTTAACTCAGGATTTGAGAATGCAACTTATCCTTTTACCATACATTCCCGACTTCTAACGAACCTGAGAAAGAGGCCTTTTGAAAACATTGTGGGAAATGGGGAAAATGCCGGTGACCAGCATTTTCTCCTTTGCCCACTATGCTTTATATCCTTCCCAAAACAAATTTCAAATTTACAGTTTTATTTTGTGGTCTGCAAATGATTTTTATTTGGACCAATCTAAAATTTTGTGGTGTGGTAAAATGAGAATAAATGTAAGTGAAATGTGTCTTAAGTAACGAATGAAACTTGAGTCAGAAACTGAGTCTTTTATGGGATTTGAGTATTTTTTTTTCGTTACATTGGGCCAAGGATTTCTAGTGGCAGGCTAGGGCAACATACTTGTATGAGTTTTTGTTTGAAATATTACCTTATTTTCACTATTTTGAATAGATTAGCGTCAAATTTTACAGACCCACACATCTACGTCTTTGATAGAATTATCACGAAGACTTTTTCCGGAGAAACTCTCCGGTTCAACGTGTAAGAATATGGATGGATTGATGGATGGATGGATGGATGGATTTTGTAGTGTGGTAAAGAACTACATAAGCAAACAAACAGACATAACAAAGACAAACCTCCGTTATCAAATTCACAGCATACCAACTGGTATTCCAGTGCGACACTTGTTCAGCTATCAATCTGTAACATTGCTGGTTGTCAATGGTAGCTATGACGTCAGATCTGGCATCAGCCTTTACATGTAAAAAATTGACATTCTAGATAACAGTGTGTAGTTCTATAATATCACTCATTTGGAGTGTGGGTTGCAAGAACTTGTCTCTCATATAGAAATAAAATAAATATATTTAAACTAAAGACCTCGGATGGTGTAGGTTAAGATCAGACTGCATTGAACGGGTAGTATGATCTTGGATCAAAGATGTCCGATACGGAGATATTTTTCTCAAAAAATAAACCTTTGAAACAGTAATATTTGGGTTTTAACGTTTGGGTTTTTACTATTGACTTGAAAGTTGCATCTCATTCATTGAGCTGTTTAAGACTTGGTAATCCACGAATGCACGTGAAAAATGGGACAAAAGGAAAGGCTGTCCCATTCTGCTTGTAATCAGTCACCTATCCTTTTCCTACAATGTTTTTCATCCTTTAAGAGAACTATGGGCCATCTGTCCTTTTTTTAAAATCACATTCGGATTGACGCACGTCACATTCACTTCCACTTGGTGGCACACTGGTAAAGCATAGGAGTCCTGACCCAGAGGTCACTAGTGCGACCCTCACAGGATCAACTGGGTTTTACGTGGCCGTGTCCTAGGACAAGACATTTCAGAATCCTAGCTTTGCACTTGTGAAATCTAGGAAAGGCATGAATACGTATGTGTGCTGTTGCCGTGATTTCACCGAAAAGATGCAGTTCAGAAAGCGGCGTTAACACTTTACCAAACGACAAAATTTTGGACTGGACCAAATTGAAAGCATTTGCAGACGACAAAATAAATGTAGCTCAAATGATGATTTCTGCCTTTGACAGAGTAGAAAATATTGTGGGAAAAGGAGAAAATGCTGGTTACCAGCATTTTCTCCTTTTCCCACAATGTTTTCACATGCCTTTTTGTACAGAGTCGTTAAAGCTCGAGATTGTGTGGTAAAGAAATAAACACCAATCAATCAATCGATCAATCAATCAATCGATCAAATGCACGCGTGTCTTTCTACATGTATATAATATCCGTAATTGATACCTGCTTATGAATAGGAACCGTCCCAACAGCAGCACAAATACATCTCCCAGCATACTCAACGGTTTGACTACGGGCAAAAAATTGTATACACATTACACAAAGTAAAATCTCTTTTAACAACATCTTTATGTCGCAACTGAAGAATATTATTTGATCTTGAAAACACTAACACTGTTGAGGCCAAAGATGAAAAAGAGACTTCTGTGGATTGCATTGAATGAGATCAGGTTTACTAGAATGTGCACTCTGATCTTGGATTTTCTCCGTTCATATGTTTAGTCAAGCTCATATGAAAAGTATCTGCTTGAGTTGAATTATACTGTATTTTCAGCCGTTAAAGATGTCAGGAATATTTATTTGGCGTGGAAAGCGTTAATCCGTTACTAAACAATCCTGAGTTTTAACGAGACTAAAGAAAAGAAGACATTTAAAACATTGTGGAAAAAGGAGAAAATGCTGGTTACCGGTATCTTCTCCTTTGCCACAGTGTTTTCTATCATATCCTTTCTGCAACATAAGCCCTCTTGTGCCGATTTCGAATTTGATTTTTATGAATTTTGAAAAGTCTTAAAAGTTGTCGATTTGAAAAGGGTAAAAGAAGTGACTGAGTTACATGTACTGACCTCGAAGGGGCAGATAAAAATTGAGAAGTTTTGCAATACAACTCTTTACCACACATTCTCTGGTTTTAACAACCCTCAAGTTAACCCTTTACTCCATAGATACTCATTTCTACGCATTGCTTGTAGGAGCCTTTGGAAAACTTTGTGGCAAAAGGTGAAATTGCTCGTGACGAGCAATTTCACCTTTTGCCACAATGTTTTCTACACTATCAAAAGGTGTCATATACAATAAGAAACGGCTTCATCCTTGCTGTTATTTAGGGTCAATTAGAGGTACCATAGAAATGCCTAATGGGGTAAAGGGTTTAAAGACTTCTTAAAACATGGCTGGAAAAAGAGAAAACGCCGGTACCGACATTTTCTCCTTCTCCTCCACAATGTTTTCTACATGTACCTTATCAAGGATTGTTGATTCATTTTCCTCAATTTCCCATTTGTAGTCTGCAGATGCTTTCAAATTTTAAGAATCTAGAATTTGTAATTTGGTCAGAAGTTTGAAAAGACGAATTCTCTTCAGTTCTTTATCGTCGCCGCCGGTAGCCCATATAACTCACGCTCCATGAGTTCTCTTGATTATACATGCACCACTGGGGGTAGTGTGGCATGCACCAAAACCCACCCTAAGTCACCTAATCCTGGACCCGTATTCACCAACCGTTCTTAAGAACGTTCTTTGTCTTATTCTCCAGAATTTTCTACATTTGTAAGTAAGACAACTTCTGATTGGCTAAACCGAATGGTTTAGCCAATCAGAAGTTGTCTTACTTACAATGTAGAAAACCTTGGAGAATATTCTCAAGAATGGTTGGTGGATACGGGCCCTGGTTGTTTAACCTGACGTCGGTGCATAGCACGGTCACTTTGGGCTTGGTTTAAATATCTCTTCCGAAAGACTTTTCAATTTTATCGTTAGATGGCCAGCCGCGGGTATCAAACCCTCGCCCTAAAGTAGCCCCGGCGGAGAATTTACGTTCACTCAACCTCCTCATCTATTAGGAACGACTGATCACATCTTCGCAAGCCAAGGCTGACGATTCACTACGCTACTCTACCCTTGGCGGATCGAGCTTGATTTTTACATTCCCCCGATACACTTTTTCATTGGATGCAGCCAGCTCTAACTGCAACGAATGAAATCGCTCGTAGCATTTCATCTTCGATAAATGTGTATTCGTAAGCGGTTTGTAAAACGATGTTTCACTGGCTTTTAGAAATATGGTGTAAAGGGGGGGGGGGGGGGTTAATAACCAACATCTGATAGAGGGTGCATCGCAGGAATCTCGAAATCGGGTTCAATCAGGCAAGGTATGATCCACGTAGTGATCGTAACCTTGGCTCGCGAAGATGGACTGATCAGAGATGTATTAGATATAATACTCGTATGGTTGAAAAAATCCCCTAATCCCATAAACCCATAGACTGCTAAGCCCGATTCACTGACTTTTTCCGGACAGTGCACAAAATGTGTAGTTTGATCTTGATCTACACTGTCCGAAAAGCAAATCTCGGAGTTTAATCATAGGCTTTTAACCCTTTACAAGACAATCATTGGTTCTTACGACCCTGAGATAGAAGCCTTCTGAAAAACATTGTGGGTAACCAGCATTTTCTCATTTTTCCCACAATGTTTTCTACCCTGCAGGAAACAAATTTCAATGTTGAGTTACGTTTATTTTCTCGTCTGCCTGTCCTTTGAATTTGGACCAGTCTAAAACTCTATCGTTTGGTAAAGAGTTAAAGTTTCATTTCACTTATTTTGCGGGATACTTTCTGGTTTCCTGAGTTGTCTCCAAATCTCTTATAATCTTAAATTTGTAAATTATAACAGAACTAAAAATCTTTAGTCTGTTCATTGTCTTTGAAATTTCATTAAACCTCTAAGCTAAATGATAGAAATGTCGCCCTCGGTATTTTTTTTCCAGATTTGTATGATTAGCAAATGGGGGGATTAAAGTTTGACAGGATTTGCCTGTTCAAAAAGAGAAAAAACTTTACTTTTAAGTCAGATTGGAGCTAAATAGGCCTACTTTTGTTTACGGAGGAAAAACAAAACAAAAACATCGATAAAAGAAGAAAACAAGACATTGAGAGAATAGCATGGTGCCGTTACTGGGAGAACAATACTTAAGAAAGATAATAGATAGGTCTTTTCTGCAGGCTTCAACTCCGCTGGACAGTGGACCGTACGTTATTCAATCACGCATCAAAGTACTCTCAATGCTTTGATTGCACAAGTTGCTGTGCGGTGTCAGACACCCAGCTACGTGTCAACACAAAGCCTGCAGATGCAAACTGTATTGTTCTACGTACGTACTTGAGCTCTCCCTTCACAATGGCGTTCATTTCAACAAGGAAAGGTAAATGTTCATATTTTGCAATACAAATTCTGTAAGCTGTAAACACTACTACACTACATGGAGTAAATTTAGTAATAAATGGTTGAAGGTATAGAGTTCGGATGTATCGAGTAACCGTATGAGGTGTATTTGGATGAGATTGTAACATTAGTTTATCCATATTGCGCCGAGTGAACTAGAGTAAATACAAAATCTGGATTTAAATCGTTAATAGCAATTTCATGGCTGCCCTTTTCTGCATCGTTTGAGTAAAGTGGACATTGTAGTTTTCAATTTTTGAGTAACATTTAATTTGTTGTCTGCAAGTGCTTTCAGTTTGGTAAAGAGTAACCCTTTCCCAAAAGACAAATTTTAGACTCAACCAAACTTGAATTTTAGACTCTTCCAAACTGAAAGAGTTTGCAGACGACAATTTCAAATTTGATAAAAATGGCAGAAAGTTCTACAAATGGGTAGAAAATACTGTGGGAAAAGGAGAAATTGCTCGTTACGAGCAATTTCTCCTTTTCCCACAGTGTTTTCTAAACACTTGTACTGCAGACACGTAAAAACAAGGGCTTGTCTGGGAAAGGGTTAAATTACAAAATTTGCTGTCAGATGATTCATGAACTGACTCAAACCTTGTAATCCACCAGTATTTCCCTATAATTAACCAAACAACTTGAAATAATCTTCTATCAGTTATTTGATCCACATCTTTTTCAGTGCTCCTTCTTTGCAGTCTAATATGGCTAAGTGTCATGGTATGTCTATGGTTTCCAGAGATTGTTCCCCTTCCAAGCATGTGGAAAAAGAATATGGGGAACCAGTCAAAGTTACCAGACAAAGGTATTGTAGAATAGAAGAGCTGTGTTTTACTCTTTACCATGTAATACTCAGTTTTATGGACCAAATAGTAAAGGCCTCTTGAAAAAATTGTAAGAAAAGAAAAAAAGATCTGGTAAGCAACATTTTGTCCTTGTTTTGCAATGTGTTTTACCCTACCAAAGTTGAATTTCCAGTTACAATCACATTACATGTAGTTTGTTGGCCACAAAAGCTTGGAAATTCGGAAAATTAGAATTTTTATTATTTGGTAAATGTTGGTTAGCTCTACCAGATGATAAAGCAAAAAAAAAAAGAATTTTTAATCCTTTACGACACAATCCAGACTTTTAACAACCCAAAGAAAGAAGTCTTTTGAAAACACTGTGGGAAAAGGAGAAAATGCTGGTAACCAGCATTTTCTCCTTTTCCCACAATGTTTTCTACTCTTCCCAAAACAAATTTCAATTTTCATATCACATTTAGTATGTTGACTGCAAATGCTTTCAATTTGGACAAGTCTAAATTTTGTCGTTTGGTAAAGAGTTAAGAAACTTTTTTTATTTCATGCCTGCAGGTAGGATATCGAGAAATAGCAGTGAAAATGTTTTTCAATCTTACGCTGGTACAACCAGTGAAAATAACGATTTTCACGCTCTTGTTGCCTAGGTAAATTGCGCGTTCCTAACAACCAGATAGGAAATATGATGTCATATACCCCACATTTCTCGCGCTTGACGTAATATTGTAATGCGTTGCTATGCGGGAGGGGTACGCCACAGGGAATAACGGAAAAGAACTGTACTGGATTCTGATAAAGCTCCTCCAAGAAAGGGTTAAAAGCATGAAATAAATAGAATATTTGTTTTTTTCAGTGAAAGATCGAAATTTATTTCATCTCTTGAACACCATCGGTAATATTTTCACTCGTGGCTGTGCCACTTGTGAAAATATTACCAATGGGGTCCACTCGATGAAATAAATTTCGATCCTTCACCGAAAAAGACATATCCTCTATTTCCTCCATGTGAGTGCAGTCCAATGATATAATACTGACCTCATCTTTCTCATCTTTCAGTCAAGTGTTGGTACCCACTTAGAATGATCTTGGTTTTCCTTTTTTCTCATAAATTCACTCACATTACAGGTATTCATAGAGCAGAGGCATTTCAAATGTTGAGGTATAATGCATCCAGCCTAAAAGATATTGTACATGTTTGTATAACATCAGATCAGAATACACTGGGTGGAATGATAGCCTTGATCAACAGTATTGACCAGAACAGTAAAAGTCCAGTCATGTACCACCTGGTTGTTGACGAGCAGAGTGTGGTTCATCTGAAGTAAGATTTTTTTTTTATGTCTTTTTAATCATTTCCTACAATATTTCAGTCAAAGAAAGGGAACCAGTTAACTATTTACCAAACAAGCAAATTTCATACTTGTCCAAATTGAAAGTTTTTGCTGATGACTTTTAATAAATGTGACTCAAATGATGAAATTTGTCTGTGACACTTAAAATCATTGTGGGAAAAACAGAAAATGCTGGTTTACCAGCATTTTCTCATTTTCCCACAATGTTTTTAAAAGCTTTCTACTCCAGGGCTGTTAAAAGTTGGGATTGTGTGGGAAAGAGTTAATCTATTCAAGTGTTTTATTTGTTTTGTATTAATTACCTTAATATTCATGACACAGTTTCCAAGCCCCTCTGACAACATAAATATAGTCTAAACAACGTCAGACAGTGACATTGAAACCAATCATGTTGAGTAAGCAACAATTTTTGGTTGAAAAGATATATGCCCTCTCAAAGTTAACCCTTTACCAAACAATCCCTGGTTTTTACGACTTTTAGATAGAACTCTTTTGAAAACATTGTGGAACAAGGAGACGATGCTGGTAACCAGCATTGTCTCCTTTACCCACAATGTTTTCTGTCCTGCTGGAAACAAATTTCTATTTTTGAGTTAAGTTTATTTTGTTGTCTGCAAATGCTTTCGATTTGGACATGACTAAAATTTTGTCGTTTGGGAAAGGGTTAACCCTGTATCAAAGTATCCCTCATAGTAACAACGCCTAGGAAGAAACAGATTTGAAGACATGATAGGAAAAAGTGTAAACACTGGTGACATTTTTCTCCTTTTTTCCTCGAAAGGCAATGACACCATTCAAAGATTAATACTGTCACTTGAGACGAAGTTTATATTACGTATTGTCTGCAAAAGCTTTTAGTTTGGCCAAGTCTAAAACTTTGTTGTCTGGTAAAGAGTGGGTCTGGAATAGTAGCCTTTTGAAAACATTGTGGGAAGAGGAGAAAATGCTGGTAACCAGCATTTTCTCCTTTCCCCACGATGTTTCCTACCCTATCATAGACAGAAATCATCTTTTCAGCAAGAGTTGAAATTGTCATCTGCAAATGCTTCCAATTTGGTCTAGTCCAAAAGTTTGTTGTTTGGGAAAGGATTAAATAACACTGAGAAGGAAGCCTTTTGAAAACATTATTGAAAAACAAGAAGAGCTGGTACCAAGCATTTTTTATTGCACAATGGTTTTCTACTCTTCCTAAAACAAATATGAATTTATAGTCACATATTTTTTGTCATCTGCAAAATGCTGTTAACTTTGACTAGTTTAAAATTCTTTTGTATGGTAAAGATCTGAGATAAGACTGCACATCTTGTACAGTCTAATCTTAATTTACATTTTAGTAAATTCCTGTTGTGTATTGCTAATCCTGCCCCTCTGCAGATAGCCCACTGATAAGCCCCTCCCACATACAGTATAAAGCATGTGTGATCAGTTTACTCTCTGCTTCTTGTATTATGCTAATCTCCATGTAAATAAAGTCACTAGTATTAGGCGTATCTTGGAGTTCTATTTATTACCAACAATAGCTATAAACACAACAATTTCAGTCTGACTTTGAGTTAAACAAAACAACAAAATTTTAGGTTTGTCCAAATTCAGGGTTGTCAAAATTAGGGATTGTGTGAAAAGGTGGCTACCAGCATTTTCTCCTTTTCTGACAGTGTTTTCTAAAGGCTTTTTTTTTCAGGGTTGTCAAAATTAGGGATTGTGTGAAAAGGTGGTTACCAGCATTTTCTCCTTTTCCGACAGTGTTTTCTAAAGGCTTTTTTTTTCAGGGTTGACAAATTTAGGGATTGTGTGAAAAGGTGGTTACCAGCATTTTCTCCTTTTCTGACAGTGTTTTCTAAAGGCTTTTTTTTTTTCAGGGTTGACAAAATTAGGGATTGTGTGATAATGGGTTATACCATCTACAAAACGCCCATAGTGATGATTTTTTTTTTTCCATTTTCCACAATCTACAGGTCATGGATAGCAAACTCCAGATTACGTGATATTATGCATGAGATCAAGGTGTTTCCGGAAGAATGGGTGGAAGGAAAGATAAAGATTAGGGGTGGCCGAGAGGAACTAGGGAGCCCGGTAAGTTGGTTTGTTTGATTTGTAAGGTGTTATATGCTGTTTGCAACAGTATTTCAGCTAACCATGCTTTCCTTGTGTCTCTTTATGCACAAATTTTTTTCAAAAATATGTTTGATAATCTGATCTGTGTTAAGCAGCCAACTTTCATATGCAGCCACTTTCGGCTTGTCCCTTGGTTGGCTGTGTAAGACAGTTTCAACTGTATTTATATGCCATCAATTTTGACTAGTCCAAAGTTTAGTTGCTTTGTGAAGCCTAGGTTAGGTAAATAGTAAAATTAAAAGAAAAGAAGGTCAAACATGTAAACCTAATTATGGGTGAAGTACATTGTTTAAAACCCTCTGAGGCAGATGGAAAAAACGACAGAGAAAAGGCAGAGTTTGAATAATTTCTTCTGTAGGTACAGTGTGTTTGTCTGTGATGTAATACATTCTTGCTTATGTGTATAAATGATGTTTTTATCTTGGCTTTTTTACAGAAAACTATGAGTTATTGTTATAGCATTCGTGTCTATGTCTTCATCTTAGAATTTTTTTAACACTTTACCAAACAATAAAATTTTAGACTGGTCCAAATTAAAAGCATCTGAAGACTACATAATGATTGAAACTCAAAAGTTAAAATTTGTTTCCAGCTGGGTAGAGAACGTCGGGGGAAAAGGAGAATGCTGGTTATGAGCACAATGAAGTGGAGGGGGGTATATTGGAATCGCAATGGCTTTCTATCTGTCTGTCCATCTGTATGTCTGCCTGTCCTTCTCTCCATAGACACAAATTTGTCCAGAGCAATACTCCAACAGTTTTTCACGTACTGAAATCCAATTTACACACAGGATTCCTATATACATGAAGTTGTGCTTGTGCAATTTTCATGACCCTGCTGCGATTTGTTGAGGAATGATCTCCCCTTGATTTTTTTTCTGCTCTTACTTTTGTAATTAACCATTCTGCATTCTTTGATAAAGACCAGTTTTGGTGACAAGGAGCTGGTGGGTGTATAATTATATGTAGTGAAAGCTGTAGTTGTCACATTTATGCCTCTCTTTGACATAGGATTTTCACGACAATCAAACCCTTGTGGCGAAGCCTTGGCACCCTGTATGCCTTACTCATATTCTAACTTTTTACCAAATAAAAAAATTTTAGACTAGTCCAAATTGAGAGCATTTTGCAGATGACAAAATAAACCTAGCTCAAAAATTTAAGTTAATTTCCAGCAGGGTAGAAAACATTATGGGAAAAGGGGAAAATGCTGGTTTTTCAGCATTTTCTCCTTTTCCAACAATGTCTTTAAAAGGCTTATATCTCAGGATCACAAAAACCAGGGATTGTTGGGGAAAGGGTTAAACTAAAATTATCCAGATAACAAAATTCTTGACCTGTCCAAATTGAAAGCATTACCATACAACAGAGTAAATTACTATGTCTGTATTCTGAATTCATATTAACCCTTTACCACACAATCTTGAGTTTTAATGACCCAGAGGCTAAGGACTGTTGAAAACATGTGAGAAAAGGAGAAAATATTGGTTTCAAAGGTAAATTCAACTATTTCAGTCAAATGTGATTGTGTGCAAATGCTTTGGATCCAGAGAGGTCCAACATTTTGTTGCATGGTAATAGGTCAGTCAACAAGGCATTGATAACATTGTATTTTTCTATCTTTCACTTTTCAGTTGAATTTTGCCAGATATTATCTAACCAGGCTGTTCCCTAATCTCGATGGTAGAATAATTTATATGGATGATGACTGCATTGTATTAGGTGAGTAAAACTTCATTTAAATTTTGAGGCCTGGGTCCATATTCACATACCATTCATAAGAACATTCTCTTAGTCTTATTCTTCAGAATTTTGTCAGTGTGAAAGTAACAACTTCTGATTGGCTAAACCGTATGGCTAACTCTTCACCAAACGGCAAAATTTTAGACTGGTCCAAATTGAAAGCAGTTGCAGATGACAAAATAAATGTGACTGAAAAATCAAAATTTCATTAGGAAAGAATAGAAAACATTGTGGGAAAAGGAGAAAATGCTGGTTACCAGCATTTTCTCCTTTTCCCACAATGTTTTCAAAAGGCTTCTTTCTCGGGGTCATTAAAAGTTGGGATTGTGTGGTAAAGAGTTTAAAAAGAGGGCTTCATAGAACCATAAAAAAGTTCGAACCAGTCAGCCTGCACAGTCCGAGCAGGCTGACCTTGGCTGAAACTTTTAACTAGATTTCCTGTTTGCCCAGGGCCCAGTCTGCCATCAGGCATCTTGTTTTCATGCCATGTTTTCAAAAACTTGCTACTTAAAAGGTTTAAAAAGATTGTATTGCGTTGTACATTGACAACAGTAACAAGTCATTCAATTATTATGTAGACAGCCTGTATATTTTCCATCAGAGTGTAATATGCCAAGTGCAAGACTCTTGAATGCCATTCAAAGGTCATGCTACACTTAAAAGTTTACTGACATCATTTTGCATCACAGGTTTTAAGTTGTGCTTAAAATGATCACTGTAAAACTGTATTGTGACTTACTGATGATTGCAGGTGATGTGTCACAGCTGTATAAAATGGAACTCAAACCTGGCCACTGGGCAGCATTTGCTGAAGATTGTGTTGGATCTGCCAAGCGTGTTACCATGATGAAGGTATAAATGTGTCAAATCTTAAACCCTAGGCTGCTAAGTATTGACTTACTGACCTATTGCGAACAGTGTAGATCAAGATCAGACTGCACAGATTGTGCAGTCTGATCTTGGAGCTACACTATCAAATAAGGAAGTATATTTTTATAAAAATGAGCCTCAAATAGCATTATTCTTGTTTTTTGCCATCAACTTGAAGGTTTTATTTAATGTCCTTAGCAGGATTAACTCTTTATCAAATGACAAAATTTTAGACTTGTCCAAATTCGAAGCATTTTCAGACAACAACATAATCTTGAATCAAACTTTAAAACTTGTCTTTGGAAGAGTAGAAAACATTGTGAGAAAAGAAGAAAATGCTGGTTACCAGCATTTTCTTCTTTTCCCACAATGTTTTCAGAAGGCTTCTGCTTTAGTGTCGTTAAAACTAGAGATTGTTTGGTAAAGGGTTAGGGCTCATTCTTAACTCATTACCAAACGACAATATTTTAGGCTTGTCCAAATCCAAAGCATTTGCAGACGACAAAATAAAAGTGACTGGAAATTTGAAATTTGTTTTGTGAAGGGTAGAAAACATTGTGGGATAAGGAGAAAATGCTGGTTACCAGCATTTTCTCCTTTTCCCACAATGTTTTCTAAAGGCTTCTTTTTCAGGGGTGTCAAAAGTAGGGATTGTGTGGTAATGGGTTAAGACTGAATCTATTACATGTATCTTCTGAAACAATATTGCAGCCACAAAGATCAAAGATATACTGGTGATATATGGTGTATCAATGGCAATAATTAAGGTTGAACAATTGGGCAGTGAAATGTGACTAAATAGATTTTTGCAGCCAGCCTTGATCAAGAAAATGTCATGGCACTGATATCTTCAAGTTTATCCCCTTTTTGCTATGTTGTTTTCAGATATCAGTATGATGCAAGGCAAAAAGATAGTATTTAGGTTGAAATGTGTTAACTCTTTACCATACAAGTGAAAATACTACCGCGGGTGTCCAGTGGATGAAATAAATTTTGATAAAAAAAAAAAAAAAAAAAACAACAAATATCCTCTATTTATTGAGGATAAATTTCATGGTTTAATGATGTAACAAGAAATCTTTCGCAAAACAGAAAACAATAATGGTTTCATTGAGATAAATTGCATGGTTTAATGTATCATAGAGCTGTAGCCTGTGCACGGCTCATTTGTATTATTTCTCTTGACAGAATGTTTACTCAGATTACATAGATTTCAACAATAAACATGTACAGAAACAAAATATCAACCCACTAGCCTGTTCATTCAACACGGGTGTATATGTGACAGACCTCAGTTTCTGGAGAAAGCACAATATAACTGAACAACTAGAGTACTGGATGGAACTCAACACAAAGTAGGTGTACCACATAAATTCACTAAAGAATAAGAAAAAAAAATTATAGCTTTGTAGCAGACAATTTGTCATAAAGTAAGTGAAGGGAAAAATTGCTTTTCCTAATAAATACTAATTAAAATGAGTTTTTTTAACCCTTTACTCCAGAAGGCATTTCTGTGGTATCTCTAAATGACCCTAATAACAGCAAGGATGAAACAGTTTCTTATGTGTTAATGACACCTTTTGATAGCATAAAAAACATTGTGACAAAAGGTGAAATTGCTCGTCACGAGCAATTTCACCTTTTGCCACAATGTTTTCCAAAGGCTCCTACAAGCAATGCATAGAAATGGGTATCTATGGAGTAAAGGGTTAATCGATTGTAAAAACCCAGATATTAATACTTCAAATTCACTTTTTTTGTTAAAAGATATCTCTTTATTGGACAATGTAGCCCACTATTCAAACTTCACATTCTATGCAGTCTAATCTTGATCCACACTGTCTGCTATGGGTATTCCAGTTGGATCCTTTTTATTATGGGAAGCTGTGTAATTATACCCCCATAGAATGAATGTTTTCAGGGATGTACTGGAATCAGCCTGTCTGTCTGTGTGTCCGTCTATGTGTTGATGTGTCTGTGTGTCCATCCTTACGAGCCTGACATTGTGGGCTTATGGGTAACTGTACATTTAGTCTCTATGGGGTTCATTCCGTCCATCTGGTAGGTATGGGGTTGGGTTAGGGCTAGTGGGGTTAAAAAACGTGCTCTTGTGGGGTTGTTTGGGTTGCATTGAATAAAGAGCAATTCGACCTCACAATGTCTGTCAAGTAAGACGGTTTGTGTACAAAATACAAGTGATTGCCTGTTTCTGTCAAAGGACAGGCAGGGGGATTAAGTCTCATTCAGTGATAGCTCTAGTTTCTTTTTGGATTGGTTTGGATATTGTGGGAGTTATACTTTTGTATGTTGGGTGGGCTGATGGGGTGGGCAAAATGAGCTCAGGTTCAGTGACAAGGAAGCCAATAGGGATTATTTATTTATCAAATGCATGTGAATAAATTATGTAGAACAACTACAAAGTTAATCATTACGGTCATAAATATATGGAGCAATGTAGTAAAATGAGCTTTGTAACATTGATTGTTCAGTGCTACTTTGTCAATTTTGTTTTCACTGTTTTGAAAACCCATCATGTTACCTTGACATACTTTTCAAAACTGTTTCCAAGATCAGACTGCATGGAAGGATCTCCACAAAAGCCCCCTTTTTCATCTGTGGCTTTGAAAGGGTTAAGATTGTCGTCTTTTTCAGGGAGGAAGTATATGGTAATGAGAAGGGAGGTGGGGGTTCCCAGCCCCCTATGATGCTGGTGTTCTATGATAAATACACTCCCATAGACCCCATGTGGCATGTAAGATACCTAGGTAAGCATTTGTATGTACAATAGATAGTTAGATACACTTGCAACAAGTTGATATATTATTTTTTATTTTAAATCGTTATCACACAATCCCAATTTTTAACGACCCTGAGAAAGATGGCCTTTTGAAAACATTGTGGGAAAAGGAGATATTTTCTCCTTTTCCCACAATGTTTTCTACTATTCCCAAACCAAATTTCAATTTTTTCAGTCACATTTATTTTGTTATCTGCAAATGCTTGCGATTTGGACCAGTGTAAAATCTTTTTGTGTGGTAAACAGTAAAGCTTAGCTTCTTTCAAGGAAAAAATCACGATCTTTTAATAGCCCTGTCATGTTTGTCCTGGTTAATTGTTTGCACTGTTATCGTACAAAAACTTCGATATTTTATAATATCTCTGTCAATTACTTCAACCTCGGACTGGCCGTTAACTATCAATAAATCCAATACCATTGACCCCATGTGCCATGTAAGATACCTAGGTAAGCATTTTTCTGTATAATTAATAGTAAAATAAGCTTGCAACAATTTTATTTATTGTAATTTTTTAACTCATTTTAATCTTGGCTGCTTTTAAAGAAAATATCAAGATCTTGTCATACATAGCCCTGTCATGTTTCTCCTACATGTTTGCATTGTTGTCATTCAAAAAAGTTGACATTTGATGTTATTATACTGTATACTGATGTTATTATACTGCCCTTTGAAAGGGTATAACTTTGCAGTGTAATAAATTTGTTGTATGGTCAGGTAGCAGGTGACTTAGAAACTTGTTCATGGCTGTGGTGAATCATGTTGCTACCTCGCCTTCAGCTTGGGGTGACATGATTAACCACAGCCGTGAACAAGTCCCCTGCCACCTGACCGTACATCTAATAATGTCGCTATCATTGCTGAAGACATTTACTTCAAACTTGTACTGGCTGTTAACCATTTACTCCATAGATACTCATTTCTATGCATTGCTTGTAGGAACCTTTGGAAAACATTGTGGCAAAAGGAGAAATTGCTTGTGACAAGCAATTTCACCTTTTACAACAATGTTTTCTACACTATCAAAAGGTGTCATATACACATAAGAAACAGCTTCATCCTTGCTGTTATTTAGGGTCAAATAGATACCATAGAAATGCCTTATGGGGTAAAGGGTTAACTATCGAAATTGAAACCTGAACCAGTTCAATAGGTAATCATCAGAAAGTTTTTAACACAGCTCCCCTTTTTTGACTTAGCATTTTCACTGAATATTTATCTACATGTATTTTTAAAAGCAACTGCTGCTGGGTGTTTTCTTCATACTTATCATAGAATACTGATCTTTTTTACTTTTCTCAGCACAAGTTCTTTATTCTGAAAATCCAATTATATGCAAATGAGCTTGATACCAATTCACGCTGGTACAAATACCAACTGCTTTACAGGGGCTTGGCATATCTTTGAAAAAGTTGCTATAATCAATTCTATCTGATCCATTTCACATAGGCTGGACTAGAGGTACAAGTTACACATTACATTTCCTCCGGCAAGCTAATTTGTTGCATTGGAATGGAATATTCAAGCCTTGGGGGCGAACAGCACAGCATTCTCAGATCTGGGACAAATATTTCATCACCGACCCTGCGGGGGAATTTTTGCCAGTTAGAAGAAACTGAAAGTAATGGTGCTTTTATCAGAGTATCTATTGCCTTGTGGAATGTTATAGCCATGAAATTGGTTGTTACAATGTAGAGTTACAGATTTTCTATACCAGTCTTGTACAGCTTGTTCCAAATAATACCTTGATCATTAATTCTTTAATTATTACTTGTCCAAGATCAAGTTGCTAAAGAAATATCATCACTTTCTCTCATACAAATGATGTTGTAAAAAAGTTTATGAGCTCAGGGTGGTATAACAAAGGATTATATGGTTTAAGCATTGTGACAACTTGAAAAAAAAAATTGATCCACAACCTTTTACCACAAAGTCTTGAATTTCACTCAACCAGAAGAAAAAAGTCTTTTGAGAACACTGATGGACAAGAAAATTATTTTCTTTAAACTTAACTCATAACCAAATGACAAAATTTCAGGTTTGTCCCAATCGAAAGCATTTGCAGACGACAATATAAAAGTGACTGAAAATTTAAAATTTGTTTTGTGAAGGGTAGAAAACATCATGGGTAAAGGAGAAAATGCTGCTTTGCCCACAATGTTTTCTAAAGGTTTCTTTCTCAGGGTCGTCAAAAGTAGGGATTGTGTGGTAATGGGTTAAGCAAGGTGTGAACTGTCAAATTGGGAAACCATACAATTAGGGCAGGTAACTTTCAATGTATTTTTGACACAGTTATGCACCTTTTTTGACTCAGAATTTTCACAAAAAAACAACTGCAGTCAAGAGTTGGCATGCACTTGCATTTTTTTCTCCTTATATATCTTCCAGAGATAGCTTTTAGTATATCGTTTTTAACCCTTACTACACAAACCCATGTTTATACAACCTGGAGAAAGAGAGCTTTGGAAAACATTGGATGAAAGAGATAAAATACTGTTATCCAGCGTTTTCTCCTTTTCTAGCACTGTTTTTTACCCTATCTAAGACATTGTTTGCCATATCAATTTTAAAGGAATTTTTTTTACCAGTCCAAGTTTAACCCTTTACCTGATGTGCCAATTTGAGGCTGTTCCATGTCAGCATCAAATAAAGATATGATGTCAACAATATGGACAAATGAGGATACAAATATCTGATTGAGTGGAAAACATTGTGGGAAAAGGAGAAATCGCTCGTTACGAGCAATTTCTCCTTTTCCCACAATGTTTTCAAAAGCTGTCTGTTGTTGATATGTCAAAGTGAGTATCTATGGAGTACAGGGTTAAAGTATTTAAAGATGATAAATAAAATGTACTGTAAATGAGGAATTTTATCTTGGAAAGGAGAGAAAACATTAAGAGAGAAGGAGATAATGCATCCTACCAGCATTTTTCTTCTTTTCTCACAATGTTTTCTGAAGCCTTCTTGCACAGGGTCTTTAAATCTCCGGATCATGTTATAAAGGGATAGGATCTGAAAGTATTAATGTTTTATCACTCTATGTATAATTTTGTAAACTTTTATACCTTTTTAACTCAGCTTTATGTGAACAAAATGTTTTATTTTTGTTGCTGGATTTAGGAGCCATTTTTTATGTTTTTAGTTACATGTATACATATATGTTAACATATCTACTATTCTCTCTGCTGGAGTTTCATTTAGAGAGAGGTGAAAGTGAAACTATTCCATCTGTCTATTGTAAAATTTTACAGCAGAGAGAAAAAAATATCATTTCTGTGAAAAGCTTTGTTAGATCATCCTGTTCAAATATGTTTTGTTGAGTGCATTTACGTTAAATATTTAACTCTTTACCAAATAACAAAATTTTGGACTCGACCAAATTGAAAACATTTGTAAACAACAGAATTATTATAGCTCAAAAGGTAACTGCACTCTTCCATAGGGTAGAAAACAATGTGGGAAAAGGAGAAAATGCTGGTTACCAGCATTTTCTCCTTTTTCCACAATGTTTTCAAAAGCCTTCTCTGTCGGGTTGTTAAAACTCGGGATTGTGTGGCAAAGAGTTAACACAACATATCTAACAAGATAACCTTAAAATTTGTTCACAAAAATGAAAAGGCTTTTTTTCCTTCCCTTAGTGAAATTTTCTTAGACCTAGATCAAATAGTTTTACTTCCACTTTTGATAGGTGCTAACTCTCCAACAAATGATAGGGTTTTTCACTAGTCAGAATTGAAATCATCTGTAGACGACAAAATAAGTGTGACTGGAAAACTAAAACTTTTTTTGGGAAGGGTAGATTACATTGCGAGGAGAGGAGAAAATACTGGAATCCAGCATTTCCTTCTTTTCCAACAATCTTTTCAAAAGCCTTCTCCTTTAGGGTTGATAAAACCAGGGATTTTGTGGTAGAGGATTGTAAACAATTATTGATCTTCATGTATTTTAATTTTGATTGTTTAACACTTAACCACACAATCCCGACTTTTAATGACCCTGAGAAAGAAGTCTATAGAAAACATTGTGGGAAAAGGAGAAAATGCTGGTAACCAGCATTTTCTCTTTTTCCCACAATGTTTTCTACCCTTTCCAAATCAAATTTCAATTTTTGTTTCACATTTATTTTGTCGTCTACAAATGCTTTCCATTTGGACTTGTCCACAATTTTTTTCGCTTGGTAAAGGGTGAATATGTACTTTTTCTTTTGTGTAGATGAATCTTACACTTTGTATTGTACCGATGTTTATCTAGGAATGGGTAAATTACCTATTCTATTGCATTTATGCAAGGTTTGTGCCAAATTATAGAGATTTCCAAAAACTGTTTGTGTCACAATGTTTCAACAACCAATTAGTCTTATTTTTTCATATCTGCTGCATGAAGGATTTGAATCCAGATACATATTGACATTTCATTCATATTGATGAAACTTGATATTTTTTTTATTTTTATTATCACCTTCTTCTTGAGAAATGTAAAGTTTGATGATAATAATCTACATGAGCTTTTGGCAGTACAACTGTCTTCCTCAAGTGCGATCCTGTGGTTCAGTGCCAGCAGTTGTTTACGTAACAACATTACACGAACAACTCCAGCCATGAACTCTTTACTATCCCCATGGGGTCCCGGGGGGTTTTACTGTATAGAATAGGACCTCGGCCTTTCTCTATGGCATGTCGTAGAAGGCAACTAAATTTAGAGACAAACGGCTGCTTTCCTCGTAATTCGTAGGATTGCAGCAGGCTGGGTAGTTCTTATTCCGAATCCTATATTTTTTTATCGATGTAAGTAGGGTTTGGAATGGGAATCATTTGGCCTGTGGGACACCGTGTGGTTTAATCGGGAGTATAAGAATAAACCACTGCAGTCCCGCAATCGTCACATCTGCCATTTCATCTGGCGAAACAAAAGTGACAGCATGCATGTCATAAAAGGCATCAAAAGGGGCATCACTTAGTGTTTTGTCCATTCCTCATTTATCATGTTTGTCTTATGTTGTTGCACTTGTATGTTATTTTCACCTCGCATTATTGTTTACTAAGTAAGTGTGCCCTATATGACCCAAGTTGTCGAAGGGCCTTAAAACGCTATTCATTCATTCATTTTAACTCTTTACTAAACAACAAAATTTCTGGCTTATCCAAATTAAAAGCATTTGCAGACGACAAATTAAACATGGGTCAAGAATTAAAATTTGTTTTGGGAAGGGTACAAGCATTTTAATTTTAGTATTGATATTTGGTAAGTTTAACTTCCCTGTTTGTTTTTAGGTTAAAGGCCCATATGAGTACAAAAGTAAACTATTCTGGGGTCAAAATGAGTACAAATTCAATTTCTACCATTGAAGAGTATGGATACTTTTATTAGCCTAAAAATGTGTCACAGCATTGGTCAGTCAAATGTGTCGCAGCATTGGTCAGTCAAATGTGTCTCAGCATTGGTCAGTCAAATTTGTCGCAGCATTGGTCATTCAAATGTGTCGCAGCATTGGTCAGGCAAATTTGTCGCAGCATTGGTCAGGCAAATGTGTCGCAGCATTGGTCATTCAAATGTGTCGCAGCATTGGTCGGTCAAATTTGTGGCAGCATTGGTCAGTCAAATTTGTGGCAGCATTGGTCAGTCAAATGTGTCGCAGCATTGGTCAGTCAAATTTGTCGCAGCATTGGTCAGTCAAATTTGTCACAGCATGCTCAGTCAAATTTTCATTCACAGGCAAAAAAATGAAGTGTAAAACTAGACGGAAAATTGGAACTGTTGTGTAAAAAAAGAATTAATTTTTTTTGTAACATTTCATCTTTTTATGTACATAGAAACAATCATCTACATTTTTTTTTGTGTGTACTTTTTAGTTTGATATATGTTTCTTTCATAAAGTAAAGCTATGTTTTGAATGTATAAAGTTCAAAATAAGGTGTATGTAAGGTTGTTTTTTATCTTTTTTATAATTATCTAGTCATGTTTAATCAGTTACCACTCAATGCAAACTTTAACCCTTTACCCCATAAGGCATTTCTATGGTATCTTTAATTGACCCTAAATAACAGCAAGGATGAAGCCGTTTCTTATGTGTATATGACACTTTTTGATAGTATAGAAAACATTGTGACAAAAGGTGAAATTGCTCGTCACGAGCAATTTCACCTTTTGTCTCAATGTTTTCCAAAGGCTCCTACATGCAATGCGTAGAAATGAGTATCTATGGAGTAAAGGGTTAAATGGCCCAAAGGAAGAAACCTTTCAAAAACATTGTGAGGAAAGGAGAAAATGCTTATTTTCTTCTTTTTCCACAATGTTTTCTGCCTTATTAAATAAAGACTCACATCATTTGAACCACATGGCAATTGTCTGGTACAAATGCTTTCAAAATCGGATGAGTCCAAAATTTTGTTGTGTGTGGTAAAAGGTCAAAACAATAATTACATGTATATACATGCTGTTGTAAATGCATTTTTTGTTAATCTTTTGAAAGAAACTAAATTGTTTATACGATTTTAACCAAGTTGGCCCATTTTCAATTAGATTCATATTTACATAACCCTGCAATAAGCCACAACAGAAGAAAATACTGGGTAAAGGAGCAGTTGCTTTTAGCGATCAATAACTTGATTTCTTTGAAAGTTTTTGATTGAATTTGCATTTATTCATTGTCAACAATTTCCCCCATACGGGCAGCAATCCCTGAAGGGTGTTAGTATTGTTATGAGGGATAGTGCAGATATAGGATGAAACCAATCCTAGGTTTTGCTTGATTCTTTAACCCATTACCACACACTCCCTACTTTTGATGCCCCTGAGAAAGAATCCATCAGAAAACATTGTGGGAAAAGGAAAAAATGCTGGTAAGCAGCATTTTCTCCTTTTCCCACAGTATTTTCTACCCTTCACAAAACAAATTTCAAATTTTCAGTCACTTTTATTTTGTGGCCTGTATATGCTTTCAATTTCAACCGGGTTAAAATTGTGTTGTTTGGTAATGGGTTAGTTCTTTACCAAACAACAAAATTTTAGATAGGTCAAAATTGAAAACACTTGCAGACTACAAATTAAACCCAACTCAAAAATGGATTTTTTTTTTCCAGCAGGGTAGAAAACAATGTGGGAAAAGGAGAAAATGCTGGTAACCAGCATTTTCTCCTTTTCTCACAATGTTTTCAAAAGGCTTCTATCTCAGGGTCGTAAAAACCAGGGATTGTTTGGGAAAGGGTTAACATGCTTGGTGTATAGCACCATCACATGGGACCTTGGTTTAATGTCTCACCCAAAAGGCTGTTAGTAATTTTAGATGGCCAGCTATGGGAATCGAACCCACACCCTCATGATAATGAGTCCTACCCTCTACCAACTTAGCTATGCGTGCAAGTCAGTTTTTAGCTCTACTGGCTTTCAGCCAGCAGAGCTTATGTCATGGCGTGGTTTCCGCCGTCCGTCCATCTGTCTGTCCGTCCGTTAGTCTTTTTCTTGTTTACACGATAAAGTCTGCATTTGTTGCCCGATTTTTGTGAAACTTGCACAGTTTGTGTATCTCATCAATAGCTTTAACCCTATTGATTTTGAGAAAAATCCAACAAACAGTAAAGGAACATTAGCCGTTTCAAGTTGAAAATTTCAAATTCTTGTTTACGCGATAAAGTCTACATTTGTTGCCCGATTTTCGTGAAATTTGCACAGTTTGTTTATCCCATCAATAGCTTCAACCCTACTGATTTTGAAAAAAATCCAACAAACAGTATGGGAAAAGAAGCCATTTCAAGTTGAAAATTTCAAATTCATGTTCACGCGATAAAGTCAACATTTCTTGTCAGATTTTCATGAAAAAACAAAATTGAATTCTCTGCCAGTAGAGCATATTCAGGCCCTTCAGGGCCTTCTAGTTCAAGTTTGTCGTACCAAAATAATTTAAAAAGAATTACAGTTTTAATTCAAAACGGGTTTTTCTTTTTTACTTAAGGTATTAGACCCCTAAGGCTTCTACCCCAGCATGAAATTGGATGTCTTGTTAGTTGATAGATAGAGACCAGCATTTTCTCCTTTTCCTTTAATGTTTTCAACCCATTCATAAACAGTTATTATCGTTTTAAAAAAAAACATGTTAGTTGTCCTATTTGAATTCCCTTAATGGGGACAAGTCTGAAATTTTGTTGTGTGGTAAAAGGTTAAGCCCTTTCCCAAACAATCCCTGGTTTTTAGGGGTCAGGAATAGGAGACTTTTGAAAACATTGTGGGAAAAGGAGTAAATGCTGGTAACCAGCATTTTCTCCTTTTCCCACAATGTTTTCTACCCTACAGTATAGAAAAATCATCTGTTTAGCAACTGTTAATTTGTCATTGCAAAATGCTTTCAGTTTGGTCTGGTCCAAACTTTGCTTTTTCGGAAAGGGTTAAGCCCTCTTTTCTTATTGTAAAACTCTTCTTGACATTTTCTTCATTATTTAATGTTTTCTCTAATTTTTATTGTACCGAGAACTTTTTGACTGCCTGCAAATGCTTTTCGTTTACAGATATTGTATTATTGATAGCGCTTTTATATTTTGTTTACAGTGCCAAAATTTGTCTTTATAATGATTTTTGAAATAAAATTGAGTTGCAATGCATTTTTAATCCGATTTCCATTTATTCTTTATATTCAGATCAGCTCTTTCTCTCTCAAAGGCTTCTGCGAAGCTTAGTAGGAAAGTGTGAAACTCGTGACCTGGAGTCTCCGGCTTCCAGCCTCACTGTATACACTGTTTTTTTGGGGGGATGGTGGTGGGGGAGTGTCCTTGAGTTAGTACTGATGAAACCCAGTACATACATGAATGTGGGAACTGTCCATGTGATATGACTGAAAATTTGAAGTGGTGTATAACACTAGTTAACCCTTTCCCAAATGACAAATTTTAGACTGTCCCAAACTCAAAGTCTTTGCAGATGACAATTTTGAATTTGGTGGAAATGGCACAAAGTTTTCCGATAGGCTAGGAAACAATGTGGGAAAAGGAGAAATTTCTCGTTACTTAATAAAACGCTACCTCGTGCGATTCAATCAGCTATGATCAGCAGTTTACAGAAATCTGGAGCTAAAACAGGCCTGAGTTTTCCTCAAACATATTGATAAAAGCCATTTTCTCCATTGCTACTTCATAGCGCGTATTACAACAGTCTTCCCGATATTGGGGATAGTGATGCGTCATATAAGACAGGTCGAATCTTCGAAGAATATGACATGCGCAGACAACGACATTTTTCTTTATTCAAACTGATCAAAGGAAGTGGATCAAAGTCAGCGCATGTAACTATGCATTCGGCTTGTTAGGTCATCGGTTATTGTATTGACCTACTCGTGACTTGATGACTGCGTGTTCGATACCCCGTTGAGGCAAACTTTCTTTCCGGCGTTTTTTTGTCTCTCACCTCTGATGCATGTGAGAATAGCAGTCATTGGCTTGGAAAGAAAAGGTTGTATCAGCACTGGTGTAAGAAATTGAGGATATTTTTTTCCGGTAAAAGATCGAAATTTATTTCATCGAGTGGACACCATCGGTAATATTTTCACGAGTGGCTGCGCCACTCGTAAAAATATTACCGATGGTGTCCACTCGATGAAATAAATTTCGATCTTCACCGAAAAGAAAACAAATATTATATTTATTTCATGTAACCCTTTCTAGGAGGAGCTTTATCAAAGTCCAGTACAGTCCTTTTCCGTTATTCCCATGGAGTACCCCTCCTGCATAGCAACGCATTACAATATTACGTCAAGTGCGAGAAATGTAAGGTAAATGACGTCATATTTCCATCTGATTGTGAGGCACGCGCAATTAACCTAGGCAACAAGAACATGAAAATCGGTATTTTCACTGGTGGTACAAGTGCAAGATCGAATATTATTTTATGCTTTCCGGTAGAATATCGAGAAATAGCAGGGAAAATATTTTTCGATCTTACACTGGTAACGTTACCACCAGTGAAAATACCGATTTTCACGTTTTTGCCTAGTTAAATTGAGCGTGCCTAACAACAAGATGGGAAATATGACGTCATATACCTTACATTTCTCGCTCTTGACGTAATATTGTAATGTGTTGCTATGTGGGAGGGGTACGCCACGGGGATTAACGGAAAAGAACTGTACTGGATTTTGATAAAGCTCCTCCCAGAAAGGGTTAAAAGCATAAAATAAATAGAATATTTGTTTTTTTTTTTCAGTGAAAGATCGAAATTTATTTCATCTCGTGAACACCATCGGTAATATCTTCACTCGTGGCTGAGCCACGAGTGAAGATATTACCGACGGTGTCCACTCGATGAAATAAATTTCGATCTTTCACCGAAAAAACAAATATCCTCAACATATTTTCACGGCTTTTTCTCAATATCCTACCGAAAAGCATGAAATAAAGCTAGGAAGCACATGCCTAGGCGCACTGTCCGCCAATGTAATGTGACCCAAGCTGTTAAAATGACGTTGAAATCCAATACAAACAAAATTTTCTATTTCACATACGCCGAAAAATAGTGGCCCCAGTAGAAGTTGCTGAATGGCATGCTTCCTTCAATGCACGAGACAGCATCAACTTCACGTGCATCCACCTGGCACATTATCTTTAGGTTGCAAAGTAGATATAATGAGCTTGTTTCTCTTACACGATACGACACTAATAAAACAGGATTCTGAAAATACTTCGGGAAAAACCGAAAGTGTATAAATCTGTAAGTACTTTTTTCTCCATTTTTCTTGCAATGTTATCTACGGTATCAAAATACCATATTCCATATCGGCATAATACCGGCAAAACGTCCTTCGTCTATACAGTCAATGCATACATGTGGCGTTTTTTTAGGTAAAAGAAGAAATTTAATGAACTTTTCAGCTTCATTCCGTTGACAAATATTGTATTATATATATACATGTACCAACTGAATCTATAAAACAATTGAATTTCTTGCACATAATTTTGATCTTCATGGGTTTTGGCGTTTTTATGGCGGGGCGTTTTCCGGTACTATGCAACGTTTTCTCATTTTCAATCAATATTTTCTAAAAGGAGAAACTTCAAATTTTTAGTGGTAAAGTATAGGACTCGTAACCTTGAGGTCTCTAACCTTACTGGAAGCATTTGCCTTGTTATGGGTGTGTTTTTTTTATGGGCGTGTCTTTTTGGCAAGACCCATCAAAGCCCTAACCTACAATTAGCACCGATGAAACCCATTAAACAATAATATGTGAGCATGAATGAAATAGTGTTGAAAGCGGCGTAAAGAAACATTCAATAAATAAATTGTAACTTTTGAGTAACATTTATTTTGTAGTCTCCAAATGCCATCAGTTTGGACATGTCAACTATTTTTATCGTCTGGTTAACCCTTTCCCAAACGACAAACTTTTGGACTAGAACAAACTGAAAGCATCTGCAGTCGACAATTCAACTCTTGCTGAAAAGATGATTTCTGACTATGATAGGGTAGAAAACATTGTTGGAAAAGGAGAAAATGCTGGTAAACAGCATTTTCTCCTTTTCTAACAATGTTTTCAAAAGGCTACTATTCCAGACCCATCAAAAACCAAGGATTGTTTGGGAAAGGGTTAAGAGGTAAGGCAAGGCGAAAAACTTCTCGTTTGATAAATATATATCGAGCTGTAGCCTGGAATTTCAAAGCGTTGAAAATTCCTAAAATGTGTGAGGGTCGTAGACGCAGGTCATATTGTATGAAGGGAATCGATTGATCCGTAGTAACATTCTTTTTTTTTTTGAGTTGTCGAACCAAGCCCGTATGGTTTATTCAGTAATACACTGGACTTGTTCCACACTGAAAGGTTTGGTTTCACAGTTATGGGTCCATAAACATGAAGTATGATTGGTTATTATGATATCGATACGCTTTTTGTTAACCGTTTCGACAGTTTCTTGCAATCTCGGTCTGTATTCACCAACCATTCTGAAGAACATTCTTAGTGTTGTTCCTCAGAATTTAGTCAATGTTAAAGTAACAGAACTTCTGATTGGCTAAACCATTTTGTTTAGCCAATTAGAAGTTCTGTTTCTTTCAATGTCAGAAAATCTTGCAATCTGGGTTTGAATTCACAAACCATTCTTAAGAACATTCTTAGTCTTGGTGTAGCCGATTAGAAGTTCTGTTTCTTTCAATGTCAGAAAATCTTGCAATCTGGGTCTGTATTCTATGCATGAAATTATGAGGTTTCTACGCGGCGGCTTTTTTACTTGTTTGCTTACATGTACCAAAATGTATTGAAAGTAAAAGCCAATAAACTATTTGAAAACATTGATGCTGAGCTCTCCTGGCTTCTTTTTTAAAGAAGCAAACTCGTTACTACTATTGTTACTTCATTTGGAGTATGTGGAATTTTATTCAAATAACCGTAATTTCGATGAACGCGTTTGTCATCACATAAAATGGTCCCAATTTGAAATCGACCATCCCGTTACTTGACGCCACGCTTGCATGTTTTACCAAACATACCTTCCGGGATTTTTTTAGCTTTAGAGTGAAAAACTAGCCATTCTATGGCAAATGGTTGTTAAATGCACCGGGTGCACGTCATCACATAATTATGAATCCATGAAATCTATTTTGCTTATCCCTTTACCTATTACACAGGTGCCTGACATGTCTGGTATCATACAATCCCTCTATATAGATATAATAAAGACTTTATTATACGTGTCTATATAGAGGGGTGGTATGATACCAGACATGTCAGGCACCTGTGACCTGATATACCAATTTGAGGTTCTTCAGTTTCAGCAGCAAAAAAAGGATATGATGTCAAAAATATGGACAAATGACGACACAGATGTCTGATTGAGGGAAAACATTGTGGGAAAAAGAGAAATTGCTCGTAACGAGCAATTTCTCCTTTTCCCACAGTGTTTTCAAAAGCTGTCTGTTGTTGATACGTCAAAATGAGCATCTATGGAGTAAAGGGTTAAGGTAAGACCTGTGTAATGCACTTCCTTATTTATCAACCAATTAGAATTTTCACCGGAAGTGCATTACACAGGTCTTACCTTAAGTGGTATTTATCAGTTTTAGCAGGCAATATTCATTTTCCGCAAGAAATCAACACAGGGCACCGTTTTATGTGAATATAAAGGCAGTCCGGAAGCGTTGTATTTAGTGATTTTTAGCACATATGTTTAGCACTTATCACTCTTTTATATTTTACTAATTTCAAGCCCGCCTGGGTGGCTCAGTGGTGAGCGTGTTGTACTCATGATCTGATGGTTGTGAGTTAGATACCCGGTTGAGGCGAACTTTCTTTCCGGCGTATTTTCGCCTCTCACCTCTGCTGAAGCATGTGAGAAATGTAGTCGGTGGCTTTGGAAAGAAAGTTGTGTTAGTACCGGTGTGAGAAAGCCAGGAAACACATGTG
Organism: Tridacna crocea; assembly: GCA_943736015.1. NCBI lineage: Eukaryota > Metazoa > Mollusca > Bivalvia > Cardiida > Cardiidae > Tridacna > Tridacna crocea. Next base: position 30,168,582 of record OX031072.1, on the reverse strand, counting down.
CGTCACCGACCACCATGATATGACCTTAGCTGTTAAAGTGGCGTTAAATCCAAATACAACCAACAATTATTAATTTCAGGAGAGATCGTCTGAGTGGCTGATTTCGAGTGCTTATGATGCAATTGTTTAGGGTTCTAAAGCACACCCTGAAAACCAAAGAAGTAAAAAGGTAATTTTATTTAAATACTATATTTTATTAATTCTTTATTTTTTTCCACAAATGAAGATTATAAACAATACATACACAAAATAAAAGAAAAAAAAAAAAAACAGTATGCAGTTATGCCTATACCAAACAACAAAATTAGAGGCATGTCCAAATTGAAAGCACTTGCAGACGATGAATTCAATGCACGGTCGAAATGCTGGTGTAATGCAGAGAAATGTACCTCCCTACAAAATGATCCATGGGTCATTTCTCTACGTATAGAGAAATAACCCCAGGATCATTATTCTACGTAGAGAAATGACCCCAGAGGCTTATTTCTCTACGTAGAATAATGACCGGGTCTATTTTGTAGGGTAGGGTCATTTCTTTGATTACACCGGAAGTAGTTCTTGAAAGGGCAAAATACATTGTGTGAAACAAATGAATAGGCGGTAATTGTCTGTTTCGATGTATGATCGAAGTTTTAAGTGAAAATCAATGGCCAATGGCTGCATTTTCCCGGGTGACAAGGGCATGACTCATTCATGTTCTGTGAATACTCCCGCCTCCCTTCCCCCCTCGGAGTTACAACAGAGTTAAACGTTAACTGGTGGATTATTAAGATATAATTCAGTTATATTTCTATAAACTACTGAAGCAATAAAAGAAATTAAGGATATTTGCGGGGGGGGGGGGGGGTTGCGGTAAAAGATCAGAATTTATTTCATCGAGTGAACACCATCGGTAATATTTTCAAGATTGGCGATGATGTTCACGAGATGTGATAAACTTAGATCACACACACACACAGAAATGTTCTATTCAGTTAGTCCTCTTAACCGTTTCTGGGGGTGATTTCACCAAAATCCAGTACATGTACAATTCTTTTCGGTGATTCTCCGTGGCGTACCCAGTCAGCCCATCAACGCATTACAATATTAGGTCAATCGCGAGAAATGTATGGTTTACTACGTCATATTTCCATCTGGTTGTAAGGCACGAACATTTTACATCAGTAACTAGTGCGAGTAAACAAGTTTTCGCCTTCAATTGAGGAGTTAGAATATAGAAATCGGTATTTTCATTAGTCATAACCATGAAATATCGGAAAATATTTCACCGATATTTCTCGATAACCTTCCGGAAAGCAGTTTCTTTGCGCATTATACCAGGCATGTTGTTAAACAGTCGTGCAAATCGGTGTATATATATATCATCAACCCTTAGAATGCTACGCGCAACTCGCTGGCCTTTTTGCGGACAGTGTAGATCAACATCAGATAGCACAAAATGTGTGCCCAATAAGGAGATTTTATTTCCTCATTATGTAAATTTTAAAAGAATCAATCAGGTTTTTAATATCGGCTTGATTAAAATTCTCGGCTTGATTCAATCTCCTCTTGAAAGTTACATATTCAGCAGGATGAGGCTTAACATCTGAACATTTGTTTAGCTTTGTTGAGCACAAAAAAGCTTCATTATAAGCACTTGTCAGGGTCTGCCTACCTAACGATTGCGTCAGTTTATCGCAGAGAATATTTTGTCGCTAGATTGTCTCGTTTCTAGCCACTTGTCTCTCTTCTTGGCGAACTCTTTCTCGTCTAGAGACTCTCTTTTCTTTCGCACGTGATTTAGAACAGTATCAGAACCATACAGTTGAAGTGTTCTTGCATCACGTCTACTTACACGTCTGTCTTTTCTGTTTGTACCTTTGCCTCGGGTCCCTTCTTCGGTGACCACACTTTGTTTCGACCAAAGAGAGTTTGTTGAGTTTTGAAGATTATCTTCTCTCTGATTAGTTTCTTCAGTTGTGACGTCAGTTGGTCTTGGTGATTCGAAAACGTCATCATACGAAGGCTCATTTACAGTATTAACAAGCGCTTCACTAAGATGATGATTGCATGTATTGTACTGTTCCAGCTCACTTTCTTCCTTCATTCGTTTTTGAGTGTTGTAAATGTTCGTCATCGTGTTGTAAAAAAAAAACTTGAGTTTTAAATTGAAGAAATCTGTCTTTTCAGGGGATATCTGTTTCTCATCTTTGCTTTTGTCTTCTTTTTGGTATTTTACGTGATAATGATGGGCATAGTATCTCTTGCAATGCCCACTTTTGTGTGTAACGTGGGTTTCACTAAGAGATCGTTGTTTCATTTGACCTTCATGTAGCTCTCTCGACCTTGATATAACCAAGTCTGTATCATCATAAACGTAGTCAGGTTTCTTCGTGCGAATTTTCTTAAACTCACGTCGAAGACGGTCACGTTGATTTTCATGGATACGTTGTGCATCTTTGCGATACTTGTTGAGTATCTTCTCTTGTAGACAAAGACGTGTGTTTAACTGACAGTTCATTACCCGTGTCTTCTCGAAAGCAATGGCGTCGAGTTTGTCATAAAGAGTCTCCTGTAGGTTATTGTTTACAGGTGGACTCATGGGCAGGTTGATATCCATCGTCTCCGATTTTGTTGATTGACTCGCTTTCACTTCTTTGATTCACTTTCAGATCTAGATTGCATTCTATCAAATTATTTAGTTAAGCAGTCCACCTTGTACACAGTTGAATTACTAGTTGCGATCCAGTCCCATGTACATCTTTCGACTGTAAATAAACATACATGAATTACTAACTGCGTGTTTAGATATAAGCTATAATATGACAAAGGGGGTCTTAGATCTTCGCGAGCCAAGTTTACGATCACTACGTGGATCTTACCTTGGCTGATTGAGCTCGATTTCGAGATTCCTGCGATTTGCCCTCTATTGGATGCTGGTTATTACCTCCCCCCTTCCCCCTTTACATCATATTTCTAAAAGCAAATGAAATATCGTTTTACAAGCCGCTTACGAATACGCAAGAAGCGATAAGCAGACATCCACGTGGGTTTCCATGTTTTACCTTTTATTCGAAAGGTAGAGACCTTGTTCTATTTTTATCAAAGATGAAATGCTACGACGATTTCATTCGTTGCAGCTAGAGCTGGCTGCATCCAATGAAAAAGCTATAATTAAAAAATTGGAAAAATAAAAAATTAGCTATAATTAAAAATGAGTATTATTGAACTACTTTCACCTTTTCATTTTTTCCACTTTTTCCTTCTTTGAATTATTATTTATAAATCTAAAACCGCTATATTCTCAATTGAAAAAGAGATAATAATTACCTCCCTTTTTAGAAAACAAACAAAAGTATCAAAAACAAGTTTCAAGATAGACATAAACGGAATTTCTGATCCTTTAGAAATGTGCAAAAATATTATTTCGGCATAAATCCTTATTTATCCTTATTTAACAACCAATTAGAATTTTTGCCCAATGTTCACCGGAAGTGCATTACACAGGTCTTACCTTAAGTAGTAAAATAAATCACGTGAACATTTCACAGTATTTTCGCTTGAAAAATTATCATCTATATAACGGACTCTATAGATTCAAGATCAGACTGTACGTTATGTGTTATCTGATTTTGATTAACACAGTGCACAAAGACACAATCGGACAATTTTAGCAGCCAATCTTTTATCTTAAGGTAAGACCTGTGTAATGCACTTCCGGTGAACATGGGGCAAAAATTCTAATTGGTTGATAAATTAGATAAATAAGGATTTATGCAGAAATAATATTTTTGCAAGCACATTTCTAACGGATCAGAAATTCCGTTTATGTCTATCTTGAAATTATTTTTTGATACTTTTGTTACTTTTCTGAAAAGGGAGGTAATTATTATCTCTTTTTGAATTGAGAATATAGTGGTTTTAGATTTATAAATGATAATTCAAAGAAGGGAAAAGTTAATCGGTGAAAGTAGTTTAATAATACTCAATTTTAATAATAGCTAATTTTGCAGGACATTTTAATGGAAATAGTTGTTTTCCATTACACAGGTCTTATCTTAAATTTCCCACCCAAAATCGAAAAAAAAAAAGAATATAAAAATAGAAAAATTTTAACTTATTCTGTTTCGTAGATAAAAACTGTACTTTAATCCGTGCACAAACCAAATGTCAAGGGGAAGTAATGGGTCTTTTTGGAAGTCAAAGTGGAAAAAATTTATCCGTAGTGCGTTTACGGTTATACTTAATGTTCTTTTAGCAGGAAAAGTTTGTCAAGACGAGACTGCATTTTATTAACAGTGTAGATCAAGATCAGACTGCACAGAATGTGCAGTCTGATCTTGAATCTACCCTATCAAGTACTAATATGAAATATTCTAGCAAAACTACCTGTGATATTTGGATATTTTTAGTCTGTTTTTTCTATTAGAGCATAGAGGAAAGATTTATCCGTATCTAGCGTTAACGGTTAGAATCTACTTAAGTTCTTCTTGCAGGAAAAGTTGATCAAGACGAGTCTGCATTTAATTAACAGTGTAGATCAAGTTCAGAATGCACAGAACGTGCAGTCTGATCTTGAATCTACACTGTTAATTATTGTTATGAAATATTCTAGCAAAACTAACTGTGATATTTGGATATTTTTAGTCTGTTTTTCCTATAGAGCAAAGAGAAAAGATTTATCCGTATCTAGCGTTAACGGTTACATTCTTTCTGCAGGAAAAGTTTATCAAGACGAGACTGCCTTTCGTTGACAGTGTAGATCGTGATCAGACTTCACAGAACGTGCAGTCTGATCTTGGATCTACACTGTCAATTATTGATATGAAATTTTCTAGCAAAATTGCCTTTGATATTGGGATGTTTTCAGTCTGTTTTTCGTATTAGAGCAAATAATTGGCTTGCAACATGCGAAAAGGGGCATTCGGACAAGTGCGTAAAGTGTCGTCTCGGATCAGCCTGCGAGGTCCGCGCAGGCTTATCCGAGACGACGTTTTCCGTTTTAATGAAAGTTTCTGTTTTGCACAAGTCTACTGTAGCACAGAATGTAATGCAGTCGTAAAGTGCCGTCTCGGATTAGCCTGCGCAGTCCGCGCAGGCTGATCCGAGACGACACTTTACGCAAATGTCCGAATGCCCCTTTTCGTGTGTTGCAGGCAATATATTTCTCCATTTTTTTAACCTTCTCAGGACCGTGCTCTGATAAAAGGGGATCAGCTGCATCGCGCTGATCCACTATACAAAGCAAGGCATACAATAATAATGAATTAAAAAAAAAAATACAATTTGTTTGATAATCAACTAAATTATCCTGATAGTTTGATAATCAACTAAATTATCCTGATAGTCCTAGGATATGCAGGGAAAAAAATACTGAAGCAAAAAGTACCAATCGAGATCAGCCTGCGCGGACTGCGCAGGCTGATCTCGATTGATACTTTTTGCAAATGCATTCGATCCTCCTTTTCACTCAGCATACCGAGCCCCGGTAGCTCAGTCGTTAGTGCATAGAACTTTTTACCAGAGGGTCATGTGTTCGATCCATGGCTTAGCCAGTTAGTTTCCGAGGATTGATGATAGTCATTGCGACAGGATTCATTCTTCTTCCAACCTAGACCATTGTTTCGACGATCGTTATGCGGGAAAGCAGCCAGTGCCTTGGAAAGAAAACTGAAAGATGATAGTCATTGCGACAGGATTCATTCTTCTTCAATCGTAGCCCACTGTTTCGACGATCGTTATGCGGGAAAGCAGCCTTTGAAAGAAAACTGTGCGGAGTACTGGTGACTCCAGCAAAGCACTGATAGGTGCACTGACAACTAGAATCATTTTCTTTTCATCCATCTTTTAAAATAGTCTAAATACGATCATTTTAAGGAATGAAAGCAACATCGTATAAATAGGTAAGAATATAAAGACAGATGAATAGAAAAATAGAAGTCTTAAAGATACCCATAACAACTTATAGAAGTTACTGTCAATTTTATCTCGATATCACAAAAATGTGAATCCTCCGCACTTCAAACTAGTATTCAATAATCCCCAGTCACTTTTAATTGTACCACAAAAAATTGGGCGTATTATAATCTTCCATCGGACACACTGTCACTTCATTGAAATAGAATTCGGTTGACAAACAGACCCTTATAGGGTCGATAGTTTTTACTGAGTATCAAAATTCATACTTGTTCCACCCTCAACCCGATTCCGCGTTTTCACAACCCAGAGTCTTTTGAAAACTTTGTAGGAAAAGGAGAAAACGCTGGTAACCAGCGTTTCCTCCTTTTCCCACAATGTTTTATTGTACAGTTAACAAATCGCGCGGATAAATCTCACCGAGTGAGCAAAATATAATTTGTTGTCTGTCATATTAGGATTTCGATTTTGACAAGTTTTATAAAACTTATCTTGTGGCTAAAAAAATTAAGCGCTGTACCAGATGACATTAACCCTTTACCCCATAAGGCATTTCTATGGTATCTCTAATTGACCCTAAATAACAGCAAGGACGAAGCTGCTTCTTATGTGTACATGATACCTTTTGATAGTGTAGAAAACTTTGTGGCAAAAGGTGAAATTGCTCGTCACGAGCAATTTCACCTTTTGCCACAATGTTTTCCAAAGGCTCCTACAAGCAATGCGTAGAAATGAGTATCTATGGAGTGAAGAGTTCATTTAACCATTTACCGCACAATCCAAACTTTAACGATCTTTAGAAAAAAAGGAGAAACTTTTGAAAACTTTGTTGAAAAAGGAAAATAGCTGGTAAGCAGAATTTTATCCTTTTCCTGCAATCTTTTCTTTTCTCTCTACCCAATCATAGACAATAATCGACTGAATTTGTCGTCTGCATGTGCAAAGACTTGCGTGGATATCACATGATCCACAAAACGCTTCGATCGATTACGAGGACTCGTATTCAAGTCAACGTCATATCTGATGTAATAGAATAGGCGTAACTACCAGTGGTGAAACGACCAACCCGTTTTTTTAAAAAGAAAAACCTACTTGGTCTTCCGTTTTCATTTCATGAAACATAACATGTTTTTTTCGGTTGCAAAGGAAAATATAACTTTTTTTGCATTGATCGGTATTTTACAAGAAATTTTGATTTTCGATATAAAATTTGAAATGGCCACTTTAAAAAAGAAGCATACGCAGAGAAAGTGTACGAAATGAGAGAATTACCCTTTTTTCGTAACGTACATTGTACATTTACTAGACTCAAGTTTCAGGAAGTTCATCCATATACGATTATATCATGCTTTAAAAAAATCAACAAATTTAAAAGCAACCATCAATCGACTTGAGAGAAAGATCTAAAGAAAAAATAAAAGCGACGCATATTTTTCCTTAACCCTTTACCCCATAAGTAATTTCTATGGCATCTCTAACTGACCCTAAATAACAGCAAGGATGAAGCCATTTCTTACGTGTCACTGATATGGCACCTTTTGATAGTGTTGAAAACATTGTGGCAAAAGGTTAAATTGCTCGTCACGAGCAATTTCACCTTTTGCCACAGTGTTTTCCAAAGGCTCCTACAAGCAATGCGTAGAAATGAGTATCTATGGGTTAATCAGATACGTACACGTAGTTCTGAAGGTATTCCTTTTATGTAATTTTCTGTAATTTTTACCTGTAGAAGTCAAGGGCTTGCAAAAATGTCAACTGAACTATAAATCTAAAAAACTGTCGATTTTGTGGGTTCGTATTCAAATCGCAACCATTACGTCATAAATACATGATTAGTGAAAATAGAAAAAAAATAGTGATTAAGTTTTATTCAGTTCTTTACAAGCCAAACTTGAAATTTTATTACTGGATTTAGCCTTTCATAATTTTTCGCTTGCAGTGAAATCTGTTTCATTTTGTTAAGCAGTAGTTTTTAACAGAAAAAAAAAAGGATTCACCGCAAAGAAAATTAAATGGGTCCCTTTAACTCGACTTGTAAACATAATGGACACTTATATAGCTCGAGGTCACTGTAAGGTTTTTGGCAATTTAATCGTCTTTCAAGTGATTATCTTACGCGTTTTTAAATTATTTTCACAATATTTAGCTAATGTATTAAAAAATGGTTCTACCATAATAATTCTTTATCGGTGGACACATTTTATAGACTCTTCTTTGTCAACTCTTGACCAAACGACACACTTTTAAGACCGGTATAAGTGGAAAGCATTTGCAGTCGACATATAAAAGGTGACCCAAAATGATGAAATTTGTCCGGTTATAGCGTAGAAAACATTGTGTGAAAAGGAGAAAACGCTGGTTTACCAGCATTTTCTCCTTTTCATACAATGTTTTCGAAAAGTTTCTCTCTCAGTTTCTCTTAAAGGTTCGGCGTTCGCATGTAAAATGTGGAAGGTGTTTGCAGACGAAACGCGATTCTACCGTTTGGCTTAAGGGTGATATAGTTTTTTCTGTGAGGTTTGCAATATAGTACTGTGTGAAAAGGGTCACGTGCTGGTTAACAACATTTTCTCCTTTTCCCAAAATGCTTTTCCAAAGCGTCCTATATTCAGGGACCGTTTGATAATGAAATACGGGTTTCAGACACATTTTCTTCGATTAAAGCATTTCCTATCGACAATAGTCAAATCTGGCTGATAAGGAAGTATATTTTCCGAAATGATGGACAAAAAGGTGTGAGTAAAGGAGAAAATGTTGATAACAAGCATAGTCTTTAAAAGACTGCTTTATTAGGAATAGCAAATGCGCGTGCAGGAACACGCGCAGCGATAAGGAATTTAACCCTTTACCAAACGACAAAAATTAACACTGGTGGAAATTGAAAGCGCTTGCAGACGACAAAAGAAAAAAAAAACATAACTCAAAACTTGAAATTTGTTTCCAGCAGGGAAGAAAACATTGTGGGTAGTAGAGAAAGTGCTGGTTTCCATCTCGGGGTCGTAAAAACAAGGGATTGTTTGGTATAGGGTTAAAAACGGAGAACATGTACACTTAACACTTTACTCCCTAGATACTCATTTCTACGCATTGCTTGTAGGAGCCTTTGGAAAACATTGTGGCAAAAGGTGAAATTGCTCGTCGCGAGCAATTTCATCTTTTGCCACAATGTTTTCTATGCTATCAAAAGGTGCCATATACACATAAGAAACAGCTTGATCCTTGCTGTTATTTAGGGTCAATTAGAGATACCATAGAAATGCCTTATGGGGTAAAGGGTTAAGGAAAATGGACTGTTCATCCTCTTCCTGCTTAATAAATGAATTGAAACTTTCAATCCGATATTTTCAAGCCAAAAGTTAGCTATTTCACATTTATTCAGGTAGGGTGTGGGGGGGATGAGGGCACATCTTAATATCGGATAGTGTAGATAAAAGATCAGACTACACGCTCTGTGCAGTCTGATCTTGATCTACGCTGTAAGCAAAATGTCCTCGAGTCGCGTTTATTTACCTAAGGGTAACACTTTAAAGTTAATCTTTTTGAACAAGGTCGGTTGTAATTTGATGAAATAATTCCTTATAGGTGTCCCGTATTTTCTTTCTTCAATACTTTTATCACCTGTAAAAGACATTAGCCATACTTTATTTTGTAAATTTTATAAAAGTTTAACCCGTTACCACACAATCCCTTCTTTTGACGACCCTGAGAAAGACGTCTTTAGAAAACATTTTGGGTAAATGAGAAAATGCTGGTATCCAGCATTTTCTCCTTTTCCCAAAATGTTTTCTAGCCTTCACAAAACAAATTTCAAATTTTCAGTCACTTTTATTTTGTCGTCTGCAAATGCTTTCGATTTGGACAATCGTAAAATAATGTCGTTTGGTAATGAGTTAAATAAACTAACGTATTTACTTTTATAAGAATCATTTGATGTTGCAGTAAATAACATGGTATTTTTCCAGAAATTATTAATTTTTTCCCGTTTGAAAGTATTATATATTTTATTAATGTGGAGCAAAAAGCAGGTTTGATTTCTGCACAATCGTTATATAATCGTTATATTGGTAGCCATGTTTTGCGTGCTACTTTTTAGCGGCAGGGTTTTGAGCAATGCGCACTGCGTATTATTATTTATCCTGCACAGGATAGAAACATGTGATAGCGGACCATTATCTCCCGCTAGATGGCATTCTATACATCTACCTAATTTGGGCACGAGGTCGATATTTTTATTTCTAATATGGATTTTTATTTAAAAAATGGTTCTAACAGGGCATTCTGGGTACAGACTTGGACTACTTTTCTACGCGAAACCGTTACTTTGAATTTCAAACTATATAGCTAAATTACTATAACGTTAGTTTAGAGAAATCTGGAGCTAAAACAGGCCTGATTTCGTCCTCAAACATATTGATAAAAGCCATTTTCTCCATTGCTGCCTTATTAGCGCGTATTACTACAATCCCCCGACATCGGGGGAACTGATGTGTTATAGCAGACAGGTCGAATCTTCGAAGCAAACAAGAGATACACAAGTTCTCAAATGTGAGGAGGGTTTTATTTGCATTCAACTGTCCCCAAATTGTTTAAAGCTGGGAAAATAGCAGGACTCGAGCAATTTGATCTTGGGTCTACTCCCGTGCTATTTTTCGGTTAAAAAGAGAATACTGTAAAAAAAAAAACACACACACACACCAAAAAGAGCAATTTCTTTTTCAGCTTTTTATATTTTATTTTTTCATTTTTTTTTCTATTTGAACGGATCCATTTCGCGAATTAAGAGATATATGGGTTATCGGTTTTTCTATTTGATATGTTCTATTCGTATCAACTGCGCCTTCACATACAGAAAAAGAAAGAAATCATAGAATTACCCATTTATTATTGAACAATTTTCGATCATTACAGGTATCAATTACAGTAAGAAAGTGAGATTCATGTTTTGTGAGAAGCGAGCTTAATTCATCTGCAAAAAGTATCGGCCAATGTCAGCCTGCGCAGTCCGCGCAGGCTGACATGGGCCGACACTTTTTGCAATGTTTTAATATTTTTGCATGGTAAAGGAAAGTTCTACCTCATGATTCAGTTCTTTTGCCAGACTAAATTGAATTTAGGAATGAACAATTGTCCGATGTTTTGCCTGTTACAACGCATAACGGAGATGTGTTTAAACCCCCTTTTTGCCGGAGTATGGCACAAATATATTATTGTTACGAGTGTTGGATGTCATGGCCCTTTCCTCTCACATATGCCTTTAACTTTCGATGAAACACTACATAGTATCCCAGGAGCCGTTCTATAGAGAAAGTAAATGAAGATTAACTTATACTTTCTTGCAGTCTTATCTCGGTCTGCTCTTTTTCGATCTGTTGTTAAATGCATTTCGTACCAAGTAATGACCCTGTACTAACATTTGCCGCCCGCCCGGATGGCTCAGTGGTGAACGCGTTGGACTCGTGATCAGGTGGTTGTGAGTTTGATATCCGGTTGGGGCGAACTTTCTTTCCGGCGTATTTTCGCCTCTCACCACTCCTGAAGCTTGTGAGAAAAGTAGTCGGTGGCTTTGGAAAGAAAGTTGTGTTAGTACCGGTGTGAGAAAGCCAGGAAACACATGTGCATCACCGACCGCCATGATATGACCTAAGCTGTTCAAGTGGCGTTAAACTCCAATACAAGCAACCAACTGACATTTGCCGAGCCATGGTGGCTTAAAGTCGGTAGCGTATACAGAATTTGGAAATACTGGGTCGCTGGTTCGATCCGCGGCTCGGCCTGTTTCTTTTCGATGATTGATGGTTGACATTGCGACAGAATTTATTCCTGTCTCATCGCTGGTTGCTGTTTCGATGTTTCGATGATGGTTATGTTGGGAAGCAGCCAGTGGCTTGGTAAAATATTGTTTTGTGGAATACCTGTAAAATAAACTTCCGGAAAGCATTGATAGGTGCACTGGCCGTCGCCATATAACTGAAATTGAAAAGGCGTTAATTCTTTACCAAACAACAAAATTTTAGATTGATCCAAACTGAAGACATTTGCAGAGGACAAAATAAATGTGACTAATAAATTTAAATCTGTTTTAGGAAGGGAAGAAAACTTTGCGGGAAAAGGAGAAAATGCTGGTTACCAGCATTTTCTCCTTTTCCCACAATGTTTTCAAAAGGCTTTCTCACAGAGGTGTTAAAAGTCGGGATTGTGTGGGAAAGGGTTAAACATAATCAGTCAGTCGATCTTATTTTCTCTGTTACGTAGGGTATCAGCAAGCTCTCTCTGGCCGGGTGTTAGATTGGCAGCCTCTAGATTTTAGGGTCGCTGGTTCGAGTTTCAAAGGAGGCATTTATCTCGTATTTCGTTTGGAAAATGCACATCCCCCAGTAACCAGCATTTTCTCCTTTTTCAAATACGTTTCTACCCCACTGGAGCCTTTAAGCTTATTCGTAGCAGTTTTGAATTTGCAATCTATAATAAACGCCTTGAATTTTGAAGAATGTATAACTTGCCTTATGATAAAGGATTAATCTATTACCTTTTTACAAAAGGACAAATTCTTTGACGCGTTCAAATTGAAAGCACCGAGCCCCGGTAGGTGAATCACTAGGCATGCAGGACTTTAGAGCGGGGAGTCGTAGGTTCGATCCCTGGCTGTGCAAGTTTTTTTTTCCGAGGGTTGTTCATAGTCATTGCGACAGGATTCATTACTCTCTCACCGCTGTCAATTGTTTTGACGGTAATTATTCTGGATAGCAGCCAGTGACTTTGAAAGAAAAATGGTACGGATTACTGGTAAAACAAAGCCCAGGAAAGCTTAAAATAGATTCACTGGCCGCCGTGATATAACTGAAATAAAACTGAAATAGTGTTGAAAACATGGTAAAACACAGAACAATCAATCAGTTGAGTTTAAAAGTTTAAATGCAAACGACAAAATAAATTTGACTTATGGTAAGACCTGTGTAAAATATTTTTTGATACTTTTGTTAGTTTTCTGAAAAGGGAGGTATTTATTATCTCTTTTTGAATTGAGAATATAGTGGTTTTAGATTTATAAATGATAATTCAAAGAAGGAAAAAATGAAAAGAAATGAATGGGTGAAAGCAGTTCAATTATATTCATTTTTAGTTATAGCTAATTTTGCAGGATGATACATGTATTTTAGTGGAAATACATTGTAGCTGTTTTCCATTACACAGGTCTTACCTTAACATTTAACCAGTGGACAAAATTTTAGCTTTGCCCAAATTGAAAGCATTTGTAGATTCCAATTTCAGTGTGGCTTGAATAGTGCAATTTTTCTTTGATAGGCTAGAAAACATTGTGGGAAAAGGAGAAAATGCTGGTAACCAGCATTTTCTCCTTTTCTCACAATGTATTCAAAAAGCCTCCTTCACAAGGGTGTTACAAGTCGGGACATGAGTGGTAATGGGTTAAAACACAGAAATTTGTATTTGTAAAGTCAGACAACGTTGTGGAAGGAGGTTATTTCTTTCGAGTCCTCAAAACTCGGGGGTTATGTAGTTAAAAGTGGAGTAGGTGAAGGGTTAGAATTTAAAGAATCCGGGCAAAAAATTGATAATGCTTTATCCAAATACACTAAGGAAGTTTCACCTTGTTTCGATATTCAAATTACCAATATTTTCTTAACTCTTTTCCAAACGACAAAACTTCGGACCTAGTCCAAATTGAAAGCATTTGCAGACGACAAAATACATGTGAACCAAAAATTAAAATTTGATTTGGAAATGGTAGAAAACATTATGGGAAAAGGAGAAAATGCTGGTTACCAGCATTTTCTCATTTTCCCACAATGTTTTCAGAGGCTTTCTTTCTCAGGTTCGTCAAAAGTCGGGATTGTGTTGTAATGGGTTTAGAAGGTGAAATTTAATCGCCATTACTATTTATTAAAAAAGAAAAAGAGAGAATTAAAAAAGGGCGATATGCTTAATTCTCTGAAAGTCCGAATTGGGTACAAGGGTCCTGTGTGGATCAGAGGTAAAGTGTAGTACTCGTGCTCTAGAGGCCATAGGCTCGAGCCTCACTGAGTACTCCAGGGTTTTCGTCGGAGTGTCCGTGAGGCAAGACACGTCAGAGCCTTTACCTAGTACTGGTAAAACATAAGAAACAGATGATGTGCACTGCATAAGCCATAAGTCAACTGTCGTCGTGATATGACTGAAGTAATGTTAAAAGCGACGTAAACCACAATCAATCAATCAATCAGGTACATGGTGTAAAGCTGAAGACCAAAGGCACGCGGGTTCGATCCCCAATTGGGCTGTTTGGCCATTTTTTTCCAAGGATTAAATGGTACGCTGTGAGAACTGGAAGATGCAAATCGCGAGACATCTAAACGTGTTAGTTCGAGCCCATCTGTTGGCTAACTAACATTACTATTAGGCCTGTAGTTAGCTTAAACGTTAAACGAGCACGTACGTAGTCTACTTTATCAGAGTTGAGTTCTTGCTGTATCTTGAACTATCCCCTGTAACATTATTATTATTAAGTTATACAGGTGGCAGGGGTCTTGGAAACTTGTTCTCGGCTATGGTGAATCATGTTGTCCCAAGCTAAAGGCGAGCTTGCGATTTGACCGTATAACGAATTTATTATACTGCAAAGTTTTACCATTCCAACGTTTGTAAAGCGAAATTTACCCGAAACATTTCGGGGGAGCATATAGTCGCCACGCTGTGTGTATGTCCGTTCGTCCGTGTGTCTGTGCGTCCTTTCATCTGTTCGTCCGTTCGTCCAAAGCCATTTCTCCACAACCCCAGGACCAAATTTTATGAAACTTTATATCTGAACTCCTTGGAACAATGCACAAATTCCTCTTTCCCGGTTTCTCAATTTGAGGATGCGTCACGGAAAAATGAGGCTTCATGTAAAAATGTTTCACACTAGTATCTCATACATCAGTGCTCAAAACTTTGTGAAACTTCAAATCTGAGCTCGTTGGAACGTTGCCTAGATACCTCTTTCCCGGTTTCTCAATACAGGCTGCGTCGCGGAAAAAGGGGATTTCATGTAGAAAATTGTTTTTTTTAATATCTTTTAGGATAAAAGAAGTGAATTTATATTAATTTCATATATTTTATGACAAGCACTTGTTCAGGGAGCATAACCCGTCTCTGACGGCCCTTGTTTCTTTTATTAAAAAAAAAAAAAAAATGTGTACGCTGACGAACTAGAATTTCCCTGCATTGTTTTAATCCTTTACTCTATAGATACTCATTTCTACACATTGCTTGTAGGAGCCTTTGGAAAACATTGTGGCAAAAGGTGAAATTGCTCGTCACGAGCAATTTCACCTTTTGCCACAACATTTTCTACACAATCAAATGGTGTCATATACACATAAGAAACGGCTTCATCCTTGCTGTTATTTAGGGTCAATTAGAGATACCATAGAAATGCCTAAATTCGGTTTAGCCAATCAGAATTTGTGTTACTTTCACGTTTAGAAAAACTTGGAGAATAAGACTGAGAATGTTCTTAAGAATAGTTGGTGAATACGGGCCCTGTGCTGGACTGTTCCCGTGACATGCAGAATATTGAGCAATGGCAAAAAGTATCGACAACTGTTAACCTGCGCGGACTGTGCTGGTTGATATGGTTCTTTCCTTTTTGTACATGCATTAAGCTTCTGTTTTACAAAGCTCAGTCCATTTTCTTAACCCTTTACCACACAGCAGAATTTTAGACCTATCCAACTCAAAAGCATTTGCAGGCGATAATTTCGTAGTGGCTCAATTGATGCAATTTTTCTTTGATAGAGTAGAAAACTTTGTGGGAAAAGGAGAAAATGCTGGTTACCAGCATTTTCTCCTTTTACCACAAGGTTTTTAAAAGGCTTCTTCCTCAGGGTCGTTAGAAGTCGTCATTGTGTGGTAAAGGGTTAAAACGAAATGCAAAGCTCTCGTTTTTTTTTAAAAAAGGAGTGATTTTCACGATATGATATTGGCATGGAGCACCTTTAAGGGAGATAACCAACGGTTTAAATAATAGGTTAAGATTACAGTAACTTACCTTTGACTCCTTTTTCCCATTACCTAAATTTTATATTAGTTGATTGAATTTTGTCTATGTCGATTTTCAGTATTTATTCTGTCAACTCAAGACAACATGGACGACTTCAAAACATGCCCCATCTAGTGTAAGTTTTGGATGCTGATGAATTTTCTTGACTGGCAGAAATAACTATATTTGGTCTTGATTTTAGACATAATTTCGTATAACGACACTAAGTGCTTCTACGTATATGGTTCCTGGCTTTCTTACACCAGTATTGACACATCTTTCTTGCCAAGTCACTAACCTTACTTTTCTCACGTGCAAAGAGGTTCAAAATGGCTGGAAAGTTCGCTTCATCGGGTAAGGATCACACAACCAGCAGGTTACGAGTCGGATCTTGACAGTATCAACTGGTACTGGAAGTACTGTTACGGGAGACCACTCCTTCCTGCATGGCTTCGTCCCAATTTAAATACGCCCGCCCGGGTGGCTCAGTGGTGAGCGTGTCGGACTCGTGACCTGGTGGTTGTGAGTTCGATACCCGGTTGAGGCGAACTTTCTTTCCGGCGTATTTTCGCCTCTCACCTCTGCTGAAGCATGTGAGAAAAGTAGTCGGTGGCTTTGGAAAGAAAAGTTGTGTTGGTACCGGTGTGAGAAATCCAGGAAACACATGTTCGTCACCGACCGCCATGATATGACCTTGGCTGTTAAAGTGGCGTTAAACCCCAATACAACCAATCAACCCAATTTAAATACAGTACCTGACTACTGTGTCAGGGAGATATCTCTTTGGCTCAGTGCTTAAGGTATTGGCCTTTCGTCCGGGAGTTCTGGGATTCGACATATGTGTTAGAGTGTCAGATTTAGCACAATCCGATAACAGACTTTTTCTTTCTTTAATCATATGTATGGTAATTCATTGCCGACAAATGTTTGTTTGTGTAGACAAAATCTTACAAGGCCCAATGTATTGTGCCCTGTTACAGAAATAAGTGGTTTGCGGCGCCATTGATGTTCAGCATCAATGTTTTCTTGCTTGTTTCTTTGTTACGAACTTTGTTCTTAAGATGGGGGGCTCGTCCGAGATTAGCCATTGAGCCATTAATCTCATTTGTTGTCCAAAAATGGACTTTCTGCCTAATAAGGCTTTGATTCATCAATAAATGATGACTTTAAGGGGGGGGGGTGTTACGGGAGACTACTCCTTCCAGTATGGTTAAGGTATTGACCTTTCGTCCAGGAGGTCTGGGATTCGAATCCCGCCCGGTCCCTTATTTCTTCCATGCATTTATTCATTTGTTTCTTTCTTACGAACTTTGTTCGTAAGAGTATGCTCTCCTGAGGAACGTCCATTTCTTGCTCACAGTTGTTCAATAAAAAAATATTTGCAAACAAGTGTACACACCGACCTTTATTCAGAAATACTGAAATAAATGAAATATAAAAAGCAATCTCTTATAGCGAAATTATCGGGGTCGTTCATTTCACGCTTTCATGTGCCATCATATATCCTGCATCATGCTAAAACGGGCTTTTGGACATTTGCGAGAAGTGTCGTCTCGGATCAGCCTGCGCAGTCTGCGCAGGCTGATCCGAGACGACAATTTCCGTTTTTATGTAATTTTCTGATTTGTGCAAGTCTACTGTTGTACAAAATCTAATGTGGTCGTAAAGTGCCGTCTCGGATTAGCCTGTGCGGACTGCGCAGGCTGATCCGAGAGGACACTTTACGCAAATGTCCGAATGCCCCCTTTTCGCGTGTTGCAAGCCATATATAGCCTTCAACAAGCGAAAAAGAGCTTTCGGACATTTGCGTAAAGTGTCGTCTCAGATCAGCCTGTTCGGACACATTCCGATCGTGTGTAATTTTCTGTTTCGCACAAGTATACTGTGAGACGAAATCTAATGTTGACGGGAAGTGCAGCCCGCGCAGGCTGATCCGAGACAACACTTTACGCAAATGTCCGGATGCCACTTTTCGCACGTCGCAGACCAAAGGTTAACGAAAGAAAGGGAACGTGATTCAAAGACCTACTTTTCGACTCGTGGCGTAAAATAATGATAAAACTCGTCTGAGATACCAAGGCAAATATTGTGACTAATTATTTATACAGGGCATTCTCTATCGCGTAATAATCTTTTTTATTATAGCCTATAGTTTCAAGGATAGCTTGAAGGAAAAAAAAAATGATCCCAGGTGACGATATATTTTAGCTATGTTCTATGAACATGGGTTTAATGGGCTTAATGTATATGTGAAAAGTTTCGATTCAGGTCAGTCTGCACAGAAAGTTTTTTTTTCTTTCAATTTTGAATCCCACAGAGCAAATCTGAAAATGAGAAAATACCAGCTACCATTATCTTCCGCAAGATGGCATTCTACAAATACACATCTAATATGGGCATTCTGGGTACATAAGCGGCATAATATCTCCTGCTAGATGGCATTCTGCAAATACACATTTACATGCATCTAATATGGGCATTCCGGGTACATAAGCGGCATTATCTCCCACTAGATGGAATTCTGCAAATACACATCTATCTAATATGGGCATTCTGAGTACATAAGTGGCATCATCTCCCGCTAGATGGCATTCGACAAATACACATCTAATATTGGCATTCTGGGTACATAAGCGGCATTATCTCCCGCTAGATGGTTTTCTACATACACACATCTATCTAATATGGACATTCTGGGTACATAAGCGGCATTATCTCCCGCTAGATGGCATTCTACAAATACACATCTATCTAATATGGGGATTCTGAGAACATAAGCGGCATTGTCTCCCACTAGATGGCATTCTACAAATACACATCTATCTAATATGGGCATTCAGGGCACATAAGCGGACTAATTTTCCAAAACAACAACTGTTACTTTGAATTTCAAAATAAAGTGAACGTTTACTCTGTAAAACGCTACCTGGTGCGATTTACTTAGTTATGATCAGCTAGCAGGTAACCTATGCAACGGCCATTTATTAAAATAGTCCCTACAAGCTTGGGTTTAGCGTAGGTATAAGCCCTACTTTTCCCAAGTATTGGGGAATGGGTGATGCGTCATATGGGACAGGTCGAATCTTCGAAGAATATGACATGCGCAGACAAGGTACCAGCTACCAACATTTTCTCTTTTTTTCTCACAATGTATCATTCCCTTTAATATACAAATTCGATCCCGTGACTATTTAAATTCGGACAAGTCTTACCCTTTATCTTTGGGCAAAGGGTAAAGGAAGTGAAGTTGGGCCTTTGGCTCCAAGGGTTGCAGGAAAAGTTTGGTTAGATCTATATTGCCTGTATCAGGTGAAAAGGGGCATTCGAACATTTGCGTAAAGTGTCGTCTCGGATCCGAGACGACACTTTACGACTTCATCAGATTTTGTGCTTCAGCAGACTTGTGCAAAATAGAAAATTACATAACAACGGAAAGTATCGTCTCGAATTAGCTTGCGCGGACTGCGCCGACTGGTCCGAAACGACACTTTACGCAAATGTCCGAATGCCCCTTTTTCGCGTGTTTCAGGTCATATCGTTTGTGACATATTCATTGTTTGCAGATTGTTTTTTTTTAATTACTAACTTCTGGCTAAAGTTTGTCATTTTAGATGCATATCAATAACATTAAGGTCTACATCCCATAACTCATCGGTAAACATCGATGTTTTCGTAAAGGCTATTCGGTTCATTTCGGTAGCCTCCGTCCTTTAATTTTGAACGTTAGGAACCGCAGACTCACATTTCATCGGTAATTATCGTGTAACATTGACGTTTTCGTTAAGATTATTCGGCCAATCTTGGCAGCTGCCGTCTTTTAATATTTTAGTTAGGGCCCTAGACCTTTAGCCTGTTTTATTTCATTTTATTTCATGCTTTCCGGTAGGATATCAAAAAAATACGGTGAAAATGTTTTTAAAATTCCATGGGTGCGACCAGTGAAAATACCGATTTTTATATTCCAGTTACCTTAGTAAAATACACGTAACTTACAACCAGATGGAAATATGACGTCATTTACCTTGTATTTTACGCACTTGACGTAATATTGTAATGCGTTCCTATGCGGAGGGGGTATGCCACGGGGTATACATGAAAAGAATTGTACCAGATTTTGATAAAGCTTCTCCAAGATAGGGTTAATAAAACGAATAACAGGCAGAAAATTTACAAATAGCAGAAAGTTTCGCGGACTGTGCATGATGATATGGGTCGATACTTGGTCTAACATGCATTAAACCACCTTTTCTTAGAGCATGGATTAATTACTTAAGAAAGCAAAACAAAGAAGAAATCTCTCCACTTCAATGCTTTCACTTGTACATTTGCGCCATGCTCTGTGAAAATGAGGGCTTAATGCAATTGCAAAAAGTAGCGACTCGTGTCAGCCTGTGCAGTCCGCGCAGGCTGACATGAGCCTAAGCTTTTTGATATCTTATTACTTTCTGCGTGTCAAAGGATAATTCTACCCCATGATTCAGTCGGTTGTTAGAGAAAGTGGAGTTTATGGATCTCTAATTGCAAGATTTCTTGCTTTGTACAATGCGTTGGGAAGATCTATTAAGCCTTTCCCAAACAATCCCTGGTTTTTACGGGTCTAGAATGGTAGCCTCTTGAAAACATTGTGGGAAAAGGAGAAAATGCTGGTAACCAATATTTTCTCCTTTTCCCACAATGTTTTCTACCCTATCATGGACAGAAACCATCTTTTTAGCAACAGTTGAATTGTCGTCTACAAATGCTTTCGATTTGGTCTAATCAAATGTTTTGCAGCTTGGGAAAGGGTTTAAGAACTCTTGCCAGAATATGGCTGGCCCTTCCGGGTGGCTCAGTGGTGAGCGTGTCGGACTCATGACCTGGTGGTTGTGAGTTCGATACCCGGTTGAAGCGAACTTTCTTTCCGGCATATTTTCGCCTCTCACCTCTGCTGTAGCATGTGAGAAAAGTAGTCGTTGGCTTCGGAAGGAAAGTTGTGTTAGTTCCGGTGTGAGAAAGCCAGGAAACACATGTGCGTCACCGACCGCCATGATATGACCTTAGCTGTTAAATTGGGGTTAACCCTTTTCCAAACAATCCCTGGTTTTTACGGATCTAGAATAGTAGCCTTTGAAAACATTGTGGGAAAAGGAGAAAATGCTGGTAACCAGCATTTTCTCCTTTTCCCACAATGTTTTCTACCCTATCATAGACAGAAATCATCTTTTCAGCAAGAGTTGAACTGTCGTCTGCAAATGCTTTCAATTTGGTCTAGTCCACAAGTTTGTCGTTTGGAAAAGGGTTCAAGCCCCATACAACAACCAAAAGCCAATACGCGAAAAGGGGCATTCGGACATTTGCGTAAAGTGTCGTCTCGGATCAGCCTGCGCAGTCCGCGCAGGCTAATCCGAGACGGCACTTTACGTCTACATTAGATTTTGTTTTTCAGTAGACTTCCGCAAAACATATAAAAATCATAAAAACGGAATGTGCCGTCTCGGATCAGTCTGCGCGGACTGCGCAGGCTGATTCGAGACGACACTTTACGCAGATGTCCGAATGTCCCTTTTCACGTGTTGACTATAATTGTTTATAGTCTTTGCAGTCTTTGACCCGCTTGTACATCGTTACATGATTTCCATGATAATTAGGCCTACGTCTCCGATATATCAACCTAATCGATATCTATAACCTTGTGGCCAGAAGGACTATGATTATAAATGACCGTATTGTAATAAAATTGCAGTTTTATCATAGTTGCAGGGCAGCATCTATTGCATTATTTATATTTAACATATCTGAGTCAAAGCCTGCAGCTTCAAAAGTATTGATTTCGATCCATGCGACGATTTGTTTCCTCTGCATTATAACTATAGTCAGTCACGCCTAAATAATTTCACGTTGTCAATTGTTATGTTTCTTTATTCAAGGCATAAGAGATATTTTATTATGCTTACATAATATGAATAATTTTTGCATTGCAATATGCATGTATAATATACATGCATATTGCAATGCAAAAATAATTCTGTCATACATGTGACATGTAGTCATGTGACATGTGCGATAATAACCATTATAGAATCTGACAAAATCAATTTTCTACGATTTCACGACAAATATTAATAATAATAATAATAATAATAATAATAATAAAAAGATAGTAGATCTACAAAAAGGATATTGAGAAACCCAAACTTAGATATTACATGAGCAACTTTATCCTTTAGGGGTGGTCGCTGAGCTTGAAAGGACTTTATCAATTCTACATTAAAGTCTCAGTAGCGTAAAACTGAATAAACAAACTGTTTATAAAATAAACTGCTTTTATTTCATGATTTCCGGTAGGATAGCGAGAAATAGCAGTGAAAATATTTTTTGATCTTACACTTGTACCACCAGTGAAAATATCGATTTTCATGTTCTTGTTGCCTAGGTTAATTACGCGTGCCTAACAACCACATGGGAAATATGACGTCATGTACCTTACATTTCTCGCGCTTGACGTAATATTGTAATGTGGAGGGGTACGCCACGGGGAATTACGGAAAAGAACTGTACTGGATTTTGATAACGCTTCTCCCAGAAAGGGTTAAAATCATGAAATAAATAGAATATTTTTTTTTTCGGTGAAAGATCGAAATTTATTTCATCTCGTGAACACCGTCGATATTTTCACGAGTAGAGCAGCCGAAAAAAAATATCCACTATATATCATTAGCTACAATATTGAAACGAATTTTACGCCACACACAGACAATAAACGGAAAAGGTTTGACATGATTCTGATATTACTTAATAAAGAAGCTGTACCAATTAAGCTACAAACATACTCGGTTGGACGCAGAAGAATTTCGTTTTTTTAGATTTTACAAGAATCATTATAGGCTGAACAAATTAGAATGTTTAAAATGATACTTATCTATAATCTCATAAGAATTACATACTATACAAACGCTATCATATTTCAATTCTTCGTCTCCCATACCTGCCTGATTCAAAACGTAATTTATGAGAGGATATTCGATGTTTTTGTACACGTGCTCCTGTTTTGTTTAGTTTTTACAATTTTTAAATGGTTATCAAATGCCAAATGTGGCTTGTTTATTGATAAAAGGATTTGAGGTGTACAGCCCGTAACCCGTTGGTAAAGATCGACGTTTAGGTGAAAGCTATTCGACCAATCTCGACGGTTTGCGTCTTTTAATATGACAGTTAGCGGCCGTAGACTCACGAACTCATCGTAAATATAGTGTAACATCGACGTTTTCGTTAAGGCTATTCGGCCAGTCTCGGTAGCTTCCATCTTGTAATATAATAAGAACCCGAGCGTTTGTCAAACCAATGACCATGTTGCCCTGATGGTTTTTAGGACGGGTTTGTAACGGATAACATCGGATAAAACACTTTCTCACTCTAGAAGTCACAATACTCATAAAAAACGGCCAGAATTATTAGTATAAAAAAAACCCCTGAAAGTGTAGCAGGCTGTGATAAAGAGAAGGCCACTGAGTATATTTGTCAAATTATATCGGAAGAAATTGGAAATGGGTAAGTTTTGGTGAAATGCTTAGGTGACGAACTTTAGGGCCATCATGGTCATCTTCCTTTTAGCTCACCTGAACTATTGTGATCGTGCTGTGTCCGTCGTGCGTCCTCCGTCGTGCGTTGTGCGTCGTGCGTTACATGCGTTGTGCGTGGTGACACTGAGACAGTTGGAGTGAGTCCTTCCTTTAAGATTAATTGCATATATTGCTAAATTCGTGTGAGTCGTTGTAAGAAATAATTAACACCGACCAGTAAGATGTGCAACATTGAATATATATATTACGTGCACATTGTCATTTTACATCAAAAAAAAATCTCAGGTGTGAGAATTGATAATTGTCTAAATGAGGCTTCGCGATTTTAAATTCTTCAATCCTCATTTGATATTTTTGACATTTAAGAAATAATTTTCTTTCGTGGTTTATCGTTCAATAAACCACAGTTATGAGTTTGAGACACGATAAATAATCCACAAGGGTGATAGCCCGAGTGGTTTATTGGTTACATGTCATAACTCTGAAGGAAGCAAAGTATTTTTTTTTCCAAAGTTCCAAAGTATTTTTTTTTCTCCAAAGTTCCAAAGTACTTTTTTAAATAGAAAAATAATCTGCAGGTAGATTACATGGAGAATATGAACAGATCACAAGACCCTTTACTCTGTTTTCGCTGCTTGTGGGTTATTGTTTTTGGTTACTTTACTGTTTAGATTTTTGTCCAGAGCCAGGCTTCGAACGTGTTAAAGTTATTTATCTTTAACTTCATTTGTAGAAGCTCACATCGAGGACGATTGTGATACATAAGAACTAAATCTTCACTATTTTTGGAGCCATTGCTCTTAGTTCCTTTACAAATTAGATTTTCGTTCGCAGTTAGGGCAGTGCACATCATCTGTAACTCAGTTTTCTGTTTTCTTTTTTTTTACACTTTGGATGTCTGACTGAACACATCAGATACAGAAAGATCACATTAAGCTTACACATAATACATAACTCTGTCTTAACTATTTATGTAGGTATTGCCATTATTGTTTTCCAGAACGTAATTTTCAAAATATTAATTGCAATTGAATCCATATTTCAAATACAGATAGATCCATTTCAGGATGAGTGCATATTACAAAATCTGTTATTTTGTCTTTTTTCCTTCTTCGAGTCATTGCCCTTAACTATTTATTTGTGTCCAGTGCATTTTTCAGAGGTATTCAAGCCATGAACTCGAAACTGAAAAACATATATAGATCACAATGAGGACAAGTGTACAAGATCAGTTACTCTGTCTTTTGAAAGTTTTGAGTATGTAATACAATATTTTCAGTAAAGAACGAGACCGCCTCTTCGTGACAATGCCCCACGTGGGAGTGTTCGTCCGCTTGTCACAGCTCTGGTAAAGATAAAACGCGGAATTGTTTATGAAAGAGTTTAGGGGTCCTGTGTGGCTCAGTGGTAAAGTACAGGACTCGTAACCTGGAGGTCCCAGGTTCGAGCCTCGCTGGCTCCACTGGGTTTTTTCACAGGAGTGTCCTTGGGCAAGACACTTCAGAGCCTAGCCTAGTACTGGTGAAACCCAGGAAACATGAATATGTGAACTGTCGCCGTGATATGACTGAAATACTGTTGAAAGCAGCGTAAAACACCATTCAAACAAATGAAAGAGTTTAACTCTGTTTCAGACCATCAAGAAGATTGACAGCAATGGAAGCACGTATACGTTCTCTGTCGGTGATCACGATACTTACACTGTTTGGCATGTTCTCAACAGTGTATCTTATTTCAAGTAGGTCAATCTGCTTCTTTCTGTCTTAGTTTTCTGCAGCCTTATTAAAAAATCGTCTGTTGCCATACAAGAAATAACTACCTGCACTGTGTAACTTGCCACGAAGCTTTCAAATATTTTCACCTTCAAAGTCGTTGATCGTAACCTTTTGTTCGGGAAAGGAATTTGATAAAGTGCTGTAACAAGACAAAAACTGGTACCAGATAGCACAGCTCGCCTGGAAAATGTTATTGCTGGGTGTTGCAGTGTGTATCCCAGCCTTGGACAGAAGACCAAACAAATATCCAAATACAGGGTTCTTGCAATTTATTTCGTCCTTTACAATGTCCAGGAAAATTCGTGACCTTGACCTTTTACTCACAGGTACGGTATAAAAAAAGTTATTAACGAGCAAACAAATTATCCAGGGTAAAAAAGTTGTTTGCTCGTCAATAACTTTTTCATCAGGTGTTGTTTAAAAAATCTAACACATCAAGCAAATCCCTGGAGTCCTTCCGCCTTCTCTGCTTCTAACCAAATTCCAATCGGTCATGTATTAACGGAATTATTGAAGATTTTCTTACCTGAAGTCGGGGAATTTTTTTAAATATCGGTCATTGTTGTTGTTGTTGTTGTTGTGTCACGTGATTCCCCGCCGTGAAAGTAGTTACCAAATTTGTTGTGTAGTTTCGGAATTATATATATGTATGCGATTTCAAGATCATAAGGAATACCACATGAAACTTTGGTTGTCTCGATGTTTGTCTCGGTCTAGCCGGTGTTTTACCTATCGAATCTATAATCAATTATAAGAACTTTTATTTCTGGGCCGGATTAGTCGTACCCCGAGTTCACACGTATGTAAAAAGTTGTTTAATTGTAGACTCTTTTCTTTCTTCATGCATAGTACTTCCGTTAAGCTTGGATTCATCCGAGATATTGTAGGTATTCTCCGTAAGTTTTCATCGGAAGATTATTTACAGCGTTACATGGCCACGGGTGTTTTTTCTATAAAAACTCAATGGGAAAGAATTTCCCTCAATGTCATTAATGCTTCTTGGTTAACCAGGGTTCAGACCGAGAGTCATATATCGAGTTTCTTATATATTCCTCCTCCACAATGAACTATGGGAATTAAGTAGTCTATCTTCTCTCCATCGATTGCCAAGCAACAGCGACTTTGTTTGGTATATACATGTAGCTAAATTCTATAGCGACTCATTTACAAATTTCTGTCATTAGTGCAAGTCATTTTACAGTATCGTTATGTGAACATGTTTTATTACAATGTCCTTCTATATAGAAATTGGGAAATGAATTGTTTCATTGATTTCAATGATGACAAATGCATCTACCAGAGGTTTAGAAGCCTGAGTAATAACGGTATTGTCATAGCTTTATTCTCAGGTCTTCGGAATATCTTGGAGGATAATGTTGTTCATCCTCGGATACCCCGGGGTCTCCCTATTTGCTACGCCACATCGACCCCTGGGACAATTGACTAATAAAACTTTGAATCAGCCGCCGAAAATCGATACGAAACGTCATAGCGTATATCGACTCGCCCATCACAAAATGATGATGGAACCAATGAAAAGCCAGCATTCGGGCAGCGGTAAAGCGAGGGAAATTCAATTAATTGTCCCAGGGGTCGATGTAGCGTAGCAAATAGGGAGACCCCGGGGTATCCGAGGATGAATGTTGTTAATCATAGGCCTTTGCTATTGTTTATACCTATCCTGGGAAACTTTAGGAATTTTAGCTCACCATAGCACGAAGTGCTAAAGGTGAGCTATTGTGATCGCCCTATGTCCGGCGTCCGTCGTCCGTCAACAATTTCTTTAAACATCTTCTTCTCCTAAACCACTGGGCCGATATTGATGAAACTTAGCGGGAATGTTTCTTAGGTACAGCTCTACCAAAATTGTCCAAAAAATTGAATTCCATCCATAACTCTGATTGCCGTGGCAACAAAAAGGAAAAAAAAAAAAAAACGAAATCATTGAAAATCTTCTCTGAAACTAGAAGGTCTAAAGCATTTGGTATGTGTCATCTCCTAAAAGACCTCCACCAAGTTTGTTCAAATCATGCCCCTAGGGTCAAAACTGGCCCCACCCCGGGGATCCCAAGTTTGAGTGTAGGAACAAAGTAGGAAAACTTTAAAAATCTTCTCTGAAATTTGTGGGCGTAGAGCTTTGATATATGTGGCATCTCCTAGTGGACCTCTACCAAGTTTGTTCAAGTGATGCCCCTGGGGTCAAAACTGGCCCCATCCCGGGAGTCACTAGTTTGAGCATAGCAACAAAGAAGGAAAACTTTAAAAATCTTCTCCTCTGAAATTTGAAGGCGTAGAGCTTTGATATTTGATATGTTGCATCTCCTAGTGGACCTCTACCAAGTTTGGCCCCTGGGGTTAAAACTGGCCCAGTCCCGGGAGTCACAAGTTTGAGCATGGGAACAAAAAAGGAAAACTTAAAGAATTTTCTTCTCTGAAACTTGATGGTGTAGAGCTTTGGTATTTGGTATATACATGTAGCATGCTCTAGTTGATTTCTACCAAGTGTGTTCATATGATGCCCTTTGGCTCAAAACTGGCCCTACCCCAAGGGTCACAAGTTCGGACATAGGAACAAAGAAAGAAAATTTTAAATTTTTTCTTCTCTAAAACTAGATGACATAGAGCTATGATATTTCGCACGTAGCAGTTCCTAGTGGACCTCTACCAAGTATGTTCATATTATGCCCTTGGGGTCAAAACTGGCCCTGCCCCGGGGGTCACAGGTTTCAACATAGCAACAAAGAGAGAAAACTTTAGAAATCTTCTTCTCTGAAACTTGAAGGTGCAGAGCTTTGATATTTGGTATGCAGAATCTTCTACCAAGTTTGGTCATATGATGTCCCTAGCTTCAACACTGGTCCTGCGCCGGAGGTCACAGGTTCGAACATAGGAAAAAGAAGGACAATTTTAAATTTCTTTTTCTCTAAAACGAGAAGGTGTAGAGCTTTGATATTTGGTATGTAGTATTATTTGAGTGGACCTCTACCAAGTTTGTTCCAAGGATGCTGCTTTGGTCAAAACTGACCCAGCCCCGGGGACCACAAGTTTGAACATAGGACAGAGAAGGAAAATTTAACATTCTTCTTTGAAACTGGAAGGTGTAGAGCTTTGATATTTGATTGCCCTATGTCCGGCGTCTGTCGTCCGTCAACAATTTCTTTAAACATATTCTCTTAAACCACTGGGCCAACCTTGATGAAACTTGCCAGGGATGTTCCTTGGCAAAGTTATTCAAAGAATTGAATTTCACTCATAAGCTACAGTCTAAGGTGAGCGTTCCAGGGCCAATGGGCCTCTTGTTTCATCTTGTAATGGCTCTATGCTCTATCCGCCACAGTTTCAATTTATTTTCTTAACTGCTTCAGTTCATATCTCCAACAGTCTATAACAAATTCAGTTTTTGCCGGTCTGTTTTCTTGTTATAATACTGTGTAATTTCATTTTTTCTGTCGCTGACTCGAGCACTTATTGTATTTTATAACCGATTGGTTGAATGATTGTCTGGTTATTTTTTATATAGATTTATCCTCTTACTCACTCAATCAATTGATTAACTCTTGTCGTCTGCTTACGTTGTAACTAATTTTGGTATATCCCAGTTTTACCTTCTGTTTCATT
Source organism: Tridacna crocea (assembly GCA_943736015.1). NCBI lineage: Eukaryota > Metazoa > Mollusca > Bivalvia > Cardiida > Cardiidae > Tridacna > Tridacna crocea. The sequence continues at coordinate 30,139,720 of OX031072.1, read as the reverse complement.
TTCGTTGCAAGCTTCTCAGGCTTGATTCATATTTCCCTTTTACGTTTTTGACCTGTTTCACTATTTTCTTTCGTACTTTTGGACTACACAGTGTGTCCCACATTCTGACCAGGGAAGGGGCTTTTGCAGTTTCGTCTTTTAATTGCAAGAGTCTTTTTCAGGGTCGGAGCTTGGCCTTGCATTGATTTTCTCTCTGACGTATACTTCATATTTTTGATATCTGTCTTCATTATTATTATTTTCCTTCATCATGATTATTTCTTTGTATATTGTTGTTATATAATGCTCGCTATCTTGGCGGAAAAACAATAAAATAATAATTCTCCAGCATACCAAGTAGTTACCAAATCTGTCGTGTAGTTAGGAAATTACATGTATGCCATCTCAAGATTATACGCATTAGCATGGCTAGAGTATTACTAAATGAAACTTTGGAGGTGCATCAGTCATCAAGTCAAATGTCAATCAAATCCATCCTTTGATTTTGAAAATGTAATTTCTTCAAAAACATTCAGCAAAACTTTAAAGTAACGCAACATCTCAGACTGGTCCGATTCAAAGCTGCTGTAGACTATGAATTAAATATGTTTAAAATAATGAGATTTGCTTTAAAAAGGGTATTTACACATTGAAGAATATTGAGAAAAATATTCGTTGTCATCATTGTACCTTTTTCTATCAATGTCTTCCAAAACAATTCTTCCCAAGATTTGTTAAAACAAGAGATTACTTGATTAAAAGTTACCTTTGTCTAAACAGTTTTTTCAGATTCTTCTAGATATCTGAGATATCTGTACCGGCCTGTATCGAGTGTTGATTCTGCTGGATTGGCCATTTTGCATCATGATCATCGTATATCTCCGATTAACCACGGTAAGAACTATGTAAAACTGGTAGCATCGTAACCCACTAATTGGTGTATATGAACTTCTTTGATGCAAATATACCCAAAGGCAAAACAAAGTACATAGTTTTTGATCCTTAATCATTTTTTTTTTCATGTTTTTGACCTGAAATCTATAAAAACCCATGGCTACTAAGTTTGAAATATTATGTCATTGATTTACAAATTGACCCACTTGATTGGCTATGTACAGTGCAGGTACGTATCGATTTTGTATATAGATCTGCACCTGCAATCTATTGGACAATAAATCACCATATCGCTGAAATTGATATTGGTGTCCGAGTCGATAATCTGAAAAAAAGCACAGCCTTTTCTTTTTTCGAACGAACAATAGAGCGGCTTTCAAAAGCCGGTAGAAATTGTGCCATTTAAAATTTTGCAGGCTGGTCGTTCAAGACCGTCTTTGACTTGTTCGTTGCAATTTACACAAGTCACGGTGATCGCCTGTGAAAGTGCTGTGAGTTGAAGGAACTGCCGCCTGGTTGACTTAAAGTAATTATGTTGAAGTAAGAGCGATACATGTGGAGTGGGATGATGCATGAAATCAACATTGGGAAGTCCTAGTGAATCACTGAAGTGGAAATGAGTCAGATTGGTATGCAATGTCTGTACTCAAACAAAATTGTCAAATTCAAAGCCATGGACATGCTTTTGAATCTGCAATCGATAATTTGGACTAAAATTCGGTAACATTTCATGAAAGTGTCCTGAAATTCGGAGGAACTGCTTAAAAAGTATGCCAAAGAGACTTTTCTTGTCACAGATATCCATCCAGAGGCCTGATTATTGAAGCAAATGGAGTCTTACAATACTTTTAGAGATTGAAATGAATACATTTTCTTGTCTTTAAAAGAAATAGCGACATGCATGGTTTATAAGGAAAGAGTTCCATAGCGACCTGCGTTGTTCCGATTTCGTGCAAGTTTCGTTTTGAAGGTCCGATTGTGGATCGGTTAAACTCATTATAAACATCAATACGTCTACTGAAGTAAACTTATGTCGTGATATGACTGAAATAATGTTGTAAGAGACGTGAAATACTATTTATTATATACCTAGCAGTGAAATCCTGGAATTTCCCAGTGTAATAAATTTTGTTATTACATTCTGTTACTAATAATAGTAACATTTTCCACCGAAAATGGTGTAATATCAGTGTCACGCGAGGGCAGATATGACGGGGCAACGGGCTGATATCTGATATCCTGCCCGTTGATAAGATATTTGTTCTATATCTATAGCAACAGAACACTCGCTCGCAAACTAACGTTCTCAAAACATCCATTTTGAAAAAAAAAATGGCGGAATTGGTCCGTCAATCGCTAGCGGACAAATCTTCAAAACTACAGGCAACGTTGAATCGTTTAACCAACAAAGACGTGATAAATAGAGAACAGATTGTTGTTGTCTTCGATTGGGAAACTTATCAGGTAATGTGTAGTGTCTATAGGCTAGTAGTTCTACGATTTTTGTCTTCTGAGCCGAATGAACCGAGCTTGATTAAGTTTCATAATTCGAAGCACCAACCATCTTTTCTATTTATCCTGTTTCTATATTTTGATCCCTATTACACTAAATTGAATATTTAGATTGAGAAACAATAATGGCAACATCTTTTTAACAATAAACAAACATGAAGAACTGTTTATTTAAACGTCCTATACTGGAAATACGCAGCTCTACGATACTAGTGATGATGAATGACGTCATGAACGTGACGTTTACCCGCGGAAAAAAAAAGTGTCGAATGGAGACAAGATATTTTTGTTTTTAGTATTTAAACATGCTAGAAAACTAAAATAATCGTGCAATTGATCCATGAATGTAATAACGAGGTTATTACACGGCTGATGAGGGCCGGAGAGTGATATCGGCCCTCCACCTCGAAATCTGCCCTCGGGCTAAAGCCCTCGGGGCAGATATCAAGGTGGCGGGCCGATATCACTCTCCGGCCCTCATCAGCCGTGTAATAACCTCTAAATATCATCACTAGTGACGTTATCAACTTTCACTTTCACTTCCTGACGTAATTTGGGAACTCCTTTTTTTTCCGACTACATTTTTTTCGACTTTCAAACGCAAATTACAAATAATGATGTTAATAAGGTATATAATAAATAGAACAATCAACTGGTTATTTTTGATTTGAAAAATATCTCACGCGGACGCGTCGTAAGGCGTTAAAAAAACTCGTGCTGCGCACTCGTTTTTTCAACGCCTAACAACACATCCTCGTGAGATATTTTTCATACCAAAAACAACCAGTTGATTATCCTCTATTTAATCAACAATTGAAAACGCCCTTTATAACTAAAAATGTCTTTTGCTAAACTTTGATGAATAACTCCCTTATTTTTGTTGATATTGGTGTATTGCTGACATTTGTTTTTGTTTTCGACGTTTAAAAATGACCGGACTATCGCAAGAAAAAGTTTGCAAGGATTTGGCTTTAAGTATTTTGCGAAAACAGCCAAAATTGAAAGGTGTATATTTCTTTTGCCTCAGGGTATATATAGTGGATTTCCTTAAAGACGGATAATTACTACAACAAATATTTTCTTGTCTTCAAGCGTGAATATACTAAACGGTTACTTTCAGTTTCAAAAATGTGCAGAAGAGTTATAACCATGCCTAGTTTGCAAACTATCCCGCATAATCGATGCATTCTATTGATCATGTTAAATCTCCCTAAAAACAATAAAATAATAATTCTCCAGCATACCAAGTAGTTACCAAATCTGTCGTGTAGTTGGGAAATTACATGTATGCCATCTCAAGGTTATATATTAAAAAAAAAAGCAACATAGACCGTTAAGGAAGTTTTTTTTTTAACTTGTTCTCATTTCTTGATGAACTAAATAGCTGAAGATTAATGATTTCAATGATAGAACATTAACATTTTTCATAAAACTGAACCATGGTCATGAAACTTTTTTTTTTCAGATCCAAATGATGCGTTGATACTGACATACATGCGCAGTGGGTCTTCTTTTGTCGGTAAGGTGCTTGGCTGGAGAAAAGACACATTTTATTGGTACGAGCCTATGTGGAAAACTCACGAATGGTTCTTTCTGTCAGGCGGCCATCTGATGTGCAACTATAGCAAACCTGGATGTAAAACAATGTAATAATGTATCCCTCGCTTGCATTCATTCTGATCCTTAATGTAAATCATGTGATAGAAGCTATGTCCTGGCAAAACAGGATTTAATTTTCATCAGTGATGCGTGATGTCAAGCAAGTCATCACATAATTATGGACCCATGCAACCCGTCTTTATGGTTTTATGACAAGCAGAAAGTTTAGCCTTTGTTAGACAAAATAGATATTATTAATTCATAATCTTTTTGTACTTTGCTTGATATCATGCATCATAAAGACGCATAACGTCGGTTTACTTAAAAAACCTAGTAACTACAACTTGAAAGAAGTTGTGGTTACGAGGCTTTTGAAGTAAACCGAGGATATTTTCCCCTTTTTCCAGAGCATAGCTACTTTAGTGTTTGTTTCATTTACAGCTGTCCTTTGATCATGTGAAGTGAACCATAGGAAAAACTTAGTGTAACACAATGCAATAAGTCTGTCCCTAGCTGTTAATACAAAATCATTTTATTGAAATCGTGCTCTGGCAAATCAAGGTTTAATCTATATCGATGATACCAAGCGTGATATCACATAATGATCTTATGATATGCAAAAAGTTTTAAAAAATGCAGCAGAATGCACAGGCTGATATGGGTCGATACTCTTTTGAAGATGCGTTAATGCCCCCCCCCCAAACTTCTCAGGGAGAGTGGCTCATAAGTTTGGGATTTTATTGTGTCAGGCATTTTCTGGAAATGAGTATATTCTGGTAAAGGTCTACTAGGAGTTACACGTAATTTACTGTAGTTTATGCGAACGAAGAAAAAAATCATTACAAAAACCAGGAAAAAACTAAAGTGTAAGCTCTACAAGCCACAATTTTCAGTACCATACTCACGTAAGAATATTTGTCTTGCTATTATCTACGCAACGTTTGAAAATGGGTCACGTCAGGTCAAAAAGTAGGTCACTAAATCAATTCTGAGAAAAGTCTTGAGTGCAGTGTACATGTCATATTTTCAACCAGACAATCAAGGAGTTAGGTCAAAACCTTTTTCTTGATGAGATTTCCAAGTTTAGGCCAGAAAGTAGGTCACTGCACCAAATTTTGGAAAACCTTTGAACTCTAAAAGCCACATTTTTAGTCTGATACTTATGAAACACGGTCCTCAACGTTTGTAATAATGACATTTGAAGTTGGATCTTTTCGCGGCAAAAAGTAAGTCACTGGGCCACACTTTGGAGTAAAGTTGTCTGCACTGTAGAGGCCACATTTTTCTGCCTGAAAACCATTACACTTGGTAAGAATGTTTGTCTAGGTGATATCTCTTACTAGTCTGAAATTGGGTCACGGCGGGTCCAATAGTAGGTCTCTGACCAAATGTTAGAAAAAACGTTGTGTGTGCTTTAGAAGCCACTTTCAGTCTAGTATTCATTAAAATTGGTTAGAAAGTGTGTCGTAATTATCAAAATGCCGGAAAATTTTAAAATTCTTTCGGATGAAAAGTAGGTCATTGGGGCAAATCTTAGATACAATAAGTGGGCATTATCGAGGCCACGTTTTCAATTTAATACACACGAAACTTGGCCAGAATGTTTTTTTCTTGACCATATCACAGGCGTCCGATTCGTTGAATAAACAATAGGTCACTGGTGCAAATGGAATAAAAACCTTTGTGTAGTCTAGAGGCAACTTATTCAGTCTGATACATTACGGACAAAATGTAGGTCACTGAATCTCATGTTTCTTTCACATCTTCACACTGTAGATATCTTCAGCTTTATCAGACCGAAATAACTTAATTCAAGTGAGGGTTGTTTGGCCAAGGGCCCTCTTATTTTATAACGAATGCGTTGTTAATGCTTCATTTACATAACCTAATATGTATATGATGTCCACGATCTCAAAGCTCGTAGTATTCTCCTATTCATTGTATCAATTTTGCTTCCCTACGCTTTCTCACGGTCTCAGTACGTTTTGTTAGAAGCTTCGGCGCCGATTCATTACGAAAACTAAATTGACTCTGGTCAAGTAATACGATGATTTTTATTACGTCCTCTAGAGTTCTCTAACGATTTACACGATCTGCTATCAGGTGTTGTCATGTTCCGTTCAAACTTCTCACTTTGTCAGGATTTGTTCAGTTCTGCTATAACTATGTCAACGATTTATTTGATCGATCACAAAAAAGGTGTCACGGTAGTCCCGGTGCAGATGAGAAACTCAACAGACCGTATTGTAACTGGTTGATCGCATCAGATATTACCAGCAAATAACAAGTTGCAACAAGACTTGGAGAAGATCCGTGTTGTGACGTGGGAGTACTTATTTAACCGGTATTTCACGTTTCTTTCAAGTTTTCAAGTTTTTTTCATTTTTAGCTCACCTTAGCACAAAGTGATAAAGGTGAGCTATTGTGATCGCCCTATGTCCGACGTCTGTCGCCCGTCGTCCATCGTCCGGCAACAATTTCTTTAAACATCTTCTTCTCCTAAACCACTGGGCCAATCTTCATGAAACTTGGCAGGAATGTTCCTTAAGTAAAACTCTACCAAAAGTGTTCAAAGAATTTAATTCCACCCATAACTCTGGTTGCCATGGCAAAAACAAAAACAAGACCTCTACCAAGTTTGTTCAAATTATGCCCCTGGGGTCAAAACTGGCCCCATCCAAGGGGTCACAAATTTGAGCACAGGAACAAAGAAGGAAAACTATAAAATTCTTTTCCTCAGAGACAAGAAAGCGTAGAGCTTTGATATTTGATCTGTTGCATCTCCTAGCAGACCTGTACCTAGTCTGTACAATGATGTCCCTGGGGTCAAAACTGGCCCCACCCCGGGGGTCACTAGTTTGAGCATAGGAACACAGAAGGAAAACTTTAAACTTCTTCTCCTCTGAAACTAAATGGCGCAGAGCTATGGTATTTGTATGTGGCATCTCCTAGTGGATCTCTACCAAGTTTTTTTTTACATGCCTGTGGAGTCAAAACTTGCCCTGCCCCAGGGGTCACAAGTTCGAACATAGGAAGAAAGAAAGAAAACTTTAAAATTATTCTTCTCTTAAACTAGAAGGAATAGAGCTATGATATTTGGCATGTAGCAATTCCTAGTGGACCTCTTCCAACCTTGTTCATATTGTGCCTTTGGGGTCAAAACTGGCCCTGCCCCGGGGGTCACAGGTTCGAACATTGCAACAAAGACGGAAAACTTTAGAAATCTTCTTCTCTGAAACTTGAACGTGCAGAGCTTTGATATTTGGTATGCAGAATCTTCTAGTGGACCTCTACCAAGTTTGGTCATATGATGTCCCTGGCGCCAAAACTGGCCATGCGCCGGAGGTCACAGGTTTGAACATAGGAACAAAGAAGGAAAATTTTAAATTTCTTTTTCTCTTAAACGGGAAGGTGTAGAGCATTGATATTTTGTACATGTATGTAGCATCTTTGAGTGGACCTCTACTAATTTTGTTCCAAGGATGCTGCTTTGGTTAAAACTGACCCAGCCCCGGGAACCACAAGTTCGAACATAAGACGAAGAAGAAAAATTTAAAATTATTCTTTGGAACTGGAGGGTGTAGAACTTTGATATTTGATTGCCCTATGTTCGGCGTCTGTCGCCCGTCGTCCGTCAACAATTTCTTTCAACATCTCCTACCCCACTGGACCAATGTTGATGAAACTTGGCAGGTATGTTCCTTGGGCGAAGCTTGTTCAAAGAATTGATTTTCACTCATAAGCTATAGTCTGAGGTGAGCGTTCCAGGGCCAATGGCTCTATTGTTTTTTTTTTTTTTTTTTGCGTCGGGTATTGTAGCGTTGCGGTTCTCCCGACAAGCTCGGTACATCCGAACGTGTAGAGCTCTGCGTTCTTTGTCTCAGAAAGATAATTAATGCAGCAGGGACTGAATGCCACATTGCTTAATGCAAGAGCAACTAGGGCTATCACTAGGGACGTTCCCAGTAAATAGGGGGCTTACTGGATCTGGAAAAAGTATCAACTCGGGTCAGTCTGTGCAGTTCTGAAAGGCTGACCTTTTGCCTTTTGTCAATTTTCTGAACGTCCAATGGCAGACTACTGCATGATTGAGTAGGTTGATAAAATATATTTTATGGATCCAGATGACGTAATGTATGCTTGGTATCGTGCATAACGAAGACTCATTTTTATCACATAACCTCCCTTGTTTTCAGTGTAATATACCCATTGCGAATTTCCTTATCTCACACACATTTAATATCAAATTTGCATGACGTCATTTTTGACGTCATTTTGTACGCATTTCATACAAGTGAATGGAAAGTACTGCGGGTGTATTTATGAATGTTTTTGCATCATCTGATCTATATTTTGTGAAATATCGTAATGTGATAAAAAGAATCTGACATTTGTGGGCTTTTGAGATAAGATTTTTATTAAACTCGTCAAGGAAAATGTTATTAAGCTCGCCAAAGGCTCGCTTAATAACATTTCCCTTGACTCGTTTAATAAAATCTTATCTCAAAAGCCCACTCATGTCAGATCCTATATATCCCTTTTGCTATAGCATTGATCATTTAGTGTCTCGTTGATTCATAGCGGTTCTTTGATCACATGACACTTCATCTGCGTACCATAGGGCATACAGCTGATAAAGTCTCGTCGTCTTGAAAATCATCGAAGCTTCCATTTGTTATGGGATGACACTGTGCAAGGACATTCGACCAATGAAATCGTGAAAGTTTTCACCGTTGGTTAGAATCTGTAGGACGGCAAATTTCTATCAGAATATTGATGATAGTCATCGCAGCATGATTTATTCCTCTCTAATTTCTGACCAATGTTTCAACGATGGTTATGTTGGAAAGGAGCCAGTTGCTTAGAATTGGGTAACAAATTGGTCATAAGTAAGAGTGGAATTCATGGATTTGTACATTAAACGTCATAGGAGAAAAAATGCTGAAACCGCTGTTAAACACCATGCAATCAATGAGACATTAAACAACCCCGATGACAGCTTTTGAAAATATTGTGGGCAACCGAAAAATGCTGGAAACTAGCATTTTCTACTTTTCACATAATATTTTCTAGCTTATCAGAGAACCCTGTAGCTCAGTCCGTGGCACAAAGAACAGGGATCACTAGCTCGATAATGTCCACAGCGATTTTTTTTCCCGAAGACTCGTGAAATCATTGTGTCGGGATTTAATCCTCTCTGACTGCTGACTTGGACAGAATGTTGTGTGGTTTACTCGTAAAAAAAAAAAAAAAACGTCAGGAAAACATTGATGGGTACAGTGGTCGCCAAGATATAGCTGAAATGATTTTGTTCTAAATCAATTGACCTATCAGAGAACCACAGTTCATTTGTACCAAAGTCGAATTAGTGGTCTGTAGTTACTTTAAAATTTTGACAAGTAAAGAGTGGGTGCTTGGGAAAAAAGAAACTGTTTACCACAAAATCCCGAGTTTTAACGACCGTGCTGCAAAAGCCTTTAAGTATCAATAATTTTATCATTTTCGAGAAATGATTTTCAGCCCTTCCAAGGACAATTTCAACTTTTGAGTCATATCCATTTTGTCATCGTCAAGTGCTAGTTATTCGAACTTGTCCAAATTGTTGTCGTTTGGCAAAGGATTAATAACTTTACAGATGTCTTTTTTACCCTTGATTTTTCAGATCGGGAAACAGTTTGCTGTCAGTTGACAGAACTCTGAAGTTTTTTCTCGATGTATACAAATGTGACAATCTCACTCAGCACTGGGAGCGATATGCAGAGAATCAGAGGAGGTCACTTGTTTCAGGTAGATACCCAGTTGAAGCAAACTTTCCTTCTGGCATTTTTTTGCCTCTTGCCTCTTACATCTAGTGCATGTTAAAAAAGTAGTTAGTGGCTTGTAAAGGAACTTGTTGCAGTACTCGTGTGAGAAGCCCGGAAACTCATTCATAGGTGTACTGGCTGCATTGATATGACCTAAGCTGTCAAGCGGCGTCAACCTCCAACGCAACCATTTAATAGTCTAACAGCACTCCTGCTACCATCTGGTACTAGAAAAGTACCAAAGAAACGGCGAATAGAGGAAAGAGAGAGAGAGAGAGAGAGAGAGAGTGTATCCCCCTCTTTCTTATTTTGAATTACCCGGTTAAAATGACGTCGTGTTACTTTGCCGATAATAGCTGGACCCGGTAATAGAAAGATAGCGTGAAAAATAGCTCATATTTTTTTCTTACCAATACCCCGTAAGAGAAATATGCCAGCGAAGAAAGAAAACCGGGAAGGACAAAGAAAACGGATAAAACATTGGTGAACATATCAATACAAACGTGGAAAAGAAGATAGACTTCAAGCAAAGCAAGTTTTATTTCATGTTAAGTTTACATTGTGCTCATTGGATCAGTGCAGACTCAAACGTCTTAGTAATCGTATTTGTCTTTTTCCAAGGGACACTGCGCAATATTGATCCATTTTCTCAGCAGGGAAGCACTTTGAATCTTCAATTTCCCGAATTTTATCTCTCCTTTGTGCACCACCTGTGGGAAGCAGATCACCAGTTTGCCAAGATCAACCCTGCATCTGTTTTATTTTCCACATAACCCATAGGTATAAATCATTATACATGCAAAATTTCAGCTAGATCAAACAACTGGGAGTGTGTCAGGGGCATTACTTATCGAACGCTCCACGTATAGACCAAATCTTGAAGACAAAAAAAACGGTATAATCGGTAGACCTAACTTTGTCCGGATGATAACTAGACGAAAGCTTGATCTAGGTTCGTCAAATTTGGCACGGAATGCGTCTTAGAGGGTAAATAATTCCATGGGTTAGAATCCTGCCAGATGCGCTTTGTATTTTAGCTATGCAATTGTTGCGAATTTTCATGTTCGTAATGTCAAAACTTCTAGGTGCAGAGCTTTGATATTTGGTATGTAGCAAATCTCGGTAGAGGTCCACTAGGAGATGCTACATACCAAATATCAAAGGGGTGCACCTTCTAGTTTCAGAGATGAAGATTTGTAAGGTTTTCCTTCTTTGTTCCTGTTTTAAACTTGTGATCCCCGGGGCCGGTCCAGTTTTGATCCTAGAAGCATCATATGAAAAATCTTGGTAGAGGTTTCCTTCTTTGTTCCTATGTTTCAAACTTGTGACCCCCGGGGCAGGGCCAGTTTTGACCCCTGGGACATCATATGAAAAATCTTAGTAGAGGTCTACTTGGAGGTGCTATATACCAAATATCAAAGCTCTGCACCTTCTAGTTTCAGAGAAGAAGATTTATAAAGTTTTCCTTCTTTGTTCCTGTTTTAAACTTGTGTTCCCCGGGGCCGGGCCAGTTTTGATTCTAGAAGCATCATATGAACAATTTTGGTAGAGGTCCACTAGGAGATGCTACATACCAAATATCAAAGCTCTGCACCTTCTTGCACCTTCTGCACCTTCTTGTTTCAGAGAAGAAGATTTATAAAGTTTTCCTTCTTTGTTCCTAAGTTTCAAACTTGTGACATCCGGGGCAAGGCCAGTTTTGACCCCAGGGGCATCATATGAGCAGTCTTGGTAGAGGTCCACTTTGAAATGCTTCTTACCAAATTTTAAAGCTCTGCACCTCCTAGTTTCAGAGTAGAAGATTTTTTTTAAGTTTTCCTTCTTTGTTGCTTTGTTTCAAACTTGTGACCCCCGGGACGGAGCCAGTTTCTACCACAGGGGCGTCATATGAGCAATCTTGGTAGAGGTCTACTAGGAGATGTAACACACCAAATATCAAAGCTCTGCACCTTCTAGTTTCAGAGAAGACGATTTTTAAAGTTTTCCTTCTTTGTTCCTTTGTGTCAAACTTATGACCCCCTGGGCGGGGCCAGTTCTGACCCCAGGGGCATAATATGAACAACCTTAGTAGAGGTCCACTAGGAGATGCTACATACCAAATATCAAAGCTCTTGGCTTCTAGTTTCAGAGAAGAAGATTTTCAAAGAATTTGCTGTTTTTTTTTCTTTTGGTTGCCATGGCAACCAGAGTTATGGCTGTGATTCAATCTCTTGAACACCTTTGGTAGTGCTTCACCCAAGAAACAACCCTGCCAAGTTTCATCAAGATCGGCCCAGTGGTTTAGGAGGAGAAGATGTTTAAAGAAATTGTGGACGACGGACATTGGGCGATCACAAAAGCTCACCATAAGCACTTGGTGCTCAGGTGAGCTAAAAAACGCAAAACAACTACCTTATGTCAGGGCGCTAGTAACACTGGAATTATTGCGTACCTGTCCTCTGACGATAATAATATCATTTTACAGTCGGCCTATTTCATAATGATTAGGGAAACTAGTATTCTTTTTAGGTCACCTGAACACGAAGTGCTCATGGTGCGCTTTTGTGATCGCCCAATGTCCGTCGTCCGTCGTGCGTCATGCGTCGTCCAAAATTTCTTTAAACATCGTCTAATCCTAAACCAATCGGCCAATCTTGATGAAGCTTAGCAGGGATGTTCCTTGGGTGAAGCTCTACCAAAGTTGTTCAAGAGATTGAATTTCAGCCATAATTCTGGTTACCATGGCAACCAAAAGGAAAAAAAAATAGCAAAATCTTTGAAAATCTTATTCTCTGAAACTAGAAGGCGTAGAGCTTTGATATTTGGTATGCAGCATCATCCTAGTGGACCTCTACCAAGATTGTTCATATGATGCCCCTTGGGTCAACACTGGCCCCGCTCCGGGGGTCACAAGTTTGAAACATAGGAAAAAAGAAGGAAAACTTAAAAGAAAATTCTCTGAAACTAGAAGGTGCAGAGCTTTGATATTTGGTATGTAGCATCTCCTAGTGGACCTCTGCCAAGATTGTTCATATGATGTCCCTTTGGTCAAAATTGGCCCCGCCCCGTTGGTCACAAGTTTGAAACTTAGGAACGAAGAAGGAAAACTTTAAAAAAAAATTTCTCTGAAACTAGAAGGTGCAGAGCTTTGATATTTGGTATGTAGCATCTCCTAGTTGACCTCTATCAAGATTGTTCATATGATGTCCCTTTGGTCAAAACTGGCCCGGCCCCGGGGATCACAAGTTTGAAACATAGGAACAAAGAAGGAAAACTTTAAAATTCTTTTTCTCTGAAAGTAGGTGGTGCAGAGCTTTGATATTTGGTATGTAGCATCTCCTAGTAGTCTTCTGCCAAAGTTATTAATATGATGTCCCTGGGGTCAAAACTGGCCTCTCTCCGGGGGTCACAAGTTTGAATCATAGGGAGAAAGACAGGAAACTTTAAAATTCTTCTTGTCTAAAACCAGGTGGTGCAGGAATGTTCCTTGGGTGAAGCTCTACCAAAATTGTTCAAAAATTTTAATTCCACCCATAACCCTGGTTGACATGGCAACAAAAGAAAAAATAACGAAATCTTTGAAAATCTTTTTCTCTGCAGCTAGAGGGCGTAGAGCTTTGGTATGTAGCATCTCCTAATGGGACTCTACCAAATTTGTTCAAATTATGCCCGTAGGGTGAAAACTGGCCCCACCTCGGGGGATAACGAGTTTGAGCATAGGAACAAAGAAGGAAAACTATATAAATCTTCTCCTCTGAAACTTGGAGGCGTAGAGCTTTGATATTTGGCATGTAGCATCTCCCTGTAGACTTCTACCAAGTTTGTTCAAATTATGCCCCTTGGGTCAAAACTGGTCCCACTTCGGGGGAGGGGGGGGTCACAAGTTTGAGCATAGGAACAAAAAGGAAAATTTTAAAATTCTTTTCCTCAGAGACTGAAAAGCCTTGAGCTTTGATATTTGGTCCGTTGCATCTCCTAGTAGACCTCTACTAAGTTTGTACAAATGATGTCCCTGGGGTCAAAACTGGCCCCACCCTGGGGGTCACAAATTTGAGCATAGGAACAAAGAAGGAAAACTTCAAAATTCATCTCCTCTGAAACTAGATGATGTAGAGCTTTGATATTTGGTAATTGGCATCTCCTAGTGGACATCTACCAAGGTTTTGAAATCATAACCGTGGGGTCAAAACTTGCCCCGCCCCGGGGGCCACAAGTTCGAACATAGGAACAAAGAAAGAAAATTTTAAAATTATTCTTCTTTAAAACAAGAAGGAATAGAGCTATGATATTTGGCATGTAGCAATTCCTAGTGGACCTCTACAAGTTCATATTATGCCCTTGGGGTCAAAAGTGGCCCTGTCCCGGGGGGGTGGGTCACATGTTTGAACCTAGCAATAAAGAAGGAAAACTTTAGAAATCTTCTTTTCTGAAACTTGAAGGTGCAGAGCTTTGATATTTGGTATGCAGAATTTTCTAGCGGACCTCTACCAGTTTGGTCATATAATGTCCCATGCGTCAAAACTGGCCCAGCCCCGGAGGTCACAGGTTGGAGCATAGGAACAAAGAAGGAAAATTTTGAATTTCTTTTTCTCTGAAATGGGAAGGTGTAGAGCTTTGATATTTGGTATGCAGCATCTTTGAGTGGACTTCTACCAAGTTTATTCCAAGGATGCTGCTTTGGTTAAAGCTGACCCAGCCTCGGGGACCACAAGTTCGAACATAGGACAAAGAAGGAAAATTTAAAATTCTTCTTTGAAACTGGAAGGTGTAGAGCTTTGATATTTGATCGCCCTTTGTCCGGCGTCTGTTGCCTGTCGTCCGTTAACAATTTCTTTCAACATATTCTCTTAACCCACTGGGCCAATCTTAATGAAACGTGGCAGGGATGTTCCTTGGGTGAATCTTTAACAAAGTTGTTCAAAGAATTGAATTTCAGTCATACGCTATAGTCTAAGGTGAGCGTTCCAGGGCCATTGCCCTCTTGTTTACTTTTGAAATGTCCATTGTATTGTTTGTGTAAATGGAGCAACGTTTTAAACATGTATTATAAATCTAACTCGATAAATTTTCATTGGCCCAATTTTTTTTTTTTTCGAGAATATAGGTTGAAATCCTAGAACAGTAATAACATAACGACTGTGTTGGATAAAGTTTTTCTTTTAAATCATATCGTCATGGTTCATGATGTTAAACCTGTTATCAAAAACACAAAGAATATTATAAAGTCATAATGAAATATGAGTGAGAGAAATACCTGTAATGTGTTCGTTTTGTTACATTATGTATGTTATGGCAACGAAATAGAATATCCTGTTCTCTGAAAGCTTTGGTAAGGGTTTTAAATAATTTCACAGAAATGTTCCTTGGGTGACCTTTCTAAAAAGTTAGTCGCGAAATTTTGATCCGTTCTAAAACATGGCCGTAGTGGGGGTGGAAGCTCTTTGCTCGGTATGGACGTAAACAAATTTCTTGAAATTCTTCTCTTAAATCACTCGTCAGATTTTGACATGATTTCACAGAAATGTTCCTTAGATGCCCCTTTTGAAAGCTTGTTCTCGAAATTTTGATCCGTCAAGAAACATGCCTGTGGTGTGTGTGGGGGGGGGAGGGGGGAGGGGGGCGGGCTATTTGCACTATGCGGACATGAAATAATTCTTAGAAATTCTTCTTTTCTGAAATCACTTTTTAAAAAAATACCTTTGACTATAGATATGACAATGACCCAAACAAAGACCCCGGCACAGTCAAAAGCTGATGGTGGAAGTGCACTGTGAGGATGTTGAATCTCTTCCTCCTGTAATCAAAAACCTCTTCCTCCTGTAATCAAAACCCTCTTCCTCCTGTAATCAAAAACCTCTTCCTCCTGTAATCAGAAACCTCGAATTACCTTTCCGGATAGTTTAACTCTTTACCTCATAAGGCTTTTCTACGGTATCTCTAATTGACCCTAAATAACAGCAAGGATGACGCAGTTTCTTATGTGTATATGACACCTTTTGATAGCATAGAAAACACTGTGGCAAAAGGTGAAATTGCTCGTCATGAGCAATTTCACCTTTTGCCACAATGTTTTCCAATGGCTCCTACAAGCAGTGCGTAGAAATGAGTTTCTATGGAGTAAAGGGTTAAGTTGCTCTTGGCTGGTGTGGGTGGGGTGGCTGAAAAAAATCGCAGCTTATGATTAGCTTTAAATGAAACTTTGAGGTGCATTCCTATCAGTTTGTATTTAAATTTGTCAGGCTTACCTGAGTCAAAACATTGTTTCTTTTGATATTTTCCACGTGTTAACCCTTTACTCCATAGATACCCATTTCTACACATCGCTTGTAGGAGCCTTTGGAAAACATTGTGGCAAAAGGTGAAATTGCTCGTGACGAGCAATTCCACCTTTTGTCACAATGTTTTCCATGCTTTCAAAAGGTCTCATATACACATAAGAAACAGCTTCATCCTTGCTGTTGTTTAGGGCCAATTAGAGATACCATGGAAATGCCTTATGGGGTAAAGGGTTAAAGGATCGTTGTATCTCGGGATTCAAATGGATGAAAGAAAAATGGATTTTATGCATCCACAAACAGTGATGAAATTCTTTGTCTAGTGAATCTCGAATACACATTTACTTTTAAGTTGATTAGGGCGACTCACTGACCTTTTACAAACAGTCTGACCATGGGTCTATCCTGTCCAATTAGAAGAGATTTTTCTTCCAATAAAAAGTCATATAAATGATGGAAATAGCATTATTGAGTATTTATTATAGGATTGTAAGGTTCATTTGACTACTTGAGCAGGTTAGGGCTGAATCCAGATCGGGGTCCTTTGTTGCTAAGCGGTAGAGTATAGGAACCGTTACTTGTAGGCTACGGAATCGAGTTCCACTGGATCCATTGGGATGTTTCTGGGTGTGTCCAATGGCAAGACACTTCAAAGCCCATGAATAGTACTGGTGAAATCCAGGAAATATATGAATATGTGATCAGACGCCATTATATGACTGGAATGATGTTAAAATGGCGTTAAACACCATTCAATTTAAACCAGGGCGCGGCTTAGATCTATTATTCTATTTCAGGGCCGACCGGTCTTGCGTTTGAGGAGTGTATGCGTATACCGTCTGGTCCAGGAATGTCTAACAAGTCTCACTCTGAGAAAGCCTGTTTCGAAATTGTAATGGAAAGATGTCCAAAGGCAAAACACAGGGTGTTAAAAGCTCTCAGGCTAGAAACAGCGCATGCTCAATTTCTACTGGAACAACATGAACGGCTAAAACTGGTACAGATTTTCCGTGATCCAAGAGCGGTCATTTATAGCAGACAAAAAACTAAATGGTACTACCATAATGAAGACACGACTGAATCCGATATTCAAATTTTATGTCAAAGAATGTTTAAAGATATTGAAGATATTGAAAAACTTAGAACATTGTACCCAGACAGAGTAAAAATACTGCAATATGAAGATTTCAATGACCCTCGTAGATTGGCTATACACTTGTACACATTTCTTAACATGGACATGACAAAGTCGG
The DNA here is from genome assembly GCA_943736015.1 of Tridacna crocea. Classification (NCBI taxonomy): domain Eukaryota; kingdom Metazoa; phylum Mollusca; class Bivalvia; order Cardiida; family Cardiidae; genus Tridacna; species Tridacna crocea. Next base: position 30,122,425 of record OX031072.1, on the reverse strand, counting down.
CGGAACACTTGCTGCAGAGATTGGCTCGAAACGATAAAGCTAGCTTTGGCGGTTTTCACCCAGATTCTTACAGATTTACCTTAGACTGGAAAATAATCCAGTCCATTACAAAACATTGTCGCAGTGTGTTGGAACGTCTTGGACTGAGAATTTTTGAAAACGAAGGAGAATTACGAAACATCAGTTTGAATGTCGTATTGGGTAGCCTTCCGTATAAGATTGCCTGAGTGGAGCGATTATCCACAAAGAAAAAGTGTTCTAGTTCTCTTGCTACAAGCGTTGACTTGTTATCCCCCCCCCAGCAGGAATAAATTCAATGAAATATTAGTAACTAGCAGGTAGCACATCGATCTTTTTATTTCCTGTCAATATCTTAGGTTAAAGCCCCCACAAAAAAGCCAAATTCAATCAAACATCAAATATGAACTCCTACGGATATTGCACCAACGTAGTTTTCCCTGTTTTCCATTTTTAAGGCTATGTCTTGGAAAAAGGGGGCTTTCTTGTAAAATTCCATTGTTTATGAATACCTCCTTCAGTTTTTGTCCACATGTGGACCTCACCATATTTTTATGTCGAATGCAATAGAATAATATGAAAATAGGCAAAGCTTAGAAACGGGCGACAGGGACTTTTTTTCTTCAGATATATTCAGTTATAATCCGCACAACCACGAATCTGAGCAGAATTGTTTACTTGATAGTGTCCGGCAAATTTTTTATGGTAGATATATCTACTGCATTTAACTCTACCAAATGACAAATTCAACACACTTCCTGGCTGAAAACTTCTGAGGAAAACATTGGAGTTCCTCCTAAAATTACTGATGTATATTGTGTATTTGAGAAAAATGTTGAAAAGAGCGTTAAACACATATAAATTCGTACATCCACCCCTCAATCCATTAATCCAACTAGAGGTACTTGAAGGCCTGAAATTGCTCTACTGGCAGGAATTTTCACTTTTTGCTAGCATACTTTATGAATTTATGATGCACTAAGAAAAAAAATGGGGACCTGAATCCACCAATAAAGCATGAGTGGCATGGTGAATTGAAGAAACAGTGAAAAAAAGAAGTGCAATTTCTCAAAACTACATGTAATTATTTGGAATCCAGCCAGATTTGACAGGGTTTCAGTATGCCTTGTATAAAACAATCCTTGCAGATTTGAAAGAAATGTGACTTATCATGTGGACTTTGCTGTGTAAACAGTACAAATTGATCAAGTGGCTGCTTTCCCTGAATGGATTACTAGATTTTCTTTACCTTTAACCCATTACCACACAATCCCTACTTTTGACGCCCCTTAGAAAGAAGCCTTTTGAAAACATTGTGGAAAAAGGAGAAAATGCTGGTAACCAGCATTTTCTCCTTTTCCCACAATGTTTTCTACCCTTTCCAAATCAACTTTCAATTTTTGATTCACATTTATTTTGTCATCTGCAAATGCTTTCAATGTGGACAAGTCCAAAATTTTGTTGTGTGGTAAAGAGTTAACAGAGTTCAATCCCGTCAAGATGCATCAAATAATCTTTGCAAGTTTCAAGAGAAATGGTTCAAAACTGTAGACTGTATTGCAATGCAAATGCAGACTTCATCGCGTCAAGAAGAAATGGAAATTTTCAACTTTAAATGTTTACTTTTCCCATAATGTTTGTTTTTGTGGATTTTGTTTTCAGAATCATTTGAGTTCAGGTTGTTGATAAGATAAAGAAAAAAATGTGCAAGTTTCACAAAAGTCTGATGACAAATTTATATGCAGCTTTATAATGCAAACACGATATAATTATACATATATTTTTTTTTTAAATAGCTACTCTTCCTGTACTGTTGGGTGGGTTTTTTTTTAATCGAAATCTTTAGGATTCAAGCTATTTAAAAAAAAAAAAGAACTTCAATCTTCACGAAAATCTTACCACAAATGCAGACTTTACAGAATATTTATTAGTAATGTTTTTGAATTGAAAACTGGTTGTGATATACTGATTTCTTCGTATTCGTATGGGGGTGTAGATTTAAGATTAAACTATGTTTTTTTGCTATAAGTGGTATATTCTTATTGTAAATTAAAGGACAGTCAAGTACCGTACCTCCGTGCTTGAGTAGATCGGAGATTGGGCTGTACTTACTGCAGCCTGATCCTGTTGTACGCCAAACACGGAGGATACCTATGTTCTAGTCTTATAGTGACACACAAGTAATATTAGTCTGTTTGACTGCAGTATGCGACATTTGAGTCATGCTTTTTTTTTGCAGAAGTGTGGGTCGGGATCAGTCTGTATTTTATGCAACCTGATCCTGATTAACACCAAATGCAAATTGTATTTATGTTTTTTGTCCTGTACTGACATATGAGCCAAATCGCTCTGTAAATACCTTGTTGATGGTATACATCAGGGGTCAGACTGTATTTTTGCAGCCTGATCTCGATGTATACTAAACGCGTAGATATTTATGTTAAGCTGTACTGTGATAAAAACCGTACTATCATTCCTTATACAATTTTCCTGATATGGATTTCCAACTTTTTTAACCCATTACCACACAATCCCTACTTTTGACGACCCTGAGAAAAAAGCCTCGAGAAAACATTGTAGGAAAAGGAGAAAATGCTGGTAACCAGCATTTCTCCTTTCCCCACAGTGTTTTCTATCCGTCCCAGAATAAATTTCAGTCACCGTTATTTTGTCGTCTGCAAATGCTTTCAATTTGAACCAGTCTAAAATTTTGTGGTGTGGTAAAGAGTTAATGCAAGGGAGATGTTGGATCACTTTTCAAGAGAAAAAAAAAACTCTGGTTTGGACTTTACAAATTTGTCAGGTTTAAGACGGAAGAGAAATTTCTGAATACTTTGAAAAGGAATAAAACATTTAGACTCATCCGGGATAAAACCATTGACAACAAAAAGAACAGTGCTAGTAAGTCGACTATACAATGTATGTCCATTTCTGTATTGTATTTACGAACTTTTGAAGAATTTGTCATAGTGTGGTGAAAGAGAGAACACTCTCCATATAAATATTTTGTCCTTCTCCTACAATGTGTTCACAAGCCTTCTGTCTGATTGTGGTTAAACTCAGGTTCTTGTTAACAAATGGGTGAGATACTTTGTATGCACATGCACTAACAATAAGTATAAGGAGCGGAATACCATGATAGAATTATGCATATTTATCGGCAATGGTGTATTTTGGGCCGGTGGCCTTTACTTACAATATAAGTATTGTATTTGTATTGTAAATATAAAAGAATTAACCGATCGACAAAATTTAAGACTGGTCTAAATCGGAAGCGCTTGCAGACAAAAAAAAAAACCTCAAAATTTGAACAATGTTTTCAGCAGAGTTGAATCATTTTGAGAAAAGGAGTAAATGCTAAAATTTCATAATTTTATCCTTTCCCACAATGTTTTCAAAAGTCTTCTTTTTCAGGGTCGTGAAAACCAGGGAATCTTAGGGAAAGGGTTAATCCAGAATTTTTAGATACATAACACTGTGATTACTTGCTTGTTATAACGCATCACGGGTGCGCATTGAGCCCCCTTTTCCAAGAGTATAGCTTAACCCTTTCCCAAACAAGCCCTGGTTTTTACGTGTCTGCAGTACAAGTCTTTTGAAAACACTGTGGGAAAAGGAGAAATTGCTCGTAACGAGCAATTTCTCCTTTTCCCACAGTGTTTTCTAACCTTTAGGAGAACTTTCGACCATTTTCATCAAATTTAAAATTGTTGTCTGCAAACTCTTTTAGTTTGGAAGAGTCTGAAATTTGTCGTTTGGGAAAGGGTTAATATTAGCCGGTCCGCCGGTGTAAAAAAGAGAAATGACCCTCCCCTACAAAATGACCCATAAGTCATTTCCCTACGTAGAGTAATGATCCGGGCCATCCCTCTACGTAGAGAAATGACCCATTAAGCCCCCTTTTCCAAGAGTATGACTCGATATTAGCCGGTCCGCCGGTGTAATACATAGATATGACCTTCCCCTACAAAATGACCCATGGGTCATTTCCCTACATAGAATAATAACCCCTGGGATTATTTCTCTTCGTAGAGTAATCACCCTGGTCATTCCTCAACGTAGAGACATGACCCATTGGGTTATTTTGTAGGGGGAGGGCATTTCTCTGCATTACACCGGCTGGTAAAATACCCGTCTGTAAACAGAAATAATTTACCCTGCGGAATCGAAACGTATGAATGTAATCGGTAACTTTGAATATAAATGAAGGAGATGAAGTAAAATCTGAGTGGCTTCAGGCAACCGTAGTGATTCACAGTTATATAAATTTATTGTTTGGTGTTTGATGTTGGTAGTAGACTTAAGTTATCTTGTGTTACATTTTTATTGGATGACCTGTGAAAGTTCAGTTCAGGTAATATCTATTTGAGGAATGAAGAGAATTTTATTTTTTTCATGGACATATGAAAAAAAATTCTCACTGTTGTATGAAATCGCGAAGTGCTAAAGGTGAGCTATTGTGGTCGTCCGTCGTCCGTCAATAATTTCTTTAAACATCTTCTCCTCCTAAACCACTGAGCCAATCTTCATGAAACTTGGCAGGAATGTTCCTTGGGTGAAGCTCTACCAGAGTTGTTCAAAGAATTTAATTCCACCGATAACTCTGGTTGCCATGGCAACAAAAAGAAAAAAAAACCGAAATCTTTGAAAAATCTTCTCCTCTGAAACTAGAAGGCTTAGAGCTTTGATATTTGGTATGTAGCATCTCCTAATGGACCTCTACCAAGTTTGTTCAAGTTATGCCCCTAGGGCTAAAACTTGCCCCGCCCCGGGGGATAACGAGTTTGAGCATAGGAACAAAGAAGGAAAACTTTAAAAATCTTCTTCTCTGAAACTTGAAGGCGTAGAGCTTTGATATTTGGTATGTCGCATCTCCTAGTAGACCTCTACCAAGTATGTTTAAATTATGCCCTGGAGTCAAACTGGCCCCACCCCGGGGGTCACAAATTTGTGCATAGGAACAAAGAAGGAAAACTTTAAAAATCTTCTCCTCTGAAACTTGAAGGCGTAGAGCTTTGATATTTGGTATGTGACATCTCCTAGTGGAACTCTACCAAGTTTGTTCAAATTATGTCCCTGGGGTCAAAACTGGCTCCACCCCGGGAGTCACAAATTTGAGCATAGGAACAAAGAAAGAAAACTTTAGAATTCTTTTCCTCAGAAACTAGAAAGCGTAGAGCTTTGATATTTGGTCTGTTGCATCTCCTAGTGGACCTCTACCAAGTTTATTCAAATAATGTACCTGGGGTCAAAACTGGCTCCACCCCGGGTGTCACTAATTTGAGCATAGGAACAAAGAAGGAAAAATTTAAAATTCTTCTCCTCTGAAACTAGATGGCGTAGAGCTTTGATATTTTGTATGAGGCATCTCGTAGTGGACCTCTACCCGTGGGGTCAAAACTGGCCCCGCCCCGGGGGTCACAAGTTCGAACATAGGAACAAAGAAAGAAAATTTTAAAATTCTTCTCTAAAACTAGAAGGCATAGAGCTATGATATTTGGCATGTAGAAATTCCTAGTGGACCTCTACCAAGTTTGTTCATAATACGCCCTTGGGGTCAAAACTGGCCCTGCCCCGAGGGGTCACAGGTTCGAACATAGCAACAAAGAAGGAAAACTTTTGAAATCTTCGCTGAAACTTGAAGGTGCAGAGCTTTGATATTTGGTATGCAGAATCTTCTAGTGGACCTCTAAAAAACTGAAATTCTTCTTTGAAACTGGAAGGTGTAGAGCTTTGATAATTGATTGCCCTATGTCTGGCGTCTGTCGCCCGTCAACAATTTCTTTAAACATCTTCATCTCCTAACCCACTGGGCCAATCTTGATGAAACTTGGCAGGGATGTTCCTTGGGTGAAGTTTTACCAAAGTTGCTCAAAGAATTGGATTTCACTCATAAGCTATAGTCTAAGGTGAGCGCTCTAGGGCCAATGGCCCTCTTGTTTTTTTTTTTTCATACCTCCATGAAAAAACAAATTCTCTTCATTCCTTATTTGGCGGTTTCAAACAAAAGGGTGATATTTTCTTTTCATACCTCCATGAAAAAAATAAAATTCTCTTCATTCGTTATAATTTAATATTATAGACAACATACACTCACGGAAATATATAATTCAAACTGCATTCATTTTCATTAGCTTTAAATCTAACCTTGGAGTTTCTAAAGCCCCTGCCACTCATATTGTATGGCATTAGAATACAATTGGGAAGCAGTTTTCAGATCCCAAATACTAAAAATTAACCAATAGAATGAAAGTAAATGAGCAAAGCAGTGTGTAGGACCCGCAAAAGTAACCTTCAGCAAAAGTAATTCCGGCACAGAGTGATTTTTCTTTTTCATGGAGCTGTGAAAAAATCAAAGCGCTGAAGGCACTGTTGTGGCGGTTGTCCGGTTGATCTTGAGTTTTTGGTCAGACAGACAAGCTGACTCCTTTTATACCGCCCAATCACAATGTTGGGGATATAAGTTTTGAGCTTCAACAGCTAGGAAGTTATGCCCTGGACTGGACAAAAATTCCATCTGAATATCAACAAATGGCAATAACACAAAAAACATGAATGGCAGTTTTGGTTCTTATGCACTGCACTTCTCCATAATGTGTTCTGCCAATGTATGAAGTTTCAAGTTGATAGCTTTTATAGTTTGAAAGCCCTGGTGAAAAATTCGAGGTGAAACGATAGACAGACTGATGGACAAGGTGACTCCAGCATTACCCCCTAAAACTTTGCTTGCTGTGGGTATTACAAAACAGGTAAAACAGTTTTGCTTATCACCTGGTACATGTATTTATTTAAATGTAAACTATACAGTAACAAATGTCAGAAATATTACCCCCATGACTATAATTTTTTTTCAAGTTCAGCTTCACCGAGCACAAAACTTCAAATAATAATAATAAACAAAAAAAAAAAAAAAACAACAGAAAATTAGACATTATTCTTTCCAGTTAATCAATAACACATTCACTGGACCTAAGCTCAGTCATTCTGTTTAAACAGATGTGTCAACACTAACAAAAAACAACTGCATATTCCAAGCAAAATTGCATTTTTGTCCATATTTTCATTTAGGCCTAATAATCTTGGATATTTCTTCGAAGTAATCATGCATATTCCTACCAAAATTGCATTTTTGTCGATGTGTTCACCTGAATAATCCTGAACATATTTTTTAAGGTAATCAGTAACGCATTTATTGAATCTAAACTTCATCATTCTGCTTAACTCTTTACTCCTAGACAAAATTTTAAACCAGTCTGTATTGAAATACTTTGCAGACAACAAAATAAATGTGACTTAAATATTCAACTTCTTTTTGGAAAGGGTAGCATTTTACCAGCATTTTCTCCTTTTCCAGCAGTGTTTTCAAAAGGCTTCTTTGTTAACATCTTTAAATGTCGGGATTGTGTGGTAAAGAGTTAAAAAATGTATCGACACAAATAAAAAACAACTGTATATTACAAGCAAATTTGATTTTTTGTCAATGTTTCCATCTTAAACTTGAGACAGATGATTGTGAAATTCTTCACAAGAACATAGTTCTTCACGATAGCATATTAAGTCATCAGCAAAAATTTTATTGATGTACATCCAAGTAAACATTGTGTCGTTGAGTTTGGAAAACAAATTGTTTCATTAGCCTGATAACATGTATCATGAAATATACATGTACATGGAGGTGCTTACTGAACAAAACTACTGTAAGTGTAAACAATCCCTGGTTTTTACAACCTTGAAATAGAAGTCTTTTGAAAGCATTTTGAGAATGGAGAATAAGGCGGTAACCAGCATTTTCTCATTTCCCCACAATGTTTTCTACCCTGCTGGAAACGAATTTCAATTATTTAGCAACATTTACTTTGTTGTCTGCAAGTGCTTTGAATTTGGACCATCTAAACTTTTGTTGTTTGGTAAAGGATTAATTACTCGCCTACAATAGTCGTGCAATAACCTGTTGGCATGTAAAAGAGCTACTAAACAAAATATCCAGCTTTAAGACTGAACAACTTTAAAACAGTATGTCCCTGATCTATCGACCAAATGGCATTAACTAACTACTCAATGATCATCATGCTGTTAGTAAATTATATAATCTGTATATACACATAAGGAATACAATAGTAAATACCCATTGATTTAAAGTACTCAAGACCAACTCTGAGTCTTGTAATTACACAAATCTGTCAAAACAAAGTACAGGTCTCGGTAGTTTTTTTTTTTTGTTCTCCGATCTATGCTTTTTACTATCAGGTGACATATGTCAACGTGAACAACAAAAAGTAACAGCATATTCCATGCTAAACTGCATTTCTGTCCATGTTTTCACCTGAATAATTTTATCACCTACAATTTTACAAGTTTTGGCAAGAACACAGCTTTTTACTTATGCTTTCCAATTTGGTAAAGACATCAATGTAGACTAAAATCTCACACGATCAAATATGTAAAGACTAATTTGCAAATATCTGCAGAAGTTGCTGAATATGTGATCTGCTTGACCTAATCGAAGCATTTTAAGAATAACATCAGCTCGCTGAAGCTTCCCTCTTTGATTAAAACTTATAACAAGACAAAAATTAGACACTATTGTTTTCTGGTTATCAATGACCCATTTACTGAATCTAAGCTCAGTCATTCTGTTTAAAAGATAAGTCAACAGTAACAAAAAGCAACTGCATATTTCAAGCAAAATTGCATTTTTGTAAATGTTTCCACCTTGATAATCCTGATATATTTTTCCATATAATCAATAATGCATCTACTGAATCTAGGCCCAGTCTTTCTGTTTTAACAGATATGTCTGACACTAACAAAAAGCAACTGCATACTTTTAGCAAAAATTGCATTTTTGTCAATGTTTTCAGTAAATAATCTTGAGAGATTTTTTTCGAGGTGGTCAATAATGCATGTACTGAGTCTATGCTCATTGAAACATTCTGTTTGAAAAAAATGTAAACACTAACAAAAAACACAGCATATTCCAAGTAATCTTTTTTGTCATTGTCTTCACCTAGAAATCTTGAGACATATGATTTGGAAAATCTTCACAATAATATAGTTCTTCACGTTACTAGTGTTTATTCTAGAGCGGAATAGCAGGGCGCGCCGCCCTGCCCCTTTCACTCCGCCCTTTTGCCCTCGAACACCCGCCCTGTTGCCCTTATCATATACATACAAAACTTGTCTGTGTATTGTTCTGGTTTCAGAGAAGGAGAAACTAGCCTACATGGGCAAAAAACTCGCCTTCATTGTCTCTGCTACGTCTCGTCAAGCTTGCACAGTCACAAAAGTTCGTCATAAATTTCTTCTGATCTGACTATATTCATGAAATACAGCCGATCTAAGTCTAAGGGTGACACTAATTATCCTTTATCAACTTCGTCAGTTAAGACAGGACAGCAGGGTGTTATGATCCTTATCTATCACTAACTTGCTAAACCATCCCTTTATCCCTCGAAACCCTGACTATTTTCCCCCAACAGGTACTTTAGCGTCTGCTAATTTCTTTGAATGACGTCACACAATCAGTGCTATTTCGCAATACATAAGTAGTTTTAAAATAAAGCAGAATTAACTCTTCTTACAGCTGGAGATTATCATTTCGTATATTTTTTGCATAAATTGCAAGTATGGATGGTGAATTAAAGTTGCCAACTATCTTGAAAATACTCGATGTTTGCTATTCAAGCATCGGCAATTTTTTGAAAGCAAAATCTGCATTGCAGTGTTCTATTTTTAGCAGTCTATTTATAGAATTGCTATGCAGTAGTACACTACACCATCAGAAGGACTACACTTTAGTTATTCTTTCTATACATGTAATAATTAAGTCTTTTGATGTTTTTTAATAAAAATTATTGTTATTTCTTAAAACAGCTGAGAAGAAGTTTTCATTTATAATTACTCTGGACATTTTTTGTTATCTGATGAGATGTTAAGTAGTGTGCCTGCAATAGAAAACAGCTATTTCCACAATATTATTATCATCCTACAAAATTTGCTACTATTAAAATGAGTATCATTGTACTACTTTAACCGAGCCATTTTTTCCTATTTTTCCTCCCTATAATTTTCATTCATAAATCTAAAACCACTGCATTCTCATTAGAAAGCAGATTAATAATTACCTCCCTTTTCTGAAAAAAACAAAAGTATCAACAATTCTTTATAGACATGAAAGGAATTTCTGTTCGATTAAAATTGGGCAAAAGTATAATATCTGTATAAATCTGTATTTATCAACTATTTAGAACTTTTATTCCATGCTGCACTTGAAGTGTTACATGTCTACTACCTTAAAGCTAAGTGTGACTGTGCATCATGGGACCATAAATTACATGGCAATCAAAACCTGTATAGTCAGATTGTGTTGCTTTGAGTCTATGATTTGATAAAAATCTTTTCTAATTCTTTTCTTTAATATGCAATTCATATCCAAAGTTATAGTTTGGAAAGAGTAAAGGACACTGTTTTGCGTTTGTCTGATATGAGAAGTCATTCATCAAGGCACTGTTCCTCCCTGCCCCTTTTTCCTGCCTCCCTGCCCCTTTTTCCTGCCTCCCTGCCCTTTTGCCTTTTCTAGAATAATCACTACGTTACCCTTGTTTAGTTATCAGCAAAAATTTTATCCTATGTACATTTAAGGAAACATTGTATTGTTGAGTTTGGAAAACCAGTTGCTTCATTAGCCTCAGTGCATGTATCATGAAATATACATAGAGATATTTGTCTCTGACGTTTCCACAAAAACATATAAAAACTGTTACCTAAAATCAATCTTCAATTCTTAAGTTCAAAACACACCACTTAGTATCTCCGTAAACAATTTATTGATAAGTTAATCTTAATTAGTGATTAGAGATTTATATTTACAATTTAAACCAGTCAAGTGAAACCACAGGATTTTGTTCATTTCACTGTGGTACACAAGCATTTCGGTCAAGAAAAGATGTATACTGAAATCACTCAGAAGAAACACAAAGTAAAATGTTTTTAAGACTGTTTAACTCATTACCACACGACAAAATTTTAGGTTTGTCCAAATTGAAACCATTTGCACACAATGAAACAAATATGACTGAAAATTTGAAATTTGTTTTGTTACCAGCATTTTCTCCTTATCCCACAATGTTTTCAAAAAGATTTCTTTTCCAGGGTTGTCAAAAGTAGGGATTGTGTAGTAATGGGTTAACATACAAATCTTTGTGAAGAAAGCTTTTAACAAGACACCTATGCAAAGCTGATTTCCCAGCATACATGGTAGGCAAAAGTAAATACTGGCAGATAACTCTCAACTGAGACAAGCTTTTTTGCATAACAATGACAGGCTGAAAGTTCCTAGTCATATTGAGACAGAGAGAAATCTAAAATTAACAAAGACCAGAAACTGGCCTTTAGATTAACAACAATATGTAAGATTAAATAATTATTTTTTTAATACACGGTCAAGGAGATCAAAATGTCAAGAGTCTCATCAAAGCTGTTGTTCAACCATTTGAGAATTTTCAAATGACTTTGCATAAATGTTCATAATGGAAAATATAGCAAGCAACCCTGGGGAATACTACTGTAGCTTAACCGATTACCATACAATAAGTATTTGTCAGCTGCAAATGCTCTAAATTTGGGAAAGTCATAGGTTTGTAATTGTTAAATGAGTCAAAGAATTCTTAATTATTAGGCACAAACATTCATGAACACTTTTTGCACAGCAAAGCCTCCAATGAATCACACTGGAGTATGATTCAAATACTCTGGTAACCATAGATTAACCCATTACCACACAATCCCTACTTTTAACGACCCTGAAGAAAGAAGCCTTAGAAAACATTGTGGGAAAAGGAGAAAATGCTGCTAACCAGCATTTTCTCCTTTTCCCAAAATGTTTTCTACCCCTCTCAAAACAAATTTCATATTTTCAGTCACTTTTATTTTGTCGTCTGCAAATACTTTTGATTTTGACAAGTCTAAAATATTGTCGTTTGGTAACTAGTTAAATGCCTGAAAACAGTTCATGTCCACTTGAAAATATTTAACCCATTACCACACAATCCTTACTTTTGACACCCCTGAAAGAAGCCTTTTGAAAACATTATGGGAAAAGGAGGTAACCAGCATTTTCTCCTTTTCCCACAGTGTTTTCTGCCCTTCGCAAAACAGATTTGAAATTTTCAGTCACTTTTATTTTGTCATCTGCAAATGCTTTCGATTTGGACAAAGTTAAAATTAGCGTTTGGTAATGAGTTAATATGAAAGCATTGTGAAAAAAAGAAGCATTTGCTCAGACAACCAAATCATGTTTCCTGTCATGTTTCCAGCTTTAGTTACAAAAATATAAAAATACAACAAAAGTGGGACTTACCAATATGAAAAATAACAATGCTTACTGAAGTCTAAGTATTGTTTCAAATGGATAACTTCTTATTCATAATATGACAACATTTGAAAAAATATTTAGAAGAAAGACAATATCATCTATAAACACTAATAAAACACTATTGTACAAAAAGCATTCTGTACATCTTTTTTGTCAGATTTCGCTATGGTCTTTCTGGTCTGATCCTCTTTCTATACCATTTCACCTGTTTCCAAACAGCAGCTTGAATCTGTTTGGTATCCACAATGTCATGTTGCTCATAGCCAATACCTGTGAATATGTACATATATTATTGAGCCATGCTCTATAAAAAAAAAAAAAGGAGCTGCAACTGCAAAAAGAATAGACCCAGGTCAGCCTGTGTAGTCTGCCCAGGCTGACATGGGCCCACAATGTTTGCCGTTTGAATATCTTCTTTATTTCCATGGACCAGTCTACTTCATGATTGAGTTGAATGTTAGACAAAATGGAGTTTATAGATCCATAATTATTTGATGCCTTGCTTGGTATAATAGATCAAAGAAATGCATTAAGTCTCTTTGTCATAGAGCATGGCCCATATTTTGACAAATATTTATCTTTTTGTGTTTATGCCATGTGGTGAAACAGTGCCAGATTACTAAATGAGTGTATGTGATATTAATGATTTTCACAATTTGAAATGAAATGCTCATTATTATCTACTTCATTTAACCTGACCCAGGTAACAATCATTTACATAAATCAATATTCTATTTTTATCCTCAACATTGCTCGGCATAATTATTATGTCCAGAATGGTCAAGGAAATATTTCACACAGTTTACGCAAATCAAACCTTTACCTACTAGATATGTTGATCTAAAACTTTCAGTGCAGGACACTTTCTCATTTTTCACACCATATTTTAATACCACGAAAAGTAAAATCATCAGCCTATGAGTATGGCATTTCAAGTTATGTCCTGCATATATTTCCAGTTAAGAAGAACCTATAATTTCAAGTTGGTAATGAATGAATATTTTTCCTGTGCAGAAGGCAAAACCTATTTTCGACTTGTACAAACAAAAAGTTACAATAAGTCATGCTATTAGTCACTTTGTAAATAGGTGTTTATAACCAAGAGTAGTCACAATTTTAAGCAAAGTTTACCTGATATAAGACATCTGAATTGTCATCTGCAAATGCTTTCAATTTGAAAAAGACAATTTCGAATTGTGTGGTAAAGGGTTAAAAAATACAGCATGCTCCTAATTTACATAATTCAAGGGTTTAGAAAAATGAATCTAATAATTCCTTATAGCCAAAAAATCAAGACAGCTGATAATTTTTTTGAATTTCAATTTCATTTTGCCTCCCTATCTCAGAGCATTAATTATTATTTTCATGATAAAAAGGTTTAAAAATATAAAACCTTCAGTATTTTGCCATGTATGCCTGCTTAGCTGCTATCTGGGTTGATTTCCTTAGAAAGTAACTCAACTGCACCTCCCAAATTGCTCTTCCATATTCTTTATATTTGCATCACTAGTGGCTTCAAAAAGCAGCCAGGAAGTTGTCCAACCAGGTTATCAATCATGGCTGTAAAAAAATGTTTTATAGAAATACAGTTCATTGCATTACAATGTATTAGAATTACCTACCATACAGTGAAAAAATTCAAATTTAAGTCTTTGGTCATAAAGACAATGAAAATAACAAATTACATATGATCCACCAGTCTGCCCAGAAATTCTGTAATTGTTCTATGTTACTTGTAAACACTTGTGAAAATATTCCACCAAAATTGCAAATTTTCCATAGAATGGGTTTTGTTGCCATTTTCAAATGTAGCTGGCAGACCTTTGAATTCGTATGTTGTTTCACAGTCACAAACAAGAAGTAGATGGAATTCTGAGGAGAATTTGCAATTTACAAGGGCCCGATTAAATAGTTTTTAGAATTTATTTTTTTAATTTATCCAATCAAACTGATCCTGCAACTTCAATAAAACAATTGCCACAGTACATATTTTCTATATTTTGATGTTTCCCCACCCAAAATGGTTTGTAACAAGACCCTCTTCAACCCATTTCCCACAATCCCTACTTTTGACACCCCTGAGAAAGAAGCCTTGTGAAAACACTGTAGGAAAAGGAGAAAATGCTGGTAACCAGCATTTTCTCCTTTTTCCACAGTGTTTTCATCCTTCCCAAAACAAATTTCAATTTTTCAGTCACCTTTATTTTGTCGTCTGCAAATGCTTTCAATTTGAACCAGTGTAAGATGTTGTCCTTTGGTAATGAGTTAACTATAACCAGAAGACAAAATTTTTATAACTGGTCATAATCGAAAGATGTTGCAGACAACATAATGAATCTTCAAATAGTAAAACTTGTATCAAAAAGGGTAGAAATTATTGTGTAAAACAAAGAAAATGCAGGTTACTATTATTTTCTTCTTTTCCCACAATGTTTTTCATAGCTTTTTTTCTTTAGTGACCTTAAATGCAGGAATGAATGGTAATTGTTAAAAACTTCTCTTCACCATAACAGAAAAATCAGGCCTGAGTTAATTAGGTAAAATTTGGTAAAGAGTAGAGAAATATATTTTATTGCAGAAAAAGTGAGTCAGAGACATGTACATGGATTGGTACTTTCACTCATTACCAAACGACAAAATGTTTGGTTTGTCCAAATCTAAAGTATTTGCACATGGCAAAATAAATGTGACTGAAAATTTCAAATTTGTTTTGTGAAGGGCAGAAAACATTGTGGGAAAAAGAGAAAATGCTGGTAACCAGCATTTTCTCCTCTTCCCATAATGGTTTCTAAAGGCTTCTTTCTCAGTGGCGTCAAAAGTAGGGATTTTGTGGTAATGGGTTAAGCAAATAATTCGGGTATAACAAAATTTACAAAGATAAAAAGAAAATATGATAGATCTTAATTACCTGAACTCAGTTCCATCCCTCTTGACGTGGTGGGTCATATGGGTCACATTATTTATCATAACAAAATTCACATTTCACATATAAGGATCCACCGTGTCCTTTCTATATTTCTCCAAACAACGCTGTCGTAAGAGAAGGAAACAGGCCAGAGAAGGCAAAATTGACACGCCCTCATTGTTTTCGAAAGAACATCGAATTTAACCTACGTCGGCCAACTTTCAAACTATAACCTGTCGAGGCAACTTCAACATGATCACAAGCCTCAGGCAAACGATCCACAAGCATAGTTATGCCAGTCAAAACTGATCTCGGGGTAAGACTGGGCAGCCTTTCTTTCTGTTTTGCGTGAATCGGCCTTAACTGTAGAGTCGCGAAATTGCATGACAAACTTCTGCACCGGAAGTCTCAATCTCCGAGCACAGTTGTCGTTCGTTAATCTCACCGTGCGAGAGAGTGCGGAAGTCTAAGAAAAAAAATTGTTTCTTTTTTTTTATTTTAGATCTATCGGTTATATTAATCGACAAAACACCTATAAAATATTTATATTCTTCATAAAGTATCATTGTATATTAAAACGAAATAATGCTAAAGATGATTTAATCATGCCGTGTCCGGCGGTAATTGACGTGAATGCCCGACCATTCTCTGCAGCTTACCGAGGCAATTCGATTGTTACAAGTGCGTAGTATACCGACATTAGCCGATGTTTCAGAATGCAATAACAGTTGGCCAACCTTAACTGTCTCTTAGAATGCATTTTTAAGCATAAAATCAATCACTATCAACACTTCTTTAATCAGTAAAATTAGTTTAAGCCGTCTTCTTTAGAAGCAGTAGCTTATTTGGTGGACTACTTTTTACGGAGTTAACTGAAATTTTATGGCGGTTATTAGGTATGTTCTTAACCGAATCATAGGCAATGAGTTTGGTTTTTAGACTTATTTATTTTTCGAATTTTGTTTCGAATTTGGGATTTTTTGTCTTCGAATTTTGGAATTTTCGTTGACTCTGTGGCGACAACCGCCACCCTTTTTCCTGCCTCCCTGCCCCTTTTTCCTGCCTCCCTGCCCTTTTGCCTTTTCTAGAATAATCACTACGTTACCCTTGTTTAGTTATCAGCAAAAATTTTATCCTATGTACATTTAAGGAAACATTGTATTGTTGAGTTTGGAAAACCAGTTGCTTCATTAGCCTCAGTGCATGTATCATGAAATATACATAGAGATATTTGTCTCTGACGTTTCCACAAAAACATATAAAAACTGTTACCTAAAATCAATCTTCAATTCTTAAGTTCAAAACACACCACTTAGTATCTCCGTAAACAATTTATTGATAAGTTAATCTTAATTAGTGATTAGAGATTTATATTTACAATTTAAACCAGTCAAGTGAAACCACAGGATTTTGTTCATTTCACTGTGGTACACAAGCATTTCGGTCAAGAAAAGATGTATACTGAAATCACTCAGAAGAAACACAAAGTAAAATGTTTTTAAGACTGTTTAACTCATTACCACACGACAAAATTTTAGGTTTGTCCAAATTGAAACCATTTGCACACAATGAAACAAATATGACTGAAAATTTGAAATTTGTTTTGTTACCAGCATTTTCTCCTTATCCCACAATGTTTTCAAAAAGATTTCTTTTCCAGGGTTGTCAAAAGTAGGGATTGTGTAGTAATGGGTTAACATACAAATCTTTGTGAAGAAAGCTTTTAACAAGACACCTATGCAAAGCTGATTTCCCAGCATACATGGTAGGCAAAAGTAAATACTGGCAGATAACTCTCAACTGAGACAAGCTTTTTTGCATAACAATGACAGGCTGAAAGTTCCTAGTCATATTGAGACAGAGAGAAATCTAAAATTAACAAAGACCAGAAACTGGCCTTTAGATTAACAACAATATGTAAGATTAAATAATTATTTTTTTAATACACGGTCAAGGAGATCAAAATGTCAAGAGTCTCATCAAAGCTGTTGTTCAACCATTTGAGAATTTTCAAATGACTTTGCATAAATGTTCATAATGGAAAATATAGCAAGCAACCCTGGGGAATACTACTGTAGCTTAACCGATTACCATACAATAAGTATTTGTCAGCTGCAAATGCTCTAAATTTGGGAAAGTCATAGGTTTGTAATTGTTAAATGAGTCAAAGAATTCTTAATTATTAGGCACAAACATTCATGAACACTTTTTGCACAGCAAAGCCTCCAATGAATCACACTGGAGTATGATTCAAATACTCTGGTAACCATAGATTAACCCATTACCACACAATCCCTACTTTTAACGACCCTGAAGAAAGAAGCCTTAGAAAACATTGTGGGAAAAGGAGAAAATGCTGCTAACCAGCATTTTCTCCTTTTCCCAAAATGTTTTCTACCCCTCTCAAAACAAATTTCATATTTTCAGTCACTTTTATTTTGTCGTCTGCAAATACTTTTGATTTTGACAAGTCTAAAATATTGTCGTTTGGTAACGAGTTAAATGCCTGAAAACAGTTCATGTCCACTTGAAAATATTTAACCCATTACCACACAATCCTTACTTTTGACACCCCTGAAAGAAGCCTTTTGAAAACATTATGGGAAAAGGAGGTAACCAGCATTTTCTCCTTTTCCCACAGTGTTTTCTGCCCTTCGCAAAACAGATTTGAAATTTTCAGTCACTTTTATTTTGTCATCTGCAAATGCTTTCGATTTGGACAAAGTTAAAATTAGCGTTTGGTAATGAGTTAATATGAAAGCATTGTGAAAAAAAGAAGCATTTGCTCAGACAACCAAATCATGTTTCCTGTCATGTTTCCAGCTTTAGTTACAAAAATATAAAAATACAACAAAAGTGGGACTTACCAATATGAAAAATAACAATGCTTACTGAAGTCTAAGTATTGTTTCAAATGGATAACTTCTTATTCATAATATGACAACATTTGAAAAAATATTTAGAAGAAAGACAATATCATCTATAAACACTAATAAAACACTATTGTACAAAAAGCATTCTGTACATCTTTTTTGTCAGATTTCGCTATGGTCTTTCTGGTCTGATCCTCTTTCTATACCATTTCACCTGTTTCCAAACAGCAGCTTGAATCTGTTTGGTATCCACAATGTCATGTTGCTCATAGCCAATACCTGTGAATATGTACATATATTATTGAGCCATGCTCTATAAAAAAAAAAAAAGGAGCTGCAACTGCAAAAAGAATAGACCCAGGTCAGCCTGTGTAGTCTGCCCAGGCTGACATGGGCCCACAATGTTTGCCGTTTGAATATCTTCTTTATTTCCATGGACCAGTCTACTTCATGATTAAGTTGAATGTTAGACAAAATGGAGTTTATAGATCCATAATTATTTGATGCCTTGCTTGGTATAATAGATCAAAGAAATGCATTAAGTCTCTTTTTCATAGAGCATGGCCCATATTTTGACAAATATTTATCTTTTTGTGTTTATGCCATGTGGTGAAACAGTGCCAGATTACTAAATGAGTGTATGTGATATTAATGATTTTCACAATTTGAAATGAAATGCTCATTATTATCTACTTCATTTAACCTGACCCAGGTAACAATCATTTACATAAATCAATATTCTATTTTTATCCTCAACATTGCTCGGCATAATTATTATGTCCAGAATGGTCAAGGAAATATTTCACACAGTTTACGCAAATCAAACCTTTACCTACTAGATATGTTGATCTAAAACTTTCAGTGCAGGACACTTTCTCATTTTTCACACCATATTTTAATACCACGAAAAGTAAAATCATCAGCCTATGAGTATGGCATTTCAAGTTATGTCCTGCATATATTTCCAGTTAAGAAGAACCTATAATTTCAAGTTGGTAATGAATGAATATTTTTCCTGTGCAGAAGGCAAAACCTATTTTCGACTTGTACAAACAAAAAGTTACAATAAGTCATGCTATTAGTCACTTTGTAAATAGGTGTTTATAACCAAGAGTAGTCACAATTTTAAGCAAAGTTTACCTGATATAAGACATCTGAATTGTCATCTGCAAATGCTTTCAATTTGAAAAAGACAATTTCGAATTGTGTGGTAAAGGGTTAAAAAATACAGCATGCTCCTAATTTACATAATTCAAGGGTTTAGAAAAATGAATCTAATAATTCCTTATAGCCAAAAAATCAAGACAGCTGATAATTTTTTTGAATTTCAATTTCATTTTGCCTCCCTATCTCAGAGCATTAATTATTATTTTCATGATAAAAAGGTTTAAAAATATAAAACCTTCAGTATTTTGCCATGTATGCCTGCTTAGCTGCTATCTGGGTTGATTTCCTTAGAAAGTAACTCAACTGCACCTCCCAAATTGCTCTTCCATATTCTTTATATTTGCATCACTAGTGGCTTCAAAAAGCAGCCAGGAAGTTGTCCAACCAGGTTATCAATCATGGCTGTAAAAAAATGTTTTATAGAAATACAGTTCATTGCATTACAATGTATTAGAATTACCTACCATACAGTGAAAAAATTCAAATTTAAGTCTTTGGTCATAAAGACAATGAAAATAACAAATTACATATGATCCACCAGTCTGCCCAGAAATTCTGTAATTGTTCTATGTTACTTGTAAACACTTGTGAAAATATTCCACCAAAATTGCAAATTTTCCATAGAATGGGTTTTGTTGCCATTTTCAAATGTAGCTGGCAGACCTTTGAATTCGTATGTTGTTTCACAGTCACAAACAAGAAGTAGATGGAATTCTGAGGAGAATTTGCAATTTACAAGGGCCCGATTAAATAGTTTTTAGAATTTATTTTTTTAATTTATCCAATCAAACTGATCCTGCAACTTCAATAAAACAATTGCCACAGTACATATTTTCTATATTTTGATGTTTCCCCACCCAAAATGGTTTGTAACAAGACCCTCTTCAACCCATTTCCCACAATCCCTACTTTTGACACCCCTGAGAAAGAAGCCTTGTGAAAACACTGTAGGAAAAGGAGAAAATGCTGGTAACCAGCATTTTCTCCTTTTTCCACAGTGTTTTCATCCTTCCCAAAACAAATTTCAATTTTTCAGTCACCTTTATTTTGTCGTCTGCAAATGCTTTCAATTTGAACCAGTGTAAGATGTTGTCCTTTGGTAATGAGTTAACTATAACCAGAAGACAAAATTTTTATAACTGGTCATAATCGAAAGATGTTGCAGACAACATAATGAATCTTCAAATAGTAAAACTTGTATCAAAAAGGGTAGAAATTATTGTGTAAAACAAAGAAAATGCAGGTTACTATTATTTTCTTCTTTTCCCACAATGTTTTTCATAGCTTTTTTTCTTTAGTGACCTTAAATGCAGGAATGAATGGTAATTGTTAAAAACTTCTCTTCACCATAACAGAAAAATCAGGCCTGAGTTAATTAGGTAAAATTTGGTAAAGAGTAGAGAAATATATTTTATTGCAGAAAAAGTGAGTCAGAGACATGTACATGGATTGGTACTTTCACTCATTACCAAACGACAAAATGTTTGGTTTGTCCAAATCTAAAGTATTTGCACATGGCAAAATAAATGTGACTGAAAATTTCAAATTTGTTTTGTGAAGGGCAGAAAACATTGTGGGAAAAAGAGAAAATGCTGGTAACCAGCATTTTCTCCTCTTCCCATAATGGTTTCTAAAGGCTTCTTTCTCAGTGGCGTCAAAAGTAGGGATTTTGTGGTAATGGGTTAAGCAAATAATTCGGGTATAACAAAATTTACAAAGATAAAAAGAAAATATGATAGATCTTAATTACCTGAACTCAGTTCCATCCCTCTTGACGTGGTGGGTCATATGGGTCACATTATTTATCATAACAAAATTCACATTTCACATATAAGGATCCACCGTGTCCTTTCTATATTTCTCCAAACAACGCTGTCGTAAGAGAAGGAAACAGGCCAGAGAAGGCAAAATTGACACGCCCTCATTGTTTTCGAAAGAACATCGAATTTAACCTACGTCGGCCAACTTTCAAACTATAACCTGTCGAGGCAACTTCAACATGATCACAAGCCTCAGGCAAACGATCCACAAGCATAGTTATGCCAGTCAAAACTGATCTCGGGGTAAGACTGGGCAGCCTTTCTTTCTGTTTTGCGTGAATCGGCCTTAACTGTAGAGTCGCGAAATTGCATGACAAACTTCTGCACCGGAAGTCTCAATCTCCGAGCACAGTTGTCGTTCGTTAATCTCACCGTGCGAGAGAGTGCGGAAGTCTAAGAAAAAAAATTGTTTCTTTTTTTTTATTTTAGATCTATCGGTTATATTAATCGACAAAACACCTATAAAATATTTATATTCTTCATAAAGTATCATTGTATATTAAAACGAAATAATGCTAAAGATGATTTAATCATGCCGTGTCCGGCGGTAATTGACGTGAATGCCCGACCATTCTCTGCAGCTTACCGAGGCAATTCGATTGTTACAAGTGCGTAGTATACCGACATTAGCCGATGTTTCAGAATGCAATAACAGTTGGCCAACCTTAACTGTCTCTTAGAATGCATTTTTAAGCATAAAATCAATCACTATCAACACTTCTTTAATCAGTAAAATTAGTTTAAGCCGTCTTCTTTAGAAGCAGTAGCTTATTTGGTGGACTACTTTTTACGGAGTTAACTGAAATTTTATGGCGGTTATTAGGTATGTTCTTAACCGAATCATAGGCAATGAGTTTGGTTTTTAGACTTATTTATTTTTCGAATTTTGTTTCGAATTTGGGATTTTTTGTCTTCGAATTTTGGAATTTTCGTTGACTCTGTGGCGACAACCGCCACCCTTTTTCCTGCCTCCCTG
This sequence comes from Tridacna crocea, assembly GCA_943736015.1. Lineage (NCBI taxonomy): Eukaryota > Metazoa > Mollusca > Bivalvia > Cardiida > Cardiidae > Tridacna > Tridacna crocea. Next base: position 30,100,293 of record OX031072.1, on the reverse strand, counting down.
CCCCTTTTTCCTGCCTCCCTGCCCTTTTGCCTTTTCTAGAATAATCACTACGTTACCCTTGTTTAGTTATCAGCAAAAATTTTATCCTATGTACATTTAAGGAAACATTGTATTGTTGAGTTTGGAAAACCAGTTGCTTCATTAGCCTCAGTGCATGTATCATGAAATATACATAGAGATATTTGTCTCTGACGTTTCCACAAAAACATATAAAAACTGTTACCTAAAATCAATCTTCAATTCTTAAGTTCAAAACACACCACTTAGTATCTCCGTAAACAATTTATTGATAAGTTAATCTTAATTAGTGATTAGAGATTTATATTTACAATTTAAACCAGTCAAGTGAAACCACAGGATTTTGTTCATTTCACTGTGGTACACAAGCATTTCGGTCAAGAAAAGATGTATACTGAAATCACTCAGAAGAAACACAAAGTAAAATGTTTTTAAGACTGTTTAACTCATTACCACACGACAAAATTTTAGGTTTGTCCAAATTGAAACCATTTGCACACAATGAAACAAATATGACTGAAAATTTGAAATTTGTTTTGTTACCAGCATTTTCTCCTTATCCCACAATGTTTTCAAAAAGATTTCTTTTCCAGGGTTGTCAAAAGTAGGGATTGTGTAGTAATGGGTTAACATACAAATCTTTGTGAAGAAAGCTTTTAACAAGACACCTATGCAAAGCTGATTTCCCAGCATACATGGTAGGCAAAAGTAAATACTGGCAGATAACTCTCAACTGAGACAAGCTTTTTTGCATAACAATGACAGGCTGAAAGTTCCTAGTCATATTGAGACAGAGAGAAATCTAAAATTAACAAAGACCAGAAACTGGCCTTTAGATTAACAACAATATGTAAGATTAAATAATTATTTTTTTAATACACGGTCAAGGAGATCAAAATGTCAAGAGTCTCATCAAAGCTGTTGTTCAACCATTTGAGAATTTTCAAATGACTTTGCATAAATGTTCATAATGGAAAATATAGCAAGCAACCCTGGGGAATACTACTGTAGCTTAACCGATTACCATACAATAAGTATTTGTCAGCTGCAAATGCTCTAAATTTGGGAAAGTCATAGGTTTGTAATTGTTAAATGAGTCAAAGAATTCTTAATTATTAGGCACAAACATTCATGAACACTTTTTGCACAGCAAAGCCTCCAATGAATCACACTGGAGTATGATTCAAATACTCTGGTAACCATAGATTAACCCATTACCACACAATCCCTACTTTTAACGACCCTGAAGAAAGAAGCCTTAGAAAACATTGTGGGAAAAGGAGAAAATGCTGCTAACCAGCATTTTCTCCTTTTCCCAAAATGTTTTCTACCCCTCTCAAAACAAATTTCATATTTTCAGTCACTTTTATTTTGTCGTCTGCAAATACTTTTGATTTTGACAAGTCTAAAATATTGTCGTTTGGTAACGAGTTAAATGCCTGAAAACAGTTCATGTCCACTTGAAAATATTTAACCCATTACCACACAATCCTTACTTTTGACACCCCTGAAAGAAGCCTTTTGAAAACATTATGGGAAAAGGAGGTAACCAGCATTTTCTCCTTTTCCCACAGTGTTTTCTGCCCTTCGCAAAACAGATTTGAAATTTTCAGTCACTTTTATTTTGTCATCTGCAAATGCTTTCGATTTGGACAAAGTTAAAATTAGCGTTTGGTAATGAGTTAATATGAAAGCATTGTGAAAAAAAGAAGCATTTGCTCAGACAACCAAATCATGTTTCCTGTCATGTTTCCAGCTTTAGTTACAAAAATATAAAAATACAACAAAAGTGGGACTTACCAATATGAAAAATAACAATGCTTACTGAAGTCTAAGTATTGTTTCAAATGGATAACTTCTTATTCATAATATGACAACATTTGAAAAAATATTTAGAAGAAAGACAATATCATCTATAAACACTAATAAAACACTATTGTACAAAAAGCATTCTGTACATCTTTTTTGTCAGATTTCGCTATGGTCTTTCTGGTCTGATCCTCTTTCTATACCATTTCACCTGTTTCCAAACAGCAGCTTGAATCTGTTTGGTATCCACAATGTCATGTTGCTCATAGCCAATACCTGTGAATATGTACATATATTATTGAGCCATGCTCTATAAAAAAAAAAAAAGGAGCTGCAACTGCAAAAAGAATAGACCCAGGTCAGCCTGTGTAGTCTGCCCAGGCTGACATGGGCCCACAATGTTTGCCGTTTGAATATCTTCTTTATTTCCATGGACCAGTCTACTTCATGATTAAGTTGAATGTTAGACAAAATGGAGTTTATAGATCCATAATTATTTGATGCCTTGCTTGGTATAATAGATCAAAGAAATGCATTAAGTCTCTTTTTCATAGAGCATGGCCCATATTTTGACAAATATTTATCTTTTTGTGTTTATGCCATGTGGTGAAACAGTGCCAGATTACTAAATGAGTGTATGTGATATTAATGATTTTCACAATTTGAAATGAAATGCTCATTATTATCTACTTCATTTAACCTGACCCAGGTAACAATCATTTACATAAATCAATATTCTATTTTTATCCTCAACATTGCTCGGCATAATTATTATGTCCAGAATGGTCAAGGAAATATTTCACACAGTTTACGCAAATCAAACCTTTACCTACTAGATATGTTGATCTAAAACTTTCAGTGCAGGACACTTTCTCATTTTTCACACCATATTTTAATACCACGAAAAGTAAAATCATCAGCCTATGAGTATGGCATTTCAAGTTATGTCCTGCATATATTTCCAGTTAAGAAGAACCTATAATTTCAAGTTGGTAATGAATGAATATTTTTCCTGTGCAGAAGGCAAAACCTATTTTCGACTTGTACAAACAAAAAGTTACAATAAGTCATGCTATTAGTCACTTTGTAAATAGGTGTTTATAACCAAGAGTAGTCACAATTTTAAGCAAAGTTTACCTGATATAAGACATCTGAATTGTCATCTGCAAATGCTTTCAATTTGAAAAAGACAATTTCGAATTGTGTGGTAAAGGGTTAAAAAATACAGCATGCTCCTAATTTACATAATTCAAGGGTTTAGAAAAATGAATCTAATAATTCCTTATAGCCAAAAAATCAAGACAGCTGATAATTTTTTTGAATTTCAATTTCATTTTGCCTCCCTATCTCAGAGCATTAATTATTATTTTCATGATAAAAAGGTTTAAAAATATAAAACCTTCAGTATTTTGCCATGTATGCCTGCTTAGCTGCTATCTGGGTTGATTTCCTTAGAAAGTAACTCAACTGCACCTCCCAAATTGCTCTTCCATATTCTTTATATTTGCATCACTAGTGGCTTCAAAAAGCAGCCAGGAAGTTGTCCAACCAGGTTATCAATCATGGCTGTAAAAAAATGTTTTATAGAAATACAGTTCATTGCATTACAATGTATTAGAATTACCTACCATACAGTGAAAAAATTCAAATTTAAGTCTTTGGTCATAAAGACAATGAAAATAACAAATTACATATGATCCACCAGTCTGCCCAGAAATTCTGTAATTGTTCTATGTTACTTGTAAACACTTGTGAAAATATTCCACCAAAATTGCAAATTTTCCATAGAATGGGTTTTGTTGCCATTTTCAAATGTAGCTGGCAGACCTTTGAATTCGTATGTTGTTTCACAGTCACAAACAAGAAGTAGATGGAATTCTGAGGAGAATTTGCAATTTACAAGGGCCCGATTAAATAGTTTTTAGAATTTATTTTTTTAATTTATCCAATCAAACTGATCCTGCAACTTCAATAAAACAATTGCCACAGTACATATTTTCTATATTTTGATGTTTCCCCACCCAAAATGGTTTGTAACAAGACCCTCTTCAACCCATTTCCCACAATCCCTACTTTTGACACCCCTGAGAAAGAAGCCTTGTGAAAACACTGTAGGAAAAGGAGAAAATGCTGGTAACCAGCATTTTCTCCTTTTTCCACAGTGTTTTCATCCTTCCCAAAACAAATTTCAATTTTTCAGTCACCTTTATTTTGTCGTCTGCAAATGCTTTCAATTTGAACCAGTGTAAGATGTTGTCCTTTGGTAATGAGTTAACTATAACCAGAAGACAAAATTTTTATAACTGGTCATAATCGAAAGATGTTGCAGACAACATAATGAATCTTCAAATAGTAAAACTTGTATCAAAAAGGGTAGAAATTATTGTGTAAAACAAAGAAAATGCAGGTTACTATTATTTTCTTCTTTTCCCACAATGTTTTTCATAGCTTTTTTTCTTTAGTGACCTTAAATGCAGGAATGAATGGTAATTGTTAAAAACTTCTCTTCACCATAACAGAAAAATCAGGCCTGAGTTAATTAGGTAAAATTTGGTAAAGAGTAGAGAAATATATTTTATTGCAGAAAAAGTGAGTCAGAGACATGTACATGGATTGGTACTTTCACTCATTACCAAACGACAAAATGTTTGGTTTGTCCAAATCTAAAGTATTTGCACATGGCAAAATAAATGTGACTGAAAATTTCAAATTTGTTTTGTGAAGGGCAGAAAACATTGTGGGAAAAAGAGAAAATGCTGGTAACCAGCATTTTCTCCTCTTCCCATAATGGTTTCTAAAGGCTTCTTTCTCAGTGGCGTCAAAAGTAGGGATTTTGTGGTAATGGGTTAAGCAAATAATTCGGGTATAACAAAATTTACAAAGATAAAAAGAAAATATGATAGATCTTAATTACCTGAACTCAGTTCCATCCCTCTTGACGTGGTGGGTCATATGGGTCACATTATTTATCATAACAAAATTCACATTTCACATATAAGGATCCACCGTGTCCTTTCTATATTTCTCCAAACAACGCTGTCGTAAGAGAAGGAAACAGGCCAGAGAAGGCAAAATTGACACGCCCTCATTGTTTTCGAAAGAACATCGAATTTAACCTACGTCGGCCAACTTTCAAACTATAACCTGTCGAGGCAACTTCAACATGATCACAAGCCTCAGGCAAACGATCCACAAGCATAGTTATGCCAGTCAAAACTGATCTCGGGGTAAGACTGGGCAGCCTTTCTTTCTGTTTTGCGTGAATCGGCCTTAACTGTAGAGTCGCGAAATTGCATGACAAACTTCTGCACCGGAAGTCTCAATCTCCGAGCACAGTTGTCGTTCGTTAATCTCACCGTGCGAGAGAGTGCGGAAGTCTAAGAAAAAAAATTGTTTCTTTTTTTTTATTTTAGATCTATCGGTTATATTAATCGACAAAACACCTATAAAATATTTATATTCTTCATAAAGTATCATTGTATATTAAAACGAAATAATGCTAAAGATGATTTAATCATGCCGTGTCCGGCGGTAATTGACGTGAATGCCCGACCATTCTCTGCAGCTTACCGAGGCAATTCGATTGTTACAAGTGCGTAGTATACCGACATTAGCCGATGTTTCAGAATGCAATAACAGTTGGCCAACCTTAACTGTCTCTTAGAATGCATTTTTAAGCATAAAATCAATCACTATCAACACTTCTTTAATCAGTAAAATTAGTTTAAGCCGTCTTCTTTAGAAGCAGTAGCTTATTTGGTGGACTACTTTTTACGGAGTTAACTGAAATTTTATGGCGGTTATTAGGTATGTTCTTAACCGAATCATAGGCAATGAGTTTGGTTTTTAGACTTATTTATTTTTCGAATTTTGTTTCGAATTTGGGATTTTTTGTCTTCGAATTTTGGAATTTTCGTTGACTCTGTGGCGACAACCGCCACCCTTTTTCCTGCCTCCCTGCCCCTTTTTCCTGCCTCCCTGCCCTTTTGCCTTTTCTAGAATAATCACTACGTTACCCTTGTTTAGTTATCAGCAAAAATTTTATCCTATGTACATTTAAGGAAACATTGTATTGTTGAGTTTGGAAAACCAGTTGCTTCATTAGCCTCAGTGCATGTATCATGAAATATACATAGAGATATTTGTCTCTGACGTTTCCACAAAAACATATAAAAACTGTTACCTAAAATCAATCTTCAATTCTTAAGTTCAAAACACACCACTTAGTATCTCCGTAAACAATTTATTGATAAGTTAATCTTAATTAGTGATTAGAGATTTATATTTACAATTTAAACCAGTCAAGTGAAACCACAGGATTTTGTTCATTTCACTGTGGTACACAAGCATTTCGGTCAAGAAAAGATGTATACTGAAATCACTCAGAAGAAACACAAAGTAAAATGTTTTTAAGACTGTTTAACTCATTACCACACGACAAAATTTTAGGTTTGTCCAAATTGAAACCATTTGCACACAATGAAACAAATATGACTGAAAATTTGAAATTTGTTTTGTTACCAGCATTTTCTCCTTATCCCACAATGTTTTCAAAAAGATTTCTTTTCCAGGGTTGTCAAAAGTAGGGATTGTGTAGTAATGGGTTAACATACAAATCTTTGTGAAGAAAGCTTTTAACAAGACACCTATGCAAAGCTGATTTCCCAGCATACATGGTAGGCAAAAGTAAATACTGGCAGATAACTCTCAACTGAGACAAGCTTTTTTGCATAACAATGACAGGCTGAAAGTTCCTAGTCATATTGAGACAGAGAGAAATCTAAAATTAACAAAGACCAGAAACTGGCCTTTAGATTAACAACAATATGTAAGATTAAATAATTATTTTTTTAATACACGGTCAAGGAGATCAAAATGTCAAGAGTCTCATCAAAGCTGTTGTTCAACCATTTGAGAATTTTCAAATGACTTTGCATAAATGTTCATAATGGAAAATATAGCAAGCAACCCTGGGGAATACTACTGTAGCTTAACCGATTACCATACAATAAGTATTTGTCAGCTGCAAATGCTCTAAATTTGGGAAAGTCATAGGTTTGTAATTGTTAAATGAGTCAAAGAATTCTTAATTATTAGGCACAAACATTCATGAACACTTTTTGCACAGCAAAGCCTCCAATGAATCACACTGGAGTATGATTCAAATACTCTGGTAACCATAGATTAACCCATTACCACACAATCCCTACTTTTAACGACCCTGAAGAAAGAAGCCTTAGAAAACATTGTGGGAAAAGGAGAAAATGCTGCTAACCAGCATTTTCTCCTTTTCCCAAAATGTTTTCTACCCCTCTCAAAACAAATTTCATATTTTCAGTCACTTTTATTTTGTCGTCTGCAAATACTTTTGATTTTGACAAGTCTAAAATATTGTCGTTTGGTAACGAGTTAAATGCCTGAAAACAGTTCATGTCCACTTGAAAATATTTAACCCATTACCACACAATCCTTACTTTTGACACCCCTGAAAGAAGCCTTTTGAAAACATTATGGGAAAAGGAGGTAACCAGCATTTTCTCCTTTTCCCACAGTGTTTTCTGCCCTTCGCAAAACAGATTTGAAATTTTCAGTCACTTTTATTTTGTCATCTGCAAATGCTTTCGATTTGGACAAAGTTAAAATTAGCGTTTGGTAATGAGTTAATATGAAAGCATTGTGAAAAAAAGAAGCATTTGCTCAGACAACCAAATCATGTTTCCTGTCATGTTTCCAGCTTTAGTTACAAAAATATAAAAATACAACAAAAGTGGGACTTACCAATATGAAAAATAACAATGCTTACTGAAGTCTAAGTATTGTTTCAAATGGATAACTTCTTATTCATAATATGACAACATTTGAAAAAATATTTAGAAGAAAGACAATATCATCTATAAACACTAATAAAACACTATTGTACAAAAAGCATTCTGTACATCTTTTTTGTCAGATTTCGCTATGGTCTTTCTGGTCTGATCCTCTTTCTATACCATTTCACCTGTTTCCAAACAGCAGCTTGAATCTGTTTGGTATCCACAATGTCATGTTGCTCATAGCCAATACCTGTGAATATGTACATATATTATTGAGCCATGCTCTATAAAAAAAAAAAAAGGAGCTGCAACTGCAAAAAGAATAGACCCAGGTCAGCCTGTGTAGTCTGCCCAGGCTGACATGGGCCCACAATGTTTGCCGTTTGAATATCTTCTTTATTTCCATGGACCAGTCTACTTCATGATTAAGTTGAATGTTAGACAAAATGGAGTTTATAGATCCATAATTATTTGATGCCTTGCTTGGTATAATAGATCAAAGAAATGCATTAAGTCTCTTTTTCATAGAGCATGGCCCATATTTTGACAAATATTTATCTTTTTGTGTTTATGCCATGTGGTGAAACAGTGCCAGATTACTAAATGAGTGTATGTGATATTAATGATTTTCACAATTTGAAATGAAATGCTCATTATTATCTACTTCATTTAACCTGACCCAGGTAACAATCATTTACATAAATCAATATTCTATTTTTATCCTCAACATTGCTCGGCATAATTATTATGTCCAGAATGGTCAAGGAAATATTTCACACAGTTTACGCAAATCAAACCTTTACCTACTAGATATGTTGATCTAAAACTTTCAGTGCAGGACACTTTCTCATTTTTCACACCATATTTTAATACCACGAAAAGTAAAATCATCAGCCTATGAGTATGGCATTTCAAGTTATGTCCTGCATATATTTCCAGTTAAGAAGAACCTATAATTTCAAGTTGGTAATGAATGAATATTTTTCCTGTGCAGAAGGCAAAACCTATTTTCGACTTGTACAAACAAAAAGTTACAATAAGTCATGCTATTAGTCACTTTGTAAATAGGTGTTTATAACCAAGAGTAGTCACAATTTTAAGCAAAGTTTACCTGATATAAGACATCTGAATTGTCATCTGCAAATGCTTTCAATTTGAAAAAGACAATTTCGAATTGTGTGGTAAAGGGTTAAAAAATACAGCATGCTCCTAATTTACATAATTCAAGGGTTTAGAAAAATGAATCTAATAATTCCTTATAGCCAAAAAATCAAGACAGCTGATAATTTTTTTGAATTTCAATTTCATTTTGCCTCCCTATCTCAGAGCATTAATTATTATTTTCATGATAAAAAGGTTTAAAAATATAAAACCTTCAGTATTTTGCCATGTATGCCTGCTTAGCTGCTATCTGGGTTGATTTCCTTAGAAAGTAACTCAACTGCACCTCCCAAATTGCTCTTCCATATTCTTTATATTTGCATCACTAGTGGCTTCAAAAAGCAGCCAGGAAGTTGTCCAACCAGGTTATCAATCATGGCTGTAAAAAAATGTTTTATAGAAATACAGTTCATTGCATTACAATGTATTAGAATTACCTACCATACAGTGAAAAAATTCAAATTTAAGTCTTTGGTCATAAAGACAATGAAAATAACAAATTACATATGATCCACCAGTCTGCCCAGAAATTCTGTAATTGTTCTATGTTACTTGTAAACACTTGTGAAAATATTCCACCAAAATTGCAAATTTTCCATAGAATGGGTTTTGTTGCCATTTTCAAATGTAGCTGGCAGACCTTTGAATTCGTATGTTGTTTCACAGTCACAAACAAGAAGTAGATGGAATTCTGAGGAGAATTTGCAATTTACAAGGGCCCGATTAAATAGTTTTTAGAATTTATTTTTTTAATTTATCCAATCAAACTGATCCTGCAACTTCAATAAAACAATTGCCACAGTACATATTTTCTATATTTTGATGTTTCCCCACCCAAAATGGTTTGTAACAAGACCCTCTTCAACCCATTTCCCACAATCCCTACTTTTGACACCCCTGAGAAAGAAGCCTTGTGAAAACACTGTAGGAAAAGGAGAAAATGCTGGTAACCAGCATTTTCTCCTTTTTCCACAGTGTTTTCATCCTTCCCAAAACAAATTTCAATTTTTCAGTCACCTTTATTTTGTCGTCTGCAAATGCTTTCAATTTGAACCAGTGTAAGATGTTGTCCTTTGGTAATGAGTTAACTATAACCAGAAGACAAAATTTTTATAACTGGTCATAATCGAAAGATGTTGCAGACAACATAATGAATCTTCAAATAGTAAAACTTGTATCAAAAAGGGTAGAAATTATTGTGTAAAACAAAGAAAATGCAGGTTACTATTATTTTCTTCTTTTCCCACAATGTTTTTCATAGCTTTTTTTCTTTAGTGACCTTAAATGCAGGAATGAATGGTAATTGTTAAAAACTTCTCTTCACCATAACAGAAAAATCAGGCCTGAGTTAATTAGGTAAAATTTGGTAAAGAGTAGAGAAATATATTTTATTGCAGAAAAAGTGAGTCAGAGACATGTACATGGATTGGTACTTTCACTCATTACCAAACGACAAAATGTTTGGTTTGTCCAAATCTAAAGTATTTGCACATGGCAAAATAAATGTGACTGAAAATTTCAAATTTGTTTTGTGAAGGGCAGAAAACATTGTGGGAAAAAGAGAAAATGCTGGTAACCAGCATTTTCTCCTCTTCCCATAATGGTTTCTAAAGGCTTCTTTCTCAGTGGCGTCAAAAGTAGGGATTTTGTGGTAATGGGTTAAGCAAATAATTCGGGTATAACAAAATTTACAAAGATAAAAAGAAAATATGATAGATCTTAATTACCTGAACTCAGTTCCATCCCTCTTGACGTGGTGGGTCATATGGGTCACATTATTTATCATAACAAAATTCACATTTCACATATAAGGATCCACCGTGTCCTTTCTATATTTCTCCAAACAACGCTGTCGTAAGAGAAGGAAACAGGCCAGAGAAGGCAAAATTGACACGCCCTCATTGTTTTCGAAAGAACATCGAATTTAACCTACGTCGGCCAACTTTCAAACTATAACCTGTCGAGGCAACTTCAACATGATCACAAGCCTCAGGCAAACGATCCACAAGCATAGTTATGCCAGTCAAAACTGATCTCGGGGTAAGACTGGGCAGCCTTTCTTTCTGTTTTGCGTGAATCGGCCTTAATTGTAGAGTCGCGAAATTGCATGACAAACTTCTGCACCGGAAGTCTCAATCTCCGAGCACAGTTGTCGTTCGTTAATCTCACCGTGCGAGAGAGTGCGGAAGTCTAAGAAAAAAAATCGTTTCTTTTTTTTTATTTTAGATCTATCGGTTATATTAATCGACAAAACACCTATAAAATATTTATATTCTTCATAAAGTATCATTGTATATTAAAACGAAATAATGCTAAAGATGATTTAATCATGCCGTGTCCGGCGGTAATTGACGTGAATGCCCGACCATTCTCTGCAGCTTACCGAGGCAATTCGATTGTTACAAGTGCGTAGTATACCGACATTAGCCGATGTTTCAGAATGCAATAACAGTTGGCCAACCTTAACTGTCTCTTAGAATGCATTTTTAAGCATAAAATCAATCACTATCAACACTTCTTTAATCAGTAAAATTAGTTTAAGCCGTCTTCTTTAGAAGCAGTAGCTTATTTGGTGGACTACTTTTTACGGAGTTAACTGAAATTTTATGGCGGTTATTAGGTATGTTCTTAACCGAATCATAGGCAATGAGTTTGGTTTTTAGACTTATTTATTTTTCGAATTTTGTTTCGAATTTGGGATTTTTTGTCTTCGAATTTTGGAATTTTCGTTGACTCTGTGGCGACAACCGCCACAAAAATTAGCCAATCAGAACTTGCCAATGTTCATGAAAACAACTGATATTAAATTATTTCTAAAGGTTGAGACGAGACGTGAAAGATTTATTTTGTAATTATTTATTGTTAACATTTAACCCTTGAAAGCATTTCTTCCCTTTCGCAAGACACTTCAGAGCCTAGCCTACTACTGGTGAAACCCAGGGAAACATGAATAATGTGAGCTGTCACCGCGATACATGACTAAAATATTGTTGAAAGTGGCGTAAAACACTATTCAAACAAACAAACAAATTCTTCCCTTTCATGGCTAGTCATTCACTCAAGTTTAGACTGATTGATTGTATGGTGTTCAACGTTTTCAATATCACTTCAGTTTTATAGCGGTGTTCAGTGCACCTATCCAGGCTTTCAAGGAATTATTACCTCTAATTTGCATAATGTTCTTCTCATGCTGCAGACTGCTTTCCATAACTGCTGTCGAAACGTAATCAGCTTTCAATTTACAACGGTTGAACGGTTTGCAAACTGTTTGCTTTTCAATTCATACATTTTGTGTAATACGCTTTATGAAAAATGTTTGCTATAAAGTTCTACGTCAAAGGATACTTAACGATCTACCGATTACAATTGTACCTGTTTATCTTTTGCGGATACACGAGCATTAACTCTTTACCACACGACAAAATTATAGACTGGTTCAAATTGAAAGCATTTGCAGACGACAAAATAAAGGTGACTGAAAAATTGAAATTTGTTCTGGGAAGGGTAGAAAACACTGTGGGAAAAGGAGAAAATGCTGGTTACCAGCATTTTCTCCTTTTCCTACAGTGTTTTCAAAAGGCTTCTTTCTCAGAGGCGTCAAAAGTAGGGATTGTGTGGTAATGAGTTAAGCTGCGTCGATGGATCAAAACCCAGTGATAGGTGTGAATGAATGTACTGTTGTGGGTAGTGTAGGTCGATATCATACTGACCGGAACGTAAAGTTTGATTCTGTGTCTACTCTTTCCTACTTGGAAAACAGTCTATCTAGAAAAGAGCTTTGACATCAAAAGATTTAGTTTTTTGCAAGGGTTTGGATTCTTAGAATTCATTAATTTCGAAGTGAACAATAAATTAGAGTTTTCACCTCTCGCCAAATTGAAATATATATATATATCATTGAAATTAAAATGAAAACACAATTCATATCATCATTAATTAATAATCATAGAAAAAAAAAAAAGAATAATGGTGTTTCCTTAAAAGGTTGTGTAGCCGCTTAAGGTATTTTTAGATTTCGTGCAAGAAATCAAAAAAAGCATTGTGGGAATGTCAAGTGATGGCCGGACCGATCCACATTAGCAACGCAATATACCTCCACTTCGTTGAAGGGGGACATTGGCGGAACAAAAGTGACAGCATGCATGTCGTAAAAGGCGACAAAAGGGGCATCATTTCGTGTTTCATCCATTCCTCATTTATCATGTTTGTCTTATGTTGTTGCACATGTATGTTATTTTCACCGCGCATTATTGTTTACTAAGTAAGTGCGCCCAATATGACCTAAGTTGTCGACGGGCCATAAAACACTATTCATTCATTGAAGGGGGACATAATTAGAGATTTATTACGGCAAAGGTCGACACTGACGCGAAACACGATCCATTTTCACCTGATCAACTCGCTCATTTACAAACAGAAAATACACAGATGAAGCTTCAAACATAACGTCCGAAAAAGACATTATGGAAAACAATTGCTTGCTTTTTATGTTGTAAAATTTTATGCATCATTGGTCACTAATGATGCATAAAGTGACCAATGAGTCGTCCGTCTACAATTTCTTTAAACATCTTATAAACCACTTGATGAAACTTGGCAGGGATGTTCCTTGGGTGAAGCTCTACCAAAGTTGTTCAAAGAATTGAATTCCACCATTAACTCTGATTGTCATTGCAACTAAAGGAAAAAAAAGCAATATATTTAAAATCTTCTCCATTGAAATTATGAGTCGTAAACTGGCACCGCCCTTGGGGTCACAAGTTCGAACATAGGAGCAAAAAAGGAAACTTTAAAATTCTTCTTGTCTGAGGATGGAAGGCTTAGAACTTTGATATTTGGTATGTGGTATGTTCCTATGGACCTCTACCAAGATTGTCCATTTGGCCTGCAACATGCGACAAGGGGTATTCGGACAGTTTCGTAAAGAGTCATCTCGGATCATCCTGCGCAATCCGCAGAGGCTAATCCGTTTTAAAATCATCGTATTAAGATCACCTTAGCACAATGTGCTCAAGGTGATCTATTGTGATCGCCTGATGTTCGTCGTTCATCGTCCTTCAACAATTTCTTTAAACATCTTCTACTCCTAAGCCAACTTGCGAATCTTGATGAAACTTCGCAGGGACGTTCCTTGCGTGAAGCTCTACCTGTATCTCTACTTGGTGATACCCACACTATATAAATAGTGCTAAAGTATTCTCTCCACCTCAGCACATCAAAAATCTCCTCAGACCTAGAAAGTGCATACGAATCCTTTACTGTTCTGCTCTTGAGACAACGATAACTCACGCACATCCCGAGACTTTCATTTTTCTTCTTCACTAAAGCAATATTACTAGCCCAGGGAGATTTGGATTTCCTAGTTATACCAGCTGAAAGAAGCTGTTCCAAGTGTTAAGACCATCATGGGAGGAATACGTCTATGTTTCTGTTTGAATGTTGTGTCTTTGTCTGGTAAAAGGTCTTTTCTATATTTTATTGCATCGCGATGGCGTATGTCTGCCTCACGTCATGCAAAGGAGATATTTCAATCTTTCCCTCTCTTGCTCCGTTAAAATTGCATTTTGATCCAAAATCAATTTATCAAATATATCCTTTTCTCCTTCTGATTCTGACATACTGTTGAAGATATCGCAAATAACTCTCACAGGTTGCAGTTAATAAATAATGGCTTCGATGAGATAGTAACTATTTCTGTACTCAAGTTTGACAGATTTTCCTCTTTCTTTCTGTTTTCTAAATGTATGACTGCTGATGTAATGTCATTTAACTCAGGTATTGTGGTGTTTGAAGTCCTGGCTTTTGAAGAAAGTTATTTACAAACTTTGCTTCGCAGTAATTTCATAAATTCATCTAGACTGTTTGTTCCCAATATGACCGGAGTATTTTCCGAGTAAGGTGTGTCCTGTATTACTAACAGTAAGCAGTCTTTCGGATGTGAACCGGGTAGCCCTGTAGTAATTTCTATGTAAATTTCGATGTAGCCGAGGTATGGAAGTTGACTACCATCGGCACATTCAATATTCAATAGCTGGTTAATCCTCATTAAGGTAGTATCTGAAAGACATGTTTCCATAAAAGATCTTGAAATGGTACTAACACAGCTGCCTGAATCTGATAAGCTGTTGTTGACCTACCATTAATTTTTAACGTCGCTTCATTAGGTTGTCCAACTAGTTTGGGATCTTTATTTTCCTTGCGCACAATTGATCCCGCAATATGAGCGCTTAATCTTTTCGGCAGTCCTGCAGGTTCGTTGCAGTTGTAGCAAATCACTGTTTTTGCGTTAGATGGACAATCAAGCTGTACATTTCCTCTTTGGTTGCAAGTTCAACAAGTGGGCTGGAAAGTATTACTGTCAACTGCCTTCTGAGGTTGGCAATTTCCTTTTCCTCGTCCTCGACCTCTAAAGCCTCGGGATACTCTGACCCCTCTACCATGAACACAAAATTCTTGTTGATTTGCTTCTGTTTTCTCTAACTTGCCAATCCTAACATCTAGTTTTTTAGCAATTCCTTCACCTTTGTCATCTCCTGGGTATGTATAACTGTTGTGACAAACGCTTTACTTGTCTTCTTTTTCTCTGAAGGGTTGAAACTATCAGTAAGTATTGATTCCAATCTTCTAAATTTCCCTTTTTAGCTCATCTTAATAATCAGTGTTTTTAAACTGATAAACTGACACAAGTCTTAATTATTTCCTCTACCCCGCATGCAAGACCTCCCTTAAGATTCTTTGATCATTTCTTCGCAAAACTTGAAGATGTATTGCTTGGTTAAAGATTTCCCCCAGTTAGAAGCATACGATGTGACCGATTCAGCATCGGTTTGCTGGCAACTATAAATCTTTTCTAAAGTCATCGATCTTGATCCGACAGAGCTGTAGTCACTGAATTTGTGTAAAATATCTTGAAATTGAACCTCAGGTCTAAGTCTCGTGAAGTTATCAGTTGCCTTTCCTCTACACGACCTTCTAATACCTTGAATGACCTGTTCCTCAGAGAATACTCACTGTCTTGCAAGCGCTTCTATTTCGTATCGGAATGAAGTCCAGTTGACATTCCACTTATTTCCTTCATCGATACGACTGCAGCCGACATTCAAATTTTATGTAAGAGATTGTCTAAAGATATTGACGATATCGACAAACTAAGAACATTGCATCCAGAGAGAGTAAAAATAATACAAACTGAAGATTTCCGTGACACTCGTAGACTGGCTATCATCTTGTATTCATTTCTTGACATGGAAATGACAACGTCGGCGGAACACTTGTTGCAAACATTGGCTCAAAACGATAAAACCAGCGTACAAGGTTTTCTCCCAGATTCTTACAGATCTGGCTTAGACTGGAAAACTGTCCAGTCCACTACTAAACATTGACGAAAACATTTTCGAAAATTTCGTGATATAAATATCTTTTGAGAAAACAGAAGAGGAAGCGAAGAGACGCGTGCCCATTGTAGAAAGTAAACAGCGTATCAACTATGGCGTAAACAAGCAGCATCTAAAGTAGCAATGGAGATATTTTTGGGTAAACAAACGGTTTGTTTTTGTTTTAAGCTGTTTAAAACATAACT
Organism: Tridacna crocea; assembly: GCA_943736015.1. Lineage (NCBI taxonomy): Eukaryota > Metazoa > Mollusca > Bivalvia > Cardiida > Cardiidae > Tridacna > Tridacna crocea. Next base: position 30,083,913 of record OX031072.1, on the reverse strand, counting down.
GCAGTATGCAAATTATCGCACATTTCATTACTATATTTAGAGTCTTGCCTCGAAATGTACGTATAGAGGGAATTTTTTAAAAAAGGTCTTTCTTTACTAAAGCTTCACTGAAGTAAACAACGTTTTGTATTTTTAGTAGTGGCTATCTATTCCGTCAAAGAATGTAGGGGCTTTTAAGAGAACCTTTGCAGCAGACTAAATCTTATAATTTTGAATATGAGCCAACCTTTGTGAAAAGGTTGTTTAACTAATTCATCTGCAAAAGGAGTTGACCCAGCCTGTGTAGTCTCCATTCAAACAGTCAAACAATCATCTTCATGTTCAATAAATGGACCTGATGTATCCACACATATATGATGAATCCCTTGGTATCATACGTTACAGAGATTCAATAAACCTCTTTATGCCAGTGCATGGTTCACAAGATCCCTTTTTAAATCACTTTGCATGGACCCCTGATACTCCAAATCTTGTCATTGCAGCAGCGTATATTTCACCCATGCTCATAGATAAACCAGTCCACAGTTTCATCACCCGGTTTAGATTCAGAAACTTACGTGACCCGTGACGCAAAAAGGTGCCATCTGGAAATTTGGTACATCAATTAGATGAAAACAGATCAACGACAGTGCAGGTCAGTTTAAGTTGATAATTCAAGATTGATCCCATAACAAGGTACAATGACCACTTTTCAAACAAAGAAATGTCATTAAAGCGAAAAGTGTCAACCCTGTTCGTCTTACGCAATACGCGCATTCTGACCAGGATTGACAATTTTCGCAGACCCATGGGTCATTTCTCGACGTACAATACTGACCCGGGTGATTTTTCTACGTAGAGAAATGACCCATGGGTCATTCCTCTACGTCGAGAAATGACCCGTGGGTCATTTTGTAATGGGGGTCATTTCTCTGCATTACACCGGCTGATCCGAAACGACACTTTACGCAAATGTCCGATTGCCCCTTTTCACATGTTGCAAACAATATGTTATCTTGCGGAATAGAAAGATATGAGTATAATCGGTAATTTAGAATATTTCATGAATGAGATAAAGAAATCAAGCAAACAAAAACCTGGGTAGCTTCAGGGCACCAAAATGTTGAACATTCATCATAATTTATTATTGGCGTGCTTGATGTCGTTAGTAGACTGAATTTACCTTGTGTTACATTTTTTACTGGATTTCTTGTGGAAGTTTGTTTCAGGTAATATCAGTCACCAAATATTGATGTAAAAAAATCTGTCACAAAGTTTTACTGGTAGATTTATTTTGAAGTTGTTGATTGTTCGCATTTAAGACTTGTACGCATTTCTTCGTGTTTAATAATTTTGTTTATTTCATGCTTTCTGCCAGGTTATCGAGAATTATCGGTGAAATATTTTTTGATATTTCATAGTTAAGATCGATGAAAATACCGATTTTTATATTCTAGTAAAAGAGGTTAAATGCACCTGAGTTACAGCCATATGGAAATATAACGTCATGCACCTTAGATTTCTCGCGCTTGACGTAATATTGTAATGCGTTATATGCGGAGGGGATATGCCGCGGAGAATAACTGAAAAGAACTGTGCTGGATTTTGATAAAGTTCCTGCCAAAAAGGATTAAAAGCATGGAATAAATAGAATGATAATGCACATGTCCGGATTTCCCGCAGTTCCTTTATAACGCATTGCCAAACAGTCCCAAGTTTTAACGACCATTGGAAAGAAGCCTACTAAAAACATTGTGGAAAAGGGAGTAAATGCGTGTAACCAGCAATTCATCCGTTTCCCACAATATTTTCTGATCTATCCAGGAAAAAGTTCATCATTTTAGCCATCTATAATTTGTTGTCTGCTAGTGCTTTTAAATGGATCCAGCAAATAAGATGGTGCTTTAACTTGAGACTCTCTTAGAATGGATAAAAACGTTGTGTAAAAATGCGAAAACGCTGGTTATCAGCATTTTCTTCATTTCGCATATCTAATTTTATGTTGCATTAATTAGAACCCTTAAAACGCCGGATTGTTTGCAAAGAAGTTTATCTTGTTTCAGATTATCAAGAAGAATGACAGCAATTGAAACACGTTTACGTTTTCTGTCAGTGATCACGATGCTTACACTATTTGGGGTGTTCTCAATGCTGTGCCTCATCTCAAGTAAGTCAATCTACTGCTTTCTTTCTTAGTTTTCCACAATATTGTTGAAAACTCGTCTGTTTCAATGGTTGAAGAAAATGTCTGTACTGTGCTACTCGCCACTATGCTTTCGTCTTCAAAGTTCGATGAAAGTGAGCTACTGTTCGGAAAAGGGAATTTGATGGGGGGCACAAGCTGTAACTAGCCATAAACTGGTATCAAACAGTCCAGCTGGCCTGGAAAAAGTAATTGTTCGGGATAACAGTGCCTTGAATCAGAGACAGGGTCGCTGCCTGGGACAAGTTACCGAACAAGAGTCCAACTTCCAGGAAATTATCTGTGACCTTAACCTATGGGAGACTTTTTTACCAAGTAGAAACCAAATCTATCGCAAAGTCTCGGATTTTATGGGCCCTAGAAAAGCTTGAATAGGAGATTTCAAAGACCGTGACCCTCACCTCAAAATCATAAGCACAGGTATGACTAGAGCGTTGCCTAGAAAAACTTGAGAGCAGTAAAATGTGAATCAAATCCATCCATCAATTTGGAAATTGCCTTACTAAAGTCTTGATAATCTCTACGAAAAAAACTTCAATTTAACGCATCATCTCAGACTGGTCCGATTCAAAGCTACTGCAGTCGACAAATTAACCCTTTACCCCATTAGGAATTTTTATGGTATCTCTTATCGACCCTAAAAAACAGGAAGTATGAAGCTGTTTCTTATATGTATATGACACCTTTTGATAGCATAGAAAACATTGTGACAAAAGGTGAAATTGCTCGTCACGAGCAATTTCACCTTTTGCCACAATGATTTCTAAAGGCTTCTACAAGCAATGCGTAGAAATGAGTATCTATGGAGTAAAGGGTTAAATGTAGTTAAAATGGTTAGATTTGTTGTAAAAAGTGTAATACACCTAGTAGAAAATAGATAAAAGTTTGCTACCACCATTTTCACCTCTTTATACAATGTTTTCAAAAACCATTCGTTCTCAGGTTTTTTTTAAATAAGAAGGGAGTTTTTGGTTGAATTTTATCTTTTAAATCTTTTATTCTTTTTAAAGACTCTACTAGATATCTGAATCGGCCTGTCTCGAAAATCGATACCCATGGATTGGCGGCTTCGCATCATGATCACCATGTATTTGCGGTAAACTACGGTAAGACGTTTGTCAATCTGGTGGTTTTGTAACGCGTTAATCCTTCACTCCATAGATACTCATTTCTACGCATTGCTTGTTGGAGCCTTTGGAAAACATTGTGGCAAAAGGTGAAATTGCTCATGACGAGCAATTTCACCTATTGCCACAGTGTTTTCCACAATATCAAAAGGTGTCATATACACATAAGAAATGTTCAGCTTCATCCTTGCTGTTATATAGGGTCAATTAGAAATACCATAGAAATGCGTTATGGGGTAAAGCGTTAAGCGGCCTATTTGAACTTCTGTGGTGCAGATATATAGTACTTTATCTTAGCCACTGATATTTACTACAAAATATAGAACTACTTTTTTTTTGGTAAAATGAAAGGAATGGTGGTAATGGAATGGGTAACCCCATCTTTATTTATTAGATAACACTTTGTCATGATTATTGTGAAAACTACTCAACGTAATCGACACATTTCATTGATCATGTTAACCCTTTCCCATACAAGCCCTGGTTTTTACGGGTCAGGAATAGAAACCCTTTGAAAACATTGTGGGAAAAAGGAGAAAATGCTGGTAACCAGCATTTTCTCCTTTTCCCACAATGTTTTCTATGTAGAAAAATCATCTTTTTAGCAACTGTTAATTTGTCATCTGCAAAATGCTTACAATTTGGTCTGGTCCAAGTTTGTCGTTTGGGAAAGGGTTAAATATCTTCCAGTCTTCATGAAATAGTGAAACGAATTAAAAGATGCTACATAGGTAATAATAAAGTAATAAAAATTTAAAAGAGTATTTATTTTTGTTTCCCTTGTAATATTTTGCCTCCTTTATTGTCTAAGTAGCTTTTGTCTTGAATTCGACGAACTCTCGATTATGAGCATATTGAATCGTATTAATAACTATTTTACGGCATTACAGAGTCAGATTTAGACCATCTGCGAATTAGATTTCAGGATTTTTCGTTCTCTGATAGATTAGAAAATATTAAGGTGAATGGACAGAAAGTATTTAGTAAAATGAGCGCTTTCTCCAGTTCCCTCAATATTTTAGAAGTAAGCTTACTTCTTTTGAGGGGACCTTTAAAGACAGAATTTAGTTACAAAGGGTTAAGTATTTAGATAAACATAAAACCCGTACATGGCATGTTGAACTTTTTTCTAAGTGTCTAGCACAGTATCTCAGGGCATAGGTCTAAGAAAATCCATTGACACAGTTTATGCCATTTGTCATGTCCACGACAGCGTCTGTGATCCAGACCTTTTTGGTCACAAGCACAGAAAGCGTTATTGCTGAATAGACCTATATACTTCAGCATATCAAGTTGTAACTAAATCTGTCGTATGGTCTCGAAGTTATAGACACTAAAACACTGAAAAATAATATTTCAAAATCTGCGACCAAGCGATCATGGGCACTGGTATAATTAAAAAAATGCTTTATGAAACTTTGCATCTGTATCTATCATCAAGCCAAATGTTAAACAAAATCGATAAATTTGGAAAAAAGTGATTTCTTTAAAAGATATCTTAAAGCAAAACTTAAATGTAAGGCAAAAACTCAGACTGTTCCGATTCAAAGCTGCTGCTGACGAAAAATTAGGTACTGTTAAATGTAATTAAATGAAATTCATTTTTTCTAAGAAAAGGTAATGCACCTTGTAGAGAATACAGGCAATGTTGCGTACTAGTATTTTCTCCTTTTTCTGAACACTTTTTTTCTCAGATTTTTTTATCTGAACCTTTTTTCAGATCTTCCAAGTTCTCTGAACCGGCCTTTATCGAATATCGATACTACCGGATTGGTGGCTTCACGTCATGATCACCATGTACCTCTCAATAACCAGGGTAAGATATTTGAAAAACTGGTGGTATTGTAACTCACTATGTGGCCTTTTGAACTTCTGTGCTGAAAATATATGGTGGTTTCCCTTAAAATGTTTCCCCTTTTAATATTTGTTCTCATTGTTTGGTTGTCTTAGTAGCTTTTGTCTTCATGACTTCGATGATAAAGCATTTCAAATGGTTTTCTTTTTTATAAGCAAGTTAAATTAACCTTTTACCACATTACAGAATACAAGATTCTAATATATTAAGTTCATCTAAGGAAAAGATTTAAGAAATGTACAGACCTACCCTTGACGTTCTCTGATACCCTGACAGGAATATAGAGAAATTGGTAGTTACCAGCACTTTCTTCATTCTCATCAATGTTTTGACAAAACCTGGGCCCGTATTCACCAACCATTCTTAAGAACGTTCTTTGTCTTATTCTCCAGAATTTTCTACCTTTGTAAGTAACACAACTTCTGATTGGCTAAACCGAATGGTTTAGCCAATCAGATGTTGTGTCACTTACAAGTGTAGAAAATTCTTGAGAATAAGACAAAGAATGTTCTTAAGAATGGTTGGTGAATACGAGCCCTGTTTTCTTTCTTGGGCATTTAGAAATGAGATTTAGTAGTAAAGGGTTTAAGATTTAGATCAAGATAAGAAATGTATTTAGCATGTAAGAGTATTTTTCCTGAATGGATGGCACAAAATGGAAGTAGTTTGCCAACCCTAAAAGGCAATTCGTAGCCGGACAGTTCTATTGTTATCTCCTGAAGGCCAAATACTGTTGGACTTAGTTTTTTTTTAAATTTGTTTTGCTCTTCGGAGAAGCTGTAGCCTGTTTCCTCTCATTGAGATGGGTCTCACGTAAAAATGCGGCTTGATTTAGGAAATTTGGTTAGCAACTACAATGAATTCTATGGAAGTGAATTTGTAGCCAGAGAGCCATCCCCAGAGCATAGCCAGCGACATCTATCACCAAAGTTGGCCTTCCCTGAGAGGAAGTTTTTTTTTTTTTGCTAGAATGGGTTCCTTAAAGGAAACTACAGCTAGTTTCCTTTCGTAATATACAATTGGACGTAGTCTCTTTTTCAGTATTTAACCGGTTTTAGCGAGAATAGACTCATTTTGACGGGTATTTTTAGCCAGAGAACTTTCCAAAGAGCGTAGCCAGAGAGCTACACGACCAAAAGTCATCTACCTGATTAGAGTTCTGTCGCTAGAATGGGCTCCTTGAAAGGGAAACTATGGCTAGTTTCTTGTTATCTCCGGCTAAAAACCGTAAAACCTGACAGGATCTATTGGGTGGACGTATGATATTTGACAAACAAAAAACACAACTTTTTTTTTTTAACTGTGACATTTTTATTTTTAACGAATAATGGGCGATGAACATGAAACATCAGCATATTATACAAGCACACCCACACCCACACCCACACATACACACACACACAGAAATTACGAAATACAAACATTCATATCATTTGAAGAATAGTTTTCGTTTTTGTATTTTCATTGTTTATGAGATGTCTTCAAGATTTTTCTCTTTTTTTTTTGTTAGATCCAAATGATGCGTTGATACTGACATACATGCGTAGTGGGTCTTCCTTTGTCGGTACGGTGCTTGGCTGGAGAAAAGACACATTTTATTGGTACGAGCCCATGTGGAAAACTCACGAATGGTACTATTTGTCAGGCGACCATCTGATGTGCAACTATAGCAAACCTGGATGTAGAACAATGTAATAATGTATCCCTCGCTTTCTTTCTAATCCTTACTGTAATTATTTGATAGGAGCTATGTCCTGGCAAAACAGGATTTAATTTACATCAGTGATGCATGATGCGAAGCAAATCATCACATAATTATGGAGCCATACAACCCGTCTTTATGGTTTTATGACAAGATAGACATTATTAATTCATAATCTTTTTGTACTTTGCTCGATATCATGCATCATAGAGACGCATAACGTCGGTTTACTTCAAAAACCTCGTAACTACAGCTTGAAACAAGCAAACAAGATGTAGTTACGATGTTTTTGAAGTAAACCGACGATAAATTTCCCTTTTGCCAGAGCATGGCTACTTTAGTATGTGCTTCATTTACAGTTGCCCTTTGATCATGTGACACGTTATCTGTGTGTCACTGCGCATGGACCTGTAAAGTCTCGTCCTTGTGAACCGTTCGTTCCTTTCCAATTTTTTTCCACTTCTTTCTTTTCACCAATTCTTCACCCTATTTCAAGCCACAGTCTGCTTTCCAACATAACTGTCTTTGGAACAATTATCAACGGACCAGCGGTGATATATTGTAACACACTATTTTATTAGTCAAATGTTCTTGCAAACTGTCATTGCATACTTCAGTAATTTCTCACAAGGACGAGACATTACAGGTCCATGCGCATTCATTTTTGTTGTCTGCAAGACTTAGTGCCTATCATTCGAAAAAGCCCGAAATGTTGTCGTCTGGCTATAGATTAACCCATTACCACACAATCCCTACTTTTGACGACACTCAGGAAGAAGCCTTTAGAAAGCATTGTCGGGAATGGAGAAAATGCTGGTAACCAGCATTTTCTCCTTTTCCCGCAATGTTTTCTACCCTACACAAAACAAATTTCGAATTTTTAGTCACTTTTATTTTATCGTCTGCAAATGCTTTCGATTACCTAAAATATTATCGTTTGTTAATGAGTTAACAACACTACAATTTTCAATTTGACCATTAATGTTTCAGATCTGGAAACACAATGCTATCTATTGATAGAAATCTGCAGTTTTTTCTCGATATCTACAAATGTTACAATCTCACCAAGCACTGGGAGCGATATGGAAGGATGCAGAAGGCGCCAGCGGCTTCAGGTAGATATTCTCTTGCTAGTGATGGCATTTTACCTGCTGATATAAGAGAGAGAGAGAGAGAAAGAGAGAAAGAGAGAGAGAGAGAGAGAGAGAGAGAGAGAGAGAGTATAGTTCCAATTTTTCTTTTCTTGATATCCGCTTTCATTTACGGTTAGTGGTTAGCGTGTCTGACACGGGGTCGTTGCAGGTTTGATAGCCAGCCGAGAAAAAACTTTCATTCTGACAAATTCTTGCCTCTAACCTGTGGCTGCTTGTGAGAAAATATAGTCTGTAGCTTGTAAAGATGGTTTTGCCTGTACTGCTGTGAGATAGCCTTGAAACACATGTATACCTGCACTGACCGCCGTGATTATGACCCGAGCTGTTAATTTCCAATACAAACAAGGCAGAAAAAAAACTCATACCAAACCAACATATAAATTGCATTCCGTCAATAACAGCTACTTTCAGGGAATAGAAAAAAACGATTTAGAGAGAGAGAGAGAAAGAGACCTGCCGCCGTGATATGACTGAAATAATATTGAAAGCAGCGCAAAACACGATTCAGTTTGTCAATCTAAATCAGAGCGTGTCTCATATTTACTTTTCTGTTTTAGGGCCGATCGCTCTCGCGTTTCAAGAGTGTATGCGTATGCCATCTAGGCCAAGAATGTTTAATAAGCCCCACTCTGCAAAAGCATGTTTCGAATCTGTAATGGAAAGATGTCCAAAGGCAAAACACAGAGTGTTAAAAGCTCTCAGGCTAGAAACAGCGCATGCTCAATTTCTACTGGAACAACATGAACGGCTAAAACTGGTACAGATTTTCCGTGATCCAAGAGCGGTCATTTATAGCAGACAAAAAACTAATTGGTACTACCGAACTGCTAATACGACTGAAGCGGACATTCAAATTTTATGTAAAAGAATGTCTAAAGATATTGACGATATCAAAACACTTAAGACATGGTATCCAGAGAGAGTAAAAATAATACAATATGAAGATTTCAGTGACCCTCATAGATTGGCTCTACACTTGTACTCATTTCTTAACATGGAGATGACAAAGTCGGCGGAACGCTTGCTGCAAACATTGGCTCCAAAAGGTATAGCTAAAAGAAAAGGCTTTCACCCAGATTCTTACAGATCTAGCTTAGATTGGAAAGTAAACCAGTCCATTACAAAACATTGTCGCAGTGTGCTGGAACGTCTTGGATTGAGAATATTTGAAAAGGAGACAGATTTACGAAATATTAGTTTAAGTGTCGTATTGGGTGACCTTCCGTTTAAAATTGACTGAATATAGGACTTATGCGCATAAGAAAAGTGTTTTAATTCCATTGCCTCTTACTTTGATTTGTTACCCTTTTTACCCCGCCCTCTATCCCGTGAATAATATTTACAGCATGAAATGCTAGTAACGTGCATATCACCATCTATATTTTATTCGTTTTCAGTATCTTAGGTTAAAGTTCCACGTCTTCTTCAATTATTCTCACTTCTAAAGATGGGTAGAAAGAAATATTCAGATGAACCTGAACAAGATCAAAGAAATAAATTAGCACTTTACCAAACAATCCCTGGTTTTTACGACCCAGAGGAAGAAGCTTTCTGAAAACATTGTGGGAAAAGGAGAAAATGCTGGTATCCAGCATTTTCTCCGTTTCCCACAATGTTTTCTACCCTGCCATAGAAAAAATGCACCATTTCAGCAACATTGAAAATGTCGTCTGCAAAAGCTTTCAATTTGGACAAATCTGTTTATTTATCCAGTAAATGATTAAAGCAAACTGACATAGACTTGGATATTTGGTTATAGGAATACTTTATGCAAAAATAGAAGAAGAGGCGGAAAGATGCATTGACATTGTAAGAAGTAAACGATGCATATAAAAAGCTGTTAACAGGCAACATCTATTCTCTTAACTCTTTACCCCATAAGGCATTTCTAAGGTATCTCTAAATGACCCTCAATAACATTAAGAATGAAGCAGTTCTTTATGTGTGTATGACACCTGTTGATAGCATAGAAAACACTGTGACAAAAGGTGAAATTGCTTGTCACGAGCAATTTCACCTTTTGCCACAATGTTTTCCAAAGGCTACTACAAGCAAGGCGTAGAAACGAGTATCTATGGAGTAAAGGGTTAAAGAAACTGTGAAGGTTTTTACTGTTCCTCATTTTCATTTTTGAAACCTTTCTCAAACCATTCCGCGCTTTTACGATCGTGATGAAAAAAGTTTTTTAAACCATTGAAAGATAAGGAGAAAATGCTTGTAACGTGTATTTTCTCCTTTCCAGCAATGTTTTCCACAGTTCCATGGAACAATTTTCAAATTTTGAGTCTTATGTATTTTTCCACTGCAAGTTGTTTAAAATTTGGAAACAGGCAAGACTAAAAATTTGGTGTTTAATAAAAGATTGAGTATCTTTCCCTAACAACGAAATTTTAGACTCACGCTTCGTGAATGCTTTTGCAGACAACAAGTTGAATGCAAATTTTCATTCAAAAGGCACCGTCTCCTTCATCCAGAGACTTTGTATACCAACACCCACGAAGTAGAGGAGCTGTTCAAGTTCCACCAGTCTACATGTATATGTCTGTCCGTCTTTCCTTCCGTTTTGTTGCCGTCCTCTGATAAAAAAGATGTTTGAACTAGAACCCTGAAATTTATACTCATGACCCAAGGTGATCTATTGTGTTGGTATCAATAGCCGAGGTCAGAGGCACCGAATTTTGTTCCAAAATCGTTTCCGTCCTGTAACTCAATAGCTGTTTGATCTTGGGCCGAGGGTTTTTTTTTTGAGGGATAAAAATTTGGCGAAGAATTTTTAAAAAGGGCCACCTATGGATTATTTCTCTGAAAAAAATTTAAATTATGAGCAGCGGTTTTAATTTTTTTAATGATTTCCTCATGCCCGTATAGTGCAAGTAGTCCCCATTCACCAGAGCAATGTTTGTTGACGGATCAATATTTTACAAACATTTTTTTTGAAAAGGGTCACCCAAAGAACATCTCTGCGAAATTATTTTAAAATCTAACCAGTCGTTTCAGAGAAAAAAGATTTAATTTTTAAATAATTTCTTCATTTCTGTATTGTGCAGGTTGCCCCCATTCACAAGAGCCATGTGTCTTGATGGATCAAAATTTCGCAAACATTTGTTTTTGGAATGGGTCAACCAGGGAAAATCTCTGCAAAATTATTTCAAAATCTAACCAGCGGTTTTAGAGAATAAGAACTTTTAAGAATTTCTTCATTTTTGTACAGTGAAAGTAGCCCCCATTCACAAGAGCAATGACACATCAAAATTTCGACCATAGTTTCTGGAAAGAGTCACAAAAAGAACATCCCTGAAATTATTTCTTAGAGAAGAAGAATTGTTGAGAGTTTCTCCTTTCTGTATAATGCAAGTAGCCCCCATTCACCAGAGCCATGTTTCTTGACGTGTGAAAATTTCACGAACAATTTCTGAAATGGGTACCATTAGGGACATCTCTGTGAAAATATTTAAAAATCTGACCAGCGGTTTCAGAGGAGATTATTTAAAAAAAATCTGAGAATATTCCATTTAGGTTGCAATGGCAACCAGAGTTTTTGATGGAAACAAAAGTCTGTGAACAATTTTTTTTTTAAATAGACCTCCGAAGGAACAATTCTATTCACATTTGTTCCAAATTGGTCCTGGGGTTAAGGAAGAGTTGATATTTAAAGAATTGTAGACGACGCACAACGGGCGACGGACGACGGTCGACGGACACCGGTTATCCTTGAACGCATTGTGCTCAGGTGAGCTAAACGAATATGTTAGAATATGCACGAAGATACTTTTGGCCACTGTTATTTTTTCCAATGTCAGTAAATTTTCTCTCTTATTTTTCTTATCCCAATATCAAATGCCAATACTTATACTTAGTATTTTGAGTTTAAGTTCGGTCCAAATTGGCCCAGGGGTTTAGGAGGAGTTGATATTTAAAGAATTGTATGGAACGCCATAACTGTCTTACATTGTCCTAAAACATTTCTTTATGTGATATTTTGGATAATCTTAAAACACCACCACGTAATATAAAGACCACATAACGAAATGCAAAGACCACACCTCGTAACGCATATAGCAAATAACGGAATGAAAAAACGACTAGACGATCCAAAATATCACATAAAGAAATGTTTTAGGACAACATAAGACAGTTATGGCGTTCCATAGAATTGTAAATGACGCATGACGGGCGACGGGCGACGGACGACGGACCCGGGTCATCCTAAAAGCTCCCCTTGAGCACATTGTGCTCAGGTTAGCTAAACGAATATGTGAGAATATGCACTAAGATACTTTTGGCCACTGTTATTTTTTTCAATGGGAGTTAATTTTCTCTCTCTTTTTTTTTATTCCAATATTAAATGCCAATACTTATACTTTGTATTTTGAGCTCATAATTTAAACCTAACGAATTTTTCCAAATCAACATGAATTTAGATTCTAAGTATTTTAAATTGCGTTTATCCCATTGCTAATTTCCATTTCGTTTTATTTTCTGGCATGCTACCTGTCATTGAACCAATCAATAACAACATAGTCTTATCAAAATTGAGTTTAAGACCAGAAATGTGTTAAAAGTGGAACAGCTGCAAAGTACTGTTGAAGGTTTTTTAAAGACCTCTATGAAAATGGCCGGGTCATCTGCGAATTGCGACATTATGTATCCTTGGTGTTTAGCTCAACCGAGCACAACGTACTCAAGGGAAGCTTTTAGGGCCAACCTGTGTCTGTCGTCCGTCGATCGTCGTCAATAGTTCTTTAAACATCTTCTCCTCCGAAACCGCCCAGCAAAGTTGGACCAAACCTGGATTAAATACTCCTTTGGGAGGTCTTCTTTAAAAGCTGTTTACACAATTTGATTCCATTAAAAAGTCTGGTAGCCTTGGCGACCAAATGGGAACCAAAGGAAATTCTCTAAAAATCTTCTCCTCTGAAACCACCAGTCGGATTTTAAAATGATGCATAGAAATGTTCCTGTGGTGACCCTTTAAAGAATTGTCTACAAAGTTTTGATCAGTTGAAAAACATGGCCCTTTTTCAAAAATTGTTCGCGAAATAATGATTCATCGGAAAACATGGCTTGGTAGCGGCGGGGGACTCTTTGCGTCTTACGGTATCAACAATTCTTAAGACGCCCTTATACCCATTTTCAGCCAGTTCAAACTCATGTTGTGTTTATTTTATCAAACTATAATCAATCGTATTCATGCCAAATATTGCGCCTGATGATTGCAAGATTGCTTAGATTACGGTTGATAGAATATGCACTTTGCTGAGATGCGACCTTCCATGTAAACAGACTCATCGTTTCCGGTTTTTGAATTGAAGATTTTCGATAGATCCGTCATACACTCAGGTAGATTCGTATGATGATCATACATTCTGTCAGGTGACCATATTTGACCTTAGCCCTGCGTCTCATGGGGTAAACAAAGGAAAATGGAGGCATCTCTATTGCAGCCTGAATTCCACACGGGGGTTACGGCCGATATGCAAATTACACCACATTATCCAAGCTGATATAAATAGGAGTGACTGACTTGGTGATTTTGGATTGAACTTAGACTTGTGGCTTGGAGGATACAGAATTAATAAAAAGTGTCGGCTATAAATGGGGTTTTAGATCTGTAAGTTGGAAGTATCTTTTATTTGAACAGGTTGCTCATATCGTTTTGCAGGTTAAACTATTCTTGAACTAGGTTTTAGGACTAAGAAGCGTCATTCTTTTTGTAATCTAAAATAATTCTTAATTTTGAGGGGCTTATTCTCCCTCTTGTTCCAAAATTAAAAATTGTCAAAATTTCATTCAAACTTAACTCTTATTGTACTTTTTTGTCTTTGTTCAGTAATAAATATTGTTAATTGTGAAAGGCTTGTTGCTGGTTTTCTTTCTCGTTATGTTTGCCTCGTAGCAATTTCGTCTGTTAACATATGGAATTTTAGCCAAAAAAGTAGAATAGGCTAATTATAGTTACTCTAAATAGCCAAAGAAAAAAGAAACGTAACAAGAGAGCCACGATGGCCCTGGATCGCTCAATATGCTTTTTTAGGGCATCATGGCCAGTTTTTTTAAGTATTGAAAATCATTATTTTGCCTTGCAATTATGCAAATGTCATCTGTAAAAGTCATATAGATCAACCACGGACAACTTATTGAAGAAGAGCACATACTCGATAGTGACTGGAAACCTACAAGAGCACCACATGCAGGTGCCAAATATTGGCTGTTGTTATTCGACCGATAAAAGTTTCCAGAACACTTCTTGAAAAGGGTCACCCTAGGAACATTTCCGTGAAATTATTTCAAAATCTGACGAGCTGTTCAAGAGAAGAAGAATTAAATTCGAAAAGAGCCATTCCAGAGAACAAGAACTTATAAAAAATTCTTCATGGCCATGTAGTGCAAGTAACCCCCTTCACCAGAGCCATGTTTCTTGTCGGATAACCACATGCAGGTGCCAATAATTGGCTGTTGTTTTTCGAAAGATAAAAATTTCCCTACCACTTTTTGAAAAGGGTCATCTTAGGAACATTTCTGTGAAATTATTTTAAATGCTCACCTGCCGTCCCAGAGAAGACGAAAAAAAAATAATTTTTTTCATGTCCTTGTAGTGCAAATAGCCCCCAACATCAGAGATATGATTGTTGACAGATCAAAAGTTGAACAGGTTTTGAAAAGAGTCACCCAATGAACGTTACTGCGAAATTATTTCAAAATCTGACCACGGTTTCAGAGAAGAAAACTTTTTAAGAATGTCTTCCTTTCTGTATATGCAAGTAGCCCCCATTCCCCAGACCCAGACGGATCAAAATTTTGCGGACAATTTTCGAAAAGGGTCACCCAAGAAACATTTCTGAGAAATTATTTCAAAGTCTGACCAGTGCTTTCAGAAAAGAAGAAATTTCAAGAATTTCTTAATTTCTGTATAGTGGAAGTAGCCCCCATTCTCCAGAGCCATGTTTTTTTACGGATCAAAATTTTGCGGACAATTTTTAAAAAAGGGTCACCCAAGGAACATCTCTGTGAAATTATTTCAAAATCTGACCGGCGGTTTCAGAGAAGAAGAATTTTTAAGAATTTCTTCATTTCTGTATCGTGGAAGTAGCCCCCATTCCCCAGAGCCGTGGTTTTTGACGGACCAAAATTTCGCCAACAATTTATGAAAAGAGTCACCCAAGGAACATCTCTGTGAAATTATTTAAAAATCTTACAAGCCGCTTCAAGATGTTGCAAGATGTTTAAAAAATTCTTAGAAAATTCAATTTTGTTGCCATGGCAACCAGAGTTTTTGATGGAATCAAATTTTTTGAACACTTTTTTAAGAGGACCTCTTACGGGACATTCCAGCCAAGTTTGGTCCAAATGTGCCCAGCCGTTTAGGAGGTGTTGATGTTAAAATAAATGTTGACGACGCACGACAGACAGCGCACGACAGACACCGGGTGATCCTAAAAGCTCCCCTGGAGCACGTTGTGCCTAGGTGAGCTAAAAATAGTGCCTCGACTATTAACAAGTCGTAGGAAAAAGTGAAGTGTAAATATCCATTTCACGTTTTCCACACTTTTTGTAAAAAGGTATTTCAACATTTTTTGTTGTTGACATTTAACTGTCAATATTCCCCTCCTTTTTGAGAGAGATCAACCATTTACTATCCGTTTTTAGAAATCCCAGTAACATTCAATCCATTTCTCCGTCTGCGTCCTAAATCTTCCCTGACCCTCTTTTTTCCACAAAATTGTCAAATAACCGAATGAAAATTTCAGCTCTTAAATCCATATTTAGTCATCTACAAACACTTTCAGTAACTAGAAGTAGCAATGTTTTGCTGTCTGATAAAACGATTTGTGATTTATATATCGTAACATTATCTTATGCTGTCCAAAAACAATCCCTATTTCTAAGGACCCCTCAAAACAAAGTTTTATGAATTATTATGGAAAACTAAAAAAATATAACTGTTTTTCTATGTTTTCTTTGTGTTCAAACAATTATCTCTCAAAGTCAATCTCAACCATAGTGCCGTTCATTGATTTCTCCTCTGCTTATCAATTCAAATGACCAAATCCAATTGTTGTCCTCTGGCAAAGACTTAAGAATAGATAGGCTCACTATCAGGATTTTTAAACAAGTTCATAGTTTTCCCTATATACATGAGCCATGCTCTTGCAAAAGGGGGCTTAGTGCATCTCCGTGATCCATGATACACAGCATATCATAATATAGCTGGACCCATAAGATCCATTTTCCCTAACAATCAACTGTAACGATAAGTACACAGGTCCTTTTACATTCAAAAAATTCATCAATGGCAAAACGGTTCGACTAGGTCAGTCTGATATGGGTCAATAGCTTTTTGTAGATGCATTAAGCCCCCTTTTCTCAGAGCTTTGTTCACATATTTTTCCTGACTGAAAATATAAGGTAAACATTTCATAATGTATCAAACAAGGATCAGTAATTTCTACCATTTTCCGCATCACCAACGCTCTCCACATAACCGAGTCCGAAAACGGGTGAAAAACTGTTAATGTTTGTTTATACTAACAGTGAAGAGAGATCTTGTTATTCTTTCTGTCGATGCTGATTATAAGCAAACGGATTTTGAAAGGAAAACTTTATGGTGTACTGGTGCGGTCCCCTGGCTTTGTGGAGTTTTGTGTAGAGACTATTGGCTTACAGGCAAGTCACAAAGAATTTTGTATAGTGTTCTAATACTTTTTGTAATGAAATGCCGAGGACTAGATGAAATCGTTTGGAATGAAACTCTACATATGCAACTTACAGATTCATATGATTTTTACAGGAAAAAAAATCCGTCCGGCACCGTCTAGTTCGATCACAAACAGATTTCGTGAAAAAATATTAAACCCAATTCTGGTCTGTTATGCAACTGTCTTAAAGACTGCAAACTGGCTTGAACCTGTTGTTAGTGCACCTAATACGGCCATTGATGTCGATGGGCAATAAAACTTCATTCATGCATTTCTTCGTTAATTCATTTAAGATTGTAAAAAAAAAACTTCATTCATGCATTCATTCGTTCATTCATTTAAGATTGTAAAAAAAAAACTTGAAGGTGACTGCGTGTACAATCGGACATTATTGTGGTCTGTCTGAACTTTGAATTGATCTGGCCATTTTTTTTCAGACAATGGTTAAACGGTTTCTAATGAAAGTTGTTTCTAATGAAGTTGTTCCTAAAGAAAATGTAAGGTAAATGATTTATTTTTTACGTAATAATATCAGTCTCAGAGAGATCAGGCTTGTTACATGAAATTGAAAGGGAACTGTTTAGACCTTAAATGCAAAATAAATAGAGGAGATTTGTTTTTTTCGGCGAAAGATCGAAATTTATTTCATCGAGTGAACACGAACACGATGGCTGCGCCACTCGTGAAAATATTACCGATAGGGTTTAAGAGATGAAATAAATTTCGATCTTTCACCGAAAAAAAACAACAACAAATATTCTGTTTATTTCGTGTTTTTAACACTTTACTGGGAGGAGCTTTATCAAATAAATTCCAGTGCAGTTCTTTTCCGTTATTCCCCGTGACGTATCCCTCCCGCATAGCAACACATGACAATTTTACCTGAAGCAAGAGAAATGTAAAGTATATGACGTCATATTTCCCATCTGGTTGTGAGGCATGGGCAGCTTACCCAGGTAACAAGACAAATTTGTGATGCAATGCATCACAGAAGCCGCAATGTTTTGGACTACAGTTTCAAAGTACTTTTGTTACATTAACTCTTTACCAAACGACAAAATTTAAGATTGATCCAAATTCAAAGCACTTGCAGACGACAAAATAAACACGTTTCAAAAGTATTTTTGTTAAGTCATTTTTTCGTATTATGGCGGTCCTTTAATATTGCAAAATGGAACTCTAGCAACAAGAGGACCACAAAAGTCCTATATCGCTCACCTGAGTACTAAGCAGTAAAGGTCTACAATGAAGATAATTACCAAATATTGAGGTTTAAGGGAAAATGGTAATGAAACAAGAGCGGCAAATTGTCACAAGATATGCCCATCCCACCGCCAGTTGTCAAGGAGGTATAATAGTGGCAAGGCCAGGCAATGCAACAAACATGTTTACCAAGTCTCAATTCAATTTGACTAGAGACTTCAAAATTCCACTTTGGAGTAGCAAAAATACTGTAAAAATGAAGATCAGTGAAATTACTCAAATTCCATGTAGATCTCGAGTTACTGTTCTTGCACACAGTACTCGGTAATATTGCAACAAACATGCATACCAATTTTGAAGTCGTTCTGACTTGAGATGACAGTCATATTCCGGACAAGCACTAAATGCAGACTCATTTGAGATTTTATCGAGACGAACATTCAAACCAATTTTCAATTCAGCTTAGCAAGAAATGTGGTCTCTAGAGTGCTCACTAGAAGGTTTTTAAATATTTCTCTCTTTATCTCTATGTGAAATCTGAGACCAACAGCATAGGGCCAACTTCATACCAGGGCCATAATTTGAAGTATTTTGGTAGAGGGCCATTAAATAATGCTACATGCCAAATACGAAAGCTCTATAGCTCTTACAGTTTGGGACAAGAAGATTTTCTCAGATTTCCTTCTTTATCGCTATGTGAAATCCAAGACCCCACAACATAGGGCCATTTTCAACACTATGGCCATAATTTGAAGTAATTTGGTAGAGGGCCACTAGACGATGCTACATGCCAAATATAAAAGCTCTTGCAATTACCGTTTGGGACAAAGAGATTTTTAAATATTTCCTTCTTTATGTCTCATGTGAAATCCGAGACCCACAACACAGGGCCAATTTTTACATCAGGGCCACAGTTTGAAGTTTTTCTGTAGAGGGCCACTAGATGATGCTAAATGCCAAATATGAAAGCTCTGGCAATTACCATTTTGGACAAGAAGATTTTTAAAGATTTCCATTTTCACAAAACAAGATAATAGACAAATCCAAATTAGAAGTATTTCCAAAGGACATAGTTAATGTGGCACAAGTAATGAAATTTGTCTGTGAAACAAATGAAACGAAAACATTGTGGGAAATGAAGAAAACTGTGGTTACTAGCATTTTTTTCTTCTCTCACTATGTTTTCAAAAGCTTTCTTTCTTAGGGTTATTATAAGTCGGGTTAGTTGTAACATGTTTATACAGTAGTGTATGAGTAAGTGTTAAAATCTTTAACTTATAACCAAACGACAACATTTCTGGTTTGTTCAAATTGAAAGCTTTTGCAGACCACAAAATAAAAGTGACTGAAAATTTGGAATTTGTTTTGTGAAGGATAGAAAACGTTGTGGGAAAAGGAGAAAATGCTGGTTACCAGCATTTTCTCCTTTTCCCACAATGTTTTCTAAAGGCTTCTTTCTCAGGGGTGTCAAAAGTAAGGATTGTGTGGTAATGGGTTAAATCAGGGAATCTCAAAGCACAACATTGTAATTTCCTGCATGCATCTTAAAATTAACCTTTTGCTAGAAAAACTAAAGGTTAAAAAATAAATGTACATGTATGTACAGATGTGCTTGAAATGACAAAAGTATGTGCTAGGCTGTTAAACATTAGGTGAAAAGATCACAATGCTGGTTACTAGCATTTTCTTCTGTTCTGAATTTTTTTTTTTAAGTTTTCCTTGGGGTCATTAACCCTTGGATATGATGGTACAAGTTAACCAAATATTTTTCATATATATCAAATTCATGATCAGCATTTTAAATGACTTATGTCACCATATAACTGAAAAAAATATGAATATGATAGAAAACAATTAACAAAAGGTTTCACTGAAAAATATTGATACAGTAGGAGCAAAAAGATAACAGAAAATAACACATGATAGTGGGCATATGGTTAAGATTTTTCTAGCATTATATTTTACAGCACAACCTTCAAACTGCCTGCATAATTCTTAAAATTAACCTTTTTTCAAGAATTTTTTTTTACAAAAAGTTGCACATCTATAACATCTGGGTCTTTTGGTTTTGAAAATTTACAAATCTTGACTATGTGATAAAGCCTTCATTTATCACTAGAGGAGTGAAACTTGCACAGTTTGCTTATATCGTCAATAGCTTGAACTCTACTGATTTTGAGAGAACATTCCAACAATCAGTAAGGGAGAAGTAGCTATTAACAGTTAAAGGTGGGTACTTAGAATTTTCACATGACACCAAATTAAAAAATATATGTCACTCAAATTTATATGAAAAAAACAATACAAATTATAAATAATTAAGAATCATAAAATTATTAAAAAAAAATGTTTTGATGGTATTCCCTTAGAAGGCTACGTAGCCTCTTAAGCTATTTTAAGATTTCGCGCCAAAAATAAAAAAAATGCATTGTGGGAATGTTAAGTGACTGGCACGTGACTAATAACGCTTAAATTCCATTGCATAACAAACATGTAATTATTTTCATAATATCTTCTTCGGACGCTATGTTTGAAGCTTCGTCTGTGTATTTCCGGTATGTAAATGAGCGAGTTGTTCATGTAAAAATAGAACGTGTTTCCCCTCGTTGTCGACCTTGGCCGCAGTAAATCTCTAATTTCTCGTGTTGTCGGATGGTTTTCGACTATTGGGGTTTTATGAATGACTATTATAAGGCTTTGGGTGTATAAGGATGAAATTTTTGTATTTTTGTAAAATTTTCGTCCCAAATTCTGAAGGGCCACCTTTAAGGTTTACAATTTTTATTTACACAATAAAATCTGAATTTATTGCTGGATTTTTGTGAAATTTGAACAGTGTGAATAGTATCAATACCCTAGTAGCTTGAATTCTTTTCATTTTGAAAAACAAAAAAAAAAATCTGAACCAGTGACGGAAAAGTAGCGATTTAAAGAATGACATTTTTAATATATCCAATAAAATCCGTATCCATGGTCAGATTTTTATGAAACTTACTACAAGTATGTTTGTTTATATCATTAATGGCTTGAAAACTACTGATTTAGAGAATAATCTGTATATTGTTAAGGGAAAAGTAGCAATTTTTAAGTTGAAAATTTAAAATGCTTGTTTATGCAATTTACACGAGACTTGCAAAGTTGCTTTATATCATCAAATATTTGTACCAGGTCAATTTTGAAACGAGTCTGACATTAGTAGCCATTTGATATTGGAAATTCACATTTTTTGTTTACCAGATAAAGTCAACATCTTATATCCGATTCTTTTGGGGCTTGCACATACTACTTGTACATGTGTTTTATCAAAAATGCACAGAAGTAAAGCAAACATTTAGGAACAGCAGCCATCTGATGATTTAGTCTGGTTTGCCTATTGCTGTTGTTATTATTGGTCACATTTCTTTGAAACTTGCAAAAATTGTTTGATACATTAAGTACTGACAGTCTATCAAATTTGACTGGATTTCAAACCACTGTTTTTTTTTAAAAAAAATCACTTAATTATTTCTCCATAATTTGCTTAACTCCTTACGCACAATCCCTACTTATAACTACCCTGAGATTGAAAGCTATCGAAAACATTGTGAGAAAAGGAGAAAATGATGGTAACCAGCGTTTTCTCCTTTTCCAACAATGTTTTATACCCTACTGAAAACAAATCTTTATTCTTGAGTTACGTTAATTTTGTCGTCTGCAAGTGCTTTCGAATTGGACCTATCTAAACTTTTGTCGTTCGGTAAAGAGTGAATTCGCCATGCCCTCTTATAATGCTGTTACGGTAGGTTCAAGCCTGATTGCAACTCTGCCTCCCACCTATTTATTTTATATTTTTCCATTTTCATTTTATTAAGTATGAAATAATGTTTGTACATTAAGTAATTAAACCCTTGCCACACAGCAAAATCGTAGACCTAACCAAATTGAAAGCATTGACAGAGGACAAATTCAAGTGGCTGAAATGGTGCAATTCTGCTATGATACGGTAGAAAACGTTGTGGGAAATGGAGAAAATGCTGGTTACCAGCATTTTCTCCTTTTCCCACAATGTTTTCAAAAGGCTTTTTTGTCAAGGTTGTTAAAAGTCGGGATTGTGTGGTAAAGAGTTAAGTGTGGCTTTCAACCATTATCTGCATCATTGTATACCTATCAGTCTGATGAAGACAATAAGAATGAGAATTGAAAATTAGGAAAATGGGCAATTCTTTGGAATTTTTGCGACTATAAAACCAGTATTACAAGGGACTGATTCGTGAAACCCTTTTGAAGAAAATGTTCATTCGTTTTCTTGTAATCTTTTTAATCTAAAAGATATAAACACCAAATTTGCCAATTTCATGTATTTCTACATGCTCTAGTTCTGCCATTAATGTTTGTGTATAATAATTATTTCAAGAGTAAGTTTGATCAAGCATAAAATGATCAAGCATAAAAAAAAAAATCTAAGTATCTCGAAATTTACTTCATTATATAGGCAGACATAAATTTTATTGATGGGCAACTTGTAAAACACCAAATTTGCCAATTTCATGTATTTTTACATGCTCTAGTTCTGCCATTAATGTTTGTGTATAATAATTATTTCAAGAGTAAGTTTGATCAAGCATAAAATGATCAAGCATAAAAAAAAAAAAATCTAAGTATCTCGAAATTTACTTCATTATATAGGCAGACATAAATTTTATTGATGGGCAACTTGTAAAACACCAAATTTGCCAATTTCATGTATTTTTACATGCTCTAGTTCTGCCATTAATGTTTGTGTATAATAATTATTTCAAGAGTAAGTTTGATCAAGCATAAAATGATCAAGCATAAAAAAAAAAAAAAAATCTAAGTATCTCGAAATTTACTTCATTATATAGGCAGACATAAATTTTATCGATGGGCAACTTGTAAAAATCACAGCTATTGGTTATGAATGTAAAGCTTCATCATATTTACCATATTCACCATTATCAAGAGCTGTAAGATTTTTTTTCATCATAAAATAAGACAAAAACAAAATGCTAACGCATTAATTTCAACAGATTACAAATTTTTAGGCTTGTAGATATTTCAAAATTTTTCCAAGGTCTTTTTTCTTTCATGGTTTCGTATTTAAAAAAATGGAAACAATTAAATAATTGCTGATCATCTACATGGCAAATAGATTAGGTGCACTCCTACTGGAAGCCACTTTCAAGCGGCTTCCAATAAGAACGTGAAAATCGGTATTTTCACTGGTGGTACCAGTGTAAGATCG
The DNA here is from genome assembly GCA_943736015.1 of Tridacna crocea. Classification (NCBI taxonomy): domain Eukaryota; kingdom Metazoa; phylum Mollusca; class Bivalvia; order Cardiida; family Cardiidae; genus Tridacna; species Tridacna crocea. Next base: position 30,060,752 of record OX031072.1, on the reverse strand, counting down.
AAAAATATTTTCATTGCTATTTCTCGATACCCTACCGGAAAGCATTAAATAAAATTTGATATATCCAACAGATAAATGTTCGAAGCCACATAAGCAAAATGTTCGAAGCCACGAAGCCATATAGACGTGCTTTGTGGAAAGGGAGGTTAATGTATCTGCGAAAAGTATCTGCCCAGGTCAACCTGCGCTGTCCAAAGGTTGACGTGTGCAGAAACTTTTCGATCTCGGTTAATTTTCTGTCTGTCAAAGTACCCGTCTACCTCATGATTAAACTATCGTTTAAAACCTTTAAAAGAAATATCAGTGTTATGGTTTCATAATTACATGTATTTATTCTAACATTATTGGTACATGTACCGTGGATCATGTGAGTGTATAGATACTCCTATGGCCAGAGAATGGTCCATATTAACCCATTACCACACTATCCCTACTTTTTGCGCCCCTAAGAAAGAAGCCTTTAGAAAACATTGTGGGAAAAGGAGAAAATGCTGGTAACCAGCATTTTCTCCTTTTCCCACAATGTTTTCTACCCTTCACAAAACAAATTTCAAATTTTCAGTCACTTTTATTTTGGTCGTCTGCAAATGTTTTCAATAAGGACCAGTCTAAATCATTGTCGTTTGGTAATGGGTTAATGAGACAACCGATTACTCTACCTCAGGATTAAGTTTGTTTTTTGATAACGTATCCATGCTTTGCGAAGACTGTCTTTGTATAACGCATTTCGGATATGCATCTAAACCTCCGTTGCAAGAGTGTCGGTTATTTCATGCTTTCCAGTAGGATATCGAGAAATAGCAATGAAAATATTTTTCGATCTTACACTGGTACCACCAGTGAAAATATCGATTTTCAAGTTCTAGTTGCCCAGGTAAATTGCGCGTGCCTAACAACCAGATGGGGAACATGAAGTCATATACCTAACATTTTAGCGCTTGACGTATTTCGGATATGTATCTAAACCTCCGTTGCAAGAGTGTCGGTTATTTCATGCTTTCCAGTAGGATATCGAGAAATAGCAATGAAAATATTTTTCGATCTTACACTGGTACCCTCAGTGAAAATTTCAAGTTCTAGTTGCCCTGGCAAATTGCGCGTGCCTAACAATCAGATGGGAAATATGACCTCATATACCGTACATTTCTCGCACTTGACGTAATTATTGCAATGCTTTGCTATGCGGGATGGGTAAGCCGTGGGGAATAACGGAAAAGAACTGTACTGGATTTGATAAAGCTCCTCACAAAAAGGGATAACGGCATGAAATAAATAGAATATTTGGGGTTTTTTGTTGAAAGATCGAAATTTATTTTATTCTCGTTAACACCATCGGCAATATTTTCATTCGTGGCTGCGCCACTCGTGGAAATATTACCGATGGTGTTCACTCGATGAAATAAATTTCGATCTTTCACCGAAAAATACAAATATCCCCTATTTAATCTAAAGCAATACAATATCAAAAGACAGCCACGTGTTTCCACATAGTGAGGTAACACGTTAAAGAAGGCCCCGCCATTATCTCCCGCTAGATGATATTCTATAAATACTCATCTATCTGATATGGGCATCCCGGGTACAGAACCGAACAACTTTCCTACGCGACAACCGTTACTTTGAATTTAAAACAAAAAAAAAAAGTTTATCCAATAAAACGCTACCTCGTGCAATTCACTCAACTATGATCACCAGTTTAGAAAAATCTGTTGCTAAAGCAGGTCTCGTTTCTCCTCAAACGTATTGATACGTAAAAGCTATTTTCAACATTGCTACTTTATAGAGCGTAATATTACAGTCAGCACGCTTTCGGGGCTAGTAGTGATGCGTCATATAAGACAGTCGAATCTTCGAAGAATATGGCATGCGCAGACAACAAAGGCCCCGCGTCCCGTCGTAATAGGGAAGTAACAAACAAAATTTGCAAACGCTTTACTTACTTATACAGTATGCTGGGATATTTCAAGAAACGAAATAACTTTCATGATTATTCTAGAAAACTATTACGATGAATCTAAGCTTATTTAATATCTAAATAAAATGAAAAGATAAACCAGGAATCTTCGATTTATCTTAGCCTTCTAAAATAATCATGATATTTATCTCGTATCTCATGGCAGATTGTGTGGTATAGTGTTAAAGGTGGGTATTTAGAATTTTTACATCTCACCAAATTAAAAAATATATATATATATATCACTGAAATTCATATGAAAAAAAAAAAATAAATAAAACAAATCATCAATAATTAAGATTCCTAAAATTACGAAAAAAAATTTTTTTGATGGTGTTCCCTTAAAAGGCTACGTAGCTTCTTAAGGTATTTTTAGATTTCGCGCCAAAAATCAAAAGTGACTGGCCCGTGACTCATGACGCTTAAATTCCATTACATAAAAAAAATGCAATGATTATTTTCCATAATGTCTTCTTCGGACGCTTTATTTGAAACTTGTCTGTGTATTCCTGTTTGTAGATGAGCGAATTCATCATCTAAATATAGAACGTGTCTCTAGTTTGGTGTCAGCCTGGGCCGTAGTAAATCTCTAATTTCTCGTGTTGTCGGATGGTTTTCGACCACTGGAGTTTTATGAATGAAAATTAAATGGCTTTGGGAGTATAGGGATGACTTTTTTGCATTTTTTTTTTGTTATTAAAGTAACAATAGCGTCCAAATGTAAACAGTGGGAGACGTTAAAAAGCAGTAAATTCATATCACACCATATAAAAGTATGTAAATTAATATGAGGATGACACTCTTTAAATGTGCGATTGGTCAAAGTTCCATTCGCTGACAGAAGAATTAAATTTCAATCTAGCACATTTCCAACCAAGCCGACTAAATTTTTGTTTACATCGATGATCATGACGTAATGATCACGTGACAGCCTGAAACTAAGGTAAACGAAAATACAAAATGGAGGACCGTGAAGGTTCAAATTCGACAGGAGAGCAAGTTTATTAACCGAATTCGCTGAAGTCTTGCGAAGAGCGATACAACAGAACAAACGGGCGTCTATTTTAGAAATAGCTTTCGACTAAAAACCCCATGCAAATAAAAAGAATGAGCGAAAAGCCGGAAAATAGATGCGGATTTCAGTTCGCACGGAAACCCGTTTACGATCGGTAAGTCACCTCCATTTACTATTGTTATAGAACATGGAGAACTTTTCGATCCATGAATATGGGATGGTTTGATAAAAATGATCATTTTAACGCATAATTCAGCACTCGATTGACCCATTTACTGCGCAGGTATTGCAAAGATTAAATGTGCATAATTATGTCTGATCCTCGGATATTCCAGCCTCGTTGACCCAGTTTCGATTGAGTCTAATGCATGGATAGTAACGTAATGCTTAAACCTGAGTTCAGAGGGTACGGTTATACTCAAAACATGTTTATTGAGGGTTGAACTCTGTCCAAATTGAAAGCATTTGCAGACAACAATTTCAGTGTGGCTCAATTGATTAGGTAGAAAACATTGTGGGAGAAGGAGAAAATGCTGGTTACCAGCATTCTCACCTTTTCCGCAATGTTTTTAAAAGGCTTCTTTTCCAGGGACGTCAAAAGTAGGGATTGAGTGGTAATGGGTTAATTATAGATCTAAATTTAGTCTAATCCCTAGTTCTAACGCCACTGAGAAATGGCTTTGGAAAATTTTGAGCAGGATTATATTCTTATGTACATTGCATACATTACTTCTTGCAAGCTATGGGCTACATACCAATGCAAAATTTTTTAAATGAAAATTGAGGGAAAAGATTGATTGATTGTATGCTATTTAACACTTTTTCCATTATTATTTCAGTTATATTGTGGCAGCCAGTGCACCTGTCCATGCTTTCCTGGAGTCTCTTTTACAAGTTGTATGCACAATTTTCTTTCCAGGCCACTGGCTGTTATCCCATATAGCCATTGTCGAGACTATAGTCAGAGGTGGGAGAAGAATGAATCCTGTCACAAGGGACTATCATCAATCCACCGAAAGAAATTTTCCGAGCTTGGGATCGAACCCACGACCCGCGCTTTCTCAAGTGCTGCATGCTACTGACTAAGCTACCGTGGCTCGGTTTGATGGAAAAGAAACAGTTCCAAGCTTTTAGCACTGTATATTACTAAGTCACTAGGCATACCCATGATAATGATAAGGGGAAAGTTTAGAATCAGGTTGCTGGTCTGTCCATAATTACTCTCAGATTTGTTAAGGGCTCTTCTTGGACAATTTTCAACTATTGTCCTTGCAGAACTAATGTATGTATGTAATTTTCATAACGGTTTGTACACATAACGTTAGGTGGGACTACTGAAGGACTCCTTAATACATGTGGTACATGCAGTATGGCCCTTATGAATTTTTTTTTCATCTGATCCAGAGATACAGCCACTGTTTGATTGTGTTGGAGGATGTAGACCTACATGTATCTAATTTTAATGAAATGTAAAGTCTATACTTCTTCTAATGTGGAAGAACTCTTGAGAAACACCTCTAAAAACTGATGTGTAGGTCACTTTCATTTCCCCAGTCATTTTCATGTAACCAAAGAGTTTAACCTTCATAAAATGTTTAAACAATATTTGGAGCTCTCACTTGTTTTGTAAATGATATTTCAGAGTACAGAGGGAACTATTTTGCACTTCTCTGGCCAATGCGAATGGATCCTCCGACATGGTGATACACAAACAGAATCATACTATGAAGATGCAGATTAGCCTTGGTTTCTGACTCTTTCATCATTCCATTCCAGTAGACAAAGAATTTGGCCATCTGCTTTCAGGTAACTTAATTAGGTAAAACAGATTTTATTTCAACAGCCATATTCTTATTTACATGACTGGTTAGTGAAAATTGAATGCATGTATTACTGTTTCAGTGGTTCACCTCTACCTAAACTCACAGGCCATCTACCCAGAGAATCATTGTAGATATAAGATTACTAGTATACTGTAAGAAGATTTTGCTGTCTCATCTTGATGTTGAATGAACCCATCATTATAGACTGGGTTAAAAATGGAGCGGAATTCTTAAAAATGTTCTGTAGGACAAAGTAGACAATTGAGATAACTACTGCTGTTCTTGTGTGACTGAATTTGATATTGTCACCTAGGGCTATACAGTCCTTCTATACCATTTGTGACATTAGTAATGTCCTGATTTTTATTCAGCTGAACAGCTATAAAGGGCTTCAGGATTACTTCATGACTCAGTGGTTAATTTAATGCATAATATAAGTAATCCATGAGTATGATTCAGTTCTCTCTGGGTTTTGCTGGGATGTCCATGTGCATGTTACTTCAGATATTGGTAAAAGTAAAAACTCCAGAAATTAAGAATATTATAGTTTATCAAATTGGTATGACTGATATCATGTTGACAGTTACACAAATGCATCGCTGATTCAGTCAAGCCTGGCTTCATTCACAAAAGTGTCGTCTATTTTAGTGAAAGATGCTGAATTACATTGTTAATTAAAGGTAGCTCAGATTATGAAAATTGTCCTTGATAGGGTAGAAAACATGGCATTCACCAGCATTTTCTCCTTTTCCCACAATGTTTTCTAAAGGCTTCTGTCTCAGGGTTGTCAAAAGTAGGGATTGTGTGGTAATGGGTTGAACAAACCAGTTTTGACTTTAACCCTATCCGAAACGACAAATTTTGGACTCTTCCAAACTGAAAGAGTTTGCAGACGACAATTTTAGATTTTGAGAAAATGGCAGAAAGTTCTCAAAAAGGATAAACACTGTGGAAAAGGAGAAATTGCTCATTACGAGCAATTTCTTCTTTTCCCACAGTTTTTTTTAAAAGACTTTTACTGCAGACATGTAAAAACCAGGGCTTGTTTGGGAAAGGGTTAAATAATGTATGGAAAGTATTGTGAAGATGACAATATGTTGTTTTATGATCAATGCAAGTGTAATTTGATGGCTAAAAAAAAAGATTTTTGAAATCAGGTAAAAGAAACCAAAGGACAGAGAGACATGGCAACTTTTTGACCTACTTTTAAACTCCATTTTCTGCCATTAACTAACACTTGCACGGGCTGCAAAATAACAGATTGTCACCTTCCATAATTTCCATACTTCTGTTATTATTCAAATTTAGATGCATTTTAAGACCTACTACGTGTACTTTTGCTGCCATTGGGGCACTATGACATACCCCAACTCCTTGCTAGTACAAACAACATGTGAAGTAAATTAGTAAAGGGTTGGAGATGCACCAACAATCCAACAGTCCAATTATAATTATGCTGGATATTATGCTGGAGGTTATTCTGTCGTCAAATAGAATGAAGTGGAGTATAAAAACACCCATTTCAATAATTCCTTTTTTTTTCTTCCCCAGATTTTCAGATTGAGATGAATTGAAAAAGAGATTATGATTTTTTTTCTATTTTTAGGGTATACAGCAGAACAATCAAATTTCCAAAGACATTCTGTGGTGTTGCTGAAGAATACGTAGCATAGGAATATTTGGCCTTCCGTATGCTTGTTACAATATATAACTGGCCACTTTAGATGACAGTTCATACAAGGACAGATATGTTTCATGCAATAAGCAAGACAATAAGGTGTAAATATTAGTTTATAATTTTAAATACATTATATAATCACAATAAGAATTCGTAGACAAAAAATAAAATACATTCATACATACAGCCATATTAAAGGGTGTTGCCTGTTGTCAGCTCTTAACCCAAACATCAAAGTTTTCCATGTTAAGAACTATTTAGTAATTCTAACATTGAAAATGATTTCAGGGCATTTTTGGAAATGGAAGAATTGCTGGTAACCAATACTTCTTTTCCCTTTTTCAAAACATTAACATCTCTTTCAGAAAAAAAATCATATCATTTCAGCTATGTCTAATTTTTCATCTGCAAATGTTATCAATTCAATCAATTCCGAACTTTTACAGCTTTTTGATAACATTGTGGAAAAAGGAGAAAATGCTGGTAACCAGCATTTTTACCTTTTCCCACATTTTCTACTCTATTAATGACAAATTTCATCATTTGAACTATGTTTCAATTGTCGTCTGCAAATGCTTTCAATTTGGACAAGTCTATTATTTTGCTTGTGTGGTAAAGAGTTAACAAACGTCAGAATGATAAAACTTTGCAATATAATAAATTTGTTGTGCGGTCAGGTGGCAGGGAACTTGGAAACATGCTCTGACCGTACAACTAATAATGTTTCAAGTGGTACAAAATACTCCAACAAACAAAAATCAAATATTTACTGGAGAACAACAATTAACCTTTCCCAAACGACAGAGTTTGACTCTTCCAAACCGAAAGAATTTGCAGACAACAATTCTAGATTTGGAGAAAATGGCAGAAAATTCTCAAAAAGGGTAGAAAACACTGGGAAAAGGAGAAATTGCCTGTTACGAGTAATTTCTCCTTTTCCCACAATGTTTTCAAAAGACTTTTAATGCAGACATGTAAAAACAAGGGCTTGTTTGGGAAAGGGTCAAGTCTTTTCTAAATTGAAACTTTTTGCTGATGAAAAAGTTATTGAGATAATAAAAGTCTCTTTAAAAGGGTAGAAAGGAATAAAATGAAAATGCTGGCTATCAACATTTTCTCCTTTTCCCACAGGCTGCATTTGACCAACATTTTGTCTTTATCCCACAATGTTTGCAAAGAGAGTCTTTCTCCAGGTTGTTAAAACTTATATTGTTTTAAAAAGGGTTAAAATGATAATGTTTCTTTTATGTCTGTTTCGTTTACTAGTATCCTTAGCAAAGTCTTTAAAATTTTCAGGCTTTTTCCACCCTCCCCCATGAACAAAATTGCCCAAATTGAAAGCCGACGACAAAATAAATGTGAATCGAAAATTGTAAATTGATTTGAAAAAGGGTAGAAAACATTGTGGGAAAAGAAGAAAATGCTGGGTACCAGCATTTTCTCCTATTCCCACAATGTTTTCAAAGGCTTTCTTTCTTAGGGTCGTCAAAAGTAGGGATTATGTGGGAAAATAAATGTGAATGGAAAATTGTAAATTGATTTGGAAAGGGAAGAAAACATTGTGGGAAAAGAAGAAAATGCTGGGTACCAGCATTTTCTCCTTTTCCCATAATGTTTTCAAAGGCTTCCTTCCTTAGGATCGTCAAAAGTAGGGATTGTGTGGTAAGCATTTTCTCCTTTTCCCACAATGTTTTCAAAGGCTTTCTTTCTAAGGGTCGTCAAAAGTAGGGATTGTGTGGTAAAGAGTTAACTCTGTACCAAAGGAAAACATTTTAGACTGGACCCAATTAAAAACATTTGAAGATAACAAAATAAAAGTGACTGAAAATTTAAAATTTGTTTTGGGAAGGGTAGAAAACATTGTTTGAAAGGAAAAAATGTTGATTACCAGCATTTTCTCCTTTTCCCACAATATTTTCAAAAGGGTCCTTTCTCGGGGTCGTGAAAAGTCGAGATTGTGTGGTAAAGGGTTAAAAATCAACTGCAAATGCTTTAAATTTTAACAAGTCTGCATTTTTGTCTTATGATAAAGAGTGAATAATAAGATTTTCTTTTCAATAAACTATATTGATACTGTTTGCCTTTAAAATGGTTATCTGACATTTAAAGCTACCTACATTGTTTACCATAACTAAATTACAATTTTTTCAAAAAGTCTCTTTTTTTTCATATTCCAGTCTCTTTTAATTCTAATTTTGTTATCACACTACCACTTCCCAACTTTGTGCCCATCACGACCTCCAATGTTGATGGCCCATCAAACGCAGTTCAATCATGTCCTTGTAACCTGGCTTTACTGGGCTGGTTTTGAGCAAAATGAGACACTGAAATGACAAGATTATAAGTTTCTTGCTAAATACTGTACTGTAATATAGGAGCCATGCTCTGTCAAAAGTGTGTGTAGGCTGATATGGGATGACACTTTTTGCACTTTACAAATTTTCTGCATGTCAAAGTACCATTCTACCATCGGTTCAAGTCCACTGTTATACAAATTGGGTTTTATGGATCCATAATAAGGTGCTTAGTATAATACATCACTGAGATGTATTAGGCCCATTTTTGCTAGGCCATGGCCCATACATCTTTACAAATATGGTTTCTGACAAAAATGTATGATCACAAAATGCATACAAGGTTTATGCAGAATACATGGCTACAGACAGTTTTAAAGTTCTTCCATACTTTATGATTGGGAGATGTCTGATGAATATAGGCTACAGACTTTGTTTGGGAGTCTTTTAACTATATCCTAGGAAGGCCATTTAAAAATGATGTGTTTGTTTCTAACACAGCCATTGAGACTGCATTCATATTTTCAGACTGAACTAAATTTTTAACTCATCCATATTAACCCATTACCACACAATCCCTACTTTTGACGCCCCTGAGGAAGAAGCCTTTTGAAAACACAGTAGGAAAAGGAGAAAATGCTGGTAACCAGCATTTTCTCCTTTTCCCACAGTGTTTTCTACCCTTCCCAGAACAAATTTCAATTTTTCAATCACCTTTATTTTGTCGTCTGCAAATGCTTTCAATTTGAACCAGTCTAAAATTTTGTCGTGTGGTAAAGAGTTAAAAGCATTTGAAGACAACAAGTTGAACGTTGCTCAAATAATGGAATTCGTTTCAAAGTTTTTTCCTCTCTCCACTAGGTTTTCAAAAGTCTTCTTTTTTTTAATGTAAAAAAACAAAAAAAAAACAGATCAATAGGGAAAGGGTTCATCAAGCATTCTTTTGTGTAGAGGAGAGTACTTTACTTTTACCAAATACTTGTGTCAAACCCAAATGGTACAGCCATTGTTATACAGGACTTGAGAACAGGGAGTTGCTGGTTCAAATCCCAAGCTGGGCAAAATTTTTCCCCAGAATCGAAGATAGTCATTGCAACAGGATTCATTCCTTTCTGACTGATAATTGTTTTGAAAATGGTTACAAGGGAAATCAGCCATTGGAATATTGTGCAAAGTACAGGTAATAGAAACTCTAGAAAAGCATGGATAGGTGCACTGGCTGTAAGAAAGGAATATTTGCTTGTTACTTACAATTGCTTCTTTCCAAAACTTGATTCTTTCCAAAAATTAATTATTGCACATGCAGTCTATGGTATGGATGTACAAAGCTGAACCTTTGTCTGGTCAAGTATTTAAGCTCTGAATACAAAAAGACACAAGTTCTAACATTAATGTATTTTAGATCCAGACATAAATATCATTGAAATACCTGTTGACATGTTGTTAAAATCAGTATTAAAAGGAATCCTTTCAGATGGGATATAACACCAGACTGTGGTATCTAATCATCAGTTTAAAAACATCTTGGTCTCTCTGTCTGCCTAAAAAGATACATTGTTGTTTGATTAGAAAGGAAAGTGATCAGTAAAAAAGACATGAAAAACATTATTCTCAATCACAATGCTTTAGATCTACTTGAGTACAGTCTACTACTGCTGATGGTCTTCAACTGTCATGCATCTGTAGGGTTCATCTGTATGCGATGACTTAATTGATGAAATAACACCAAATTTTTCTTAAAAAACTGACTGTAAAGATATCTGTAACCTGCGAGTCAACCCATTACCACACAATCCCTACTATTGACGCCCCTGAGAAAGAAGCCTTTAGAAAACATTGTGAGAAAAGGAGAAAATGTTGGTAACCAGTATTTTCTCCTTTTCCCACAATGTTTTCTACCCTTCACAAAACAAATTTCAAATTTTCATTCACTTCTATTTTGTCGTTTGCAAACGCTTTCGATTTGGAATTGTAAGCTTTAAATATTGTCATTTGGTAATGAGTTAAACCAAACTCTTGAAAGTTGAGACTTAAAATATGCTGTGTTGACACTGTAACGTTAGTCAAGACCAGAATATACCTGGTAAGAAGTCTGACATTTGATATAAAACGTTTACCACCTGATGTTAAACTCGGATCAAAATTCATCAGTTATTTTTTCACAATAAGTTCTAAACTCATTCACTACCTACGATCAAGATCCGAACGCACCTAATATAAAGTCCGATCTTCACTATAAAACATCCACAATTTGTTTAACTAGTTTTCCCTGGTCCATATTACAACCCTGTGTACCCTACACATTCGACTTTGTATGTATAAACGCCGAATGTCTTATTGGACGAAATAGTAATGGGCCGAAAGTGTTATCGGCCGAGACGCGAAGTCCCTACAGTACAGCTCTGACAAGAGAAAAAAATGTGTTTATTCATGTCCTGATCAGAATGAAGGAAGTGCAACTCCGGTTTACCAATCAACATACAAGGAACGCAGTACTAATTTCAAGAAAATTAAAATCCTACCGAGGTTTCGCAGTAGCTTTCATGTAGAGGAAGCACATAGCGTCTGTGGAAATACGTCATCATTATCAATCACGTGATGCCCAAATATAGGACATCAGAATCATTCCGAATAGATGTAGCAACGTCTTTTTGGAGTTGGGAGAGTTGATAACGAAAAAATGCAAATGGTTCTGTAGCAGGAGCCGATGTTGCAATGAACGCTTCTATCCCCTTGTTGACATAATTAGAGTATAATTAGCAGATTCGTGTCTTTATTGCGACTATTTTCACGCACAAAAATACCTCTGTATGAGCGCTATTGGGGCTTTAAGGGCCATTTTTATTAAATTTTCGTCCCAAAATCTGAAGGGCCATCTTTAAGCTTTTTTTTTGACAGAGCACGATTCATACATATGTACCATAACTCTAGGGTATGAATGTACTTTTAACAATTGACTGGTCCACAGTAAACGGTTGTTACAAGCATTATGATCGGTAGCAAAACTAAAGATTTTAATCTTAAGTAAAGGCGTATTGTGTGTACTGTCGCACACTCATAAATGATTTCAAATGACTTCGTGAATATTTGAAAATTGTAGAAATTGGTTTCATACATGGGCAATTTAACAAATACCTGTTCTACATATATATTTACTTGGGTCTCTCCGTGCAATCTCTGTGCCCATTAACTGGTATTTATCGAAAAACCTAGGACTTGTATATAAATCAGCATTAAATTGCCAATGAACTCAAGATAAATGTCAGTTTCTAATACGAGATAATAATGGTTGTTTTTAGCCCTTAGGCTGGTATGCGAGACGAAACTGATATTTAGCGGACAGTGTAGATCAAGATCAGACTGCACAGGACGTGCAGTCTGATCTTTGACCTACACTGCCCGATGAAGAGATATGTTTCCTCCAAAAGAACCTTTGGAATAACAAAATTTTCAGAACGTGCAGTCTGATCTTTGACCTACACTGTCCGATGAAGAGATATGTTTCCTCCAAAAGTACCTTTGGAGTAGCAAAGTTTGGGTTTTCACTATCGCCTTGAAAGTTTCAAGTTTAGTTATCTAGCAGGAAACGGGTTAATGGTTTAACCCCTTACCACACAATCCCTACTGTTGACGCCCATGAGAAAGAAGCCTTTTGAAAACACTGTAGGAAAAGGAGAAAATGCTGGTTACCAGCATTACCAGCATTTTCTCCTTTTCCCACAGTGTTTTCTACCCTTCCCAGAACAACTTTCTATTTTTCAGTCACCTTTATTTTGTCGTCTGCAAATGCTTTCAATTTGGACCAGTCTAAAACTTTCTCGTGTGGTAAAGAGTTAAATGAACTTTACGCAGCTTTAACTGTTTACTGATCGACAAAAGTTTGAACCAATTCTAAAGCATTTACAGTCTTACGAACACGAAAATTCGCAATGTTCAAATGCATAGGTCGTATAGAAACTGCCTCGTTTGGGATTCGAACTTGTGAAGCAAAGATTCTCGTTTTTCCAAAACTAAAAAAGACCAACACCTTAATTCTTTCCCAAACGACAAACTTTTGGACGAGACCAAATTGAAAGCATTTGCAGACGACAATTCAACTCTTGCTGAAAAGATGATTTCTGTCTATGATAGGGTAGAAAACATTGTGGAAAAAAGAGAAAATGCTGGTTACCAGCATTTTCTCCTTTTCCCACAATGTTTTTTTTTGAAGAGGCTACTATTCCAGACCCGTAAAAATCAGGGATTGTTTGGGAAAGGGTTAATCATTGAGCTAAAGAGAAGTCTTCCTACTGTAGTTGCCGGGTACTGGTTTTTGGAAGGCGAGATTTTCATTCTCGCCTTCATATGTCAACGCTCGGCAGCTTGCTGAAAATGCCTCTAAACAGCATTATCAAAACGCCTTTCAAATAGTTCGATACTTCTTGAGTACATTAGAACAAAATAATTTCGAGACCATTGTAAATTTAATCAGAACAGCAAGAAGAAACTTCAAGTTTCTAGAAGGAATGAAATTGAATTCGTAAAAAGCATCGTTTTTGACAAATGCAAAATACTTTGGATCAGTTCATTGATATAATCACGTTGCTACAGCAACAAATAAACCATAGCTATTATAAGCCAATCGAAAGCTACTAACATGACGTCATTCGGACCTACTTCCACTTCACAACGCATAAACGTGTAAATGTACTATCCCAGAACTAACCAATCGGATAGCTTCTTTGAATGACGTACCGCTGATGGACCCCTTTCCTCTGTTGGCAACCTTATTCTGTCTTTGTGAGAAGTAGAATTTCAATGAATTAAATTCCTTTGAATCATCAAGTGTTTAAACAAAATTTTCTTTTTCGAAGGAATATTTTTCTTTTATCAAAGTCGTGCTTGACTTTATGATTAATGACTAGGTTATTGTGACGCATCGGCGTGGCCGAGTTTTGATTCCGGAGACCCGTGAAAAGAAAAAGGTAAATCAGTTGAAATCACAATAGATGTGTCATTTCGAAGTAGTTCTGGTCAGTATGATGTACCGATGTATATAGCCTGGGTTACAAGCTGATCACCTCTTTCCCTATATATGAGTATGATCAGATTTTACTACGTCAAAAATGACAATAACATGATCTGTATCCGTTTTAACATGCAAAGAATTTTAACTTCTTCTTTTGGTCGTCACGTTGCTTAACGTTCAGCAATCATTCATAAATATTTAACCCTTTACCGCTCACTTGAAACGACTCTGAAAATCAAGCTTTTAAAAACATCGAGAGGAGAGGGGAAATTACAATCGGAAACCGGCATTTTTTTTTTCATTTTACCACAATGTTTCTACCCTATCAAGAACAAATAATTTGGGCCACCCTGAATTTGTCATCTGTATGAATCAGTGCTTTCAATTTCAACTTAGTCTGAAATTTCTTTGTCAGGTAAAGAATAAACGCTTATCGCAATGAATTGTTATCATAATCACTTACCTCCGTCATTATTAGAACTGAAATCTTTACCTTATATATTCCCATTTATTTTCCTCGAAAGAATTTCCTTCAACTATACACTTTTTTCCAAAACTGAATAACACAATGATAAAATTAACTTGACAGGGAGAATCCCACTGTCCTAGAGTGTATCGGACGTGTTCATGATTTTCTAAGAACACGGACCAAGGACCTGTATCTGTGTAACTGTGCACGATATGTTTTTGTCGAACAAAGGAATAGGGTGTATCTCAATATTGACGGGTTGGCAATCATTTTGCTTTCATGTTTGCCGACAAGCTGAACGTACATTCCGGTTACGCGGGATTAATGAAAGACAAGCGTTAATGTCAATGAACCCTTAAATCGTTTTTTACGCCTGTCTCTTTTGAAGACAAGGCAGACGAATCTATAGTCTGCACAGAATATGCAGTCTTATGTCGGATTAGCTATACTGTAATAACCCGACCAAAACAGCCCAGAGTGAGATTGCAATAATTAAGCATTTTTCCCGAGATGTAAAACGCCATTTTCATCAATCCAGTACTCTAGTATAAGGGTTCACAGAGCTATAGATTACAAGAATCGTATAAACGAAGAACACCTTCTGACGTTCCTCATAGGACCTAAGAAGTCAAACGTAAAATGATGTTGGTTGGTTATCCTTGATAGGATGGTAAACATTGCGCAAAACGGAGAAAATGTTCGTTGCCAGTATTTTCTCATGCTCCTGCATGCTTTCAAAATACCTTTTCCTTTCTAAAAAGCCCCATTCTTTAAGGTCATTAAAACCCAGCACATGTATTGTAATCTAAATGTTAAATCTCCGTTTTGAACATTGAAAGTCGTTTGTTTTGAAAGTCTTTTTCAGTCTCGATAAAGTATATTTCAAATAAAATGGTAAACAGATTAAAAAAAAAAAAAGGCTTTTAACTGAACGACACTGAAATTTTGACAACCTCAAGGGAAAAAAAGTTTCAAAATACTTTTGGAAAAGGAAAAAAACGCTAGTCACTAGTATTTTCTCTTTTTACCACTTTGTTTTGTACTTTTTCCCAACCAAACGGCACATTTTCAGCTGCTCTTAACTTATTATCTGCTAATTGCTTTAATGTAGATGGCCCTAATTTTTTGTTATTTTCTGAAGGGTTTTGTAAAGGATTACTAAGATGGAAAACATTGTAGGAAAGTCAAACAAAAGGTTGATTATCATTATTTGCTACTTTTCCTACAATGAAAAGCCTCTTCTTCAACATTGTTGAAAGTCAGTATTGTGATCTAAAAGGCTGAATGTCAGTTTCTATACTCTAAAATGTACCTTTCTAGAAACTCTTTGCTCTCTCAATAAAATTATCTATGAAATAAAATGGTAAAGCCTTTCAAGAAATTAATCATCTCATTACAGAGTTACAGTTTTAGATCTATCAAAATTGATTGCATTTTCAAGCAAAATCTATGCTTTAATCTTTTACCATACCCTATCAAGTACAGTTTTAACAACCCTGAGAAAGAGGACATTTAAAAACTTAATTTTGGAAAGGAGAAACTTTCTTGACTCTTTACACGAAGAAAAATAAATCAGACTTTCCAAAATTGAATGCATTTTCAGGTAGCAACTTTTTGATCTGGCACCATTGATGGAACCTGTATGAAATAGGATGGAAGACATTTTAGGAAAAGGAAAAAATGTCAATTAGCACCGTATTCTCAATTTCAGACCAAAAGTTCTCAAGCCTTCTTCCTAGACCTTTAAACTAATTATTGGGGTAATAGAGGGTTACATCTAAGTTTCTATACAACGTAAAAACATATACGGGTAACAGCAAATTAAAACTCTTTGCTATCACATAAAACTTTTCCTTCAAATGAAATGGAAAGGAGTTTCAGAAAAGTCCATTCGTTTTAATTTTTTTCAACATACTTTCACAAGCCTTCTTAAAGTTTGTTAAAACTCAGGATGGTAAACTGGTCTTCATTGCACAGGAACATTGCACAACTCTATAGACTTTGCTGTATCAGGAGAGGCGATTTAAGTACAGGAAAATGTATTTCAATATGTTATGCCTATATTCTAAACTCGCCTTCCAACAGTACTTTCAGTACTTTGATTTACGGGAAGTTATACTGTAGAGAAGAAGTGATCACTCGTAACAACAGTTAGGCACCTTTCAATGGTGTCTTATTCTATGGACTTTGAAAGGGTTCAGAACATTGTGGGTTGCCAGCATTTCTAACTTATTTCAGTATTTTACTGATCGGGCGCAGGCTGGTAAATTAACCGTCAGTAACGGATAATATATGGTAAAAGCAACACGCGAAAAGGAGCATTCGGACGTTTGCGTAAAGTGTCGTCTCGGATCAGCCTGCGCAGTCTGCGCAGGCTAATCCGACACGACACTTTTCTACTACATTAGATTTTGTCTGTAGACTTGCACAAAACAGAAATTTACATAAAAAACGGAAAGTGCCGTCTTTGATTTGCCTGCGCAGATTCCGTAGGTTGATCCGAGATGACACTTTACGCAATATGTCCGAATGCCCCTTTTTGCAGGCCATATTATGCTGCGGAATCGAAACATATGGATATAATCGATAACTTTGAATATTTTATACAGAAGGTAAAGAAATCAAACAGAGCAAAAGTATGAGTGGCTTCCGGGCACCAGAGTGTGAAACAGTCATCCTAATCGACTACTAGTGTGTTTGATGTCGATAGTAAACTAAAGTTATTATTTTACTTTATATGATTTATAGTAAACCTTTGTCACAGGTAATGTGGATTGCTAAATATTAAGGTGAGAAAAAACTGTTAGAAAGTTTAACTGGCATTTTTGTTTTGTAGTTGTTGATTTTTAGTTGAAAATGTGTCAAGTGGGGTAAAAAACAGCCCACCATATTACTTTTTTGTCAAAAACCTTGTGTATACCCTAATTACTACTCACGAAAAATTGCCAGAATTTGTTTATCTTCATAATGTCTTAGAAGAGTTTGAAATAAGGCTATATCTGATCAAAAAGTAGGAAACCAGTTCCATTGTGAGAAGACGCTACGTATACATTCTAAAGGTCAGATTCTTAGTCCAATTATCACGAAACTTGGTCAGCTTGTTTGTCTAAATGATATCGACTACTGTGAAAATGAATCGTGTGGAGTGAAAAGCTCGACCACTGGGTCAAATCTCAGGACGATTTGTGCCACATTATTCTGTTCCCAGTTATCATGGAAGTTTGTCAGCATACTTGCCTTGATGGTTTTTCCGATGAGTTTGTAACATCGAATACTTTGTAACTCTAGAGGCCATAATTTGAATCCAATACTCATAAAAATTGGCCAAAAATGATTAGTATAAAAAAAAAAAACTGGAACTGGAGCATACTTTGCGAAAGAGAAGGCCACTTAATATATTTGTCAAATTATATCAGAAGAAATTGGAAATGGGTAAGTTTGGCCAAATGCTTAGGTAATAAACTTTAGAGCAATCGTGGCCCTCTTCTTTTTAGCTCACCTTAGCACGACGTGGCCATGGTGAGCTATTGTGATCCTGCTGTGTCCGTCGTGCATAATATATGCTTCCTCCGTCGTGAGTTGTGCGTTGTGCGTGGTCAACTTTATATCTTGTGTACGCTTTAGAGGCCACGTTTTCAGCCCGATACTCATGAAACTTGGTCAGAATGTTTGTCTCGCTGATGGTTCTAACGAGTATAAAAATAATAAAAAAACAATAAAATAAAACTATCTTAGAAAAATCTTGTGTACGCTCTAGGGGCCACTTTTTCAGACCGATACTAATGAGTGTTGGTCAGAATGTATCTCTCGGTGAGGGCACGAACGAGTATAAAAATAATAAAAACAATAAAATAAATAAACTTCGAAAAAATTTGTGTCGGTTCTAGAGACCAAATTTTCTGTCCAGTACTCCTGAAAATTGGTCAAAATGTTTGCACTGATAATATCTCAGACTATTTAAAGATGGGTTATGCTGTGTAAAAACCTAACTAGGTCACTAGGTCAAATCCTAAAAAAAAACAAACCTTCTGTACACTCTAGAGGCCACATTTTCAGTCCTATACTCCTGAAAGTTGGTCAGAATGTTTGTACTGATGATATCCCGATGGAGTTTCAAAATGAATCATGTCGGGTTAAAAACTAGATCACGATGTCAAACATTAGTACACTGCCGGGGCAACATTTTCGTTCCAATGCTTTCAAAGTTCAGAATGTTTGTTATGATATTATAGATCAGTTTAACTAGGAAACTGGATGAAACTTTCGAAAATACTTTGTGTAAGCTCTAGAGACTGCATTTTCAGTTCAATATTCTTGATTTTTTTGTGTTTGTCTTGATAATATCTTAAACTAGTATAAAAATGGGTCATGTTGCATAAAAACTAGGCCACAAGATCAAATCTCGGGAAAAAAACACTTTTGTATACCTTAGAGTTTCATTTTCAGTCCAATGTTCCGCAACCTTAGCCAGAATATATGTCTAGATAATGTCTTGCATGGGTTTAAAAATGGGTCACATGGAATAAAAACTAGGTCACCAAGTTTGATCCTTTGAAAACCTTGTGTATGCTCTAGAGGCTACAGTGTGGTGTCCGTGGTTGTGAGGTAGATCGTCGGCCTCGTAACCATAAGGTCGTTACCCGGGAGCGGGTGCCAACTTCGGGATTTTTCATAGGCCCACACTTTTAGCGTGTAGTTCCCATGAAGCAGAATCGAGAGAGATTAGTTTAGGTTGTAAGACCTTGTTTCTCAATCGATTTGAATAAAAATATGTTTAAACTACACGCAACATGTTCAGCCCAATTATCTTAGTTTTTCATGGAATGTTTGTCTGGATAACACCATGGACTTCTAAGAATTTGCGTCATGTTGGATAAAAAAGTAGGTCACAAAATAAAATTTTGCAAAAACCATTTGTACACCCAACAAGCCACATTTTCCCCTCAAATACTCATAAAAGTTTGTCTTGATTATTTTTTCATGTTAAGTAGGCCGCTGAGACAAATTCTATAGAAAAAAAAAGCTTGTATGCACTCTTAAGGCCATATTAAATTTTGTAAGTCCAATACTAACAAGAGAAAAAGAAGACGCAAGGGCGTCAAGGTCGCCCGAAAATGATTTTTTTTCCATTATTAAACTGAGAAATATGTAGACAACAGAATTGATCTGACTCCAATTTTTTCAGTTATTTTTCATTTGTGATAAAAATAGCAAGATCTATTGTTTTCCAATGAAATTGACATGACAATAGTGACCTACAATGTCATAAATTTGCCATATGACCAACTGTCAAAATAAAGTATGGGCTTTCGCACTGCAAAACGTTCAAATGCCCCATTTACATTTTATTCTACTTTTATGCCAGTATTCAATTTCGCCATCTGAGAATAACTGCATAATTAAAGAAAATGCTACAAATACATTTTTTTTTCAGCCATGAGTACAAAAATATTGTATTTCGTTTATAATTGGAGATACATGTATACCTTATAATTGGTCAATGATTACAAAATATACATGTGGTTACTAAATAGTTTATTTTACAACTTGTATTCAAGTTATATTTCCCTTGTGAAGTTTCTTTTTCCATTGCGCCGGTCCCGTGCAATGGTAATTTAGAAGAAGTTTAATGATCTGGGTACTCAATAGGTATGGGGAAAAAAGTTTCAGCTTATTTAACTTATAACTTATCAAGTAATATCATCTTTATTATATATATTATCAACCATACACTCATACTTTTTTTCAAAATGGTCAATGGTCTAGTTCCAAACTACCTATGCTCTCTTGTTCCGCCCACTATTGGAAGTAACACAACGTATAATCTTCGTAATTCAAATGACTTGGCAAACATAGTTTGTAGACCTAGGGTTTATATGAATTCCTTTCTGCAATCAGGTGTAAATGCATGGAACTCTTTGCCACAAGCTACAAGAGAATCAGACTCTTTCTCGTCGTTTAAACGTTTGCTGAACATAGACAAACCCACTCCTTGTAAACTTGTATTTTTATGGGGAAAGAAAAATGTAAATTATTCAAACTCGACTTAGAAATACATATAAATGTAGCGATCTAAAACAACATCTCTTCTGGAAAAATATTGTGGCTTCTCCTCTTTGTCGTTGCGGGGAAGTTGAATCTAATACACACTACTTCTTTGAATGCAGATTTTATCATTCGAACAACACTCGGACAACATATTAGCGCTAAATCTGCTTTTAATATTGATACAGTTCTTTTTGGAGACAATGAACTCTCCCTTGTCGTAAACAAACAGATCTCCAATGCAGCTCATGAATACATTGATAAAAGCAAGAGATTCTCTTAGTTTTAATCCAATACATTAAAAGTCCTCTTTTTTGACAATGTAACACGTTATTGTCGAGAACATATAAATTATATACATGTACAAGTATAATTTTGTATCTTTTGTTGCCACTCTGCTCAATCACTCAATCACCAATCACCATTTCTTTTTTCTTTTTATTTTTTCAGATAATGAAGCCTTTTTGTTCTTTACATTCATTACTTTCTGTTTTTTATGATAATCTTTTCTCTTCTTGATATTATTTGATAGTATTGGCGTATCATAAGATTTTGCTTGGGGAGGGGAACTATTTAAGCATATACTTTCGTCCCGATCCTTTTCACATTTATTTCTTGTATTATCTATGTATAGCCAATACAAAATACAGTTTAACAAGATATGGAAGACATGAGAAAAGACAAAAATGCATGTATATCAGTATAATTTGGAAAAAAATAAGTGTGTGTCGGCATTACATGAAATACTTCATGTTTTCCGAAGGAATAATGGAAAAGATAATTACAGATTACGTTGTTTACGTTGAAAAACCAAAAACCGTTGACAAACAAGAATTCAAACATCACCAGAACTATCTGCTGATGACCGCGCCTAAATATGGTATTGCAAATGTTGTGCATCAGGACCGGACAGCACGCAATGTGCATTCTGATCGCTAATCCACGAAGTCTGAAAATTAACTGTTCGAACTACTCAATCTTCAGCTTTTCTTTCCTGAAAATTTTTCAATTACATTCATAAATACGAGGAAAGTCTGATAACATTTCGAATATCTGAAATTAAAAAAAAAAAAAAAAAAATTCATGTACAATGTACATTTATACAAATAATCAACTGCGAATGATAAAACATATACATGTATACTGATAATTGCAACCAAATTCTGTACGTGAAGTTTCTGAGGACAGTGTAGATTAAGATCAGTCTTACAAGAAATGCTCTCTGATCCTAGATCTTCACAGTCCAATACACTGATCAACACGCTGAACTACGTACATGTATATGAATTCATATATAACCTGACAAAATAAGTAATAATTACGGATATTGCTAAACATGTAAGCTGGCATGTAAACTGATAAATGTGACCAAAGCCAGTCAGTGAAATATTTGAGGACGGTGTAGATCAAGATCAGACTTACCAAAATTACAATCTGATCCTAGATTCACGCAATCTAATGTATATAAGATGATACATATAACCAAAGCCGATCGGTGAAATATCTGAAGAGGGTGTAGATCAAGATCAGACTTACCAAAATTGAAGTCTGATCCTAGATTCACGCAGTCTAATGCATCTAAGCTGATATTTAAATCAAGTTATTATCCATTT
Source organism: Tridacna crocea (assembly GCA_943736015.1). Classification (NCBI taxonomy): domain Eukaryota; kingdom Metazoa; phylum Mollusca; class Bivalvia; order Cardiida; family Cardiidae; genus Tridacna; species Tridacna crocea. Next base: position 30,038,853 of record OX031072.1, on the reverse strand, counting down.
TAAAATTCAATCTGAACTTTAAGACCTGTGTTGGGTGCATTATATTGTACTTGTTCGAACTTGGTAATTTTTCCATTTCCCCTTCTGAGATTACCTGCTTACAGAAGGAAATATTGCAACAAATATATTTTTTTAGCCGTAAAAACTTTATTTTTCAATATTCCTGTAGATATACCCTAGGAAAGATATATGAGTACAAATACACACGTTTCAAATCATATATATTTACTTTATATAGTAACAAATGTATAATGTTTATTGCGTACTTTCTTTTCCATTGCGCCAGTCCCGCCGCGTTACAAAGGAAATTTAACCCTTTGCCAAACAATCCCTGGTTTTTACGGATCTAGAATAGTAGCCTTTTGAAAACATTGTGGTAAAAGAAGAAAATGCTGGTAACCAGCATTTTCTGCTTTTCCCACAATGTTTTCTACCCTATCATAGACAGAAATCATCTTTTCAGCAAGAGTTGAAATTTCGTCTGCTAATGCTTTCATTTCGGTCTAGTCCAAAAGTTTGTCGTTTGGAAAGGGTTAAAAGGTTTTAATATTTGTACTTATAAGCATAAAGAAATTCTAATCATTTTCTTCAATTAACAACCCATAAGAAAATACATTAAAGACCTGTAACACTTTAGGTACAATATACTGTTGGTAAATTTTTCATTTCGCCATCTAGGAATACGTGCATAAAGGAAAAATATCACTACAAGTACATTTTTTTCAGCAGTACAAAAACATAATTTTTGGTTTTTACTTGTAAATTACCTTTAATGGGTAGAAAAAAAGCATGTTTCAAATCATGATTGTTATTCTATTTAATAAACAGGCATAATATATTCCCATGCGTATTTTCTTTTCCATTCCGTCCATTGCTCTAAAATATTTCCATTCCGCTCTTTAGGCCTACCGGTAAAGAGTCATTATCCCCCGCTAGATGGCATTCTATAAACTCGAATCATCGAAGAATATGACATGAGCAGACAACGGTAACGAGTAGGAGCAGTTCTACATTTCCATTGGTTCCTAAGATCATGTGACTGGACGAGTTCATTTGCGTTAAAAATAGATGCATTCTGCACAAGAACATTAATTGTTTCACAAAATGTTGCGCAGCAGACCGTTAATAATTCTTTCACGATTCTTTATCGGTTTAAAAACAAGTACACAACCTCAAAAAAGGTGAAGAAAACCCCACACAACAATTTCACATACATTCACACCTATTTTACTAAATTAAACCTGGCGAATATGATGAAAGATTTCAACCGGAAGTACCTACACTCTCCATGAACATCTCTTCTGAACTATATTAAATATAAGGTCGCCGGCTTCTGCCGGGCGACCAATGATTGTTAGCCAGAGTGTCTGTCTTTATATCTCTGAGGAGATTGGAAATTGTTCATGTTTGATCAAGAGGCCCAGTTGAGCGACTCCAGAGCCATCTTGGCCCTCTTATTGTAATGAAGACCTAGTTTTAATAATTGTCAGCTTCTGTAGTTGCTTTGATACTGAAATATAACTATTCAATGAAACATTTTGATTAACTCTGTTAAGATTATAGGTCACTAAAGGTAGCGAACATATCGCACTACACATAGATCCTATGATCTACATACATGTATCATGCGACTAAAATTGGCCTGGATATTTGCTATGTTTGGCTTTATTTTCATTTTACATATCAACTAACAGAATATCCAAGCAATGACACTCATGACATATTTATTTTTGAAAGCACGATATACCACGAATATTAATAGAACAACAGGTGTAGCCAGTCGTTCCTTTAAGCTTAAGAGTTTAGCATATATTGTTAAATTCGTCTCAGTAGTTGTAAGAAATGATTAACACCGACTGGTAAGATGTTCAACGATGAATATATTACGAACACAGTGTTGTTTTACATTAGATACACATGTAATTGTTTCGTTAAGCCTCCATGATTTTAAATTCTTCAACCCTCATTTGACATTTTTGACGTCTAAGAAATAACTTTCTTTCTATTGTGGTCTATTGTCCATTAAACCACAGTTATAAGTTATGAGGCACAATAAACAATCCACGAGGGCGATAGCCCGACTGGTTTATTCGTTACATGTCATAACTCACAAGGAAGCAAAGTTTTTTTTTTCCAAAGTTCAAAAGTATTTTTTAAAGTATAAAATTCATTAGCAGATAGATTACATTGAGAACAAGAACAGAGCACAAGTCCCTTTACTCGGCCTTCAATATTTGTGAGTTATTGCTCTTTTTTATTTTACTACGAAGATTTTTGTCCAGAGCATAATTTCGAACGTGTAAAAGTTATTTACCTTTAACTTAATTTGCAGATAGCTCACATTTAGGACAATTGTGATATATAAGAACTACATGTATATCTTCACTATTTTTGGAGTCATTGCTCTTAGTTCCTTTACAAATTAGATTTTCGTTCGCAGTAAGTGCAGTGCACATCATCAGTTTTCCGATTTTTTTACCACTTTGGATGTCTGACTTAACACATCAGATACAGAAAGATCACATTGAGCTTACACATAATCCATAACTCAGCCCTAACTATTTGTGGAGTTCTTGCCATTATTTTTTTTTCCAGAGCGTAACTTTCAAAGTATTAATGTAATTGACTTCATAGTTTACATATTTCTCAAACACAGATAGATCCAATTAAAGATGATTGCATATTACAAATCTGTTATTCTGTCTATTTTTTTTTTTTTTTCTTCCTAGAGTCATTGCCCTTGACATTTTTCTGTTCAGAGCATATTTTGAGAGGTATTCAAGCCATTGACTCGAAACTGAAAAACATATAAATCACATTAAAGACAAGTGATGCACACAAGATAGATAACTCTTTTTTTTGAAAGTTTTGAGAATCTAATACAATATTTTCAGTAAAAAATAAAGGGGGGGGGGGGGGCGTCTCTCAGTGCAAATGCCGCACGTGGGAGCATTCGTCGTCTTGCCACAATTCTACTAAAATTAAAACTCTGTTTCAGACCACCAAGAAGAATAAAAGCAATGGGAACTCGTTTACGTTCTCTGTTTGTTATCAAGATGCTTACACTATTTGGGACGTTCTCGATGGTGTATCTTATTTCAAGTAGGTCAATCTGCTTCTTTCTACCTTACTTTTAACTACGTTATTGTTTAAAAGTCGTCTGTTGTGCACAATGCATAAGTAACTATCAGCACTGTGTAACTTGCCACTGTGCTTTCAAATAGTTTGATCTGCAAAGTCGTTGATCGTAACCTTTCGTTCGGCCAAAGAATTGGATAAAGTGCTGTAACAACACAAAAACTAGAATCAATTTACCTCGTCCTGGACAATCTTCAGGAAAACTTATGACTTTGACTTGTTACTTCCAGGCACGGATTGAAGTACCTGAAACGTTTCTTTATCCGCGCTCCTTTCTGCTTCTCCGTCCGCATGGTTGAAGCGCTTGATACAATGCGTGCGGCCTCGTTGCGTCATCGCATAATTTATGCACCGGATTTAGAACTACAAGTCTATTATCAAAATACAACGGAAGAAATGAAAAGCATAATTTGAATGAAAGCAATGAAAACAATCGAACTTCTATCACGTAACACCATTTACTGAAACTGTTTATAGATAAATTCTGCTCTCTTAATCTTCAATTTGTTATAGGTGCTGTGTAAGCTTTCCGGTAGGTTCCTGTTATATTACCACACTGAAGTCACGTGATAACCCCTGGGTGTGCTCTGTTGGAAAGAAAGTTACGTTTTTTGAAATCCATGACAGAATTGAAACCTTACCAGAATATTTCACTTCAAATATGGATGTTTTCTTTTAAATTGATCTTCAGTCTGTTATGCTAGCTATAACCTTCAAAGTAAAGTATTTGTATGAAACTTGGGGTTGAAATTGTTGGTAGAAAATTTTATCAAATGCAGCCATACATACAAAGCTGTATTTTTTTGGCTAATTTTCCTCATGGTCCATTTGAAAATGGTTCATATAAACAAAAACACGGATTCATTTTAGGTACTTATCATGTCGTGAAAAGCCCAACTACTTAATCCCTTTTGTATAATGTAAATTCGACAAAACTGTGCACATGAGTCTAGCAACGAAAATCGATGACGTCACAGACGACGGGGTAACTGAAAAAATGTCCGCTGAAATTGCAGCATAGGGTTGAGCTGTAATACAGTCGTTTCCTTCCTAAGATTTGTTTAAGGAGAACGAAGATACAGGAGAAGTAGAAATACCTAAGCATACCAAGCACACCAAGTAGTTATCAAATCTGTCCTGCAGTTTCGAAATTACAAATGTACATGTATGCGATCTCAAAATCATAGGCACAAGCATATTAGAGAATTACTCAATGAAACTTTTTTTGTCTCGATGTTTGTTTCAGTCTAGTCGGTGTTTTACTTATCGAATCTGATATCGATTATAGGAATTTTTATTCCTGGGCCACATTTGACGTACCCCGAGTTTACACGAATATAAACAGTTGTTGAACTAGAGACTCTTTTCTTTCTTTATGCATAGTACTTCCGTTAAGCTTAGGTTTATCCCAGATATTATTGTTATTCTCCGTTAGTATTCATTAGAGGATTATTTACAGTGTTACATGGCCACAGGTCTTTTTCCTACAAAAACTCAATGGATAAGAATTTCTCGCAATGTCAATAATGAGAAGAAAATAATACTTGGTTAACCAGGGTTGAGAGCGAGTAGTTCTATCGCCTGTCCATCGATCGCGAAGTATTGCAGCAACTGTGTTAAGATGACAGCTAAATTTTACAGTGGCTCATTTACAAATTTCTGTCATTACTGAAATAATCATTTTATATTATCTTTTTGTGGACATGTTTTATTACAGTGTCCTTTTACAGAGAACATGAGAAATGAATTATTTCATTGTATCTCAATAGAGACAAATGAGTGCATCTATCAGAGGTTTAGAACCCTGAGTGATAACGGTATTGTTGAAGCTTTATTCTCTGGTCTTCGGAAAATCTTGGAGGATAATATTATTCATCATAGGCTTTTGCTAGTTTTTATACATACATGTGTCCTTGGAAAAAAATGAATTTTTCCATCGTGTAACAGCTCCATGCTGTATTCGCCACAATTTTGTTTTCTTGGTTGCTTCAGCCTATATGTCCAACTATCTGTGACAGATCCATTTTTGGCAGTATGTTTTCTTGTTATAATACTGTGTATTTTTTTGTTGCTGACTTGAGCTTTTTTGTATTTATCCGCTTACTCGCTCAATCAATTGATTAAGTCTGGGCGGCTGCTAACGTTGTTACAAATTATGGTATGGCCCAATTTTACGTTGTGTTTCGTTTTCGTTTCAAGGTTCCCATGCTTGATTCTTATCTTCCTGTACGTTTTTGTCTACTTTTACTATTTTCTTTTGTACTTTTGGACTTGCAGAGTGTGCCCCCACAGTCTTACTAGGGAAGGGGCTTTTGCGGTTTTGTCTATTCTTATTGCAAGAATCTTTTTCGGGGTCGGAGTTTAGCCATACATCGATTCTCTCTATGATATATACTTAATATTTTTATACTTTTCTTATTGTTTTCCTTCACCATTATTATTTTCTTTGTATATTGTTGTTATATAATGCTCGCCATCTTGGCGAAAAAAAATGAAGTAATAATACCTCAGCATATCAAGTAGTTACCAAATCTGTTATCTAGTTTCAAAATTACATGCAAATGCGATCTCAAAATCATAGGCATAAGCATAGCTAGAGTATTGCTAAATGAAACCTTGGAAGTGCATCTGTCATCAAGTCAAGTGTCAATCAGATCCATCCTTTGATTTTGAAAATACAATTTCTTCAAAAAACATTCAGCAATACTTTAATGTAACGCAACATCTCAGACTTGTCCGATTCAAAGCTGCTACAGACTATGAATTAAATGTGTTCGAAATAATGATATTTGTTTTAACCCTTTCCCAAACAATTCCTGGTTTTTACGGGTCTGGAATAGTAGCCTTTGAAAACATTGTGGGAAAAGGAGAAAATGCTGGTAACCAGCATTTTCTCCTTTTCCCATAATGTTTTCTACCCTATCATAGACAGAAATCATCTTTTCAGGAAGAGTTGAATTGTCGTCTGCAAATGCTTTCAATTTGGTCTAGTCTAAAAATTTGTCATTTGGGAAAGGGTTAAAACGAGCAATACACATTGAAGAATATTGATAAAAATATTCTTTGCCACCATTGTACCCTTTTCTATCAATGTGTTCCAAAACCTATCTTACCCAGATTTGTGAAAACAAGGGATTGTTTGATTAAAGGTTAACTTTGTCTAAACAGTTTTTTCAGATTCTTATAGATATCTGAACCGGTCTATATCGAATGTCGATTGTGCTGGATTGGCGACTTGGCATCATGATCATCGTATATCTCCGATTAACCACGGTAAGAACTATGTAAAAAAGTTTGCAACCTATTAATTGGTGTATATAGAGTTTATTTCATCAGCTTGTGGTTAATATGGGGAAATTTGCTGAAAAAAGGAAAAAATAATGTTGAAAGAGATGTGAAACACTATTTAATTAATTCGTCGACCATTGAAAATCCCCGTCGTAACAAAAAATGTCATTTGCTAACCTTTGATGAATAACCCCCTTGTTTCTGTTGATATAAAATGACCGGATAAGAGAAAAGTTTGCAAGGACGTAGTTTTAAGTATTTTGCCAAAACTGAAAGGTGTATATTTCTATAAGCCATGCCCCTAAGTAAATTTAGTGATTTTCATTAAAGATGGATAATTATTACAACCGCTATTTTTGTCTGCAAACGTCAATATACTAAACGGTTACTTTCACCTAAAACGTGCAGAATAAACTTTTAAAATAACGAGATTGTGGTGATGCAATTGGCGATATACATGTAGATTTTTATCAGATAGGACGAAACCATGCCTATTTTGCAAATTATCCCGCATAATCGATGTATTCTATTTATCATGTAAAATTTCCATCAGTTCTTTTAAAGTACTGACAGGAATAGAAAAAAAAAAAAAAAAAATAGCCCATTAAGGTAGCTTTTATTTCCGTTTTACTTGTTCTCATTTCTTGATTAACTAAGTAGCTGAAGATTAATGAATTCAATGATAGAACATTAACATTTCTACGTAAAACTGAACCATGGTCATGATTTTTTAAATCTTTTTTTTCAGGTCCAAATGATGCGTTGATACTGACATACATGCGCAGTGGGTCTTCCTTTGTCGGTAAGGTACTAGGTTGGAGAAAAGACACATTTTATTGGTACGAGCCTATGTGGAAAACTCACCGATGGCTCTTTCTGTCAGGCGACCATCTGAAGTGCAACTACAAGAAACCTGGATGTTACAAAATGTAATAAGTCTGTCCCTAGCTGTTAATACAAATTATTTGAAAGGAATTATGCACGGCCATATCAGGTTTTGATTTTTATTATATACCTAGCAGTGAAATCCTAGGATTTCCCAGTGTAATAAATTTTGATATCATCACTAGTGACGTTATTAACTTTCACTTTCACTTCCTGACGTAATTTGGGAACTACATTTTTTTTTCGACTACATTTTTTTCGACTTTCAAACGCAAAATTACAAATAATGATGTTAATACGGTATATAATAAATAGAATAATCAACTGGTTATTTTGATATGAAAAATATCTCACTCGGACGCGTCGTAAAGCGTTGAAAAAACTCGTGCTGCGCACTCGTTTTTTCAACGCCTTACAACGCATCCTCGTGAGATATTTTTCATATCAAAAATAATCAGTTGATTATCCTCTTTATATCTGTGATGCATGATACCAAGCAAGTCATCACATAATCATGGATCTATGAGATCTTTTATGATAACGAAATAACTAAAGCATTAGGTACACTGGTCTTATGTCATGCAAAATGTTTTAAAAAGATTAAAAGATTACAACAGACTGCACAGGTTGACATGGGTTGATACTCTTTGAAGATGGTTTACACCCTCCCCCCTCTCTTTCTCAGAAAGAGTGGCTCAAATGTTTGGGATTATATTGTGCTAGACATCTTTTATAAAGTTACACGTAATTTACAGTAGTTTATGAAAAAAAAAAGACGGCGTTTGGTGTGTTATACGATGAAACTTTAGTTCATCAAATAAAAAAAAACAAGTGTAAGCCTTTTTTGCTTACCTGAGCATAAGTGCGCAGTATGTTTTATTTTGTGACCGAAGTGCGTCCGCTGTGCATTATGCATCTTCCTGGTGTAAATATGTACCTTGTGTGCACTTTACAAGCCACAATTTTGGCACAATACTTACGGAACATAGTAGGTCACTAGATCTAATCTGAGAGAAGTCTTGTGTGCAATCTACATGTCATATTTTCAACTAGACAATCAAGAAGCGGGGTAAAAATCTTTTTCTTGATGATATCTCCAAGTTTAGCCCAGAGAGTAGGTCAATGAGTCAGATTTTGGAAAACCCTCATGTGAACTCTAAAAGCCACAGTCTAATTCTTATGAAACACGGTCTCGGTGTTTTTAACAATGACATTTTTGACACGTCTAAACTTGGATCTTGTCGGGTTAAAAAGTAAGTCATTGGACCAACCTTTCGAGTAAAGTTGTGTGCACTGCAGAGGCAACATTTTCCTGCCTGAAAATCATTCAACTTAATCAAAATGTTTGCCTAGATGATAACTCTTACAAGTCTGAAAGTGGGACATGTCGGGTGCTATAGTAGGTCACTGGCCAAATCGTGTGTGTGCCTTAGAAGCCACTTTCAGTCTAGTATTCATAGAAGTTGGTCAAAAAGTTTTTTGTAATTATCAAAAAGTCGGAAATTTTAAAATTGGGTCTTTTCGGGTGAAGAAGTAGGTCACTGGGGCAAATCGTAGATGATTTGAATGGTGTTTTTTACGCCGCTCTCAACATTATTTCAGTCATATCACGGCGACAGGTCACATTATTCTTGTTTCCCTGGGTTTCACCAGTACTAGGCTAGGCTCTGAAGTGTCTTGCCCGAGGATACTCCTCTGAATACCCCAGTGGAGCTAGTGAGGCTCGAACCTAGGACCTCCAGGTCGCGAGTCCTGCACTTTACCACCGAGCCACACAGGACCCAAAAATCGTAGATAAACCCAGTGGGCATAATCGCGGCCACATTTGCAGTCTTATACAAAAACTTGGCCAGAATGTTTTTTTCTTGTCCATATCACAAACATTTTCGAAAGTCTGATCAATATGTTGAGTATACGATAGATCACTGTGGCAAATCTTAGAATAAAAAAACCTTTGTGTAGTCTAGAGGAAAATTTTTCAGTCTGATACCTTTCAGACAAAAAGTAGGTCACTGAAACTCAGGTTTCTTTTACATCTTTACACTGTAGATATCTTCAGCAGATGACTTTACAAACGTGAGCGTTGTTTGGCCAATGACCCTCTTATTTTATAACGAATGCCTTATTAATGCTTCATTTCCACTAAACTACTATGTCTACGATGTCCACAATTTCAAAGCTCGTAGTATTCTCCGATTCATTACATTAATATTGCATCCTCACGCTCTCAGAACGTTTTGTTAGCAGCTTCGGCGATTTATTGGGAAACTAAATCGATTCTGGTCAAGTAATACTACAAATTTCATTACGTTCTCCAAAGTTCTCTAACGGTTTACACAATCTCCTATCAGGTGTTGTTGGGTTCCATTCAAACTCTAAAACGTTTCACTTTAGCAATTTCTGTTCAGCTCTGCTATATATTTGATCGATCACAAAAAAGTTGCCACGGTAGTCCAGATGCAGATAAGAAACCTAACAGACCGTATTAGAACGGGTTGTTTGTATCAGAAATTACCAGCACAAAACAAGTCGTAACAAGACTCAGAGAAAATTCATGTTGTGACGTGGAAGCACATTTTTAACCGATATCGCACGTTCTTTTCACGTTTTGTCAGTTTTTTTTTCGCGTCAGGTTTTGTAATGATCCCTCACGGTTCTCCCGGCAAACTCGTTATATCCGAACGTCTAGTAGCGTTCTTTGTCTAAGAAAGACAAATAATGCAGCAGGGACTAAATGCCATATTGCTGAAGGCAAAGGCAAAGAGAAGAAGGGCGAGAAGAAACATCCACATCAATTCGCGAAAGAAAGCAACATCTCGGTCACTATTCAAGAGTTCTGGCAAGAAAGTTTTGCACTGAAGATATCAACACATTGCAAAACTATCCCCAGAACACCTTTGACTAAATGCAGGAACGGGTAACATCAGTCACTGAGTGACGGACGAGAGGTACATCTTTGCTTTATAACATTAATGGAGGTTGTTCCTGACTTTTAGCCATCTGACCATAAGAGACAATTAACCATCATTTTCCTATGTATTTCTGTATAGTAAAGTAGTCATATCTGCAAAGTGATTGGAACGGTTTGCAATGTATCCTAGAGACATACACTGATAAAGTTTTTGCTGTTACTGTGGTGCTTGATAAATGGAGAGCCCCGACGCAGGAGTTTGAAATACATCGGGCCCTCATTGATCACGAGGTTGAACAGCATGGACCTTGGTCTCTTTTTGCTCGAAAAATGCCAATTTTGACCTCTAAGACTCATATTCCAAATGCAGCTTTTAGCCTTCCGAGACCGTGCACGTCCAACCACGCCCTAGTAGAGCACAACCAATCAGAGTAAGTCAGATTCATAAATCTGCACACTCCGGGACGTGCTTTGATAGATAGCAACAAAACGGCGCGAACATATTTTAGCTTGCCGGAAAAACAGCCAAGAAACGCAACAAAACCTGACAAACCTTGAAAAAACTGAGACACCAGTGGAAAGGGGTGTTTATTTTCTTTACAGGGATCTTATCTGAGTTTCCTTGCGGCTTATTACGTACAGGTAAGTTCTGATGCAGTCAAACCGTTCCCTTACGGTCTGTTAGGTTTTTCTAATCTGTACCAGGACTTCCGTGACAAATTTTTGACACTCAAAAAGTTTGGCACGGCAACCCCGGCAGTTGTGTTCTGACAAGTCCATATATCCTGTTTCTCAACGTCTCTACGCGTAAATCTAATTTTGTCCACGCTTTTCATCTTTGCATGTCAGTATGCACGTCAAAACATTAACAGACGTGATGAATGTGTAAGACTTTTATCGGAACATTGGAAACTCGAGAGGGCTGATCAGAACTTGATAGGCCGGGATGGAAGGTACTCGGACCCATGGTAGAACGCCGGTGGGCATAGGAGATCTTTGGGCACCCCACAAATCCGACGAACGTGGCTTCCATGGCTGCATAGTTGAAACGTAAGGTAATAGAGTACCAATGTGGTGTGAAGTAGTGAAAATCGTGCTTTTTTTACATCAGGTTCCAGTCTGTCACGGGAGTAACGTTTCTGACAATCGTAAACGAAGCAGGATTAACGTAATATAAGGTAGATAAGCAAACTTGTTAGACCGTTATTGCCGTGCCAGATTTTTAAAATAAATAAATAAATGCCATGACAGTCACGGTGCAGATGAGAAACATAACAGAGCGTAGTTTAATGGATGAATCGTTATAGAACTTAACCGCATGTAATCAAGATCTGATATGCTGCGTTAAGCTTTGTTATGCTTTGTTACAACGCATTTTGTAATAAACCTGCACAATGTAATAAGTATTGCAAAATCCGTCGTGATTACATGAAATGTAATGAAAAGTTATGCAGCGCGTTTTGTAATAAACTTTCAAAATGTAATAATCTTTATTCCCAGGGCCCCAGTTCTAAGATGTTGAATAGAAGGACAGACTTCTTTTAACTTTAATAGATTAAGGTTTTGTCATATGCTTAATAACTTCGATCACATTAAAACACATTGAACATTTATTTTCATTCATTATCATATATACTAACTATGATCGAATGAAGAGTATCTAATATCATCATTTAGAATTATTACAAAATACGTTATAATTATATGAATTGTTATAATGTTTTCACGACGCATGTTTTAATAAACTTGCAATTTGTGATAATCTTTTATCCCACTTCAAATTTCTTTTACTGAAAGACAGAGACTTTGGATCAATTAAAAATTTGTCATAAACTTATAAACTTCGATCACATTTACACATACTGATTTTTTTTCGTTCATTATCATATTAAGTAGTTGCATGTGTTATTGTATGATCGAAACAAGACAATCTACTATGAGTCATGATTTAGAATTATTACAAATTGCGTTGCAATTGCATAAATTGTTATAAATGTTTTCACTATGCATTTTGTAATAAACCTGCAATTTGTAATAATCTTTTATACCAGGACCCCAATTCTAAAATTTTTTGATAGAAAGACAAAAAACTGATTGATTAAGGATTTCTCTTAAGCTTAATAAGTTCAATCACATTTGCACAGATGGAATATTTTTTTCATTCATTATCATATTTAGTACTTATGATCAAAATAAGAAAATCTACTATCAGTCATGGTTAAGAGTTATTACAAAATGTGTTGCAATTACATAAGTTTTTATAAGTATCTTCACGACGCATTTTGTAATCAAATTGCAATTTGTAATAATCTTTTATCCCAGAACTCCAGTTCTAAAATTTCTTATAGAAAGACAGAGACTTTGATTAATTAAGGATTTGTCATCGGCTTAATAACTTCGATCACAATTACACACATTGAACATTTTTTTCATTCATAATCATATTAAGTAGTTGCATGTATGATCAAAACAAGAAAGTCTACAATCATTCCTGATTTAGAATTATTACAAAATGCGTTGCAATTGCATAAATTGTTATAAATATTTTCACGACGCTATAATAATGTTGCAATTGGTAATAATCTTTTATCCAAGGATCCCAGTACAAAAAATTTTGATAGAAAGACAAAAAAATGGTTGATTAAGGATTTGTCATGAATTTAATCATTTCGATTACATTTACACACATTGAACATTTATTTCATTCATTATCATATAAAGTAATTGCATCTATGATCAAAACAGGAAAGTCTACTATCAGTACCGATTTAGAATTATTACAAAATGGGTTGCAATTACATGAATTGCTATAATTCTTTTCACGACGCATTTTGCATTTTGTAATACTTATTACATTTTGCAAGTTTATTACAAAACGCGTTGCATATCTTTTTATTACATTTCATGTAATCACAACGCATTTTTAATATTTATTACATTGTGTAGGTTTTTTACAAAACGCGTTGCATAACTTTTTATTACATTTCATGTAATCACAATGCATTTTGTAATGCTTATTACATTTTGCAGGTTTATTATAAAATGCTTTGCAGATTTATTACAAAATGCGTTGTAACAATGCTTTACTTCCTTCTACTACGATTCCTACAATAGTACACGTTCTCTCAAAAACGATGAATCGGCGAAATCCAAATAAAAAATTTGATCGTCAAATATTCTGTCACAGGCTTTACGATTATCCTGATAGCACCAAGTTCTGTAAAGATCAACACGACACAACCTGACGACTCAACACGCTCACAGCGCTTCTCCTATATCATGGGCATCGAAGCTTATGCAGATGCAGCATCTTACGCCTGTGCAGTGCTGAAAGGCTGACCAGGCCCAAAACCTTTTGCCTTTTGTTAATTTTCCGAATGTCCAATGGCAGACGACTGCATGATTGAGTAGGTTGATAAAACAGATTTTATGGATCCAGATTACTTACTGTATGCTTGGTATCATGCATAACGAAGATTTATTTATCCCTTTTTGCTAAGCATGTATCATTTAGTGTCTCGTTGATTCATAGCCGTCCTTTGATCACATGACACTTCATCTACGTACCATAGGGCACACAGCTGACAAAGCCCCGTCCTCTTGAAAAAATTATTGAAGCTTCCATTTGTTATGTGATGACAATGTGCAAGAACATTCGACCAATGAAATCATGTTTTACAATTTATCACCTTGGTTAGAATCTGTAGCACGGCAAATTTCTATCAGAAAATTGATGATAGTCATCGCAGCATGATTTATTCCTCTCTAACTCCTGATCAATGTTTCAACAATGGTTATGTTTGAAAGGAGCTAGTTGCTTAGAATTGGGTAACGAATTTATCATAAGGAAGTATGGAATGAATTGAATGGAAACATGGATTGGTACATTAACCGCCACAAGAGAAACAATGTTGAAACCGCCGTTAAACACTACGCAATCAATGAGACACAAAACGATCCCGAAAAAAGATTTTGAAAATATTATGGGCAATCGAAAAATGCTGGAAACTAGCATTTTCTACTTTTCACGTAATGTTTTCTAGCTTATCAGAGAACCCTGTAGCTCAGTCCGTGGCACAAAGAACAGGGATCACTAGCTCGATACTGTCCACAGCGATTTTTTTACCGAAGACTCGTGATAATCATTGTGTCGGGATTTAATCCTCTCTGACTGCTGACTTTGAATTAATGTTGTGTGGTTTACTCGTAAAAAAAACGTCAGGAAAGCATTGATGGGTACAGTGGTCGCCAAGATATATCTGAAATAATTTTGTTCTAAATCAATTGACCTATCAGAGAACCACAGTTCATGTCGAATTAGTGGTCTGCAGTTACTTTAAAGTTTTGACAAGTAAAGAGTCGGTGCTTGGGAAAAAGAAACTGTTTGCCACAAAGTCCCGAGTTTTAACCACAGTGTTGGAAAAGCCTTTAGGTATCAAGAATTTTATCATTTTAGACAAATGATTTTAAGCCCTTCCAAGCACAACTTGAACTTTTGAGCCATATTCATTTTGTTATTTTTAAGTGCTAGTTATTCGTACTTGCCCAATTGTTGTCGATTGGCAAAAGACTGATCACACTACAGATGTCTTTTTGACCATTGATGTTTCAGATCGGGAAACACGTTGCAGTCTGTTGATAGAACTCTGAAGTTTTTTCTCGATATATACAAATGTGACAATCTCACTCAGCACTGGGAGCGATATGGACAGATACAGACGAAGTCAACGGTTTCAGGTAGATACCCAGTTGAGACAAACTATCTTTCCGGCAATATTTTGCCTCTTACCTCTAGTGCATGTTAAAAAACTAGTTAGTGGCTTGTAAAGGAAGTTGCTTCAGTACTCGTGTAAGAAAGCCCGGAAACTCATTCATAGGTGGACTGGCTGCAGTGATATGACCTAAGCTGTCAAAACGGCGTCAACCTCCAACGTAAACATTCAATAATCTAATGGCACCTTCAGCTACCCACTGGTACTAGAAAAAGTAATAAAAAACGGTGAAGAGGGAGAGAGAGAGAGAGAGAGAGAAAGAGAGAGAGGCCATTACAGTCCTATATAACCCACCTAAGTCAATCGGGGGGGAGAATACAAAGTTATGCTCAGGACAAGGAACTATTCTATACCACTTTCTCATTCAAGAGTAAGTAACTCCAGTCGATCTGGTCTGATTAGACCCATTATCAAATTCATCCGTGATCTTATAGTAACTGTTATAAAGTTATCTATTGCAAATTTACTCTGATTCAACAATACAATGAATTCCACTTATAATGATACTCAAGGGACAGAAGGAATCGTATCGTTTTACAGTAATACCTTTTAACCCTTTACCACACGAGAAAATTGGTCCAAATTAAAAGCATTTTGAGACGACAAAATAAAGGTGACTGAAAAATAGAAATTTGTTCTGGGAAAGGTAGAAAACACTGTGGGAAAAGGAGAAAATGCTGGTTACCAGCATTTTCTCCTTTTCCCACAGTGTTTTTAAAAGGCTTCTTTATTAGGGGCGTCAAAAGTAGGGATTGTGTGGTAACGGGTTAACTGATGTATATGCATGTAAAAAGAGACCCTGTAGGGACCAAGGCATTAACGTTATTATAAACAATATATCGTATTAAGCAATAAAGTAATAAGCAAAGTTTACTGTAATTGTTGCAGAGATGCTCAAGAAATTAATTAATATTTTATCAGATCAATATTAAGTTGACTTTTTTCAACGTATACTGATGATCAACCTATTCCCACAACCACTTGCAAAAAGACTCAACACCATAATGATACATGTCAAATATGAAAGCTCTATCACTCACGGTTTGGGACAAGACGGTTTTTAAAGATTTCCTTCTTCATCTCTATGTAAAATCCGAGACCAACAACATAGGGCTAATCTTCATAATTTTAAGTATTTCAGTAGACGGTCATTTGATGACGCTACATTCAAAATATGAAAGCTCTAGCCCTCACGGTTTGGGACAAGAAGATTTTGAAAGATTTCCTTCTTTATATTCTAAGTGAAATCCGAGACCCCACAACAAGGGGTCAATTTTTAACACCAGGACAGTACGTTGAAGTATTTTGGTAGAGGGTCACTAGATGATGCTACATGCCATATATAAAAGCTCTAGCCCTTATGGTTTGGGACGAGAAGATTTTCAAAGATTTCCTTCCTCAATTCTATGTGAAATCCATGACCCCACAACATAGGGTCAATTTTTAACACCAGGGCTATAATTTGAAATACTTTGGTAGAGGGTCACTAGATGATGCAACATTCCATATATGAAAACTCTAGTCCTTAAGGTACGGGACGAGAAGACTTTTAAAGATTTCTTTCTTTATCTGTATGTAAAATTCGTGACGCCACAACAAAGGGCCAATTTCCACACAAGAGCCATCATTTGAAGTATTTTGGTAGAGGTCCACTATATAATGCTACATGCCAAATATGAAAGCTGTAGCCCGTAGGATTTAGGACAGACGGACGGACGCTGGACGCCGGAATGCTCAGGTGAGCTAAAAAGCTGGCAATGGTCCTCACAAACATTTGGGTGAGCGATCCAGGGCTATCTTGGCCCGATTGTTATTTTCATAGCGTCAACACTAATTTTCAACTTGGGGCTTGTAGGATTTAGATAAAACTTACATTGGTGAGATGGGAGTTAATCATGTTTGTATGTGTGGTTACAAACAAAACTATGGACCAGTGTTTGAAGGCGATCTCCACTTCTGTTACTAGAGGCCAGGCATAATTATGCTGAACTTGTATTTCGGAACAGTGTCATTACGTATTTTTTACGCATAATTTTATGAATACTTCATGATAAAATTGACTTCGCCTTGTTCTCTAATTTTCTGTCTTGCTTGTTTTAATAAGACCCTTTCTTCCTCGTGAATCGTTTTCCTTTTCGGTTTCCTGTCTTACATGTGTAATACAGATATGCAGGAAAGAGACTTTAAAAAGTTTTCTAGTAATTTTATCTTTGACTATAGACATGACAATGACCTTTACAAAGACCTCTCCAAAGTTAAAAGCTCATGATGGAAGTGCATTGTATGAATGTCAAATCTCTTTGTCCTGTAATCAAATACCTCGAATTACCATTCCGGATGAGTTAGGTTGCTCTTGGGTTTTGGTTGGTAGCGGAGGGATAGCTGAAAAAGTCACGGCTCGTGATAAACTTTCAATGAAAATTTGAGACCGATTCCTATAGATTTGTATTTAGTATTAGACAATCCGTATTTGTTATCTTAACTTTGTCAGCCTTACCTGGCTCAAAACATTTTTCCTTTTGATAAGTTTTTCGCATGTTAAAGGATTGTTGTGCCTCAGGATTCGACTGGTTGAAAGAAAAATGATTTTATGTGTCCACAAACAGTGATGACTTTCCTTGTCTAGAGGATCTAAATAAAAAAGTAAAAAGTCACATAAAAGGTAGAGACAGCATTATCGAGTATTTACTGTAGCATTGTAAGTTTCATTTGACTAATTGAGTAGATTAGGGCTTAAACCAGATCGGGGTCCTTTGTGTCTAAGCGGTAGAGTATAGGAACTGTTACCTGTAGGCTCAGGTCTCGAGTCTCACAGGATCCATTGGGATGTTTCGTGGGTGTGTCCATTGGCAAGACACTTCAAAACCCATGCCTAGTACTGCTGAAATCCATGAATACATTAATACTTGAACTGTCGCCGTGACATGACTGGAATGATGTTAAAAACGGCGTTAAACACCATTCAAATTAAACCAGGGCGTGGCTTAGATTTATTATTCTATTTCAGGGCCGACCGGTCTCGCGTTTGAGGAGTGTATGCGTATGCCGTCTGGTCCAGGATTGTCTAACAAGTCTCACTCTGGGAAAGCCTGTTTCGAAACTGTAATGGAAAGATGTCCAAAGGCAAAACACAGAGTGTTAAAAGCTCTCAGGCTAGAAACAGCGCATGCTCAATTTCTACTGGAACAACATGAACGGCTAAAACTGGTACAGATTTTCCGTGATCCAAGAGCGGTCATTTATAGCAGACAAAAAACTAAATGGTACTACCATAAAGAGGACACGACTGAATCCGACGTTCAAATTTTATGTCAGAGAATGTCTAAAGATATTAAAGATTTCGAAAAACTGAGAACATTGTACCCAGACCGAGTAAAAATACTGCAATATGAAGATTTCAATGACCCTCATAGATTAGCTATACACTTGTACACATTTCTTAACATGGAGATGACAAAGTCGGCGGAACACTTGCTGCAAACATTGGCTCGAAACGATATAGCTAGCGTAGGCGGTTTTCACCCAGACTCTTACAGATCTATCTTGGACTGGAAAATAATCCAGTTCACAACAAAATACTGTCGCAGTGTGTTGGAACGTCTTGGGCTGAGAATTTTTAAAAACGAAGGTGAATTACGAAACAGCAGTTTGAATGTCGTATTGGGTAGCCTTCCGTTTAAGATTGACTGAATGGAGCAATTATGCACATACAAAAAGTTCCTGCTCTCTTGTTACAAATTTATCGCCCCCAATCCCCGTAGGAATCATTCCATTGAAATAACAATATCTAACAGATCGCCATCGATCTTTTATTTCCTGTCAATATCTTAGGTTAAGGGCGAAAAAAGCCATTCTCTACAACCCCTGAACCAAATTGAATGAATCATCATATATGTACCGATGTAGTTTTTTCCGGATTTCCAATTTTAGGCTTTATATTGGAAAAAGGGGCTTTCTGGTAAAATTAAAATGTTTACTATTTACTCCTCCAGTTTTCGCCAAAATTTCACGAAACGTCACGTTTATAATGTCTATTAAAAGTTTCATTATGTGACCTTGTTTATTTAAATCTAGGCAAAACCATGTTATGCTTGAAGGGTACTTAACGTCGCAAACCATTTCGATTCTGATCAACTCTTGATCAAAGAAGTTGTTAATACTTCGTATACAAAGCGGATGTCACTCTATTCCCTTTCATAAACCTAGTTGATCCTAGCTATCCAGTTACTAATCCCCCCGGCCAGTTGGTAAATAGAACGAAAGTCCAAATTTCAATAGCCTTAAGCATCAAACACTAAAGACCATTTCTAACGACAAAGGACAATTTATCGTTAAGCTTTACAGTCGCAGTCGCTTCATATACAGGATATTACCCGATCCACTCACAATCCAATTTTTGATACAATACTGGCATTTGATTTGAATCTTCGACAGAGAGAAAGCACTTGCGTTAAAATATACTAGGACAAAATATTTTCACGCTAAATAGAGCAATATCTCTATTGTTGCCATGTTTTTTTTCTTTTGTGCCCAGAACTGACATTCATTGTGCCTATAATTAGATGTGGTTTTAGAACTTCCTCCTCTCCACCTTTGGAAATCTCGTTTTCCCTAAATAGTTGTAAAGTTGTACTTAGGGGGCGTTTCCAGCCGTCTTTGTGATTTTACAGATAGCTGTTCATTTAAAGTTTTGTCAAAATTTACTGATCATGCTACATTTGTTAATTATTAGAAATTTTACCTACTGCAGTTTTATGAAGTCAAAAAACATCGGATTCATCTAAATGATGAATTTTCTAGATATGGATATCAAGAAATGAATTGCACTATCACCATGTTTTTATGTCGAATGCGAATAATATAAAGTTTAACGTTATACCATTTTCAGGAAACTTTTCACAATCTCGATAAGATTTCCAGGAAATTTTGATTTATCGCGGTAGTTTTCTAAAATCATGATGATACCTTTCTCTTATCTCGTGGCTGAAATGTGCCACCATAATAAACACATTGAAATGGAGGGAGTTGTAAAATCGACAATGGTAAGTCGCCTGAGCCAGCTGATTCTCTGTTTGCCCTCCGAAATTTATAAGTGAAAAACAGTGGACTCATGACGTAAACAAGTCGTCCGCTAATCAGAGAAAAAAATCAGACTTACAAATATTAAATGTTTTTGATAAGAATTGAGACTGATGTATCATTTGAAATGTTACAAATTAACATCTGAAACAAGTATCTTCTTCTATGGAAAAGCAAAATCGGCCAGTGTTGTTTTAGAAATGGGATTTGGAGAGGGTGGTTCAGCATTTGAAGCGAATGCTTGAACATTCCTTCGTTCGTCTTTTCCGTTTGAAAGGGAGAAAATGAAATAATGAGACTGTGCGTTTTGTTGATATTGTTGTTGTTGCTTCTGATGCCTGAGGCTTTATGAAGTTTTGGTCTTTTCTTTATATTTACCGAATTTGGTAAGTAGATGGAACAGACATGGTTCATATTCAAAGAGATTAATTTGTAGCCGCTTTGTATGAACTTGTTTTCCCTTAATCGAGAATTGGACATGTTAGAATCAAAATGTTCTTCTTTTTATCGTAGTTTACCGTTCAAAACGGTTGTGAGTTATGTGACACAAAGAAAAAATAAACCATAATGGCTTTGGCGAGAAAAGAAATTAGTTCTCAAATTTCACTTTTTTTTAACCATTTACATTCTCCTAGACAGGTCAGACGTTGTTAATGAGAATTGATTTTGTTCAAAAGTTTAATCGTGTCAAATCTCATTGATTGCTTTTAAGTCCTTACTGTGAAGACTTTTAACGTTCAAAATGCACTGTAAACATTTAAAGGTACATTGTAAATATTATATCTATTAAAATGCTAATAACGATACTAAAAAGAGAAAAATGTGTATATTGCTCAGTTAAAAGATGGGCTGTATTAGAAATAGGAACCTAGAAACAGTAGATACACTATCATCAGCCCTGAAAAGCGCTGATATACTTTTGGAACGTATGTTCCATTTTGTTTCATGTTTCTATTACAGTATTGAAACTAAAACAGTAGTTTCAATTTTTGTTTAATTATTAACTAAGATAATTAATTAAAACTATTGCGAGGATATCTATAGTAATTTTCATTTGGTTGACAGGACTTGCCAGATTCATAATTTGAGTTAACAATAACGCCCGTATGGTGTTACGATGATAAATGTTTACTTTCTTCATTTATGTATTTATACATATACATTCTTTTGTTTGGGGAGGGGGGCAGCTGTCAAAACACATTGTTTGAAGCAGGTGGAAATAAAAATCGACCACGTAATCTGTCCTCATGTACCAATGCCCAACAGAGTAGCTCGGTAGGTAGTGTATCTGACTTGTTACCAGGTGGTTGCAGGTTCGATATCCGGTTGTGGTAAATTTTCTTGACAGCGGTTTTTCTCCATTCATCTCTGATGCATATGAGAATGTAGTCAGTGCGTTGGAAAGAATGTTCTGTCCGTATTAGTGTGAACTACCCAGGAAGCACAGTGATGCGGAGGTGTACTGGCCACGGTGATATGACCTAAACTGTTAAAAGGGAGTTTAACTCCAATTTAGTTTTAAAATATAATAATAATAACAAAGCCAAGGCTTTAATGAATGCATAAATTTATCCCCATTTCAAACAATGCATTGAACCTTGCTCTGTAAGAAGGATGCTTATTGCGTTTGCAAAGAGTTTCGAGTGAGGTCAGGCTAACCTTGGCCGAAACTTCAGTAGGTTATTATTAAACACTTCCTCAGGGCAATTCAAACCATGGATTGCTTGTCAAAGGGTTAAATGTTCAATGTTTTACAGAGTGTTTATTAGTAATATTTCTTTTAATTGAAAACTGGTTGTGATATAGTGATTTTATGCGAGTGTAGATTAAGGATTAAACTATGGTTTTGCTATAAGTCGTATATTCTAAACCCATTACCAAATGACAATATTTTAGACTGGTCCAAATTGAAAGCATTTGCAGACGACAAAATAAAAGTTACTGAAAATTTGAAATTTGTTTTGGGAAGGGTAGAAAACACTGTGGGAAAAGGAGAAAATGCTGGTTACCAGCATTTTCTCCTTTTCTCACAGTGTTTTCAAAAGGCTTCTTTCTCAGGGGCGTCAAAAGTAGGGATTGTGTGGTAATGGGTTAATGTAAAGTAAAGGACAATCAATTACAGTACCTCCGTGTTGGAGTAGATCGGAGATTGGGCTGTATATGAACTTACTGAAGCCTGGTCCTGATGTATACCAAACACGGAGGATACCTCTGTTTTTGTCTTATAGTGACACATAAGTAAAATTAGTCTATCTGTCTTCAGTATACGATATTTGAGTCATACTGTTTTTTGTGGTGGTGTGGGGCGGTATCAGTCTGCATCCTGGGTCCGTATTCACCAACCATTCTTGAGAACATTCTTAGTCTTATTCTTCAGAACTTTGTCATTATGAAATTAACAGAACTTCTGATTGGCTAAACCAAATGGTTTAGCCAATCAGAAGTTCTGTTACTTTCACAGTCGGGAAATCTTGAAGAATAAGACCAAGAACGTTCTTAAGAATGGTTGGTGAATACGGACCCTGGTCTTGATGTACACCATACACGAATGTTATTTATGTTTTTGTCCTGTACTGACATATAAGCCAAATCGCTCTGTAAATATTGTATTGTACCTTGGTGGTGGTATAGATTAGCGATCAGACCGTAGTTTGGTAGCCTGATCTCGATGTATACTAAACGCGTAGATATTCATGTTTAGCTTTATTGTGATGAAAGAATAATATTATCATTCCTTTTACAATTTTTCCTGACATGGACTTCCAGCTCTTTTAATGCAAGGGAAGTATTGTATCACTTTTTGAGAAAATTAAGAAAAATCTAGTTTGGACTTTACAAATTTTTCAGGTTCAAAACGCGAGAGAAATTTCTCAATACTTCGATAAGGAATAAAACATTTAGACCCGTCCGGGATAAAATCATTGACAAGAAAAAGAATAGGCTAGACAATAATGTGAAAATAGGGAAAGCCTAAACACGGGCGAAAAAGCAAAGCAAAATTACCCTTTTTAGATTCTACACTTTTACAGCAATTTTTAAAATTCAAATACTGCATCACAAAAATATACATGTTATAATGACCTGGAACTAGTAGATCTAACACTAAAATGCTACAAATTATGATACTGCCATAAAATTTCCATGTTGCAAACTGAAAACAACTTCCATTTTGCAAAATGAAATCAATTTGCATGGGATTTATATTTACATTATTTAAAAACAATTATTTTGTGTTGATTAGTATGATAATACTTCAAACACCTGCTGCTTTACAATTCATTTACTACTAAAAAAAAAAAAACTCCAAAATAATTAAATGTTAGACTGGTCAAAACCAAAGCATTAACAGCTAACCCTTTATCACACCACAAAATTTCAGACTTGTCTGAATTGAAAGCATTTGCAGATGACAGTTTCAGTGTGGCTCATTAAAAAAAAATAACCAGCATTTTCTCCTTTTCCCACAATGGTATCAAAAGCTTTCTCTTTCAGAGGCGTTAAAAGTCAATATAGTGTGGTAAAGGGATATTATGTGGCTCCATTAACTTGCAGTAGAAAACATCGTTAAACAAGGAAAAGCACTGTTTAACCCTTTCTCACACAACAAAATTTGGACTAAACCAAATTGAGAAACTCTGCAGAACAGAAATTAAATGCACCACTCATGATAATTTTCTGTTTTTGATACACGAGTAGCAGTGATAAGTTAAACTGTATTTGGGTTATGACGAAACCTTTTGTTTTAGAGTCACATGATGGCAATATTGTAAATTTGTCATTTTGACCATCCATGTCTATGTGCCTTTTAAAGTAATTTACCGTGTACTTTTGAACCAGGACACAATATTTTCAGATACCTTCAGGGTTGTGCCAACATGGAACTTTGAGTCAAAGAGGCAAGGGGAAGGTTGAAAAAGTAATAGGACATGTTTAAGATTAAAATTCATTAGCCTACTTTCTTTTTCTTTCATAGATTTCATTTTTTTATAATTCGTTTCCAGTTAATACAGTTTAAGTCATTACTGGACATACTGTACAGGTAAAATTCAGAGCTACCACTCACAATGGGCTACGATGCATCACAAAAGAAGGTACATATAATATATTTCTCAAAAGCAACTGCTCCTTTTCCTAACATGTGCTAAAAATCTAGTTTGTGATGCATCGTAGCCCATTGTGCGTGGTAGCTCTGTATTTTAACTGTGCAGTATGTTCAGTAATGACTTAAACTGTATTAACTGGAAACGAATTGGTCTGCATAGTTCTATGTATTACTTAACAAAAAAAAAAAAAAAAAATGAAACATTGTGGGAAAAGGAGAAAATGCTGGTTTTTTTTTTATGAGCCACACTGAAAAATGGAAGTTGTTTTTAGTTTGCAACATGGAAATTTAGCACATGTGAGAAATAATCTGCAATGACAATTACATTACATGTACTTACTTTTGCAGCAGTTTTACAATATTCTACGGTTGAAGTATATTAACCCTTTAAAATCCCTAAGGAAGATGGCTCTTGAAAACATTGTGGAAAAAGAGAAATTGCCGGTAATCAGCATTTTCTCCTTTTCTTACAACGTTCTCTGCCCTTCCCAAAACAAGTTTCAGTTGTTGAGTGTAATTTATTTTGATTTTTGCAATTGGTTTCAATTTGAACAAGACTATAATTTTTCATAAGGTAAAGAGTTAAGATGTAATTGTGAAAAGAGTGACTTGCAACACAGCTAACAAAAGTGTTTGTGAGAAAAGGGACTACAGTGTGTTTTTTTTATGTAAAAAAGCAAATTCTCCTTTTATCATACAGTTTTGATTGGGGTTTTAAAAGAAGGTCCAATTCGACTAATGGTATAGTTAGTGGCTAATTAGTCTATAATCACTTTCACTTTACAAACTCTCTGGTAGTTGACTGTTTCCTTATCTAGCCTCCAGAATGTTCAAACCTGTAATTTTATGCAAGCACCTGAAAGAAACAAAAATAATGAAATATTAGAGAAGCAGTATGTAATTGTGCGAAGTTCATGAGCTTTTCCTTATGTTTACCTGCTTACAGAAAAATTTCAAAAATGAAGTTTTTTCTGATATACATACATGTATATCTCATTAGATATTTCACATAATGAGAAATATTCTACATGTATTTTCAGAGATAAAGATTTCTTGACTTTTTTTTTCTTTTTACTTTGGCCAAAGAAAATCCCAGTTAGATTGGATTTTATGAATAAGAATATCTGAGGCACATTTTTTCCAGGCATAGTTTGTAATAAATGTATCGTTCGGGCAATAGAAACACTGTCCCAAGTGACAAAATTTGTTCATATCCAAGTTGAAAGCATCTTTAGATGACAAATTCAAAAATGATACCAATGAGCCAAAGTTCCTTAGTTTAAAAAAAATGTTGTGGTAATGGAGAAATTAATAGTAAAAAGCGATTCTCCCTTACCTACAATGTCTTCAAAGACTTTCTTCCCCAGTTTCAATAAAACCAGGGATTGTTTGATGAAGGATTAATGCTTCTCTGTGATCCTTTTTACCAAACAACAAGTCATATCATGATAATGAATCCATAAAACCAATTTTGTCTAACAACTGAATTAATCAGATGGCAGAATGGTCCGTTGATATGCTGAAAATAAACTAAAAGCAGAAAGCTTCAACCCAGGTCAGCCTGTACGGACTGCACAGACTGTGTAGGCTTACCTTGGTCGATACTTTTAGCAGATGCATTAACTCTTTATCACACAATCCCGACTTTTAATGACTCCGAGAAGAAAGCCTTTGAAAAAATTGTAGAAAAAGGAGAAACTGCTGGTAGCCAGCATTTTCTCCTTTCCCACAATGTTTTCTACACTTCCTGAATCAATTTTCAATTTTTGATTCACATATATTTTGTTGTCTGCAAATGCTTTCAATTTGGACTAATCCAAAATTTTGCCGTTTGATAAATGGTTAAGCCCTCTTTTCAGACAGTACGGTTAAAATACTCTAGTTAATTATAAGAAATACATGTATTGCCAAAACGTAGCAACTCAATGCATACTAGTATAAATCTAACTTTTCTACTGCAATTTGGAATTACTTGTGAAATACTGATAGTGCTAAACAAATAAAATGGATATTCTACATCTCAACTAAAGCTGCATATACTGCGATTTCAAAGCTGTTTTTCCATAACATTTTTTCGGCAAAGAAGCATATTGTGGATTCAAGATAAAACTGGTTATTTTTAACTTTCTGCATTAGCAATGCAATCTGAGTGTTGCCCTTCAAAGGCTGAATAAGGCGACAGTCATTTTGCAGTCGTGAAATGCGTGCTATGTGTACCTTCAAGAGATAGAAAATGATGTTACTGTAACTATTTGAATGTGATCCCACATAATCCACATGTAAAACTGATCATGTGACATCCCCAAACAGGCCTTTGCAAATCATTTCTATGGTAAATTCTTCACTACAATAATTTATGACAAGATTTGAGATTTTTCAAAACTGAATCAATTCGCTGACAATGAATTTCTTTCTATCCTTTCAATGACAAAAACAATTGTTTGAGGCACATTAGTCACCTGCAAATGCTTTCACAGTGAACCAATCCGGTTCTAGAAAAGGAGTAAACATGCACTCATTTTTCAGCCATTTCTTTTTTTAAAAAACCCATTTCATATTTATTTATGAAACTATAGTTGTATTTTCATACTAAATGATGTATCAAACGGTTTGAAGGTTGCACAGATCGTGAGAGAGAAAATGCATTTTATTTTCTTGCGGTCTTCAAAGAAACGACTGCTGTCATCTCTGGTTTCGAATCAAAGAGAAATCCCTCATCCCTAACAACAATATATTGGTGTCTTATCTTTGTTTACATGACTTAGATCTACTTTTGAACCATTCTTACCTCTGTCAACTTTCAACAGCATTTTTGTCTCTTTGGCTGCAAGAATGTATCTTTGTGGAAACTCGATTCCATAAATTCTGTCATATTTCTCTTTCATGTGCGTTAGATGTCACCATTATATGTCTGAAATAACATTGAAAATGGCATAAAACACCTTTAAAAAAATGTCATACTAGATCTTTATTCAATGATGTTGAAAATGGCATAAACACTGTTAAAAAAGTCATACCAGATCTAGATATATATTCAGTCATGAGATTAAAAAGATCATTTTATCAACCTGGGCTAGTTATAAAATTATTTTGAGTTCAACAAAATTCAAGCCATGGCTTTTTTTTTCCTCCTGCCTCTGCTTCCCTGTTGAAAACATTGTGACAAAGGAGAAAATAGTAGGCCTATCTGTACTTGTCACTATCTTTTTGTTTGTAGACATTCAGATTGGTGCAAATGTCAACTCTTAACCCCTTCCCCACACAACCCTGACTTTAAATAACCCTATGAGAGAAAGCGTATGAAAACATTGTGGGTAAATGAAGCCATGTGTCTTGATCATATATCTGGATCAAAATTTCGTAAACATTTTTTTTTAAATGGGTCACACAAGGAACATCTCTGCGAAATTATTTCAAAATATAACCAGCGGTTTCAGAGAATAAGAATTTTTAAGCATTTCTTCATTTCTGTACAGTGTGAGTAGCCCCCATTCACAAGAGCCATGTTTCTTGACAGATCAAAATTTCGACAATAAATTTTGAAAAGAGTCACCAAAAGAACATCTCTGAAATCATTTGAAAATCTGACCAGCCGTCATTGAGAAGAAGAATTTTTAAGAATTTCCACTTTCTGTATAGTGCAAAGTAGCCCCCATTCATCAGAGCCATATTTCTTGACGTATTAAAATATCGCGAGCTATTTCTGAACAGGTTCACACAAGGAATATCTAAATTATTTCAAAATCTGACCAGCGGTTTCAGAGGGAATAATTCTTTTAAAAAAATCTGAGAAAATTTTGCTCAGTTGCGGCCTTCCATGTAAAGAGATTCATGGTTTCCAGTTTTTGAATAGAAGATTTCCAGACGGAGGTTACAGCTTATATGCAAATTATACCGTATTAGCCCGTAACCCATTGGTAAACATCGACATTGTGGTGAAAGCTTTTCGACCGATCTCGACGGTTTCCGTCTTTTAATATGACAGTTATCCGCCGTAGACTTACGAACTCATCGTAAATATCATGTAGCATCGACGTTTACATTAAGGCTATTCGGCCATTTTCGGTAGCTTCCGTCTTGTGATATAAAAAGGCTATAGGCCATAAGAACCCGAGCGTTTGTCAAACCAATGACCATATTTGTTCGAAGTAATCTGAAAATACTTTCTCTTTTAAATATTGTCCTTAACCTAGCCTCATCAATGTTATTTAGTAAAGTCAGAATTCAGAGAAATCAAAAGTATCTAAGATAGTCCTGACCTTGTTTGCTCGGTTATTTGACCCCGATTTAAACATTTCAAGAGAGTTTTGATAAATTCTTTTCAACATGATAATTCAGTATCAGCGTGTTGTAATTTTAACCAATACTTACTGATGATTATATTTATATGTATATGTAACAAAAAGTAGCCTAGTTCTCAACATCTAGCTGTATAAGTAGAACTCGATCTAGGCTCAATGACCGACATTTGAAGAAATTCCCCCACTTCAGGTAAGAAATCTTCATAATTCCGTTAATACGTGACCGATTGGAATTTGGTTTGAAGCAGAGAAGGTGGAAGGACTCCAGGGATTTGCTTGATGTGTTAGATCTTCTAAACAACACCTGATAAAAAAGTTATTGACGAACAAAAAAAAAGTTTTTACCCTGGATAACGTTCACGTGAAAAATAAATAAAACACACAAACAGGCCAGATTTCTTCTTTTAGTGCTTATTGTGTTCTCGTATGCATAAAATGTGGAGAGTATGAATAAAAAGTGTTGTCACTATCAATACTTTTTTATTTGAATACGATTTCTAGGTAAAACAACGTTATTTTCTAAAATGATATAGTTCACGTCAGGAAATTTTTATGATAACGTTCACGTCATGGGTAGAATATAGAATATATTTATTTCATGCTTTCCACATTTTTCGCGCTTGATGTAATTTATTATAATGCGTTGGGCAATGCTGGAGGGGTATGCCACGGGGAATAACGGAAAAGAACTGTACTGGATTTTGATAAAGCTCCTTTCAGAAAGGGTTAAAAGCATTAAATAAATAGAATATTTTTTTCAAATCGAAATTTATTTCATCTCGTGAACACCATCGGTAATATTTTCACGAGTGGCTGCGCCACTCGTGAAAATATTACCGATGATGTCCACTCGATGAAATAAATTTTGATCTTTCACCGAAAAAAACAAATATCCTCTATGTACTTTATCATCTTAGTTGCGTCATGTTGTCTTGAATATCATGTTAAAGCATAATTAAAATTACGAAATTTTATTGATTTTAGCCATATTTAAAAGTGTTACGTGTTGTGTCTAGTTGTTTAAAGCATGTACAAAATGTATTCTTATTTAGTACTGATTACGCGCTGGGATCCTACTAAAATACGCCATTGAGAATTTATACGCCATGGATACGCCATGGGAGTTTTTTGCACGCCACAGCTGTTCCATAGCAGTAAAATAATATATTAACTAGTAGAATATATTGATATATGCATTTTACATTACATACTAATGTTTCATCGATATATATATTTTTCAAGACATTTACCTTTGAAATTTTGATAAATAACAAAGGGAGACAATTCTTATGACATAAGTATGAGATATGAAACTTTGCTCGCCCGAGCGATAATATAACGATTGAAAAGGACAAAAAATTATTGTCATTGTGTAAATATGCTACATTTCTACTGTGGTTTAATCTCAATGCATAATATACCATAATTACCATGAAATTTGTCTTTCTTTACACACGAAGATCGGGAGACTGCGTAGTTTTGGCTCGCCATGGGAGAATTTCCTCGCCAGAGCGTTCCAGCGTATTTTTGGATTACGTATTACTATTTGTTTTTCGTATTTAATATATATGTACTGACAGCACATGATACTTAAGATTTTTCTAGAGTTAATTGACGAAAGTATTTGACTATATTCTCTTTTAAAGAAAAGACATTGACTCTCATTCGTAATTCGAAAATTCACTTCCTGGCTTTTCCTGGGAATCCCGTGACGTCAACGAATGGCCTCCTCGATGAATAGAAATTTTCAGAAAAATTGTAAAACATAACGGATATCTCCGGTTAAAAGGTGTCTACTGAGGAATCGCCGAATATTGCAGGTACATTGTTGTGTTGTCTCTCGATAGGCTAAAGGAAATTATGATCAATGTTTGTTTCGTGGGTGATTTTGGGTGGGAAAGGCTGTCTTGTGCTCACGCTGGCAATTGAGACGTTGCATTCCTTGTGTTTATTTTATATAGGGGAGTTTTTTTTTTGATATTTTATCATTTACTTTGGTTATAGAATGTCAAATTCCTGTGATTCAACATATCTGATTATAACCTACACTTTCTGAAACAAAAGCTGAAATCATCTGACATTGAGAAAGCCTGTGAAAACATAGTGGGAAAACGCCTTTTAAAAAAAAAATGTGCAAAAGTGAGAAATACTGGTAACCAGTATTTTCTCTTTTTTCTGCGATGTTTTCCTATATTCTCAAAACAAATTTTGATAGAAATGCGTTTGATTTCTTGTATAAAGAACAAGACGAAATATTAGCTCAACTCCCCTCCTAATAATATTGAAAATCATAATAACTAAAATATGAGTTTTCAGTGAAATGCAAATGCAACAAACACGCAAAAAATCTCAGTATTTCGAAGTTAGCCCCCACCCCCAATCTTGAACTGCTTCCTACATGCCTATGTGCAAGAGAACCGTAATAATAACCTCTAAACATAGTTCTATAGAGGAAGACAATAGTTTATTCAAAAGAATTCACAACAGGTAGAAACAAAGTGTTCACCGCTTAGCCATTTAATAATGTTTTCAAACTCAACGTTACGACAAGGACGTAGCTTTTGCAGCCTAACCAAATGTTACTCGAGAATTTAGAGCTTTTGGAATGATGGCAAATACTACAGCAAAAGAAGAAGATCCTGATAACCAGCATTTTCTCCGTTTTCCACAATATTTTCATAAGGATCGTCACTAAGGGAATTTGGAAAAGTGATTTTAGGGGTTTGATAGTTCAATCATTTCTATTTTTCGATGGTTTAACAAAAGAGAGCAGATTCTGTCTAAAAGTAAGCCGAGCATTCTCCAATCTGCTCTCTTGTGTCTAGCCCAGATGACCGAAGTGTCTTTATTTCAATATATAATGGTTAATAAATGCATATTAATTTGTATCTGGTTATCTAAATAAATTCTGCATGTTATATGATTGTGCAAGTTATACAGCGTATTTGATTTACTCCCCCTCTCTCTCTCTCTCCTTTCAAATCACACCAGTATTCATGCTCGTTGAACTATTTTAATATGGAAAGCTACTTATGATGTGAACGGTATCAAAAAAATCCTGACGTGAACTATATCATTTGTGAAAAAAACAACAACGTTGTTTACCTCGAAAATCATATTCTACTTAAGAATATTAACAGTGACAAGACTTTTCATTCATGCTTTCCGCATTTTATGCGTACGGGAACACAATAAATGCACTAAAACAAGAAAAGTGGCCTGTTTGTGTGTTTTATCTATTTTTGACGTGAACTTAATATCCAGGGTAAAAAATTGTTTACTCGTCAACAACTTTTTTATCAGGTGTTGTTTAAAATATCTAACACATCAAGCAAATCCCTGGAGTTCTTCTGCCTTCTCTGCTTCAAACCAAATTTCAATCGGTCACGTATTAACGGAATTATTGAAGATTTTCTTAACTGAAGTGGGGGAATTTCTTCAAATGTTGTTGTTGTTGTGTCACGTGATTCCCCGCCGTCTGTAAGGGGCTTGCAATAATGTATTGATTTAAAGACAATTGATCCGATATCGATAAAGACTACCAACATAGTTTACATTGTCTACTACTTCAAGAACCTGTCCTTTGTGATGTGCCTCGACCGGGCAGCTCCGTAATTAGCATATCTTACTCGTGACATGGAGATTACAGGTTCGATACCCGGTTGCCACGAACTTTTTTCGGGTGATTTTTCGCATCTCACTTCTGATGCATGCGAGAAAAGTAGACAGTGGCTTTGGAAATCCAGAAAAGATATTGGTGCATCACTGACATGATATGATCTGAGCTATAAAAATGGCGTTTAACTTATATTGAAATACCATTTGTCTGTCGGCAACACATCTTCTCTCTTACGAAAGATTACTGTCTTGGCTTTGTCAATATTAACTTATAACCCTTTCCCAAACAATCCCTGGTTTTTCAGCTTCTAACAATACTCACGTGATTGGTTAAGGCAACTCAAAAGACCTAGTGGGTTACAAGCTATTGTCATGCGGTCTGCGAAAAGCTGAACAGTGATACAAATATCTGTTATACTAACTCCTGAATCTATTTGATTTTGCACAAGTGTCCGAAGTCTTCTAGGAAAAGCGCACATAATGCAGGTTATATATTCAAACCGTGTTTTAATCCTACCGTAATAAAAAAGAGTGTTTTTAAGTGCTTTACTCACGATCTAACCGTTACAAAAAAAAGTTGTAAATATGTAAGTATTTTATCATCTTAATGTATATACAGTTTCAGGGGGGTAGGGGGAAAGAAAGAGCGGGCTGTTGAAACTCATTTACAAGTGCCCGGCCAGGTTAGCATATCTTACTCGAGATTTAGTGGTTCGATACACGATTACAACATTTTTTTTATGGCGATTTTTCGTCTCTAACCTCTGAAGCATATGAAGAAGTACTTAGTGGCCTAGACAGAAAGTTGTTTGAGTACTCATGTGGGCAAGCAAGGAAACACAGGCGTAGGCGCACCGGCCACAGTGATATGAGCTGTTACTACGTAGGTAAAATCTAGTACAGATCAATCAAAAATATCTACTAAGCCGAAACTATAAGAAATATGTTTGCTTATACAGGCCATTTAACCCTTTCCCAAACAAACCCTAGTTTTTACGTGTTGTTTGCAGTACAAGTCTTTTGAAAACACTGTGGGAAAAGGAGAAATTGCTCGTAACGAGCAATTTCTCATTTTCCCACAGTGTTTTTCTCCCATTTGGAGAACTTTCTACCATTTTCATCGAGTTTGAAATTGTCGTCTGCAAACCCTTTCAGTTTGGAATAGTCTAAAACTTGTTGTTTGGGAAAGGGTTAATGTATTCAGCCCTGGGCTTTGAAAAGGGTGGTTATTATATTTGAAAAAAGTATCGATTCCGCACAGCCTGCACAGTCCGCGCTGGCTGACTTCGGCCGAAAATTTTGTGCATGTCGCAGGACCAAAGTATTTTGAAATTCGGTAGGTTGTTTCAGAAACCGGATTTTATAGATCTATAAGACTGATAACTTGCTTGGTTTTACGTATCACGGAGATGCATTGAGTCCCCTTTTTGCTAGAACATGGCTCATTACTGACGGGGCACTGGCTGGTAAATTACCCGTCAGTAACGGATAATATACTCCTAACAACATGCTGAAAGGGGCATTCGGACATTTGCGTAAAGTGTCGTCAAAAGTCAGCCTGCGCAGGTCGCACAGACAAATCCGAGAGGGCACTTCACGACTACATCAGATTTTGTTCTTCCGTACACATGCACAAAACAGTAAATTACATAAAAAGGGAAAGTATCGTTTTGGATTAGCTTGCGCGGATTCCGCAGGTTGATCCATCCGAGAAGACAATTAACACAGATGTCCGAATGCCCCTTTTTGCGTGTTACAGGCATATATTATTCTGCGGAATCGAAACATATGGGTATAATCGATAACTTTGAATATTTTATTAGGAAGGTAAAGAAATCAAACAGAGCAAAAGTATGAGTGTCTTCTGGGCACCTGAGTGTGAAACAGTCCTCTTTATCGACTATTGGCGTGTTTGATGTCGATAGTAGACTGAAGTTATTAGTTTTTGATAGGATTTATTTTAAACTTAGTCACAGGTAATGCCGATTGCTAAATTCTAAGGTGAGAAAAGACTGTCGGAAAGTTTAATTGGATTTTTTTTTTTAGTATTTAACACATGTTCGCATGTCTTAACCCTTTCCGAAACAAGCCCTTGTTTTTACGTGTCTGCAGTACAAGTCTTTCGAAAACACTGTGGAAAAAGGAGAAATTGCTCGTAACGAGCAATTTCTCCTTTTCCCACAGTGTTTTCTAACCATTTGGGGAGCTTTCTGCCATTTTTATCAAATTTGAAATTGTCGTCTGCAAACTCTTTGAGTTTGGAAGAGTCTAAAATTTGTTGTTTGGGAAAGGTTTAATACTGAATTATTCAGTTTATTTTGGATTGATTGATTGTACGATGTTTAACACCGTTTTCAATATTATTCAGATATATAACGGCGCGGAGTGCACCTAACCATGCTTCGTGAATTGTTTTTACCAGTACTTAGCACAATGTTCTTCTTATGCTGCAGACTGATTTCCCATAAAGCCGTCGTCGAAACGGTGATCAGCGTTTGATTTGGAACGCTTAAACGTTTTCCAAACTCTTTGCTATTCAAATCACAATAATGTGTATGAGGCTTATTTACTTTAAAGAAAAAACTTTGTTTACCTCATAGGCCAAATTTAAGTCCAGTAACTAATATAAAAGTTGGTCAAAATGTATGGTTTACTTAACGATATTAGGGACGAGTGTGAACTTAATTTAAAGTGGGTCAAAAAAGTTAGTCCCTGATTAAATCTTTAAACAAGAGGGCCAAGATGGCCCTGGATCGCTCACCTGAATTTTTGAGATGACCATAGTCTATTTTTTTTTTCTTTTTTAGCGTTGAAACATTGGAACCAAATTTATAATTTTGCCAAGCAATTTTCAAAAGGTCACCTGTAAAAGTCATTTCGAAATCTGACCATCAGTTTCAAAAAGAATAATTTTTAAGAATTCTTCATTTCTGTATAAGAGCAAGTAACCCCCATCCACGAGAGCCATGTTTCTTGATGGATCAAAATTTACGAACAAGTTTTGAAAAGGGTCACCCAAGGAACATCTCTCTGAAATTATTTCAAAATCTGACCAGGGGTTTCAGAGAAAGAGAATTTTAAAGAATTTCATCATGTCCGTATAGTGCAAGTAGCCCCCATTCACAAGAGCCATGTTTCTTGACGGATCAAAATTATATGTACAGCTTTTGGAAAGGGTCACCCAAGGAACATCTCTGTCAGATTATTTTAAAATCTGACCACGGGTTTCAGAGAAGAAGAATTTTCAAGAATTTCTTCATTTCCATCTAGTGCAAGTAGCCCCCATTCACCAGAGCCATGTTTCTTGGCCAATCAAAATTTCGCGAACAATTTTAGAAAAGGGTCACCCAAGGAATATCTCTGTGAAATTATTTCAAAATCTGGCCAGCGGTTTCAGAGAAGAAGAATTTTTAAGAATTTCTTCATTTCTGTATAGTGCAAGAAGCCCCCATTCACCAGAGCCATGTTTCTTGACGGATCAAAATTTTGCAAACAATTTTTGAAAAGGGTCACCCAAGGAACATCTGTGTGAAATTATTTTAAAATCTGGCCAGCGGTTTCAGAGAAGAAGAATTTTTAAGAATTTCTTCATTTCTGTATAGTGCAAGTAGCCCCCATTCACCAGAGCCATGTTTCTCGACCAATCAAAATTTCGCGAACAATTTTTGAAAAGGGTCACCCAATGAACATCTCTGTGAAATTATTTTAAAATCTGACCAGCGGTTTCAGAGAAGAAGATTTTTTAAGAATTCCTTCATTGCTGTACAGTGCAAGAAGCCCCCATTCACCAGAGCCACATTTTTTGACCAATCAAAATTTCACGAACAATTTTTGAAAAGGGTCACCCAAGGAACATCTCTGTGAAATTATTTCAAAATCCGACCAGCGGTTTCAGAGGAGAAGATTTTTAAAGAATTCCTTCATCTCTGTATAGTGCAAGAAGCCCCCATTCACCAGAGCCACATTTTTTGACGAATCAAAATTTCACGAACAATTTTTGAAAAGGGTCACCCAAGGAACATATCTGTGAAATTATTTTAAAATCCAACCAGCGGTTTCAGAGGAGAAGATTTTTAAAGAATTTGCTAAAAAATTCCATTTGGTTGCCATGGCAACCAGAGTTTTTGATGGAATCAAATTCTGTGAACAATTTTTAAAGAGGACCTCCCAAGGAACATTCCTGCCAAGTTTGGTCCAAATCCGCCCAGCGGTTTAGGAGGAGTTGATGTTTAAAGAATTGTTGACGACGCACGACGGACGACGGACGACGGACACCGGGTGATCCTAAAAGCTCCCCTTGAGCACGTTGTGCTCAGGTGAGCTAAAAATATATAAAAAAAAAAAACAATAATGTGTATTCTGTAGAGTCCACATCTTTATTCACTCGTGGATTTTGTTAAAGTCTTTGTATGGATGATAACTCAGAAACAGTTGAAAATGGGTCAAGCGGGGTAAGCAAAAAGCCCACTCTATTAATTCTTTTTGTAAAACCTTAATATGTATACCCTAGAAAATACAGACGAAAAATTGTCAGAATTTGTTTGATTCATGTGTCTTTATAATACCTTAGAAGAGTTTGAAATAAGGCTATATCTGTTACAAAAGTAGGAAACCAGGTGAATTTGAGAAAGTGTTACGTGTAGTCCTACAAGTCAGATTCATAGTCTAATTTTCATGAAACTTTTTTGCCTAAATTATATCATGGACCAGCCTGAAAATGAGTCATGTTGAGGTAAAAGCTAGATCATCGGGTCAAATCTCAGGAAGTAACTGTGTACGCTATGGAGGCCGCATTTTTTATGGAAGTTGTTAAAGAAGTTGGTCAGCATGTTTGCCTTGATGGTTTTAAGATGAGTTTGTACCTGGATAACATTAGATAAAATACTTTGTCACTCTAGAGGCTACAATTTGAATCAAATAAAAATTGGCCAGAATGATTAGTATCTAAAAGAAACTGGAAGTAGATCATGCTCTGCTAAAGATAAGGCAACTGGGTATATTTGTCATGGTATATTGGATGAAATTGGAAATAGGTGAGCTTTGGTCAAATGTTTAGGTGGCGAACTTTAGGGCCATCATGCCTCTGTTAACTTTAGCTCATCAGAGAATGAAGTGTTCATTGTGAGCTATTGTGATCGTGCCACATTTTCAGACCGATTCGCATGAAAATTGGCCAGAATGTTTGTCTCGCTGATGGCTCGAACGAGTTTGAAAATAACAAAAACAATAAAATAGAAATTAATAATCTTAGAAAAATCTTGTGTCGATTCTAGAGGCCAAATTTTCTGTCCAGTACTCCTGAAAATTGGTCACAATGTTTGCGCTGATAATATCTCGCACAACTTAAAAAAATGGGTAATGTTGGTTAATAAACTATGCCACCTGGTCATATCCTAGAGAGAACCTTCTGTATGCTCTAGAGGCCACATTTTCGGTCCAACCAACCTTCTATACGCTCTAGAGGCCACATTTTCGGTCCCATACTCCTGAAAGTTGGACAGAATGTTTGTCGTGATGATATCGGTGAGTTTGAAAATGGACCATATCGGGTCAAAATGGACCAAAAACTAGGTCAAAATGACAAACATTAGTACACTTCGAGGGCCACATTTTCAGTCCAATGCTCTTCAAAGTTCGTCCGAATGTTTATCACGATATTTTGGATCAGTTTGAAAATAGGTCATGTCAGGTAAAAAAACTAGGACATTGGATAAAACTTTTGAAAACCCTTGTGTAGAGACTGCATTTCCAGTCCATTATTCTTGGTTTTTTCTTGTTTTCTTGGGGAGTGTTTGTCTTGATAATATCTTATACTAGTATCAAAATGGGTCATGTTGGATAAAAACAAAAACTAGGCCACTAGATCAAATCTCGGAAAAGCAAATTGTACACACTAGAGTTTCATTTTCAGTCCAATCTTCTACAAACATAGCCACAATGTTTGTTTAGAGGACATCTTCCATGTATTGGTCGTATTGGAATTTTTTAACGCCACTCTAACAACTAAGGTTATATCAAGGCGGTCGGTGACGCACATGTGTTTCCTGGATTTCTAATACCAGTACTAAAACAACTTTTTTTCAAAAGCCACTACTATATTCTTACTATTTTGCATGGGTTTGAAAATGGATCACATGGAATCAAAAACTAGGTCACCAAGTTTAATCCTTGAAAAATCTTGTGTACGCTCTAGAGGCAACAGTATGCTGCCTCGTAACCATAAGGTTCTGAATTCGACACCCGGGAGCGGGTGTCAACTTTGGAATTTTCATTGGCCCATAAGCGAGTACTGGTGTAGTTCCCAGGAAGCAGAATCGAGAGAGATTAGTACTAGTTGTCAGAACTTGTTTCTGCATCGATGTAATATAAAAATACGTTTAAACTAGACTTAGCATTTTCTGTCCAATTATCTTGAAATTTTCTTCGAATGTTTGTCTTGATTCCATCATTGACTACTTAGAATTTGAGTCATGTTGGATAAAAGACTGGGTCACTAAGTGAAATCTTGTAAAAACCTTTTGTACATCCTACAGGCCATGTTTTCTCTCAAATACTCATAAAGGTTTGTCAGAATGTATGTCTTGATAATTTCTATATGTTAAGTAGGCCACTGAGACAAACTTTAGAAAAAATCTTGTGTGCACTCTTGAGACCATATCAAATTTTGTAAGTCCAGTACTAATGAGTGTTAGTCAGGATGTTTGTTTTTATATCTCTGAAGAGATTGGAAATGGGTCATGTTTGATAAAGAGGCACAGTTGAGCGACTTCAGAGCCATCTTGGTCCTCTTATTATGATGAAGACATAGTTTTAATAATTGTCAGTTTCTGTAGTTGCTTTTATACAGAAATATAACTATTCAATGAAAAATCTTGGTTAACCCATTACCACACAATCCCTACTTTTGACGCCACTGAGATAGAAGCCTTTTGAAAACACTGTGGAAAAAGGAGAAAATGCTGGTAACCAGCATTTTCTCCTTTTCCCACAATGTTGTCTATCGTTCACAAAACATATTTCAAATTTTCAATTACTCTTTATTTTGTCGTCTGCAAATGCTTTCAATTTGGACAAGTCTATAATATTGTTGTTTGGTAATGAGTTAACTGTGTTAAGATTATAGGTGATTAAAAGTAGCGACCATATCGCACTACACATAGATCCTACGATCTACATACATGTGACTAAAATTGGCCAGGATATTTGCTGTATTTGGCATTATTTCCATGTTATCTATCAACTGACAGAATATCCAACCAATGACACTTGTGCGATATTTATTTCTGAAAGTACGATATACCACGAATATTAATAGAATACGGAAAACCGTTACGGCCATCGCCTTCGAATGTATTAATTAGAAACACAATACTCGATAGTACGATGATGGTAACGCGAAACATCGAATCTACGATGCATGAAAACGCGATAGTACGATGCTGATAACACGATACTATGACGGAGAAACCACGACAATACGATAGTACGATAATGATAGTTCGATATAGTATCGTGTTTTCACCATCGTAAAATTAATTTGCATATATGATAAATTCGTGTCAGTCGTTGTAAGAAATAATTAACATCGACTATGAATATATTAAGTACACAGTGTTGTTTTACGTAAGAAGTTACTCGTTTGTGAAAATTGATAAATGTCTCGTTAAGGCTGCACGATTCTAAATTCTTCAACCCTCATTTAATATTTTTGACATTTAAGAAATAAATTTCTTTCTATCATAGTTTATCTTTCAATAAACCACAGTTATGAGTCACATTAAATAAGCCACGAGAGCGATAGCGAGAGTAGGTTTTTCTTTACATATCATAACTCACAAGGAAGCAAAGTTATTTTTTTCCCAATGTTTCGAAGTTTTTTTAGTATAACATTCATTTGCAGATAGATTATATTGAGAGCACGAACAGATCACAAGGCCCTTTACTCTGTCTTCAATATTTGTGAGTTATTGTTCTTGGTTATTTTACTATTCAGATTTTTGTCCAGAGCATAACTTGAGTGTAAAAGATATTTACCTTCAACTTATTTTGCAGATAGCTCACATTGAGGACAATTGTGATACACACAAAACTGTATCTTTACTATCTTTGGAGTTATTGGTCTTAGTTCATTTACAAATTAGATTTTTGTTCCCAGTAAGTGCAGAACATATCATCTGTAACTCAGTTTTCCTTTGTTGGTTTTTTTACACTTTGAATGTCTGACTGAACACATCAGATGCAGAAAGATCATTTTGAGCTTACACATGATACATATCTCTGTCTTAACCCATTACCACACGAGAAAAAATTGGACTGGTCCAAATTGAAAGCATTTGCAGACGACAAAATAAAGGTGACTGAAAAAGTGAAATTGTTTTGGGAAGGGTAGAAAACACTGTGGGAAAAGGAGAAAATGCTGGTTACCAGCATTTTCTCCTTTTCCCACAGTGTTTTCAAAAGGCTTCTTTCTCAGGGGCGTCAAAAGAAGGGATTGTGTGGTAATGGGTTAACTAGTTATGGAGTTATTGTCATTCGTATTTTTTCCGAGAGCGTAACTTTCAAAGTATTAATGCAATTGGCTTCATATTTCAAATACAGATAGATCTAATTGAGGATGAGTGCATATTACAAAATCTGTTATTCTGTCTTTACTTTTATTTATTTATGTATTGATTTATTTTTTATTCTATTATTATTATTCTTATTATTTAGTCATTGCCCTCTTTTGTTCAGAGCATATTTTCAGAGGTATTCAAGCCATTGACTCGAAACTGAAATACATATAGATCACGTTGAGGACAAATGTAGCACACAAGATCAATAACCCTGTCTGTTAAAAGTTTTGAGTATCTTATACAATTTTTTCAGTAAAAAAAGGGATCATCTCTCTGTGACAATGCCCCTGGTGGGAGTGTTCGTCCGTTTGCGACAGCTCTAGTAAAGATAAAACGCGGGATTGTTTGTGAAAGAGTTTAACTCTGTTTCAGAGCATCAAGAAGAATGGCAGCAATGGAAGCACGTTTACGTTCTCTGTCAGTGATCACGATGCTTACATTGCTTGGGATGTTGTCGATGGTGTATTTTATTTCAAGTAGGTCATCTATGTCTTTCTGTCTTAGTTTTCTACAGCGTTGTTTAAAAGTCGTCTGTTGTGCACAATGCAAGAAGTAACTATCAGCACTGTGTAACTTGCCACGGTGCTTTCAAATATTTTCATCTTCAAAGTCGTTGATCTTAACCTTTCGTACGGCAATGGAATTTGATAAAGTGCTGTAACAAGACAAAAACTGGTACTAGAAAGCACAGCTCACCCGGAAAAGGTTATTGCTGGCTGTTACAGTGCTATAAGAAAACAGCGTTCCAGACGACCAAACAAATATCCAAATACAGGGTTTTTGCAATTTACCTCGTCCTGGATAATGTCCTGGAAAATTTGTGACCTTCACCTTTCAGACACAGGCACTGACGGGAGTAGCTGAATGAAACGTTTCCTTTATCTGCTTTCCTTCCTGCTTTGTCGTCGGCATGGTTAAAGCGCTTGATACAGCGCGTGTGACCTCGTGGCGTCATCACAGAATTTATGCACAGGATTTCTACAAGTTTATCATCATCAATAAAAAGCATAATTTGAATGAAATCAATGAAACCATCAAAATTCTATCACGTGACACCATTTTCTGAAACTATTTATACATACATGCTGCTCTCTCTTAACCTTAAATTTGTTACAGGTGCTGTGTAAGCTTTCCGTTAGGTTCTTGTTCTGTGACCATACTGAGGTCACGTGATAACCCATGGTGTACTCAGTTTGGAAAAAAGTTACGTTTCTTGAAATTCATGACAGACTTTAGGCCTTGCCAAAATAGTTTATTTCAAATATGGATGTTTTCTTTTAAATTACAGGGATTATTATATTTTTTTTTAAATAATACCTTGAATCTGTTATGCTAGTTTCCTTCAAGTAGAGTATTTGGATGAAACATGGTGTTAAAATTGATGGTAGACATTTTTATCGAATGCAATCATATATACAAAGATGGATTTTTCTGGCTTTTTTTCCGCACTGTTCATTTGAAAACGGCTCACATAAACAACAACAACAGCAACTTATTCATTTTAGGTACATAAACAAAAACAACAACTTAATCATTTTAGGTACATATCTGAAAATGTCAATTGCTTTACCAGACGAAAAAAATTTAGACTGGTCTAAATTGAAACAATTGCAGTTGACAAAGTAATTGAGACTGA
Organism: Tridacna crocea; assembly: GCA_943736015.1. Classification (NCBI taxonomy): domain Eukaryota; kingdom Metazoa; phylum Mollusca; class Bivalvia; order Cardiida; family Cardiidae; genus Tridacna; species Tridacna crocea. The sequence continues at coordinate 29,996,508 of OX031072.1, read as the reverse complement.
AAAAGTTAAACTTGGTTTGAGAAGGGTAGAAAACATTGTGGGAAAAGGAGAAAATGCTGGTTACCAGCATTTTCTCCTTTTCCCACAATGTTTTCAAAAGGCTTCTTTCACACGGTCGTTAAAAGTCGGGATTGTGTGGTAATGGGTTAAACCTTTTTGTGCAATGTAAATTCGACACAATTATGCACATGCGTCAAGGGACGATAATCGATGACGTCACAGAGAACGGGGTACCTAAATAAATGTCGGCTGAAATTGCAGCAAAGGGTTGAGTTGAAAACAGTCGTTTCCTTCGTAAGATGATTTGTTTAAGGACAACGTAGATACAGGAGAATTGGATATACTTGAACAGCATACCAAGTTGTTACCAAATCTGTCGTGTTGTTTCGAAATTACATATACGCGATCTCAAGATCATCTATAGGCATGGTTAGAATATTACTAAATGAAATTTTGTTTCGATGTTTGTCTCAGTCTAGCCGGTGTTTTATCTATCGAATCTGAGATCGATTATAGGAAACTTTTATTCCTGGGCCAAATTTGTCGTACCCCGAGTTTACACCTATGTAAAAAGTTGTTAAATTGTAGTCTCTTTTCTTTCTTCATGCATGTTACTGCCAATAAGCTTGGGTTTACCCCAGATATTGTAGGTATTCTCCGTAAGTATTCATTTGAAGATTATTTACAACGCTACATGGCCACAGGCCTTTTTCCTACAAAAACTCGATGGAAAAAAAAATTCCCAATGTTATTAATGGACAAGCAAATACTACCCGGTTAAACCAAGGTTTAGACCGAGAGTAATAAATCGAGTTTCTTATATATTAAACCACAATTACTCCTTCACAGTAAACTATGAGAATTAAGTAGGTCTATCTTCTCTCCATCGACTGCCAAGCAACACCAACTTTGTTAAGATGATGGCTAAATTTCATAGCGACTCATTTACAAATTTCTGTTATTAATGAAAAATCATTTTACAGTATCGTTATTTAAACATGTTTTATTACAATGTCCTTCAACAGAGAACATGAGAAATGAATAGTTTCATTCTATCTCTATGGAGACAAATGAATGCATCTATCAGAGGTTTAGAAGCCTGAGTAATAATGGTATTGTTGCAGCTTTATTCTCAGCTCTTCGGAACATCTTGGAGGACAATGTTATTAGTCATAGGCTTTTGCTAGTTAGCTCCACTGGCCGAAGGCCAGCGGGCTAAAGTCATGGCCCGGTGTGCGTCGTGCGTCCATGCGTCCGCGCGCCCGTCCGTCCGTGCGTTAGCTTTTATTTCAAACATCTTCCTCTCTGAAACTACCCATCCATTTTTGATAAACTTCACAGAAATGATTCTGCCATGGTCCTCTTTCTTGAATAAATTTTATTCCTTCAAAAACTCTGGTTGCCATGGCAACAAAACTGAAAAAGAAATGTTTTCAAAAATTTTTTTTTCTCTGAAACCACAAGGCCCGGTGCTATTGAATTTGGCATGTAGCTTTATCTAATGGACCTTTAACAAGTATCTTCATATTATAGGCCTAGGGTGAAAATTGGCTCCATTCCAGGGATCACAAGTTTAACATGGGCTTCAAAATATAGTCACTTCAATTTAAACATTATCAAGGGAAACAACTTTTTTATGAAGGATAAAGTGTGTTACTATTTACCTTCCTTGATTATCTCAAACTGCAGTGATACATGACTGGTGCTAGATATTAATTTTTTGATAGAAAATATTCTGTTTTTAGGGAGGGTGATTCATTTTGATGCTAATAGTTATACCCACATGTGTGGAATGATTAATTTATAGTAAGGTTTCTATCATTCGGGATTTTTCCCCAGAACTTTACCCGTCATGCCAATGAATTATCCTGCTTGTATTGCCTGACAGTTTTCATTGTTTTCGAAGGCCCTCTTCTTTATGGTAATGAACTCTTCAATTTGTGTGGTAAGAGGTTAAAAAGTCAGTGGAGCGATACAAGGCCATCATGGCCCTCTTGTTTTTATTCCTATTCCTGGAAAAAATTGGATTTGTTTTCATCGTTAAATAGCCCTATGCTCTATTCGTCACAGTTTTATTTTTTAATTGCTTCAGTCCATATGTCCAACCATCTGTGACAGATCCACTTTTTGCCAGTCTGTTGTATTGTTTTAATACTGTGTAATTGCATTACTTCTGTCGCTGACTCGAGCACGTTTTGTATCGAATGGTTGAATGATTGTTTGGTTAATTCTTATATAGATTTATCCGCTTACTCACTCAATCAATTGATTAACTCTGGTCGTCTGCTTATGTTGCTACTAATTATGGTATAGCCCATTGTTAACTTGTGTTTCATTTTCGTTGCAAGGTTCCTATGCTTGATTCATACTTTCCTGTACGTTTTTGTCTCGTTTTACTACTTTCTTTTGTACTTTTGGACCTGCATAGTCTGCTCCCGCATTCTGACCAAAGAAGGGGCTTTTGCAGTTTCGTTTTTTTTATTGCAAGAGTCTTTTTCGGGGTTGGAGTTTGGCCTTGCATTAATTCTCTTTCTGACATATACTTCATATTTTTTATATCTTTCTTCATTCTTATTGTTTTCTTTCATTTCATTTGTTTCCTACATCATAATATTATTATTTTCTTTGTATACTGTTGTTACATGTATATAATACTCGCTATCTTGGCAGAAAAAAAAACCAATAATACCAACTAGTTACCAAATCTGTCGTGTAGTTTCGAAATTACATGTATGCCATCTCAAGATTATATGTACAAGCATGGCTAGAGTATCACTAAATGAAACTTTGGAGGTACATCAGTCATCAAGTCAAATGTCAATCAGATCCATCCTTTGATTTTGAAAATGTAATTTCTTCAAAAACATTCAGCAAAACCTTAAAGTAACGCAACATCTCAGACTGGTCAGATTCAAAATAATGACATTTGTTAAAAAAGCAATGCACGTTGAAGAAAATGGAGAAAAAATACTGTTTACAGCATTGTACTTTTTCTTTCAATGTGTTCCAAAACCCTTCTTCCCCTGATTTTTAAAACAAGGGATTGTTTGATTAAAGGTTAACTTTGTCTAAACAAATTTTTCAGATTCTTCTAGATATCTGTACCGGCCTATATTAAATGTTGATTCTGCTGCGTCGGCGACTTCGCATCCTGTTCATCATATATCTCCGATTTACCACGGTAAGAAGTTTGTAAAACGGATGGTATCGTAACCCATTATTCGCTGTATGTGACATTCTTTGATGCAAGTATACCGAAATGTAAAATACAATACACAGTTTTTGATCCCTTATCATTTGTTTATGCTTTTGATTTGTCATCTATAAAAAAAGACATTGCTATTAAGTTTGAAATGATATTCTGTCATTAATTTACAAAATGACACAATCATCATTGACAATCAATCGAATTTGCTGGAAATCGGAGTTTCGTGTCTGTGTTTGAGTCCATAATCTGAAAAAAAATCGGACAACCTTTTCTTTTGTCAATCTTTCTAACAATACAACGGCTTTCAAAAGCCGGTTGAAATTGTGTCATTGAAAACTTTGCAGGCTGGTCGTTCAAGACTGTCTTTGACTTGTGAGTTGAAGGAACTGCCGACTATTTGACCTAAAGTAAAAATGTCGATGTAAAACTGGTACATCTGGAGTTTGGGGGTGGGATGATGTATAAAATCAACATTGTGAGGTCCTCGTGAATCACTAAAGTAGAAATGAGTCAAGGTGGTGTGCAATGTCTGAACTCAAACTTAGTCAAATTCAAAACCATGAACATGCTTTTGAATCATAAATAAATGGGACTGAAATTTGGTAATATTACATGAAGATGTCCGTAAATTCGGTGGAACTGCTTGAAAAGTATGCCAGAGAGACTTAACTTGCCACATATACCCGTCCGCAGGCCTGATTTTTGAAGCAAATTGTGTCTGAAAATACTTTTAGAGATTGAAATGGAAACATTTTCATGTCTTTAAAGGAAAAACAAACCTATATCCTTTGCCAAGACATTTGAGAGTCCGATAGAAGATCAGTTTAACTCATGATTGCGTTTGCTGAAGTGAGTTTATGTCGTGATATGACTGAAATAATGTTCTAAGAGACGTGAAACACTAGTCCATCAACCATTGAGAACCCTCGTCGTAACAAAAACTGTCCTTTGCTAACCCTTCATGAATAACTCGCTTGTTTTTGTTGATATTGGTGTATTTCTGACATTTTTTGTATTTTTTTGTATTATTTTTGGCGTTTAAAAATGACCGGACTTTCACAAGAAAAAAGTTTGCAGGGGCTTAGCTTTAAGTATTTTGCCAAAACAGCCAAAATTGAAAGTTGTATATTTCTTTTGCCTCTGAGTATATATAGTGGTTTTCCTTAAAGATGGATAATAACTACAACAGATATTTTTATTTGCAAGCGTAAATATACTAAACGGTTACTCTCAGTTAAAAAACGGACAGAATAAAGTTTTAAAATAACGAGATTGTCGTGATGCAATCGGTAACATCTAGATACATGTAGATGTTTATCAGATAGGACCTAACCATGTCTAGTTTGCAAACTATCTTGCATAATAGATACATTCTATTGATCATAAAAAAATTCCATCAGTACTTTCAAAGTACTGACACGAATGAAAAAAAAAAGCTACAGAGCCCATTAAAGGAGTGTTTCTTTTCTTTTCACTTGTTCTAATTTCTTGATTAACTAAGTAGCATAAGACTTATGAATTCAAAGATAGTACATCAACCTTTTTTCGTAAAACTGAACCACTTTTGTTTTCATCTTTTTTTTTCAGATCCAAATGATGCGTTGATACTGACATACATGCGCAGTGGGTCTTCCTTTGTCGGTAGGATGCTTGGCTGGAGAAAAGACACATTTTATTGGTATGAGCCTATGTGGAACACTCACAAATGGTACTATTTGTCAGGCGACCATCTGATGTGCAACTATAGCAAACCTGGATGTAACACAATGTAATACGATTGTCCCTAACTTTTAATAACAAATTATTTGATAGAAATCATGCTTTGACAAGTCAGGTTTTAATTTATCCCATTACCACACATTCCCTACTTTTGACGCCTCTGAGAAAGAAGCCTTTTGAAAACACTGTAGGAAAAGGAGAAAATGCTGGTAACCAGCATTTTCTCCTTTTCCCACAGTGTTTTCTACCCTTCCCAGGACAAATTTCAATTTTTAAGTCACTTTTTTTTTGTCGTCTGCAAATGCTTTCAATTTGAACCAGTCTAAAATTTTGTCGTGTGGTAAAGAATTAAATAAGTGATGCATAGTACTAAGCAAGTCATCATATAATTATGGCTCTACGATTTTTATTTTTATAACAAATGACTAAATAATTAAATATACTGGTCTTTTGACATGTAAAAGGTTTTAAAAAGATAACAGTAGACTGCACAGGCTGACATGGGTCGATACTCTTTGAGAATGAGTAAAGCCCCCCCCCCCTTTTCCAATTATGTGCCTCATATAATTGGGATTATATGAGGGTCATTCAAAAAGTAATGCAACCTATAAAATAACATTCGAAAGAAATATATAATGACAATAACCGTGCTACGTTCCTTCAAAGTAATATCCCTTGTGGTCTATGACGGACTGCCATCGCATCGCTTCGGGAGGTCATCTATTCCAGTTGCTAGGCAACTGCTTTCTACTACCCTCACCCTTTCGGCCACGGCAACTTCAAGCTCGTCTAGGTCACTATAACGAATACCTCTCATGCTGACATGGGTCTTTTATCTTTGGAAATAAGTCAAAGTCACATTGATTTTTATCTGGGGAATAAGGCGAGTGCTCCAGTATTTCCCACTCATAGTGTCCTAGCAAAGACGTAACATTGACGGCGCCATGGGCTGTAGCGTTATCATGTAAAATAATTGGACCACCTGCCAAGAGTCCACGTCTTTTCCTACGGATCGCTTGCCTTAGTGTTTTAAGGTACTCTTTATAGTAAGAGTCTAACCAATTTCCACCCTGTGACTGGTCAAAATTCCATGTCTATCGTACGCGAAGATCATTAACATCTTAAGTTTAAACTGAGTCCGTCTGTACTTTGCCGCTCACGGGGAGCTAGGTGTATGCCACTCGGTCGATTGTCTCATCATTTCCGGTTCGTAGGATCTTATCAAAGTTTCAACGAGGGCAAGAGTTCTTTCTAAAAAGTATTATCCCTCAGAATCATAACGAGAAAGGACTTGGGTGGCTAAAGTTAAACGACGTTCTGCTTGTCTGGCGTCAAACATTATGCATTTTCAAACGATTTCGAAGAATTAATTGAACTGACCCTACACTGGTTTCTAACTCCTGTGCCATTTCTTCGCAAGTAATTCGCCTGTCATCCTTTAACAGTTTTTTCACTTGTTCAGTATTATAGTCATCAGTGGCTGTCATTGGTCGACCCACACGGCAGGCATCTTCAACGCTCTCCCTGCCCGATTTGAATTCATTGATCCGTCTTGTAGTCAGACGAATATTTCTTTTTTCTGTTTTATTATGCCGACATTCATTGTTTATGTAGCTACGCTGATTTTGAGCGTAACCACGGCCATGACGTTGTTATTGACGTAAAATGACGTCATCTGGCGCGTCTCTTAATGACGTTATAAAGATGTGACGTCACACACTAATTGCATAAATATTGAAGTGTATTTATATGTAAAGTTTCAAAGTAATTGATAAATTGCTTAAGAAGTTAATGAACAGGTTGCATTACTTCTGAATGACCCTCGTAATGTGTCAAACATTATTTTTTAGAGTTACACGTAATTTACTGTAGTTTATACGAAAGAAAAAAAAAAAAAACTGACAGCATCTGGGCTCGTATTCACCAACCATTCTTAAGAACGTTCTATATCTTATTCTTCAGAATTTTCTACATTTGTAAGTAACACAACTTCTGATTGGCTAAACCATTCGGTTCAGCCAATCAGAAGTTGTGTTACTTACAGATTTAGAAAACCTTGGAGAAAAAGACTTAGAATATTCTCAAGATTGGTTGGTGAATACGGGCCCAGGTGTGGTATACGATGAAACTTTAGATCATCATTACAAAAAGCAAGAAAAAAATAAGGTGTAAGCCTTTTTAGCTTACCTGAGCATAAGAGCGTTGTATGTTTTTTTTTTGTGACAGTCATGCGTCCGCCGTGGTTTATGCATTGTCCAGGCGTCAACAATTACCTTGCGTGCACTCTACAAGCCACAATTTTAGTACAATACTCACGGAACTTAGTAAGAACATTTGTCTTTCCAGTATCCATGCTATCTATGAAACTGGGTCACGTCAGATCCAAAAGTAGGTCACAAGATCAAATCTGAGAAAAGTCTTGTATGCAATCTACATGCCCTATTTTCAACTAGACAATCAAGAAACTACATCAAAATCTGTTTCTTGATGATATCTCCAAGTTTAGGCCAGCAAGTAGGTCAATGAACCAAGTTTTGGACACCGTTGTGTGAACTCTAGAAGCCCCATTTTAAGTCTATTACTTATGAAAAACGGTCTCAGCGTTTGTAATAATGATATTTTGACACATCTGAAATTGGATCTTTTCAGATCAAGAAGTAAGTCACCGGGCCAAACTGAGGTTGTCTGCACTGTAGAGGCCACATCTTTTTCTGCCTGAAAATCATTAAACTTGGTCAGACTGTTTGCCTATATTACATCTCTTACAAGTCTGAAATTGGCACATGTCGGCTCCAATAGTAGGCCGCTGGCCAAATCTTAGAAAAAAAACCTTGTGTGTGCTTTAGAAGCTACTTTCACTTTAGTATTCATGAAAGTTGGTCAGAAAGTTTGTTGTAATGATCAAAAACTTTAAAATTGGGTCTTTTCGGGTGAAAAAGAAGGTCACAGGGGCAAATCTTAGATTAACCATATGGGCATTATTTTCAGTCTAATACTCATGAAACTTGGCCAGAATGTTTTTTTCTTGACCATATAAGGGATACTTTCGAAAGTCTGATCACTATGTTAAGTATACAATAGGTCACTGCGGCAAATCTTAAAAAAAAGCCTTTTTCAGTCTGATACCTTACGGCGGACAAAAAGTAGGTCAGTCACTAAAACTCATGTTTCTTTTACATCTTTACACTGTAGAAATCTTTAGCTTTATCAGACCGAGATGACTTTACAAAAGTGATGGTTGTTTGGTCAATGACCATCTTATTTTAGCACGAATGTGTTATTCAATGTTTCATTTACATAAACGATTATGTCTAACAGACCGTATTGGAACGGGTCGATCGCATCAAAACTTACCAGCACATATAACAAGCTGTGACAAGACTTAGAGAAGATCCGTGTTGTGACGTAGAAACACGTTTTTTAGCCGGTAACTCACGTTTCTTTAAGATTTTCTCATTTCTTTTTTTTCGCGTCAGGTTCTCAGCGTTACCTCGCGGTTTTCCCGGCATTCTCGTTATATCCGAACGTCTAGTTGCGTTCTTTGTCTCAGAGATAGAGATTGCAGCAGGAGCTAAATGCCATGTTGCTGAGCAAAGAGAAGGAGGCTGAGAAAAAAAAAACAAAAAACACATCCACATCGATGCGCGAAAGAATACAGCACCTCAGTCACTACTCAACATTTCTGGCCATAAAGTTTTGCACTGATAGCAACGCATTGCAAAACTATCTCCAGAACACCTTTAACTTAATGCAGGGATGGGTAACATGAGTCACTGAGTGACGGACGAGAGGTAAAAGCTCTATAACATTATTGGAAGTTGTTCCTGACTCTTAGCCATCTGACCATAAGAAAGAATTCATCATCACTTTCTTATGTATTTCGGTTTCGTAAAGTAATCAGATCTGCAAAGTGGTTGGAAAAACTTTAACTCTAAGACTCATTTTCCAATCGCAGCTTTCAGATGCCTCGAGACCGGCAACGCCATAGTAGAGCGAAACGCATCAGAACACGTCTGATTGATAAACCTGCACACTCCGGGATGTACTTTGATAGATAGCAACAAAACGGCGCGAACATATTTGAGCTTTCCGAAAAAAAAAACCGCCAAGAAACTTAGCAAAGCCTGACAAACCTTGAAAGAATTGTGAGACACCTGTGAAAAAGGTGCTTCTTTCCTTTAAAGGGATCTTTTCTGAGTTTCCTTATGGCTTATTGCGTGCTGGTCTTTTCTAGTGCGATCAAACCGTGTCCTTACGGTATGTTAGGTTTCTAATCTGTTCCAGGACGAATTTCTGACACTCATAAAATCTAGCTCGGCAACCTGGCAATTACTGTCTGACAAGTCCGTATATCCTGTTGCTAAACGTTCTCTACGTCTCTACCCGTAAATCTCATTTCGTCCACTGTTGACAGAAACGTAGCTGAAGAGCACATCGTGTAAACGTAGCGTTATCGATACCACGTGTTTATTACCCGTGGCTTTCTACTACGGCATGAACGGACGTGTGCGACATCGGAGCCTCAAAAAAGCTTTGATAGGAAAATGAGTCCAAAAGTTAAAATGGGCGTTTTCGAGCCATAAAGAATGCAAAGTCTATCTTGACTGCACTACATATGGTGACTCCAGTTGAGGACAAGATTCAAACCTAATTATCCAAGAGGACCTGATATCTCTCAAACTCCCGAGTCGGGGCTTTCCATTCATCGTGTGCCACAGGGACAGTAAACATTTTTTAATTGTATGCGTCTAGAATGCATTGCAAAATTTTCAAAACCATATGGCAGATCTAACTGCTTTATTTCTTTAAAATGTACAAGAAAGTAATGATAAATCATTTTTATGCTCATATGTCCAAGAATCAGGAAAAACATTCTATCAGGTTGTAAGGCAAAAGCTGTTCTTCGTGTACTATTTCTACATGGTTTTACCCTTTTTGACATTTTTTTCCAAAACAGCCTAGAGCTAATTCTTAGTTCTGAAACCTAATGATATCTTCCGTGCAATACTTCCTCGTCAGAATTGTTGAGTATGACAGCCGGTGTGTTGCTTTCTTTTAGCGCGTCGACGTGGATACTTCTTTTTCGCCCTTCTATTTTTGCTTGTGCCTACAGCAATATGGCATTCCGTCACTGTTACATTCTCCTTCTTAATGAGGCAAAGATTGTATGAATGCACCGATTTTGAGTTTGAATACATATACGAAATCCCTTCATCCTTGCACGCCAGTATGCACGTCAAAACCTCAACAGACGTGATGAATGTGTTAGACTCGTATCGGAACATTGGAAGCTCGAGAGGGATGATCAGAACTTGACAGGCCGGGATGGAAGGTACCCGGATCCTTGGTAGAACGCCGTTAGGCGTAGGTGATCTTTGGGCGCCATGGAACTGACCAACCTCATCCAATCACGGTTTGTCATGAAAACTGTGAGGAACTGCATAGGGACCTAACTGAACTAGGTAGAAAAAAAAATCTCACAGCACACCTCGCGTCCGACAAACGGGGCTGCCGTGCCTGGTTGGAACATAGTTAAAGGTAAGGTAATAGAGTAAAAATGTGATGTTAAGTAATGAAAATCGTGCTTTGTTACATCATGTTCCAGCCTGCCACGGAAGTCACGTTTCTGACAACCATAAACGAAACAAGGTTAGCGTAATACAAAGGTAGACAAGGAAACTTGTTAGAAGGTTATTGCCGTGCCAGATTTTTAAAATCTGTTCAAAAAAATATGCCACGGCAGTCCCGATGCAGATAAGAAACATAACAGAGCGTAGTTGAACTGATAAATCGCTACACTACTTACCAGCACGTAATCAAGATCTGATGTGCTGCGTTATATATGCTTTGTTACGCTCTACTTCCTTCTACTACGATTTCTCCGATAGCTCACGTTCTCTCAAAAACGATGAATGGGCGAAATCGTGGCAAATCTATTGACTGCCAAATATTCTGTCACAATCGTTACGATCATAACGATCGAACCAAGTTCTGTTAAGATCAACCCGACACAACCTGACAACGCAATACGCTCACAACGCTTCTCTTAAATAGTAGGCATCGAGGCTTATGCAGACGCAGCATTGGTCTGTTATATTAGTCACGAATATCATGAGTGTTTCTACACTCATTACCTCTTACGCCTTGTTACAAACATACTAGGAACGTTCTCTGTGAATAGGGGGCTCAATGCATCTGAAAACTGTATCAACTCAAGTCAGCCTTGATTGAGTAGGTTGATAAAACAGATTTTATGGATCCAGATTACTTACTGTATGCTTGGTATCATGTATATTCATTTATCCTTTTTTGCCACAGCATGGATCATTTAGTGTCTCGTTGATTCATAGCGGTCCTTTGATCACATGACACTTCATTTGCGTACCATAGGGCATACAGCTGACAAAGCCTCGTCTTCTTGAAAAATTATTGAAGCTTCCATTTGTTATGTGATGACACTTTGCAAGAACATTCGACCAACGAAATCATGTTTTACAATTTATCACTTTGGTTAGAATCTGTAGCATGGCAAATTTCTCTCAGAAAATTGATGATCGTCATCGCGGCAGGATTTATTCCTCTCTTTCCCCTGATCAATGTTTCAACGATAGTTCTGTGGGAAAGGAGCCAGTTGCTTAGATATTGGGTAACTAATTTGTCATAAGGAAGTCATAAGGAAGTATGGAAAGAAATGAATGAAAACATGGATTGGTGGTACATTAACCGCCACAAGAGAAACGATGTTGAAACAGCCGTTAAACACCAAACAATCAATGAGACACAAAACGATCCCGACGAAAGCTTTTGAAAATATTGTAGCAATCGAAAAATGCTAGAAACTAGCATTTTCTACTTTTCACATAATGTTTTCTAGCTTATCAGAGAACCCCGTAGCTCAGTGGTGCGAAGAACAGGGGTCACTTGTTCGATCCTGTCCACAGCGATTTTTCCCCGAAGACTCGTGATAATCATTGTGTCGGGATTTAATCCTCTCTGACTGTTGACTTGGACAGAATATTGTCAGATGTACTCGCAAAGAAACATTTCACGAAAGCATTGATGGGCACAGTGGCTGCCAAGATATACCTGAAGAAATTCTCTCCTAAATCAAACAATCTATCAGAAAACCACAATTCATTTGTACCAAAGTCAAATTAGTGGTCTGCAGTTATTTTGAAACTTTGACAAGTAAAGAGTGGAGAGCGAGAAACTGTTTACCACAAAATCCCGGGTTTTAATGAACGTGCAGCAAAAGCCTTTATGTATACAGATTTGCTTGTGTTTTTTTTTTTGTTTTCGACAAATGATTTTAAGCCCATCCAAGCACAACTTGAACTTTTGTCATATCCATTTTAATATTTTCAAGTGCCGGTTATTCGTACTTGCCCAAATTGTTCTCGTTTGGCAAAGGATTAATCACACTACAGATGTCTTTTTTACTATTGATGTTTCAGATCGAGAAACACGTTGCTCTCTGTTAATAGAACTCTGAAGTTTTTTCTCGATGTATACAAATGTGACAATCTCACTCAGCACTGGGAGCGATATGGAGAGATACACGGGATGTCAAAGTTTTCAGGTAGATATCCAGTTGAGACAAACGTTCTTTCCGGCAATAATTTGCCTCTTGTCTCTAGTGCATGTTAAAAAAGTAGTTGGTAGCTTGTAAAGGAAGTTGTTGCAGTGCTCTTGTGAGAAAACCCAGAAACTCATGCATTGGTGCATTGGCTGCAGTGATATGACCTAAGCCGTCAAAACAGCATCAACCTCCAACGCAGCTATTCAATAGTCTAACAGCACCTCCAGCCACCCTCTGTTACTAGAAAAAAGTAATAAAATCAACGCATTGAGAATGCTGATGTGGCATTTGTCAAGGAAGCCACTGTGTGGAATTAATGATTTGAAAATGGCATTGGATCGCTCACCAGAAACAATTGGCGAAATTCACTCCTCGTGCGTAATTCAATTTCTTACCGATTATCCGGTCAATTGAGTATAAAATATGGCCCCTAGAGAATCCACAAGGAATTATCTAAAGTTGACCTAATTTATCACCTGACTGATCAAATTTAGAACTCATAAAAATTGTCAAAACAAACATTCTGAATAGTTTTCAAGTTTATTGAGCAATAAATATGGCCTCTAGAGTGGTCACAACGTATTTCTTTTTTGACCAAGTGACCTAGTTTATGACCCCAGGTGATCTAATTCCAAACTCACTCAACATTTCATCAAGGCAAACATTCAGATCAATTTCCTAATTTTCTAAAGTTGACCTGATTTACCACCCGACTGACCCAAATTAGAGCTCATTAAAAATTGTCAAGACAAACATTTTGAACAGTTTTCAAGTCAAGTGTGCAAGAAATGTAGCGTCTAGATTGCCCACAAGGAAGGTCTTTGATTTTACCTTGTAACATAGATTATGATCCCAGGTGACCCATTTTTGTACTCATCCTAGATTTTATCAAGATAAACGTTCTAATTGATTTTCATGTCCAGTGAGTATAACATGCAGTCTCTAGTGTGCACACAATGTATTATTTAATTTGACCTTGAGAACTAGTTTATGACCCCAGGTTACTCAATTTTAAACTGAGTAAACATGTTGTGCTCAAGTGGGCTAACAAGATTTGAACAGGTTCACTACATACCAAATACATGTAATAGAGCTTTTTGCTTTCCAGTTCAAGAAAAGAAGAACTTAAAAAAAACTTCCTTTTTCCTTTGTCCGAGCTTGTGATCCCCGTAGCAGGGCCAGTTTTGACGCCAACGAAATCATTTTAAAAAGCTTAGTAGAGGTCCACTAGGAGATGTTACATATCAAATATAAAAGCTCAACACCTTCGAGTTTCCGCGAAGGAGAATTTTATAGTTTTCCTTCTTTGTTCATATGTTTGAATTTGTGAACCCTGGGGCCAGTTTTGACCCCAGAGGCATCATATGAACAAAATTGGTATATGTCCTCTAGTAGATGCTAGATGCCAAATATTAAAGCTCTACAGCTTCAAGTTTCAGAGATAAAGAATTTTAAAGTTTTCCTTTATTGTTCCTTTGTTCGAAATTGTGACCCTCGGGGCGTGGCTAGCTTTGATCCCATGGGCATCATATGAACAAACTTGGTAGAGGTCCACTAGGAGATGCTTCAAACCAAATATCAAAGCTCTACGACTTCTAGTTTCAGCAAAGATTGTCAAAGATTTTGCTATTTTTTCCTTTCTGATGCTATGGCAACCAGAGTTAAAGATGGAATTCAATCTCTTGAACAAGTTTGGTAGAACTTTACCAAAGGAACATCTCTACCAAGTTTCGTCAAGATTGGCTGAAGGGTTTAGGAGGAGAATATGTTTAAAGTAATTCTGGACAGACGGACAGAAGTACGCCGGACAATGACCGATCACAATTACTGCCTCAGCAATAAGTGCTCAGGTGATAAAAAAAAGCGTAAAACTGTTTAAATATTAACTTAAAAATCACCATCCTAAGCAAAATAATATGTCTCTTAGGTTAAAGGGAGATTACTGGTGCCTAAATTTGCACATTTATGTATTGATGATCTCCCTTTGATCTTCCAAGAGGAATCAGGAGTAATGTCCCTTGTCGGAAGGATGCATTATGGGTAGATAGAGAAGCCATGTAAATACATTAAATTCAATTAATTTTATACCTGGTTACTATGATTTTGACATGTCATTGGCCGTTAGGGTCTAATTGAATTAAGTTTTCTACCTGAAAATATTCATGCACAATCAAAATAATGAGTAGCGTGCAACCTTGTGACGAGCCCAGGGACGAACTGGTTTTAGAACGAAAAACCACGGAAGCAAAGTGGATAGAAGACATTTTTGTGGATATTATTATGCCAGTAGAAATCTATGAAGAGATTAAGCTTTTTTGAATCGAAAAGAAATATTTCACCGATCGATGGCCTTTTGCTGTTTATTTCAATACGCCATTTCCAATTATATATCTGAGTGCTTTTGAAAAGAAAAAAAAACATTAAAATTTTATCTACAAAAATTGAGTTTAATTGGGTTTATTTCCTTCGGTTTTGCACAAAATACCATATATGCTCTTCAGAATTCAATTTTGAACATTTATTATTGATCTCATAGTGACATTGTCTTCGACAAATGCCACTTTTGTCTTTGGACAAATGCCACAAAAACGAGGAATTGAGAGAGGGAGAGAGGAAGAGAGAGTATCCTCCACTTTCTTATTTTTAATCACCCGGTTAAAATGATTTCGTACTTCTTTGCCGATAATAGCTGTCCCACCCGATTTTGACAAAACTTCATAGAAATAATCCTGCCATAGCCCTCTTCAGAGTTTCTTGAAACGATATGATTCCTTCAAAAACTCTGGTTGCTATAGCAACAAAATTGATAAATATTAAAAATTTTTGAAAATCTCCTTGTCTGAAACCATAATGCCTAGGGCTACCAAATTTGGCATTTAGCTTTATGTAGTGGATCTCTACCAAGTTCCTTCTAATAATAGCCCTGGGGTTAAACTTCGCGCTGGTGCGGGGTAGGGGGGTGCCACAAGTTGTATACGGGCTTATAAAGAGAAAATCTTTGAAATCCTTTTGGTACCCAGCCATAGGGCCTAGGGCTACCAAATTAGGCATGTATCTTTATCAAGTGGGCGTGTAACAGGAGTGCCCAAGTTATAGCCCTAGGGTCAAATTCGGCCCAGCCCTTTGGGGTCACAAGGTTATATGGGCTTATACAGGGAAAACTTTAAAAAATTTCTAGTGCTACCAAATTTGGCATGTAGGTTTATCTAGCGGATGTATACCAAGGGTGCCCAAATTATAGCCTTAGGGTCAAATTAGGCCCTGACCTGGGGAGTCACAAGTTTACATGGGTTTACATCGGGAAAACTTTCAAAATCTACTTGTACCTAACAATAAATCCTAAGAGTACCAAATTTTGCATGTAGCATTATCTATGTGGCCTCTCTAAAAAGAGAGCCCAAATGATAGTATTGGAGTCAAGTTTGTCCACACACCAAGGGTCACAAGTTTTACAAGTTTTGCGGTGAAAACTTTATAAATCCTCTTGTTCCTAACCATAATAAGACCTAATGTTAACGAATTCATCTCTGGTTCATGGTTTTTCTGTTTTACAGGGCCTTTTTTTAAGGAAACTTTTTAAAAATCGTCTTGTTTATAACCACACATTGTAGACTTGTACTATTTGGTATGGGGCTTTATCTTGTGGACCTCCACTAGGATACAAGTAATTATAGCGTTATGTTAAAAAATGGCTTCTCCCGGGGGTCATAAAGCTTTTCTCGTAGGATTTTTTAGGGGAAAAAATGTAAGTCTGCCAAGTTTTAAACAAACTGGTCAAGTACTGTATTGTTTGGCTTGTAGTTTTATTACTTATTAACCAGTGGAGCGATATAGGGCGATCATGGCCCTCTTGTTTCCTTACCAATACCCGTAGTTGACATACGTCAACAAGAAAGAAAACTGGGTAGGACACAGAAAACGGATAAAACTTTGGTGAACATGTAAAAACAACGTAGACCTAATGAGCTCAAGATATTAGGTCACAGTCCTGAAAGCAGTTTTAAACATATCATCAGATTATGCTGAAATTGTTTTCTGTCGTGCAGGCATTTCCATTCTACTTCCTCTGCAAGATCATTAATAGATGCTAATTTTATATAGTTGGTCAATACCCTGGCAGGTTCTCTCTGAATTGTGTCAAGTTGTTCTCTCAAATGTTGTGGGCAGTTGTCCCATACTACGTCTGCATATTCAATTAAGGGGCGTATAAAAAATAAATAGTTTGGAGCGATTGTCTATCTGAACGACGTTCAAAAGGCCTTATCCAGTGAGTTTCTGGTGTAACAGTCCCACGTACCGTCGTCAAATATGAATATGCCTAAATGCTTGTGACTTTGGACGTTTACCACTCTTGTATTAGTTTATTTTGTTGCAGTTGTCACAGAAAGGGTGTTGAATGACCGTGGGGCAAAGACTTCATGTCCCAGTAACAATCGTCTATCCAGGATTTTTTTTGCATCTTCAAAATCTTACGAACATGAAAGTTCGCAACAAATACATAGCTGAAATACAAACCGCACCTGGCGGGATTCGAACCCTTGTGGATAAATATCCTCGTTTTTTCGACCATTAAAATACCAATACCATTACAATTGACCGAAGGAGATATCTCCCTAACGCATTCTTCCATTTTCTACTATTCAAACATCGATTTTGTGTCATCTGTATGTACAACAAAAATGCAAAAAGAAGTAGACGGTCAGGGCGGTAGTAACGCTAGACTTATTGCATAATTGTCCTCAGACAATAACAATATCTTTTTACGGTCGGCAGATTTCATAATGAAAAGGGAAGCCAGTATTCCTTTCTTTGAAATACCCGTTGTACTGTTTATGTAAATGAAGCAATGCATTCAACAAGTTTTATAAATCACATTTCTTTTTCGAGAATATTGGTTGAAATCCGATAAGGTTCCGTAATAAGATGATAATTGTGTTAGATTTTTTTTTAAATATGTCATCACTGTTCATGATGCTGAGCCTGTTATCAAAAACACCAAGAATAGTATAAAGTCATAATGAAACATTTATAAGTAAGAGTCATTCCTGGAAGGTGTGCGCTTTGTTAAATTATGTATGCTATGGCAACGAAATGGAATTTTCTAAAAAAAAAAAAAAAAAACACACACACACACACACAGAAATGATCCCTTGGTTACCTTTTAATTTTTATCAAAATACTGTAGAGGTATTTTGATGAAAAGGGCTATTGTAGACGTCAACTTAAACCAGGTGAGTGCACTGGTGAAAAAGAATGCTGATATGCACACTTGCTACTTGATGTATTTAATGGCTATGTATTGCAAGAGGTAATATAAAACTATCTAGGGACAGTGGCTGACTTTTGAATTGATGTTATACTGGTGACTTATCCAATATTGCTTGGCAAAATAATGATTTTGTTTAAAGATTCAATACTTCAAAAAAAAGGCAATGCTCCTCTCAAAAATTTAGGTGAGCGATCCAGGGCCATCTTAGCCTGCTTGTTATTTTCATAGCGTCAGCACTAATTTTCAACTTGGGGTCCAAATATACCGCAACTTGTGGGATTTAGGTAAAACTTAATTATGTTGGTAAGATGGGAGTCAGTCTTATTTGTCATAAGTTTCGTTGTATGTGTCGTTACAACCAAATCTATGGACAAGTGTTTGAAGGCGACTTCGACTTCTTTTACCAGAGGCTGTGCATAATTGTGCTGAATTTGTAATTCGGAAGAGTGTCATTACCTAATTCTAATATAAAATTTTATGAAAACTTCATTATAACATTGACTTTCCGTTATTCTCCAATTTTCTGTCTTGCTTGTTTCGATTTGTCCCCTCTTTCCTCGCGATTCGCTTTTCTTTTGTTGCTTCACACAAGTGTAAAACAGATATGCATAAAACAGACTTCAAAAAGTTTTAGAAGTTTTACCTTTGACCATAGATTTGACAATGACCTCAACAAAGACCTCTCCAAACTTAAACCTGATGATAGAAGTGCACTGTAAGAATGTTGAATCTCTTTGTCCTGTAATCATAAACCTCGAATTACCATTTCGGATAGTTTAAGTTGCTCTTGGGTTTTTGTGGGTGGCGGGGGATAGCCGAAAATGTCGCTGCTTATGATAGATTCAATGAAACTTTGAGACCGTTTTCTATTAGTTTGTATGAATATTAGACGAACCGATATTGTTATCATAGATTTATCAGGCTTACCCGAGTCAAAACATTTCTTCGTTTGATAAATTTTCCACACGTTAAAGGATTATTGTGCCATGGGATTCAACTGGTTGAAAGAAAAAAAGTATTTTATGGGTCTACAAACAGCGATGACTTTCTTTGTCTTGTGGATCTCGAATACATATTTACCTTTAACCCTTTACCCCATAAGGCATTTCTATGGTATCTCTAACTGACCCTAAATAACAGCAAGGATTAAGACGTTTTTTATGTGTATATGACACCTTTTAATAGTGTAGGAAACATTGTGGCAAAAGGTGAAATTGCTCGTCACGAGCAATTTCACCTTTTGCCACAATGTTTTCTGAAGGCTCCTACAGGCAATGCGCAGAAATGCGTATCTAGGGAGTAAAGGGTTAAGCTGACGAGGGCGACTCACAGACCTTTTACAAACAGTCTGACCTTCGGTCTGTGCTGTTCGATTAGGGGTGATTTTTCTCCCAATAAAAAGTCAAGTGGAAATAGCATTATTGAATATTTATTGTAGAATTTTAAGTTTCATTTGACTAATTGAGCAGGTTAGGGCTGAATCTCCAGATCGGGGTCCTTTGTGTCTAAGCGGTAGAGTACATGTATAGGAACCGTTAACTGTAGGCTCCGGTCTCGAGTCTCACCGGATCCATTGAGATTTTCGTGGGTGTGTCCATTGGCATGACACTTCAAAGCCCATGCCTAGTAATTGTGAAATCCAGGAAATATATGAATATGTGAACTGCCGCCGTGATATGACTGGAATGGTGTTGAAAACGGCGGTAAACACCATTCAATTTAAACCAGGAGGCGGCTTAGATTTATTTTTCTGTTTCAGGGCCGACTGGTCTCGCGTTTGAGGAGTGTATGCATTCAGGAACGTCTCTCAAGCCTCAGTCTGCGAAAGCATGTTTCGAAACTGTAATGAAAAGATGTATAACGGCAAAACACAAGGTATTAAAATCTCTCAGACTAGAAACAGCGCATGCTCAATTTCTACTGGAACAACATAAACGGCTAAAACTGGTACAGATTTTCCGTGATCCAAGAGCGGTCATTTATAGCAGGCAAAAAACTAAATGGTACTACCTAAATGAGGACACGACTGAATCCGACGTTCAAATTTTATGTCAAAGAATGTCTAAAGATATTGAAGATATTGAAAAACTTAAAACATTGTACCCCGAGAGAGTAAAAATACTGCAATATGAAGATTTTCATGACCCTCATAGATTAGCTAAACACTTGTACTCATTTCTTAACATGGAGATGACAGAGTCGGCGGAACAATTGCTGCAAACACTGGCTCCAAAGGGTATAGCTAATAAAAAAGGTTTTCACCCAGATTCTTACAGATCTAGCTTAGACTGGAAAATAATCCAGTCCACAACAAAACATTGTCGCAGTGTATTGGAACGTCTTGGACTGAGAATTTTTGTAAACGAAGGAGACTTACGAAACACCAGTTTGAATGTCGTATTGGGTAGCCTTCCGTTTAAGATTGACTGAATGGAGTAATTATGCAAAAGCGAAAAGCGTTCCAGTTCTCTTACTACAAATTTTGTATTTGACGTGTTACCCCCGTCCCCTATCATCGAAGGAATCATGCCCAAGAAAATATCAATAACTAACCATAACTAATCGATATTGTATTTCCTGTCAATATCTTGGGTTAAAGCAAAAACAAAAACATTTCTCTACGACCCCTGAACCAAATTGAATGAATCATCATAATTATAAGAACCTACTACGGATATTGTGCCAATGTAGTTTTCCTTGTTTTCCAATTTGAGGCTATGTCTTGGAAAAGGGGACTTCTTGTAAAATTCAAATGTTTACTAATATCTCCTCTAGTTTTCGCCAAAATTTCACGAAACGTCACGTTTATAATGTTTATTAAAAGTTTCACCATGCCCTCCCCTCCGTTTTTTTCTTAATCTAGGCAAAACCATGTTATGCTAAAAGGGTGCTTTAAGTCGCAAACCACGACAGAGGAATCATTTCGATTCTAACATGACAAAGTCTTAATCAAAGGAGAAGTTATAATTTTTCTTATGCAAAGCGGATGCCACTTCATTCACTTTCATAAACCCCAGCTGTTCCAGTAACTAATTACCCCTGCCAGTTGGTAAATATAACGAAAGTCCAAATTTCAATAGCCTTAAGCATCAAACACTAAACACCAAAGTTTTTTTTCTCCTTTTCTAACGACAAAGGACAATGAGTGTATCGTTAAGCTGTATTGTCGCAGTCGCTTCAAATGCTGAATATTACCCACACCGACTCACAATCCGATTTAACACCGGCATTTGTTTTTAATCTTCGACTGGAAGAAAGACATTTGATTTAAAACATTTCCTTCCAAAATTTTGAATAGTTCCATCATTGCCATTTTTGTTTATCAAAAACAGTGAATATCGGTAAATTCCTATTTTTTTCTATGTTCTTTTAGCGAATGATTTGATGACTTCAGGTGACTTTCTTTGATAAAATATTGGGCGGATATATGGGAGAAAATTCGGCTCTATAAACTATGGTGGCATATTTCTACCGCGAGATACGACATAGCAATTGTAATAATATATAAAAACTATTGTGATAAAACGATAAAACAAACAGATTCACGATAAATAGCGGAATAATTATGTTGGCATGTTTTTGTTTTCTCTTGCGCCCACAACTAACATTCATGGTACCTATTAGATACGGTTTAGGAACATCTTCGTCTTCAACCTTAGGAATTCTCCCTTCCCTAAATTGTTTTAATGTTGTTCGCAGGGGGCATTTCGAGCCGTCTGTGTGATTTTACAGATAGCTATTCATTTAGAGATTTGTCAAAATTTACTTATCATACTACATTTGTTATTGATTCGAAATTTTACTTACTGCAATTTCATTAAGTCAAAAACCACCGGATTTATCTAAATGATGAGTTTTCTAGATTTGGATATCGAGAAATAAATTGAATTATCAACACATTTTTGTGTCTAATGCGATAAAATATTAAGTTTATAGTGATACTTTTTTTCAGGAACCCTTTCACTGTCTCGATAAGATTTCCAGGAAACTTTAATTTATCCCGATAGTTTCCTAAAATTATCATGGTAGCTATCTTGTATCTCGTGGCAGAAATGTGCCACCATAATAAACACATTGAAATAGAGAGAGTTGTAAAATAGACGTCATACAATGGTAAATCGCCATAGCCGGCTGATCCTCTGTGTGCCCTCCAATATTTATAAGTGAAAGACACTACACTCTTGACGTAACCAAGTCGTCCGCTACTCAGAGAAAAAAAAAACTCAGACTTACAAATAGAATCTCTTAAATGTTTTTGATAAGAATTGAGACTGACGAATTATTTGAAATGTTATAAGTTAACATGTTAACTCATTACCACACGAGACAATTTTGGACCGGTCCAAATTGAAAGCATTTGCAGACGACAAAATAAAGGTGACTGAAAAGTAGAAATTTGTTCTGGGAAAGGTAAAAAACACTGTGGCAAAAGGAGAAAATGCTGGTTACCAGCATTTTCTCCTTTTCCCACAGTGTTTTCAAAAGGCTTCTTTCTCAGGGGCGTCAAAAGTAGGGATTGAGTGGTAATGGGTTAAACAAGTATCTTCTTCTGTAGAAAAAAAGCAAAAAGCGGCCAGTGTTGTGTTGGAAATGGGATTTGGAGAGGGTGGTTCAGCATTTGAAGCGCATGCGATTATAATGCTTGACGATTCCTTCGTTCGGCTTTGTCGTTTGAAAGGGAGCAAATGAAATTATGTAACTGTGCTTTTTTTCGATATTGCTGTTGTTGTTGTTGTTGTTTCAGATGCCTGAGGCTTTATGAAATTTTGGTCTTTTCCATATATTTACCGAATGGGCAGTTAGGCATTGTTTTGGTTAGTAGTTAGAACAGACATAGTTTATATTCAAAGAGATTAATTTGCAGCCGCTTTGTATGGACTTGTTTTCCCTTAATTGAGAATTGGACATGTTATAATCAAAATGTTCTTTTTTTTATCGCGGTATACAGTTCAAAACGGTTGTGAATTATGCGGCACAATGAAAAAAAACATAAAACGGCTATGGCGAGAAAGGAAATTAGTTCTTAAATAACAAATTGTTTGAACCATTTACATTCTCCTAGACAGGTCAGATGTTGTTAATGAGAACTGATCTAGAGAACAAATCTAATTGACTGCTTTTAAGTCTTTACCGTGAAGACTTTAATTTTAAAAATTTCACTGTAAACATTTAAAGGTACCTTGTAAATATTATGTCTATTAAAAATGCTAATAACGATACTAAAAAGGGGAAAGTGTGTATATTGCTCAATTAAAAGATGAACTCAATATTAGAAATACAGGAACCTAGAAACAGTAGATACATGTACACTATTATCATTCCTGAAAATCGCTTAGATTCCTTTGTTAACGTATGTTCCATTTTGTGTTACGTTACTATTACAGTATTGAAACTAAAACAGTATTTTCAATTATTGTTTAATTGTAAACTAAGATAATTAATTAAAACTATAGCGAGGATATCCATGGTAATTTTTATTTGGTTGACAGAACTTGCCTTCATAACCGATACATTATGATTCATAATCTGAGTAAACAGTAACAATGCCAAATGTTAACTTTCTTTGTATTAATACATATACATGTACATTCTTTTGTTTGGGGAGGTGTCAAAACGCATAGTTTGAAGCAGGTGGAAAGAAAAATCGACTACGTAATCTGTCCTCATGTACCAATGCCCGACCGGTAACTCAGTGGGTAGTGTATCTGACTCATTACCAGGTGGTTGCAGGTTCGATATCCGATAAAACATCAATATGTCCTTTTCCCAAAGATTCTTGAACCTTTCTGGTATTTTCATTCTTTCAAGGAGACAAACAAAGCAATAGCATCCAAATAAAGCAGTGAGCAAAAATATTGATAGCAAACAGAGATTCACGAATGTATGAGTATTCACGAATGTATGAGAATAACTATGAGAATCAACTATGTTATACTGCTGTTAGGGATGAGTGATTTATCTTTGATTTAAAACCAGAGATGACCAGTCGTTTCTTTGAAGACCACAAGAAAATGAAATGCATTTTCTCTCCGACGTAATCTGCAACCTTCAAACCGTTTGGGATAAGATTTAGTATGGAAATACAAGTATAGTTTGATGAAATAAATATGAAATGGGTTAAAAATGGCTGAGTGCACGGTTACTTCCTTTCTAGAATCTGATTGGTTCAATTTGAAAGCATTTGCAGGTGACAAATGTACCTCAAACAATTGGTTTTGTCATTGAAAGGATAGAAAGAAATTAATTGTCAGCAAACTAATTCAACTTTGACAAATCTCAAATTTTGCCATAAATTGTAGTGAAGAATTTACCAAGGAAATGATTTGCAAAGGCCTGTGTGGGGATGTCACATGATCAATTTTACATGTCGATTATGTAGGATCACATTCAAATATTTACAATGACGTCATTTCCTATCTCATGAAGATTGACAGATTTCACGACTGCAAAATGGCTGTCCCCTTATTCAACCTTTGAAGGGCAACACTTAAGAGTGAATTGCTAATGCAGAAAGTTCAAAATGGGCAGTTATATCTTGAATCGACAATTTGCTTCTTTGCCAACTATTATGGAAAAGCAGCTTTGAAATCACAGTATAAGCTGCTTTAGAGAAGATGTAGAATATCCATTTTATTTGTTGAGCACTGTCAGTGTTTCACAAGTAAATCCAACTTGCAGAAGAAAATATAAATTTATACTAGTATGCATTGAGCTACTAGATTTTGGCAGTACATGTATTTCTTATACTTAACCAGAGTATTTTAACCGCTGTCTGAAAAGGGCTTAACCCTTTACCAAACGGCAAAATTGTGGATTGGTCCAAAATGAAAGCATCTGCAGACAACAAAATAAATGTCAATCAAAACTTGAAAATTGATTTAGGAAGATTAGAACACATTGTGGGTAAGGAAATAATGCTGGCTACCAGCATTTTCTCCTTTTCCCACAATGTTTTCAAAGGCTTTCTGTCTCAGGGTCGTTAAAATTAAGAATTGTGTGATAAAGAGTTAATGCATCTGTAAATGACCAAGGTCAGCCTACACAGTCTGTGCAGTCCGTGCAGGCTGACCTAAGTTGAAACGTTTAGCTATTAACTCTATTTTCAGCATATCAACGGACCATGCTGCCATCTGATTTCTTCAGTTGTTAGACAAAATTGGTTATGGATCCATAATCATGATATACCTTGTTTGGTAAAAAGGATCACAGAGAAGCATTAATCCCTCATCAAACAATCCTTGGTTTTAATGACTCTGGGGAAGAAAGCTTTTGAAGACATTGTAGGTAAAGGAGAATCGCTTAAAGTTAAAAGAAAAATAAAGGTCCAGAAACCTTTATCTCACTTATTTGAAATGTGTAATGAGATATATGTATACCAGATTTTTTGTTTGTAATCAGATTAACAGAAGGAAGAGCTCACTGACAACCACAAGCTTTACACAATTACATGCTGCTTCTCTAGTATTTCCGTATTTTTATTTCTTTCAGGTGCTTGCATAAAATTACAAGTTTATATCATTCTGGAGGCCAGAAAAGAGCTACAGTATAGGTGGATATATAAAGAAACAGTAAAGTATCAAAGAGTTTGAGAAGTGAATGTGAAATGGACTAATTAGCCAATTAACTATACCAGGGACTTTCTTTTAGAACCCTAATCAAAACTGTATGATAAAGGAGCATTTGCTTGAATATACTTTAAAAAAGAACACATTGTGGTCCCTTTTCTCACAAATACTTTTGTTAGCTGTGTTGCAAATCACTCTTGCAAGATGCTTCCTTTCACATTTATAGCTTAACTCTTTACCATACGAAAAAAATATTAAAAAAAATATTAATGTTAAAATTGAAACCAATGGCAAACATCAAAATGAATTAAACTCAACAACTGGAATTTGTTTCGAAAAGGGCAGAGAACATTGTAAAAAAAGGAGAAAATGCTGGTTACCAGCATTTTCTGCTTTCCCACAATATTTTCAATAGCCATCGTCCTTAGGGATTATGCTAAAGGGTTAATAGACTTAAAACTTAGAACATGGTAAAATGGTGCAAAAGGAGGTACATATTATGTATTTGTTAATATCAACTGCTCCTTTTCCGACGTTTATACAAATAGAACCATTGCAGATTATTTCTCACATGTGCTAAAAAATCTAGTTTGTGATGCATCTTAGCCCATTGTGGGTGGTAGCTCTGTATTTCACTTGTACTGTGTGTACAGTAATGAGTTAAATTGTAAAAACTGGAAAGGAATTGGTCTGCATAATATTATATATTATTTAAAAACAAAAAATGCAATTTTTGAAAGAAAAAGGAAGTTGGCTAATTTTTTATCTTAAACATGTCCTATTACTATTTCAACCTTGCCCTTGCCTGTTTTACTCAAAGTCCCCTGTTGGCACAACCCTGGAGGTATCTGAAAACATTGTGTTCTGGTTCAAAAGTAAATTCCTTTACAAGGCACATAGGCATGGATGGTCAAAAAGACCAATTTACAATATTGCCATCATGTGAATCTAAAACGCTTTTACATGATCACAGCTACTCATGTATCAAAATTAGAAAATTATCAGTGGTGCATTTAATTTCTGTTCTGCAGACCTACTCAATTTGGTTTAGTCCAAAATTTTGTTGTTTGGGATACGATTAAACAGTGCTTTTCCTTTTCCAATAATGTTTTGTACTGCATCACTATCAAGTTATTGGAGCCACTTAACTGTTAATGCTTTCGGTTTTGACCAGTCTAACATTTAGTTATTTTGTAAAAGGTTAGTGTGGAGGTTTTTTTTATTTTCATGAGTAAATGAATTGTAAAGCAGCACGGGTTTGATGTACCATAAGATATCATAGTGATCTATACAAAATAATTATTTATGAATAATGTAAATATAAATCCCATGCAAATTGATTTCATTTTGCAAACTGGAAGTTGTTTTCAGTTTGCAACATGGAAAATTTTTGGCGGTGGTTTGATTTGTAACATTTTAGTTTTACTAGTTTCAAGTCGTTATAACATATACATTTTTGTGATATAGTACATGGATTTGAATTTTAGAAATTGCTGTTAAAGTGAAGTATCTAAAGAGGTAATTTTGCTTTGCCTTTCCGTCCATATTTAGGCTTAGCCTATTTTCATATTAAAGAGCGGGAAAACGTCAACAACATAACGTCATTTATGACGACATTTCCTGTGGTCAGTTTTCCAAAATGGCACCAACTAAGGATCACTGCAAAAAAATGTTAAAATATATTAATATGAAAATAGGCAAAGCCTAAATACAGGCGGAAAGCCAAAGCAAAATTACATTTTTTGATTCTACACTTTAAGTTTTAACAGCAATTTCAAACATTCAAACACTGAATCACAAAAATATTATAAGCTATGTTACAGAGATATCTTGAAACTAGTAACACAAAAATATTACAAATCATGATACTGACAAAAATGTCCATGTTGCAAACTGAAAACAACTTTCATTTTTCAAAATGAAATCAATTTGCATGGGATTTATATTTACATTATTCAAAAACAATTATCTGTAAAGATCACTATGATACCTTATGGTACTTCAAATTCCTGCTGCTTTACAATTCATTTACTAGTGAAAGTAAAAACAAACTCCACCACTAACCTTTTACAAAATAACTAAATGTTAGACTGGTCAAAACAGAAAGCATTAACAGTTAAATGGCTTAAATAATTGATGCAGTAGAAAACACTGTTGGAAAAGTAAAAGCACTGTTTAACCCTTTCCCTAACAACAAAATTTTGGACTAAACCAATTGCAAAGGTCTGCGGAACAGAAATTAAATGCACCACTCATGATAATTTTCTGTTTTTGATGCACAAGTAGCTGTGATCATGTAAAACTGTATTTGGGTTATGACAAATCCTTTTGGTTTTAGATTCACATAATGGCAATATTGTAAATTTGTCTTTTTGACTATTCATGTCTATGTGCCTTCTTAAGTAATTTACTTTTGAACCAGAACACAATGTTTTCAGATACCTTCAGGGTTGTGCCAACACAAGACTTTGAGTCAAACAGGCAAGGGCAAGGTTGAAAAAAGTAATAGGACATGTTTAAGATAAAAAATTATTAGCCAACTACTTTTTCTTTCATAGATTGCATTTTTTTTGTTCTCAAATGATACACAGAATTATGCAGACCAATTCGTTTCCAGTTATAACAGTTTAACTCATTACTGTGCACGCTGTACAGGTGAAATATAGAGCTACCACTCACAATTGGCTACGATGCATCACAAACTAGATTTTTAGCACATGTGAGAAATAATCTGCAATGGTTCTATTTGTATAAACGTCGAAAAAGGAGCAGTTGCTTTTGAGAAATACATTATATGTACCTCCTTTTGCAGCATTTTTAGTATGTTCTACGGCTGAAGTCTATTAACCCTTAAGCATAATCCCTAAGGACGATGGCTATTGAAAACATTGTGGGAAAAATGAAAATGCTGGTGACCAGCATTTTCTCCTTTTCTTACAATGTTCTCTGCCCTTCCCAAAACAAATTCCAGTTGTTGAATTTAATTCATTTTGATGTTTGCAATTGGTTTCAATCTGAACAAGACAATTTTTCATATGGTAAAGAGTAAAGCTATAATTGTGAAACGAAGCATCTTGCAAGAGTAATTTGCAACACAGCTAACAAATATATTTGTCAGAAAAGGGCCTACGGTGTGTTCTTTTTTTAATGTTTATTCTAGCAAATGCTCCTCTTATCATACAGTTTTGATTGGGGTTCTAAAAGAAAGGCCATGGTACGGTTAATTGGCTAAGTACAGTAGTTCATTTCACTTACACTTCTCAAACTCTTTGGTATTATACTCTTTCTTTATGTAGCCACCAATACTATAGCTCTTATCATACAGTTTTGATTGGGGTTCTAAAAGAAAGACCATGGTACGGTTAATTGGCTAAGTACAGTAGTTCATTTCACTTACACTTCTCAAACTCTTTGGTATTATACTGTTTCTTTATCTAGCCACCAATACTGTAGCTCTTTTCTAGCCTTCAGAATGATATAAACTTGTAATTTTTCTTCTTTCCCACAATGTTTTCTACCCTTCCCAAATCAATTTTCAATATTTGATTGACATTTATTTTATTGTCTGCGGATGCTTTCATTTTGGGCTAATGCAAAATTTTGCCGTTTGGTAAAGGGTTAAGGCCTTTTCAGACAGCGGTTAAAATACTCTCGTTAAGTATAAGAAATACATGTACTGCCAAAATCTAGCAGCTCAATGCATACTAGTATAAATTCAAATTTTCTACTGCAAGTTGGAATAACTTGTGAAACACTGATAGTGCTAAACAAATAAAGTGAATATTCTACATCTGAACTAAAGCTGCATATTTTTAACTTTCTGCATCAGCAATTAAATCTGAGTGTTGCCCTTCAAAAGTTGAATAAGGGGACAGTTATTTTGCAGTCGTGAAATCTGTCTATCTACATGAGAAAGGAAATGACGTCACTGTAACTATTTGAATGTGAACCCACATAATTGACATATAAAACTGATCATGTGACATCCCCAAAGGCCTTTGAAGATCATTTCTATGGTAATTAAATTCTTCACTACAATTTATGACAAAATTTGAGATTTGTCAAAATTGAATTAATTTGCTGACAATAAATTTCTTTCTATCATTTAAATGACAAAACCAATTGTTTGAGGCACATTTGTCACCTGCAAATGCTTCGAAATTGAACCAATCAGATTCTAGAAAAGGAGTAAACATTCACTCATTTTCCAGCCATTTTTTAAAACCCATTTCATATTTATTTTATAAAACTATACTTGTATTTTCATACAAAATGTTGTCCCAAACGGTTTGAAGGTTGCACAGATTACGTCGGAAAGAAAATGCATTTCATTTTCTTGCAGTCTTCAGAGAATCGACTGCCGTCATTTCTGGTTTTAACTCTTTACCAAATGACAAAATTTTAGACTTGTCCAGATGACAAAATAAACGTGACTTGAAAATTGAATTTTGTTCTGGGAAGAGTAGAACACATTGTGGGAAAAGGAGACAATGCTGGTTACCAGCATTTTCTCCTTTACTCAAAGTGTTTCCAAAAGGCTCCTTTCTCATGGTCGTTAAAAGTCGAGATTGTGTGGTAAAGAGTTTTACTTAAAAATCAAAGACAAATCCCTCATTCCTTAAAACAATACATATTGGTATTTTACATATGTTTACATGACTTTCTTCTGAACCATTCTTACCTCTGCCAACTTTCAACAGCACTTTTGTCTCTTTAGCTGCAAGAATATATTTTTATGGAAAAACAATTCTATGCATTTTCTCATACTTCTCTTCATACGTGTTAGCTGTTGCCTTTATATGTCTGAAATAATGTTGAAAATGGCATGAAACACTGTTAAAAAAGTCATACTAGATCTATATTCAATAATGTTGAAAATGGCATAAAACACTGTTAAAAAAGTCATACTAGATCTATATTCAGTCATGAGATATTGAAGTCTGAGATAATTTTGAAAACACCGACATTCTTATCTCACCTATGTAAGGTCAAGGGCTACTGAAGTGCAATACCGGTATGGAAAGCTCTGGGAAATCCCTTATCCATTTGTAAACACTCTCGTCACTCGGTCATTTCCGTAACCTTAACCGATTAGATTTTTTTTTGCTCTCCGGAATCTCTCAAGTACCTATTCTGTAAATTGACTTTATCCAAAACTTCATTTAAATCGGCAAAAGAAATTTTTCTATCCATTGTTAATGACAAATGACGCAAATTTACATTGATATGGGGATAGATATTCGAATATAAAAAAGATCCCAGACACCTCCAACATGATTGTGTAAAGCAAATCGCCGACATTTCCCGAGTGGTTTTTACGGTTCCCCCCACCACCACCACCTTCCCCCCCAAAAAAAACTGCACGTGACTCTACCATTGTAACTGCACCTAGAAAGCCAAAGTATTCCCTGTACGTTTTCGCAACTTCTCGGATTTTTTCCCCCTAGCATTGTGCGATTTTGTAGACTGGTACACATACGTGTTAACTATAGACGGGCTCCAAGGCCGGTTTGTGGCCTCTCCGCCCGTATTACAGTGATAAGAACCATGCAGAAAAGGTATCCAGATGTAGGTCCACTTGATAAAAAAAAAAACAGAGACATGGAACTGTGAAGCGATTTGAAGTTATGGGCTCAATTAAAGATGGGAGACATAGAGAATACGTACCTAGTGTTGTAGAATATAAAAAATATCTAACTAAATTGGGAGAATTGGTAATTGTCGAGCCTTAACGAGACAATTTCTCACAACCGAGTGAGATGTCTTCTATATTCTACAACTGTAGACCAGGTACGTATTCTATTTATCTTTCAACGTCTGATTGGTCGGTTTTTGCTATTTCTGTTAATTATTCATCAAGAAAAAACACGAGTTCATCACCATATGCAAATTAGCTTTTAATCCAAAACACAACCAAATTACTCATAGACGTATAGGACCTGCAAAAAGAAAGAAGTTCAAGATGTTTATTCGTTTTCGTAATCAATGAAACGTTTAGAAAAAAAAAACCTACACAAATTGAATTTGTGTCAATATTGTAAAAGAAATCAAGTGTGCATTTGACCAGAAATACGTTAGATAAGTCGTCGCTCTAGGAGCTGTCACACCATGACGTTCTGGTCAACGTTTTCTGACGTTTGAGGAAACGTTGTTAGTCGCCCATGCTCGCTGGGATAGCGCCAGAAGAGTGTTGTGTGAACGCTAATGAACTTCGGTGATCGCCGGTTATTTCTCGACGTAGAGGAATGACCCCCGGGTCATTTCTCGACGTAGAAGAATGACCCATGGGTCATTTCTCTACATCGAGAAATGACCTATGGGTCATTTCTCGACGTAGAATAATGACCCGGGTCATTTTTCTACGTCGAAAAATGACCCTTGGGTCATTCCTCTACGTCGAGAAATGACCCGGGGGTCATTTTGTAATGGGGGTCATTTTTCTGCATTACACGGGCAATCGGCGGAGAACGCTAGTCCGGAAAAAAAAGTTTTGAACATGCACAAAAGTTCTAACTGACGCCATCGTTCTTTAACGTTTAATTTTAAACGCTTAAGATCGTTAAAGAACGCTGTGGGACGTTTTACTAACGTTCATCGAGCATTGCACGCGTTCGGCTATCGGTAGTCAGTCGTTACGGTAGCGTTACTTGGTTGTTATTAGGCTAATCGTTTGCTTTGCAGTGAACGACTCACTGGCGACCTGTCAACGACCGCTGAACGGTCTCCTAGCGCACGCAGCGTGTGACTAAAGTGAAACAAACGTCCTTTTGGCGTTCATTTAGCGTCATTAGAGCGTTTCCCGAACGTCCATGCATATAATAACACGCCAGATGTGAAATCCTCATTCTAGAACGCTCAAAAATCGAACGATTGAAACGCTCAGAGAACGTTGACCAGAACGTCATGGTGTGATGGCACCTTTAGAAATATATAACACGGGTAACCGGCAAACGGTTTGTGTACTTTCAAACGGTCATGTAGTGCAAATCATTGAAATTTAAACGCAGGAGAAAAGTACATAAAGTTTTTGACAATTCTATTGATCAGATAGATTCTGGTATGGATAAACATTTAATTTGCCGATGTCTCCGTACCGTAGAACATTGGAGTTGACAAACTGCTATTCGTAGTGGAGTCAAGTTTGGAATATGCAGGTGTTCGGGTATGACAGGTGGAGTAACTTAGGCTTCACACACTGGATTTACATGGGCCCTAGCTTTATTTGCAAATGCGAATTGATTGGAAAGCTGACATTGGGCTGTGGAGATTTGCGACACGCAATTACCTTTTGGGGACAGTGATTTTCATGATCTGAAAGGAGCGTGTCGCCGCTGCTTGTGTTTGCCAAAATATTTGAGCATCTTTTTTTTTATTTTCAAGAGAAATTGAAGAGTAACTGAGGACAGATTGAATACTTTTATGTCCCGTTATCTGCATAATTTCTGTTGGAGGAATATTGTAGTTTCTGTACCAGGTGTTTCCGGGCTGATTCATTGGTTAACTTTCTGTTTGTGATTTGGGCTTTGTCACACATGGATTTCATCAGGGATGATAAATTGTTTATTCCAATCCTCTGCCTGAGAAACCAATGGTCATAATCGTTGCTCACAGAAATGGTTCTTGGATCTAAATAAAAAGGTGCATCTGCAAAATTATAATTTATCGGTCTCATTTCAGCATAATTTTTGTTTGAAAAAAATTTTGGTTTCACTTTTATGGTATCTGACTTACTTCTTCCAGTTCTGGTTTTGGTTCGTCTTTCGTTTAAAGAGGCAATAATACTCATCTTAAGCCAGTTTTCACTCATTTTGTTTTTATTTTATCAAAATATAGTCATTCTTATATATCTATGCCAAATATTGCGCCTGACGGTTGCAACGTTGCTTAGATTACGCCTGATAGAAAATGCATTTCGCGGACTTGCGGCCTTCAATGTAAACAGACTGGTCGTTTCCGGATTTTGAATCGAAGATTTTCGATATCTGTTATACACTCGGGTAGATTCGTATGATGATCATGCATTCTGTAACGTGACTATGTTTGACCTTGTCCTTGATGCGGTAAATAAAGGAAAACGGATGCTTCTCGTTGTCTGCGCATGTCATATTCTTCGAAGATTCGAGTATTTATAGAATGCCATCTAGCGGGAGATAATGAGATGCTTCTCTGTTGCAGCCTCTATTTTTAGACGGAGATCGAGGCCTGTATGTAAGTAACACCGTATCCGACTCTAGGCGGAAACCAACGATAAATTTCCGTGAGTCACCGCCATTGTTTACAGCTTCGATTGTCAGCCAGTTTTCTTCTGGTCACTTTTCGGTTTTTCACACAAACCCCCGTGTTCCTTTTTTCATTTACACGATATATGTCAGTAATTTATCCTTGTGTACACAAAGGACAGATTTCTGTACCATTCTATTTTTCTTGTTGAAATTTAACAGCGTTTCTGCTCACCGACTGTAGACAGGCATCTTTAATTCAAAATAATCAGTCGCCATTAATCTTCAAAATAACATCTCCCTATCTGTAATTTGATGATAAAGAATTTCTATTAAAATGTTGTTCATTGACAAGAATAAATCATCTGATACTTTAGATTGGGACATATTCGAATTTTAAATGACAATTCGGAGGTAGCTTAACTCTATATGTCCCAAGTTTTAATAACCTTAGGAAACACACCTTTCGACAAAAATTTGAGAAAAGGAGAAAATTCTTATAACCGGTTTTTTTTATCCAGATTCCACAATATTTTCTACACGTTTCAAAACAAATTTCAAGATTTGAGTTGAATTCAATTTGTCATCTGCAAATTATTTCAATTTGGCCTGTTGTATAATTTTTGTGAAAGGTTACATTAAATAATTTTTCTCCGATATGTTGAAAACAACGTGGGAAAAGGATAAAATGTGCATAACAAAATTTTCTCCTTCTCGTCCTTGTACATTTTAAAAACCCCTCTTCCTTAGCTTGGATAATTTGGAATAGTGTGGTTATGGGATAAATTGTGTTGAAGTATGAACATGAGAAAGAAAACCAAATATGCCAACATATATTAAGGAAACTCTCCCCTCGAGTAGATTTGCCATCCTCATAGTCACTGTGCTATTCTGTAAATTTTCATTCAGAAAATTAAGAAAATGTGCTCATAACAAGACAATTTTCCTTTACTGCAATGGTTTTTTTTTTTTACTGTAAAAGCCTGCTTACTCTAAAAAAGACATAATCATGATGTACTGGATTACTCTGCTGAATTTCTTTCTTATAATTATAAATGAAGATATAGAGGATATTTGTTTTTTTCGGTGAAAGATCGAAATTTGTTTCATCGAGTGGACACCATCGGTAATATTTTCACGAGTGGCTGCGCCACTCGTGAAAATATTACCGATGGTGTTGACGAGATGAAATAAATTTCGATCTTTCACTGAAAAAAACAAATATTCTATTTATTTTATGCTTTTAACCCTTTCTGGGAGGAGCTTTATCAAAATTCAGTACAGTTCTTTTCCCTTATTCCCCGTGGCGTACCCCTCCCGCATAGCAACGTTACGTCAAGCGCGAGAAATGTAAGGTATATGACGTCATATTTCCCATCTGGTTGTTAGGCACGGGCAATTTACCTAGGCAACAAGAACGTGAAAATCGGTATTTTCACTGGTGGTACCAGTGTAAGACCGAAAAATATTTTCACTGTTATTTCTCGATATCCTACCGGAAGGCATGAAATAAAAATGAATAAAAAGAGATCAAATTCCAAATATCATTTTGAAAAGACATCTTAATCTCGACTAGTTTCGGTTATTTTCAAACCTTTATCAAGGGACATATTGTTTCTTAGAATTAGGCATTCAATTTATAATTTCTTTCTCTAATTTCAGTTTAAGACAACTCAAAATCATAATAGAAATAAGGCATGGAGTTAAGGAAGAATTTAAGTTTTAGTAAACATTTAAAGATTTTGAAGACAGTCAGCTGCACACTTTTACCTGCCTACAGAACTACACTAGACCTGCTGTGTGACATACCTCAATTCATAGTGTACTTTAACACCCCTCATTCCAAAGTTTAGATAGTTGTTCAGCCAAAGAGAATTTATTAGTGCAGATGGACTCCCTATTCCCAACAGATTCCTTTGGTAAAACAAGTTTATATCTTCATCTGATGGTGGCTCAGCCTCCTGAGGGCGGTTTCCCTTTCCATGCCTCTTCAACAACTTCAATTTAGCCTATTTTAACAGAAACGGTCATTTGACTTTTATTCAAATTCCTGCATTACTAGTGTTACATGTGCATCACAAAACATGGGGAAAGGCAGAAGAAATTGAGCTTGAAACATTTTCCTAATCCTTAGGTGTTTGTAGTTCACTGTACTTGTTTAAAAAACATTTCTAGGACAGAAACAAAAAAAAAAAGTGTTAAAATATTAAATTGCTCATTACAAGCATTTTGGCCAATTTAACTCCTTACTACACAATCCCTGGTGAAGAAAACTTTTGAAAACATTGTGGGAAAAAGAGAAAATGCTGGTATCCAGCATTTTTTCCTTTCCCACAATGTCTCCCACTCATTCTAAATTGAACTTCGATTTTTGAGTCACATTTTTTGTCCTCTGCAAATGCCTTCAATTTTGACCTGATTTAAACTTTGTTGTTTGGTAAAGGGTTAAACAATGTTTTTGAAAATTATCCGATTTCAATATCAGTAATTACCAAGGATACGGATAATCTTTAACCACATATTCCCCATTTTAAGGTATCCAGGCCCTGAAGATTTTTAATCATGTTATCTCAGAAATTTCGGTTTTGCTGGGGGAAACCACTCTCACTTTTTCAAATTACATTGAGACAGTTCTAACAGTCAAAATCTGAAGTGGTTTCCCATAGTACAACAACAAAAAAAAAAAAAAAAACCCTGAGATAACACTATTAAAAAAGGGATCTTTAGGGTCAGGATAAATAGAAGAGAAATAAGATACAAGCTATCAGAACAAAAGGGATTGTTTGCCTTTAAAGTTTCTCTGGTCAGAGTAAAAGCATTTTTTCACTCCTTATTATTGAATATTTGTAGCCATGTCTTCTCAGCTTCCTATCAAAGCTCGAAATCATGTTGCGTATTGGGCTTGGCTCGTATTTTTTTACATCAGGTTTTTAATGGTCATGAGGAAACCGGCAATTGTTTCGTAAAGTTCTTCAATGGGCATTTCATATAATTGTCTGCTTTCTCCATTTTCTGTCGTGTACTTTTCAAGTTTCTCGATGTCAGACAAAGTTTTTTTTGTGCAGTTTGATTTTCTTGTTCATTGATCAATTTTTCCAATTTCCTCTCTGTTTGAATTGGAGAATGGTGGAACAGGTACATCTACACTGGCAGATGGGGGTTCGATGCTTATTAGTGGCTTTGGAATGTCAGGAATTGGCATTTCTTCGTCAAAAACGGACGGGTCGATATCGAATTCAACATACCCGTCGATCTGGTCAGTGCTATCAAGTAAGTCTTCAAGTGATATGGTAAAGTTTGGCACCTCTGACATGTTTATTGTTTACATGAAATAATCGTCTGCTAAGACCGATACTCATCAAAACAGTGAATATTATAACCTAGGCTAGCATTTCAAATAACAACAAGATTGTGTATTTTGTAATTTGTTGCAACAATAATTATTCTGTATTTATTTAATTCAAGTAAAGACAGCAAAAGTACTGCTTTTGTTCTAGAGATTTTTAGTCTTGCTTGGATTTGTGTATTGACAAAATGTCAACGAGAGGTCATGCTTTAGGTCGAAAGTAGTTCCGGCCAGTGCTGTTCTATAAATATCCGAGGTATATCATTGTTCTAAAAATAACCGCGGTTTATCAAAAAAATATAACATGGGTGATATAGTCTGGTACCCATTCGTACTTCAACAGTACCGATAACGTAGTGGTAGGGGCTGGTAATCCAGACTATGGCTGACATTGCATGGACATTTGCATAGTTGAAAGATAAACAATAATCTGGGTCGCCCTAAGTCCGTGTGGAATGAAGCGACAATTGAACAGGTTAAAGCGGTGATCACAGAATCACCAAGAAAACCTGGTAGAGTGTTATTTGGAGATATTACTAATATTGCCAGCCATTTTAAAGGTGTTTACAGAATGCTGAAATATGATTTAAAACTGACTCCATATAAAACGTCTATTATGTAACACCTCAAACCAACAGATATCGAAAGCAGATTGCCATTTGCAAGATGGGTTACGGAAAATGATGATATCGTGAAACAGATATGGTTCTCGGATGAAGCCCACTTTTATCCAAGTGCACAAGAGAACAAGAAGAATTCCATATTTTGGGGAACTGAAAAGCCATAATTTTATATTAAAAACCTCTCCACTCTGAGAAGGTTACAGTGTGGGTTGCATTAAGTGCCGAGGGCATAATTGGCCCGTTCTTTTTTGAGGATGAAGATTGTTCTGTGGAGACTGTAAATCAAGACCGCTATTTAAATATTCTTAAAAACAAATTTCTACCAGCTTTGAGACGTAAGGGAATTGATATGAACATCACATGGTTCCAGCATAATTAAATAGTGCAACTTTTCATACAGCAGGAAATGTGATTGACTGGAAACAAAAGACATATATTGAATGGCCACCACAATCCCCGGATTTAAGCCCAGTTGACTTTTAGCTCCACTGGCCGAAGGCCAGGGGGCTTATGTCATGGCCCGTTGTCCGTTGTGCGTCCGTCCGGCCGTGCGTTAACTTTTTTTTTAAACATCTTCTCTGAAACTACCCATTCAATTTTGATGAAACTTCATAGAAATGATCCTGCTATGGTCCTCTTCAGAATTTCTTGAAAGAATTTAATTCCTTCAAAAACTCTGGTTGCCATGGCAACAAAACTGAAAAAAATGAAAATCTTTGAAAATCTTGTTGTCTGAAACCGTAAGGCCTAGGGCTACCAAATTTGGCATGTAGCTTTATCTTGTGGACCTTTACCAATTTTCTTCAAATTATTGCCTGGGGTCAAAAGTGGCCCCGCCCCGGGGGTCACAATTATTTAGGGAGAACTTTAAAATTTCTCTCCTACCTCGGCATAGGGCCTAGCTTTATCTTGTAGACCTCTACCAAGGGTGTCCAAATTTTAACCCTGCGGTCAAAATTGGCCCTGCCCGGGGGGGGAGGGGTTATGTCGAGCATTTTAAAATTCTTCTTCAACCTAGCCATAGGGCCTAGGGCTATCAAACTTGGCATGTAGCTTTATCAAGTTGACCTGTACCAAGGGTGTCCAAATTATACCACAGGGGTCAGATTTGGCCCCGCCCCGGGTTAACAAATTTTACAGGGGCTTGTATAAGGAAAACTGCCAAAATCTTCTCGCACCTAGCTATAAGGGCTAGAGCTATCAAGTTTTGCATGTACATGTAGCTTTATCTAGGGGCCTCTACCAAGGGTGCTCAAATTATAGCCCTGGGGTCAAATTTAGCCCCGTACCAGGGGGTCACAACTTTTACATGTGCTTATATAGGGAAACTTTTATATATTAATCTACTCGTTCATAGCCATAAGGCCTAGGGCTACCAAAATTTGCATGTAGCTTTACCTAATGGGGTCTAAACTAAGAGGGTCCAAATTTTACCTTTGGGGTCAAGTTTGACCCCACCCCATGGGTCACAAGTTTTACATTGGCTTTTACAGTGAAAACTTGATAAACCTGTCTCATGGGTCACATATTTTACAGGGCCTTTTACTGGGCAAGATTCAGAAATCTTCTTGTTTATAACCACACATTCTAGTTTCATATTGTAGGTCTTGAGTCAAAATTGGCTCCATTCCAGGGATCATAAATTTAACACGGGCATCAAAATATAGTCACTTCAATTTTAATATTAATCAAGGAAAATAACTCTTTTTATGAAAGATAAAGTTTGTTACTATATACATCCCTTGATTATCAAACTGGAGTGATACATGATTGATACTAGGCATTAAGTTTTTTGATAGAAAATATTCTGTTTTCAAGAAGTGTGATTCTTTTTGATGCTAATAGTTATGCTCACACGAGTTGAATAATAAATTCAAAGTACGGTTTCTATCATTCAGCTTATTTTTCCAGGGATTTTATCTTTTATGCTAATGAATTAACTTGTTTGTATTGCCCGACAGTGTTCATTGTTTTTGAAGGCCCTCTTTTTCATGGTCATAAACACTTCATTTTGTGTGGTAAAGGGTTAAAAGCCAGTGGAGCGATACAAGGCCATAATGGCCCTCTTGTTTCCTGTAGGGATACCTTAAAGACAGAGTCTATAAGCACTCCCCACAGACCACAGCAGAAGTGCAATCAAGAGGGAAACGAAGGTCATAAGCAGTGAGATACATGCAAACATAATCCGAAATTTCCGGCACAGACTCGACGTCGTAATTGGCTAGAATAGACGTCATTTAGAAAACATTCTATAAAATTGACATTTTAAACAATTTTGAAACTGCGTGTATTTAAAAGGGCAACACCTACATAATTATGTATCAAATAAAACTTTACTCTATGTACAATAACATAGTTTAAATGTAAAAACATAATTTCTTTTTTATTTTAAAGTTTTCCATGTTTAAAATGGTGACAGATATTATGAAAAACCCTGTACATACTACGTAAGACCAACAAATACAGACATGGCGTTCATCACACATTTATGCATCTTTGGTTCTTTTGAGAGCAAGGATAATTGCTTTTACAAAACACTTTTACAATCCCCAACGTTTACTTCTTACCCCTGCGATATTCACGTGTAACGCGGTGTACTAATAGTCATAAACCAAAAAATGAATCTATATGTAAATGAAATATCGTGCGGCAAAACATCTGTTCACACTTGATACCAAATTTACTTATATTTGGCTTTTATAAATATGTGACTTTTTTTCGTAAAGTGCGATCTTTCATTTATACCTGAGCATACGTTTGAGAAATTACAAGAATCTCATCGCCCTTGCTACAGTTCTTTTTCTGTTTTCTCTTTATCTGCGCTAACTTAAAATGTGCGGTTCTCATCGAATGGGTATATGGCAAAGCGACGTAATTTCGGGATAAAGGTTGAACAGGCCAGAATATCTAGTAATTTGAAGCATATCTGAGATTAAACTGAATCCTCTTCCTCATACGCCTTCAGTTGGCAAATGTGTAATAGGGGTTTAGACAGCATTCATAAAAGAGCAAAGACCTTTTTAAACTCTACGAGTATTTCCTTAAATATGCAAGTACACGCAAACACATTTCCTTTTAATGTGTCCGCCATTCGTTAGTTTCTCAAGTATGATGCATCATCACGTATTAAACGCGGCAGCTTATCATAGCAAATGAAAGAACCGATGCGAGTGGAGGTCTTCGACAAAGTATAGAGTATTTTAAAAAAAAGTCTGATAAATTTTAGCTAGAGGTACGAGGTAGCTGACTGCTGAATTGACAATAATGGATGGCGTAAACTCGTTTCTTTCACACATGGAACAATTCTCTGAATATGGATATACATTGGTTTCTGTGATACTTGGATACGATCTTGGCTTGTTCAACAAGTTAAAGGACTCAGAGACACCTCTGACATCAGCAGAATTAGCAAATATCACCGGTTACAAAGAAAGGTGCCTTTTTCAATTAAAATACCCATTATAATTGAGAAAAACACTTCTCAGGGTTCTGTGATTCTTGGACACACACTTTTCCACTGTAGTAGCAAGAAAGTGTGTCCGTTTTTTTCAGGTTTCTTCAAGGTCTCATTGATAGGATATACGTAGAATTCAAACAAGTACTGCATTTTGTTTCGTTGATAGGATATATGTCGAATTCAAACAATTACTGCATTTTGTTTTAATGACATTTACAGGTCGATTCCAGCAGAAAATGTCTCTGTTAATTATAAATGTTTGTTCGTTCGCCATTGAAATTAAAATGGCCGGAAAAAAAGTTGGTCCACGATACTGCTTTCTAGATTTGCATGTGCTTTTTGCAGTATTTTCGAAGAAAATGCTACTGTGGGTTCAAAAGGAATTTTTGAAAACCATGTATCGTATACAAATTTATATGTCCAGAACATATTTTTGCTCTGATGATATACAATAATCTGAATTCTAATACTCCTCAAAAGTTTTTAATCTGCGGAAGTTTTCCGAGTCAGGAACTCGCAATAATGACTCAGTGAAAATTTTATGTAATCAGTTACTACGTATCTGTATCAATTTGCATGATAAATCAAAGTAGCAGTTTGTGTTAAGGTAGTACAATCCTAATGAAAAACAGATATTTCCCTCTAATATTATCCTTAAAAAGTTTCTATGTCTAAAAATGAGTATTGTTGTACTACTTTGACCGAGCGCTTTTTCCATTTTTTCCTGTCTAGAATTATCATTGATAAACCTAGGGCCACTCTATTCTATTACAAAAGGAGACAATAATTACCTCCCTTTTCTGAAAACTAACAAAAATATCAAAAAATACTTTCAAGGTGGACACCAAATGAATTTCTGGTCGTTTAGAAATGTGCAAAAGTATTATATCAGTATAAATCCCTTTCTATCAACTGATAAGAAATTTTCATTCCATTTTGTACTAGAAGCGTTAGGATGATAATACGTTAAAATGCTCCTAAAAACGTTTAATTGCAGACATATTGAAATGTCATTTCTTCAAGTAAAAGGGCAATAGATAAAGAGTCTCACATTTCCGTATTAATCAGCACATGTAATGTGACAACTTTCTTTAAGATGTTTTTCAAAGGAGATAAATCGCAAGAACATAAAGCTGTATTTGTCATAGTTATAAGTCTGCAAGTGTGTTTTTTACTGTCAAAATTGCCAGACAAAAAAAGAAGTGTCTTTCCTTTTGAAATGGATTTGTCAAGGAACATGGTTATTAGTTAAGATTCAATTATGATAGTCTTTTATGCAGCGTACAACCTTGTCAAAACTTGTCGAAAGACAACAAAATAATAATTCGCCTAATAATACAAAACATTGCAGAAAAAAAAGATTTTTAAGCACTCTTACATTTTAGATACATAGCAATAATGTTCAATTAACCATGTTAAATTACACATTTTCTTCTGTATTTATATATCTCATATATAGTTTCATGTCTTGTAATTAATTGTAATGATTACTTAGCTTGTACGCTGTGGTGTCAAAAATGTAAATATATATGTTCTATTCTGTTACTGTTTGATTAAAACATCTAAACTGAAAAGAATGGAGTTGATCAGATGATCCAATATTTTATTTTCACACATTCTTGGCTGGCCAAATTGGTAGTGAACAATATTTGGCAGTTTACGACTTTCATTAATCTTTACACGTGAATCATGGAAGATGGGCAGTTTGACAGTTCACATGCTATGAATCATCATTTACTGGAAAAGAAATAAAAGAACATACAATCCTTTCCCACAATACTTTCTTCTGTCTACTTGATATATGATATTATAATAGAAATCAAAAACAGAAACAGGTTACAACTCTGGTAAAATTCTTATTAAATCAAAAGAATTGTCTACCTTTCCTACTATACTTACTATCTAATTATTATTATTATTATTATTATTATTAGCTCTTTAATCATTTTAATCCAAAATATAATGTTAACAATAGAGAGGAGTTTTAAATAAAGCATTTTTTCCGTAATTGCTCCATTTCCTCCATTTTTTGTTTCTGGTTAAGTGAGATTCTGAATCTGACTAGCCAAGCTAGAATTCTAATATGGTCTAGACCGATCTGGAATGTGTCAAGATCAGAGTGAGAATTCTGATTAAGTTTTAGTATAAACAAAATTACAATTTTGTCTAGGAAGATTCTGGAACTGCCTAGATTCCAGTTTGGACGACATATACACAATATTTAAAAAAAAATATTGGTTGTTAGAAAATTATGGATTAAAATATTTATTCAAATA
This sequence comes from Tridacna crocea, assembly GCA_943736015.1. Taxonomy (NCBI): domain Eukaryota; kingdom Metazoa; phylum Mollusca; class Bivalvia; order Cardiida; family Cardiidae; genus Tridacna; species Tridacna crocea. Next base: position 29,953,247 of record OX031072.1, on the reverse strand, counting down.
TGCAGAATTTGTAAGTTGTTTAAGTCCTAACGACTTACCCTCCAAACGTTTTGAATGATATAGTTAAGATTGTGATGAAAAAATTTAAAAGAATGAAATGAAGAGGGATTATGTGTTATTTCTAATTTGCATAAAATATAATTTCTAGTTGTTTGACGTCCATGCCTACTCAAAAATTTTAATGAAAAATGTAGACTGAGAATAGTAGCTTCAAGGAAATGAGAGCCTATGAGTGATATAGAGTGGAGCCTCATATAGATCAAAACATTCCCATGATAGAGGTCCTGTTCAAAATGAGCCCATCCTCCCATTAAGGTAATGCAACCTGAAGAATCAGGGTTTTAAAAGCTATCCGAGTCGGCTTCTTCATCATGCTCCAGTCTCATGGCTCATTTTACACCCAATGAAGCCAGGTTGGTTTTATTTGCCCATTTATATATGCGAACAATGTTTCAAGAAGTCCATTTTTGGACATGCAGCTACTTCAATGGCATGATTAATATACACGGCCATATAATTCGAGTCCATTTTGAACTCCGTAACTCAAGACAGTTGATATGGGTACCTCTTTCACTTAGGCGTCGAGCTATGCAACGTTCCCTACATAAGCTGGGGTGAAATTCTTAATTCCTCCTGTGGCATTCTGGTACGGTGAGTCCCTCTCCACCAGAATATGCTGCAAAAAATGTTTCTTAGCGTTCCCCTTCGATCGGCTTTAAAAGTAGCAACCTTTCCAGAAAAGCTAAAATAAGCATTGGGGAAAGCGTCAATTCACTTCTTGGCTATTCTCCAATCGCCCTGAAAAGTGTGGGTCCTTTGGTATCTTGAGCAATACTGCTCGAAGACGTCAAGACAACGTTGGTTTAGCTTGGTCCCTTTATGGTCACCCTTGGCTCCGCTGATATGGACTATGAGCACCGATCCTGTTGTGCCGAATTCCGAAATCCTCTCCGAAGAGTGTACCTGCCCGTTCCAAGTGTCAACCGGCGTAGAAAAGTCTAACCCTATCTTACTTATACCTACAACGCTGCTGTCACGAATTGCCCTGTCAAACTTTACCCATTTCTCTGGGGTCATTAGGTGTACTTTTTGGGGTGTACACCAACAGCAACTCTCGATATAGGGTAAGGGGGGTAGCTTACCTCTAGAAGGTTCTCCGGATCAAAGTAATTTACTACCCCTCCAATAACTTTGACAGGATTCCAGGGTGCCGGTTCCACAATCAGCTCTATAGCTTCTTCGAGAGACAGCTCCTTTACCTGACTTTTGACTGTTTAAAGCTTGTCTAGGCGGAAATGGCTATCGAATGCGTCATAAGAAATCTTGGAAGAACAACTATCTGTGGGTACTCACTGTCTTCAGTTTCTTGGAACTTCCTTTCCACGCAGGTAACTTTGTCGCCTGAACATAGGATAGGCCTTGTACTCCCGTTTTAGGCAGAACATTGTCCCTTTCTAGTCCAGTCTTAGAAATGGGTACTGGATACTTTGGTTGCCTGTTACGTCTCTGATAAGTCCTAGAACTTTTTCTGGGACTTCGGCGGCTTAGCTCCTTCAACACCCAAAAGTCTTTTTTCAACTTCCGAGTCAATTTCCGAATAATATGCTGATCCATGGTTCCTCTCACGCATTTGTCTCTACAGTAGCAGTCTGTCCCTCCTTTTTCACAGGTAGATACGGTTCCGGATTACTGTCCATTTCCAATGGCTCAGCGGATCACCCCTTTTCCTTAGACAGGGAATGCTCCGGTTGCTTGCTTCTCTCCCCTGTTGATTCTGCGAGGTCTTCTGCACTGTACCTCCTGACCCTTTCTTGCCGACCTTTGGAAAGTTGATTCATCAAGAAACCCATCACTCTCCAATGTAAGAGTCCACGAGAGTGCTGATGGGTCGCAGGCTGTATGATTCTCTCTCCCAGCCTTCATGACGAGCAAGTGCATCCAACGCATTCAACTAGTCTCCTGTAACATCTGCCCCTCGAACGTCCCAGGTATTGTTTACGAACTCAACCAAGTCAAAATTCTGCCCCATGAACCATTCTTACCAGTTTGCGAATGCAATCTGCCCTTCGCCTGGTAAACCTCAAGAAACTTATGTGCCCTGATATCCAGATCAGAGTCTACCGACCCTTTTCGTTTTCCCTCTGAAAACCGGTGAACAGTCACATTTTTTTCTTATGTCTTTGGTCATCAAAGTCTGCTCATATTCTTGATGAGACATTTTTCTTGGTGCTTGGATATTCTTCCTTGGATAACGATGGGGAAGCTCCCTCAGAATCCAGGAATCTGGGAAGAGCACCTTCGCTTTCCTCTGTGCCCTTTTGACCCATTTACACTCATTTAGTTGGACAGCCGGTATTGTGAAGTAAATACTCCTGCCACTTCTCCGACTGAAATTATCATATGCCCCCATTACATGCATTATCTCTCTCGGGTCGACCAACTTCCCTCGATTAGCACCTGCCATGACACTTTCAGCAGGCTTTATTGAGGGTTCAGCAGCTTCAGCAGCCTGACTTCTTCTTTGGCTCTGTTCTTCACTGCTTGGTCCTCTGCTAGCGATTATGAAAACTAAAGAAAAAGAACATTATTTCTCTATTCCAGTCTTAAGCCACCGGGCTTACCGTACACTTTGGGCACGAATATTCGTCCATGAGTATCCCTTCCTGAGGAGTCTTTTTCACACATTTCCCATGGAAGCATTCATTACAAACGTCACATGCAATCAGTATAAACAGTACATTTCTGCAATTGTGCTACTGTTACCTAACCAAGATGGTCTCTCCTTATCCTTGCATAATTTTAACCTATCATGATTGGCTGTGAATATTTTATTCTAGAATTGTACACGACTTTGGTACGGTGACAATTTTTCAATTAACCTTCCTGGTCCTTTCTATAGCAGTAGCAGCTTTTTACATTTTCCCTTTATAGAAGCAGTATTAAGCATGTATACTAGGTCTCTCTCACTGAATAAATGTTCACGCACTTTATGGTTATAGTCGCATTTCATCCTTTTCTGAGTTCCCCTTAAATTATCTCTAGCAATTTCTCTAAGGACTGTACCAAACTGGAACAACAGCTCTCTTTTAAAAATGGAAACTGCTTTTATTGCTTTACTGGAAACATAAGCTCTGCAGGCTGATTTATTTCCCTGCCTAGCATTACCTTATTTGGTGTGAAACCAGCTCTGTGATTAGCACTTGCTATCTGAGGAATGTACCTATCCCACTGATATTAGGTTTTCCCAACAAAGCATCTAACAGAATCCAACAAAGTCCTATTTAACCTTCCTACCTGGCCAGTTACCGAAGATCTATAAGGTATAGTTTTAGACTTGTGAATGTGTAGGATCTTACAATTGTTGGAAAACAGTATACGCTCAAAGTTAGGCCCTCATCAGTAAATTTTTATAAGGGGTAACCAAATCTTGAAAAGAATTCATTCACTGCTGCCTTTGCAGTTTGGGATGCTACAAGTATACATTCCACCCAATTTGTGAATTGATCCACCATATTCAAAACATGCCTATTACCATCTGCTGTGTTTGGCAACGGACCAATAAAGTCCAAATGCACCCTTTCCATAGGTGTGCCAGCATAGTTTTTTTTTAAAGGGCACTTCAAATACTTGGTTGGTTTCTTGGACCGATTACAAATCTTACAGGATGAGACATACCATTTTACGTCCTGGGACAGTCCATACCAAAAGTATTTTTCTGTCATCTTTGCCATTGTTCCGAATACCCTGCTGCCGGGAGCTCGTGACTGGCACTGATGCATACTCTTTATTATAAGTAACACTTCTTGATCAGGTTGTTTATTCCAAATCATACTGTCTTTCATTTTTCTGTCAATCTAGTTATATTTTTAGCTGGTCAAAGTGACAACATAACACTTTCTGATGGTTCTTCTTGAGAGAGTAGCCACTCAGAAAGGTAAAGAAATTTAGTGTCTTGTTTCTGCAGCTTTTTAACTTCTGCAAAAATTCATCTGAAACAACAATGTCCACAGAAACATTCTGAACGTTTACTGCTACATCCCCACGGTATCTCTACATGCGTTACACCCATAGGCTAAATTGTTCGAGAGGAAGCTGCTTTGTCAAATAACGAGATGCCATCATCCACTGTATTGACAAAGTCACTCCCGATCTGATGAGCTTTGGTGAAATACTACAGCAGCCACAAGAGAGCTTTTCAAGTTCAAAGCCTAGCTTGTAATGCTCACATTGCATTGTATGACTAGGAATACGCGACAGTGCATCAGCACTTGCATACTCTTTCCCTGCCCTGTACAGTACTTTCGTGTCATTCTGGCTGAGTTCTTCAAACCAACGAGCAACTTGCCCCTGTGATGTTTGAAGTTGAATAGCCAGGCGAGGTTACTGTGCTCTGTACTAAGCAAGAAAGGACGGCCTAATAGATAAAGTGCCTAAATTTGACCACTGCCAGCAACTCATTTCTAGTTGCACTGTTCCTGTTTTGTTCAGGTGACAGAGCCATATTAGCATTAGCAATTACTTTTTCCTATCCACTCCGTAGTTGCAGTAGCTCCGTCACTTTTGCAAATTCAGGAGGATCTGTAACCAGTATGAACATGTCCTTATTATTATGGTGTGACAATACTGGAGCAGAGGATAGAACAACCTTTATCTTCACAAACGCCTCTTGCTGTTCTGCTTCGCGATGAAAGGCTTTCCTCCCTGTGATAGGATACAATGGAACAGCTAAAAACGCATAATCTTCACTTAAAAACCTACGATAATTCACCAGGCCTGAAAACTGTTCAACTTGTTGTGTTTTTGGGACAGGCCAGTCTTGGACTACCTTTACATGATTATCTTTCATATGTTATAATTAAGTTCGCACATTACATTTTCGTGACTTACACACGATATTATATGTTTTAAACAATAAATTTGTTTTATACACAATATATGTTTTTTTTTTTTTGTTTTTTGTTTTTTACACAAGATATATATTTTTACCCAATAAACATTTATATACACAACGAATACATCTTATATAAATGTTCAATTTGGAAGACAAATATTATCAGATGCAATGTATTCCACGCCATGTCCAAAACTTTCGAATCTTTAAATTCTACCACGCAACTTAACTATATATTCCCAAATAAAGAGATAAAAGGAGTTCTTTTTAACACAATTGCATGCGCTATTTTCATTAAAAATTAAAATTACTACTACCATTTTAAATTAAAGTTGCGGGTGAATGTTTATTATTTTTTAAATAGCGTTATTGCCAGTTTATCTTTTTTTAAACAAATTATTCTTATCGAAAGCACTGATCTGCCTATGGAAGAACAAAAGTAGTCAAGGCCCGGAGCGTAGACCACTTTTTTTAGTAAAACTTGGAATCATTCCACCGTTGCAGGATTTATCAGTGTGTTGTGCAATCATATCGACGGAGCTGAGTTTGGAAATCTATTGTTAGTTGTAAGGGGGACCAAGAGTGCTTGACATTCGTCTTGAGCAGACGAATGCTATGGTAGTTTGATCCGCCGCGTTAAAACATTCCGGAAAAAAGTATTATGGCAGTGGCAGAGGATCTCCATGCGTCGCCGGCGGTGGATACGCATGACTGATCTTCTTAAGCTTATTTCTCTTGTGTCTCAACATGACGCTGTGGAACGGGGTAGAAAACATGATTCCCATTTGACGATCCGTGTCTAAATAATTGAATCTGATTAAAATTGTTATTTTTGTAGTGTTTATAGTTTAATAGAGATACAAGAAAATTTCTTTCAACCATTCGAAATGAGTCATTTCAACCTAAACCACAGTGACACAAGAGAAATAAGCATAAGAAGAGTCATGCGTGTCCGCCGCCGCCGACGCAGGGAGATCCTCTGCCACTGCCACAATACTTTTTTCCGCAATGTTTTAACGCGGCGGATCGAACTATCATAGAATTTGTCAGCTCAAGACCTATGTCAAGCACTATTGGTCCCCCTTACGACTAAAAATAGATTTCCAAACTAAGTTCCGTCGATATGATTGCACAATAAATTGATTAATCCTGCAACGGTGGAATGATTCCGATTTTTGCTCAAAAAAGTGATCTACGCTTCGGGCCTTGACTACCAACAGATATGCAGCTTCTTGGGCCACCCGAAGTATATGTATGTCTTACCAGCGACATCTCTAGAAAAATGGATCATTTAAATAGGCAGAAGAAATACTCCTACTTCTAAGAAAGTCGAAAGCTTTTGACACATATATATTACCTTTATACATTTATACGTTACGAACATTAATGATACTGTTTTAACATAAAAACACCAGCTACATTTATTTGCTATCTCTCTGTAAGAAAATAGATATTCTTGAATTGTTTCAGATATGTGCGAGAATGGCTGGGAGCAATGTCTGCGGCAAAAGTAATATCTGTTCAAAGTAGCGAGGATCAGAAAAGGTCGTGTGTGTATAACCTTTCTGAAGAGAACTTTGATATCGTAGAATCATGTGCACTCTTCGGAAATGGAGTCTTTGCTTGCCATAGCCGTATGGAAATTGTGAAGTCTTGTTTTGAGAAACATGGACCTCAAGGTAAAAAGAAAATAACTGCTTTAACTTAGTATGCACATTTTATTCAGCAGTAACTGAATTTTGTTTCAACATTTTGCAAGTAATAGAAGCCATACTCTGTGAAAAGTGGGTTGAATACATCTGCAAAAAGTATCGACACAGGTCAACCTAAATAGCTTGCGTAGGCTGAACTGTGTAGGAACGTTTTGCTCTTTATAAATAGTATGCATTTCCAAGGACAACTGTAGATACCTGGTGATTCCGTCCATTGTCCGGCAAAATGGATTAATTACTCATATGTGATGACCTGCTTGTTAATATACATCACGGACATTTATAAAACACCCTTTCCTGTGCATGCCTTTCATCCACTAAGATTAGCACTTTTATGTACACTTACTTTCTATCCATTTTTTCTTCCTTTAAAAATCATAATTTCTGGAGGCAAAAGTCATCAGATTTGATTTACTTCTCCCTCTATTATATCGTTAATAATCGTATTTTTGAATTGGTTACGAGAAAAAAATACTGGCAATTAAAATATCTAAACAAGTGAAACAAATTCTTTAATTAACAATTCTTTTTGTAGAGATTATGGAAATGTATTTTGTTCGTGTTATTATGCCTGAAACAAATCAATAGAAAAATGGAACTCGTCTTCAGTTTCTTAAAACCAAAGATTTGAAAAATGTAACTCCCTGTTGTTTATTAAACGTGTCTGTATGGCCTGCATTTCTGTGTTTAGTTTGCCAAATAACAAGTCTTAGATTCAAATACATGTACACAGCGACCGTATTCTCTCTGTGTTAGGTTTTACTGTTCCGCCAATTTAGGTTCTTCAATGCGTCCTTAGATGATTTATTTTCACTCACACGTGTGAAATTGGTTTAATCCAATGTGTCCCCACATATTGACTAAAATCATTTAAAAGAACACAAATTTGCATTTTTTAAACGGTATCATTCGATGCCTGGGTTTTGTTTTGAAACTGAGACTGATAATATTTTCAACAGGAGACGCAAAAACTTTTCAAGGTGAAACTTGGGAATTCTTTGAGAACTTCAGAAAACAGACCGGAGAAATGGAAATGGCAAACGTTACATTGCCGAAAGTTGAGACAGTCCTGGACTTTAAAGTACATCTTGGTAAGTTTCCATCGTTGTTCGATCGTCTAATTTTGTCAGGTGGTCATTCTTACATATAAAACTAAAAGGCCATGGCTTCAATAATACTTATCAACTACCAAATTTTCTGCATGACGAGGTTTTACACACTTTTAATTGTCAGTCACAAGGAAATGCGAAGTGGCTTTTAATTACAACATATTTCAATACTATGGAATAATTTATATCTGGTTAACAATTAATCTTTAATTTAGAAAAAAGAAATGATCTGAATTTATATTTTTTTTTACAAGTAAATTCCAACCGAGTATTTTTTAGTCCGTCAAGAGTAGCGGCGAAATTCTGACGCCTCCATTTCCTCCTCCCCGTTCCATCTTAAAGACGTTAAATTAGGAATAAATGTAGACAATGTCCGGCGGCCAGTCGGGTGGATTGATTTCACGCTTTGTCGGAAAGTCTTAACAATTTCTGTCTACAAAGGGGTCGGCTAATATCGTTCTGAACGATTGGGTTGTGCTGTTGGAAATTTGGCACAGCAACAAGGCAAGAAGTTTCATCCATACGTCAAATGGCAGTTAAGGTCTTTTTTCCAGATACCGGTCCCAAAAGCATAGAGATTTAGGGCCCATAAGTCATGTCTTGAAATATATAGTAATGTCATGCCTTTAGGTAAATTGTATTTTGTCTTTTATGTTAATGATACTTATCAATGGAATGTGTCCACGGGTGAAATATTTTCGTTAAGTTAGCATATTGCCATGTTTCGGCAAAGGACGCCACATCAGCTAAATAATAACAACAGGCGCGTAACAAGAATTACTTTCCAGTATTCGACGATCACTTTACAGTATTAGTGCAAAAAAGTCATAAACATTTTTTTAAAATCCCGGTTAACCGATACTTTGAAAAGTTAAATGCATTTCCAGCAATAGAAATCGCCCGAATGAAAACGGTGTATAGTCTTCAACTCAAGCTTTCAGACAGATATATTTTCAAGTCATTTTTTTATAGGCCCTAAGGGTCGTATTATGTTATATCCCCGGTCGTCCGTCCGTCCGTCTGCCTGTCTGTTTGTCCATCCGTCCGTCCGTTAGCAATTTCTTGTGTGCGCAACTCCTCCTACAGTTTCCATCGGAATTATTTGAAACTTGCTACAATGAATCTCCATGATGTCTAGTTGTGCACCGGGGTCTTAGAATTTGGATCGCTGTTTGTGTTCTAAAATTATCTGCCCTTGATTTCTGAAATAACCAACTTTTCACTTTGAATTTTTGTTCAGGCTATTACTTCCATACTATAAAAGGTATCAACTTGAAACTAAATACACTGATAGAACCCATAATGGAGAAGTGCATTGCACATGAACCATAACTCTGCCACCTGTATTTTTTTAGTTATTGCCCTTTGTTAATTTTCAGTTTGAATTTTTGTCCAGGCCATAACTTCCAAACTATATATGCTATTAACCTGGAACTTCATAGACTGATAGAACCCATTATGGAGAAATGCACTGCACATTAATCATAACTCTGCCACCTTTATTTTTTGAGTTATTGCCATTTGTTAATTTTCATTTTGAATTTTTGTAAAGACCATAACTTCCAAACTTCAAAATCCATCATCATGAATCTTCAAAGACTAATAAAACACATTATGAAGAAGTGCATTGCACAAGAACCATAACTCTGCTATACGTCTTTTTGAGTTATTGTCCTTTTCACTTTGAATTTTCGTCTGGGCCATAATTTCTAAAATATAAAACATATGATCTTGAACCGTCAAAGACTGATAAAACACCTTGTGGATACGAACAATTCTCAAAATTTGTGATTTTGCCACCCTTATTTTTTTAGTTATTGCCTTTTAATATTTTTCACATATCATTGAGAATAACTACTCTTAATTCGTGGCCCATCCGTAAAAATAACTCATTTCACTGACAAGCCCCTTCGGGCGTATATGCGCCGCTCTGCGAAGCTCTTGTTTATGATTAATATAAGTAATAAAGCACATTATAAACGTTATTTCATTCAAATTGTAGGATAAGACCTTCGGTCTTGGAATGTAAATGTTTACTCTTAACTTTTTTGTGAATTATGTCGTAGTATTCACTGCACATGTCCTAGGGTGAAAATGTAACGTATTTGTCGGCTTATGCAGGGTTGTCTTTTTCATACATACGCTTGTTGTAACTTAAAAATCTGCCGGTAAAGAGTTTAAAAGGCGGGCTGCCGTAAACTTTAGTGTTTTAATCCAATTTCTTTACGAAATTGTTCAGATACATAGTCTGTTTCGCCATGTTTTTATAACTAAACTAAATCGAAAATCTGAAATATGAAATAGACATGGTTGTTTTTACTTGATTGATTTGAAAACAGATTTGTTCTATTGATTTGATAGCAAACGTCTACTCTCCTGCTGACCTCTTATGGCTTCGTTTTTTAAAAGAAGAAGCCAACTTGTTTACATTTAATGTTATTCTTTGTTATTCCATTGGCTGACGCACAAAATTGCATTAAAATGGTTTAACATTTTCTCGAGTGTAGATGATTCAATTATTGAAGCCCAAAAGTCGTCTGAAAGTATGGTTACTAAAAAATGAGCAATTCATTGAAACTTGGTTTATGACGTAAGACCAATACAGTGGGTTGATCAGTTCAATTTTAGGTAAGAGAAATCCATTTCATAAATATAAGACTCGTATTTCATATAAACGATTTACAAATGCGAGCGGCAGCCATAATCGCTATAACTCGTCTTACTCGTGTGACGTTTTTCAATGGGGAACCTTTTGCGCAATTTTCTGTTGAACATATTATATTGTATTGATAAAACTTTGCCCGAATCTGTGAAATAGCAGCGAGTAACATCGACGGTAAATTATAATAATCGGACAGATTTTTAACCTACAGCTAATGTTACAATATTTTAGTGTACTGATTGCTTAATAAAATGTAACTAGTTAACGCGATTTTGAATTTGTATAACACAAGACAAGTCCTTTGTCAAAAGTATATAGAACATCTAAAACTGCGTTCTATTTTAATATATTAACCGGGGATTGAAGGAGGATAGACTTCAATTTAATGCCGACTTCGACACGTATCACGGCGATTATCCCGACTACATATGTTTTATAGCTAATTTGCTCACCCATTACTCCCTCAGCATTCACAAAGAACATTTACTGCTTTATCATTTGCATAACAGATGTCAGGCAATTGAAAATCATAATAGGAGGAAGTATATTGCATATCTTATTTATCTATCTCGATCGATTATTTAATGAACAAAATGATAAATTAAGTCAATGCCCGTCTGGATTATGTCAGTGGGTAGGTGACCGGGAAGTTTAGAAAGAGCTTTTTATGACTCAGCTAGGGAAACAAATAAAGTTACGCTGAGCGCCCTTGTTTGTTCAAATGTGTTAGTACTGTTCTTTAATTTAAGGTGAATCATCCAGGAGACAATCTTGAAATGTGATGATTGTTTCTTTCCTTTGCATGCGTGTTTCCCTCTTTCGGTATCTGTTAAGGAAAGGGCACCCCATTTTGGATACGTGTAACGCCATTCATCGACGAAAAACGTACAGATTCAGTTATGACTTGGATACTCTGTCAACGAACGGCAGATAGACGCTCCTTCCACGCAACGATTTTTACGCCCTATGTTGGCGCCCTATCCTTAACAAAGATTTAGGGGTCCTGCATGGCTTTTAGGCAAAGTATTGAATTCGTAATCTAAAGGCCATTGGTACAAGCCTCGCTGTGTCCACCGGGTTTTTCGAGGGCAAGACACCTCCGAGCCCTAGCCTATTTATTTGTAATGACCCACGATATTCAAAAAATATTGAGCTGTCGGCAGGATATGACTGGAATAACATCGAAAGCGACGTAAAACAGATGTCCGTCCAATAAATCATAAAACACAGATAAGTACTGTAGTATCCTAGAGATGCCATCACAGATAAGAACATGAGGTCTTCTCATTTGTCAGCGTCAACTATCTTGTTGATTTTACTTAATTTCCCGTCATGTTCGTTATAGAGTCATCTAAGTTTCAGCATTTTTCAGTAGAGTCTTCTTTATCTATGAAAGTTTGTATAGAATCTTTAATAAACATGATGTATTCCAATATGTATATTACGCGAGTTAGACCACTTATATTTATGTTTTATTTTCCCAAAGAAAATGGTTGTAGAGTTCTAGACCTCGGCTGTGGCTCAGGAACGTATACACTGTCTATGGCGGAACGATATCCGAAGTCGACCTTTGTGGGTATAGATGTCGTTGACGATTGTCTGCACCGGGCCAACATTAAGTGCGAGAGGAAAGGTGTATCCAATGTAGTATTTATGAAAACTACCCTGGAATCATTCACTGAAAATTTCGATGATAAACTGGATATTGTTACTTCCTTTTCGGTACTCCATAATCTCCCTGACCCAATTACCGTCATTCGCCACATACATTCATCATTAAAACCGTCCGGAAAACTGATTTTGTTGGAAGTTGACATAAGTTCAAATCATTTAAATAATGTAGGACGTATGTGCGACGCTGTTAACTATGCGTTCAGTCTCTTTTTTTGTTTACCGTACAGCATGTCAGATGAGCCACATATTGGCTACGGAGGTGGATGGGGTAAGGAAAACATGTTGAAATCTCTTGATGAATTCTTCGTGTTAAATGCATCCTTTAAACTTGGCTACTCTTCAGGACTATTTTTGCTTTCAAAGCGTGCATATTGATAACGAGTTTTTTTTTTGTTAGTTCTTTTTTTTATAACTGGATTTGTGTGACTTTGGTTACTCTTTACTTTTCCATTATATACCACGTCTGGATCATTACTTTTCATACTACAGTTCATCGAAAGTGAAGGTTGCAAGTACGATGGAAAGTAAAAATAGAATTAACTTTTAGGTTGTTTAATGCGACTCAATAACCTTTAGTGCAAATAAAATCAATCTGAAAAGAAGGTGTAGTCGAATTTATAGTATTGGTTTTCAAAAGACTTTGAAAAACCAGTACTCGTAACAACATTTTGGGTATTACGACTGAAAAATTATTTAGCTGGCTGAAAATTAAGAAACTAGGCAAACACTTTCCCACTAATAGATGTATCTAACACCTTGTAGAACGTATCTAAATTGCAATTAACTTTCCGGTTTGATTAAACTTTAACCTGCAAATTAAGGGACTGTAACTTTCAAGGCAACAGTAAGAATCCAAAATTTGCCTATTCATAGGTATTTGTTAGGAATATATCCCCTTATCAAACATTTGTGTGGTGTCCGTGGTCGTGAGGTAGAGCGTCGGCCTCATAACCTAAAGGTCCTGAGTTCGATACCCGGGAGCGGGTGTCAACTTTGGGATTTTTTCATTGGCTCACACATTCGGCGCGAGTACTGGTGTGGTTCCCAGGAAGCAGAATCGAGAGAGATTAGTATAAGTTGTAAGAACTTGTTTGTTATATTTCTTACTAAAACAACACTGAAGTTACATAATTTAGGTATTTTCCAGGAAACCGAAAATGACCATGCTTTTAGTTTTAAAAAAAAAAAAGGAGGTTACCATCTACTGGCACATGTATGTAAAAGATTTAACTAACTTTTATTTTTAACACGGCGTTAAACAGCATTCAATCAGTAAATCCATCCTTTGTGATAAATGAATATAGAAACAAAGTACGCATGTGAGTCGCTTTAAAACAAACGTTTCCTTCGTCATTTCTTTTCTTGTTTTTTTTCTAACCGAAGTTCAAATTCGGAATATTTGCTATTTGTATTTGGACTTCATGTACCGATGTACCCTAGATACGTGCATGATATGGCTTACAACACGGGAAAAGGGGCATTGGGGCATTTGCGTAAAATGTCGTCTCGGATCAGCCTGCGCAGTCCGCGCAGGCTAATCCGAGACGGCACTTTACGACTACATTAGATTTTGTGCTACAGTAGACTTTTGCGAAACAGAAAATCAGTTTAGAATGGAAAGTGTCGTTCCGGATTAGCCTGCGCAGATAGCCCAGGCTGATCCGTGACGACACTTTACGCAAACGTCCGAATGCCCCTTTTCGCGTGTTGCAAGCCATATAATGCTGTCTATTTTTATTGATAGGAGTATTTTTGAGAACCAAAGAAATCGAGAGAAAAGGCAATAAACATCTGATGATAGTCACTTTTTATTTTTTACAAAGGTATTAGCTTTATAGTTGATCATAATCATGAGCGTTTGCTATGTTTACTATGTTTGTAGTTTCGTCGTTTTCAAAGAGAATCCAGAACTAATTTAGAATACGACTTAGTCTTACTCGCTGTGTCATTCACAAGTCATCTTGTAACTTAAATTAAACTTAACCTTGTGGTCCAATCTGAAATTAACTTCTCGATCGTTTGGTAGATTTAATTGTCATCATCTTAGAACAATGGCATTTCTCAAAAAATGAGATTATCTTATCACTGCAATAAAATAGCATTTGCAATCGTATGAAAAGGATGTTTGTTTTAGAAAGTTTACATACTTTTTTCTTGATATCCGTTTGATCAACTTCATTGCATTATGTCAATAAAAATGCATAAACGGAAAACTTTTTAGTGTTTCTGTTATGTTGTAAGCGGGCTCTTTGATAACCCTTATATAAATTAAATCCGTTCGAATCTCTCTCTCTCTCTCTCTCTCTCTCTCTCTCTCTCATTAAAACGTCAATAGCTAGGCTACACCATCGTCTTGCAAGGGCATGTTATGCCAGAAACAGATAGAAGAAACCTTCAATGAAAATGAGATGCAGACTGGGAAAATGGGATGTGATATATTTCTATGACGTTACAAAGGAAATTGTTGCATAATAACTGCAGATGACTGACCAGTCGTAAGAAGTATCGATCCAAATCAGCTTGCGTGGACTGCGTACCAGGTCACATTTTGGGGCTTGTGAAGGCTGACCTAGGTCTGACATGTTTTCCAGATCCAGAAACCATTTTTCACAGAAAATGAGTCAATTGCTTCAAATCAGCTAATATCCTAATTAGATACTGAAGCACTTTGAACTTTATTGCTTACCTTTGTCAAGGGCTCACAAACAACCACGGTAATTAGATATACAGTATAGCAGACAGGCTACTTAACCCTTTACCAAACAACAAAACTTTAGACTAGTCCAAGTCGCAAGTGCTTGCAGTCAACAACATAAACATAACTCAAAAATTGAAATTTGTTTCTAGCAGGGTAGAAAACATTGTGGGAAAAGGAGAAAATGCTGGTTACCAGCATTTTCTCCTTTTCCCACAATGTTTTCAAAAGGCTTCTATTTCAAGGTCGTAAAAACCAGGGATTGTTTGGTAAAGGGTTAAATCGTGCTGTCGTACCTATTTCTCTCAATAAAATTCCTGAAAAAAAACAAATTCTATCATGTTGTTCCGTAGATGATGAATTTTTGGTAAGAAATTATAGATGCATGAATTAATTTACACAAGGATATGTAAAGAAGGGTGAATTACGGGAATGTACGGACAATGTAACAGATCTACTTGTTTTTGCAAAGTTTTGAACTCCAAAAAGAAAGGATAAACCACCTCAACAAACCTCAGTTTTGCCACAGAATAACATGATCAAAGATAATTATTGTTTGATAAGGCTGGTAAAGGCGTATCAACATCATGCCGAATTAAATAACACTAGATTCCAAGCATGTCGAAAAATTGGTAAATTGTCTGATTATACAGAGTCAAGTAAGTTTATGAAGAATTTCAATTTCAGGTTAAAGATAATAGGGTTGCTTGGTGATTTTAGAATACCTGAAACTTTTTAGTATCATTGACGGTAGTTTGCTTCATCTTAAGATATCCTGAAGACAAAAAGCGGTCAAGTTGATTTGGGCGGCAAATTGGTTTTCAATCAAACACTCTTCTATCAATAGACCATTTGTCAATTACCGATACCGACATATCGCCAAGAGTTATTTCCCTTGCGGATACTTTCCACCGGACAAGCGCATTCATTCTTGAATATACCCGATTATAAGTTACAGGGTCAAATTTATCAAAGTCTCATTCACCCTAAACGCAATAAACAAAAATAAAACGACCGTGCCGGTAATTTAATCAACTATCCCACACACACAAGAACGAACAAAGCCATTTTAATAAATCTTTCGGTAGCCTACATAGAGAAAAGTCGTCTTTTATGGCGATTTCGTAGAACCTTTTGTATACAGGCAACATTAATAACTTGGAGAAAAAAGAGGAATCACCGTTATAGAAATCATCAATATCTTGCCAACTTCCTTGGTTTCATAAGGCAAGAACATCTGCTACTACTAATAATGAAAAGTTTCAATATACAGTTTACCCAGTGTAACATGATGGTGCATGTGAACACAAAAAGTTACCGTGTAGAAAAATGTTATAAATAGAGGATATTTGTTTTTTTCGGTGTAAGATCGAAATCTTTTTCATCGAGTGGCGCAGTCACGAGTGAAAATATTACCGATGGTGTTCACGAGATGAAATAAATTTCGATCTTTCACCGAAAAAAAAAATAGTCTATTTATTTTATGCTTTTAACCCTTTCTGGGAGGAGCTTTATCAAAATTCAGTACAGTTCTTTTTCCTTATTCCCCGTGGCGTACCCCTCCCGCATAGCAACGTTACGTCAAGCGCGAGAAATGTAAGGTATATGACGTCATATTTCCCATCTGGTTGTTAGGCACGCGAAATTTACCTAGGCAACAAGAACGTCAAAATCGGTATTTTCACTGCTATTTCTCGATATCCTACCGGAAAGCATTAAATAACTTTGTAACGGATTTTAACAAATTCAAATCCTTTACAGGTAATCAACGTAAGACTGAATAGAATAAACACTTTGATAATGACACATGTGTGGTAGTCGGTGCTTAAAGGTGGGTATTTTGAATTTTCACATCACACCAAATCAAAATATATGAGCGCGGATCTGGGAAAAGGTGCCTTAAGGCGTCGAGTTATGACGTAGAGATATTGCGGTTCAAAGTTACGTCATCAATTTTGTGATCGTCACATGTTTCTCTAAAAATAGTCGATAAGAGTGTACGCGAAAAATCTTGAATTTTGATGTAAAAAACATCTGTTTCCACTGAAAATTTATTTATTATAAGAAGTTATCGTTTGTTTGAATGACCAATGTTATTAAATTTCTTTTTGATACGAGTTATTTGCATGTGAAGCCATAAATCTGGAGAGGAAATTTATGTAAACCCCCACCTTCCGAGAAAGACATCGTAATGGAGGTAAGTTTACTCTTATCGATATAAAGCCTAAGTTGCATTTCTGATTTCAAAGATGTTTTCAAAACACAATATTGCAATCCTAGCTTTGTTTCCATATCAGTTTATTTTTATTCTCAACCTTAAATGCAACTTCGTAGGTCTATCTATGGCCGCATCAACAAGTGATCACTACGAAATGCGAAAATAAAAAGGTAGTTATTAGAAAACAAATCCCGCAAATGTTGATGTTAGGTAGTTTAAACCCCAATATATGGAAGATGTACCTGATAGATCTAGTTATGGTTTTTCTTGGGAGTCTAATATAACGAGGGCGATGTTAAGAACTGAATTGTCAAAGTAAACTACATGTACCTAAAACTTTATATTACTGGTCAAAGCGTGGGTAGTGCAGTCGGTTACGCTGCCTACTCCAAACCATTTTTTTTTTAACGTAATGAGATCGGACTGTGAGTTCGAGGCGCATCCATTACCTGTTACATCTTCTTCTTCTGGTCTCCTTTTTTTTTCCATGTGAAAATGTTATTTACTTTTTTCCCTCGACAATATTTTGTTTCTGGTATTCTGATCCAACCCATTATTTCAACCCTGATGTTTATTTCTTCTTTCAGGACATAAAGAGGTACATGTACTTTGGACGGACACCAATCAACACACCGGTTGGTTCCTAAGATGGCTCATTATCGTGTGCTGTTGATATTTCCGATGGGGAAGATGACGAAGATCCTTACATCAAGATCAATGGACGGGTTCTACACTTCATCCAAGAACTAGGTCAATGTGATTGTACTGAGGCTAATATTGAGGACCTGAGTGACCAGGAGCCGAGGAGTGGTAACACAGTCGGTAGCGTACAGGACCTGAGGTCAGGGAGTCGTGAGTTCGACCAACGGCTTGGCCAATTTCTTTCCGTCTCAAATAATTTTGAAAACGGCGTTAAAAACACTACAATCAATCAATCAATGAGCGACGAGGAAGACGGGAGAAATGGAGATTCAGAGAAAGGTGATCCGCATGCCAGTGACAACAGTCAAGAGATTTTAGATCTGGGTCACGATGGAGATTTTTTAACGAAGATGAGGAGTTTGAAGAGAGATGGTGTAAATGTAATTGAACTGTCCGTCAAAATTCACAAAGACAGGCATGATCGACCACATATAAAATATGCGCGAAATGGAGAAAAATGAAAAAGACGTGTATGTAATGCGAACTTTGATGGATTTTGATATATAAAAACCAACAAAAGGAGAGAAAAGGAAGAGAAATAGGAAGAAGTTTATGTTTGGGGGGAAATGCTTGTGTAGGACATTTTTTATGGTTGTGTTTGCCATTGGACGAAGGCAAGTCAAAAATTTAATGCAGCTGAGCACATGGATAAAAATGGACCTGGTGTGCGAAAACATGGAAACACTGGAAAAAGAGTCCACATCCCCATAGTTTTTGAAGACATTAGAGCAGCTGTTCAGTTCACTGTGAACTATGCGAACGTGTATGGTCTTCCTCAGCCAGCTGCACCTCGGGGTACTGATAATACTCCATTCATATATCTTCACTGTGAGAAAACCAAAAGTCAGTACATAAGGAGTATGTAGATTCCCTCTCTGAAAATGCACGCTGTATTCAGTACTGCACATTTACAAAGATATGGCGGAGCTGCGTGCCACACATTTGTATAGCAACACCAAAAGACTTAAACACATTTTTTCCTGTTCTATTTGTAACTGATGCGTCCTGTTCCGTTTACATTGTGTACTCCAGAAACAAAGGGGCGTATTAGACTTATTTAGATACTAGTAATTTATATGGCACACATAGTTAACAAAATATTTAACCCTACATCGTTTGTCTTGTTTTTCTATGCAAAATTTTGACGACCATGGGTTAGACTGTTTAAAAAGAATGTAGGCAAAGGAGAAAATACTTATGACCAGTATTTTCTTCTGTTCCAACAACCTTGTATGTCCTTTTAATGACAAATCTCATCATTCGGGATATATTCAGTTTGTCGTCTGAAAACGCTTTCAATTTGGTACAGTCTAAAATATTGTCACCTGATATACATGTATACATGTACATGTACTTTACAGATAAATATTTAGCAAGCTCTTTGGCCTGAATCTTCTCTAGAGACTTTTTTAAAAGTTCGTATTACATGTATTTGTGTTTATTTTGATAGTTTTGACAACCGATCTTTAGATGTTCATGTTATGTAGCAGCTTCTAGCTTTGAATGACTAAAAGATAGGACATCAATATTTTAGGGATGCTGATATGTTTTCTCTTGTGTGTATTTAATACATCCAGACTTTAATATACATGTATCAATCTTTATACATTTTTACGGAACACACAATAGAAGGGTTTGTTAGAGACGTTTTAACATTCTTTGATGTGCTTGAAAAAAAGATGGATTTGCGCTTTGGTTCCCATTTGTAGACCAAGATCAGGCTGCAATTATATGCATGCTATTTTCTATATGTTCTCCATGATATAATTTCATGTTAATGTGCGGCAGCAAAGGAATGACACTGTTTCACTACCTTCCTTTTGCGCCTTCATTTCAAAAATGAGCACGGCATTCTGACAATTTTTTTTTACCGAAAGACAAAATTTCAGACTGGTTCAAAATGAAATCATTTGCGGAGGACAAATAAATAAAGACTGTCTTTGCAAGGGTAGAAAATAATGTGAGAAAAGGATAGAAAATAATGTGAGAAAAGGAAAACACGCCGGTTACTAGCATTTTCTCATTTTTTTTTCTAGTTTCAGAAGTCTGTTTCTTTGGGGGTCGTTAAAACTAGGGGTTGTGTGGTAGAGTTTTAACAGCATTATAAATACATGTAGATCGATAAGTTTATACATGTATTTTACGATTCAGTAAACTATAATCCTAGTAGTTTTTGCTAACATTAAAGATCAAGATAAGACTTCAAAGAAAGATATGTACTGTGCTATGCTTTGCAAACTGTTTTAGAAAGAAAGGAATAGTTTGATCCTGTTTTCTAGTATACCTACTATACGCTAAGAGTTTTTGCCGAAAGTGGTCTTAAAAATTTGAAAATGCACCATGCTCTCGTAAAAGCGGGTCTGATGCATCTACGCCATGCATAAGATCTATATCATGCGAATCAAAACAACATTAGGGATCTATACAGTCCATATCGTCATAGAAGTGGCTCAATAATCCTGAGGTAGAACAGTCATTAAACATGCTAAAAATTCACCAAAAAAAAAAAAACCCCAAAGGTCGACGCAGTTAATTTTCCACACTTCGTGCAGGTTGGTCTTTGTCGATTCTCCTTGTAGATGCATCAAACAACCTTTTACCAGAGAGCAACTTCTGTTTTTAAGTAGATCTACGTTTATTATATACCAGTATTTTTTTCTGGGTCCAATACAAGGGTCGAATCGATTTGAATAACACACACGACAGAAAAAAAAATCTACACGCAGTGAAATACGGTCCCAAATACGGTATGATGACGTAATATTAATCCGCCATTCACGAAGACAAGAGTTACTACCATCCGCTGATTGATTTTCTCATTTTATCTGCCGTTTTCAAATAAAATGTCAATAACTGCAAATCTTGTTGAAAGTTGTAGGTATATAATAAAAGGAATATTGTGTTGTAACTTTCATGGTGCTTGTATATTTACTTCTCTCAGCGTAAGAAAATTTTGACATCGCGCGACATCAAATTTTCTTATGCTGCACGAATTAATTACAAACGCAAAGAAAGTCACTACAACATTATATTCCGTATGTATTCCTTTATATCCCGTAAATAGTAATTGCTGTTTGGTAGTTTCTTTATTGAATATGATTTAAATCATTCCGAATGACGAATATGTCATATGAATATGCTCATTGTTTTTAACATTATATTCAGTAACAACGAAAATGTTGTTTGTGTGTTACTTTTCTGTCCCGTTTTTTTCCCTAATGTATGGCAAACTGCCTATATGTAATCAGGTAGCTAAACAGCATCTCGTTTTCGTTTAATCCTTCGATTAAATCAAGGAACAAACTCAAGAAAAACATGTAGAGATGTGTTTTTACATTGACGTTCACCCACTGACAAAAATGTACGCATTTTACTACGTTTTAGAATTGACGTCGCTGACGTGACGTTCGTAAACAAAACGCACTGTTTAGGGTGCCTGTATTGAAACGTGCATATCTCCGAAACTATACATCATATCGATGAAAAATGATAAACACATCAGACAAAAATGAATCCCCTTTAATAAAATGCAAAAAA
Source organism: Tridacna crocea (assembly GCA_943736015.1). Classification (NCBI taxonomy): domain Eukaryota; kingdom Metazoa; phylum Mollusca; class Bivalvia; order Cardiida; family Cardiidae; genus Tridacna; species Tridacna crocea. The sequence goes on along the minus strand of OX031072.1, from coordinate 29,932,047 downwards.
ACAAAAATCGAAAATTTTGGCCATAAGGCACCTTTTCCCAGATCCGCGCTCATATATATATCACTAAAATTTATATGAAAAAAAAACAATATAAATCATCAATAATCAAGAATCATAAAATTATATATAAAAAAAGCGGTATTCCCTTAAACGACTAAGCAGCCTCATAAGCTTTTTTTTAAACTTTGCCGAAAACAAAACAAGCATTGTGGGAATGTTAAGTGACTGGCACGTGACTAATGACGCTTAAATTCCATAACATAACAGACATGTAATTATTTTTCATATCTTCTTCGGACGCTATGTTTGAAGCTTCGTCTGTTTATTTTCGGTATGTCAATGAGCGAGTTGCGCATGTAAACATAGAATGTATTTCCCGTCGCTGTCGACCTGGACCGTATTAAGTTTCTAATTTCTCTTGTTGAAGGATTGTTTTCGACTACTGAGGTTTTATGAATGAAAATTGTAAGACTTTGGGAGTATAAGGATTATTTTTTTGTATTTTTGTAAAAGTTTAGTCTCAAAAGCTGAAGGGTCACCTTTAAGTAGTACATAACAGCTTTTGTTATAGATCACCACTAATGGTGAAATACCTAGATCAAAGGAATATCTAGCTAACCCTTTAGCAACTTTTCGATGAAGACAAAAACATTTGCACATGCCCCAATTTCATAATCGTAAGTTAAACTTTTCTACAACCTCTGCGTGATAGCACGTTAGCTGTACACGTTCACAAAGATCATACCTTTATTTTTTTTTTCTAAAATTCAAACGTTTAAAAACACAAAAGAAATAAATACTATCGCACCCCTTCAACGTTAACAGTCTTTTTAGTGGAAATACTGCAAGGCTAAAATATATCATGTCCATTAACTATGATTCATAGAGCCTGGAAGCTTCCAAGTAATAGTTGCAAGTAACAGTAATGAAACTTTCATAGGTAAAAGGAATTTATTTTTTGACAAAAAAGTGCTTGAGTAACAAAATTTATTTTACACAATGTATTGTTAAAACCACAGAGCGGATAGCTTAAAATGCACTGCCTTTAGACTTAACCCTTTCCCAAACAATCCCTGATTTTTACGGGTCAGGAATAGAAGCCTTTTGAAAACATTGTGGGAAAAGGAGAAAATGCTGGTAACCAACATTTTCTCCTTTTTCCACAATGTTTTCTACCCTATCATACAGAAAAATCATCTTTTTAGCAACTGTTAATTTGTCATCTGCAAAATGCTTTCAATTCGATCAGGTCCAAAAGTCGCCGTTTGGGAAAGGGTTAACTGTATGAAGAGTACGAGCAGACAAAAATATTATTTTCTATAGCTGAAATGTTTCTGAAAAAGTCGAATCGTTTGTAGGACGAAGACAAGATTGTGGTTTCCAGCGTTTCTTTCTTTATCGACAAATTTTAAAAAGGCGTTGATAAATGCTGTAAAACGTGACAAGTTTCCGTGTTGAATAGATCGAGGACATATTGTACAAGGTAGCACCTCCTTTCAAAGACTCATTCCTTTGCATCAGATACTAAAAAAAAGCTGTCTGGAAAGAGCTAGGCTGGGTCTCTGCCCAATCGCTTTTCCTTTTATACAATTGGAGACTAGTTGATCAGAAATTAGGTAATAATTACGGAAGCGAGAAGCCGTTTTGCCATAGATCTGTATGCAAAAGGAGACTGCGACAAGAAGTGGTTATTTTTTTATCGCCTGGAACCATGCTGGTAAAGTGTTTGTAAAAACGGGGACTGGACTGTTGTAAGTGGTGGTGAATTTTGCTACATCAAAGTGAGGGATAAAAAAAAAATCTGCACCTAGTACTGGTGTCATATACTTTGCACGAATAAGCTCCAAAATATATCGCATAGAAGTCGGACTAAAAAATCTGTTTTTACATGTGGAATGTACCGTTATAGATACTAGAAGGCATTATACAAAGAAGATATTACTTCATGGTAGGCGAGTAACCTTTTTATTTAAATCTTCTACCAAATCATGACATAATCTTACGATGCTCTGGGAAATGGTTACAGGGAAGGTTATATAATTTGACATATTTCAGAAAATGAAGCGAATGCCAGTAACCAGCAATTTCGTCATTTCCCAAAATGTTTTTTCCATTACTTCTGAAGAAGAATCCGTATACTCGTACTTTTACACTCAAATCTTTAACAGGTCGTCTGCAGTTGTCTTACATTTGGACAGATTGTCTGAAAAGGCGTTATAAGGTCGTTGTTCTGATTTATAAGTGAAAAATATAATGTCGAATCACGACTTCAATTTGAGCAATTATGCAAAGACGCGTTTTTTAAGTTCGCCTTTGATAAGTCTATGTTATATTTTAAAGTTATGGTTGGTTAAAACTGTACTTGTTTTACAATGTCTTACAATGTAACTGTTTGCCCCAGTCAACAAGCACTACATGTCCAGTTTTCTGGAGGCTGACTTTTATGTTCATCCCGTCACCGAACGACCTACTTTCACCACCATGAACTTTCATATAATGTTATTAATCAAGTGATTTCGTATTGGCCCAGTTACAGGTAAGAGGTCAGCCATATTGGCCCGAGGCCAATTTCCTTGGGCCTATACGGCTGACCTCGGACCTGTAACTGGACCATCTTGAAATCACTTGATCAATGACATTTTTATTAATCAACTCTTGGCCCAGAATCAATATAACGGCCTAAGAGAAATGAAAATAGGGTTTACTAGTCACACTTCTTACTTCGTATAGTATACAGGTCGTGACCCCAGCTTAATACGACTTGACCTCGATAAATTCAGTTGACCTCGTATCAATAATGAGGACCCCGACCAATATAGAAATCCTTGATCGTGACTGGTCAAAAAGTAAGCGCAGACGCTCACGCGACTGAACCTTTGACAAATCACGTTCAAGGACTTCTGTTCTGGTCGCGGGTCCTCAATATTGATACGAGGTCAACTGTATTGATTGGAGGTCAAGTCGTATTAAGCCGGAGTCACGACCTGTATACTATACGAAGTAAGAAATGTGACATATCGCGTGGACCGGTTTCCATGAATAACTTCTATATATTTAATAGTTAATTAATAATGTGCCGTATTGTTTATTGATCACATGATATTTCAAGAGGTATTTCCGAAACTTTGGCCCCCAAGTTAACAGCAACAACAACAATGACGACAACAAAAACAACGACAACAACATCACCAACAACAAGAACAACAACAATCAGGACGACAATAACAACAACAACAACAACAACGAAATAAAAACCTTTAAAGGCTACATTGCCGTCTTAAAAAATAGCGTTCAAAATCTTTTCCTATATTCATCTTTTTTTCTTTACTAATCCTTAGCAAGTTCAAGCTTGATTAATCAAGTGATGAATATCTGATGCGTCTGCGCCACTTGTGAAAATATTACCTATGGTTTCCACTCGATGAAATAAATTTTGATCTTTCACCGGAAAAAAAAAATATTCTATATATTTCATGCTTTTAACCCTTTTTGGGAGGAGCTTTATCAAAATCCAGTACAGTTCTTTTCCGTTATTCCCCGTGGCGTACTCCTCCCGTATAGCAACGCATTATAATATTACGTCTAGCGCAAGAAATGTATGGTAAGTGACGTCATATTTCCATCTGGTTTTGAGGCACGCGCAATTAACCTAGGCAACAAGAACATGAAAATCGGTATTTTCACTGGTGGTACCTGTATAACATCGAAAACTATTTTCACTGCTGTTTCTCGATATCCTACCGGAAAGCATGGAATAATTGTCCTTTTACATGCATAAAAAATCTGACTTATGTTGATACTTTTTGCAGATATATTAACACCATTTTACACCTTTTTCGGAAAATGACACATTTCTTTAAAGTCTGGCGATATTTCCTGACTTGTAACACTCGAAAAAGGGCATTTGGACATTTGCATAAAGTGTCTTCTCGGATGAGCCTGCGCAGTCCGCGCAGGTTAATCCAAGTGGGCACTGTTCGACTAGATTAGATTCTGCCCTACGGTAGACTTGCGCAATACAGACAATTAAATAGAAACGGAAGGTGTCATTCCGAATTAGACATATAGAATATTTGATTTTTTCGGTGAAAGATCGAAATTTATTTCATCGAGTGAACACCATCGGTAATATTTTCACGAATGGCGGAGCCGCGAGTGAAAATATTACCGATGGTGTTCACGAGATGAAATGAATTTCGATCTTTTACCGAAAAATACAAATATTCTATTTATTTCATGTTTTATCCCTTTCTAGGAGGAGCTTTATCAAAATCCAGTACAGTTCTTTTCCGTTATTCCCCGTGGCGTACCCCTCCCGCATAACAACGCATCACAATACTACGTCAAGCGCGAGAAATTTAAGGTATATGACGTCATATTTCTCATCTGGTTGTTGGGCACGCGCAATTTACCTAGGCAACAAGAACATGAAAATCGGTATTTTCACTGGTGGTACCCGTGTAAGATCGAAAAATACCTTCATTGCTATATCTCGATATCCTACCGGAAAGCATGAAATAATACATTTTACTCACATGTCCGAATGCTCTTTTTCGCGTGTTGCAGGCAAACTCTGAATGACCCTCGCCCTCACCATTTCAACAGATAATGTGAACGATTTTGGGTGTTCGAGTCAAACATAATACTTAAATCAATAGATCCACTGCAATCAAAGTACAAAACATTTTATAACTTTGATTTTTGCAGACGGCGTAGTTTTAAATTAGGCTTCACAGGACCTACATTATGATCTCACATCTATATACCCCCAAATTTTGTTATCAGTCTCTCACAAAGAGCCTTGTAATATCATTGCCCATTTAAATCGCCTGTAAGGCTTTTATTTTATTCGCCCTATAAAGGTTTAAATTACACTGCAAATGAATAATAAGCAAATTCGTATTTGGCCTTTTAGAATTCAATGGCAGCATATTGACATAAACTAAATTCAGTTTTGTATCATTTCAAAAGGTTCTTACAATAAGCTTTTAGACAAACCTTTCGGACCATTCAAATTGTATATCCGGAAATAGGGTGCGTACGTCATGACCGTCGATATTCTAAATATAACCCTCAATGTCTTAACCCTTTACTCCATAGATACTCATTTCTACACATTGCTTGTAGGAGCCTTTGGAAAACATTGTGGAAAAAGGTGAAATTGCTCGTGATGAGCAATTTCACCTTTTGTAACAATGTTTTTTTATGCTATCAAAAAGTGTCATGTACTCATAAGAAACAGCTTCATCCTTGCTGTTATTTAGGGTCAATTAGAGATACCATAGAAATGCCTTATGGGGTAAAGGGTTAATTCACCCAGCGTCCTAAAAGCAAAATACTCAGAATTTTCTAAACCTAGGTATCTGCTTGGCTTATACTTGACCATAAACTTAGTCTCTTTATCCAAGTATAGCAGATTAAGAGAAACTGATTAAAACATGCGATGGCGCAATGGAAAATAGATAACAGGCTTTTCACCGGTTTTCTGAGAACGAGGTCAGTGTGCGACCGGCATATTGGATTTAAATGGTGTAACACATAAAATAAAAACTAAACAAACATTACAAACACTACAACTATAAACTTACTTTATTCGCTGTGATTTCTTGCTTGCCAAAGAAGTCTTAATCAACCTGTTGAGTGGATGTTGTAAATCATATTTTCTTGTGAATGGAATAAAGACTTTACCTGAAAATGCATAAAAATCTACTTTTAATTACTTACCGGTTTTTTCTCTCGTATTCTGTGATATTTCATCTATTCGTTCTTATCAATGGGGCGAGCCCAATCATGGATTATGCCTATACTAAGACAGAACAATGTGGGAGAAGGTCCTCTTTGTTTTTATCATTTCGTGGAATTTCGCTCGGCTTGTGTTTGACAGAATGTGGAAAAAGATCGAAATGCGTTGCCATAAACTACAGAAAACGCTATGACAACCTTTGTGAATTGTTGGCGGACACCAGCGTTCTATCGAAGAGCGATGATTGTATGTACATTCGACGTAACGAAATGAATTTTTCTGGATCGGTGAGGAATTTTTCGTTTCAGATAACCGCAATTAAATCTTACTGATAGAGACCAAAAGCTGAACAAACTGTGTTCAAGCCAATTAGAGAACTGCATAATTATAATAACTTTTAATCAGAGAACAGAATTTTAGACACGTCCAAATTGGAAACATATTCAGACGACTCGGCAAATTTTACCTAAAACGTGAAATGTGTCTGTCGAAATCTTTGCAATACTAGAAAATGCCATTTTCTGCATTTTCTTCTTTCTCTCTGTATCTGCTGTTCCTTACGGTTTATATAAATATAAATGCTTGTCTACTTCTTCTGTTATAGATGCGGTTTCGGATAATAACTGATGTTAGCGATATTTTTTATACCCTGTATACTATGTACTGCGGTCTAAAAGAATCCCTCTCTCTCTCTCTCTCTCTCTCTCTCTCTCTCTCTCTCTCTCTCTCTCTCTCTCTCCAACACCCTTAATTATTGATAGTTACAAATATAGGTTAACATAAGAATAAGGGGTAAAGAAACTGAAAAATCATTATTCAGAACCTGTATATTTCTCCCGAGTTTTCTGTGGAAGAAAGATTAAGAATACATTGTGAGAACTTAAGAAAATGCTGATGATCCTATCCAGAAATGTTTTCTACCACTTCTGTAACAAAATCAATCTTCAAGCCACATCAAATTGTCTTCTCCTGACTGTTTTGAATTTGAGAAGTCTACAATTTTGTTGTTTGACTAAAATGTGTTTACCATAATTTCAGGTGGTTGAATCCTGTTCATGCTCAATGGGACAAACCTGCGATTTGGATACAAGAGCCTGTAGTAAAATTGGTATACCACATTTTATAGTCCTATTCTTTCTATCTGTCTGTCTGCCTACCTACCCACCTCTCTGTCTGTCTTTCGGTCTGTCTATTTGTCGATTTATCTCTTTTTCTGTTCCCTCTCTGCCTTTAAGGTGATTGAATCCTGTGCATGCTCAATGGGACAAACTTGCGATTTAGATGCAGGGGCCTTTAGTAAAACCGATACAACACCACCTTTTGTAGTCCTATTATTTCTTTCTGTCTGTCTGCCTGCTTGCCCGCCCATTTGTCTGTCTGTCTGTTTGTATGTCGATTTATCTCTTTTTCTGTTCCCTCTCTGCCTTTCTCAATCTGCCTCTGGCTCTCTCTCGCTCTCACTTTTTGATGTATCTGTCTTTATATGTCAACCTCTGTGTTGCTCTCTGCCTCTGTCTATTCGTCACCAAAGCTTAAAAACAAGCTGTGAAGTAAAAAAGGAGATACGTTAGTAAATATATATTCTACACATTTTTCGGTCGATAGACGCAACTATTATATTTGTTTTATTTTTTTATTATTCTAATTTTCTCAAATTCTATAAATAAATTACAGACCTGATGGAAGGTTTTAATCAGTTTATCAACGATTTCACCCATACTATAATGTATCGAATATCATACCTATATCTGAAAAAAATAAAATCTATCAATTGGTTCATCCTTCCTCCTTATATCGACCGACAACGTTATAAATACAAAATGCAATATGCATGTTTCAGTTTAACCCATTACCACACAATCCCTACTTTTGGCGACCCTGAGAAAGAAGCCTTTAGAAAACACCGTGGGGAAAGGAGAAAATGCTGGTAACCAGCATTTTCTCCTTTTCCCACACTGTTTTCTACCCTTCACAAAACGATTTTCAAATTTTCAGTCACTTTTATTTTCTACAAATGCTTTCGATTTGGACAAGTCTAAAATATTGTTGTTTGGTAATGAAATAAATGGCAACTTTTGCATTAAATTACCCTTTTTAACCCGATATGTGCTCAATATGAATTATAACCAAACCAGACCAAACCCTATTGTTAAGACATGCAATATTTTCAGATATTTTACAGTAAAATGGTGCTAAAAAATAGAATTCCTCTCAGGTGCATATACTTGTATGATTGAAGGGACCAAATGCCTTAAGGTAAGACCTGTGTAATGGAAAACAGCTATTTCCACCAAAATATCATCATACAAAATTAGCTTTAATTAAAAATAAATATTATTGAACTACTTTCACCTTTTCATTTTTTTCCATTTCTTCCTTCTTTGAATTATCATTTATAAATCTAAAACCGCTATATTCTCAATTGAAAGAGAGACGATAATTAGCTCCCTTTTTAGAAAACGAACAAAAGTATCAAAAAATAGTTTCAAGATAGACATAAATGGAATTTCTGATCCATTAGAAATGTGCAAAAATATTATTTCTGCATAAATCCTTATTTATTCTTATTTAACAACCAATTAGAATTTTTGGCAAATGTTCACCGGAAGTGCATTACACAGGTCTTACCTTAATTTTATCTGTTCTCTGCTACTCTGGTGCCGCTGTCACATGTGGGTCAATGACCGTCATGACACTAATCACTCGCTTCATTTGGCTGCAGCAACTGAAAATGATTAACTTAGATCGGTCATATGTATTCAAAGCAGTTCCATTTTGTGATAATTAACATCTGAGTTGAGTTTTAGAGTGCATGATATGTTCTTTTTTATGAACTCTTCAATATATATTGAAAGCCATGAAACGAGGGTAGATTTTCTCATGCGCCAGTTCAGCGCCCGGCAAAACATTGAAAAGTGACATTCAACGTTACGGACCAATATGCCTGATTCAAGCAGAACTGATTGTGATAGATGCATTCAAACAATTTGGTCATTGATACTTCATTTAAATTTCTGTTAACTAAAATTGTGAATTAAGTCCCAGGAAAACTGATCAGTCCACCATATACCAACTTATCCACCCTCTGACATATCGTTGGTGTACTTCCAAAACCTCGTAACTACAGCTTGTTACAAGCTGTAGTTACGGGGTTTTGGAAGTAAACCGTCGATATTATAATCATCATACATACAAATGATTACATGTTTGGTTTTTTTTTTCCTATTTGTACTAATAAAAAGAATCCAGGATACAAAAATGCACAGAGATACACTTACATTTATCCTGTATATTTCCCAGAGTGTGACCCTATAGACTTACACAATGGATATATAATAGGAAATCGGTATACAATCGGCTCGTCTTTGAGAGTGAAATGTGCTCCAGATTATAGGGAAGAAAATAACGTTACCACAATAACTTGCCTGTCCACAGGATATTGGAGTAGTGTCCCTTCTTGTGTTCTCAAAGGTACGCTCTTTTTGGATATTTTGCATGCAACACGATAAAAGGGGCATTTAGACATTTGCGTAGAGTGTCCTCTCTGTTTAGCCTGCACAGTCCGCCAGCGCAGTCCGCACAGGCTAATCCGAGACGGCACGTTACGGCTACATTGGATTCTGTCCTACAATAGACTTATGCAAAACAGAAAAATCACATTAGAAAAGAAAGTGTCGTCTCGGATAAGCCTAAGTGGATTGCACAGGCCGATCCAAGACGACACTGTACGCAAATGTTTGAATGCCCGTTTTGGCATTTAACACGCCATTTATTATGCTGTTAGCAAAAAGGACTATACGTCGATTCCCATTGCCCTTGTTTTCACGACTAATTGTTTACATATTATACATGTACATGTATCACATGTGATAAAGACGATTATTACAGTAATTTTCCATACATAGGTTGAAATTGTTAACTCTTTACTGAACGACAAAATTTTACATACCAGCACAAAGGCCGGTCTAAAAGCAACGGGTTCAAGTATATCGAGCTCGGTGCAATTTCAATTACATCAGGGCAAAAATTATTTTAATTCTTTTATTTCTCCATATCTTTTTTGATAGAGTGTCAGCCTTTTACAGTCGACAATGGTTTGATGATTGGTAACAATTTTAGAATTGGTTCGTCCTTGACCGTGACTTGCAACACCGACTATGAAGAGGAAAACAGCGTCACCATGGTTACGTGCTTGTCATCGAGTGTTTGGGACTATACGCCGAATTGTGTTCTGAAACGTAAAGACTTCTTTCCTTATGTACCATCTTCTATTTACATCTGACTGAGCGTTTGTTAAAATTGTTTTTCTTTTACTATTCCTTATACAGGGTGTCCGGATAGTAAAGTAACACTTTAATACTTTTGTCATATGGCTCTAAGTTACATATAAAGAGTTAAAAACACGCATACATGTATGTAAAATATGTTACATTTTTTGTAAAAGTTCATTCAATTGTCATTGCATCAAACACTTTTAAACAGGTGTCAGACCAAAAGTTGTTTCATGTCATAAGTGTCATTATAGTAATTAAGCACGTTATGTCACACCTCCTGTTGTCCGGACAAGCCCTGGACGTTTATTCAAAAAGATTGATTATGAAATGTGAAGTGAAGTGATTGATAATTTTATCGTGCGTGCTTGGAATGAACAGAGCATAAAAGCCTATCACATCGAAAACGTCGTAAAACATTAAAATTAATATTGACATCGCCGATGCATAGACAACACTTGGGCTGCTATACACCTTTGTGGAATATTTTTCTTCCCTCTTGAGTTAGTACCTGAGTCGCATTACATTTTGTGGTGGATTAAGTCGACCATAAACTCGCCGTTGGAGCATATCCCAAATATGCTGTATCGGTGAGATGTCTTGACATAAAGCGTTGATGTCTGTCTGGAAATTATTTGTTGATACTTTAGTTAGTTCCGAGAAAAGGGAGGTACATGTAATTATTTTCTATAAATGTTAATTCTAACAAGAAAAAATGGGAAAAGGTGTTCGGTTAAATTAGTACAATAATACTGATTTTTAATCATAGCCAATTTGGTAGGATAATGTTATAGTGGAAATAGCTGTTTTCTATTACTGGTCTACAGCCTTAACCAGTTCCAGATCAAAATAATTTACATAAACCAAATTTCTATTTTTACCTTCTGTATCGCACGGGGCTACTTTCGGCATTTGTCCCGCATGATCTTGAAATGTACAACTTTCCGAATAATAGTTCCATTTATTTCATGCTTTCCGGTAGGATATCGAGAAATAGCAGTGAAAATATTTTTCGATCTTACACTGGTACCACCAGTGAAAATACCGATTTTTACGTTCTTGTTGCCTATGTAAATTGCGCGTGCCTGACAACCAGATGGGAAATATGACGTCATATACCTTACATTTCTCGCGCTTGATGTAATATTGTAATGCGTTGCTATGCGGGAGGGGTACGCCACGGGGAATGACGGAAAAGAACTGTACTGGAATTTGATAAAGCTCCTCCCAGAAAGGGTCAAAAGCATGAAATAAATAGAATATTTGTTTTTTTCGGTAAAAGATCGAAATTTATTTCATCTCGTGAACACCATCGGTAATATTTTCCCCTCGATTAAATAAATTTCGATCTTTCACCGAAAAAAAAAAACCCAAATATTCTCTATTTATATGCTCACTCACATATTCAGTATACAGGTAAGGATCAGGTTTTTCAACTAATTAAGTTTTTCGCTGTCTTTTTTTTTTCACCAGAGTGTCAGCCTGTAACTGTCGACAATGGTGTGACAAGTGGTAACGATTTGAGAATTGGTTCGTCCTTGACCGTGACCTGCAACACTGACTATGTGGAAGAGAAGGGTGTCACCATGATAACATGTCTGTCACCTAGTGTGTGGGACTACTCGCCGAACTGTATTCAGAAACGTAACATTCCTACTCTTTTTTTCTTTCTATAAGAATCTTAGTGTTGGCGATGTGTTTGTTGGTGTTTATCTTAGTTGCGAAAAGCATTTTCTATTCCTTTCAGAGTAGCTTGGCTTTTAATCTTGTAGCATGCAATCCCGAGTTATTAATTTGAGGAAGAATTCATTTTAAATCATTGTGGGAAAAGGATAAACTAAGCAGCATTTTATTCTTTTCCAACAATGTTTCCACCCTGCTCTAAAACACACACTAATATTTGAAGCACATCTGGTCTGTTATCTGCAAACCCTTCCAACTTGACCAAGTTTAAAATTTCGACGTGTTAGAACGGCTTAGGAGTTCGTCATGGTTTTATATCATGACTAACCAACAAATTTATGCAATTGACTTGCCTGAAACAAACATTGGAAACATCTACATAACACATTGCAATATAAACGTTACTCACTAGCACAAGGGCGTCCGAGGCTCGACATTTCTTGCCATTTGTCGCTGAATTCAAAAGGGCATCTTGAAAATCTTGTATCATCAAATCATGCATGGTCCAAGATAATACTACCACTATGAATTCTGCAAGGCATTATGAAAATCATGTATCGTAGTTTTTGCAAAAACAAAGGCAATTTATCCGATTTAACTATTTTGTTTTCTCGGTCATGTAAGTATTCCGATAGAACTCAGATATATAATTTAAAATGGTGCCTTAAAATAACTGGGCCGTCGATCATGGAAAAACTTTTCTTTTTTAAAAGTAGCTTTATCCGCTATGGCTCTCTATTCTTTACGCAATGATACACGCAATCTTGTCTCTTGGACCGGCTCCGGGCTTGTTCGCCCAAAAACCAGTTCGTTCCTGACCTTGTTTGTCTTTGTTTTGTTCGCATTGGCTTTTTCATCCTAAATGAATGCATGCTATTCTTTTGGATTGTGCATGAAAAGTTACAAGTCGAAATGTTAGTAACATGCAGCAATCCCGCTTCCAATATCTGCAAGATTTTGTTTGAAGTTGTTAACTGTGGCATACATGTTTGACAAATGGCCTGTAGACGACCGTTGTTTGCTTTAGTCTTAATTTTATAATATTACTCCAAGTTTTTTCGAAACACTTTTACTGACGGAAAAAAATCAACTAACCCGTTGATATGATCTGTTTGAATTAAGGGCTGAAGTATCTTTTTACTATCTTATATGAGTAGAAAAACGTGTTTTCTGATAATGGCTCCCTTTGGATTGTGGTAAATCCTATTTCTTTTTCTGTGTAATTATCACAATATACTTGTTTGTTATGCTAAGATACTTTTAGATAAAAATATATTCCACGTATGCATTTTCACTGATTGAAATCACAAGTCCTACTCACCTACACGCCGTTGTATTGCTACAATACAATATATTTTATTTTACGTAATGAAGGTCGATTAATAGGGTTTAATTGCTATTCTCAAAACCACACAGCGTTTTACGGTAGATAGTAAACATACCTGTGTTCATTGCATTTCCTCACCTGTACATAGCACTCTTCTGAAACTATTGACTGCTTTCTCACATAGTCTTATACGACAAGTTGTTACAACAAAATTACTGGTTGGATTGTCGTTCACTAATTATCAAAGGAAAATTAGGAGTCCAATGTTTGAACCAATGCAAGCTTGAATTTAATGGATTATAAACATGTCTCCAATGACTGCTTACAGAGTCGGGGAAAAAAGAAGAAATAGTATGACTGACTGACAAAAAGCAACAATAGAACGTCAAAGCCTTGTCTTTGTGATTAAATTCTATAGTTTGTTTCGTTCATATTTTTAAACCAGTTTATTAATATTCATATGGTTGTTGAGCTAATGTTATACACAATATAAGCAAACAGAGATGAGGAAGATAAAATTCCCAGGCTGTACAGTTTTACTTTGGTCTTCACTGTTATAAGAGGACATCCGAACACACACACTAAGTTAGTTAGTTGGTTTACTACCAAGGTAATTTATATAAAACATAGTTGCCCCCTGACAAATGCCATACGAGTGCTTTTAGTGTATTTATTTTGTTTTGATTTCATTTGTATTTTTTTTTCTTAATTATCTTATTTTTACCTTCCACAGGACTGTTAAAGACTAAATTACCATGGAGGTTTTTGTAGCAGGGCTTTATCACGAAGCGCATCAAACTAAACTATATAATGGTTGTTTTAACAAACCTTGTAAATCACGATCAGGCTGTGCACAACAGTTTCAATAACAAGCAAACACCCTGACTTGATCTTTGATTCTCTTGATCAAATCCTCTGTCATATATATTTCCATCCAAACAAACCTATTTTAAAATGGACAGAGCAAGGCAACTCTCAACACATGAAATGCTTGTATTTGTACAGTACGAAATTTCGAGATACTGACTTGCCCACGACCTTTGCCCGTTTCTCCCTCTAGAGTGTCAGCCTTTGACAATCGAAAATGGTTTAACTAGTGGTACCGATTTAAGAATTGGCTCATCCTTCACCGTGACCTGCAACACCGACTATGAAGAAGCAAATGGTGTCACCATTGTTACGTGTCTGTCATCTTATGTATGGGACTATACACCGAGTTGTGTTCTGAAACGTAAGGATCAAGTTTTCCATTCACCTATCGTTGATAGTGTTTCTGTAAGTGTTTGTTTTATATTCGTTGACTGTTTCTGCTATGTAAGGATGTCTTTCCTGAAGATGTATTGATGATTCAATGGTATTACCGCACATATTATGATTCAAGGGCTCTTTTAACATTTCAGAATTGACTCAATTTTGCACTGGACCAACTTAAACACATTTGCAGACTACAAATTATATGCAGCTGAAGTGATGTTTTCGTTGTTTGATAGGATAGAAAAACATCGTTGGAAAAAGGGAAAATGCTAATTTAACATCATTTTCCCCTTTTCCAACAATGTTTTCAAAAATATCCTCTTTTAGAGTTGGTAAAGCTCGGAATTCTTTGGTTGATTTTTTTTATTTGGCATTTTTTAAAGTTCTTCTCATTATTTCAGTTATATCGTTGAGACCGAAGCACCTATCTATATTTTCCCTGAGTTTCTGTTACCAGTACTTTGCGCAACATTATTTCTAGCTCACTGGTTGCTTTTACACATGCACATCGGCAAACTATTAATAGCGCTGTCAGCCTCCTTAGGCCTCGAAACTTTGTTTAGTATTTTGTAAATTTTTCCACTTAAATTAAGCATAATCGGTTGACTGCACACTGTTCTTTTCCATGATTCCGACGGCTGTCAGGCAAGTGCAATTTGTAGATTTAAAATCGTTTTAACCCATCACCACACAATCCCTACTTTTGACGCCCCTGGAGAAGAAGCCTTTTGAAAACATTGTGGGAAAAGGAGAAAATGCTGGTAACCAGCAACCTTTTTCCCACAATGTTTTCTACCTAATCAAGAAACAATTGGACCATTTGAGCCACATTGAAATTGTCGTCTGCAAATGCTTTCAATTTTGACAGAGCTACAATTTTGTCGTCTGGTAAAAGGTTAGTGACATGCATGGTATAATGCATTTTGGAGCGGGATTAAACCCCTTCTGCACGAGCAAGGGTTACATATTGTCTTTCAGCGTGTACATCGAACTGGGTACAACTGGACGACAGCTGTTACTACATATCTGACCAAAGTGTTTCAAGAAATTCTGCTAAGGTATATATTTTATACTTTTCTCTTTTTCGCGAACAACTATTTCCCCTTGTCACAGAGCATGACTGTAGTTTCAAATAGATTTTAATTTTTGTCAGATCAAATGTCATTTTTGTCTGAAAAGCAGACAGACAGACCAAGAAAAAAAAGCTACTATTAAATGGTCTTTAAAATACTCAATCTGGAGCAATATACACTTCGATCGCATATTGCAGACGGCGTGTGTCAAAGGCTGAAGTTTTCCAGTCTATAAGTCGTTTTCACAGCAGTTTTGAATATTGTACTCAATGTAAGACGAGTAAGATAATTGGCCACAATGCCCTGCCTCAAACAATTAGAGAACTAGCCTCGTCAGCAATTATAAGGTGCAAACACTTTCAGAATAATTGGCTGAACTTTTTCCTCATTGTTATCTACAGACTCCTAAAAAGCTTTTTACATGTAAGTTATTTAATGACGTTCTTATAGCTATTACAGAATATATTTTATTTTTCATCTACAGAACAAATGTCGAAATATAGGAGGAACACTCGCTAAGCTGGACACATCGAGGAAAACTAATTTTATCATCGAAGAAATATCGGCTCTTAGTTGTAAGATTTGTTCATAGCAAAATGTCTGGAGTTTGTTTGTATTTTAGTTTCTTCTCACATGTTTCTATTTATTTCAATGCTCACCTTTTCAGAAGCGACAAAATAAGACTTCAAATTTAATATGGTGTAAAGAACAGAATTTATCTGTAATAGGGTAGATCTGCTATTTTGTAAAAAGAAGAAATGATAGATATACAAGTAGGATAGATTATCAGAACGTATTTCTTTTCTGTATACTTGAAACTGAAGCACTTTTTTTACCAACGTTTGTTGGTTACAAGTATTTTCTGCTGTTCACAGACAGATATTTCAACTTCATTTTAGATAACCTGAGCACAATGTGCTCAAGAGTAGCCTCTAGGATCACCCTTTGTGCGTCGTGCGTCGTCCGTCGTGCATTATCCTAGAACATCATCTTCTCCAAAACTACTGGGCGAATGTCAACCACATTTCGGCAGAAATGTTCCTTAGGAGGTCTCCTTTCAAAAATGTTCACAGAATTTGATTCCATCTAACATGGAATTATCTATGAAATTCTTTAAAGCTCTTCTGCTTTGAAACCACTGGTCAGATTTTAGAATAGTTTCATAGAAGCAGTCCTTTTGTAATTCTTTTCAAAAATTGTTTGCGAAATGTTAATCCATCGAAAAATATGGTTTGGTGGTGGCTGGAGACTCTTTGCGTCTTGCAGTGTCATCAATTCTTTAAACATCTTCTCCTCCTAAACCACAGTGCCAATTTGGACTAAACTTTGCTAGAGTGTTCCTCAGGAGGTCCTCTTTAATTTTTTTCACATTTGATTTAATCAAAAACTCATATTGCCATTGCAACCAATTGAATTTTCTACGAAATTCTTCAAAAATCATCTCTTCTGAAACTGTGGGTCAGATTTTGAAATAATTTCACAGAAATGTTCCTTGGTTGCCCCTCGACAAAAATTGCTCCCGAAAATTTGATCCGTTGAAAAACATGGTTGTGGTGGGAGGCTGTTTCCACTGTATGAACTTACAGATTTTTTTTTATATAAATTTTCTTCTTCCAATAAACTACCTGTCAGATTTTGAAATAATTTCACAGAAATGTTCCGACGGCGCCCCTTTTGAAAAAGTGTTCACAAAATTTTGATCCGACATGAAACATGCTTGTGGTTAGGGTGGGGCTATTTCCACTAAACGGACATGAAAAAAAATCTTAAAAATGGTTCTTCTTTGAAACCACTGGTCATCTTTTGTAATAATTTCAAAGAAGTATTTGGTCATCTTTTAATTTTCATCAAAAGATTGTTTAGGTATTTCGATTTTGCAGACGTCAAACTATACTAGCAAAGCGAGTGCACTGTTGAAAAATGCTGATATGCACACTGTCTACTTGATGTATTTGATAGCTATGTATTGCAAGAGGTAATGTAAAAGTGTTGTCTTTGAAATACATGCATAATATTTCACCAGTTATAAAAAAAGCCACTATCTGCGTGTCAGCCGTCTTGTTGCTCAATATTTCTGCACTTTATGATGATTCGTTTTCAGAATAATATACAAACTTTAAATGCAGACTTCTGATTCGTCAAAAACATGACTGTGGTGATGATCGAAGGGGTAGTGATAGATTTTGAAAAGATTTTTATAGGTGACCTTTTAAAATTGCATGGCAAAATAGTGATTTTGTTTCTTAAATTTCAATAACTAAACAACAGCTGACTAATGACCTCTCGAAAATTCACGTGAGAGATTAAGGGCCATCGTGGCTCTCTTGTTTTGGTTGAAGTAGGAGATCGACGTATTAATCATGAAGCGACGAATTTTACACTTATTTAAAATAAAAGCATTTGGAAACGATATATTAAAAGTAATTCTAAATATGCAACCCGTCTATAATAGGATGAAAGATGTCGCGATCTGGCGAAAAGAGAAAAATGTAGAAAGTAGCGGAGTTCTAATTTGCTGAATAAAATGATTCAGCCAATCAGAAATTGGGTTACTTTGCAGTTCCGAAAATTCTCAAAATAAGACCAAAAGAGTTATCAAAAATAGATGAAGTTGAAACACATGTACAATTATCTTAACATATCATCTCAATTTTCATTTTTAAGCTAGGGCTGACAGTTACTGGATTCTGCTTAAGAAAAGTAGGAACAGTTGGAACTGGGATAGCGGTGTCGAACTCAGCGGATACGATGGTAGGTGGCTTTTAACACGTGCATTCGGCTAGATTTGTTCTGCTAGTTTTTGGGGAAACCTTACCAAAATCTGGTCATTTTTTGATTAGCATGAAATAATGGCTTTAAATCGAAACCTATTTTGTGGTAAATTACCTTTAAAGTTTTGATGTCGTTTGATACGGTGAAGCTGGTGTTTCGTACCGGGGATAGGTATATGTGTCTTGCTCTTGAAAAATGGGATTTTATTATTCAGTTAATTTTGTTTCACTTTTTACGTACATCAATTAAGTAATCAGGTGATTTACTAGTATTTTCAGTTACCAGACTTGAATTCCTCGTGTGGATTTGATTTTTCAGTAGGGCAGATGCAACTGTTAACTCATATTGTTTGTCAGAATTCATTTACAGAGGACAATAGTGTTACAATGAATGAGAGCTCATTCATGCATGTATTTATTCAGTAAATCCTTCACCATCATCATTTTCATACTTACCAGACATATTTCTGGCTTTATGTTTTGTTATGATACTGTGGTTGTTGTTTTTCTGTTCTTACTTATCATGATTGTTTTTCGTTATTCTTTATCAGAATGTTATATGTGATTTTGTTACTGCAAGACAAATGAGCATTTGATAGAAATAGTAGTTTATCTTCGGGTTATGGAAACCTGGTAATGATTTATTATTGATGTTGTGTTCTGCAAACAGCGCTTTAATAGCGCTGAAAATGTTATGAAAATATATAAATACCTCAACCCACCATTATACAAAATGTGATGGAAAAAGTACTTGGAGCCAATCATTATTTTTTTATTTATTCTTTCTTTTTTTTCATTATAAAATAGAGGCATATGATCGTTCTTTTAAATTTGTTAAAAAAAAAATGACATATACTTCATAAGTGAGTATAAAACGTTTTTCCAGAATTTATCTTTAATATTTTGCAGAGCTGCCCACAACAGTTTCTGTCAGAATCGAATAGTTTATTATTGTCAAAAAGTTTGTTGATAAATTCGTAGCAGTCTTTGTTACCATCGGAAATGATTGGGTTTTTTTATCCATTTGGTTTTCATTTTCAGGTAATGATAAAGTAAGTCAGTCATCCATAAGCCTCCTCCTTAATAATCTTTTATTAGCAATTTTTGTTTAATTTTATGACACTCTCCGTCCCATACAAAGTTATATTGCATGTCAGTTATTTTTCTTTAAATAATTATTTGATGGAAACGGAATACTATGAATAAGTGAGTTAAGATGGGTATTAGAATCCTTTTTACTACAGCTATTTTTCCAAAAGGTGTTAATTTTCTATTTTTTTCCAATGGTACCAATCCAACCTAGTTTTGTTTTGTTTAAGTTAATTCTAAGGCCTGAAATATGTGAAAATCTTTGTAATAAATCTAATGCACTGTTCAGTGTCTTTTGTAAGCCGTCCAGGAAGAGAGTTGTATCGTCATGGATTTGTGAGATTAGGTATTCTTTTTTTGGAATTTTTATACCTTCGATATTTTCATTACTTCTTAATTTGATAATCAGAATTTCCGTGGATAGAATAAATAGATAGGCGGAAACTGTATCTCCTTGTGGACAGCCTCTCTTTACAGTGAAATATTCTGACAAAAAGCCATTTGGTAGTACACAAATGTCACTGTTATATAAAAATAGTTTAATCCATCTTTTAAAAGTTACGCCAATGTTAAAAAAATGCGTCCTTCCTATGAACTTGAAAGAAATTGAATCAAAGGCTTTTTCAAAATCTATCAACATTAAAAGACCAAGTTTATTTCTTTCATTGCATAATCTCGTAAAGTAATCTAGTATTCTCGCCAACAAATCTATCTTTTAGAAAGCCAGTTTGTTCTTTTGATACGAAATAATTTATTTAAGACTGACTTTAATCTATTTGCAATGCTACATGAGGCAAGGCTTTACAATACGTTCAAGGTGATTGCCCAAATGTCTGTCGTCCGTCATGCGTCGTCCGTGGCCCACAAATTCTTTGAACATCTTCTCCTCCTAAACAACTAAGCCAATCTTTATGAAACTTAGCAGGGATATTTCTTGGGTGAAACTCTATCAACTTTTTTAAGAGGTTCAATTCAATCCACTACTGTGGTTGCCATATCAACCAAAGGAAAAAAAGCAAAACCTTTGAAAATTTTCTCTGAAACCAGAAGGCGTAGAGCTTTAATATTTGGTACGTAGCATCTCCTAGAGGACTTCTACCAAGTTTGTTCGTTCATTTGATGCCCTGGGGTCAAAACCGGCCCGGCACCTTGGGTCACAAGTTCGAAACATAGGAACAAAGTAGAGAATCTTTAAAAACCTTCTTCTCTGATACTGGAGGTGTAGAGCTTTGATATTTGGTATGTAGCATCTCCTAGTGGACTTCTACCAAGTATATTCATACATTGTTCCTAAGGTTAAAACCGGCCCGGCCTCGGGGGTCACAAGTTTAACATGGGACTAAAATTGGAAAAATAGAATTCTTCTTCTTTGAAACAAGAAGGTGCAGAGCTTTGATAGTTGTTTTTTCTCTGAAACAAGAAGGTGCAGAGCTTTGATATATGGTATTTCTACTAGTGGAACTCTACCAAGTTTGCCCCGGGGTCAAAACTGGCCCGGCCCAGGAGGTCACAATTTCGAAACAAAGGAACAAAAAAGGAAACTTTAAAATGTTTTGGAGAGCTTTTATGTTTGGTATGTAGTGGATCTGTTCTAAGTTTGTTAGCCCTCCCGAGAACATGTTCAGTGAGGTCAAAATTTGGTCACCTTCTGTCATAAACTAGGTTACTACATGTATGTTAAATTAAAGAAATACCTTGTAGGTACTCTAGAGGTCATATTTCGTGCTCAGCTGACTTGAAAAATTACTCAGAATGTTTGTCTTGATACAACCTCACATGAGTCTGCATTGAGTCCTTTTCCGGAATATAACTTTGTCATCTCAAGTCAGAAAGACCTTAACGACCTATTATACCTCCTCGACAACTGCCAGTTGGATGAGCATATCTTGCGGCAATTTGCCGCTCGTGTTTCATTATCATATAGCCTTTAACATATTTGGCATTTATCTTCATTGTAGACCTTTACTGCTTATAATTCAGGTGAGCGATATAGGACCATCGTGGACCTCTAGTTCGGTTTATTTTCTCTTTGTATACAAATAATTGTCCCTATTTTCATATTTTTAGAAAAAAGGGAGTTATATGACAAGGCATGATTTAGAGCTCTTGCAACAAACTTTCCTATTTTACACTAAAATAACTTATAAAAATCTGTCGTAAAACCATCAATGCCAGGGCTTTTATCTTGTCTAATATTTTTTCAAAGAATATGGTACCTCGTGATGTTATAATAAGCCTTCAATACTATCTTTTTAGCTTCGTTTAGTTTAACTGTGTTACAATTCACAAAGTCTTTTTGTAGGTTAGAGTCATTATCACAAGCTTGCTCTAAGTATAGATTTTTGTAATATGCTTTTAATTCCGTATGTATTTCACTTTGGTCAAAATGTGGGAACCGTCATCGTTTCTAAGAAAGGGTTTGACTTCGATGTTGTATGTTGTTTTTCAAGGTTGCAAAAATATTTGATGATTTTTTCACAGTTTTGCCAACTTGCCCTGGATCTAATAAAAACAATAAAAGATAATTTTGTAATTTAGTTCATTTTTTATATCAAGTAGTTGGGCCTGGTTAGTTTTCTTTAAGTTTTTCTTTATTTCTACCAAACATTTGTATAAAGGTACCTGTTGTATGTCAAAAAGGAAATGCCTACTGTAATATACTTTACTACACTGAAACGAACTTCTAAACGGCCACTTTTAAGCTGTAATTTCCCATGGATGCTTTCTCGCGTCCGCTGCCTTTTAAAGTGACAGGTTATTTGATTTGGTTTCATTTTTTGCAGAATAATTGACCCGTCTGAAAACATACCTGAGCCAAATTCTGAAGAGAATTCATTCAGTTTTATTGCAGAAAAAACGTATTTGTCGTTCATTCACTCAGCATTGTAAATGGAAATATCAAGTTTTTGAAAACTTCATGCTTGTTTTTTCTGATAACATTTTTTCACAGAAAATATTTTTTTATGTTTTTTTCTTATTACTTACAAAAGTTTAATATTTTATGCTTTTCTATTTTAAACTGTTTAGGCTGGTAAATACTACGCATGCGCAAACAACTAGTTTTCCTTTTTTTACAAAAAAAAGACAGTAATTATGTTGGCAAATCGAGAATCTTGTCATCAAAATACTATGGTTAATGTCCAGACATAATATTATGTCACAATTTGTTTTTATTAACATTTCTTTTACTTACTCCAATATAGGAGAAACAAAAGTGGTTGTTTAGAAGTTCGTTTCAGCGTATGCTTAACTCCACCTCATCCAGCATCAAAATAACTATATTATTGTGCATAAACAAATTAACTTTTTTCTTTGTATTTTGTATTACAGTCCTTGGCTAATTGTTATTTTAGGATATTGTAACCCATGTCACAAATGATAGATTTCATCTTAGTGTGCTACTCCATATAAGTGAAGTACCAATAACTGCCTGGAATCTGTTGGAAGAAATGATATGTGATCTAATGGGGACACAGTTTCTCCTTTTCTGAACTGATTTCTCATTTGCAATGTCTAGGCTGTGAATGGAAGCTACTGCAGTTCTACAAAAGTAAATTATGTTTTGCAAAATGTTACCATGGAATTATTTAGAGAATAACGAACCCTGGGTGATTCAAGAATATTTTTTTGCATGCCATCTTTGCATACACTTTGACGTTTTTCAGTTGTTGTAAAAATGTCTAACTGTGACAAGAACAGAAACTTTATTGATTGTTTTACAATGTTTACTGGGTAATTCCCAATGTCATAGACAAGCAGTTCGTGTTTAAAATAATAGTGGATATAAATCATAGCAATGATTTCGTTAACACAGTAAAATATACTCTAATCAATGGTTGAGGAAGATGACAACAATATTTACCTTATAGATGTAGTCAATGGGTGATAGTTAATAGACGTACACATGTATTATCACTGCAATAAAAGGCAACTTCATATTAGTCTATAACTCTATTAGAGGCCACCTGTAACAAAAAATGTACATAACCATTCACTGGATTTAAAACAATACCAACAAATTCGGAACATTGCAGTTGATTAGAAGAGTGATAAATACAGTCTTGATGTCAATAAATTCTTTTTGGTCAACAGAAAAAAAAGCAACTTAAATTCCAGCTCATGTAGTAATATTCTTGAAAAAAAAAAGCTCAACTTTTTTTTCACCATTAATACTTTGATTTCCTTTGCTAAAACTTCTTATCGATAAGATGAATTATAATGGAAAGGCACAGTGTTTGTCGTGGAACTGATTTTTTATAGAAATGGATGATTTTGTATTTATAGAAACGATTTAGGGTACCTGCAATCACCCCATGTCCGCCGTGCGTTGTCCGTTATCCTTCGTCCGTCGTTCGTAGTCAGCAATTTCTTCTCCAAAACCGAGGGGCGGGGGTGCTCCTTGCATCAAGTGTTGTCAACATTGCCTACAAACATCTTCTCCTTCTAAATCGCTAGGCCAGTTTGGACCAAACTTGGTTGGAATGTACCTTGATATAGCCTCTTTGAAAAATTGTTGACAGAATTTGATTTCACCAAAAACTCTCGTTGCCATGCCAAACAAATTTAATTTTCTGAGAAATTCTTTTAAAAATCTCCCCCTCTGAAACGACTGCTCAGATTTTGAAATAATTTCACAGAAATGTGCCTTGCCAGATTCTTTTCAAAATTTGTTCGTGAAATTTTGACCGGTTGAAAAACATAGCAGGGGCTGTTGGTGTTCGCATTCTTTAAAATCTTCCCGTCTGAAACGTCTGGTCTGATTTCGAAATAATTTCACAATAGTGTTCCTTGGGTGATCCTCTTCAAAATTGTGAATCCGTCGAAAAACATGGCCGTGATGATGCTGATACTTGTCCTGTTAAACCGCAGTGCAAATTAGAACCAAATTTTGCTGAAATGTTCCTTAGAAGGTACTCTTTAAAATCTTGTTGACAGAATTTGATTGTATCAGAAATTCTGGTTGCCATGGCAACCAGATGAAATGAATTTTCTACAATTTTATAAACTTATCCTTTACAACGGCTCGTCAGGTTTTGAAAAAAAAATACAGAAATGTTCCTTGTTCGTGAAAATTTGATCCGTTGAAAAACATGACTGTCGGGGGGGTGGGGGGTACTCTGCATT
This sequence comes from Tridacna crocea, assembly GCA_943736015.1. Lineage (NCBI taxonomy): Eukaryota > Metazoa > Mollusca > Bivalvia > Cardiida > Cardiidae > Tridacna > Tridacna crocea. The sequence goes on along the minus strand of OX031072.1, from coordinate 29,907,712 downwards.
ATTCAAAATTATTTTCTTCTGAAAGCGTAGGTCATTTTTTTTAATTTTTTCACAGAAATGTTCCATGAGTGACGTTTTTTTAAATTCTTTGCAAAATTTTGATGTTTGTGGGGGGGGGGGGGGAGGGGGGGAAGCGTGTTGGGAAGAAAATAATTCATCACATTTTGAAATTTCTCAGAAATGTTGCTTAGATGCCCCTTTTAAAAGACCGTTAGCGAAATTTTGATCCGTCAAGAAACAAGGCTGTGGTGGTGGTGGTAGTGGTGGTGGAGGGGGGGGGGGGGGGGGACAGGGGCGCGCGGGGGCCTATTTGCACTATACGGAAAATTTTAAACATTATTTGTCCATCAAACCACGGGTCAGATTTTGAAATAGTTTCACAGAAATAATCCTTTGGTGCCAAATTTGGCCCCTTTTTTGAATTACAATTTTAACATACTATCCAGCACCCAACAGCCAAATACTGGTGACGCCAACATGCGATACTCTTGTTTTTTTTTGTTTTTTTTAATAATCGAAGAAAAAAGTTTTGGAACAACAAAAAAAAAATGGTTATACTCAAATACTGAAGTGAGCACTCAAGCGCCATCTTTCGCCTTTTGTTTCAGATATCATCGTCATTCATTGTATTCGTTTTGCATTTTATCTGGTTCATTCATGTGTTGTTATTCACAATATTCGAGCTTTTCTGTTCGTTTGCAGCACAGTTCCTCAATTTGTCGTAGCACAAAATGCGCTTATACCCATAAATCTCCCATCTTTTCAGATTGGGGCTACGGTCAGCCGGAGACGAAAGGCGAAAAATGCGTTTATCTATGGGGACCTGATTCTTACCAATGGCACGACGCGATGTGTGGATGGGACGCACACTATATTTGTGAAAAACCAACTTATTTTTAACATAAACTCTCAATATTTAAGAAATAATATTCTTTCTATCGTGGTATATCGTTCAATAAACCACAGTTGTGAGTTATGAGGAACAATAAATAAGCCACGAGGGTGATAGCCCGAGTGGATTATTCATTGCGCCTCATAACTCACAACGTGGTTTATTGAACGATATACCACGATAGAAAGGAGATTATTTCGATTCTAACTCGGCCAATTCTTAATGAAAGGAAAACAAGTTCAAACTAAGAGTAAAAACGTGGATGAAGATTATGTTCCATTGAATAACGCACTCATTGAATGATGTTATTCTACATGGATTGTCGCAGATTTTACCACGTTTTCCTTGCACTGTGTCTATAGAGCCAAAGTCGCGTGTCATGTTAGAATAATTCTTTTTAACGCCAATGGCAAAATGCATAGCCATTTTCGGATGGCGTAGATCAAGATCAGACTGCACAGAACGTGCAATCTGATATTTGATCTATATAGTCAGCTGCTTTCTATTCGACTATAGCTAGAATCACCTTAGACTTTTAAGGTCATCCTCTTAAACCTTCACCAAACAATCCCTGGTTTTTAAGGGCGTGAGGTAAAAGCCTTTTGAAAACATTGTGGGAAAAGGAGAAAATGCTGGTTACCAGCATTTTCTCCTTTTCCCACATTGTTTTCTACCCTACTGGAAACAAGTTTCAATTTTTTATTTATGTTTAGTTTGTCGTCTGTAAGTCTGCAAGTGCTTTCAATTTGGACCTGTCTAAAATTTGATCGTTTGAGAAAGGGTTTATACCCTCAATATAAACAATAGAGCCATCCATCCTCTTGGAAAAATGGGGTTTAATGCTTTTGAAGAAAGTAATTAGTCATATCAGATTGCACAGTTCAAGTAAAAAAAATCGATTTTATAGGTATGTGTACATGTACCTATGTCATTTATGTGATGACTTGCCTGGAATGATGAATTACGCAGTTCCAAGAATCAAACACCATTTTTTCCAAAGTATGACTATTATACTTATTTAGCCAATTATCTGTTAGCGAGTGAGTGTTATTTGGATTTGTTACAAATTTCAGCCAGCGGCTTGGACAGCAAGCTATCACGAGCTAGTTACGGTGTTATCGAAAGTTTCGGACGGTTTGGATCAAAGAGTAGACAACACAAAACGCGCTCTCTGATCTTGGATCAGTAGCATTCGCTTGTTTTGACAATCATATCAGATCAAAGCCGCAGTAAAGCCAAAAATAGGAAATTTTCATCTTTTATAACTCGAAAATATATATAGGATTACCCATCACAACACATACATAAAAGGTCGGAGAAAACTCGAACGTGTCAGTTACTGCACTGGTTGCCATAATATATGTGTGCGAAAATGCATGGAGACGACGCCCTTCGATTTCACGGACGTCATTGATTGAGAAACCTTCGTTATAGTTTGTGTTTATTTGAACTAGGTCTTCGAGAATGTCACGTGATAAAATTGCATCTCATTAGTCGATAGGTGAGTGCAACACTATTCTAAGTGCCTGTACATTGTTCAGGCACTTAGAATAGTGTTGCACTCACCTGTCGTAGTGATATGATGCAGTAGACAGGATTATTGTTTACAATTCTGGACAACATTATGTTATCGGAGAGTAGGACTGTTCATTCTGAACTGGTTTTCTTCTATAGATGTAAACTCTTCTTGTATTGATGATAATAAATGAATAAACGATGATCAGTCTGTATCGTTGTTTCTGTTTACGATGTCGATAAACTTACGTTTTTCAAGCCTAAAATGGGGACAAAACGATCAAGTGAACGAAGAGTTTGTTTTGACGCTGTTTACGTCACTTGCACGTCACTGCGGGCATTTACGACGAATAGTCGGCTAATCGTCGGCGATCATCTAGTATGTAAACAAACATATAATGCGGCATGGTAGGATCTGTTATAGTTTCAAAATTCTTTTTGCTTTCACTTACTGGAACTTTTGCGAACTGCACCTTTATATATCTTAAAAAATCATAATAACTGCCATATTTTTACATGGTAAAAATGAAATTTATTTTCGTTTTATAAACTGATTGTTTATTTAGTTGGACGCTACTGAGACTTTAAGATTTTTCTGTATTCGATTGGAAAGTGTTTTATTTTCAGCCTTCCCACAAAAAAAAATATGTATATGTTTCGTTAAAGAGATAAGTCTTTACATGTTTAGGTTTACTTGTGACAATAGTGATAGATCTGAATAATACACTTCTTTCCAATTTCATCTAGATTTATAATGAACATATTTTGAGAGTAAAAATCAAGTCCGAGTTTAAGTTGCCTTTATTTCTGCATAGTTGTTGATGTTTTACTCATTATTACCTTACTAAAATTGCTTTTAACCCTTCCCCTGCTAAATAGGGTTTTAAAAAGAAAACTATAAAGCCGATAGTAAAACATCAAAATATGTTATTTCATTTATTTTAGACGACAACATATCACATTATCGGACAGTGCATATCAAACATCAGACTTTTGACGACCCTGAGAAAGAAGCCTTTTGAAAACATTGTGGGAAAAGGAGAAAATGCTGGTAACCAGCATTTTCTCCTTTTCCCACAATGTTTTCTACTCTTCACAAAACGAATTTCAAATTTTCAGTCACTTTCATTTTGTCGTTTGCAAATGCTTTCGATTTTGACAAGCCTAAAATAATGTCGTTTGATGATTAAGGTCAGTTAAAGGCGCTCAACAGCTCAAGAGTAAACCAAACATGAAATCACCTAGTTACAGTCCTTACTTTTTAGCTTTTATAGTGCTAGATAAATGAAAAAAATTATACTTTTCTCAGTCTGTACGGAAGACAGAAAATGCAACTAATCTATAACTTTTTTCCTGCAAAATTAAAAATGCAGAGTGGCAAAAAGTGAAGATCAAGATTCACACTGCATACTCTGTGCAGTCTGATCGTTCATCGACCCTGTTTGCGAAAGATAGTTAATCAAGGTCTAGAGCTAAAGGGTTTAACCCTTTCCCAGACGACACACTTTTGGACTAGACCAAATTGAAAGCATTTGCAGACGACAAGTCAACTCTCGCTGAAAAGATGATTTATGTCTATGATACAATAGAAAACGTTGTGGGAAAAGGAGAAAATGCTGGTTACCAGCATTTTCTCCTTTTCCCACAACGTTTTCAAAAGGCCACTATTCCAGACCCGTAAAAACCAGGGACTGTTTGGGAAAGGGTTTAAGTCATGTTTTTTTTTTTTAAAGATGTTACTGACAAACATATGAGTTCATATATTTCAGTTAAAATATATTGTATTTATCAGTAGAGCACATAATTCACAAAAAAAACATTATACTGAAAGGAAGATAAAAGCGACATGTGAAGCTTTTAAACATAATCCTACTCCATGTTTGGAGATGGGTTATCACATGACCATATCGATATCAATATTTACAGAGTAAAGAATAATTCTAGAGTAAATAAACGAGAACAGGCAACAAAAATAACAAGAGCAGAAGGGTACATAGTGTGTTTGACCGGTAAAGATTTTCACAGACTATATCTACATAAAGGCTGTAGTAACTTCCAGATTGACGGCTTCTATTGATCCAAGTAGTGATTGCTAGTACAAATAATTATTTATGAAAATATGAAGATACAAGTTGACCAAGGTCCGTCCATAAAGACCAATAATTTCTTAAAAACAGGTTTGTTCTTCTTTCCATAAACAGTTATATAAATTTGAAAGTAGCACAACTCCTGATCAGCTAGCTCAAATGGCTCAGCTAATTTTATTATACTGTAAAGAAATTTCTCCTGATCTGATTGGTTAACATGCCGGGAACATAATATCATGTTCCCTGGCAAAAACCACGTAAAACCAGTTTCCCTTTTGAGTTCCCCGAAAACATCACTACATGTGCAATACATCATCCAAAATGGCGGCGTCGATCGATCACCAGACTGCACGTTTATGCACCAAACTGGACGCTTTAGAGACGTCAGTTTCCAGTGACGTCAGTTTTCATTGAATTGGGGCACACAGAAGGGAATTTCTATTTCGTCAGCATACTCGATTCGTGAAATCATAAAAACAGGCAAATTTCGCTTAACGCGTTTTGAAAGGGTAAAACTTTGCAGTATAATAAATTCGTTGTGCGGTCAGGTGGCAGGGGACTTGGAAACTTGTTCGCGGCTGTGGTGAATCATGTCGCCACCTCGCCTTCGGCTCGGGGCGACATGATTAACCACAGCCGTGAACAAGTGTCCAAGTCCTCTGCCACCTGACCGTACAAGTAATAATGTAATGACTTGATTACTTCCAGCCTTCACAGAGATGCATTTTACCCCTTTTGATAGAGTGCTGTTCGAATGTCGCTGGTGAAAAACTAACTGATAAAGTACTAACAAATCGGAACAATCAAGAAAACACTGTTATGGTTGTAAATACAAGTCCGAATGCTTTCAGAATCTTTCACAACAGAAGCAACAAACTGTATCCATATACAAAATTTTTTGCACTTTGCATAAGTGCATTGCGAATAGTCATGTGAACGAACGATAAGAACATTCTTTCTTTCTAGATTAATAAGGTACACACACCAAAGTTCCAAGCAATCACCATAAACACCAAGCGAATGTCAATGGAAGCTGCACCACTGTCAGGATCTGCAAGGAGACAGACAAAAAATACTGATTAAAAGATTTCCAGACCTTTGAAACAATCTCTTATCAGATGATTATCTGCGGAAATGGCACTGAATGCAATACAAAAAGAAGTCACTGATTTTGTTCATGAAACTTCGATACAAGGCTAATCCTGCGTTTTGTCTCAGTAAATTAAGTTTACAGGTCTATGGTAGTATGAGGGACGGCACTGCGTGACTTCTATTACCAGAGCATCTAATTCCAGTTCCTCTTGCAACACGGGAAAAGTGGCATTCAGACATTTCCGTAAAGTGTCATCTCGGATCAGCCTGCGCAGTCACCGCATTAGATACAAATTTGGCCTGCATCACACGAAAAGAGGCATTCAGACATTTGCATAAAGTGTCATCTCGGATCAGTCTGCGCACAGTAGTCCGGCACATTAGATTTTGTGCTATAGTACACTTGCGCAAAACAGAAAATTACGTAAAAACCGAAAGTGTCATTCAGATTAGCCCACGCGGACTGCACAGGCAGATCCAAAAGGCACTTTACGCAAATGTCCGAATGTCTTTTTTAGTGTGTTACATGACATTTTTGTGATGTGCAGAATGTTAATCCTTGGACTACGTTTGGTTTATCACATAAAACCTCATCCGGCACTGTCTGAAACTCGTTATTTATTTTCGGTAATACATATTATATTATAATAATTGCCAAAATTATTATTTTTTGGATTCACGTTAATGTTGGTGGATACTTTTTTGCAGATGTATTAAACAATGTAACATAGAGTATGACTCAAAGGCATCTGACTGGCTAAAGAAGAAGGCAGGAACAAGATAATTTCCTCTTACTTAATTCTCCGAGGAGAAATTTGCATATACTGAAATCTGACATTAAAGCTTCTGTTGTCTATTCTGGTAATCTACTTTTTATACGCCCGTCGAGGACGGGAAGTATTATGGGATCATCCGTGGCGACCGGGCGGGCGGGCGTCCGGGCGGGCGGCGTCCATTCATTTGTCCGGAGCATATCTTAAAAACTAGATTAGCTAGGGTTATGAAATTTCATGGAAGGATAGATCTCATCAAGGGGGAGTGCAGTGCACAGGAATCATAACTCTTGCTTGATTAAGTTTTGAGTCATTGCCCTTTGTTGTTATTCATACTTGAATTTTGTCCGGTGAATATCTCCAAAACTATACTAGCTAGGGTTATGAAATTTCATAAATGGATAGATCTCATCAAGGAGGAGTGCAGTGCACAGGAATCATAACTCTTGCTTGCTTAATTTTTGAGTCATTGCCCTTTGTTGTTATTCATACTTAAATTTTGTCCGGAGCATATCTCCAAAATTATACTAGCTAGCGTTATGAAATTTCATGGGTGGATAGATCTCATCAAGGGGGGTGCAGTGCACAGAATCATAACTCTTGCTTGCTTAATTTTTGAGTTTTGAGTTATTGCCCTGTATTGTTTTTCATACTTGAATTTTGTCCGATGAATATCTCCAAAACTATACTAGCTATTTACTATATATACTAGAAATTTCATGGGTTGATAGATCTCATCAAGGGAGAGTGCAGTGCATAGGAATTATAACTCTCGCTTGCTTAATTTTTAGTTATTGCCGTTTGTCGTTTTTCGTACTTGAATTTTGTCCGGAGCATATTTCAAAAACTATACTAGCTAGGGTTATGAAATTTCATGGGTGTATAGATCTCATGAAAGGGGAGTGCAGTGCATATAAACCATAACTCTTGCTTGCATAATTTTTGAGTTATTGCCCTTTGTTGTTTTTCATACTTGAATTTTGTCCGGAGCATATCTCAAAAACTATACTAGTTATGGATATGAAATTTCATGCATGGACACATTCCATCAAGGGGGAGTGCAGTGCTTATAAATTGCAACTCTTGCTTGCTTAATTTTTGAGTTATTGTGGGAGAGTACATCTTATGAAATAGAACTGTAAGGAATTGTTCTTGCTTTCTAAACTTTTGTGTTTTTCCCCTGTATTGTTTTTGAGACTTAAATTTTGTTTGGGGGATTTTCCAGTGCTATGCTAGCTATGGCTAGGAAATTTCATGACATGATATCTCTAGTTATTTCTACATGTAAATTTTGACTACACTGTATTTCCAAGATTATAGGTGTTGTCAATATGAAATATCATCCTCTTATTTGTAGATTTTAATTTTTTTGTAAAGATGTGAAATCAAAACTGCCATTTGCTTCAATCAACAGCAAAAATGTCTGCACTACTATTTTTTCTCTACCTCCCCTATATGATTACCATACCCCAGCTTTACAACTTGGGGTAAGACGGGCGACAATTTGCCGCTCTTGTTAATCAATGTTTTCAACAGTAAAGTATCTACTTCATTACTTTGAGTTAGTGTTGTTACTATTTTGTGCAGATGTCGATGTGGGATATTTCTGTGTTGTCGTACTTTTTGTCTGTTGTGGTGATTGTGGTTTTGTTTGACTATTGTTCATCGATATAAGTATATTTGTACTTCTCGATGACTGTGTCGCTTGTGGTACAGTTTGCTTACTGTTCATTGATGTCGACGTATTTGTATTTCTCAGTGACTGTGTCGCTTGTGATGCAGTTTGGGTATTGTTCATTGATGTCATCGTATTTGTACTTTGTGGTGACTGAGTGGCTGGTGATGTTGTTTGATTATTGCTCATCGATGAAGACGTATTTGTAATTCTCGGAGACTGTGTGGTTTGTGGTGTTGTTTTCTTATTGTTCATTGATGTTGTTGCATTCGCATTTTGTGGTGATCGTGCGGCTTGAGATGTTGTTTGATTATTGTTCAAGGATGTTGCCCTAATTGTACTTTTTGGTGACTGTGTGGCTGGTGATGTTGTTTGACTATTGTTCTTTGATATCGATGTATTTGTATTTCTCGGTGACTGTGGCGTTTTTTGTGTTGCTTGATTATTGTTCATTGTTGCAATACTTGTTGATCCTTTAGATAATGCATTACTCGTTGATGCCGAATAACCTCCTGTTATCATCGCAATTACAAATAAAGATATAACTCCTTGCATCTAAAAATGAAAGAAAAGAAGGAGAAAACTAAGCATGATCAAGTTATTTAAGTCGTATATATACAGGAAACGCATTTTTTTTTTTTTCACGTTAACCTCTTCTAATCATTCCCAGCACAAGTATATTCAACTTATATGATGGAAAACTCTAGCCGTTTTGTTCATACTATTTCTTATTCCTCATACGCTGTATATTGGCTTGCAACATGCGAAAAAGGTCACTCGGACATTTGCGTGGAGTGTCGTCTCGGGTCAGCTTGCGCAAATGTACGAATGCCCCATTCCGTGTATTGCTTGCCATATTATTGAATCAAACCAGAGTTGTTTGCACACAAACAGGAGACGGAACATTTACAGTCAGATTAAAAAAGAAAACTCAGTCCCCATTGATTTCAATTTTGTATATTCTAGTTTGAATACCCATAACATTTCCGACTTCCATAATCGCGGGGAAATCCCTTGAATCAAACAAAAAAAAAATATCTTACCTTGAGCCTTGAATGAAATCACATAAAATATACTTGTGTTTATGGTGGATATAGGGCTTTGAGTGTAATCACCGTTTTCGTTGATGTTTGTTATCACCAGTTGCTATAGATACCTGGCATAATCTAAAGAGCAAGTTCTCTATCACGGTTGCCACTTATGGTAACAATTTTGTTGTCTGAAGTGTATAGATCAATGTATTTCAAGTAGGGGGACTGGATAGTAAGATAAATTTAAAGATTGTGCAAGGTATCCAACAGTTATTGTACATCGTTATAAAGAGAAATCTGATCAGGGGAAAAATATAAAGGCTAGCTTTAGTAACTGTTGTCTAAGGGCACTGCAAATATTAATCTCAGGGCCTGTATTCACCAACCATTCTTAAGAACGTTCTTGGTCTTATACTCCAGAATCTTCTACATTTGTAAGTAACACAACTTCTGATTGACTAAACCATTCGGTTCAGCCAATCAGAAGTTGTGTTTATCATAAATTTGGAAAAACCTTGGAGAATAAGACTACGAATATTCTCAAGAATGGTTGGTAAATACAGGCCCTGAGAACACAGAACGTAAAGTCAGCTTGCCTCACCACTTTTGTTATGAAACCGGTCTTTTTCAAACGCGAGACAAATTGCATCGTCCTACATCAAAATCTAGGGAATGGATCTTTTGCAGTAGTCTTAAGGTTGACGTTTCATCGTTTAGATTACATAACTCTTTCAACAACCGGAAGTAAACCCGAAATCGCTCGTAACGTCCTTCACGGTTCTTGCTTGCAGTTTTGTTTACTGTTCGACTACTACCACTTCATCTTGCCTTTTGCGATCCGCGTGCAAGATACGATTCATTTCGATTGTAGAACAAACGTTATTGCAAATTGTCGCATTTAGCTTTTTCTAAAAATGTGAAAGGATTTCAAGCACTAGTACACACTCTTGTTGTTGATAATTTGAGTTAAATTAGTTTGAACGACTCACACCCTTTTTTTTAAAACTGAACTTACTCTTACATCGCGATCAGAATGCGTAAGGTATGCAGTCTCAGATATACATTGACACGTAACTAATTTAAGGGTCTAGCATAATAGATGGTTGGCAGCTGGCTACTTTTTTTAACTTTTGACGACAAAAGGGCAAACGATTAGGAAGAAAAGAAAGTATAAAATATTGCGTTTTATCAATAGGACGAGCAGATAAAACGGTCACTATCTTCGTTTCGATTTGACGTCAACATGTTATGACATCTTTCAATGTGAAATCAATACTTATGAAGGACAATCTTTGTTCAATTTGTCGTTTGCAAATATTAAGTCTTTCAAGACATATTGTCTGAAAAGAATTAATTCTTTAGCTGCCAATTGTAAAAGCTCGACCACAGCTAAAAATGCAATCCAGTGGCACTCAGAGAGGTTTTTACTTTATAGCTTTGAGTAAGCTAGCGGCGGCTAGAGAAAAGTTTATTATTTCATGCTTTCCGGTAGGTTTTCCAAAAAAAGGGGTGAAAATATTTTTCGATCTTACACTGGTACCACCAGTGAAAATACCGATTTTCATGTTCGTGTTGCCTAGGTTAATTGCGTGTGCCTCACAACCAGATGGAAATATGACGTCATTTACCTTACAATGTACATTTCTCGCGCTTGATGTAATCTTGTAATGCGTTTCTGTGCGAGAGGGTTACGCCACGGGGAATAATGGAAAACAACTGTACTGAATTTTGATAAGGCTCCTCCAACAAAGGGTTAAAAGTATGGAATAAATAGAATATTTGTTATTTTCAGTGAAAGATCGAAATTTATGTCATCTCGTAAACACCATTGGTAATATTTTCACGAGTGGCACAACCTCTCGTGAAAATATTACCGATGGCATCCACTAGATAAAATAAATTTCGATCTTTCACCGAAAAAAAAAACAAATACCCCCTATATCCTCCATCCATTCAAAATACCTAATGTGAAAAGAAAAAAGATTTCATCGATGTTAAAGTAAAGCTAATTCTAAAGTATTTTCATCAAGGCGTGATCCCGTATACAGATCTCAGCCCTACAAACATGTATACATGTAGAACGGTGTCGCTTCTATTCTATTATTAGGGCTTAAAAGTATCCACTCAAAATAAGACTAGCATGAACAATTCGCTATTTGTGCTATGATTAATGTATTTTCTTTTTTATCTTTTTGTCCTTCAAGTGACTTTACAGCTGTTACCATACTTATTCAGTTGTAAATGAATGAGCCGTGCTCTGATTAATCGAGGTTTAACGCACCTCTGGGCTGCATTATACCGGGATGCATTATAATTATATAACTATAGATCTATAAAAAATCAAATCAGTTCAAGAATCGACTAAATCATGACGTAACACAATGTGATATCAATCTTATATAAGATAGGGAAATTCGTAATTTACACTGAAAGCAAGACAGGTTATGTGTTTAAATAAAAAAAGACTTTGACATTTGTTTCCACTTTTATACTGATATTTCGTTGACCTCATCAAGTTCAACTATTATTCAGCTCCCCAAATAACATTTTATCTTAATCGTTTTGATACATTTTTTTTTCTGAAACGTGTCAGATCCTTTATTTATCACTTGCTATGTGCTTTGCTATCTGATGATTATGACAACCAACCGTAAAAGGTACTCATTTCGCTGAATAGGTTAGTTGTGAAACGGTGCATGGCATTATCTCAAATGTTGTCTCGTTTCACATTCACAACGACATATCAGTGTGGAAGTTTTTGTTAAATTTATACATCAAAGTCCGAACTGCGAAGATAATCCAATGGATCGAACTGTCTATTTATATGTGAGATCATTATCTCAGGCAACACGACTTATTATTGCTTGTTCTTTGAAACCCTTTAAAAACAACACACACAGTTTTAGACTTTTTTTTAAAAACGAAAAAAATCTGCAGATGAATAGTTAGATAAGGCTCAAAATCAACGAGCGAGGAAATTCTGTTTTCGATATGGTAAAACAGCATTGTGAGAAAAGGAGAAAATGCTGGTAACCAGCACTTTCTTCTTTTCCCACAATGTTTTTAAAGGCTTCATTTTAAGGGCATTTAAAATCGAGATAGTACTTTGAAGGGTTAATTCTCTACTAGACGAAGTGTTAAACTTTTTCCATATTAGATCCTTGGGCTGGCGTTGAATTGAATTTGGCTCGAATTACGAGCTTAATCCTTGAAAGAATTAAAAAGAATTAATCGTGTGAAAAGTACAGTATATAGAGAAATTTGGTGGGTTTTTTTCGGTGAAAGACCGAAATTTATTTTATCGGGTGGATACCATCGGTAATATTTTCACGAGTAGCGCAGCCACGAGTGAAAATATTACCGATGGTGTTCACGAGATAAAAAATAATTTTCGATCTTTCGCCGAAAAAAACAAAACAAAATATTCTATTTTTTTTCATGCTTTTAACCCTTTCTGGGAGGAGCTTTATCAAAATCCAGCACAGTTCTTATTGGTTATTTCCCTTGGCGTACCCTCTCCCGCATAGCAACGCATTACAATATTACGTCAAACGCAAGAAATGCAACTTAAATGACGTCATATTTTCCATCTGATTATGAGGCAATCTCAATTTACCTAGGCAACAAGAACATGAAAATCGGTATTTTCACTGGTGGTACCAGTGTAAGATCGAAAATATTTTCACTGCTGTTTCTTGACATCCTACCGGAAAGCATGAAATAAAAAACTTAAAATTTAACTCAATAATTGAAATTTGTGTCCAGCAGGATAGAATACATCGTGGTTACCAGCATTTTCTCGTTTTCCCACAATGTTTTCAAAAGGCTTCTATCTCAGGGTCGTAAAAACCAGGGATTGTTTGGTAAAGGGTTAAAAAAGTTAATCCTTCACCATCTAAATAGCTAAAATAAGATGTTCAATTGGATAGTAACAAAAGAAAAAAATATTGCCTTTGCAAAGATATGTTTTAACCCTTTACTCCATATGGCATTTCTATGGTATCTCTAATTGACCCTAAATAACAGCAAGGATGAAGCAGTTTCTTATGGGTATATGACACTTTTTGATAGCACAGAAAACACTGTGACAAAAGGTGAAATTGCTCGTCACTAGCAATTTCACCTTTTGCAAGAATGTTTTCAAAAGGCTCCTACAAGCAATGCGTAGAAATGAGTATCTATGGAATAAATGGTTAACGAATCTTTCCTCCTCATTGGATTGTTTAGATCCAAGATCAGACAGTATCTTCTGTGCAGTCTGATGTTGATCTACACTGCCCGGGTCAAGGGTCGTACAGCCGCGATTAGCAGACGAAGGATTAAAACCACCAGACTTTTCAGTAACGACTTTACTGCGCCTAACAGGTGTCACGTAGTGGATACAGAGGTCATAATCTATATACTAGGACGAAAAAGAGACGCAGGGTACCAGACGAGATATCGAACAAGCTTTGAGTCTCCATATGCAGTCAGTCAGTACTTTATTTTCACTGAAGAGGGGTTACTGTCAATAAGAAGCCATTTTCTCATTTCTTGTTGGCTACACTGAAGTGAAATTTTGTTAAAATATTCAAAACTGATCAGTGGTAAACATAAAATCATGATTTAGAATTCGCAATCAAGTTATAGACCTCTAACCTACCTTGAAAGGTTACCCTGCCTTTCTTTTTCGTCCTAGTATAGTTCAAATGGGGTTACTGAATATTGCTGTTCCTAAGTTACATTGAGGGGAATAATATTTCCTTATCGGATAGTGTAGATCCAAGATCAGACTGCACGTTCTGTGCAGTCTGATCTTGATCTTCACTATCCGCACAGGGTCAGCAAGTCGCGCTTAGCAGCCTAAGGGTTAAACTGTTAGAATGTGCAAAGCGCAGGATTTTAAACTGTACCGATTGATCTTGGTCTACGCTATCTTGGAAAGCCAAAAATTCAACTTGTTTGGTTTTGTTTCCTGAAATCAACACCAGTACGCGTCCCGAATGTTTGGACCAATTTACGCCTGAAGTTGAAACCCGCTCCCAGGTATCGAACCCAGGACCTTATGAGCACAAGGCCAATTGTACCTCTTAACCACGGACACAAATTCAAATAGTTTATTCAGCATATATGAAAAGGCCACCGGCCCAAAATACAAAAAAACCTGAAATGACATATATTTAGAGTTACTATTAAATACAGCAGTATTTTTTTGTGTATAGCATATACATAATTAAAAAACAGGTTTTTGCAGAGGACGTAGACCAAGAAAAGGTCGCATATATCGTGCACTCTGATCCCGAATCCATAAAGCTCGCTTGAACATACTTATAAATGGGTTTTTGTATCGAGAGATACTGGTAAAAGGGTTGGTAAAAGTTGTCAGACTTGTTTCTAAATCGATGTCAAATAAATATGTTTAAACTAAATTGATATTTAGCTTACTTTTTTTTTTCCTGTTGTTAAACCCTGCACCGAACAATCCCTGCGTTTTACGACCCTTAGATAGAAGCCCTTTGAAAACATTGTCATAAAAGGAGTAAATACTGCTAACCAGCATATTCTTCATTTCCCCCTTATGTTTTCTACCCTGCTTGAAACAGATTTCAGTTTTTGAGTTACTTTTATTTTGTCGTCTGCAAGTGCTTTCAATTCGGACCGATCTGAAATTTTGTCGTTTGTTAATGGATTAAAGGGTTTCGTGCAGTTACATGTAGGTAATATATTTTTATTTCATGATCAATCATGTACGACTGTGTTATCTATGGAGGTTTGATTTTGAGACGGAAAACAAGAATACTTAGCAAACTCTGTCAAGCTGTTTTAAATTCCCTGAACTCTTACCTCATTTACCACGCGACAAAATTCTAGACTGGTTCAAATTGAAAGCATTTGCAGACGACAAAACAAAGGTGACTGAAAAATTGAAATTTGTTCTGGGAAGGGTAGAAAACACTGTGGGAAAAGGAGAAAATGCTGGTTACCAGCATTTTCTCCTTTTCTTACAGTTTTTTCAAAAGGCTTCTTTCTCAGGGGCGTCAAAAGTGGGGATTGTGTGGTAATGGGTTAAACAAAGGATAGAATTTTAAACAAGTCCAAATTGAAAGCATAATTTGCAGACAACATATTTGATTTGGCTGTAAAGATGACATCTGTCTGTAATATGTAGAAACATTGTGGGAAAGGAGACAATTCTGGTTACCAGCATTTTCTACCTTTCAAATAATGATTTGAGTTGCTTTAATCTTGAGGGTCGTTAAAACAGAGAGAGAGCATTAGAGAGCTTGACTCAATGATTCGGTATTAGTTTAGTTAAACATATTTATTTTACATCGATTGAGAAACAAGTTCTTACAACTTATACTAATCTCTCTCGATTCTGCTTCCTGGGAACTACACCAGTACTCGCGCCGAATGTGTGGGCAAATAAAAAATCCCAAAGTTGACACCCGCTCCCAGGTATCGAACTCAGGACCATTAGGTTGTGAGGCCGACGCTCTACCTCGCGACCATGGACACCACAGATAAATTCGGTATTAGAATGGCCTGAATCAAAACCCAATCAAATAAAGACAGAAACGCCTATGTAATTCATCAAAATAAATAATTTATGTAAGGAAACTGCGCAGTGTTAAGTTTTCATAAGTACTTTTGGTGTAATTATTATCGTTACAAAACCTTAACCCTTTATTTTAACAGCCTCGACCTATTATTGCTCATGAGGGCTATTGAAAATATTTTGGGAAAAAGGAGAAAATGCCGGAAACCGGCATTTTCTCCTTTTCCCATAATATTTTCGACCTTTCTATGAAGTATCACATCATTTCAGCAACATATGATATGCCTTGTGTGAAGGTTTTCATACTTAACAGGTGTAAATTTCTGTCGTCAAGAAAGGCATTACTTTCACTTGAAGATCAGAATTTATGAGCAAATTATCATAAACCTATTTATCACATAACTCTTATTGTTTTCAATGTAATACAGCCATTACGAATTATCTTGTCTCACACACGTGTGAAATAAGAAAATAGTGCTGTATTTGGTCAACACTCTGTAAGTATACGCTTCAATCTAAAGAATTACTGACCAAGGTTCCTAATGGAAATTAGTGGTCAAAATTCTTAATAGTGATAAAGGGTTTTTGTTTTGTGTTTGTCTGTTTCCTGTCGAACGGTTGAAAAAGATCATATGACGTGAACAAACCGCTCTAATTGAAATTTAGCAATAAAACAACACATATAAAATATTACGGTTTAAATAGTCCTTTCCCTCGAGAGGTCATTATTTCCGACAAGTAGCAGGGAAGTGACTAAAACAGAATATTTCTTATCTCATACAACAAAAAGGTTAAGCAACGAAATGCTGTGCACAATCATTGGCTATGCTATTGGAAAACGGTAAGAATTTAAAGACTACATGTATATATAGGCTGAATGGGTTATAAGGTCTTTTTATGAATGGCGAACAAATATCATCACGTAATTTTAGACCAATCAAATAAAACAGCAATCCGAAAATAGTCACGTGAGAGTCGTCATCATACGACGACCATTTTTAGACTGTTCCATGTTTGGGACCGTTGATGACGTAAGTATGACGTAAGATAAGTATAATTTCTTTCCTGTATGTATTCATATACGCGCTATATTATTATTATTATTTTATTGTTTATCCGCCAAATTGGCGAGCATCATTACAAAAATGAAATTACAAAATATAGAAAAAACAAAAAAGAAACGAAAGAAAAGAGAGAATAAGACAGATACAATCAAACTAATTAGAAAAAAAGCCAATGTGCAGCTAAATTCCAACCCAAAACAGGCCCTTGCAATCAAAAGACGAAAATGCAAAGGCCCCTTCCTTGGTCTGAACACAGGTGCACATTGTGCAAACAAAACATCATGGAAATAAATAAATACATGTATATGTATAAACAAAAAGAAAAAGAGAGAAACAACTTTGATGAAATGTAAAAATTAGAAAAGGAAAACTCAGCAAATAAATTACATAATCCTTGCACGAAAGCGAAAAACAAGGAAATTTTGACAAATTACGAATCAATGATCATGAATGATTGAAGAAATAAATACGTGAGTGAGTGAGTGAGTGAGTGAGTGAGTGAGTGACTGACTGAATTAGGGACTGACTGACTGACTGAATGAGTCCCGATATGAAAGGATAGCCAGGTGTATAGTTGCATGGAAGAACAGTTTAATATGAACAGTATCAGAGCCTGAATATAACAGGACTGAGCAAAACAAGAAAAGATCCTTGTAACGAAAACGAAATACAAGGCAGAAATAAGTGAGTGAGTGAGTGAGTGAGTGAGTGAGTGAGTGAATGAATGAATGAGCTAGCAAGCGATCGAGCGAGCAAATGTTGGGGAGTGGGTGGGTGAATGAGCGAGTGAGTGATCGAGTGTATGTGTGAATGAATGAATGAACGAGTGAATGAGTGAATGAGGCCTTACACTGGGCCTTGGACATACAGCAAATTGACCGATAGCGAGACGTTTCGGTCAAGGTCAGCCTGTGCGGAGTGTGGGGGCTGACTTGAATCGATACTTTTCGCAAATGCATTCAGCCATCTTTTCACAGAGTATGGAACATATGTATTTGAACCTGAAACTTGGTTAAAATGGTTTTATTTATGCTTTCTGGTAGGTTATCTAGAAATATCGGTGAAAACATTTTTCGATATTTCGATATATTTCGATGCGACCAGTACAAATACCGATTTATTTATTCTACTTACCTAGTAAAATGCGCCTGACTCAAAACCAGATGGAAATATGAAGTCATTCACCTTACATTTCTCGCACTTGACGTAATATTGTAATGCGTTGCTGTACGGAGGGGGTATTCGCCACGGAGAATAATTGAAAAGAACTGTACAGGATTTTGATAAAGTTCCTTCCAGAAAAGGGCTAAAATCATTTAATAAATAAGAATATTTGTTTTTTTCGGTTAAAGATTGAAATTTATTTTTTTTCTCTTGAGCAGCATCGGTGGTACTTTCACTTGTGGCTGCGCCACAGTGAAAATAGTACCAATGATGTTCGCTCGATATTATAAATTTCGATGTTTAACCGAAAAAATATATGTCGCAATCCATTCCCAAATTTATGAAAATTAAAATATTGAGCGTTACCGTTGTAAGTAGAAAAGTTGCCAACTGCTTGCTAAAGACAGACAGTACATGCACCACAAAAATTGATCATACATGTTCAAGTAAATGGGTACAATATGTATTTATTCCATGCGTTCCGGTAGATTATCGAGAAATATCGAGAAATATCACTGAAATATTTTAGATATTTCATAGTTGCGACCGGTGAAAATGCTGACTTTTAATTATTGAAGGCGGAAAGAGTTGTTCCCGCGCTCTAGTTACCAAGGTTTAATGTGCGTGATCACAACCAGATGGAAATATGACGTAACTTACCTTACATTTCTCGCGCTTGACGTAATATTACGTCAAGCGCGAGAAATGTAAGGTAAGTTACATAAATATAAGGTAAGTTGTAAGTTGTAAGAATGTAAGGTAAGTCACGCTATTTAGCGTAACGCGTTGCTATGCGAAGGGGATACACCATAGGGGAATAATGTACGTCACGGGGAATAATGGAAAAATACGGTACTTGATTTTTAATGAAGTGCCCCCTTTCCCCCTTTCTTCCCCCCCCCCCCCCCACGAAAGTGTTAAAAGTATAGAACAAATACGATTTTCTCTTTGAAAGATGGAAATTTATTTCATCTCGTGCACTTCATCGATATATTTGCACCACGGGTGAGAACATTACCGATGATGTTCACTAGATGAAATAAATTTCGATCTTTCACCGTAAAATACAAAAATACAAATATCCTGTATTACAGTATCTCTGCAGAAATCGCGCTATTTTGAAGTGGTGAAATGTGTCAGTACTTTAACCCATTACCACACAATCCCTACTTTTGACGCCCCTGAGAAACAAGACCTTTGAAAACACAGCATTTTCTCATTTTCCAACAGTGTTTTCTATCCTTTCCAGGAAAATTTTCAATTTTTCAGTCACCTGCATTTGTCGTCTGCAAATGCTTTCAAGTTGAACCAGTCTAAAATTTTGTCGTGTGGTAAAGAGTTAAACATTTAAAAAGGCATAGTTTTGCCATCATGCGCTTTACTTCTCTTTATCATCGACGAAACAATTGTTTCAATGTAACATATAAACAACACTCATATACACACAAAATGTGGTAAGCGATCTAATGCCAAAAGCCGCAACAACATACATCCTAAATCCGCAAAGGAGAACACACCTGACTTTCCTTACTCTTTACCAAACAACAGGGCAATGGACTCGTCCAAATGGAAAGAATTTGCAGAAGAAAAAATAATAATCTTGCTAAGCTGACAATTTCTGTCTCTGATAGGGTAGAAAACATTGTGGTAAATGGAGAAAATGCTGGTTATCAGCATTTTCTCCTTTTCCCACAATGTTTTCTGAAGCCTTCCTCTTCAGTGTCGTTAAAAGCCGGGATTGTGTGGTAAAGAATTAAAAATATGTCTTGATTACGTAAGAATATACTGAAACTGAATTAACAAAGATGTCTGTGAAATAGTCGATCGTCGAGTTTTTTTTTTACTACTTAGTATTCAACGGATGTTATACTATCAGTAAAATGTTACAAATATTATATTCAACTTTCGTTATTACTTCCTACACAGCCGGATATGGTACAAAGTACATTTGGGTCTTGATGTCCGTGGTTTATCTATATGCATTTTAACCATTCTCCGGCTTTATAACTATCTTGAAATCGTCAAGTCGATGGTTAAAACTCAAATATAGCTATTTCAAAGTTATTTCATTGGCGTATCAGGACAATTGCCCCCTCCCGGACAATTGCCCCCTGGATAATCCCCTCCCCCCGAGGACAATTCCCCTGGGCTATTGCCCCCCCAAGACAATTTCCAGGAGGCAATAGTTCGGGGGGATTGTCTTCAGAGGGCAATAGTCCGGGGGAAATTGTCCTGGGGGGGGGGGAGAATGGTCCGGGGGGAATTGTGTTCGGGGGGCAATGGTCCGGGGGGGCAAATGTCCGGGGGACAATTGTCCGGGGGCAATTGTCCTAGAATCTTCATTAGTGAATAATTTCTCTCTATCGCACAGAGTAAATTTAAGATCAGACTGTACGTTCTTTGCAATCTGATCTTGATCTATACTGTCCGCAAATGGTCAGCAGCCATGCGGTTTCCGTTTAGCTATGCCCATGCGTAATCGAAAATGCGTACATAAGCACGACGTAATATTTACGCTGGTTACTCATGCGTAACACCTGTATGGCTGATCGAGTCATCAATGGGATTCGGTATGTACATCTATTCATCGCGAGAAGCCCATTTTCAAAAGAACACAGACGGTGTATGTTTAATGACTGGTCGGGATCTATCTACGTAAAGTATTTTTAATCTGATCAAAAGTCAGAGAGTGATAGTACTGTGAAATATTGGTAAGTGGATTTTACTTTCGCAAAAGTATGTTTTAGTATCCTTTAACTCTTTACTTAACGTCTAAATTTTAGTCTGGTCCAAATTGAAAGTATTTGCAGACGACAAAATTAATGTGGCTGAAAAAAATTGAAGTTTGT
The DNA here is from genome assembly GCA_943736015.1 of Tridacna crocea. NCBI lineage: Eukaryota > Metazoa > Mollusca > Bivalvia > Cardiida > Cardiidae > Tridacna > Tridacna crocea. The sequence continues at coordinate 29,887,032 of OX031072.1, read as the reverse complement.
TTTTGGAAAAGTAGAAAACATTGTGGGAAAATGGAGAAAATGCTGGATACCAGCATTTTCTCCATTTCCCATAATGTTTTCAAAAGGTTTCTTTTTAAGGGTCAGGAAAATCAAGGATTGTTTGGGGAAGGGTTAAACTGTCACCATACAAACCGTCATTCTAACGATGCCGAGGAAATATGATTTTGAAAATATTGATGGAAAAGGAGACAAAACTCTCCTTTCGAACACACCTCTTTTTTCCCTTACAAGTAGAATTTTCATATAAAATAAAATAGCAATTAGTTTGCAGTTTAGATAAAGCTATGATTTTCTTGTTTGGTGAAGCGTAAATTTATCTGTCGCCAAAATAAGTTTTGACGAAATCTGTCTCAGTTTCAAAACAACTGAGTATTAACCCATTACCACACAATCCCTACTTTTGACGCCCCTGAGAAAGAACCCTTTTGAAAACACTGTGGGAAAAGAAGAAAAAGCTGGTAACCAGCATTTTCTCCTTTTCCCAGTGTTTTCTACCCTTCCCAGAACAAATTTCAATTTTTCAGTCACCTTTATTTTGTTGTCCGCAAATGCTTTCAATTTGGACCAGTCAAAATTTTTCACGTGTGGTAATGGGTAAAACAAGCTGTGTACAAAGGGAACTAAAAGGATCTACAAACAGTTTTGACCCAGACTAGTCTGTCGTGTTTGTCAATTGTTTGCATGTCGAAGGATCATATCTGCTAAAGTTACAAACAAATGTGATTTTGTGGGTCTATTATTTAACTCTTTACCAAACAACAAAATTTTAGACTTGTCCAAATGGAAGGCATTTGCAGATGACAAAGTAAATATGAATCAAAAATTGAAACTTGACTATAGAGGGGTAGAAAACATAGTGCGAAAAGGAAAAAATGCTGGTTACCAGCATTTTCTCCTTTCCCCACAATGTTTTCAGGAGGCTTCCTCCTTTCAGTCGTAAAAAACCAGGGATTGTTTGCTAAAGGTTAAGAAATAATCTTCTTCCTATCGTGGTTCATCGTTCAATTAATCACAGTTGTGAGTTATGAGGCACAATAAATAATCCACGAGAGCGATAGCCTGAGTGGTTTATTCATTGCACCTCATAACTCACAACGAACGATAAACCACGGTAGAAAGAAGATTATTTCAGTTCTAACATAGCTAATTCTTAATGAAAGGAAAACAAGTTCAAACTTAGAGAAAAACGCGGATAAAGATTATTTTACATTGAATAACCCACTCATTGAATGACGTCACTCGATATAGAATGACGTCACTCTACAAGGATTATCGCACATTCTAACATGTAACGCGAATTTAGCTCTATAAGCACAGTGCGAGAAAGCGTGGTAAAATCTGCGACAATCCCTGTACAGTGACGTCATCCTATATCAAGTGACGTCATTCAATGAGCGAGTTATTCAATGGAACATAATCTTCATCCGCGTGTTTTCTTCAAGTTTAACTTGTTTTCCTTTCATTAAGAATTGGCCATGTTAGAATCGAAATAATCTTCTTTCTATCGTGGTTTATCGTTCAATAAACAACGTTTTGTGTTATGAGGCGCAATGAATAAACCACTATCGCCCTCGAGGATTATTTATTGCGCCTCATAACTCACAAAAGTGGTTTATTGAACGATAAACCACGAAAGGAAGAAGATTATTTCTTCATTTTACCACGCTTTCCTTGCACTGTATAGAATATAGAGCCGAATTCGAGTGTCATGTTAGAATATTCGATAACTTGGTTGTTATTGTAGTAATGCATTATGAAGATAGCCCACCTGGGTGGCTCAGTGGTGAGCGTGTCGGATTCGTCACCTGGTGGTTGTGAGTTCGATACCCGGTTAAGGCCAACACTCTTTTCCGGGTATCTTTATCTTAGTTAAAGGTACAATATTGTACAGTTTTCTGTATTCCTAAATCTGGAAAACGAAACATTTTGGCCAGGCTTAACTTTATCATAGTTAAACGTACAATATTGTGCAGCATGCTGTATTTCTATATCTGGAAATTGAGACATTTTGGTCAGGCCTAACTTTATCATAGTTAAACGTACAATATTGTGCAGCATGCTGTATCTCTGTATATATCTGGAAATTGAGACATTTTGGTCAAGCCTAACTTTATCATAGTTAAACGTACAATATTGTGCAGCATGCTGTATTTCTGTATATATCTGAAAATTGAGACATTTTGATCAGGCCTAACTTTACCTTAGTTAAACGTACAATATTGTGTAGCATGCTGTATTTCTATAAATATCTGGAAATTGAGACATTTTGGCCAGGCCTAACTTTACCTTAGTTAAACCACAGGAATCGGACGTTTAGTTGGTGAAAATAGCTAAATATCAGCCGAAGTGGTCACTCTCTAATATAAAATATACAAGGAGTGCAACGGTTTTCCATCAGAATTTGACACGACTGTCACCCAAAATCATCGCTGAAAATGGGGTCAAATCAATATTAGCCGACATAAACACACACCTACCGTGCTCTTAAATATCTAATCTGCAGATTTAGTAAGTCCCTACCTGCCCCAAGTCACTCTTTCCGCGTCATTCATCCGATTTTCCTAGGGCGATATTTAGCAAGAATCAGCCTCGGCGAATCCACCATTGTAGACCAACTTCCGGTTATCGGAGTGAATGGGCAACGTGTATTCCCCGGCCCTACCTGTCAAAATGGGTCATAATTCCGGGCCCTTGCTGCCCCCATTTTAAATCTTTTATTTTTCGTTGTATTATGCTCAGAATAGTATTAAAATGAAGCCTAGATGTCAGACTTTTATATGATATGAAACACAATATGGTCATTGCAAAACTTTTTGAAATATTGTCAATCAAAAGTGGGTTTACAAGATTTTCGTATTTTCTTCCAGGTATTTTATGAGTTACTCAAATCCGGCCCCTATGCTAAATCTTTTATTTTTCGTTGTATTGTGCTCTAAAAAGTATTAAATTAAAGCCTAGATTTCAGACTTTCATATGATATGAAATACAATATGGTCATTGCAAAACTGTCTGAAATATTGTCAATCAAAAGTTGATAAGATTTTCGTATTTTCTTCCAGGTATTGGATGAGTAACACAAATCCGGCCCCTATGCTTAGGCTTTTATTTTTCATTGTGTTGTGCTCAAAATATTACTAAATTAAAGCCTAGATATCAGGTTTTCATATGAACATTGAAATTATATCATAATTTTTTATATTGTTTGAAAAGTTTAATTTTTATTATAGGGGCCGGATAGGTTGTTGGATTCGCACATAGAAATACAGTGTATTCCCTTCTAAAAATTTATAATGTTAAAAATCTAATTGCCCAATAATGCATGCGTCAATGTTTATTTTCTTTATATCATTCAAGAGCTTAAATTAAGGACTTTATTACGATATAATTTTTCTTAGAATCAAGGGAAAAACAAGTTTTAAATATAGGGGCCGGGTTTTTATCTCTAAAAAATTACACATTTTAGTAATATAAAAGGACGAATTTCAAACGCTACACATGCTTGGAAAGTCAAGTTTCTACATACCATTAGAAAGGTTATTAACTAAGCTTTAATTTGATGCTAATCTTATTAGATTTGGCAAATAAATGAAATATTTAGCACCTGGGGCCGGATTTTATCACAAACAAATTACGACGCATTTCAGCAAAAAAAAAAATGAAGAATTTCAAACGCTTTTATCATAACTACATATGCATGAAAATCAAGTTTCTATATACCATTGGAAAGGTAATTACCTAAGCTTTAATTTGATGCTAATTTTATTAAAATGTACCCGCCAATAAAATATTTAGCAAGGGGGCCGTCAGCGCCGGGAATTGTGGCATATTTTTGATTGGGGCCGGAGAATACACATACCCATACAGTCAAAAAAATTGTATATATATATATTTGATTTGCATCGATTTTGTTGATATAAATATAACATGATTTTTCTTAGATTTAACTTGTACCTACGGAAATTTTACGAAAATTTTCTGACGTGATTTATTTGAAAAAGTAAACTGACATTTTCATTCACTCCGATAACCGGAAGTTGGTCTACAATGGTGGATTCGCCGAGGCTGATTCTTGCTAAATATCGCCCTAGGAAAATCGGATGAATGACGCGGAAAGAGTGACTCGGGGCAGGTAGGGACTTACTAAATCAGCAGATTAGATATTTAAGAGCACGGTAGGTGTGTGTTTATGTCGGCTAATATTGATTTGACCCCATTTTCGGCGATGATTTTGGGTGACAGTCGTGTCAAATTCTGATGGGGAAACCGTTGCACTCCTTGTATATTTTATATTAGAGAGTGACCACTACGGCTGACATTTAGCTATTTTCACCAACTAAACGTCCGATTCCTGTGGTTAAAAGTACAATATTGTGCAGCATGCTGTATTTCTGTATCTGGAAATTGAGACATTTTGGCCAGGCCTAACTTTATCATAGTTAAACGTACAATATTGTGCAGCATGCTGTATTTCTGTATCTGGAAATTGAGACATTTTGGTCAGGCCTAACTTTATCATAGTTAAACGTACAATATTGTGCAGCATGCTGTATCTCTGTATATATCTGGAAATTGAGACATTTTGGTCAAGCCTAACTTTATCATAGTTAAACGTACAATATTGTGCAGCGTGCTGTATTTCTGTATATATATGGAAATTGAGACATTTTGGTCAGGCCTAACTTTACCATAGTTAAACGTACAATATTGTGCAGCATGCTGTATTTCTATAAATATCTGGAAATTGAGACATTTTGGCCAGGCCTAACTTTACCTTAGTTAAACGAACAATATTGTACAGCATGCTGTATTTCTGTATCTGGAAATTGAGACATTTTGGCCAGGCCTAACTTTACCTTAGTTAACTCTTTACCAAACGACAAAATTTTAGACTGGTTCAAATTGAAAGCATTTGCAGACGACAAAATAAATGTGACTGAAGAATCAAAATTTGATTTGGAAAGGTAGAAAACATTGTGGAAAAAGGAGAAAATGCTGGTTACCAGCATTTTCTCCTTTTCCCACAATGTTTTCTACAGGCTTCTTTCTCAGGGGCGTCAAAAGTCGGGATTGTGTTGTAATGGGTTAAACGAACAATATTGTACAGCATGCTGTATTTCTGTATCTGGAAATGGAAATATTTTGGTCAAGCCTAACTTTATCTTAGATAAACGTACATTACTGTATAACATGATGTATTTCTATATATCTGGAAATTGAGACATTTTAGAAACGGCCTTACTTTATCTTAGTTAAACGTACATTATTGTATACCATGCTGTATTTCTATATATCTGGAAATTGAGACATTTTAGCCAGGCTTAACTTTATTTTAGTTAAAGCTACAATATTGTACAGCATGCCGCAATTCTTTATCTGGAAAACGAAACATTTTGGCCAAGCCTAACTTTATCTTAGTTAAACGTACAATATTGTGCATTATGCTGTATATCTAGGCCTATATCAGGAAATGGAAACAATTTTGCCAAGCATAACTTTGTTGCCAAAAAAAAAGTTAAATCTATTGACTGTATGGTGTTTAATACCGTTTTTTTTTTTTTCGATAATTTGAGTTAAATCGATGCAGCCACTTCAAGTGCTTATACTTTCCTGGAGGTTTTTTATTCTTCTTTTTTGTACCAAAACTTCGTACAAATATTATTCCCGTAACCATTAACTCCTCACCCACATAGCCATCTCTGGAAAAAAAGTCAGGGGTGACAGTCCTGTCAAAATAATGATAAAAGGGCTTAACCCAAAACTAATTGCAACAAAAATCAGTTTTTATACGAGGGATTACTCTCCCTAAATAATATATGAAAAGAGTACGACGAAATCGGACCATATGAAATTCGATTTTTTCGCGGGCTTTGTTCCCAGGGGTAACTTAGAGGTCAAATAGTAGTTTATGTGTGAAATATTGATCCCCCTTCTTGGTACTTTTTACGTCAAATAATGAATGGGCTGATATCAATTTACCCCACCCACTATGTTTCGGTGTCAACTTTAGGGGGAGGGGAGGAACTGAATTGCCAGGTGCATGATCATTTCCTTTATGATGATAATGATGATAAATATAAATGCTTATTGAAAGCCTAGACATTCTTTCAGTGGCTGGCGTTGGATAAAGTCTGGTATAAAGTCTTGTAATGGAATCGTGAGCTGCCGAATTGGAGTCTTGTTGTAGATTTTGTTAAACAACAAAATTGTTAATGATGAATTTGAATGATTGAGTGATGTTGAATGTCGCAATCAATTTTGTTTAACACATATCCCGGTTTCAGCTTACATAATTATGTATTTCCTGGGTTTAACCAGTAAAAGGCTAGGGCTTTGAGGTGTGTTACCAAACAACACTCCCGTTAAAACCTCAGGAATGAACTTAAATTTTGTATTATTGTAAAAGTCTTATAACACTTTGAAAACTGTGTTAGGATATTTTGATGCAGGTAAAATTCAACCAATGATAATTAACAAAATCTACAATAAAGTTTTGGATTTATACTTACCCTATTGCTTTTCAGCCTTTGTTTTACATAAGCAAGCATTGAAACATCGTGATAAAAAGTAAATACTGCTATTAACTGCAGGAGCATATTTTGGTCAATTAAAGGTTAAATACACGTACTCCCACAAATGTATTCAGCTAAAGCTGTACTATGAATAAGTCATAGCAAGTCTTACTTCGATTGGTAACCCACATAAACAAAGTCCCAACTTTACGATTTCATTATTCAACCACGTAATGTTCTTTTGCTAATTTTATTTTTATTTCCAAATTCTTATCCACTATTTTTCTATTTTAATCTAAATAAAGCAAAAGCTGGTTTTGTGATTGGCGTCATTCAAACTTGTGCCAAAGACTTACTTTCCAAATTAAGCAATCGATAATAGCATGTATGTGTCAAAAAGCCATATGCAGGCAGGGGTTGTCCAAACTGTTTGTATACTTTATCAACAATGCCAGATGGTCTTTTTTGATAACCGATTGACATCAGGCATCTTTTAAGTTTAGCTGTGCACTATGATAAAATGTTTCTAGCCAACCAGTGGATCCATGCCCACAAGAGGTCCTATACATAGAATAGGCTAATGGTAAGTTGTAAACAATGTAATGTGTGCTAAATAACATCTGCAAGTAAGATAGACGTAAGTGGATTTTGAACTCGGACAGGATTTCCATAGTTTTCCTTGCGTGGTCACAAATTAAATGATCGCCGGATAATTTTCAACCAAGGTTGGAAATGAGCAGGTTTAAATTACCAGGTGGTACGGGGTTGAGGCGAAGATCGAATGATGTTCGTGTGGTGAATATAAAAAATAGCTATCTCCATGAGTGGACCGGAAGACTAGGTGACTTCAGTCTATCAGCAGTTTGATATCGACAACTTATGATAAAAATGTCAGCAAAGATGGACAAGGTCAAGCCAATTGCTGCTATTAGAATACAATTTGCTAAGAAGTGCAAATGCTTAGCCAGTTTTAGATCAGGCGCCAACCGTTCGACAACCTCAAGAATCGTATCTGGTTTCAGGCGAGGAATGACTTAAAATCAACTCGTGACTCCCGCAATCAATTCAGCCCCAAGTGTGTCACACGAACCTCTGGGCTAGACCTTTCTTTGTGGCCTTTCTCAGCTTTCTCAATGTAAATTGCTCTGGCAACAAATACGTTTCTTCTTTGCTGAAGAAACGCTCCACACAGCCCCTGTTTTGAATCAAATGTTTCTTTTGATTACAATGCAGACAGAAATACAACGATAGAAAAGGTTTGTAATCTAAACTGTCAATAATTACAGTTAAGCTGGGCGGCTCCAATCAGACAAAACAACTGCCGCCGGGTGCCTACACAGAAATCGCTCGATGCCCTAACAATAAACATACATGAGGCAGTGCCAATTTGAAAAGATGTCCGTGCAGTAGTACATCGGATTTATCACAGAAAAATATTGAAAGCTACCGTCCAATCTTTTTAGCAAACATTGATAAGACGTGCTACAGTTATGACGGTGCCCACATGACGTATTTTGGCACTCATTGTCCTTGAAAGAAAATCACACGGTGGACGTAAACTCATAGTGCCTTAGCCTCCAACAGGCACCGTCTATGGACAAGTTTTCAGCTGGCTTTGTTCATTTGCAACTGCCGCTGGGCTGGTAACGTCCTCGATTCGGGGTGAAAGGCCTACTCTCCATTAAAAGTTTGTAATTTGTGATTGTGCCACCAGAAACGATTCTTTTGCTGTGGCCATCCTTTCTCAGGAAAAAGGAAAACGTAACGATATATTGGGTCCTGATGGATTATCTACATGTAAATGTGCAAAGTCAGTGCAAGTTCGGATCCTCGGCCCTCTGGCCGGTGAACAGAGACAAAATTGAGAATGAGGTGTTCTGCAGGATTTCAGAATGGTTACAGAATGGATGATTATATTCTGCACGATCGCAACAGATTGGAGGTGGAGATGACCAGAAAAATCCTGAAGCAAACGTTCAATTATACTTCTGGGGATAACTTCAGGTTAGGCATCTGAAGAAAAGTATAATTCGCAGGTGTGGCAAAACAGACGTGTCTGCTGAATTTTCATTGATCCAACTTGCATCTTTTAAGGAAAGTGAAGACAGTGAACTTAGGACAGTAAAGTTTATTTAATCATACAATGCTAAAATATTAAAAAAAAATCTATATATTCATAAATGTTAATTTGATAATTGTGCAACATAAAAAAACTATCCCCAGTACATCTCTGTGGAACTCTGAATCTAACATCTGTAAGGAGTAAGTCAGTATCAGCTGATCTGTCCATTTCTAGGAAGAGGACGAAATGAAGGTCTTTTCTGTTTTTTTACACGGGTAAATGTAGCCTATGATTTACTGCAAATCTAATTTCTGCTATCTTGCAAATGCATGTTGGAATCTCACATGATCATTAGCATTCAATAATTATGTGGAATAACAGTCAAACGAGAACGTCATATTCCGATTGCAAAACCACGATCTCGATTTTTTTCAGCACCAAATGTATACCACTTTACGGAGTTTAACCATCAAGTTTCTTTTCAGTTGAAGGAAAAAATTGTTCTGAAGTACTTATCTCTATTTCAACAGACACAAAATGATTCACAAAAATCAAGATTAACCATATTAACTGGTCTATTTAATAAGGTTACTGTATAGATACACGGCGGTCTTTCTTCTTGTATTGACGGAAGGGGTAAACAAAATTGACAGAAGGAACGCTGCAGTGTAAGTAAATCATGGCAGGCAAGATACAAGTTGCTGTTGGGTTTTACTATTATCCACAAGGAAAAAATCGACTAAGATTGACGTGTGAAACATTCGAGATGAGCTGTAATAAAATTTGAAAAGGCTAAATTCATATAACAAAAAGTACTTAAAAACACAAATTCATATCCTCCGATTTCGTCCTACTTAACATATTTTAAAAGTTGCTCGTAAGGATGTTGAAAAAAAAAAAACGGCGTTTGTGTTGCAATTTGTTTTGGGTCTTCCAACAATTTGACTGGACTATGAGAGGAGAATAAATCCTGAAGCAATGACTGTTGTCATAAATACTCGGCAGAAAATTCAGTATGCTGAACTAGCAAACGCCTATTGCCAACTTTTTGCTACTGACAGCGCTAATTAGGCTAAGCTATGAGTTAGAAATATGTCATTGAGTACTCAACGTAATTATTGCGATCTACAACGTAAATGGTGACATTTGAACCATCCCTGGTTTTTACTATCACACACATACACAACAAGAGGACCATGATGGTCCTATATCGCTCACCTGAGTACTAAGGAGTAAATGTCTACAATGAATGCGGGGCAAGTTTTGACCCCAAGGGCATCATGTGAACAATTTTGGTAGAGGTTTACTAGGAGATGCTACATGCCAAATATCAAAGCTCTGCACCACCTAGTTTCAGAGAAAAATAATTTTAAAGTTTCCTTTCTTTGTTCCTATGGTTCAAACTTGTGACCCCCGGGGCGGGGCCAGTTTTGACCCAAGGGGCATCATATGAACAATCTTGGTAGAGGTCAACTAGGAGATGCTACATACCAAATATCAAAGCTCTGCACCCTCTAGTTTCAGAGAAGAAGATATAAAAGTTTTCCTTCTTTGTTCCTATGTTTCAAACTTGTAACCCCCCGGGGCGGGCCCAGTTTTGACCCCAGGGGCATCATATGAACAAACTTGATAGAGGTCCACTAGTAGATTCTACATACCAAATATCAAAGCTCTGCACATTCTTGTTTCAGAGAAGAAGATTTTAAAAGTTTTCCAACTTTGTTCTTGAGTTTCAAACATGTGACCCTCGGGATGGGGCCAGTTTTGACCCAAGGGGCATCATATGAACAATCTTGGTAGAGGTTCACTAGGAGATGCTACACACCAAATATCAAAGCTCTGCACCTCTAGTTTCAGAGAAGAAGAATTTTAAAGTTTTCCTTCTTTGTTCCTATGTTTCAAACTTGTAACCCCCTGGGGTGGGCCCAGTTTTGACCCCAGGGGCATCATATGAACAATCTTGATAGAGGTCTATTAGTAGATGCTACATACCAAATATCAAAGCTCTGCACATTCTTGTTTCAGAGAAGAAGATTTTAAAAGTTTTCCAACTTTGTTATTGAGTTTCAAACTTGTGACCCTCGGGACGGGGCCAGTTTTGACCCAAGGGGCATCATATGAACAATCTTTGTAGAGGTTCACTAGGAGATGCTACATACCAAATATCAAAGCTCCACGCCTTTTAGTTTCAGAGAAGAAGATTTTTAAAGTTTTCCTTCTTTGTTCCTATGTTTCATATATATGTGACCCCCGGGGCGGGCCCAGTTTTGACCCCAGGAGCATCATATGAACAATCTTGGTAAAGGTCCACTAGGAGATGCTACATACCAAATATCAAAGCTCTACGCCTTCTAGTTTCACTGAAGAAATTACTAAAAGATTTTGCTATTTTTTTCAAGATTTTGCCAAGTTTCATCAAGATTGCCCCCGTGGTTTGGGAGGAGAAGATGTTTAAAGAAATTGTGGACGACGCACGACATACTACGGACGACGGACATTGGGTGATCACAATAGCTCACCATGAACACTTCGTGCTCAGGTGAGCTAACCAGTTGACCAGCATTTTCTCCTTTTCCCACAATGTTTTCCACACATTCAAAGAGAAGAAATTCCATCACTCGAGACTTGTCTATTTGTCACCTACGAAGACTTTCGATTTTGAGAGAACCTGAAATTTTCATGTTTGGTTAAACTTAAAATGTCACTCTGGCTTTGGTCAAATGGCTTAAAATATGGCGATAAGTCATAATAATTTCATAAACAGGTAGACCTTTCGTAACCTTGCTTTGACCTGACTATGTAGTTTTTTATGCTCGTAAATCAAAGTTTTCTTTTAACCCATTACCACACAATCCCTACGTTTGACGCCCCTGAGGAAGAAGCCTTTTTAAAACACTGTGGGAAAAGGAGAAAATGCTGGTAACCAGCATTTTCTCCTTTTCCCACCGTGTTTTCTAACCTTCCCAGAATATTTTTTTTTTATTTTTTAGTCACCTTTATTTTGTCTTCTGCAAATGCCTTCAATTTGGACCAGTCTAAAATTTTCGTGTGGTAAAGTGTTAAAACACTGATAAATAGAACTATATATGAACCCTGCTCAGGCATAAAGTGGGCTTAATGCCTATCCGTGATGTATTAAACATAGCAAGTAGTTTCAAAATTACAAATTCATAAAAAATCCATTAAGTTTCACAACCGACTGAACCTGAGGTAGAATGGTCCTTGTGCATGCATAAAATTGACCAATGGCAAAAAGTTTTGGCCCAGGTCAGCCTGCGCGGACTGTGCCGGCCGACAAGGGTCAAAACTTTTTTTTTCAGATGCATTAACCCTTTACCTCGCGGTCAAATTGTAAACCTACCCAAATTGAAAACATTTGCAAACGACATATTCATAGGTGCTCAAATGATACAGTCGAAAACTTTGTGGTGGCAAAAGGAGATGATGCTAGTAACCCCCATTTTCTACTTTTCCCAAGATGTTTTTTAAAAGACTTTTTCCACAACTAGTTTAATATCGAATCGTCATTGTTCATGGAATTATTTTGTTCGAATCTTCTATCGCTAAAACAGTTCACATTAACTATCTTCTAACCCAAATATGCGCGACAAATAGCTAACGTTCTTGAAGTGCCATTAAAGAACATGCATTCGTTCGTTCGGTCGTTCGTTCGTTCGTTCGTTCTTTCGTTCGATGGTTCGTTCGTAGGTTCCTTGTGGACCTTGTGAGATTTATTACAAGACATTCCAACAGGTCTGTGCAAAACTATGGAGCGAAATCTGAAAATGTTTTAGAATGCTACGGAGCATGTTAAGTAAATACAGCTAACAAAAAAAGTTCATACTTAGTGTTTGTCCTCCAAGATCGATGATTATCTTCCTATTGCATTAATCAGTCCAGTTATACATTATTTTTGAAGTCTTTTAACTCATTACCAAATGACAATATTTTAAGCTTGTCCAAATCGAAAACATTTGTAGACGACAAAATAAAAAAGACTGAAAATTAGAAACTTGTTTTGTGATGGGTAGAAAACATTGTGGGAAAAGGAGAAAATGCTGGTTACCAGCATTTTCTCCTTTTCCCACAATGTTTTCTAAAGGCTTCTTTCTCAGGGGCGTCAAAAGTAGGGATTGTGTGGTAATGGGTTAAGTGTACTAAATCTCAACAGCTCCCTTTAACACTGACTATTGAAGCCTCCAAGAAAAGATCAAATGTAACAGTATTTCGCCAAAATACTTTACCAAAAAGCGGAGAGTGTAGATTAATCCTTTACCAAACAATCCCTGGTTTGTACTACCCTGAGATAGAAGCCTTTTAAAACATTGTGGGAAACGGAGAAAATGCTGGTAACCAGCATTACTGTTCTCCTTTTCCCACATTTTTTTTTAACACTTCTGGAAACAATTTTCAATTTTTGAGTAACGTTTATTTTGTTGTCTGCCAGTGCTTTCAATATGGACCAGTCTAAAATTTTGTCATTTGGTACACGGTTACAGATCAGACTTCAAATGTTTCATCTGGTATGATCTCGATCTAAACCCTCTGTGAAATGAAGTCTCGTCTTAATCTTCCTTTATTATAAACAGGAGAAAAGTATTTCAGCAGTGTAACTAATAACCCTGGATGATGCAGCAATCCAATTAGATAAAAATCTTTTTGAGTTAAAGTGGATTATATTTACATTAGTCGAAATAGGCCGACTCGAACATATCTAGTGCAGAATGCGTTAAAGTACATCCACGTTTGAGTGACTTTGGTCTATATATAGAGGATAAATAGCTTTAGTGACGGCAAAGATCGATTAAACTCAGCGTTTCATTTTTTTTATTGCGTGACAGAATTGTTGAACCTTAGCAAGGGAAGGAACGAGGGGGGGGGGGGGGGGGGGCATAGATCGCAAATATCCCTGTAGGAAAGGTACATGTTCTTTACACAACACATTGTTGTGGATTGACAGACAGACAGAGAGATGATCTGATTACACACAGAAAGCATCTACGCCCATTGTCAGCAATAGGGAACCCTCAAACTTCTGTATCGGGTGAAAATCATCTGTAGAAAATCTGAGTTCTGATACTTGCATATTATATTGCTGTTATTCGAGCTTTATCTCGCATGAACTGCGCTGAATCAAAACATTCTGAAGCAAAAATATGCACAGGGCGGACATAACAATGCTAAAAACTAGCGATTTTTGCGTTACTTTTGAAGTGATATTAAGTGTTAGTTAAGAATAGTTTGAAATAGGTATATTTGGAACTTCATGTTTCACAGGTAATCACTATGCATCTAAAATTGATGATATCCATCTTTGAGTATTGTATATCTTTTTCTGAGCCAATAAAATTTTTCAAAATTATTCTCAAATAAAAATTTTAATCCACATACTGAAATAGCAAAAGTCCAATTCTGTATAAGTATTAATGATGCTCTTAATATGAGACGTCCTGTCATCTTTTGAAACTAGGAACAAATAAAAAAAATAATGGATTAGAACACGAAAAGAAACATTATCAATAAAGGGTTCACAGGAGCATCATTTGACGCATAGAAATTTTTACGTAAACATCAAAATAATAAATTTATTACCTTGGTAGATTGATTTTAGTTATACAGGCATCTTAAAACACAGTACTGTAGGTGACGTAGGTAATCAACAAAGTAAAACATAGTACTGTAGGTAACGTAGGTGATCAACAAAGTAAAACACAGTACTGTGGGTAACGTAGGTAATCAAAGTAAGACACAGTACTGTGGGTAACGTAGGTGATCAACAAAGTAAATTCTTTACTAAACGACAATAATGTAAGCAAGTTCAAATAAAAAGTATTTGCAGACAACATGTTAAGTGTGACTGAAATGCTTGAATAAGAGTCCGAAAGTGTCTTAAAAGGAGAAAATGCTATTTACATGTACCAACACATTTCCTTTTCCCACAATGTTTTCAAAAGCTTTCTTTCCGCAGGGTCCTTGAATCTCGAGGTTGTCAGATAAAGGGTTAATTTAGGAATTGTTTACTTCGACAAAGAAGAAATCATGTTTCTACATCTTCACTAAACTTAAACAGCCTCATCGATTTTCTATTTCTCTGTGGTTCCCTAATCTTCGACAAGATGTTTTTTTTTATGTTTTATCTAAAACACATCTTCTGTTCGTGGCCATTTGCACAGTTCATTGGACTTTTCCATAAGTGTGATGTTACCGTCGGTTTCTTTCATGTCTATCTCTTAACCAACATAGACTAAACCATCATATGAGACGGCAACAAAGTCTTGGGGGTTTAAAACTTCAAATTCACCTAGATTGGTTACTGTTTTTTCATCTCTTTCTTCCTCTGCCTGTTTTTATTTATTTTTTTTCCTTGAGTAGAACACACATTTTAGAGCTAGCAACCGTTTCATTTCTGTCACATCGTTCTCCATCCTCCCTCGGACGTACTGACAGTGTCTTCTTCGATGAATCAAAGTTTTCTTTATCCAAGTTTTACAGAAATCTCCAGCTCAACAACGATCACTATAGCATGACGTTTCTCTTGTTTTTATGATATTTTTCTCTTGACTCCTGAAGGTAACGGAGTTAAGTTTTATTGTATTTCTGATTGTTTTATTGCTGAGAAAACAGTTTGCTTCTCTTCACATTTCGTCGTTTCTAGAAACAAGAATTTCACATTTTTCATCGTTGTATTGGGCATGCAATCTGGTTACATGCTCAACAAATTCTCCTACCTCTTTCTTCATTATCGCGCACCATTCACCACGACTTACTTCTGTGTCTACAACAATCGTTTCTTCCTCTTTTCGTCCAGTTCGACTTTTTTCCTCAATCTATATTCAGTAGCAGTATTTTTCACATGTGCTTGATTTAACAGATCCTTCATTTTATCTTTGTGCCCACAGATATTTTCAGAATTCTCACTTGCCCAAACTCCGACCTTTCACAAGGGTTACACTTTCATGGCCATGGTTTGGTGTTTGAGATACTGGCCTTACTAGGCGATTACAGTTAAAACAGATATGGGATACTGTGCTTATTTCTTAGAATTTTATCTATGAAAAAAATATATACAATTGCACAATTCAGTTTATATTGGAATTATCGCACTATTCTTTAATTGTTAAACAAGGAAATTACTGGATGAATATACAAAAATACATCATTATATAGAAAAGTAATACGTTTTGCACAACACATCTGTAAAAACCTGGTTTTGACCATGGTAAATGTACAAATGTGCATCCTATTAGACTATTGAGTTCAAAATGGAGATAATTTGACCGAATTGAGGGATGCTTTTGAAATAGATACAGGCTTTCTAAAAGACATATTTTTTTTTAAAAATGTCCACACATATAGTACTTATAAGTCTGAACAACAAAAACATAAAACTCCTACATGTACCTATCCGTGCTAATTTTGTCGAAAACGTTGATGAAGGTCACTTGTGGAAGTTAACGTTTTCAATTAAGAAAAAAAAACAGGACTGGCAGGAGGGAGCGATTTCTCTTTTTCCCCACTATAATTTTGAAAGTGGATACAGCTATACTTCCACAGCTTTAATTTTCCTGCTTTTTTGCGTGTAATGCCGAGTTATAAGTAATTTAATTATTTCCAAAGACAATTTACACGACCATTTTATTTTCTTAACTAATACTACCCGAAATTTTGTGTAATTCCATTGTCAGGTCTGATATAAATAGTTAAATTCACCATTCATCAAATAGAAAGAAATGCGCTATATATCATTTTTTTTTTTTTTTCACATCTGTAAAACCCTGACCTGGGTATAGCTGTATGCACTATAGCAGCCAGAATGGACCAAGATCACGCTCAATATGACAAGTTGCCATGCAAAGTAAAAATTGACTTTTACATAACTAAAATGCAACTTTCAAGTCAAAAGTGCAAATTCAAATATTTCTATTTCAAAATTACATTTAAGGGAGGAAATACTTCCTTACCCGGCAAAATAGATGAAAGATTAGACTGCACGTTCGGTGCAATCTGATCTTAATGTACACCGTCATCAAAAGGTCCTCAAGTAGGACTTAGCCTAGGTGTAAAGGAACTGGTCCCTTTTTAAAACTATAAAACCTGTTGGCATACTTTCATTCTGAGGTTTGAATTACAAGTCATGTACTTGCTGTTTATATGAAGCACAGAACTACCACTACTTTCATAAACTTAAAAGCTACATTTTGTGAGGCTGACAGAAATGTTAGATAGGGAATAACCTAGCAGGAGGCAAATGTTAGATCCCTATTTGATTAATTGAACGGTGTTTAATGTTGCTTTCAACATCACATCAATCATATATTTACTACAGTCAGCTTATTTTTGTATGTCTTGGTTTCAGCTGTACTAGGCTAGGTCTCTGTTCAAGTGTATGGCCTAAAGACACCCCAAGAAAAAATATGGTGCTTCCAGTAAAGATAGAACCTAGGCCATCAAGTACCAGATTCTAAACTTTACTGGTAATCCATGCAGGACCCAAGATCCACATTTAGCGGAGGGTTTATTTTTGCAAGATTGTTCAGATTTGTCCACCATCTATGCATAAATTACTTTTTATTTCTTAATAAAAAGTGGTAGTCAAATGGATGTTATTTCATTTTTCCTTCCTTCCTCATTATGTCAAATCTATGGCACCTTAAATGAGTTAAAGTTCACTCATGTGATTGAAAAACTATTGGGATCGTAAGAAAATACCGTTTACTAGAATTTTGTCCTTGTCGCATGATGCTTTCAGTTCCCTTTTTCCTTCAGGTTATTAACATGATTGTTATTTAAAGAGTTGAAATAAAACCCAAATCGAAACTTTTTTTCCAGATCCATTGTAATTAGATGCCAAGAAAACCTGACATGGATATGTTGTATACTGGTCTATCCCACAGATGGATTAAAATGTATAACTTTAGTTTGAATAAGGAGCGCTTATACTGTTTTGCTACAGAGCTAGCTTTTGTAGGATGTGGAAGAGCGTTTGCCTTGGGAGTTGTGGCCCAAAGGTTTTGGTTCAATCCAAGCCTTTGGGGCCATGTAACAGAAATATTACAGATACGTCTAATCAGCATTCAGAATACCTCACGGTTTGCCCAAACATGGCCCATACTTGCCCTTTGAATTGTATGTCCAAAGTAAAATTGGGAAATTTTGTTGGGATTTCTCTTGTTTTAGTCCTTAAACACACAATAAATTTCATGTTCTATGTGTCCCGTGTAAGAGGGCTAATAAAAACATTGTTGGAAAATAAGACATCATTTTTTTCTCTTTTCTTGTCATCCAGAATTTTTTCTACCTTTTACTCTAAAAACCCAACAATGTGAGGGCTTCATATTGAGTAAATCGTTTGTTTATGCTTTAAATAGGGTGCTGTTTAGTTCCGATGTCACAAATCAAAATCATTTCGTACAAGGCAAATAAATATTCCAGATATATATATATTTCTTTTTATATAAAGTGTACATTTAAATTCAGTGAAATGATTCCTGTTTGGGCGTCTGATAATGGAATCGTTGGCTACAGTAGTAGCAGTAGATCTCTCTATTTAACTCTATTTTTATTATTATTGATTAGGTACGATTCCCACATGGCTTTACAAAACGGTGGTATGAAATTAATTGATACCCAAAGAGGCTGTGTAGCCAATCTAGGAGATATCAATTTAGATTTTTTTTTTCTAAATCTTCTCCTACAATTTTACTAATGTTTTTTTTTTTCAGGTTTTTTTTCAGTCAGTCATTTTCAATTCTATGGTGAGTATGAAATCTGAATAGTTGGTTTTTATTTGGGAAAGTCATAAATTTTGTAAAAAGAAAGTAATGAATCGAGAAAAAACTTTCCATAGGATCCATAACTGTTTGTGGCCTAAAACGACGAGTAAATTTTCCAGAATTTGCTGAATTAGTGTGCAAGTATGACATACATTGTATACGGGAAACAAAACTGGATACAGTTGATATTGTTTAAATCCCCAGTTACAACTTTATAAATGTACCCCTAAACAGAAATTCAAAAGAAAATCCGGTGACATGGGTGCATTTGTAAAAAATGATTTTTTTGAAAATGTTGAGTCATTAGTCTCTATGAATGAACATGTATGTTGGCTAAAATGTAAACTAAAACATAATGAAAATATCACAGAGTTTATCATTGGTATTGCGTATATGCCACATGTAGCCTTAAACTTCTACAAGAATGATTTATATGCAATGTTTGCTGATGGAGTGACAGAAATACCAGTATGAAAGATAAATATGAGTATGTGTATTTATGTGGGGATTTTAAGGTCATTTAGCTGACTACACATCAAATAATGCTTTATTCTTAGATTTTTTTCAGTATGATGACGACATCAATTTGTTCCTAAATCAAGAATGTTATGCAGCAACATAACATTAGGCTGGAGCGTAGATTACTTGATAGCAAAGAATAATCATGGATACAAAATAAATATTTTTTGTAAAAGCAACGATTTAGTTATTGATAATGGTAGAACGGATGCAGATATCCCTTAAAAAATGACTTTTCAGAATATATCAGTTATTGATTACTTTTTAGCATCAGTTATACGGTGTTGTTTGATTGACACTTTTCATGTTCAAGAATTAGATTCATTGTTTTCAAATGGCCACTCAAAATTAGAATGTAAAATCAAATTCACTTTTAAAAAAGAAGTAAAAACAATAAGAAAACAAATTCATAAAAAAAACTTGGATACTTATACACAGTTAAAATACAATGAAAATATATCTGATCTAGATTTAGAGAGCATGTTGGTGGACTTACAGTCAATTTCAGATTTAACTTACAGTGAAATAAATGTGCAAACCAAATTAGACGAAATAACAGAAACACTTTCTGAAATATATATGCAAATTACAGAAGGGGCATTTCCTTTAAAACCAACATACTCAACAACTAAGAAAAATTACAAACCTTGGTTTTTGGTGAGACTGTAAAAAAGCCAAAAGAGCATACTGCAAAGCTAGAAAAAAATAATAAAAGCCAAACTACAGAAAACAGGACATACATGTACCTTAAACATAAAAATAAAGCTTACAAACAAACTATGGATAAATATATCAATAAAAGTCACAGATCAAATGAAGTTAAATTAAGGTCATAAGAAAGTCATAACCATAGGGATTATATCGGACGTACATTAAATCAATTACTACGAAGAGCCATGGAGACATACCAAATTTACAAGACTTCTATGAACATTTCAAAGAAATGAGCAATGACATTACTCATGACATGGATGTACTACATATTAAAGACAATATAAACATAGATGATCGAAATGGTATATTGTATTCACCAATCTCTAACACTGAAATTTAAAAAAAAGGTATAAAAAGTGGTTTAGATGGAGTCATCAATGAATACATTGAATATTCTCAGAACAAGTTTCTACCAGTTTACAAACTCTTATTTAACAACATGTAAAACACATGTTTACTCTCTACTGATTTGTCGCTTGGCTCACTAATACCCATCTATAAATGTAAGGGTGAAAAGTCTGACCCGAATAGCTACCGACCCATTACCTTCTAATGCTGTTTCAGCAAGTTATTTATTTCAATACTGGATGAAAGAATCAACAAACTCATTGAATCAAATAAAATTCTATCTGAAATTCAAGCAGGTTTCAGATCAGGTTAATCCATCATTGATCGTTTCTTCAACCTTAAATCCCTAATTAAGCTTTCAATTTTTATTAGAAGAAACTTTATTGCTGCTTTGTTGACTTTTCACAGGCTTTTGATTCAGTTTCGTAGGTGGGTTTATGGCAAAAGTTACTAAATTCAGGAATTAATGGAAAATTCATACTCTCATAGGAAACATGTATAAGAATATCAAATCTTGCATCTCAAATGGTAATGATGAATCAGATCATTTCTTTATTAATTGTAGAGTCCATCAAAGCGAAAACCTATCCCCGATTCTATTCTCATTACATCTTAATGATTTATAAGAATTTCTTGCCAGACAAGGTGACCAAAGTCTTATTTTACATGATTGTTGGTTCATACTATTGCCACTAAAATACTAGCCCTACTATATGCAGATGATACTGTTATTTTTGCCAATAGCCCAAATGAACTACAATTTATTCTTGACAGCTTGCAGGAGTATTGCAATGACTGAAAGCTTAACATTAATATAAGCACAACAAAAACGATGATAATTGGCCAAAGAAACCGAAATCACTTATTCTATCTCAATAACACTCCATTCGAAACCGTTAAGTCCTATAAATATCTTTTTTTTTTTTTCATGTTTTTATTTCCACTCTACATAATATACAATGCAAAACGTCATACATTTATATAAAACAATTGTTTATGATTGTATACATTAGTAATCGTGAAATATCATATTAGAGAAAAGTTGAAATAAAAACTGAAAGTATAGATCTAGAGGCATTCAGTGCACACTATAAATATCTTGAAACACTCTTTACCCGATCAGGAAATTTTCTTTCAAATCGAAAAGCTTTTGTGCAACAAGTAACAAAAGCTATGTTTTATCTATACAGAAGAATAAATAATCTTAACCTACCAATTGATTTAACATTCAAACTTGATAATACAGTCCTTCCAATTATGATATTTTCCGCTGAAACTTGGAGATATGAAGACATCAAAATTTTAGAAAAACTCCATTGCTCATTCATTAAAAAGGTTTTACAACTAAAACAAAGTGCACCAAATTATATGCTTTACGCAGAAAGTGGTCGCTATCCTCTTGAAATAACTATAAAAACTAGGATGATAGGAATTTGGACAAGATTAGTAAATGATAATAAAGATAAACTAGCATTCAAGTAATACAGTCACATGCTCATTACTCATAATTTTCAATCTAAATAAAATTCAGAATATACTGAAAGAAATTGGTAGACCGAATATTAAATTTTGGCAATATCAAAATTCAAATGCACATAAAAACACCACAGATTTAGTTAATACAAATGTAAAATGTCAATTTCAGCAGGATTGGTACACTCCACTACAAAACTCTAATAAGGGCAAAAACTACAGTCTATTTGAAGAATCAGTCAGTCTAGAAAAGTATCTTCTAATATTAAAAAGCAAGACTATCAAAATCTTCTTAAGTTCAGAACTATTAACAACTTCTTGCCTATAGAGACAGGAAGATTGAATAATATAGATCTAAATGACAGAAAATGTCTGTTATGCACACAAAATAAGATAGGAGATGAAATGCATTACCTTTTATTTTTCAAATAATTTTTAAGCCAAAGGCATTCATAACTTATTTTTTTTATAGAAGACGTGGTATTTTCAAGTTTCAACGATTTATGATCTCTAAATCCCCAAAAGAATTAAAAAATCTTTCAAAATTCATTCAAATAATTATAAATTATTTCAAGAATAAATATTAATTACCACTTTAGTATTTTGTAAACCTATATTGCTACAAGCTTGATTCATATTAGCCTGCTGAACCAGACCACCATCTGATTTGGGTCTCTGGAAACAGCAGACTGTCTTATATATTTTAATATACATGTAGTCATGAATATAATAAGAGTCTGTGCAGCCAAAAAATTCTTGGTATCTTGAAGGCATGTTAGCTTGCGAGTAGAAATATTTCTGTAGAATTTCATAGAATAGTGCTGTTTACTTTTGTATTCTAAGGCCATTTATCGATAGATCACACGAACTCCTGTGACAAATAATTTTGATGCTGTTTTCTACTTGTTTGACCGTCACAAGATCTACAAACACTTCTTTAATTGTTACATCGATTAATTACAATATGTGGTTAGCGTAGACTATCAATGCTTAAAGGTTCTTCCATATTTCTCCAATTTTTTTTTTTTTTTTTTTTTTTTTATCCATTCTTCGCAACGTTCCATGTGTATCTATTTTTTTATTTATATGAGAATGTTAGGAATCAACCAATGAAATTTCTCCGGACCCTCGGTCGGGATTTTCCATAGGGTGACGTAAATGTATCATTGTTATAGGTCTATAGTCTGTTCCAATATTTGTTCTGAATGCTGACAGCGGGGTCCAGGGTCAACCTCCGGTTGTGTCTTGACCTCCTCTGTCTGCCGTCACCTAAGAATGTGCTTATTCCAACAATAAATTGATGACTTAAAAGCAAATCCTTCTAGTCTATGACGCAACAGGAAAGCCTTGAACCTTATTTAAAATTGTCTCGTAGGTGTCAACCCCAAATTCTTCAATTCTTCCACCTGCCTTTCTCTTGTCACTGTTTATGCCTGCGTTATTTATGTCATTTGTCTATGCTATTATAGCTCATGTATTTACATTTTGTGAGTAAAAGCAATTAAAGCATGTCTATCTGTCTCGTCACCAATGAACACTTTCGATTTTGTGTTTCATCTTATGAAATTTATATTCCGTGCTAGTTGTATTGAAATCCGCTGTTTTGGGCATAGAACCAGCTGCATTATGTAAATGACTTGTACTTATATTGAAGTTTATTTGGGTTTTAACGAAATGTATTTAAATAACATGATAATTCCCTTGCTGGTCAAAGTAACGCTTTTTCAATACTATCTTTGTCAGGGAGAGATATTCAAA
This sequence comes from Tridacna crocea, assembly GCA_943736015.1. NCBI lineage: Eukaryota > Metazoa > Mollusca > Bivalvia > Cardiida > Cardiidae > Tridacna > Tridacna crocea. The sequence continues at coordinate 29,863,855 of OX031072.1, read as the reverse complement.
ACATCGAAGGCTTTTTGTTCTTGCAATAGGTGCCCCTAATAGGTCGAACATTCCAGTTTTCTCCAAACCCTTCCTTATTGAAGATTCCAACCTAGAAAATAAATGTCAGCAGAGAATGGCTGTCCATATGAGGTATATATCTAGATATCGAGGCATTTATTAAAGACAAAAGGTAGCGGCCACCATTTTGGAAAACAAAATGCACACAGGTTCATTTATACTATTAAGGTGTATGAATATTAAAATGAGTTTAATAATGTGTTACAGTGAAGCTGCCAAAATTCCAGTAGTTAGGACAGAATATTGTATTGTACAACTAAAATAAGACTTGGCCAGCTATGTCACAAGTTAAATTTTACATTTCATTTGTCTGTCACAACTGAAACTTGAAAAAAAAAAAAAAAAATGCGCGAGCAACTGAATCATGATGTCCACCTGTCCTTTGAAAGTGTATATTGACAAATGACGAAAAGTTTAGTTTACGGTCAACCTGCGCGGCCTGGGTAACTGGCTAAGGTAGAGGCTTTTTGCATATGCACAAAGCTCCTTTTTTACATGGCATTGCTCACATCAGTTACACAGAGGTTACGAATTCAAGAGAAAGCGCTAGTATGAAACCTTTGCAGAATGAATTTACTCAATTAGACTTTTTCTTTTAACCTAGCTGAGGGACAATCCAGCAAGAGCGGACAAAATGACAGATGAAACGTCTTTTATCTCACACATGGAACAATTTCATAAATACGGATATACAATGGTCTCTATGATACTTGGGTATGATCTTGGCTTGTTCAATAGGCTAAAGGACTCAAAGGTACCACTGACATCAGCAGACTTAGCAGATATCGCAGGTTACAAAGAAAGGTACTTTTGAAAATAACATTTTCCGATAAAGGTAAATGAATACTTCTTAGTCATTGGTGTTTTAACATCATTTTGTACATTTCGCGATTGCCAGTCTGTCTAAGAAGTTTCGGAGTTTCTGTTCACTTTCTCTGTTAAACTTTTTCATACTATATTTCTTAAACCTCAGGGCTTTATTTCCAACATCCATCGTCGAAACAATGATCCGCTTTGAGACAGGAATGAATCCTGTTGCAACGACTATTATCAGACCCTGGAAAGAAATTTTCCGAAATTTTATTGATTCGCTGCATTCGGTTTATTTGCATACCCGACTGAGCCTCCAGCATCGGCAAATACTCAAAGATGTATCTATTCTCGTTTGTATCAAGTTGTCAGTTAGTTTTTAGCGGATTTCATGTACACTATGTTTATTGATAATTTATCTATGATTATCGATTTTAGCCATTCTACACTCTTTCAAGTTCTAGCAGCGTATTTTTCCCCAGATATGTAAATGATTATTTCTGAAAAAAAGTATTGATGTCAACACAGTCTCCCCTGGTCTTTCTGGATAATTTTAGACAATAGGTTTTTCAGCTGAAAATGTGATCTGTGGTACCCTGTTAAAAATTCTGAATTTCAACTGTTAATGGTGTTTGTTATGTATACGGCTAACCGCAATAGAATGGAATGCATCATCTATCCACCGTAATTTGTGCGACCTTGCTACCGTCAGGGACAATATTTGGCATGAAGATACAAGAGTGATTATATATATATATGTAACAAAAATCGCTTAACAACTGAATGAAAACGATAAAGGTGAATCTTTAGATATTGAACTGTTTGGTTCTGTTTCAGATACGTCAGAGAATGGCTAGGATCGATGTCTGCCGCAAGTGTAATATCTGTTCAAAGTAGCGAGGTTCAGGGAGGGACATGTGTATACCATCTTTCTAAGGAACACTTTGACATCGTGGAAGCGTGTGCAACCTTCGGGAAAGGCATTTTTGCTTGCCACAACCGCATGGGCATACTGAAGTCTTGTTTTCAGAAAGACGGCCCTCAAGGTAGGTTTTAAACCGCTATTGACAACATAGACATGAACCTGAAGAGATCCTTTGTCGAAAAAGGTAATCTGCAAACTTTGACACATTTTCTTTGACAAACAACTTTCTATTTGCTATAACATTTTTTTCAAGCAGTTTAGTTGAATTGTAATATTTACTGTGTTTTACTAATAGAACCTAGCTCTAAGGTATGTTGTCCTGGGATTCAACACGTGAAAAGGGTTTTTGGGAAATCTGTTTTGTCTTGGATCAGCCTGCGAAGTCCGTGCAGGCTAATCCAGCATGTCACTTTAAGATTCTTTGCCACTTCGTGGGGAAAATGACGGCATCGTAGCTAAGACGTATGGGCTACATATCGGAAATATTATGATTTGTACTTTACATAACAAGAAGAATGGCATTTCAAACCTTTTTTCAATTAAACAATATGGAAAATAGTTTGATTTACTCTTCTATAATCTGCTTCATTCTAACTTCGGTGTAAATTTCACACAGCTATCATCTTGTGTATGTACACATATTAAACCGAACTACAATCCTAAACATGGACTGCGAAATGAATATAGGCTAAGGGTAATGATGCCGGATTGTTATTTGTCCACCATTCGTTTAATGTGGTAAATAGAATCTTGCAGTCGTGTTAATGCATTATCTTTTTTATTTTTATCAAAGTCGTTCTGTAAAACGCATATGACACTCGCCAAGGCTCTTGTTGTTTTGTGTCGAGATTATTTGAGACTGATATTTGTCTTGTATTTGATTGTAATACTTGTTAACTCATATATTTATATTCTTCTGTTGATTCTCTCAACACAGTTGGCTGTCAGGTGAGAGAGTGATTCATGAGACCAATCAAGTTCCATATATTGATTTTCCCGCCACGTTCGTTTCGCGTCATGCTTGTACCTTAAGTCACTACGTCGTCAAATTATTTCAACCAATTCATTTGATTAAAAAATGGTTATACATAATCACTTATTTAAGATTTTCTGAAATAATTGTAGCTATACAACTTTTAGCATTCTGACATCCACTTTTTTAATTAATCGGTTTACAGCTTTAATGTGAAGAACTTGGGGCTCTGGAGTATAATTTATACAGGTGATGCAGAAGCCTTTCAGGGCAAAGACTGGAACTTCTTCGATGAGTACAGAGAAACAACAGGGGAAAAACAAATGATGAACGACTTCTTGCCGAAAGTGGAGTCGCTCGGAGACTTTAAAATACAACTTGGTATGTTCCAGTCGTGCGTTATCGAAGTATATTATATTTCATGTGTCTATTTTTAGAAATGTTATGGGTAAAGAAATGACGTAATTTAAGCTGAGGGGAATTATTTCCCCGTCACAGTGAATATTTTCCTCCTGTCGAAAATCTGAAACGAATCTTTTTACTCTACTTTGCTAAAAATTGACTTAATCGGTGAATTGACTTGAGATCACTGGTTGTATTCGTTGACAAAATAACCAGGAGAAAAATAATGTATAATTTATTTCATCAGCTTGTGGTTAATACGGGAAAATATTTGCTTCAAAAGAGAAAGGTCCGCGAAAATAACTCGTGCCTTACGGCACTCGTTATTTTCGCATACCTTTCCTTCTTTCGGCAAATATTTCCCCATATTAACCACAAGCTGATGAAATAAAGTCCATTTAGTTTTCATTCCATGCGCGGCATTATTTAAGTATTTCCTATATGAAACAAATAGAGGATATTTTTTTTTTTCGGTGAAAGATCGAAATTTATTTCATCGAGTGGGCACCATCGGTAATTTTTTCACGAGTGGCGCAGCCACGAGTGAAAATATTACCGATGGTGTTCATGAGATGAAATAATTTTCGATCTTTCACCGAAAAAAACAAATATTCTATTTATTTCATGCTTTTAACCCTTTCTGGGAGGAGCTTTATCAAAATTCAGTACAGTTCTTTTCCCCTTATTCCCCGTGGCGTACCCCTCCCGCATATCAACGTTACGTCAAGCGCGAGAAATGTAAGGTATATGACGTCATATTTCCCATCTGGTTGTTAGGCACGCGCGATTTATCTAGGCAACAAGAACTTGAAAATCGGTATTTTCACTTGTGGTACCAGATCGAAAAATATTTTCACTGCTATTTCTCGATATCCTACCGGAAAGCATGAAATAAATATATCATACATGCACATAGGTTGTATCATTAAAAAAGAAGAAAGAAGAAGAAGAAGATAAAAGAAGAAGAAGAAAAAGAAGAGGAATAAGTAGAAGAGACTAGTTAAAAAAGAAAAAAAACTTGAACGACGAAAAAGAAGATGAAGATTGCTTCAAAAAGAAAGGAGAATAAAAACTGATTGTTTAATTTTCAGTAAAATAAACATGTGTAAAGGAAAGAGATTATGTATATAAAAAAAGTGGAATTTTAAACGGAAAAGCAGCTCAAGCGTTGCAATTTTCGACTGTTTTGGCCATTACAAAATAGAGGACGACAATTTATTGTAAAATGTTAATGTTAGTCATACGACAAACGTGTCTGCATTAAAAATCTTTTTAAAACACTGTGGGAAAAGGAGAAATTGCTCGTAACGAGCAATTTCTCCTTTTCCAACAGTGTTTTCTACCCTTTTTGAGATTTTTCTGCCATTTTCTCAAAATCTAACATTGTCGTCTGCAAACTCTTTCGGTTTGGAATAATCCAAACTTTGTCGTTTGGGAAAGGGTTAATAAGTCTGCAAAAGGTATCGATTCAGGCCAACCAACGCAGTCCTTGCAGTCTTTCCTGAATCGAACTCTTTGCTTTTTTAAATGTCCAAAGACCATTTTAATCCATGATTAAGTTAGTCGTTGGACGAAATAGTGTTAATGTATTCAAGATTATCCCATGACTTGATCGGTATAATTCACCAAAATAAATTCTCTATCCTCAGAGCTTGCCTCATTTATTTTGTTGATTATTTTCCAAAAGAAAATGGTTGTAAAGTGCTTGACCTTGGGTGTGGTTCTGGAATCTTTACGATGTCGATGGCGAAAAGATATCCGAAGTCAGATTTTGTGGGCTTAGATGTAGGAGACGAGTGTATTCACAGGGCCAACACCAAGTGCAAAAAGAGGAGTTTATCTAATGTAAGGTTCAAGAAAGCTACGCTGGAAGAATTTATTAAAGACTTGGACGAACAACTGGACCTTGTGACGTCATATCAGGTACTCCATAACTTCCCTGATCCCATCAAAGCCATTCGTGACATATATTCGTCGTTAAAACCTTCCGGAAAATTGGTTTTGTATGACACTGGTATTAGCTCAAATTACTTGCGTAACTTTGGAAATATGTCGGATGCGATTCACTATTCTTTCAGCTTGTTTTATTGTTTACCGTGCAGCATGTCTGATAACCCGCACTTGGGCTATGCAGCTGGATGGGGTGAAGAACGTTTATTGAAAGCTCTTGACGAATATTTTTCATTAGATGCAAAATATAAATTAGGCTACTCTACAGGGTTGTATTTGCTTTCGAAGCGTAAGCATTTATTATGAACCTTATAGTGTGCTAGAGGTAATTATTTTCCGTTGGTTATATATAAAACAATATATTTTTTATAATAAACATTACTGTTTCTCAATATTTCTGGCATAAAGTGGCATAGTTTATGTCAAGCATTTAAGAAAAAATCTGACAAAAATCTGACGAAAAACAGTATTTATCCTTCACCGGAGTGACTATAATCCATTTACCTGCAACATGCGAAACTGTGCATTTGGACATTTGCGTAAAGTGACATCTCAGATCAGCCTACGCAGTCCGCGCAGGCTAATCCAAAATGACATTTCTGTATTTATGTAATTTTCTGTTTTGCACAAGTCTATTGTGGTTTAAAAATCTGATGCTATCGTAAAGTGCCGTCTCGGATACGCCTGCGCGGACTGCGCAGGCGTATCCGAGACGGCACTTTACGCAAATGTCCGAATGCTCTCTTTCACATGTCGCAAGCCATTTTTGGTGATAAAAGTGTTAACAGCTAGACTGCTATTAATAGGTAAAATGAAACTTTTTTAAGCCGGATGTAAAAACCAACGTTGCTATTTCAAAGTTACTTTTTGAGAAACATGTCTCATTATCAGAAAGTGTAGATTCAACACCAGACTGCATACTCTTCTAATAACATACAGTCTGATCTTGGATTTACACTCTCAGGAAAAGGTCCTTGGGCCATGCTTTGCAGTCTAAGAGTTAAAACCGGTGCAATCGATGATCAAGACAAACGCTGTCAAGTGGAGAATTCGATGAGAACGAATAATAAATGATCTTTTATATGGCCACTTTTTTTTATTCATCTCCGGATGATATTTAAATCTAGATTTAAACCGATCATTTGAAATCATTTGAGGTTTAAAAGTCTGGAAAATCAGTAGATTAAGCAATTTATTCTTCAGATATTGATAGTATTCGTCAATTAATTATGTTTGCAAATACGTTTCCTTTAAGTTTCTAAAATGTTATCACCATTTACGTGTATTTATACGAAATTTATTATTATCCAAAATTAAATATTTATTAAATATTTATTACGGTTCTGATTTTCTTTTTTTGTCCAGGAACAATTCGTTCTTAACACCTCTACGAAGAAAGCTTTTGAATACATGATAGGAAACGTTTAAATTGTCGGAAACTGGCATGCACTTCTTTCAGCAAATCCTGTTCTATTCATTCAGAGACTACAGAGGTTTCATTACTGAATGTATTTAATCCTTTCCCAAACGACAAATTTTAGACTCTCCTAAGCTGAAAGACTTTGGAGACAATAATTCTAAATTTAAGGAAAATGATAGAAAGTTCTACTGAAAGGTAGAAAACATTGTGGGGAAAAGGAGAAATTGCTCGTTACGAGCAATTTCTCCTTTTCCCCCACAGTGTTTTCAAAAGACTTGTACTGCAAACACGTAAAAATCAGGGTTTGTTTGGGAAAGTGTTAATATGTATCCCTCTATAATTTTGTCCTTCTTTATAAGTTTTCCAAGAATACACACTTTTCTCAATTTTCTCCTTTCTATCTACCACTGTTTCTACAATTTCGTCACGCCTTAGCAAGATTGTTGTGCATTCTGATGCAGGATCTAGGCTCATCTATAAGAAAAATAACACCTTACCTCTGACACTGTGCCACTTGCATATACTGTGAACACCAATTATAGAAGTACTGCTGAAGCACTGGACGTTGGACCACAAATATGAAGGTCCTGTTGCTCCCATTGAAGCGTTCACGTAAGCTTCGTCTATCTGTGGATATACCAGTGCGATGACTGGTAATCTCCTTTGTTGCTTGCACAGAATTTCTTAACTAATCCCGAAGATTAGGCGAGAAGATCTGTTGGTCCTATAACACTTTGAAGTTTCTCGTTTGTTTCGATGGTTTGTATCGGAGCCAGCGCGGTTTTAATAGCTTTGGTTGTATCACGGCGTTCAGTACAATTACATACAGTATCTGGTCTTTTAACACCAGTACGGATGCTACTTTCTTTCCAAGCCACAGACCTCTTCTCTCACATGCACCAATTGTTAAAAAAACAACAACAACAAATGCCTCTACCTGGTATCAAATCTGCAACCACCAGGTTACTAGGCAAATGCGCTAAATACTGAGCAAGCAAGCCGGGCTATCTTTAGACGTACGGGGTGGTCCATTCACGGCCCCTGTCATTAAATCTCTTTTTAAAGAAGGTTCAAAATAATTTGATACAAACAACAAACGGTCCTAGCTGCCAAGTAGAACGGTAGTCCAAGCCCTTCTTTACCATTTCCCATGATCGGTGACGTTCAGATCTGTCACCAAGTCGTACATCTTTAACTGATTACCAAATGACAAAATGTTTGACTGGTTCAAATTAAAAGCATAAACAAATAAAACCTACCCAGTAACCAATGCAAAAGTTTCCTGGAAATACTTTCTAGATAATAAAAGTTCTCTTCAAGATAAAAATATCGAAAAAGAATGTAACTGTTGGATCATGATTTCTTTTTGCTTTCGTGCCCACAATTAACATTCACAGTACCTGTTATTAGATACGTTTGCGGAACATCTTCGTTTACAACCTCATGATTTCTTCCTTTCCCTCGATGATTCTAAAATATCAATAGGAGGAACTTCGAGTCTCCTTTATGTTTAACAGACTTCTTTTCACTTCGAGTCTTGTCAAAATTTACTAGTTTTCTTACAATTGTGAATCATGCGAATTTTTACGTACCGCAATCTTTTGAAGTCAAAAACTAGCGAGTTCATCCAAATGGTGAATTTTCTATTCATAGATATAGGAAAACGGGTTGAACTATCACGATAATTTCATCTCGAATGTCAGCTTCGTGCTCGTTTGAGATATTTTGCATAAAAAATAAAAATTATTAAGTGTGTCGTAATAATTTTTTCAGGAAACTTTTTTTACTCTGTCGATAAAATTTCAAGAAAATTTGATTTAATGCGATACGTCTAGAAAAATTATCATAATAGTTTAGTTAGCTTAGTCTTTTGAGTATTTATGCCTCTGGCAGAGTGTACAATTATATATTCTATGTATTAATAAAATTCCCTTGAAAAAAAAAACATAGGAAGCACTATTAATGAACAGACGACCTTTTAAACAACATGAAAAGAAAAGATACTTGCAGGTCAAAAACCTATGTGATGGGAAGAGATTGTGAATTTTATGCTAGATTCTATCTCCGAGACAGTTCTTTGAATAATTAAATCAAACACATTGACTAATATCTCATGAGCTATTATAAAGATAACGTAACAGAGAATATCTTATATATAATCAAAAAGTACCTAAAGTGTACCCTAAATATTGAAAATAACTCATTACTGGTACAAAAGAATATTGTGGGGAGAGGAAAAAGACATACAAATGCATATTTTCCTTTCCCCACATTGCTTCTTTTGATAATGAGATGGTATCGGAACAGTCCTATCTGGATGCAAACATGCACATATATACAAGGTAACCTTTCCATATAAAAATATATCTTCACATTCTCAAATTTCTAAGGCATATTGGAGAGCCATAATTGACAGCATTGAATTTACCATCGGAAAGCCGAACAAATCAAGAAATGTTATCTTCAGGCAACAAAACAAAAATCAAAAATGGTTTCACTAACAGGGTTACCACTGCAAAGAATATAACAGGAGTGTAAACAGTATAGATCAAAGATCAGACAGCTGGTTGTAGCAGTCTGGTCCTAGTCCTTAAGGTTTTGAAGAAAGACGTTCTAATTGTTAATTATAGCGACAATAATAAAGTCTCTCACTTACATCAAGAAAATAGGAGAAAGGAGAAAACGCCCACTACAAGCATTTTTTTTACTTTCCTCACAATGTCTCCTGACAAATATTTATAGATAAACTAAAAGCTTCAGTAACATGGGATTGTCCGGTAAATAACCACATTAAAACACGTGTTGTTACATCACAGTAACCCTGAGCTTTAACGGCACTGAAAGGGAAGACCTTGAAAACATTGTGGAAGAAGGATGAAATGCTAAAAACCATCATTTTCTCTTTCTCCATAAAGCTCTCCATCCCTTCCGAAACAACCAACATTTTTAGTTAAATATTTGTTTCCTGCAAATTCTTTCAATGTTAGCTAGTCCAAAATCTTATTGTCCAGTCAAGACTTATGTGTGCGCTTCTGACAACTTTTCAATACCTTAAGGTAAGACCTGTGTAATGCACTTCCGGTGAACATTGGTCAAAAATTCTAATTGGTTGTCAAATAAGGATAATGCCGAAATGCCGAAATAATATTTTTGCACATTTCTAACGGATCAGAAATTCCGTTTCTGTCTATCTTGAAACTTTTTTTGATACTTTTGTTTGTTTTCTAAAAAGGGAGGTAATTATTATCTCTTTTTCAATTGAGAATATAGCGGTTTTAGATTTATAAATGATAATTCAAAGAAGAAAAAAATGGAAAAGATGAAAAGGTAAAAGTAGTTCAATAATACTCATTTTTAATTATAGCTAATTTTGCAAGATGATATTTTAGTGGAAATAGCTGTTTTCCATTACACAGGTCTTACCTTATTCTTGATTATTTATAGTATTTTATGGACAAACTTACTTTTAATTTCAAAAAAAAAAACTCTTGTTTACTGGCCATAAAAGTAGGAAACATTTCAGTATTACAAATATAATTATGCCAAAGATAAATTTTCCTGTAATAGTATTATTTTTTACACTGGACGAAGACATAAAATTCGTGCACTATCACAGAAATTAAACAGTTGTCAAGACAGAAAGAGCAGATACATTTTTCTCTTGGCATATTAAAATGTCTGCCAACTTCAATATTCAATTTATGATCGGAACATCTGAAGTTTCCAAATGTTTGTCTGAGATGAAATGGGTAACTGAATGAAATTTAACTTTCTACATCCAATTATGACTTATTTCGACCATAAAAATTAGCTTTTGAAGAACTAATTAGGCTATTATGCCAGTCTTGTTGCAATATGTCCTTAACTCTATTTTCGAATTCTTTGGTAAAATTGTTTATATCGCTTATATATTGAGACAGCCAAGTAAAACAGTATCCATAGCTGAACAAAATATTTCTTACTTCAGAAGCATATGTATGCTTATTGTTTTCATCCAAATCCTTCAGCATTAGATAACCTGATTTTAGTTACCTATTGCTCGGCATCTGTAGTAGTTTACATCAGTATTTAACAAAATGATCTACATGTAAACATAGAGGATATTTATCACAATCACTCAAAACCAGAGCATTACAAATACTTTTACCGACGACTAAAAACTGTTTAGAGGTTTGAATATGTACTCTTTCTACGATGTCTGTATATCTATAGCCCCAAATTTCTGCACCGTAGCAAAGTATTGGTTTAACCATTGTGTCCAATGGCTTAAAATGATCTTGGTAATAAAGGGTCCCATATTGATAGTTATAAACTCGAAGGCAGTTTAACGTTTAGTTGCCTGCACAGATAGATTTCGGAGAGCCTTTGTCCATTTTAGTTTAGGATTAAAAAGTATTCCCATATATATATTTATAAAAACTAGCTACAGATAAAGGTTTATTTTCAAATTTCCAAAATCTTCTCCCATTCCTAAATACAACAATTTGAGGATTTTTTTAACATTAATTTGCATGCCGGTGTCCTTACAGATAGCTATCTCTTATCTCGTGGCAGAAACAGGGTGTCCTAAAATATATGTCCTAATTTAAAACCCCAATTTTTCAAATGAATACTAAGCCTAACTAAATACCATCTATGTGGTAATATTAAGACAAAAGTTTAAAGGACTAGAATGCCTTCAATCCCTCTGGACACATGTTGTACATGTCCCATCATTTTCTGTTGTATGTGTCTGGCACGACGTCAAAAATAGTTGACAACTTTTGGCAGGTGTGCTATGCAATCTTCGGTATTTCCCTACTTATAGGGTAGTGTTGATTTGACATTGAGTTATATGCATTTTTTTGCATGTTGGTTTATAATCATAATATCTTGTCTTTGATGAGTCCTCAAAGAGAAAAATCTATCAGGTTTGAATAGAGCAAGTGAGGTGACCATTCTTATCTGGTCCTCAATGAAATCAGCCTCCTTCCATAAGTATCGGTAAAAAAACTAAAAGCAGCTCTACTTGAATAGGATGCAGCTCTAACTTGTTTAAATCAACGATCATTTAATGAAAAAAATCTGTTTTAAAAAAATTCAGGTCCAAACTTTTTTTTTCAGTTTTGACGCCATTAATGGCATTTAATAACGTTTATGCGTACTCTACATAGACATTTAGATTGTCAGCTTTAAAATGGTATGCAGGACTAAGCAAATTTCTGTACTTAAAATGACAATTTTTTTTCGTTACTGGAACACATATTTTGGGACACCCTGTATATGCCACCATACTGTCGCTCCCACAACTGACATTCACGGTATCTATAATAAGATACGGTTTCGGAACACCGTCTACAACCTTATGAAAACTCCTGAATCGTTCTAAAGTTGTTCGTTGGAGACACTTCGAGTCGTTTTCATGAGCACTATGTGCTCAGGTAAGCTAAAAACGTGTACTAAAGCGGCACCTGCTGCCATTCATTCAGCTATGATCGGCTAGCATGTAACCTATGCACCGACCATTTATTAAAACAGTCCCTACATGCTTGGGTAATAGGCTAATAGCTTCGATATAAGCCCTGCTTTCATCAAATGTACGGGGGATGGGGGATGCATCATTACAGGCAGGTCGATCGTTCGAAGAATATGACATGCGCTGACATCGCGATATTTTATAAGGTTCTTCTTTCGTAAGTATGCAAGTGCACGCATATGCATTGTTTGTCAACTTACTCTACCCATAAAAAAAATACAGACATCATGCATCGACACGCACTTTCTTCAGAAGCCTTTTCTAGAACGTGAAGGGGCAATGACCATTATATAAACTTCATCATTGATGAGTGATGCAAGGAAAGGGAGTTGACTGCAGAGGCGACAAACATAGGCGACGTAAAATCGTTCCTCTCTCACATGGAACAGTTCTCTGAGTAAGGATAAACACTGGCTTCTATGATAATTGGATACGAACTTGGCTTGTTCAACAGGCTTAGGGACTCGAAGAAACCATTAACTTCAGCAGAACTAGCCGATATCGCCGGTTACAAAGAAAGGTATACTCTTTTATCAAAAGTATCAGTCATTGTTGCGCTGCATGAGTGGCGGCACTATATTTTTATTCGCTTTTGAAAAGTACCTATGGAGGCAGCCATATTGTTAACCTCGCTTCCAGTGATTTCGTAACTAAGTATTTTCGTTCCTAAGCCATTTTGTACCCAAGTTTACTTTTTATTTTGATCATTTTGTACTCACTTCGATAATTTCGTAAGTACTTGGGTCATTTCATAACCTATTTTGAATATCAATTCGGTAATTTAGAACCTAATTTTACTACAACTGCTTTTGTACACATCTCAAATTGAGACTATGTTAAATTTTGCCGAAGAATGGCTATGATGGTGTCTTATCATTATTGGTTCTTTATTTTTGAAGTTTTCAGTTTCATTTTATAGATTATCTAGGAGTTCTAAGTTCATTTCGCACCGAGTTCAGCATAAATTTGCTTTGGTCATTTTTGGAATGATGCAATGTGTCTTATTTCAGAAACAACTTATTTGCGGCGCCATTGATGTTATGCATCAATATTTTCTTGTTCTAGAATAAAATTGGTATAAATTAGATCTATGATACCAAGAAAAGAAACTGGCATGTAAGCGTTTAACCTGCTGAATAACTTAAATGAATTTTTGAACTCGATAATAAAATCCAAACTAATTTTAAGTTCTATTTTGAGAATTAAGAGATTCTTATCGCACAGTGTAGATCAAAGGTCAGTCTTTTTCCGGTTCCGGTTATGGAAGATTAGCTTTGTTTACATCGAGTGGTCTTGAATGTTGATTTATGGAGGTGATCTTGTGAGTTGGGTGTTACAAACGTAAAAGACTGTTCATTAATATTTGTGGTTTGAATGCAAGATCTGTGAGGGCGGACTTGAGGTTGGATTCTTGATTTTTTGGTCAGTTTATGATTTTTCTCTTGACTCCGATTGTTCCGCGTCAGTGAACCTTTTATATTGCTTTGTACTACCTGTGCACGAGACTGTACTGCCCCAGGGCCTGTCGAAAATTTTCAAAGTATACTGTTCAAAGTTGTAAAGGGCACGATGAGTGGTAAATCGACTCCACAGACCAATCCAAAAAGAAACGCCCATTATCTTCACCCGCGGATCAAAGTGATCTTAAGAAAACAAAACCGGTAATTGAGGCTGCTGGTTCGAGCTTACCTATTACCGAGGAAACTGAAGCTGGCAGTGCTTCTACACAGATCACTCTTAGTGAGGAAAATTTGACACAAATAAGTGGTTTATTAAGGAGCTCTTTTGAAAATCAACTACCAGCATTAGTATAGGACATTGTAGAAGGTGTTGTCAAGAGTCTTAAAGAGAAAATTGCTTCTCTTTCGGATGAAAATGCTAATCTGAGGCGCCGGGTTGAGGAGCTGGAGTTGAAAGTTGAGAGGGCTGAACAATATAGCAGGCGCAACTGTCTCCGCATGTCGGGCATTTCCGAGACTGACAACGAGTCTGTGGACGAGAAAGTGATGCAGGTGACCACTGCGATTGGAAGTGACATCGCATTATGTGACATAGATCGCTGTCATAGATTGGGTAGACCTAGAACAACTACGAGTGGTAACCAGATGTCCAGGCCGCGGGATATCATCATCAAGTTCACGAGCTTCAGGGCTAGACAGAAGGTGTTGAAGAACAAGTCAAAGTTGAGAGCTAGTGGCTTTACGAACGTTAATGTGAATGAGAACTTAACAGCTACAAGAGACAACATTTTCTTTCAAACGAGAAAACTAGTGAAAGACAAACTTATTCACAGCACTTGGACAAGTGACGGAACTATTATTGTGAAAGACAAACAATTGAAAATTCATCGTCTGGAGTCACACAGAGACCTTGAACGGTTCAAGTCTTCGATGCTTATTTCTGCATAACTTTATTGAGCTAGTGGTGATTGTCTTGTATGTAAAAAGTCTCTATTTACTCAGTATTTCAGTCATTACAGTTTTTACTTCGATGAGAGTATGGGGTGTGTAGATCCCGGATCGGACCACACATAATATGCGGTCTGATCTTGGAATTATACAACCCATGAACAAGTATGAACAAGCTATTACCGTTCTCGGTAGTATTCATTTGAAATTGTTGTGTGGGTACGTGGAGTGTCATCTCAGATCAGCCTGATCAATTCGCACGGGCTGATCCGGGACGGCACTTTCCGTTCGTATGTAATTTTCTGTTTTGTGCAAGTTTATTGCAAGACAAAATCGAATATAGTCGTGAGGTGGCGTCCAGGATCAGTCTACGCGGAGTGCGCGGGCTGATCCGTGACGACACTTTATGCAAATGTCCGAATGCCCCCCTTCGCATGTTGCGGGCCAAAATAGGAGTTCGTGATTTTGAATAAAATCGTCCAACTGTCCTCACTATTTATTTTATGTAGATGACTTTTTCATCTTGCGTAACACAACATTTTACAACATTACGACAAAAGGAGAAATTGAGTTGTTTTTTTTTTTTGTTGAATGATCAATAAATTAAACCTAGACGCACTTATTGTTCTGTCTACAAACGCTCTCAAATTGAACAAGTTTAATATTTTGTTGTTTGTTAAGGAGTCACAAGGGTTATTTTCTTTTAAACCCTTTAGCTGCTAAACGCGAGTCGCTGACCTTTTGCAGACAGCGCAGATCAAAATCAGACTGCACAGAACGTGCGGTCTGATCTTCGAACTATACTGTCCGATTAGGAAATATTATTCCCCGAGACATAACTTTTAAACAGCGATATTTGGATTATTATCGTGTTATTACATGACATGTTTTCTTTTGTCATCAGTGTAAATATTTATATATATAATCGAACCAATTCTTGTCCAGTGAAATGCATATTTCAAACAATTACTAGCATGGATTTTATTCATTTCTATTGGTATTTTTTTACTGAAATCAGCATTTGTACCATCTGGGATGATACGGCTCACGAGTGCAGTCTGATCACTCTTCTGTACTCTACTTAATACACCGACATGCTTTTTATAATTGAGGGGCAAAGATGACTCCTTATTATGGTATACTATGTATGCAATCTTGATCTACCAAATATCATTACTATAATGTTATTAATCAAGTGATTTCGTATTGGCCCAGTTACAGGTCCGAGGTCAGCCGTATTGGCCCGAGGCCGAAGGCCGAGGGTCAATACGGCTGACCGAGGACCTGTAACTGGGCCAATACGAAATCACTTGATTAATGACAATTTTATTAATTAACGCTTTACCAAACAATCTCTGGTTTTTACGACCCTGAAAAAGAGGCCTTCTGAAAACATTGTGGGAAAAGGAGAAAATGCTGGTAACCAGCATTTTCTCCTTTTTCCCACAATGTTTTCTACCCTGCTGGAAACAAATATCAATTTTTAGGTTACGTTTACTTTGCCGCCTCCTGGAACGTGATTGGCTAAAAGTTAGCGCAGACGCTCACGCCACTGAACTTTTGACCAATCACGTTCAAGGATTTCTGTATTGGTCGCGGGTCATCAGTATTGATACGAGGTCAACTGTATTGATCGGAGGTCAAGTCGTATTAAGCCGGGGTCACGACCTGTGTACTATACGAAATCAGAAATGTGACTGGTATCGCGTGGACCGGTTTCCTTGTATAACTTCTATATATCCAATAGTTAATTGATAATTACTGGTTCATGTTTGTATTGTTTGTAAATCTGAGGTCTGTAGTACTGAACCATTTTATAATAATGATATGTATTGGTGGCATGTGTTGCTGCTTCATTATATACAAACTCCAAGGCGAAATCTTTGTAATCTTGTAATCGTTTAACGCTTTACCAGATGACAAAATTTTACTCTTTTTCGGCTTGAGAGTATTTGCAGACGACAATCGTTTATGGCTCAGATGGTGCAATTTTTCTTTGTTTGGGTTGTGAGTATTTTGGAAAAAGGTAAAAATGCTATTACCAGTATTTTCTCCTTCTCCCTCAATGTTATCATAATGTAATCAAAAGGCGTCTTTTCCAGTGTCGTTAACAGTCGGCATTGTGCGGCAAAAGTACTTATAGACTGTTGACTAGCAACTGTGATATTTGCTAATTCTTAGATCGCTTACCATGGCTTGGTTTTGAATTTATCGCAAGAAAACTGAATTTTTCGGATAGTACATATATCGAAATTGAGTTGTGCGTAGCGTTTGGTCTGATTTTGGATCTACACTATACGTTACCTTGAGAAGCATTTACTCGAAGTAACCTTGGGGTGGTTTGGTCATATTATTGATTAGATAAGTGTAAATCGAAATCGGATTGTGCAGAGCAATCATTCCGATCTTCGATCGTAGATTACTTTTGTGATGTCTTTTTAAACTCAACTAGCAGTACTTTGATTTATCTTTCTGTTTTTTCATAGTTAGCTTTCAACTGTTACCATGGCTTTGTGTGTGTGTATTATGAGAACAGTCTATCTGTTAGTCTGTCTGCCCGTCCGTTCGTCTGACCATCTGTAAGTCAGTCCGTCTGTCTGTCTGCCTGCCAGTCTGTCTGTCAGGTTGGGTTAATAGTTCTGATATGTATTTGACCTATTCTATCAGTCTATCTGCATGTTTATCGATTGATCAGTTGATTTATCATGCTATTTTGTCTAGTTTTTACACTGATTACCAATTAACATAGCTTTGTTTGTGTGTATTACGGGAACATTGTCCATCTGATTGTTCGTCCATCCGTCTGTCTGTATGTCTGTAAGCTTGGTTAGGTTTGGTATGTATTCGATCTATTCTATCAGTCTATTTGGAAATATATGCCATCTGAACAGCTGATTTGATACTAATTCTTTCTACTTTGATTTTCGGTAATGTTCCGTATTAATGTCTGTATATTGCTGTTTTCAATCTGAGTCGTCTAGCTGACGTTTAAGACAACAGGGTGGCGAAATATGAATGTTGTCAACACAGTCATATTATGGGTCACTGATAAATTTCTGACTCAATTTACTTTTTCACTCTGTCAGAATAATTATATATGTATTAAGATATTAAAAATTCTGGAAAGAGTAGAATCATGTGCGGTATCACATTGGGTAAAAATTGCCTTGCCTACCTTTGTGTGTATACTTTATATCTTTTACTGGATGACAGATTTATATCGTTTACCTTTTGTGCGTTATATTGCAGACAAATGATCACATTAATATAAAACATGTTATAATATTTTCAAGCAAGTACATATAATGATGAAGTTATATATCCTATAGAACTTTGATAATCTCATAATGTAACACTTGTAATAGCGTTATGTCATACATTCCATTGTTTGCTCGTTCATAGATATCCATTGTCTGCATACTTGTAACCAACTCATAAACTGTGTTCTGATTTAGACCATTCTAGTTTGTTTTACAGATTATGTTTTGTGTGTTTTGCCATTTTTCCTACATTTATCAGCTGTGTTTATCTTTTTTTTTCTTGTACATCTTCATTTTTTCTTTTCATTGGTGTGGAGTGTCTGGTGATAATTGTTGAATTAATAGATAGTGTACCTGTGGGAGCGTGTAAGAAACGTGGATCTGGACATGTGTTGTATGGCTGCATGCTGTTCCTGTACCTAGTATGTGCGGTAACATGATACAATGTAGTTTTCAAAGGTTTACTTGTAGCCAGCC
Source organism: Tridacna crocea (assembly GCA_943736015.1). NCBI lineage: Eukaryota > Metazoa > Mollusca > Bivalvia > Cardiida > Cardiidae > Tridacna > Tridacna crocea. The sequence continues at coordinate 29,845,655 of OX031072.1, read as the reverse complement.
AACACACTGTTCACTTCCACATGACTATTACGCTATTTTTTCTATTCCCATAATTAGGTAGTAATGTTCTTTCATACTCAGTTTTCACAAGCATTAAACAGTCAGAAACTTTGACCGGATACATAATACACTTGAACGCGAAACGCTTAGTGACCAGCAATCGTTGTAAAAAGAATGTAGAATTTTCCAGGCTGATGTTTTACTGTACTTTTTCTTGTTTGTTGCCTTCGTCAGTCGTGATTATACTTTTGATATTAAAATCAGGCGATGTCCATCCGAATCCTGGTCCACCACCTAGCGAGAGCTCAGATAGTTGTTCTAGTTCATTTGATCTGTACAATTTTCTCAACCTTCCTAATCATCTCTCAACTATCCATTATAATGTCCAAAGTATCGCAAATAAGCTTGATACTTTGATTGCTGAGTTCTCATATTTTGATATTATGTCTTTTTCTGAGACTTGGTTACATAATGAAGTTTCTTCAAATGAATTACTTTTTCCGTCTTTCCATCCACCCGAACGCAAAGATCGAGTTGATAATAGATACGGAGGAGTTATTCTATATGTCAAGAATAATTTGTCTTACATCCGAAGGCACGATCTCGAACTTAATCGTCTTGAATGTATTTGGATTCAGATTAAGTCTAGTAATAAAAGGAATATCCTGTATGGAGTACTGTGAAACCATTAATATTCGTTGAGTACTAATTTTCGTTGATTTCGTGGGTACGTAAGTCCACGAATTCAAGTTCCCGACGAAAGATAGGTCCTTTGCCATCTTCAACTAAGTTGGGTTCGGCTTCACTGATCAGTAACGAACGTGATGACGCCAACGTTGATTAAAATGTGCACACTATCGAACAGAAAGTTATTTACACCTAAGATTATTTGTTCCTATAAAGATTTCGTTGAGACTTAACAATTACCGAGTAAAAATAGTGATTTTTTCATTGTCTTAACTTCATTTCTTTTTCTGTTATCCCGGCGACGACGGCATAAACACTGTAGTAAAATTACCTACATGCATCGAGTCAAGTAATCCATGTTTATCTTTACTGTTGCATTTCGGCTGCGAGGATTTTTTTTGCAAACAGCCAAACCAATTTTCTGCTGACTACACAAAACATGTGACACGACTGCCCAGGTGTTTTTGAAACGGCCATTTCCAAACGCAATGTGACCATAGATTTCGTGGGGTAAAACAGTCGTAAATTAGTACAACAAACGCTTGTTTTGCAATCCTCTTGCTCGAATGACCTACACAGTACGTCATAGATCTACCCTAAATCAAAATTTTACTGCAAACGCGTGTGTACCTGCGACTGGCATAAAGTTACGTTGACGGACGGATTGTTTTATGTTTGGGTCGTTCTAAAATTGAATTTGATGATGACAAGATGGCAGATTTCAACGTGTTATTGGACGGTGTCAGACTAAACAGAACTTGCAGTCTGATCGTCGATCTATCCCATCCAGTTGAACAATGGCTTAGCTCGTATTAGAAAGCAACTTTTGGAAGTCGCGCAAGATGGAATGGAAGCCGAAACTTAGGTCTCCTACAATTTTGACTCTTCACGCTTGTTCTAAATATAGATCTAGATGCAAATTTGTCGGAGTTTACACTTACTATTTCGGACACACTTTTGGAGAACAAGGTAAAATGTATCATTTCAGTAATGATAATCGACTCGAGCTCTAAACATAAGATCTCTTTCCTTCTGTCACAATATATCGGCGAATATGCGGTAAGCAGTCTTGTTTTGCTAAGTGACCCAGACATGTGGGAAGGGTAGCTTCGGAAGTCAGCAGTGTCAAAGCATACGATTCTGAAAAACGTCTTCGAATCTTTTACGGCTTAAAATTTGACTGTAAACTAGGACTACATGATTATATAATAACCGTGTAAATTGTAAATAATTACGCATGTCTTAATTGATAGACTTGAGACCGGCGATCAGATTATCAGATAAGTGTCATAAACTTTACACCCTTTACACCCGGTACGATACCTGTATACTTGTCATCGATCGAGTCCCGTCTTATGTTATCTTTTTAGCTCACCTGAGCACAACGTGCTCAAGGGGAGTTTTTAGGATCACCCGGTGTCCGTCGTGCGTCGTGCGTCAGTGCGTCGTGCGTCGTCAACAATTCTTTAAACATCAACTCCTCCTAAACCGCTGGGCGGATTTGGACCAAACTTGGCTGGAATGTTCCTTGGGAGGTCCTCTTTAAAAATTGTTCACAGAATTTGATTCCGTCAAAAACTCTGGTTGCCATGGCAACGAAATGGAATTTTTTAGCAAATTCTTTAAAAATCTTCTTCTCTGAAACCGCTGGCCAGATTTTAAAATAATTTCACACAGACGTTCCTTGGGTAACCCTTTTCAAAAATTGTTCGTGAAATTTTGATCTGTCAAGAAACATGGCTCTGGTGAATGGGGGCTTCTTGCACTATACAGAAATGTTGAAATTCTTTAAAATTCTTCTTCTCTGAAACCGCTGGCCAGATTTTAAAATAATTTCACACAGATGTTCCTTAGGTGACCCTTTTCAAAAATTGTTCGCGAAATTTTGATCCGTCAAGAAACATGGCTCTGGTGAATGGGGGCTTCTTGCACTGTACAGAAATGAAGAAATTCTTAAAAATTCTTCTTCTCTGTAACCGCTGGTCAGAAATTTAAAATAATTTCACAGAGATGTTCCTTGGATGACCCTTTTCAAAAATTGTTCGCGAAATTTTGATCTGTCGAGAAACATGGCTCTGGTGAATGGGGGCTTCTTGCACTATACAGAAATGAAGAAATTCTTAAAAATTCTTCTTCTAAGAAACCGCTGGTTAGATTTTGAAATAATTTTACAGACTTGTTCCTTGGGTTACCCTTTCCAAAAATTGTTCGCGAAATTTTGATTGGTCAAGAAACATGGCTCTGGTGAATGGGGGCTACTTGCACTATATAGAAATGAAGAAATTCTTGAAAATTCTTCTTCTCTGAAATAGCTGGACAGATTTTGAAATAATTTCACAGAGATGTTCCTTGGGTGACCCTTTTCTAAAATTGTTCGCAAAATTTTGATTGGCCAAGAAACATGGCTCTAGTGAATGGGGGCTACTTGCACTATATGGAAATGAAGAAATTCTTGAAAATTCTTCTTCTCTGAAACCTGTGGTCAGATTTTAAAATAATCTGACAGAGATGTTCCTTGGGGGACCCTTTCCAAAAGCTGTACATATAATTTTGATCCATCAAGAAACATGGCTCTTGTGAATGGGGGCTACTTGCACTTTATGGACATGATGAAATTCTTTAAAACTCTCTTTCTCTGAAACCCCTGGTCAGATTTTGAAATTATTTGAGAGAGATGTTCCTTGGGTGACCCTCTTCAAAACTTGTTCGTAAATTTTGATCCATCAAGAAACATGGCTCTCATGGATGGGGGCTACTTGCTCTTGAACAGAAATGAAGAATTCTTAAAAATTCTTCTTTTTGAAACTGATGGTCAGATTTCGAAATGACTTTTACAGGTGACCGTTTGAAAATTGCTTGGCAAAATTATAAATTTGGTTCCAATGTTTCAATACCTCAAAAAAAAAATAGACTATGGTCATCTCAAAAATTCAGGTGAGCGATCCAGGGCCATCTTGGCCCTCTTGTTTTCTTTCACACACTTTATTAATGGACAGTTTAGATTTTTTTTTCACTAAAAAAATTTTCTTTTGGAAATGGAAAAATCAACGAATTTACGGTCCGATGAAAATGCTAAATTTGAAAAATCCACGAAATTTCATACCAACGAAATTATATGAATCCACAGTATTCTATAGACCACCAACCTCTGATTCAGTCTACACCTCACTGATAGAGGACTCTATTGGTCTTGATATTGATTCAAATATCTCTGATGTTATAATTACAGGGGACTTTAACTTAAACATAATGAATCAGAACCAGTTTCGTAAAGTAGAGGCCCTCTTTAACCAATTTAATATGAATCAATGTATTGACGAACCAACACATTTTACAGAAAATTCTCACTCTATAATTGATCTTCTTTTTGTTACAAATAAAGACTCAATATTAACAACGGGCGTTGGTGAACCTTGTCTGGATTTTACAATGCGGTATCACTGTCCTGTCTTTGGTGTCTTTAATTTTCTTAAACCCAAGGTTAAGAATATACAGCGAACAATTTGGAAGTATGACCAAGGCAATTATAATCAGCTCAGACATAACTTCTCAACTTTTGATTGGAGCTCTGTACACAATTCTAATATTGACATTTATGCTGACAGTTTAGCGGATGTCATTACAAAAAACGCGTGTAAGTTTATCCCTAGCAAAAAAGTTCATGTCAACCCCAAAGAACCTCCGTGGTTGACCTGTGAGATTAAAAAGAAAATACGTCGCCGTAAAAGATTATATAGAAAAGCAAAGAAGTCAAACGATGTTAGCCACTGGTCAAATTTTAGGTCGGCTAGAAATGAAGTCATTGCATTGATCCGACAAAATAAAGTACAATATTTCGAACGGTTGGCTTCACAATTGAAATCTGGAACTCTATCTTCGCGTGGTTGGTGGAAAACTCTAAAGTCGCTCGTGTGTTCTCATTCGTCATTCATCTATCCCTCCTTTGTATGATACTGCCAATGACTCTATGATTATCAAAGAGGACGAGAAAGCAAACTTACTTAATTCATACTTTGCCAACCAGTCGTGCATAGACGATTCCTTAAGTTTCATTCCAGCTGAAAATCAGGAATTTACAAACAATTATTTAGATTCTATCAATGTCACGCCGTCTGAAGTACTAGATGTTCTCAAAACACTTAAGCTTGGTAAAGCATCTGGACCTGACGGCATAAATAATAGAATTCTTATCGAGGCTGCTGGTCAGCTAGCACCTCACCTGTGTGATCTATTTAATCAGTCTTTAAATACAAGTTCTGTTCCATCATCATGGAAAATATCCAATGTGTGTCCAATATATAAATCAGGTGATGCATCCCTTCCTTCCAATTATAGGCCTGTTTCACTGTTGAGTAATATTGAAAAGGTTTTAGAAAGAATTATATTTAAACATGTTTACAACTATCTAAAGGACATTGATTTTTTTACACCTTGGCAATCTGGTTTTATACCAGGTGACTCAACTGTTCACCAAGTAGCTTGTCTCTATAACCACATTTGTAAAGCTTTGGATGATGGTTTGGAATTCAGAGTTTTATTTGTCGATATAAGTAAAGCATTTGACAAAGTTTGGCATGACGGTTTACTCTTTAAGCTTAAGAGAGCAGGGATTCGTGGGAAGTTATTATCTTGGTTTTCCAGTTACCTTTCTGCTCGTTATCAAAGGGTTATTTTGCCTGGCGGTGTCTCAACTTTAAGTCTTGTACAAGCCGGTGTCCCCCAAGGTTCTATACTCGGACCTCTCTTATTTTTAGTTTACATCAATGATATAGTAGATGATATTCAGGCTAGTATTAACCTGTTTGCAGACGATACCAGCTTATCAATGATTGTAGACAATCCGGACGAAATAGGAAGAGTTTTACAATCAGATATCGACAAAATTAATCAGTGGGCTCAGAAGTGGTTGGTCAAGTTTAATCCATCAAAATCTGAATCTTTAGTAATTTCTCGTAAACGTTCCAAGCCAAATCACCCAGATCTGTTTATGTCAAATATAGAAATACCCTCTGTTACCAGTCATAAACACTTTGGATTCTTTCTCTCCAATGACGGTTCTTGGGACATTCACGTTAGTAAATCTATTGAAAAAGCCTGGAAAAGGATTGGGATCATGCGGCATCTTAAAACGCGTCTCGATCGTCTTTCTCTTCAAACTATTTACTTTTCATTTATCAGGCCTATTCTAGAATATGGTGATGTTGTATGGGACAACTTTTCTCAGGTTCTGAAAGATCAAATGGATAAAGTTCAAAATAAAGCGGCTCACATTGTAACAGGCTGCACCAAACTAACTGCTATCCGTGATTTATACCAAGAAGCTGGATGGGAAACTTTAAGCCAAAGGAGGCGAGTAGTTAAATAATGAGAGTTCTGGGGCAAGTCCCTTTTTTGCGTGTGCATGCCTTTTTTTTCGGGGCAAGTCGCGTTTTCGCGTTTTTGCGTTTTTTGACCTTTGACCTTTCCCCCTCGCGAGGTCATTGCACTCATGTGACCCCGAGCGCAACGAGGGGGGTCAAGGTCACAGAGGGGTCAAGGTCAAGAGCCTCGTTTTCGTTTGGGCCTCGCCTCGTTTGGGACGAGCCTCGTTTTCGTTTAGGACGAGCCTCGTTTGGGCCTCGCCTCGTTTGTGCCTCACCTCGTTTTCGTTTCATTCTGAGAGCCTTCGTTTTCATTCCCTTCCCTTCGCCAAAAACATCTCTAGCTCTTTTTTTTAGCGCGCGCGCATTGGGGGCGCCGCGGCGCTCCGCGCCGCGACGCGCGCCCCCCCCCCGCTGCTTCTAAGAGGTCAAAGTTCTTTTTTTTTTTTCGTCTCTAGAAAAAAAATGCGGCGGTTCTCTCGATATATATTTCCGCTAAAGCAAAAATATATATCATCGTTATTTATATCTTATAATGTCCCCAAGCTAACGTACTTACATTACCATGTTTTAACATTAGAACTAAATATTAGTTTAATATAGGAATAATTCGCTATCTGTACGTCTTCTAATGGGCTAATATTAACAAAATCGCCCGTTTTAACGTTGATAGTTTCACTAGGAGCAGCATCATTGAAAAACGGAATGTCTAAGCGATATTTTTTCCGTTCTTGCGAATTATGACAGTCGCCAACCGATACAATAAAAATAAGAATAGAATTACTAGGTGGTTGCGCACTTTCTGTACACACATACGCCTTTACTAGTTTTCCATCCAGTGGCACTAAATACCCACCCAAAGGCGAATATTTATTAGATCTTACTGGTACACCATCAAAAGAAAATGGATAAGTATTTCTTTCTAAATTTCCTTCTGCGAAACCTGTGGTAGCAAACACATACTCACGCGCGGCATTAATTCTAGTTTCAATATAATCCTTAGATACTAAATTATACGACACTAGATCATCCACATATTTTTTATTTACCGCATCATTGTCGCTCGTAAAACTATCCTGATACAAACCAACTCGGCTCGCTGTTGCCAATACACCCTTAGCTACGTAGTGAGGACCATCACTCAGCAAAACCGCAACCTCATTTCCACCCGAATCGGTTACTATATTCGTTTCTTTAAACGCGTCAGCATTATCCACATATCGCTTATGTGCCGCTTCATACGGTTCTGTAGGATTTGGAAGGTTTAAAATGGGGTTGAATCCCATGTTTAATTTGGTTGTAGTTATATAAGCGCCGTTTTCTTTTAAAAACGGATTTTCGCTAACGACGGCAACGTTTCCGGTTACGATAGCGTTTACTTTCTCATCCACGTAACGCTTGCTGGTAGCGTCATCGTTGGCGGATGGCTCGGGTAAATTCGCTAATCTTTTTGTTCCCATGTCGATAATCGCCGTCGCTTTATAGTGTCCGTTTTCTTTTACAAAAGGTAAACGATTATCGACATATCTTTTATTAACAGCTTCTTTTTCATTTACTGGATCGGGAAGGCCGGTTATTTTCTTTCTTCTGATGTGTATATCTCCTTTTACTTGATATCCTCCCTTTGTTCTTCTTTCAAACGCTTGATTGCCTTCTAAATCTTCTATTTTTTTATCGGTGTACATTTTGTTTACTGCATCATTTTCATTTTGCGGATTTCTTACGTTTTCTATAGAAAAGCCTTTCATACTAATCTTATCTTTAGCTTCGTACCCGTTTTGATTCGTAAAAGGAATCATAGATTCAAAGTGGTATCTAAGTCTTTGGTTAAATGTATCGGTATACATTTTGTTAACTGCATCACCATCCTCAGCAGGAGGAGGTAGATTTTTTAGCTTGTGAGTGTTGTCAAAATCTAAAGAACCTTTTACTAAAAAGCTATCGTTTCTTTTACCTCCTATTACTCCTGAACCCTTTGTATTGTCTACGTAATTTTTTGTAGCAACATCTTGCGGATTAGCTGGGTTACCAACCTTCGTAAGTGTGTTACCATTCATATTTATGGAACCGGTAACTTTAGTTGTTCCGTCTTTTCGTAAAAAAAAATTATTTATGTAAGAGAGTGACACACCATCATCTCTGTATGTAACATCATCTCTCGTTTTTCCAAATTTGTCAACAGACATCTTATTTTCTATTACTAAAATAATTTATTTAAAACATTTTGGAATTCATTCCCTAAACCCAACTCTTTAAGTACGAACAAACATAAATGTCCGCAAAACACCTCTCCAGCTGGCTGAAACTGATCACTATTGTAATGTATTGGACTTTTTAGGTACTCTTTAATTTCGATAGGAGGTTGTATACCGTAACTGTCAAAGTAATATTTAGTTTTACCGTTTTTATACCAAGCGACCCAATGCGTACCAGACCCGCCCGTGTCATCGAGGTTTAATATACCGCATTCCTTTTTTCTACACTTTCTCGGTAAAGTGTTTCGTAAAAACACTCCCCTAAATGAAGGAATCTTTAATCGTTTTGCCGCACTTTCCAATTCGAAATTGCTTAACGGTCTATTCGGTAAAATTACGTTTCCAACTGCGATATTTCTCATTTTTATACGTTAACAATATCATTATTATCAACCCAAGAATTAAACTCATCGGAATAACCTTTCCATTTTACTAACGATTTATTTTTTCCTTTTTTAATAACTCTTTCTATCCTATACAACTCCTGACTAGTTTTTTGTAGTTCAGGTTCATAAAAGGTACCATGTATTTCTTCTCCATTAAGGTCTTTAATTTTATATGTTATGGGCTCGGTATTTTTTACCGTTGAAACCGTAAAAACCTCTTCAGTCCATCTAGTGGTATAACCTTTCTCAAAAGTCTTTTTCTTTTTAGTTATCCTTACTTTATCTCCAACGGAGAACTTAGGTTTTACGTGTCTTATTTCGAAATGATCGGGGTAAAGATTTTTCGAAACTAAAGTTTCGTTTTCTTTTTTACTCGCGTCTACCGGTGTCATCTTAATAGAAGAATGTCTCGTGTTATTATATTCTTTAACGAGGTCAGACAACACGTTAATGTAAACGCTCGTAGAGTTAGCGGAAAAATACTTCCACATTTTTTCTTTCATTGTTCTAATCCATCTCTCAACTACGCTAGATTTTTCTTCATTCTCGGTAGAATACAATTCAATCAAGTCTTTAACTTCCTTGTTATAAAACTCTTTACCTTTATCCACCCACATTTTCTCGGGTTTTCTCTCCTTAAAAATACTCTTTAATGCTTTAGCGACAGACTTTCCCGTTTTGTCTTTTAATGGTATTAGATAACCGTATTTAGAAAAGATGTCGATAACAGCGAGAAGATATTTTACGCCTCGGTTAAATTTAGAAAATGCTTGCATGTCTACTAAATCTGCGGCCCATATCCTATCAATACCGTTTACCACGACTCTCCTTCTCTTAAATTTTCTTCTTACGGGTTTGTGTAATTCTTCCGCTAAACTCCACATGCTGAAAGTTTTTTTTTAACCCCCATCCCAAACTTTGCTTTTGTTCCAATTAAGGAAGAAACAACCCCTCTTTCCATTCTCTCTCTTAAAGTGGGATTGTAAATACCTTTTAGCTCCGCTAACATATTTTTATCGCATACAGCATTACGAGTTTTAGTATCATTGTGTTTTAAATAACAGACATCATGGTTATAGGCGGCATGATCAACACGGTTGATTGGTTTACTCCATTTCTTCCAAGTTAAATCGGGGTTTAATCTTTTTATAAGTTTAGTACCCGGTCCCGTAAAATTGTGACCTGGGATATGCATCTCGAAAGGCACACGGTTAATTATCTCGTTTAGAACTGATCCGCCCTTTTTAGATCCCTTAATAAACTGGGTTTTAGTTGTTCCGCAAACCACACATTTTCCTCGTCTCATATTTCTTCCATTCTTACTAACAGTATATTCTATGTTACTCGTATCAGTAACTGTTTTACATTTAACGCAATACATTTTATATAATAATAAAAAAAAGTTATATAAAAAGAGATGAACGTAATAGATTTATCGTGGAATGAAGTACTATCGAGGAGATTTAATCACCCTCTTTTACCAAAGAGTATCAGAGGGTTAATCGTGGGTAAATCAGGATGTGGTAAAACCACTCTTCTACTTAACCTTTTGCTTAGACCGGATTGGCTCGACTACGACGAGTTAAGTGTTTTTGGAAAAAGTCTTTTTCAACCGGAATATCGTATACTTAAAAAAGCCTTTGAAGAAAGACTGCCGAAAGAGGGTATTTTAAAGTTATTTAACACGCGAGAAGAAATACAGAATTTAGACGTTTCTCCGACAGCTTTGGTTGAAGAATGGGCAAAAACGTTTAAAAATAAATCGGAAATAAAATGTAGTTTCTTTGAAACAGCGAACGATGTACCTGACCCACGAGAATTAAATCCAGAACATAAAAATCTAATGATTTTTGACGATTTACTTTTAGAAAGACAAAGTACGCCTGAGTGCTACTATATTCGTGGAAGACATAGTAATGTTGATTGCTTTTACCTTTCACAAAATTATTTTAGGTTACCGAGGCAAACTATTAGAGAAAATGCAAATTTCATTTGTCTTTTTCCGCAAGACCAAAAAAACATTAATCATATTTATAGCGATCATGTAAGTGAAGATATGCCTAAGGATGAGTTTAGAAGATTTTGTTTTAAGTGTTGGGAAAAGCCATACGGTTTTGTTATCATCGATTTAACGAGTAAAAAACATAATGGAAAGTACAGGCACGGTTTTGATAACTTTTTTATACCGAGTTAAAAAAATTATATTTAGTATAAAAAAATGGAAGAACTTTTAAAACGAATTGTTAGAAATACAGAACCTAAAATATCGATGCAAATTATAGTAAGCGATAACAAAACACACTTTACAACAAGGTTTATTCCACCTATTGAGTTGGACACGGATGAAAAATACGAAATAGCGTTGATAAACCTCGAAACTTACTACTCTTTTCCAAATATTAATGAAAAAGGTAACATGTTTATTTATTCTCCGGACAATGGCGCTTCATGGGTTAAAGTTATAATACCAGAAGGAAGTTACGAACTTACAGACATTAACGAAACCATTCAGCTGGAAATGAGAAAAAACGATCACTATGATAAAGCTAATGAAAAATACTATATTAACATTTCTGCTAACACAAATACCTTAAGGTCAGTTCTTGATATAGAAGATGGATACCTTGTAGATTTTAATCATCCGAACTCGATTTCCAAAGTATTAGGTTTTACTGGCGCAAAATATTCTAAAGGCTTTCATGAGTCGGAGAATCCCGTAAATATTCTCAGTATAAACAGTATATTCGTTAACATTGACATTATCTCAGGAAGTTATGTTAACGGTTTAACGCGAAATACGATTTACTCTTTTTTCCCAAACGTTTCCCCCGGGTATAAAATTGTTGAGACTCCTCGAAATTTGGTATACTTACCGATAACAATGAATCAAATACACACCATGAAGGTAAACATTACAGACCAAAATGGAACTTTACTAAATCTTAGAGGAGAAACTTTAACAATTAGATTTAAGATTAGAGAAGCGAGATAAAAAAAAAATACTGTATATAAAAAATGGCAAGTTACAATAATGTAAAAGTTAATATATCGGCTGGACAAAAGCGAAAGCTTCAACATGCTGTTAAAGCCGGTTGCCCAGTAAGTATTCGTTTAGGTCATGAGGATTTAGACGGTAATGATACCTTAGCATTTACCGATTCGCAAATAAAGAAAATGGCTAAAGCCTATGAGAATGGTAAAGGTATAACGATTAGAATGAATGCGAAACAACTTAAACATAATACGGAAATAGAGGGTGGTTTTCTAGGTCTTCTAGCCGGATTAGCCGCAAGAGCTTTGCCAATGATAACAAAAACCGTTTTACCAGCGTTAGGTGTTGGTGCTCTTTCTGGATTAGCCTCATCAGGTGTACAAAAAGCGATGGGGTCAGGCCTTTACCTTAAAAAAGGAGGTTGCGTTTCTCATGTAGAAACAGATGGAAAAGGGCTTTATTTAAGTCCTTATAGAGGTAAAGGGTTAGAGTCTGTTGGTGATGGCTTGTATTTAAAGCAAGGAGGAAAGCTTTATGATGGGAATGGTCTTCTTTTAGGTCCTAATAGTCCATTCGCTAATATACCTATCTTAGGGGCTATATTATAAATATTATTACTTACTTATAAAAAAATGGGTCAGCCAAAAACGATTCATTGGATACCATTACAAGACTTAAAATATCCGCCTCGAAAAGTAAATACGGTAACCTGGAAAATTTTTTGTCAAGAAAAGCTTTCACTGAAACCTAATGAAGTAAAGCAAATACTATTAGGGTTCGGTTTTATGATGACTAAAGGAGTTATTTTAACCTCATTAGCACACGCTTTAAAATTAAAGAGGTGTAGTTTACAAAACGAAATTTGCCTCGAGGATACCGAAGATATTATAATTGCTATTACAAACAATTCCAACGAAAAAACGATAACGATTGAGGAAAACGAGTTCTTATGTCTCGTTTACTATTCATTTTAACAGTGGGCGACATTTTTTAAAATAAATATCCTTCTATTTAAAAAATGGAAATGAAAGAGGAATTATATCCGAAATTACCTTCCGCTCCACCAATTGATGAGGGGCAGGGATATCGACTACAAAAAATCAATGAAATCCAAAAATTCTTAGAAGAAGAAAAATCTAAAAGAGAATCCTTAGGTAAAAAGTACTTCAGAGCCGCGAGGATAGTAGATAATATAGATGCAGTTTTAGTTACGGTTACAATGGTTTCAGGAGCTGGCGGGATAGGTTTGTTATCAACGGTAGTCGCGATACCCGCAGTGATAGCATTAGAATCAATAGCTGCTCTTACTGGTCTTTTAAACTTAATCGGAAAGTATAGCGTAAGAAAGTCTACCGTAAAAGCCGAAAAACACGAAAAAATTAAAACAATCGCGGAGAGTAAGTTAAACACAATATCCTCACATATATCGAAAGCTTTGAGTGATAACAAAGTTACGGATGAAGAATTTCAACTAATCTTAGGAGAATTAGAAAAGTATAAAGTAATGAAGGAAGAAGTTAGGTTAAAAATAAAGAAAAAGATATCGTCTAAAACGGAAGAATCATTAATCGAGAAAGGGAGGCAAGAAGCGCGCGAGTCCTTTCGGAAGTTGGTTGAAAAGAATAATAACACCCTCGTGTAAATGTAATTGATTTTTTAACGGTAAGAAAAAGGATGTTTTTCGAGAGATGGAAGAAATAGAAGAAATAATGGAAGTAATAAAAGAAGTAAAATACGAAGCTTACGATTGCCTCGAAAAGCTAGAAATCGCGATGCATCTATTCAACGAGGAAGATAAGGTTTACGCGAGAAGAATTATAGAAGAATCGGATTTAGATTCGAGAAAGGTAGAGAAAACCATTCTTTCTAATCAATGGAGTCTGCGATTATGGTTGATTGCAAGAAAATTCCAAAGAAGAGTACGAAGCGAAGTCATAGAAGCCGCTGAGTACATCTTAGGTTTTTACCCCGATGCGTTGAATTGCGATTACTCGTGCATTGGAAAAGTCGATAAAAAGCACGAAACGGCATGAAAACTGTGACGAAAATATATAACGATAGTTTTTTTGTCGTTATATATTTCTTTATTTTATCACCGCACGCGCGATAAATACTGCGATGAAAAATGTGATAAAAAGTACGATGAAAAGTGCGATGAAAAATGCGATAAAAACTACGATAAAAAGTACGATGAAAAATGCGATAAAAACTACGATAAAAAGTACGATGAAAAATGCGATGAAAACTACGATAAAAAGTACGATGAAAACTACGATGAAAAATGCGATAAAAAGTACGATAAAAACTACGATAAAAAGTACGATGAAAAATGCGATAAAAAAATATATCCCTAATATAAAATGTCATTTCTAAAAATAAGCGACCCCGCAAAAAGGGATCTAATTGTAAAAGAGTTCCTCGAAACTAAAAAGAATATCCGGGATAGTCAACTTGCGGAAAGAACAGGGGAGAAAAAACTACAAACTGACCTTTCAAAGTTTTTTAAACCTATTACAGAAACGCAAAAAGCTACAGCGAGAGAGGTTGTAAAAGAACTTAAACCTATTAAGGAAGGTATAGAAGCTATTAAGTTTCCATCCTTTCCATCTATCACAGCTTATGATGAACCAACGGATGAAGATGTACAGTTTATCGGGCCAATAGCTGAACAGTATCTAAGAAAGTTTGCTACTAAAGGTGAAGCTGATAAAACATACGGGTTATATGACAAAGGAGGTAACTTTTATATCGGTAGTAAACAACTTACCATCATTGATGATAATATTATTATCGACGATAAAGAATATGAAGGCACCCCTGGTCTATGGGAGCTAATTGTGGCGAGGGAACCGGATAGTAACATCTTTACTGATAATGATTATGACAATTACGCGGATTTGATATTACGTACCAACGCCCTTCATCGTAATAACGATCCGAACAGTAATTACCCTAAAGGCGGTAAAGGATACAAATGGAATATGATACTTAAAACTATTTGGGATAATAGAAAAGAGTATGAAGGAAAGGGTATCGTTGTTATTCCGTGTGATCCTAACGCATTAATAGAAAGACTCGACCTATTGTTAGCGAGTAAAGAAGCGGGTCACACGAATGTAAGAAACGAGTTAGTAAGCGTGTGTGATGAATTAAAAAGACAAGGTGTTATAGATTCGAACGCTTATAAAAAAATAATGTCTTTATTATAAAAAATGTTAACGCCGAGGAAAAGAGGATTTAATAAAAGGTATGCATACGGAGGTAGCGGAATCTTTAGCAGCATTGCGAACCTTCTTACGAGACTTTTTACCAGTAGCGCGGCTAAACAAATTGCATCTTCTGCCTTAGATGTGGGTAAGAGTGTTGCTAAGGAAGGAGCGAAAAAAGCTTTAGAGGCTGGGAAGAGTGCCGCTGTAGACGCGGGGAAAAAATTAGTTGAAAAAGCTTTAACGACAAAATCACGCAAAATTCTAGAAAAATATACGGGGCCGAAAACCCAAAACATTAGCACTTTGATGGATGGAAGCGCAATCGCTATACAGGACTTAGTTAAAAAATTAAACGGTGGATCAGGCATTAAAGTAATATGAAGAAAAAAAAATTAAGTTAAAGAAAAAAATATATAATTAAAAAAAGAGAATGACGGATTTAATGTTTATTCGTGAGAATCATAGAAACTTTAATACTACGTCTATTAGATTATTAAAAGACGCATCTCTCGAACTGGAGGATTGTGAGATTCTCGAAATTGTTCAAACGAGATACGATTACCAAAAAGCTGTTGCCAAGTTATCTCCCGAAAAAATAGCCATAATGAATGAGATTGAGAAAAAGGTAAATAAGTATTTAAGCGGCGTTTCTATCCCAAAAATAACAATTGTGTATGGAGACAAGATTTACCCTAAGAAAAACAAACATATTCCTAAAGATAAACTAAAAAAAATTATACTTAAAGGTGTATGGTTTAATGGTAAAGATAAATCTTTTCCTCAGCTTTGGATAGAGTAAATTATAATTTTTCGCTTTAAAAAAATTATAATTGTATTAATAAAATGGACATCTTAAATATCACCGAACCAATCGTAAAACATGATAGTATTGATGTGTATGAGTACCATGAGTATAACCCAATTACGGGTACAAATCTCAACAACCCAGGAGGAGAAATTAGGATCGACATCGAAACCCAAGATATTTTTACGCATCCTTGCGAAAGTTATTTACTTATAGAAGGTAGCTTAACAAAGGCTGATGACTCACGTTACAATGATGAAGACGTTTCCTTAACAAACAACGCAATGATGCATCTATTTAAAAATATCAAGTACCAACTTTCCGGTCAAGAGATCGAGTCCATATTATATCCTGGCCAAGCTACTACAATGCTCGGGTTGTTAAAATATCCGGACGATTTTTCCAAATCACAAGGATTAAACCAATTGTGGTACAAGGATACAACAGCCGCTGCAGAAGATAATAACGTGGGTTGGAAAATAAGAAAACAGTATATCATTGATGATTCGGACCCAAAAGGCACATTTAGCTTTAGAGTTCCATTAAAACATATATTCGGTTTCTGTGAGGACTATAATAAGATATTGTATGGAATGAAGCAAACTCTCACCTTGACAAGAAATGATGACAATGATGCAATTTTTAGAGCTAACGCCGCTGATGCTGGTAAAATTAAGTTAGATAATATAATGTGGTATATTCCACACGTCATGCCCGCGGATAAGGAGAAAATGGAACTTTATAAACTTATCGAGAAAAAAGAAAAGTTTCCAGTTGGATATAGAATGATACAATGCGACTCTATTTCTGTTCCTCAGACAACATCGTTTACTTGGAGACTTTCCGTTAAATCTTCCCCTGAGGTGCCGCGTTTTATCATTGTTGGGTTCCAAACTAATAAAAATAACAACCAAAGGCAAAATCCATCCATATTTAACAATATAGGTGTTAAAAATATTTATGTTACGTTAAATTCCACAAGATACCCAGAGGTTGACTACAATCTTTCATTTACGAAACAGCAATTTAGTAGAGCTTATGGCGATGCCGCATTATTTAGGTCTAAGTTTTTTAACATGGATGAGTTAGTATCAAACCCTAACATCTCCCCGTCGGATTATAAAACTCTTTATCCGTTGTTTTTGTTCGATGTTTCTAAGCAAAGTGAAAGGCTAAAAATTTCCGTTACTGATATTCAAATCAAAGCGCTTTTTCATGCTAATGTAGATGCAAACACAGAAGCATATGCTGTTATTATTAGTGATAGGTTAATTAACTTTCAGTCTGACGGAAATAAAATGAACGTAGTATATTAAGTTAAATATTTTTTTTAACTATATAAAAAATGCTAAAGACTATAGATTTAAAAGAAATTCTTATAAAAAATAATATACCTTTTCGTTCTTACTGGGATAAAAAGCGGTTAGTTAAGTTGGTAAGCTCACACGGCTTACTACCGGAGAAGGAGCCTGAACCAGAAAAGAATACAGACCCTAAATACGATAAATTACGGGCTATTAGGAAAAAACCTAAACCAGTTACTTTAGAAGATGTTATCACCGGGGAAATAATATCTTTTCCATCGATTTATAGCGCTAGTAAATATATAGATCGTTGCCCGCAAACTATCTTAAATTCTAACGGAAGGATTTGGAAAGGTAAATATAAAATTACCATTCAGTAATTTTTATTATATCTAACGTATAAAGATATAATAAAATTTTGAAATGGACCGTTTTTGTTCGTATCTCTTATTTAATACTTAAAAAATTTTAGTATAAGAAAAAATTTTTTTATTTAAAAAAGATGAGTTACACAGTAAGTGATTTAAAACGATTAGCTCGTGAACGAGGTTTACACGGATATTCGAGGCTTCGTCGAGCAGAACTACTTGATTTAGTTTTTGGTAGAGATATTCTCGATCGGGAAAATGAGTTAATTAACGCGCCAATATTAACTCCAACTCCCTATCAACCCCCTCCTCCAACTCCCTATCAACCCCCTCCTCCAAGCTCGGAATTTTTAGATGAACTATCTAGAAGAGGTAGGGAAAGGACTAGAAATTTAAATAGGGATAGAACTAGAGACAGAGATAGAACTGTAGGCCCGAGACAAACAACGGCAGAACGGGCTAGAGAAGAATATAGACGTAAGAAAAAAGAAAAGAAAAAGAAAGAAGCTAAAATTAAACAAGTAAGAAGAGAAACTAAGAGAAAACAAAGAGCCGAAAAAAGAAAGAAAAAAGAGAAAAAAGAAAAAGAGTTTGATGATTTAGAAATTCGGAAAGAAGCATCTTCTTTAAAAGAATTTGCCGTTCAATATGTTATTGATGGTGTTGAAGGCTTTGGTCCGGAAGAGTACCTAGAACGAGTACGAAAAATGGTAACGAATCTTTTAAGAAATAATCGTAGATCAAAGGTTAAGCTAAGGTTGACATGTCTCCTTAGAAAGATAGGGCAAATAATAGAAAATCTTCCCGTTTTACGACCGTTTGATTCATTTCATGAACTTATTTTAGATGAAACGGATGTAGATGAGTTATATTCTATTATGGTTGAACGAGTTTTAGAAAACCTCGCAAGTTTTCAAAGAGATGGAAGCCCATGGATTTTTATTAGGGTAGTTGATTTAAAGATATTTATGGTAGATTACAAACCATTAAAAGGTAATTCATATATTCCTACTCCAACTACACTCGCGAGAAAGAAAGCAATTATTAACCCAAAAAATACGAATGATAATAAATGTTTTGCTTATGCGGTTATGAGGGGAATTAAACCGAGGTTAGAGAATCCAGAAAGAATCGATCAAAATTTAAGGGAAGACATTAAAACCTTAAATATGGAAGGGATAGAATATCCCGTTAAGCTAAAGGATATTGATAGATTCGAAAAACAAAATGAAAATATTTCCATCGTTGTTTTAGGTCACGAAAATGAAACAGTTTACCCGCTCAGAAAGCAAAAAACTTTTAATAGAGAGCATTTAGTAGTTCTCTTATTACTAACTGATGAATCTAATACTCATTACACTTTGGTTAAAAACCCTAGTCGTTTATTATCTTCGCAATTAACGAATCATAACGGAAAAATATTTTTTTGTTGGAATTGCGTGAATTCTTTTCGATCTTTAGAAATTCTAGAAAAACATCGAAAATTGTGTAATGAAATGTCATCAGTACAAGTAAATATGCCACCTCCAGGAACGATTCTGGAGTTTAATAATTTAATTCGTACACAATGGTTACCTTTTGTTGTATATGCAGATTTTGAGTCTTGTATTAAACCGATGCATTCCTGCGATCCGAATTCAGAAGCGAGTTATACGAAGCAGTATCAAAAACATGAGCCAACTGGATTTTGCTTTTATGTTAAATCTTTTGATGAAAGCGTTTATCAATCAAAAATAAAGCGATATACCGGAGAAGACGCGTCTAAAAAATTTTTAGAAATGTTAGAAGAAGTTGCTCGTGAAATAGATAATATCCCTAGTTCCGAGATGATATATGGTAGAAAAGAATTTGATATATATAAGTCAGCAACTGAATGTTGGATTTGTAAAAAGGGCTTTCAAGGAAATGAAAAAAAGGTAAGGGATCATTGCCATTATACAGGAAAATTTAGAGGAGCCGCGCATAATGCGTGTAATTTAAAATATAAAAAAGCTAGATTTTTTCCCGTATTTTTTCATAACCTTACTGGTTATGATAGTCATTTATTTGTTAAAAATCTCGGTATAACTGAAGGACGAATTAATGTTATTCCCCAAAATGATGAAAAATATGTGAGTTTTACTAAAACGGTAATTACTGGAAGTTATCATAGTCTGAAGGATAAAAAAGATAAAAATAAAACTCTCGATATTAGATTCGTTGATAGCTTAAAGTTTTTATCGGCTAGTTTAGATTCGCTAGTTAATAAATTTAAGAATAATAAGGAAAAATTTAAAAACGTCTCTAAATATTTTAATGGTAAAGAACTCGACTTACTTCTTCGAAAAGGAGTTTATCCTTACGAATATGTTGATTCTCTAGAAAAACTTAATGAAACTAAGTTACCGCCTAAAGATTCTTTTTACTCGAGACTTAATGATAGTGATATTAGTGATGAGGATTATAATCACGCGAAAGTCGTTTGGGATACATTTAAATTAAAAAATCTTAGGGATTACCACGATTTATATAACTTGTCAGACGTTTTATTGTTAGCTGATGTTTTTGAAAATTTTAGGGAAGTTTTTTTTAACGAATATAATTTAGATCCTGCATGGTATTATACTCTTCCCGGTTATGCGTTTGATGCTTGTCTGTTAATAACGAATGTTAAGTTAGAGTTATTAACAGATATTGATATGCTTTTAATGTTTGAAAAAGGGATAAGGGGAGGGGTTTCAGTGATTAGTCATAGATACGCTAGGGCAAATAATAAGTATATGGGAAGTCAACACGATAAAACTTTACCTAGTATATTTATCGAATATTTAGACGCAAATAATTTATATGGTAGTGGAATGTCTTTTCCTCTTCCTACATGCGGATTTAGATGGATGACTAAAGACGAATTTAGCGAGTGGGAGAATTTCCCGTGTATATTAGAAGTTGATTTAGAATACCCAACGGAGTTACACGATACACATAATGATTACCCCTTAGCCCCTGAGAGCATAAAAATAAGTACGGTTGAAAAGTTGGTTCCTAACTTGAATTGCAAAAAGGAATATGTTCTTCACTATAAGAATTTAAAACAATATTTAGGTTTTGGTCTTAAGCTAAGAAAAATTCATAGAGGAATTATATTTAATGAAAGCCCTTGGTTGAAAAAATATATTGATAAGAATACTAATTTAAGAGCTAAAGCTACCTCCGAATTTGAGAAAGACCTTTTTAAGTTAATGAATAATTCGGTTTTTGGTAAAACCATGGAAAATATCAGAAACCGAGTGGATGTTAGATTAGTCAATGATAGGTTAAAAGCGGAAAAATTAGCCGCTAAACCAAATTTTAAACATTGTACTATTTTTAACGAAAATTTAGTATCCATTCATATGGGTAAAACAACTTTAACATTTAATAAGCCTTGTTATTTAGGAATGTGCATTCTCGATTTGAGTAAAATTATAATGTATGATTTTCATTATAATTACATTAAAAAGAAGTATGGAGATAAGGTAAAGCTTTGCCTTACTGACACAGATAGCTATGTCTATCAGATTGAAACGGATGATTTTTATAAAGATATATCCGGAGATGTTAATGATTGGTTTGATACTAGTAACTATCCTAATAATCATCCTTCAGGAATTCCTACGGGTGTTAATAAAAAGTTATTAGGTAAGTTCAAAGATGAAAGTGGGGGAGAGGTTATAACCGAGTTTGCTGGTTTAAGATCAAAGTTATACGGTTATAAAATGTTAGATTGTTCAGAGGAAAAAAAATGTAAGGGAATTAAAAAGGGAGTAATCAAACGCGAAATAAACTTTGAGGATTATAAAAAATGTTTATTTAGCGGTAAAGATCAACATAGAAAAATGAACGTGATTAGAAGTCGCGAACATGAAATATATACTGAGGAAATTAATAAGATAGCGTTAAGCGCGAGAGATGATAAAAGATATATTCTAGATGATAAGATAAGTACGTTAGCTTGGGGACATTATAAGATATAAATAACGATGATATATATTTTTGCTTTAGCGGAAATATATATCGAGAGAACCGCCGCATTTTTTTTCTAGAGACGAAAAAAAAAAGAACTTTGACCTCTTAGAAGCAGCGGGGGGGGGCGCGCGTCGCGGCGCGGAGCGCCGCGGCGCCCCCAATGCGCGCGCGCTAAAAAAAAGAGCTAGAGATGTTTTTGGCGAAGGGAAGGGAATGAAAACGAAGGCTCTCAGAATGAAACGAAAACGAGGTGAGGCACAAACGAGGCGAGGCCCAAACGAGGCTCGTCCTAAACGAAAACGAGGCTCGTCCCAAACGAGGCGAGGCCCAAACGAAAACGAGGCTCTTGACCTTGACCCCTCTGTGACCTTGACCCCCCTCGTTGCGCTCGGGGTCACATGAGTGCAATGACCTCGCGAGGGGGAAAGGTCAAAGGTCAAAAAACGCAAAAACGCGAAAACGCGACTTGCCCCGAAAAAAAAGGCATGCACACGCAAAAAAGGGACTTGCCCCAGAACTCTCATTATTTAACTACTGAGGCGAAAACACAAACTGATTCTCTTTTATAAAATGTTCAACGGACTGTCTCCTAACTATCTTAATGCTCTTGTTCCTCAGACAGTTGGAGAGTCATTATCTTACAATCTTCGAAGACCAAATAACTTGCAAACCATTGCTTGCAGAACCACTTTGTACAAAAATTCATTCTTGCCATCAGTGATAAATGATTGGAATCGTTTATCAGATGAAACAAAAAATGCCGGAACGTTGTTTTCTTTTAAATATCGCTTAAACATTGATAAACCGAGGCCAAATAAGCTTTATTTCTTTGGAGATAGAAAAACTCAGATCATACATGCTAGGTTACGTAACAAGTGTAGTTGTCTTAATGAGCATTTGTATTTGAAAAATATAGTCCAGTCACTCCTTTGTAGATGCGGCTCTGTTGAATCAACACATCATTACTTCTTTGAATGCCCATTCTACAGAGAATTAAGAATCAGTCTAAATGATGACATAAGTTCAATTACGAGTTATTCTTCAAGTCATCTTATATGGTGATGAAGATCTTGATCAACCTAATAACGAAAAAACTAATAACCTAAGGGTCCTGAGTTCGATACCTGGGAGCGGGTGTCAACTTTGGGATTTTTCATTGGCCCACACATTCGGCGCGAATACTGGTGTAGTTCCCAGGAAGCAGAATCGAGAGAGATTAGTATAAGTTGTAAGAACTTGTTTCTCAATCGATGTAAAATAAATATGTTTAAACTAATAACGAAAAAATATTCGCAGCAGTTCATTCTTATATTAGTCAAAGCAGAAGATTTACTTAGAATAATTATGGCTTTTTTCTTTCTTTGGATGTGTAAATCCTGCTTCCAAAACTTATTTTAAATGCTTATATTTAAATAAGTAACTGCATGTTCTGTTATTGATAGCATCCAATATCTATTGATATGTGATGGTCATGGAGGAGGTCAATTGTTTGCGAAAAATTCCTCCCCGTTCCCACAGTGAAACACTCCACACCAATTTAGCTTATAATTCAGCTTATTTTTCAGCTTATTTTCCTGTTCTGTTTTTCTTTCCCACGGTTTTCTTTCAATAGCAATCAAAATACCATTATGATTTTTTATTATGTTATCAACCTGTAACTGTGTACCTGAAATTTTGGAGAAGAACAATATAAGCTTAGCTTTCGTTCTGATCCATTTCGTCAGTTATTGTTTGTTAATTTGTTGATTTGTTGACTGTCCGCAAAAGGTATATGAGTTGCACTGAGCAGCAAAAGGGTTAAGTGGTTAGAAGGCTCAGATAAACCATTGAAATCAGCAGTGTTAACAGATATTGCCTGTTACTAAGAAATAAGCCATGCATTAGCAGAACGGGGCTTAACCCTTTACTCCATAGATACTCGTTTTTACGAATTGCTTTTAGGAGCCTTTGGAAAACATTTTGGCAAAAGGTGCAATTGCTCCTGACGAGCAATTTGACCTTTTGTCACAATGTTTTCTATGCTATCAGAAGGTGTCATATACACATAAGAAACAGTTTCATCCTTGCTGTTATTCAGGGTCAATTAGAGATACCATAGAAATGCCTTATGGTGTAAAGGGTCGATGCATCTCTGTGGTACTGAGTATTTTGTGCACGATCTTTGGTTCCTTTTCATTACAACTATTATCATCGAAAACACTTGCTAACCTGTGGAAGAAAAGGCATTCCTCTCTTGCTGTTCGAGTACTTCTTCTTTAACTTCTACATTATCTCTGAAGAAGCAAACGGTGTCAACATGCCCCTTATAGCCTTTTTGGCCTAAGTAGGAACAAGTAGTTCCATTTTACGGGGTAAATTGAAGAGAGGTCCCAATCTTTATTTTGTTACTGTTGAGTTTAATTTTCGTCGTATCAGCTTATTCAAGTATGATACCTTGTAAATTTAATTTTCAGATTTGTTGTTTGTATGGCTTGAGAAGTAAGTTTTAGTCAAGGTAGAAAAACTAAGTTATAATGAAACAGCATGTCCCATAATTGCATTAATAACAAAATAATCTAAGAGTCAAACTTGTTCTATATGTCTCACATCAAATGTTGGCGTTTAAATAACGATATGGTTGGTGATTTTGTTTCGCACATCGACAATATATTTATATATAAACACTAAAGTGCATCTGCTTAATGCATATAACAACTTCTTTACGCTAGGAAAGAGACAAACTCTTTAAGAATTTATATCAGTGTTAATCCGATTCGCCGCAAATAAGTACGAATAAGCCCATAATACGTACTCATATTCAGCAACAGCAGAGTAATCGAAAAATCTTTCTTTTACCAACCTGAAAGAATCAAATGTTGGCGTTTAAATAACGATATGGTTGGTGATTTTGTTTCGCACATCGACAATATATTTATATATAAACACTAAAGTGCATCTGCTTAATGCATATAACGACTTCTTTACGCTAGGAAAGAGACAGACTCTTTAAGAATTTATATCAGTGTTAATCCGATTCGCCGCAAATAAGTACGAATAAGCCCATAATACGTACTCATATTCAGCAACAGCAGAGTAATCGAAAAATCTTTCTTTTACCAACCTGAAAGAATCAACTTAAAGTGATTGAAATCAAAACTACCACAATTTGGCAGCCAGCCACCCATCAATCCAGCCGACCATCCAGACAGACAGGCTTCGGGACGTTCGGCGATGCCGAAAGTTGTTTCGGCGATGCCGAGATCAAATAATGTTTCAAGTAATTCTTGGGGAACTGATGATTATGTCAACCAACCGTAAAAGCTACTCATTTCGCTGAATAGGTTAGTTGTGAAACGGTGCATGGCATTATCTCAACTTTTGACTCGTTTCACATTCATAACGACATATCAATGTGGAAGTATTTTTTTGTAAATTTGCCAATAGTGTATACCAATGTCCGAACTGTGAAGATTACCCACTGGATCGAATTGTCCATTTATATCTGAAAATCTCAGAAAACTCGTCTAATTATTGCTTGTTCTTTGAAACCCTTAAAAAAAGAAACATGCAGTTTTAGACTTTTTTAAAAACGAAAACATCTGCAGGTGCAATGTTAGATAAGGCTCAAAATCAACAAGCGAGGAAATTCTGTTTTCGATATGGCAAAAAAGCATTGTGAGAAAAAGAGAAAATGCTGGTTACCAGCATTTTCTTCTTTTCCCACAATGTTT
Organism: Tridacna crocea; assembly: GCA_943736015.1. Lineage (NCBI taxonomy): Eukaryota > Metazoa > Mollusca > Bivalvia > Cardiida > Cardiidae > Tridacna > Tridacna crocea. The sequence continues at coordinate 29,820,595 of OX031072.1, read as the reverse complement.
TTAAAGGTTTCATTTTAAAGGCATTTAAAATCGAGATAGTACTTTGAAGGGTTAATTCTCTACTAGACGAAGTGTTAGACTTTTCCATATTAGATCCTTGGGCTGACGTTGAATTGAATTTGGCTCTAATGACGATCTTAATCCTTGGAAGAATTAAAAAGAATTAATCATGTGAGAAGTATTTAAAGGATATTTGGGATTTTTTTTCCGGTGAAAAATCGAAATTTATTTTATCGAGTGGATACCATTGGTAATATTTTCACGAGTGGTTACGCCACCCCTGAAAATATTACCAATGGTATCCATCATCGATGGATACCATTCATCGATGATAAAAAAAAAACCCAAATATTCTATTTACTTCGTGCTTTTAATCCTGTCTTGGAGGAGCTTTATCAAAAATCCAGTACAGTTCTTCTCGGTTATTCCCTTTGGTGCACTCCTCTCGCATAGCAACGCATTACAATATTACGTCAAGCGCGAGAAATGTAACGTAAATGATGTCATATTTTCATCTGGTTGTTAGTCATGCGCACTTAACCTAGGCAACAAAAACATAAAATTTGGTATTTTCACTGGCGGTACCAGTGTAAGATCGAAAGATATTTTCACTGCTATTTCTCGATATCCTACCGGAAAGCATGAAATTAAAAAAAAAAAGAGCGCTGGAAACAGGCATATTCGCCTTCATCAGCAATATTCTTTTTAAAGTCTTCTTTTTCAGGGTCATTTAAACACAATATATTAAAGATCCTATTCTTTGGGTCGTTAACTATTTAACTCAAACGGAGAAAATTTAGACGACAAAATAAAAATTTAACTCATTAATTAAAATTTGTGTCCAGCAGGATAGAAAACATTGTGGGAAAAGGAGAAAATGTTGGTTACCAGCATTTTCTCCTTTTCCCACAATGTTTTCAAAAGGCTTCTATCTCAGGGTCGTAAAAACCAGGGATTGTTTGGTGAAGGGTTAAAAAATTTAATCCTTCACCATCTAAATAACTAAAATAAAATGTTCAATTGGATAGTAAAAAAGACCAACAAACATTGCTTTTGCAAAGATATGTTTAAAGGAATCTTTTCTCCTCATTGGATTGTTTAGATCCAAGATTAGACAGCATTTTCTGTGCAGTCTGATGTTGATCTACACTGCCCGAGTCAAGGGTCGTACAGCCGCGATTAGCAGACGAAGGATTAAAACCACTAGACTGCTTTACTGCGTAACCTTTGTCTATCTTTTTGGCGCCTGACGGGCGTTACGTAGTGGATACAGAGGTCATAATCTATACTAGGACGAAAAAGAAACGCAGGGTACCATACGATATATCGAACAAGCTTTGAGTCTCCATATGCAGTCAGTCACTACTTCTTTATTTTCACTGAGGAGGGATTACTGTCAATAAGAAGCCATTTTCTCATTTCTTTTTGGCCACACTGAAATGAAATTTTGTTAAAATATTCAAAACTGATCAGTGGTAAACATAAAATCATAATTTTGAATTCTCAATCAAGTTATACACCTCTAACCTACCTTGAAAGGTTACCCTGCGTTTCTTTTTTGTCCCTAGTATAGTTAGAGTGATTATTAAACACAGCAGTATATTTTTGTGTATAACATATACATAATTAAAAAAAACAGGTTTTTGCAGAGGACGTAGACCAAGAAAAGATCGCATATATCTTGCACTCTGATCCCGAATCCATAAAGCTCGCTTGAACATACTTATAAATGGGCTTATGTATCGAGAGATACTGGTAAAAGGGTTGGTAAAAGTTGTCAGACTGGTTTCTAAATCAATGTCAAATATATATGTTTAAACTAAATTGATATTTAGCTTACTTTTTTTTCCCTGTTGTTAAATCCTGCACCAAACAATCCCTGCTTTTTACGACCCTTAGATAGAAGCCCTTTGAAAACATTGTCATAAAAGGAGTAAATGCGGCTAACTAGCATATTCTTCATTTCCCCTTAAGTTTTCTGCCCTGCTTGAAACAGTTTTCAGTTTTTGAGTTACTTTTATTTTGTCATCTGCAAGTGCTTTCAATTTGGACCGATCTGAAATTTTGTCGTTTGGTAATGGATTAAAGGGTTTCTTGCAGTTAGGTAATATAATTCTATTTCATGATCAATCATCTATGGCTGTGTTATTTATGGAGGTTTGATTTTGAGCTCGAAAACAAAAATACTTAGCAATCCCTGCCAAGCTGTTTAAATTCCCTTAACTCTTTAACCCTTTCCCAAACAAGCCCTGGTTTTTACGTGTCTTTTGAAAACACTGTGAGAAAAGGAGAAATTGCTCGTAACGAGCAATTTCTCCTTTTCCCACAGTGTTTTCAACCCTTTTTGAGAACTTTCTGCCATTTTCTCCAACTCTAAAATTGTCGTCTGCAAACTCTATCGGTTTGGAAGGGTCCAAAATTTGTCGTTTGGGAAAGGGTTAACAACGGATAGAATTTTAAACAAGTCCAAACTGAAAGCATAATTTGCAGACAACAAATTTGATTTGGCTGTAAATATGACATCTTTCTATGAGGTATCACATCATTTTAGCAACATATGATATGCCTTGTGTGAAGGTTTTCATACTTAACAGGTGTAAATTTTTGTCGTCAAGAAAGGCATTACTTTCAGCTGAAGATCAAAATTGATGAGCCAATTATCATACAACTATTTATCACATAACTCTCCTGGTTTTCAATGTAATACAGCCATCACGAATTTTCTTGTCTCACACACGTGTGAAATAAGAAAATAGTGCTGTATTTGGTCAACACTCTGTAATTATACGCTTCAATCTAAAGAATTACTGACCAAGGTTCCCAATAAAAAAAAGTGGCCAAAATTCTTAATCGTGACAAAATTATTAATTTAATCACTTGTAGACTCAAAAAATCAATCTATGCAAGTTTCTTCCGAACTTTTTTTTTGTTCGTAATGTACCTGTCAAAGTAAGCGCACAGGCTTCATGTAAATTTCACTACACATGATACATGTACGAGTATACCTCTGGTTTAACACATTTTGGACTATAATTCTTGTTGTACAGTAATGTGATAAAAAGAATCTGACACTCGTTAGTTTTTAGGGTAAAAAAATTATTAAACTCGTCCACAACAAATCTTATTAAGCTCGCCAAAGGCTCGCTTTATAACATTTTTTGTAGACTCGTTCAATAGATTTTATCTCAAAAACCAACTCATATCAGATCCTATATATCTGGTTTTTCCTTTAAGACTGTGCTATGTCCAATACATTTATATTATTATTTTATTGTTTTTCCGCCAAAATTGCGAGCATTGTACAATAAATATACAAGGAATACAATAAGAATGAAATTACGAAAGAATTAGGTATACGTTATAAAGAAAGAAAACCAATGCGCGGCCAGAGTCCGACCCGAAAAAGACCCTTACACAAAAGGACGAAAATGCAAAAGCCCTTTCCCGGGTCAGAATGCGGGAACACATTGTTCATATTCAAAGTACAAAATAAAGAAGAGAAACGAGACCAAAAAAAATGTAAAAGGAAAGTATGAATCAAGTAGGAGAACCTTACAATGAAAGCGAAACACAGGGCAAACATAGGCAACACAATATTTAGGAAAACAACACAATATTTAGGAAATAAATAATGAAGCAGACCCTTTTAGAATTAGTCCATTGATTGAATGAATGAGTGGATAGTTCTATTGAAAAATTAACTGGACAATCATTCAATCAATCTATTAGAAATTGCTGGAGTTAGCGGCAGATAAATATAAGGAAATAAGAATATAAGAAAATGTATAGAACCAACTCATATCAGATCCTATATATCTGTTTTTTCCTTTAAGACTGTGTTCAACAAATTTATATATGAATGATCATTTGTACTTTTGAAATCGGGAACTCAGTGATTCATTTTCACACTTGGAAAATAGGGTGGAAAAGAAGTAATTCTGCTATTATGGGTTGTAAGCACTCGGCTTCTTTTGTTTGAATTTTTCGATCAAATATATGAATATAAGTTTCTAATCCCTTTTCAACAATTAACTTTTAATTATACCAATGTACACGAGATTTCGGCGGAACAACCGCCTTCTTCTAGTGTGATCCTTTGATACAATGCCAGCAGTAATGTTCAACAACAACAAAAAATGATTAGCGTTCAAAGATGGGAGACACATCTGAAGCCAGATACTAATTATGTTATACATAAGACATATGATATGGATCCGCATTAGCCACTATTTTAAACAACTCACGCAATCATACGGTAGACTGCTCCTTGGACATACAAACAAAAATATACCTTCGGCGGAAAGTATCGGCCCAGGCCAGCCTGCGCGTACTGCACAAGCTGACCTTGGTCGGTACTCTTCGGAGATGTATTAGATACCCTTTTCACAGAGCATGTTTCAAATATATATATGATCCTTCTTTCATTACCGTTTATCATATTCGAAAAAAAGTTGCAATTACATGCCAATACGGCAATACCAGCACTAAACAAAATACCGAAATTACAGAACCACTTTGGATAGTTTTCATTTGAATCTTCTATACCAAACGAAAAGTTTTCAGACTTTTTTTTTCCAAAATGAAAGCATTTAAGACAAATTTAATGTTGCATATGAGATGGGACCACTATCAGAATATTAAGAAATCATTGTGGGAAAAAGAAAAAAAAAATGCTAGTTATTAGCATTTTCGCTGTTCCCCACAATATTTTCTTAAGCTGTCTATCACAGGGCCTTCAAAACTCAAAGTTGTGTTGTAAAGTTTTAGCGCGTCACTGCGTCTTCATCAAGTTACACGTGATCCGTTCTTTTAGCAACGACCTGACCTATTCTTGACGACTGACGCCGTTACTGACTCTTGATGTGCGCTACACTGTGCGTGTTTGTTGTTGTAGTTATGTCACAGTGTTTTCATCTGTAAGATTTTCACGTATTTTTTCCATGTATCTGCATTCATAACATGCACTGAAAACATACCTTAAAAATTACATTTGTTTCGGGTCATTTTCTTTTGTTAATGAAACTGTCTATGATTTTTGTGACAACTTTTGTGCTTTCCATGCTACAGTTACAACGAATGACTCCTTTAATGCGTGCAGATCTTTTGAAGGCACATTCGAGGTCGAAACTCATGTTGGAAATGCATCTTAATTAGAATTATACTACGTTAAAGTATTGAAATTATTGTGAAGCTGTCTTGTCACTTGACAGTTGTCTAAGTGTCACTGCCAAGAAAAATTAATTTTGGGACCTGGTAAAAAGTAGACAAATCAAATCTAATCTAATTTATTCATGCGGTAATGATTGTTACATACATCAAAGATTTAAATGTGAGTCTCTGTCAGCGAATTTAATTACTGAGAAACACTTTGTATATTATCTAAATGTCAATCGTCACAAACGGCCCCGATCAAGTAAGAACATGAATTTATACTGTAGATTTTCGAAGAGAAATAATGTCTTTCTCAGTTAACTAGATATCCACTTACTTAACCAAACATCCTTGACTTAAAGCCTTAGAGACTCAATTGTCTTCAAGGTGTAAAACCATCCCTAGTCCTTCTAATATATATACATGTATATACATATATATTGCTTATATTTCATTGTGTTAAAGTTTCATGCAAAAGGAGACAAAAGAATACAGAGTTTGCAGACAGATGTATGATCAAGTGTGCACAGGAATGTATCTAAACTTCTTACTTTGGACATGTAGATTTAAATTTTTTGATATATTTTTATGCTTGAAGATTGAAATACATGTATACGGAGCAAATTGAAAATATTTGTACTTTATCTAATTAAGTACATATTTATAATAAACTGCTGCTCAACCCACGTTAGAAACAGTTCTGTACTTCATATAAACATCAAGTACATGACTTGTAATTCAAACCTCAGAATGAAAGTATACCAATAAGTTTTATAGTTTTATAAAGGGACCAGTTCCTTTGACTCTTAGGCTGCAAGGTGCTACTTGAACCTTTTGGTGACGGTGTAGATCAAGATCAGATTGCATCGAACATGCAGTCTAACATTTGATCTATTTTGCTGGGTAAGGAGGTATTTTCTGCCTAAAAGTAATTTTGAAATAGAAATATTTGGATTTGTACTTTTGATTTGAAAGATGCATTTTAGTTATGTAAAAGTCAATTTTTACTTTGCCAGGCAACTCGTCATATTGAGTGTGATCTTGGTCCATACTGGCTGCTATAGTGCCTTCAGCTGTACCCTTGTCAGAGTTTTACATATGCCAAAAAACAAATGATTTATAGCGTATTTCTTTCCATGTGATGGATTGATGAATTTAATTATTTACATCAGACCCTGACAATGGACTTACTCAACTGCATTGGATGTAATGAATAACCTTTTTACCAGTGTTAATTTTGAATTGCAAGTATCTCGGAATGCTACATCATGTTTTTTGGCACTTGCCGCTGCAATGGTTTAAGTATGTAGTAGAGGTCAAATTCACAAGCATGTGAATCAAAACTTCCAAAAGAAACTAAATCTATATGAATGAAATATAAATGTAAATTAATAAAACTTACATAATCACTGACAAAACTTCAAAATTCCATCAGACTTTAACTGTAACTTGCAATAGAATGTGAGACTCCAGTCCACATTTACATTGTACTTAACACCTGCATTCTTTAATTGAAAAGAAATAGATCAAAGAATGTGAGTTTGCATATTACATATAGGTCTCTTATTTCTTTATCTTATGGTGATAAGCTGAAATTATTTAGTAAGTGTATCAGTACATTTTCATAGTTAAGAATAACACCAGTTTGTTTTTTTTTATGTTTATAATATGCACAGAATATGAAGTATAAGCTTGAATCTATACATCTTTTTAATATTTTTACCAATACAACGGTGAAAGGAAACGACCTACTTCATTTATGTAGTATGGTTATGTGAGACTGTGGCTGATTGGTGAGAGTAAAGGATGGGTTATCCCAGATTTACCCTTACCAGGTTGACAGGATTTTGTAGGAGTGCCTATGGACAATACACTTCGGAAAACCAGCCAAGCCCTTGTAAAACACAAGAGGTACACATATAAATGAATTGTTTTCACTGAAAGACTGATACGTCGCTGAAACTAATGTAACAGATGTAGGTCAAAAATCAAATTATTTTTTAAAGTAGTTACAATCAATTTTATGTTTTATGGCAGTGTATGAGTGAACCTTACTTTTTCTTTGCGCTATCATTATTTTCTTGACTTTTGTCTTTATGACGATATAGAGGATATTTGTTTTTTTCGGTGAATGATCGAAATTAATTTCATCGAGTGGACACCATCTGTAATATTTTCACGAGTGGTGTTCAATAAATTTCGATCTTTCACCGAAAAAAACAAATATTCTATTTAGTTTATGCTTTTAACCCTTTCTGGGAGGAGCTTTATCAAAATCCAGTACAGTTTTTTTTTTCCCTTATTCCCCGTGGCGTACCCCTCCCGCATAGCAACGTTACGTCAAGCGCGAGAAATAAGGTATATTACGTCATATTTCCCATCTGGTTATTAGAGGCACGCGCAATTTACCTAGGCAACAAAAACGTGAAAATTGGTATTTTCACTGGTGGTACCAGTGTAAGATCGAAAAATATTTTCACTGCTATTTCTCGATATCCTACCGGAAAGCATGAAATAAACAAAATGAATTTTCATTTATGTAACAGAAATAACAAAAATAAATAATTCAATGATTACATATGGAATATATCTTAGAAAATTCTGAACAAAGAAGATAGTTTTCACTTTTGCAGATTACATGTATTATATAAAATTTTTAGTTCAGGAATAAAATCAACAAAATTCTTTTCAAAAGAAAGATGAACAATCATATTGTTGTTTCTAGTTTGATTTTGTATCTAAGTTTGGAATAAATATTTTCAAGTTGTATTGTAATTAAGAAGAACCCTTGAACGAATTTCTAGATATTAAAATCATGGAAAGGACAATTTATGTTCAGAAGGAAAGTACGTACAAAATGTCAATGTCAGTGTTTCTATTTCCTGGAGAGGACCCTGGGACCGTATTCACCAACCATTCTTAAGAACGTTCTTTGTCTAATTCTCCAGAATGTTCTCCATTTGTAAGTAACACAACTTCTGATTGGCTAAACCATCCGGTTTAGCCAATCAGAAGTTGTGTTACTTACAGATATTGAAAACCTTGGAGAATAAGACTAAGAATATTCTCAAGAATGGTTGGTGAATACTGGCCCTGGTGTTTTTTCTCTCTTTCTGCCCCCCTTTTCTTTTACCTCTTTACCGCACAACAAACTTTTAGATTTTTCAAGAAGAAAAATCATTGTGGGAAAAGGAAAAATGATGGTTACCAGTATTTCATTTTACAAGTATTCCATCTTTGTAAGAGGGCTTCTTCCTCAGGGTTGTTAAAACCATCGATTGTTTGAAAAGGGTTTAAACTGAACCATACCAGTTTTGAAACATTATATGCTTTTTACTTCAAGTTGTTCGCTTTGTAGCAAGAGTAGATTGAGATCATACCACAAAAACACCAAAATTCTACTCCTTTAGGCCAAGTATTTTAGATTTTGAGTGTTTCTAGTATATATATAATGCTGTTTCAAAAGTCAAGATCTTGATTTCTGAGTACAGAAGTTTCAATATAGCAAAAGGGTCTTGCATAATGATGAATGATGATTATTTTAGAAATGTTAAAAATACTATGGTAATGAAAATATATTGTATTCATGTTAAGTGTATTTATTTAAGTTCACATGTTTACAAACGCTAGGATGAGCTGCAAATATTTTCAATCTGACTGAAAGCGTAATCTCGGACAAAAACCGCCTTGACTAGCTGTTCTGAAAACCCTTGATTATTAATTTAGCTAGACAATGAACAGCCAATTTGATAAAATGTTTCTGTTTCAAAAAGGTCTATATGAACATTGCCACACCTACCTACGATAAAACATACCGTGTCCTTGATGGAATGGGGAAAATGACTTTCGAAAAAAAAATCACATCTGTTTTGTCTACCAATGCTTTCAAACATTAAAAGCTACATTTTGTGAGGCTGAGAGAAACGTTAGATAGTGAATAACCTGGCAGGAGGCCAATGCTAGATCCCTTTTTGATTAATTGAAAAGCGTTTAATGTTGCTTTCAACATTACTTCAGTCATGCATTTACTACAGTTAGCTTATTTTTGTATGTTTTGGTTTCAGCTGTTCAAGTGTCTTTCCTGAATACACCCCAAGGAAAAATATGGTGCTTCCAGTAAAGATAGAACCTAGGCCATAAAGTAATAGATTTTAAACTTTACTGGTAATCCATGCAGGACCCAAGATCCACATTTAGCGGATGGTTTATTTTTGCAAGATTGTTCAGATTTGTCCACTATCTATGCATAAATTAATTTTTTATTTTTAATAAAAAAAAATGGTAGTCAAATGGATGCTCTTTCATTTTTCCTTCCTTCCTCATTATGACAAATTTATGGCACCTTAAATATATCTGCAGACAATAATCAAGAGGTGATTGATATGAATGACTAAAAGTTCACTCATGTGATTGAGACACTATTGGAACCGTAAGAAAATACCGTTTACTAGAATTTTGTCCTTGTCGCATGATGCTTTCAGTGGCTTTTTTCATTCAGGTTATTAACATGACTGTTCCTTAAAGAGTTAAAATAAAACCCTATCAAAACTTTTTTCCAGATCCAGTTGTTAAATGCCAAGGAAACCTGACATGGATATGTTGTATACTGGTCTATCCCACAGATGGATAAAAATGTATAACTTGAGTTTGAATAAGGGGACAGTTATACTGTTTTGCTATAGAGCTAGCTTTCGTAAGATCTGGAAGAGCGTTTGCCTTGGGAGTTGTGACCTAAAGCTTTTGGTTCAATCCAAGCCTTTGGGGGCCATGTAACAGAAATGTTACAGATACATCTAATCAGCATTCAGAATACCTCACGGTTTGCCCAAACATGGTCCGTACTTGTCCCTTCAATTGTATGTCATACAAAGTAAAATTGGGAAAATTTGTTTGGATTTCTCCTGTTTTAATCAATTAACACACAATAAATATCATGTTCTATGAGTCCTGTGAAAGAGGGCTAATAAAAACAGTGTTGGGAAATAAGAAATCGTGTTTTCTTTTCTTTTTTTTTTTTGATCCAGAATTTGTTCTACCTTAAAAAAAACAAATCTAACAATTTCAACAAGTTGAGAGGTCAATATTTATCAAATCGTTTGTTTATGCTCTAAATATTGAGCTGTTTAGTTTCGATGTCACAAATTAAAATTATTTCGTAAAAGGCAAATAAATATTCCAGATATATATTTCTTTTTATATGAAGTATACAGTTAAATTCAGTGAAATAATGCAGTTTTGGGCGTCTGATAATGGAATTCTTCGCCACTTAAGCAGCAGATCTCTCTATTTAATTCTATTGTTATTACTATTGATTAGGTACCATTCCCAAATGGCTTTACAAGATGATGGCATGAAATTAAATGATACCCAAAGAGGCTGTGTAGCCAATCTAGGAGATATCAACTTACATTTTTCTTTCTAAATCTTATCCTTCATTTTTACTAATGTTTTTTCAGGTTTAATTCAGTAAGTCATTTTCAATTTTATGGTAAGAAATCTGAATTGTTGGTTTTTATTTGGGAGAGTCATAAATTTTGTCCTCTTATAAACTGTTTCACAAGAAGGTACATAAAATTCATATTGCGTTCATGTGTAAGTAGCGATATATTGTACACCTTGATATAATTTGGTCATGATAGCTGAAACTGATTGACAGCTGTAGACCTTAACAGTTTGTCTTTACAGAAATATCATTATAAATCAGCGTCCTATTTCGTATGTACACGTTTTTTCTTACTCATCAAAAACTGAAGTATTCTATGTTTTTTTCAAATAACTTTCACTACATAAACCCATCGTGTTTACAGTCCTAAATCTAATACTTGCATTAAGAAATATCAAATTGTTGAATCAAACTGTTGGATCAAATGACTACTCTAATAAGTAGGGCACATGGTACAACATCTTCGACTCCCATTGTCTTGCTTACTCTACTAATTACCTACATATTATACATGTATTACATGTGATACAAAAAGAATCATTTTTATTTCAACAAAACATAGCTTAAAACTGTTTAACGAATCCGATTTTCAGGACTTTTAGTCCTTTGACTTAACTTAAAGTCACAAACCATGTTGACACAACTCCACAGCTTGAGCATTTAGTACTTGTATCTTGATTTTTCCTCAAGCATGTTAAGACTTGATGAGGCAATATCGGGACAGGAACAGTAAAGTAAATGTCGGTAAAACCTAGTAAATCACGGATAATTAATTTCTTAAAAATTTACTAATCTGTTAAAAAAAATATCCAAACTTTTTCTCTGAAGCGTGACAACAGGACGCTCATAGCTCTGATTAAAAAGTATAAATTTCTGAAGTATATCTTTATATTGCTGCGTACATCTGTGTCAAGACTTGATCCGCCCGCGCAGGTAGCTCAGTGGTGAGCGTGTCGGACTCGTGACCTGGTGGTTGTAAGTTCGATACCCGGTTGAAGCGAACCTTCTTTCCGGCGTATTTTCACCTCTCACCTCTGCTGAAGCATGTGAGAAAAGTAGTCGGTGGCTTTGGAAAGAAAGTTGTGTTAGTACTGGTGTGAGACAGCCAAGAAACACTTGTGCGTCACCGACCGCCATGACATGACCGTAGCTGTTAAAGTGGCGTTAAACGTACAACAAACGTACAACAACTACAACAACAAGACTTGATCCGGTAAGGCTCCGCGAGAGTCTGAGATAATAAATATGGGTTTGAAATCAAATAAGAGTAGTTCAAGTGAGAACCAAGGTGAGTTATGCCAAGTAAGCAAAGAAAATTGCCAACAGATGGTGGACAAGCAGGACAGCAAGATTCGGTGAGAGGCCTCTCGGATGTAAAGCCTCTCAAAAGGCAACGGCATTCAACAGGTGGGACATATACCCCCATAACACCCTCCATCCCCATCAAATCTAGCCATAAACATACATTGAGCCCCCTTGTCAACAAGAGCGATTTGGTCAAGTTGAGTGGTGACAAGAATATTGTTACTATTTTCGATATACTCTCAATTGCAAACAATTTATCTCTTAGAACTCTTCACCTTGAAAATAGAATGGAAAGTGTATAGAGCGAGAACACTGAGACAAAAGGTAGCATAAAAACGCTTGAGTATTGTAGTATTGATACAGAAAATCGAGCAAGCGACTATATCTTATCTTCCGAGGGATTAAAGAGTCGAATGCAAACAAAAATTGTGAACTTCTGGTACAGCCGTTTAGAATTCCGTGAAGAACTACTGATGGAGGATGCGAACTCTGTAAGCATACAAAGAGCTCATCGCTAAAACCTCCTCACATGACATGAATAGTATCTTCGCAACGCGCATAGATTGAAGCGAAAACCACAAAGCATCCATAGAAATTATCCCCGTAAAATTGTACAGGCTCTATCTAGCCTCTGGAGCAGATATAAGTCTGAGAGACAGAACAACCCACTTAAATCAGTGCTAATTGCCTATCCTGCAAAAGTTATCGTCGGAGGAAGGTGGTCCGGGACGAAGTGCTTTGAGTACCACCACTAATAGTACCACCATACCCTTGTTATGATAATGAAACGATTTTGGATTCCCCTAGCCAAGCCAATGAAGATAACTCTTATTCGGATGGAAACCATTCAGTGTATTTTGTTCGTGATTTGGCCGATTCAGAAACGCAGCCGGAAATTACACACACAAAGCAGACCCATCAAAGTAATGATGTTAATAATGACTCAGCCCATAGTGCCTTGGATGTGGGTATCCCACAAGCAAAAACTACCAAAATGTTATCAAAAGAAAGTAATGAATCGAGAAAAAAAACTTTTCATAGGATCCATAACTGTTTGTGGCCTAAAGCGACGAGTAAATTTTCCAGAATTTGCTGAATTAGTATGCAAGTATGACATACATTGTATACGGGAAACAAAACTGGCTGTGGTTGATATTGTTTAAATCCCCAATAACAACTTTATAAATGTACCCCTAAACAGAAATTCAAAAGAAAATCCGGTGGCATGGGCGCATTTGTACAAAATGATTTTTTTAAAAATGTTGAGTCATTAGTCTCCATGAATGAATATGTATGTTGGCTAAAATGTAAACTAAAGCATAATGAAAATATCACAGAGTTTATCATTGGTATTGTGTATACACCACCTGTAGCCTTAAACTTCTACAAGAAGGATTTATTATGCTATGTTTGCTGATGAAGTGACAGAAATACCAGTATGAAAGATAAATATGAGTATGTGTATTTATGTGGGGATTTTAAGGTCATTTAGCTGACTACACATCAAATAATGCTTTTTTCTCAGATTTTTTTTTTTTTAGTATGATGACGAAATCAATTTGTTCCTAAATGAAGAATCTGTTATGCAGCAACATAATATAAGGCTGGAGCGTAGATCACTTGATAGCAAAAATAATCATGGATATAAAATAAATAATTTCTGTAAAAGCAACGATTTAGTTATTGTGAATAGAACTGATGCAGATATAGCATTTCAATTGTGTGTACTCTTTATTATCATATTCTAAGGCATGTATGCACTTGTATCTGTTGCTTAAGCAGTCCGATCTTCTGACATCTCAGCAGCATTTCGTTTTCTATATTGTTTAAAGGTTTATATTTTATGGCATAGAAAACTAATTCTTGATAGTTTTTTTTTATTTCACTCACTCGTAATTTGGTTCTGATTATTCTTTTCACAAGTTTCTGCTGTCATTGTTGGCATTGTTCAGACTGCATATTTGTGCTGGTTGATCGTTGTCATCACGGGTAGCAATGCAACTGTAAGCAGTGGTTATCAATGAATTTTGTGAATTAGTTCTAACATTATGCTATGTCAGATCAATTTTGCTAAAAGAACTTGTGAAGTGACTATTATTGCTGCTTGTGTTGGCACAGATCGGGCTGCACGTTCGTGCTGGCCGATCCTTATTATCTCAGATAGCATTTCGGTCGTGGGTATTATTGTTATTAAATCATCTCACATGGCGGATCTGTTTTACAGAACCGATTAGGCACTTGGTCCTATGCACGTGTATCTGTTGTTACAATCGGCATTGAGTCCGACCATTTGTCACCGAAGGTAGTATCTTGTTTTTGTGTACGAACGTACATCTTATTTTGTTAACACCTTATCCTCTGACAAGCAAATCTGATAATGAAACAACTTTAGCATTTACTACTGCTGACTGTGAGGAGGGTGATCGGGCCGCATGTTTGTACTGGCCGATCACTGTCATCACGGGAAGCATTTCAATTGTGTCTACTCTTTATTACCATATTCTAAGGCATGTATGCATTTGTATCTGTTGCTCCAACAGTCCGATCTCCTGACATCTCAGCAGCATTTCGTTTTGTATATTGTTTAAAGGTTTATATTTTATGACATAAAAAACTAATTCTTGATAGTTTTTTTTTTTTTATTTCACTCACAGTACAACTGTAAGCAGTGGTTATCATACTATTTTCAATCAAACTGACTTTATTAAAAGCTTTCTACGCATTTGTAAATGCTGTTACTGTCGACATGCATCCGGCCCCATGCTTATGCTCTCCGATTTTTCGTAATTATGGGTAGTATAATGATTTTTGTGAATTAGTTCTAACATTATGCTATGTCAGATCAATCTTACTAAAAGAACTTATGAAGTGGCTGTTATTGTTGCATGTGTTGGTACAGATCGGGCTGCACGTTCGTGCTGACCAATCTTTGATCTCAGATAGCATTTCGGTCGCGGGTATCATTGTTATTAAATCATCTCACAGGGCGGTTCTGTTTTTGTGGTATTTGTCGAAGACAATACCACAATGAGTTCAAGATTGAATTTTGATAACCATGTATCTTATTTTGTACCGTGAATCTAATACTCCATCGCGTTTAGGTACACAGCAGTAGAAAGAGATTGAGATCAAGAAGTTCCCGCTTAAATTTTGCCGGAATATCCCGGATGTTTGTAGCTTGAAAATGCTTCAAACGCTTTGGAATATCATTACTACGTTCTCTGTCCTAACCACATACAAAAAGACCAAGCAATGATTATATGCTCTTTTATCGCAAAAAAAGCCAGACGGGCTGAAAAACGTAATTTCAAGTGTAATAACTCAGCCCTTTTCAAAAAAAAGTCGGTCGTAATTGACACTTATAAATTAATCAACCTCCGAAAGGTCCCGGGCTTTATCGCAAAACTATAAAAATTGGCATAAAATAGTTCAATTTAAATACATGAATATTGCCATTTTCTTCATAATTTGCAGCTATCTAGGACGACATTTCAATTTAAATCTTGATTTGCTGATCTTCTATATGATGCATATTTCTACATATGCCAGCGTATCCATTTTGTCATAGCGTACTCAAACTCTTTAGAGTCTGTACCGAGTCTATACATAGACAGCGTACCCAAACTTTGTAGAGTTTTAGTTCAACCATTTTGTGCAAAACCGAAGGAAATAAACCCAGTTAAACTCATTTTTTTTCTCAGGCAAATGACTTTTACGGTGTCACTCAAATATGTAATTTGAAATGGCATATTAAAATACATTGGGCGAGGCTATCGATCGTTGAGATACTTATTTTTGATTGAAACTAGCATCTCGCGAAATGATACAAATTTGCCAACTGACCTTGGGTTTTTTCGTTCCAAAACCAATTCGTTCCATGGCTTGTTGGTCCTATGATTGCACGCTACTCCATTTGATTGCTCATGAATATTTATAGATCGAGGTAATAGGCCGTTTGCCAAATACCGTTACTGACGCGTCACTACGAGTTATTTCCTTTTCCACCCGACAATTTTTCCCAATCCTGTATATACCCGAATAGTGAAAGTGTCATATTTTTTAAATGGATTACATACTAAACGCGATAAATAAACAACCTAAAACGGCCGTCCCGTTAGTTTCATCAATTATCTTTTTCGAAGACACACATAAAAAAGAACTGTTGTTTTATCAATTTTTCGGTAGACTTCCGAGAGTAAAGCGGTATCATTTATTAAGCGCTGTCTCCTGCCGGGCGTGTTGATAGAGCTTTTTGTATGCAGACTGCATTAACCCTTTGGCTACCAAGTGCGACTCAACTTTTGCAGACAATATAGATTCAGATCACACCAGGAAGAACGTGCAGTCTGATCCTAGATCTACACTATCCGATACGGAGATATTTTTCCTCGAGATATTCCCTTGAAACAACTTTTGAGGTTTTACTATCGGCTTTAAAAGTGGAATTTAATATATTTAGTAAGATAAGGTTTAACTTAAATTAAACAAATACCCCCCTCCATTCCTAAAGAAATTAGTGCAAATATACCGTTTAAAGTGGGACCTGTTAACCCAGGTTACATAATGCATTTGAAAAAAAAAATGTTCAGGCAGAAAAATGCATCTTTTGGCACCAGTAATTAGAACAGACTTACCCTCCGTCACAGCTTTTAACAATTCCAAACCTTTACAAGTGATCAACGTAAGACTAAGCGGGATAAACACTTAATTATGACACTTGCGTGTTAACTAGTCGGTGCCTAAAAAGAACACAACAGTTTTTCAAATAAATTATCCACTTTGACGGTGAAACACCGAGATCAAACGTACACCCAGCTAACCCTTGATTAGCTTTTCAATGAGAATAAGTGTAGCACGCACAGTGTATTCGCTTCCTGAAAATGAATCTGTAACATCTTTTCTTCTAGAGGGAATGGAAGGTTTGAAATTTGAATTAAACTTTGTTATTACGATAGTCAACTTATAAGGTAGTTCAAACAGGAACATGGCAAACATGCAACTATACAGATTTTTAAAAATGTTATTTCAAAGTTAAGATTTTTGCTACAAATTCAAAATGTTTGATGTCCCAGTTTTTTGTTAGTAGACTGTCTCTGTCTTTTAGCAGATACTGGAACGATTTTTTGGAAAATTATCACATTAATAGTTTAAATAAATCAAACCACAGATTCCTGGATTTCGAGCCTGTACGTTACAAACTTAGCTACAGAATTACGCAAACATTGGTTAAATAATCAGACATAAAATTAGGAAAGGTCTATTGCAGGTATATTGATGTTATCCCCCCACACCCCATTTTTTATAACACTGAATCTTTCACCAACTCTTTACGAAACAAAAAATTGAAACTTGCCCAAATTAGAAGTCTTTGCAGATAACTATTTGAATGTGGCTTAAAAATGAAATTTTCTTTATGAAGGATAGCAAGGTTTTCATTTTTAAAAAACTATATTTCTAAGGGTAGTAAAAAACTTAGATTATGTGGCATAGGGTTTTAAATAGTCACTGCAAATGTTTTCACCCGAAGACAACACTTTGGACTCGTCCAGATACTTAGCATATGGAGACGATTGAATAAACGTGGGTGAAATGGTTGTAATTGTCTTTTAAAAAGTAAAAAAAAAACTATTGTTGAAACAGGAGAAAATGCATGTTGCAAGCCCTTCCTTTTTCCTCAAATATTTTCGCTCACACTTTGAAAATTCGTTTTTTTTTTCACAAATGTTTATGAACTACATTTTGATTACTTTCAGTTTTCGGTTTTTTGAAAGTGTGTGTGTGGGGGGGGGGGATGTGTTAAGATTGAGAAAGTGAGACAAATAACAGACAGTGGGACAAATCACCACGTCTGCCCCCCCCCCCCTTTTACACGGGTTGCTCGAAATACTTTGATAAACGGTTGATTAGCTGTTTAGTGTTTTCAGAAAGACAGGGACAGTCCATTTAGTGATTTTAAAGTACTATTATCAAACATCCTTGTTGCACTTTCAGGCATGTACCTATTGACGAATATTGACTCTTCTTATCTTTTTTTTCATATTAATTGACCCCTTTGGTTATCATTAATGGTCAGGATTATGAATTTTATACAGGTTCCAAAAGCTAAGTCCATTCTTAGTCTCTACATGCTCTTTATTTCAATACGATTTTATAAAATGCATATTTTGTCTGTTTGTGATTTTCTTTTTCAAAGGCAATATCATGAAATATGTTTGAATTGTGTTAGAATTTATTTCTATAGATTTCTTGCTATGTCATTTTCTTTTCAGTTATGAATTTGTCCAAATTTAAAGGATTTGCGAACGGGACATACAACATTTGTTACTGAAATAATGCTTTGATTGTCCGGTGTCACGTGATACTGCTGGTGCGCCACTTACGATAAAATGGAAATATCGCTTACCGTCTACTGATTGTAATATTGGAAATTGAATGTAAAAGGCTAGAGATATTTCATAATTATAGTTTTCAGGAACAAACTTAATTTTGTTCGATATATCAACAGGATTTTTGTAACTATTTGTCATGCATCCTACGGTCAAGGGGCGTTACTCCTGCTTCTTCCTCATGGTGAAAAGGAGACCACTTATACAAAAATAAACCAAACTTTGTCATGAATACTCTCACTTCAATCGAAAAGGTATTCATTTGCTTAGTGGGTTGACTTTTAAGCCAATATCTGAACAATATGTCTCTGTTTCTTTCAAACTATTAATTCCACACATGGATTTCCTTGACAAATACCACTTCAGCGTTTTCAACGCTTTGATTTACAGAACCGCTTAGGCACTTGTCTGTGCTCTCTGTACTAGCATTGATCGGGCTGCGCGCTTGTGCTGGCTGATCATCGTTATCACTGGTAGTGCAATCATCTGAGATATGTATAATTGTCAACTAAAAATACTTACAATTTGAATAAGTTTACATCGTTTTCGTGTGGTAAAAGAGTTAATGTCTGATGGGTTTATACAGTTACATTTAATAGTGACACTTAGCTACGTCTCTTCTTTAAGATTAGCCTACAAGTAACATACTATGAATAGACTTGTAAGTTACTACATTTTTTGTGTTTTATGATACATGTATTTTGAAGCTGTACATGCTGCTACCTAACGCTTTCAAAAATGCTTTTGCTTATTGAATGAAGCAGTTCTTTTTTTATTATTATTATTTGTCTGTGTTGGTAGTAATCGGGCTGCACAGGCAATACTTGACTTATGAGTAGTCAGTATCATTAATGCTAGTAATCACTCCCAGAATTTTCTTTCATTTATATGCTTCCATCTCTCCATATATTGAATAAAGACTTAATTGATTATATTGCTACCATGAAAATAAGTAACCTCAAATCCCATAACCTCCAACAAGAGCGAATGTATCTGTCACTATATCATTGTACATACATGTATATTTCATATTCTCTATGTGTACTACATCTTTTTACTCTTGATGATGTCTCTGTGATGTATGCTTGTAAAAAGTATGTTCTAGCCCTAATGGATGTTTCATATGCACATAACACTCTGTCCCCTAATGGTTAATGATGTAACTGCGTGGAGGGCATCCATATGGCTATTCAATAATAGATTTTATGCTTGTTATAAAAGGGTCATGCGACACATCAAATTAAACATCTTTAATCTACTTTCACGACTGATTAGGAATTTTGCTTGCCTATATTAAATCCAGTTTACAGAATGGACTACAGTCAGTGAAAGCAAATTTACAATTAATTCTATTTAATATGATTATTTGGCTACTTATTTTAGAAGCTGGGGATGTTGAGCTTAATCCTGGACCTCTTGTATCAGATAAAACATCTCTACTGTCATTGTTGCATTGCATCATAAGAAGTATTAGGAATAAGTTGAACTTTATCAGAGATGAGTTTTTAGATTTTAATGTTCTTTGCTTCACTGAAACTCATCTTAATGAGTCCTTTACACAAGAAAATTTATATTTATCAGACTCATTTGACGAACCTTACAGAAAAGATCGAACGAACCATGGTGGAGGTATTCTTGTATATCTAAATAAGGATCTTGCACATTCTAGAGTTGCTCGTCTTGAAAGGTACTGTAACGAATCTATTTGGGTTAAAATTGCTGTAAAGTCAGAAGTATATCTGATCGGTTTTTTTTTATAGCCCTAAAACGGCTGACATTGTCTTTTTTAGAAATTTAAATATCAACCCTGAAGCAGCATTTCAGATATCTAAAAATGTAATTATAATGGGTGATCTAAATGAAGACCTGTTAAATAACGCATTTCATAATTTAAAAGATATTATTAAGTAAATTCTATGATGAACGTAATAAATGTGCCAACCAGAGGAAATTCATTACTCGACCCTATTTTGATTCCAAGTGACCTGGAGTATTCAGACTGTGGCACATATCTACTGCCACAAGCAATACGTGACCACTGCGCTACATATATATCAATCCCTTTTCCTTACCAGACACAGCCGTGCTTTGAAAAAACCATTTGGGTATACAGTAGAGCTAATTATGAACTACTTAATCAAAAGATATCAGACGACAATTGGAATGTTTTGCTCGATAGACGAATCTTGTGCTACTTTTACTAGGATCTTTATTGGTATGGTCGATGAATGTATTCCCCATAAAACAGTTTGTGTTCGGCCTGATGATCAACCATGGTATGATAATGCAATAAGACGGATATCACGTAAAAGAGACAGACTGAAAAGTACTGCAAAATCTTCACGAAAAATCACCGATTGGTCAAAATATAAAAATCTTCGGAATACTGTAAACAATATTAAAAAAAAAACATGCGAAAGAAAGATTCTTTAATAATTTAGAAACAAACATGCTGGCCCTCAATTGCAACGATAAAAGAGGTTTTTGGAAAATTATCAAACATTTTCTTAAAAAGGATAAATCCGTTTCTTGTTTTCCACCATTATGCGAAACTTTATCGAATGGGGAGACAGTTTGGTATACTTCTACACAAGAAAAGGCAGACTGTTTAAACAATTACTTCACGTCGATATCGAAGGTAGATGATACCAATATTGTACTTCCAGGTATTCAGCTAAAGACGGCTAACAAATTAGTAATCGATGAGGTCACTAAATCAGAAATTGAAGATATCATCCAATCGATTGAAATTAACAAAGCCAGTGGTCCTGACAATATTAGTCATAGAATGCTCAAAGGGTGTATGTACACACCATTAGTGAAACACTTTGTTTTATTTAATCGTTCTATTTCTGAAGGAGCTTTTCCCGATTTATGGAAGAGAGCGACCGTTACACCGCTATATAAAAAAGGTGATAAGTCTTTTCGGTCCAATTATAGGCCAGTTTCTCTTCTTAGCAGTTGTGGAAAGATCCTTGATTGAATTATCTTTAAACACATGTACAATTTCTTGATGACAAATGGACTGTTATATAAATATCAATCTGGTTTTTTACATAAACACTCAAAAACCTACCAGCTTATAGATATATATCACCATATTTGTCAAGCAGTGGATCATGGTCAGTTCTCCTGCATTGTTTTCTGTGATATATCAAAGTCATTTGATAGGGTGTGGCACAGCGGTCTCTTATTCAATTAGAAGAACATGGTTTAGGTGACGGACTACTTAAATGGTTTAAAAGTTATCTTGATAATAGAAAACAGAAAGTAGTGATTCAATCATCAGAGTCGAGCCTCTCTCCGTTAAGGGCTGGCGTACCCCAGGGATCTGTTTTAGGGCCTCTCTTATTCCTTATTTATGTAAACGACATCACAGATTCCTTTTTTAGCCTAACACGACTATATGCCGATGACAGTTCCTTGTATTACTCTGCAAGTTCATAAAGCGATATAGAGAGTATTGTAAATCATGATCTGAGAATAGTGTCACAGTGGGCCAAACAATGGTTGGTTGATTTTAATCCAGATAAAACTGAAGCAGTCATTTTTTCTACTAGGAAAGACTTTGATAGACCATTGCTATTTTTCGGTAATACTAAGATAAAGATAGTAGATGAACATAAACATTTACGATTAACTTTGAGTAGTACAAGTCAATGGAAGGACCATATAAACAACAATTTAAAAACAGCATCCAAAGTATTACAGATCATGCGCAGACTCCAATTTACTTTTACACGGGCAGCACTAAATCAAATTTATTTATCTTATGTCATACCGATTCTAGAGTACTCCTCGATAGTATGGGATGGTTGTTCAGTTATGTGTTCTGATTCAATAGAAAAGCTTCAAAATGAAGCAGCGCGTATCGTAACAGGTCTTACAAGATCAGTATCTCTTGAAAATCTGTATAAAGAATGTGGTTGGGAAACATTATCTTCTAGAAGGAAAAATGCGAAACTATGTTTCATGTATAAAGTATCAAATAATTTTGCTCCTGAATATATAGATGATCTTATACCTCCAGTGGTAGGCGATAGATCTCAATACCAACTAAGAAACAGTCAGAATTATGAAAATGTACATGCAAGAACACGATTGTTTCAAAAGTCCTGTATTCCTTCATCGATTTCTCTTTGGAATAATCTAGAGCAAGAAATTAGAAATTGCACCACATTTGGTTCCTTTAAGTTAAAATTACGTAGCTTGTCAAAACCAGACAGAATACCTAGTATCTACCTTATTGGAAATAGACAATTATCTGTCATGTTCATGCTAGAATAAGAAATAACTGCAGTAATTTAAATAATGATCTTTTTAGGAATCACTTGATATTAAATCCGATCTGCGACTGCAGAAATGGCGTTGAGAATGCAGAACACTATTTTTTCCTATGTCGAAGGTATTCTGATATCAGAATCACGTTTTTTCAGTCAACAAGGGCTCTTCATCCTCTACACATAGAGAAGTTGTTATTTGGCGATGAAAACTTGAATGATGATGAAAACTGCCTATTATTTGAATCAGTTCACTTATATATTAAACAGTCGGGCTGCTTTGAGTAACTATAACATGTTCAATTAAAAATACATATAGCCTTTTACTAAAATGGCAGGCATTCATCACAGAGCATCACATCTAGTTTCTAATTCTTCCTTTTTCTTTACTTATTAGTTCTATTTCCATTTTACTTTTTTTTCCTATTTGTTCATTTTCCCTCTCTCTTTATCAATTTCTCCTTATTTCTGTCTTTGTTTTTTATGTACATTTTCTTTTCTTTTTTTTTTTTTCTTCTTTATTTAGTTATTTACACTATTTCTTTATGTGCTTTTTTCCTATTATCTTTCAACTGTTGTTAATTTGATTGTAGAGGAAGGGCCGAATCTGTAAGAACTTGTGGCCCAACCCCATTCAGTCCATGAATAAAATATGTTTAAACTAACTAAACTGATGAAGATATTCCTAGAGAAATGACTTTTTAGAATATAACAGTTATTTTATTACTTTTTAGCATCAGTTTTAAAAACGTTATTGTTTGATTGACTCTTTTCATGTTCAAGTATTAGATTCACTATTTTCAAATGGCCACTCAAAATAAGAATGTAAAATTAAATTCAATTCTAAAAAAAGAAATAAAAACAATAAGAAAACAAATTCTAAAAAAAAACAAACTTGGATACTAATACACAGTTACAAAACAATGAAAATATCTCTGATTTAGACTTGTTGGTGGACTTACAGTCAATTTGAGATTTAACTAACAGTGAAATAAATGTGCAAACCAAATTAGACGAAATAACAGAAAAACTTTCTGAAATATATATACAAATTACAGAAAGGACATTTCCTTTTAAACAACATTCTCAACAACTCAGAAAAATCACAAACCTTGGTTTTTGGTGGGACTGTAAAAAAGCCAAAAGAGCATACTGCAAAACTAGAAAAAATAATAAAAGCAAAACTACAGAAAACAGGACATACCTTAAAGATAAAAGTAAAGCATACAAACAAATTATGGATAAATATATTAATAAATGTCACAGATCAAATGAAGTTAAATTAAGGTCATAAGCAAGTCATAACTATAGGGATTATATTGGAAGTACCTTAAATCAATTGTCACTAAGAGCCAAGGAGACCTACCAAATCTACAAGTTTTCTATGAACATTTCAAAGAAATGAGCAATGACATTACTCATGACATGGATGTGCTACATATTACAGATAATATAAACACAGATGATCGAAATGATAGATTGCATTCACCAATCTCTAGCACTGAAATTAAAAAAAAAAGTATAAAAAATACGTGGATCTTACCTTGGCTCATTGAGCCCGATTTCGAGATTCCTGCGATTCGCCCTCTATTGGATGCTGGTTATTACTTCCCTTTACACCATGTTTCTAAAAGCACATGGAGTATTGTTTTACAAACCGCTTACGAATACACACGAAGCGATAAGCAGACATCCACGTGAGTTTCCATGTTTTACCTTTTATTCAAAAGGTAGAGACAGTGTTCTATTTTTATCAAAGGTGAAATGCTACGAGCGATTTCATTCGTTGCAGCTAGAGCTGGCTGCATCCAATGAAAAAGCGTATCGGGTGAACGTAAAAAATCAAGCTCGATCCGCCAGGGGTAGAGTAACGGTAGTGAATCGTCAGTCTGGGCTTTCGAAGATGGGGGGATATGAAAACATCAAAATTTTAGAAAAACTCCATTGCTCATTCATTAAAAAGGTTTTACAACTAAAACAAAGTACACCAAATTATATGCTTTACGCAGAAACTGGTCGGTATCCTCTTGAAATAACTATAAAAACTAAGATGATAGGATCTTGAACAAGATTAGTAAATGGTAATAAAGATAAACTAGCATTCAAGTAATACTGTCACATGCTCATTACTCCTAATTTTCAATCTAAATTGAGTAATAAAATTCAGAATATACTAAAAGAAATTGGTATACCGGATATTTGGCAATATCAAAATTCAGATGCGCATAAAAACGCCACAGATTTAGTTAATACAAATGTAAAATATCAATTTCAGCAGGACTGGTACACTCAACTACAAAACTCTAATAAGGACAAAAACTGCAGTCTATTTAAAGAATCAGTCAGTCTAGAAAAGTATCTTCTAATATTAAAAAGTAAGACTATCAAAATCTTCTTAAGTTCAGAACTACTAACAACTTCTTGCCTATTGAGACAGGAAGATTGAATAATATAGATCTAAATGACAGAAAATGTGATGCACACAAAATGAGATAGGAGATGAAATGCATTACCTTTTATGTTTCAAATACTTTTTAAGCCAAAGGCATTCATAACTTAAAAAGTTTTTTTTTTTAATAGAAGACGTGGTATTTTCAAGTTTCAACGATTTTATGAGCTCTAAATCCCCAAAGGAATTAAAAAATCTTTCAAAATTCATTCAAATAATTATAAATCATTTCAAGCATAGTAATTAATCACCACTTTTTGTTTGATTATTTTGTAACCTATATTGTTAAAAGCTTGATCCAGATCAGCCTGCTGAGCCAGACCACCATCTGATTTGGGTCTCTGAAAACAGCAGACTGTCTTATATATTTTAATATAGTCATGAATATCAATAGAGTCTGTGCAACCAAGCTAAGAAGAAAAAATTGTATGTATTTTGAAGGCATATTAGCTTGCAGGTAGAAAAAAATGGTAGAATTTCATAAAATCGTGCTGTTTACTTCTTTATTCTAAGGCTATTTATTCATAGATCACACGAACTCCTGTGACAAATAATTTTGTTGCTGTTTTTTAGTTGTTGGACTGTCACAATATCTACAAACACTTCTTTAATTGTTACATCGATTAATTACAATATGTGGTTAACGTAGACTATAAATGCTTAAAGGTTCTTCCATATTTCTCCTATTTTTCACTTTTTTTATCCATTCTTCGCTACGTTCCATGTGTATCTATTTCTATTATTTATGTGACAATGTTAGGAATCAACCAATGAAATTTCTCCGGACCCTCGGTCGGGATTTTCCATTGGGTGACGTAAATGTATCATTGTTCTAGATATATAGTCTGTTCCAATATTTGTGAATGCGGACAGCGGGGTCCGGGATAAACCTCCGGTTGTGTCTTGGCCTCCTCTGTCTGCCGTCAATTAAGAATGTGCTTATGCCAACGATAAATTGATAACTTAAAAGCAAATCCTTCTAGTTTAAGACGCAACAGGAAATCCTTGAACCTTATTTGAAACTGTTATAAGTGTCAACCACAAATTCTTCAATTCTTCCACCTACATGTACCTTTCTCTTGTTACTATTTATGCCTGTGTTATTTACGTCAATTGTATATGCTATTGTAGCTCATGTATTTACATTTTGTGAGTTAAAGCAATTAAAGCATGTCTGTCTGTCGATCTGTCTGCCTGTTTTGTCACCAATGAACACTTCCGATTTTGTGTTTCATTTTATGAAATTTATATTCCGAGCCAGTTGTATTGAAATCCTCTGTTTAAAGCATTCTGAAAAAAAAAGAACCAGCTGCATGATGTAAAAGACTTGTACTGATATTGAAGTCCATTTGGGTTTTAACGAAATGTATTTAAATAACATGATAATTCCCTTGCTGGTCAAAGGAACGCTTTTTCAATACTATCTTTGTCAGGGAGAGATATTTAAAACATCGAAGGCTTTTTGTTCTCGCAGTAGGTGCCCCTAACAGCTCGAACATTCCAGTTTTCTCCAAACCGTTCCTTATTGAAGACTCCAACTTAGAAAATAAATGTCACCAGAGAATGGTTGTCCATATGAGCTATATATCTAGATATCGAGGCAACTATCGAAGATAAAAGGTAGCGGCCCCCATTTTGGAAAACAAAATGCACACAGGTTCATTAATAAGTTATTAAAATGTATGGATATTAAAATTAGTCTAATAATGTGTTACAATGAAGCTGTCAGTGTTCGAGTAGCTAGGACAGAATATTGTATTGTATAACTAATACAAGACTTGGCCAGCTATGTCACAAGTTAAATTTTTTACAATTAATTTGTCTGTCAGCAGCTGAAACTTTGAAAAACAATGCGCGAGCGACTGAATCATGATGTCCTCCTGTCCTTTGACAGAGGGAATATTGAGCAATGACGAAAAGTTTAGTTTACAGTCAACCTGCGCGGCTTGGGTACTCTAGCTAAGGTAGAGGCTTTTTGCATATGCACAAAGCTCCTTTTTTACATGGCATTGCTCACGTCAGTAACACAGATGTTAAGAATTCAAGATAAAGCGGTAATATGAAACCTTACTCAATTAGACTCTTTCCTTTAACCTAGCTGAGGGACAATCCAGCGATAAAGAGCGGCCAAAATGACAGATGAAACGTCTTTTATCTCACACATGGAACAATTTCATAGATACGGATATACAATGGTCTCTATGATACTTGGGTATGATCTTGGCTTGTTCAATAGGCTAAAGGACTCAAAGGTACCACTGACATCAGCAGACTTAGCAGATATCGCAGGTTACAAAGAAAGGTAGTTTTGAAAATAACCTTTTCCGATAAAAGTAAATGAATACTTCTTAGTCATTGGTGTTTTAACATCATTTTGTACATTTCCCGATTGCCAGTCTGCCTAAGAATTTTCGGAGTTTCTGTTCACTTTCTCTGTTAAACTTGTTCATACTATATTTCTGAAACCTCAGGGCTTTATTTCCAACATCCATCGTCGAAACAATGATCCGCTTTAAGACAGGAATGAATCCTGTTGCAACCACTATTATCAGACCCTGGAAAGAAATTTTCCGAAATTTTTAGGTTTGGTGCATTCGGTTTATTTGCATACCCGACTCAGCCTCCAGCATCGGCTAATACTTAAAGATGTATCTGTTCTCGTTTGTATCAAGTTTTCATTTAGTTTTTAGCCGATTTCATGTACACTATGTTTATTGATGATTTATCTATGATTATCGATTTTAGCCATTCTTCACTCTTTCAAGTTCTAGCAGCGTATTTTTTCTCCAGATATGTAAATGATTATTTCTGAAAAAAGTATTGATGTCAACACGGTCTCCCCTGGTCTTTCTGGATAATTTTAGACAATAGGTTTTTCAGCTGAAAATGTGATCTGTGGTACCCTGCTCAAAATTCTGAATTCTAACTGCTAATGGTGGTTGTTATGTATACAGCTAACCGCAATAGAATGGAATGCATCTTCTATCCGCCGTAATTTGTGCAACCTTGCTACCGACAGGGACAATATTTGGCATGAAGGTACAAGAGTGATTAATATATATATGACAAAAAAAAACGCCTAACAACTGAATGAAAACGATAAAGGTTATCTTTAGATATTGAACTGTTCGGATATGTTTCAGATACGTCAGAGAATGGCTAGGAACGATGTCTGCCGCAAGTGTAATAACTATTCAAAGTAGCGAGGTTCAGGGAGGGCCATGTGTATACCATCTTTCTAAGGAACACTTTGACATGGTGGAAGCATGTGTAATCCTCGGGAAAGGCATTTTTGCTTGCCACAACCGCATGGGCATACTAAAGTCTTGTTTTCAGAAAGACGGCCCTCAAGGTAAGTTTTAAATCGATATTGACGCCAAAGACATGAAACTGAAGAGATCCTTTGTCGGAAAAGGTAATCTGCAGACTTTGACACATTTTCTTTGACAAACAACTTACTATTCGCTATAACATATTTTTCAAGCAGTTAAGTTGAATTGTAATATTAACTGTGTTTCGCTAGTAGACACCAGCTCTAAGGTATGTTGTCCTGGGATTCAACACGCGAAAAGGGTTTTTTGGAAATCTGTTTTGTCTTGGATCAACCTGCGAAGTCCGTGCAGGCTAATCCAACATGTCACTTTAAGATTCTTTGCTACGTCGTGAGAAAATGACGGCGTTGTAGCTAAGACGTATGGGTTACACGTTAGAAATGTTATGATTTGTACTTGACATAACAAGAAGAAATGCATTTCAAACCTTTTTTTTTTTTCAATTTAACAATGTGGAAAATAGTTTGATTTACTCTTCTATAATCTGCTTCATTCTAACTTCGGTGTAAATTTCACACAGCTATCATCTTGTGTATGTACACATATTAGACCGAACTACAATCCTAAAGATGGACTGCGAACTGTATATAGGGTAAGGGTAATGATGCTGGATTGTTATTTGTCCACCATTCGTTTATTGTGGTAAATAGAATTTTGCAGTCGTGTTAATGCATTATCATTTTTATTTTTATCAAAGTCGTTCTGTAAATCGCATATGACGCTCGCCAAGGCTCTTGTTGTTTTGTGCCGAGATTATTTGAGACTGATATTTGTCTTGTATTTGATTGTAATACTTGTTAAATCATATATTTATATTCTTCTGTTGAATCTCTCTTGGTGGCCGTCAACACAGTTGAATGTCAGGTGAGAGAGTGGTTCATGAGACCAATCAAGTTCCATATATTGATTTTCCCGCCACGTTGGTTTTGCGTCATGCTGGTACCTATTTAAAGTCACTACGTCGTCAAATTATTTTAACCAATTCGTTTGATTAAAAAATGGTGATACATAATCACTTATTTCAGATTTTCCAAAATAATTGTAGCTATACAACTTTTAGCATTCTGACATCCACTTTTGTTAATAAATCAGTTTACAGCTTAAATGTCACAGAACTTTGGGCTCTGGCGTATAATTTATACAGGTGATGCAGAAGCCTTTCAGGGCAAAGACTGGGACTTCTTCGATGAGTACAGAGAAACAACAGGGGAAAAACAAATGATAAACGACTTCTTGCCGAAAGTGGAGTCGCTCGAAGATTTTAGAATACAACTTGGTATGTTCCAGTTGTGCGTTATCTAAGTATATTATATTTCATGTGTCTATTTTTAGAAATGTTATGGGTAAAGAAATGACGTCATTTAAACTGAGGGGAATTATTTCCCCGTCACAGTAAATATTTTCCTCCTGCCGAAAATCTGAAACAAATCTTTTTGTTCTACTTTGCTAAAAATTGACTCAATCGGTTAATTGACTTGACATCACTGGTTGTATTCGTTGACAAAATAACCAGAAGAAATATAATTGACTATATAATTCATTTCATCAGCTTGTGGTTAATACGGGGAAATATTTGCTTCAAAAGGGAAAAGTCCGCGAAAATAACTCGTGCCTTATGGTACTCATTATTTTCGCATACCTTTCCCTCTTTCGGCAAATATTTCCCCTTATTACATTCTGTTACTAATAATAGTAACGTTTTCCACCGAAAAGGGTGTAATATCAGTGTCACGCGAGGGCAGATATGACGGGGCAACGGGCTGATATCTGATATCCTGCCCGTTGATAAGATATTTGTTCTATATCTATAGCAACAGAACACTCGCTCGTAAACTAACGTTCTCAAAACATCCATTTTGAAAAGAAATGGCGGAATCGGTCCGTCAATCGCTAGCGGACAAATCTTCAAAACTACAGGCAAGGTTGAATCGTTAAGCAACAAAGACGTGATAAATAGAAATTCGATTGTTGTTGTCTTGGATTGGGAAACTTATCAGGCAATGTGTAGTGTCTATAGGCTAGTAGTTCTACGATTTTTATATATTGAGCCGGGTGAACCGAGCTTGATTAAGTTTCATAATTCGAAACACCAACCATCTATTCTATTTATCCTGTTTCTCAGTTTTGATCCCTATCATACTAAATTGAATATTTAGATTGGGAAACAATAAATGGCAACATCTTTTTAACAATGAACAAACATGAAGAACTGTTTATTTAAAACGTCTTATACTGCACATACGCAGCTCTACGATAGTGATGATGAATGACGTCATGAACGTGACGTTTACCCGCGGAAAAAAGTTGTGTCGAATGGAGACAAGATATTTTTGTTTTTAGTAATTAAACATGCTAGAAAACCAAAATAATCGAGCAATTGATCCATGAATGTAATAACGAGGTTATTACACGGCTGATGAGGGCCGGAGAGTGATATCGGCCCTCCACCTCGAAATCTGCCCTCGGGCTAAAGCCCTCGGGGCAGATACCAAGGTGGCGGGCCGATATCACTCTCCGGCCCTCATCAGCCGTGTAATAACCTCTAAATATTAACCACAAGCTGATGAAGTAAAGTCCATTTAGTTTTCATTCCATGTGCGGTATTATTGAAGTATTTCTTATATGAAACAAACATATCATACATGCACATGGTTGTATCATGAAAAAAGAAGAAGAAGAAAAAAGAAGAAGAAGAAAAAGAAGAGGAATAAGAAGAAGAGAATAGATAAAAAAGAAACTTGAACGAAGAAAAAGAAGATGAAAATTGCTTCAAAAAGAAAGACTAATAAAAACTGATTGTTTACTCTAATTTTGAGTAACATAAACATATATAAAGGAAAGAAACTATGTATATAATAAAAGTGGAATTATAAACGGAAGAGCAGCTCAAGCGTTGCACTTTTCGACTGCTTTGGCCATTACAAAATAGAGGAGGAAAATTTATTGTAACTTGTTAATGTTAGTTATATATGACAAACGAACATCGATTTTGGCCATGTTCTTTGAAAAGGAAGATTAGTACATCTGCAAAAGGTATCGATTCAGGCCAACCTGCGCAGTCCTTGCAGTCTTTCCTGAATCGAAACTATTTACTTTTTTAAATGTCCAAAGACCATTTTAATTCAGGATTAAGTTAGTCGTTGGACGAAATACTGTTAATATATTCAAGATTATCCCATGACCTGATCGATATAATTCACCAAAATCCTCTATTGCCAGAGCTTGCCTCATTTATGTTGTTGATTCTTTTCCAAAAGAAAATGGTTGTAAAGTGCTTGACCTTGGGTGTGGTTCTGGAATTTTTACGATGTCGATGGCGAAAAGATATCCGAAGTCAGATTTTGTGGGCTTAGATGTAGGAGACGAGTGTATTCACAGGGCCAACACTAAGTGCAAGAAGAAGAGTTTATCTAATGTAAGGTTCACAAAAACTACGCTGGAAGAATTTATTAAAGACTTGGACGAACAACTGGACTTTGTGACGGCATATCAGGTACTCCATAACCTCCCTGATCCTATCAAAGTCATTCGTGACATATATTCGTCGTTAAAACCTTCCGGAAAATTGGTTTTGTATGAAACTGGTCTTAGCTCAAGTCACTTGCGTAACTTTGGAAATATGTCGTATGCGATTATATATTCTTTCAGCTT
Source organism: Tridacna crocea (assembly GCA_943736015.1). NCBI lineage: Eukaryota > Metazoa > Mollusca > Bivalvia > Cardiida > Cardiidae > Tridacna > Tridacna crocea. The sequence continues at coordinate 29,788,598 of OX031072.1, read as the reverse complement.
GTTTTATTGCTTACCTTGCAGCATGTCTGATAACCCGCATTTGGGCTATGCAGCTGGATGGGGTGAAGAACTTTTATTTAAAGCTCTCGACGATTATTTTTCATTAGATGCAAAATATGAACTAGGCTACTCTACAGTGTTGTATTTGCTTTCGAAACGTAAGCATTGATTATGAACCTTATAGTGTGCTACAGGTAATTATTTTCCGTTGTTTATATATAAAACGGATCTGCACAATAGTATCAGACAGAAAAATTCTACAGTTAAGATTACGTAAACTTGAAAACATTATAATGGAAAGAAATTACCCTAAAGCAGTAATCTTAGCAGGTATACCTTGGGGTGGTTTGGCCATATTCTTGATTAGATAAGTGTAAATCGAAATCGGATTGTGCAGAGCAATCATTCCGATCTTCGATCGTAGATTACTTTTGTGATGTCTTTTTAAACTCAAACTAGCAGTACTTTGACTTATCTTTCTGTTTTTTCATAGTTAGCTTTCAACTGTTACCATGGCTTTGTGTGTGTGTATTATGAGAACATTAATCGTCTGACTATCTGTTTGTCTGTCTGTCCGTCCGTTCGTCTGACCATCTGTCAGTCTGTCTGTCTGTCTGTCTGCCTGTCACGTTGGGTTAATAGTTTTGATATGTATTTCACCTATCCTATCAGTCTATCTGCATGTTTATCGATTGATCAGGTGATTTATCATGCTATTTTGTCTAGTTTTCACACTGATTACCAATTACCATAGCTTTGTTTGTGTGTATTACGAGAACATTGTCCACCTGATTGTCCGTCCGTCCGTCTGTCTGTATGTCTGTAAGCTTTGTTAGGTATGGTATGCATTCGATCTATTCTATCAGTCTATTTGGAAATATATGTCATCTGAACAGCTGATTTGCTACTTTGATTTTCGGAGTACATATAATGATGAAGATATATTTCCTCTAGAACTTTGATAATCTCATCCTTATTGTAACATTTGTAATAGCGTTATGTCATGCATTCCATTGTTTGCTCGTTCATAGATATCCATTGCCTGCATACTTGTAACCAACTCATAAACTGTGTTCTGATTTAGACCATTCCAGTTTGTTTTACAGATTATGTTTTGTGTGTTTTGCCATTTTTCCTACATTTATCAGCTGTGTTTATCATTTTTTTCTTGTACATCTTTATTTTTTCTTTTCATTGGTGTGGAGTGTCTGGTGATAATTGTTGAATTAATAGATAGTGTACCTGTGGAAGCGTGTAAGAAACGTGGATCTGGACATGTGTTGTATGGCTGCATGCTGTTCCTGCACCTAGTATGTGCGGTAACATGATACAATGTAGTTTTCAAAGGTTTACTTGTAGCCAGCCAACACACTGTTCACTTCTTCACTTCCACATGGCTATTACGCTATTTTTTCTATTCCCATTATTAGGTAGTAATGTTCTTTCATACTCAGTTTTCACAAACATTAAACAGTCAGAAACTTTGACCGGATACATAATACACTTGAACGCGAAACGCTTAGTGACCAGCAATCGTTGTAAAATGAATGTAGAATTTTCCAGGCTGATGTTTTACTGTACTTTTTCTTGTTTGTTGCCTTCGTCAGTCGTGATTATACTTTTGATATTAAAATCAGGCGATGTCCATCCGAATCCTGGTCCACCACCTAGCGAGAGCTCAGATAGTTGTTCTAGTTCATTCGATCTGTACAATTTTCTCAACCTTCCTAATCATCTCTCAACTATCCATTATAATGTCCAAAGTATCGCAAATAAGCTTGATACTTTGATTGCTGAGTTCTCATATTTTGATATTATGTCTTTTTTTTGAGACTTGGTTACATAATGAAGTTTCTTCAAATGAATTACTTTTTCCGTCTTTCCATCCACCCGAACGAAAAGATCGAGCAGATAATAGATACGGAGGTGTTATTCTATATGTCAAGAATAATTTGTCTTTCATCTGAAGGCACGATCTCGAACTTAATCGTCTTGAATGTATTTGGATTCAGATTAAGTCTAGTAATAAAAGGAATATCCTGTATGGAGTATTCTATAGACCACCAACCTCTGATTCAGTCTACACCTCACTGATAGAGGACTCTATTGGTCTTGCTATTGATTCAAATATCTCTGATGTTATTATTACAGGGGACTTTAACTTAAACATAATGAATCAAACCCAGTTTCGTAAAGTAGAGGCCCTCTGTAACCAATTTAATATGATTCAATGTATAGACGAACCAACACATTTTACAGAAAATTCTCACTCTATAATTGATCTTCTATTTGTTACAAATAAAGACTCAATATTAACAACGGGCGTTGGTGAACCTTGTCTGGATCCTACAATGCGGTATCACTGTCCTGTCTTTGGTGTCTTTAATTTTCTTCAACCCAAGGTTAAGAATATACAGCGAATAATTTGGAAGTATGACCAAGGTAATTATAATCAGCTCAGACATAACTTCTCAACATTTTTGATTGGAGCTCTGTACACAATTCTAATATTGACATTTATGCTGACAGTTTAGCGGATGTCATTACAGAAAACGCGTGTAAGTTTATCCCCAGCAAAAAAGTTTATGTTAACCCCAAAGAACCTCCGTGGTTGACCTGTGAGATTAAAAAGAAAATACGTCGCCGTAAAAGATTATATAGAAAAGCAAAGAAGTCAAACGATGTCGGCGACTGGTCAAATTTTAGGTCGGCTAGAAATGAAGTCATTGCATTGATCCGACAAAATAAATCACAATATTTCGAACGGTTGGCTTCACAATTGAAATCTGGAACTCTGTCTTCGCGTGGTTGGTGGAAAACTCTAAAGTTGCTCATGTGTCCTCATTCGTCAACATCTATCCCTCCTTTGTATGATACTGCCAATGACTCTATGATTATCAAAGAGGACGAGAAAGCAAACTTACTTAACTCATACTTTGCCAACCAGTCGTGCATAGACGATCCCTTAAGTTTCATTCCAGCTGAAAATCAGGAATTTACAAACAATTCTTTAGATTCTAACAATGTCACGCCGTCTGAAGTACTAGATGTTCTCAAAACACTTAAGCTTGGTAAGGCATCTGGACCTGACGGCATAAATAACAGAATTCTTATCGAGGCTGCTGGTCAGCTAGCACCTCATCTGTGTGATCTATTTAATCAATCTTTAAATACAAGTTCTGTTCCATCATCATGGAAAATATCCAATGTGTGTCCAATATATAAATCAGGTGATGCATCCCTTCCTTCCAATTATAGGCCCGTTTCACTGTTGAGTAATATTGAAAAGGTTTTAGAAAGAATCATATTTAAACATGTTACCACTATCTAAAGGACACTGATTTCTTTACATCTTGGCAATCTGGTTTTATGCCAGGCGACTCAACTGTTAACCAAGTAGCTTGTCTCTATAACCATATTTGTAAAGCTTTGGATGATGGTTTGGAATTCAGAGTTTTATTTTTCGATATAAGTAAAGCATTTGACAAAGTTTGGCATGACGGTTTACTCTTTAAGCTTAAGAGAGCAGGGATTCGTGGGAAGTTATTATCTTGGTTTTCCAGTTACCTTTCTGCTCGTTATCAAAGGGTTATTTTGCCTGGCGGTGTCTCAACTTTAAATCTTGTGCAAGCCGGAGTCCCCCAAGGTTTTATACTCGGACCTCTCTTATTTTTAGTTTACATCAATGATATAGTAGATGATATTCAGGCTAATATTAACCTGTTTGCAGACGATACCAGCTTAACAATGATTGTAGACAATCCGGACGAAGTAGGAAGAGTTTTACAATCAGATATCGACAAAATTAATCAGTGGGCTCAGAAGTGGTTGGTCAAGTTTAATCCATCAAAGTCTGAATCTTTGGTAATTTCGCGTAAACGTTCCAAGCCAAATCACCCAGATCTGTTTATGTCAAATATAGAAATACCCTCTGTTACCAGTCATAAACACTTGGGATTCTTTATCTCCAATGACCGTTCTTGGGACATTCACGTTAGTAAATCTATTGAAAAGGCCTGGAAAAGGATTGGGATCATGCGGCATCTTAAAACGCGTCTCGATCGTCTTTCTCTTCAAACTATTTACTTTTCATTTATCAGGCCTAATCTGAATTATGGTGATGTTGTATGGGACAACTTTTCTCAGGGTCTGAAAGATCAAATGGATAAAGTTCTAAATGAAGCGGCTCGCATAGTAACAGGCTGCACCAAACTAATTGCTATCCGTGATTTATACCAAGAAACTGGATGGGAAACTTTAAGCCAAAGGAGGCGAAAACACAAACTGATTCTCTTTTATAAAATGTTCAACGGACTGTCTCCTAACTATCTTAATGCTCTTGTTTCTCAGACAGTTGGAGAGTCGTCATCTTACAATCTTCGAAGACCAAATAACTTGCGAACCATTGCTTGCAGAACCACTTTGTACAAAAATTCATTCTTGCCATCAGTGATAAATGATTGGAATTGTTTATCAGATGAAACAAAAAATGCTGGAACGTTGTTTTCTTTTAAATATCGCTTAAACATTGATAAACCGAGGCCAAATAAGCTTTATTTCTTTGGAGATAGAAAAACTCAGATCATACATGCTAGGTTACGTAATAAGTGTAGTTGTCTTAATGAGCATTTGTATTTGAAAAATATAGTCCAGTCACCCCTTTGTAGATGCGGCTCTGTTAAATCAACACCACATCATTACTGCTTTGAATGCCCATTCTACAGAGAATTAAGAATCAGTCTAAATGATGACATAAGTTCAATTACGAGAGTTACTCTTCAAGTCATCTTATATGGTGATGAAGATCTTGATCAACCTGATAACGAAAAAATATTCGCAGCAGTTCATTCTTATATTAGTCAAAGCAGAAGATTTACTTAGAATAATTATGGCTTTTTCATTCTTTGGATGTGTAAATCCTGCTTCCAAAACTTATTTTAAATGCTTATATTTAAATAAGTAACTGCATGTTCTGTTATTGATAGCATCCAATATCTATTGATATGTGATGGTCATGGAGGAGGTCAATTGTTTGCGAAAAATTCCTCCCCGTTCCCACAGTGAAACACTTCACACCAATTCAGCTTATAATTCAGCTTATTTTCCTGTTCTGTTTTCCTTTCCCACGGTTTTCTTTCAATAGCAATCAAAGTTGTTATGTACATACCCAGTTACTCCTAGCTTTGTTCATGTGTGTATCTATTTTTTGAATGGTTTTTCCCCTGTTACTATTTTTAGAACTGGATTCTCTCTTGTGGAATATTGTGCTGGAAGTTTCCAGGCCTTTATACAATCTGTTTATTAGAAGTTATGCAACTAATTTTTAACATGAATTTTCTGGAAGTTTCCCTGTTATTATAAAAGGAAAAGCTTTTTACATCTCAGGGTTCACTAGTTAATACATGATTGCCAGACTACAGCGGGGATTATCTTGTATTTGTGTCATAATTAGTGCCTGGATTACATTCAGTTTGGATTTGGATCAGACTAGACTAAAGTGAGGATTTCTTTGTGTGCTTGGATTACATTTAGTTTGGATCAGGATCAGATTGGAATTAAGATTGGAATAGTTTGTCTCCTGAATTTAACGTCTAAGGTATTGTTTTGTACTATTGTAATATTGTCACTGTTTATTTGATATTTTTGTTAATAAATTCTGTTAATTGTTATCGTTTGTTGCTGGCTTCTTCTTTCTAGTTACGCCTGACTCGTAACAGAAATTGGGGGCTCGTCCGGGATAGGAAAATAGACTAACGTATTTGTTTTCCATTTTGGACTATCCATCGATTGGAAAATAGACTAACGCATTCGTCTACTAATCTGTAATTATAATACAGTTTTGTACTTGAATCCAGCAACAAACAAACATGTCTTTTGACTTAGATAAATTTACGGCTGAACCATCTGTGGAGTTATTGAATTTAGGTAAAAAGACTGATTTGCTTAATCTTGCTAAACACTATAAATTGTCTGAAATAAAATCTTCAATGCGTAAACATGAAATTAAGAACATTTTGATACAATATTTTGTTGATGAGGAAATTTTTAATGAAAATGCTCTTTCCCTGATAGTTGACGTTCAGTCAGTTTCAAGTTCAAAAGAACTTGAATTGAAACTTCAGATCAGACAATTAGAAATTCAGGAAAGAGAGAAGGAAAGAGAAAGGGAAAGACAGAGAGAAGAAAGAGTAGAGAGAGAGAAGGAAAGAGAAAGGGAAAGAGAAAGGGAGAGAGAAGAAAGAGAAATGGAAAGAGAAAGGGAGAGAGTGGAAAGAGAAAGGGAGAGAGAAGAAAGAGAAAGGGAGAGAGAAGAAAGGGAAAGGGAAGAGAGAGAGAAGGAGAGAGAATTTCAATTAAGAATGAGGGAAATAGAAATGCAAGAAAGAGCAAATCAGCCGAAGCAAAAGATTGAATACAATTTCGATGTTACAAAACATATAAGGCTTGTTCCTCCATTTCAAGAAAAAGAAGTTGATAAATACTTCCTACACTTTGAAAAAGTTGCAGAAAACTTAAATTGGCCAAAAGAGCACTGGACTTTGCTTCTGCAAAGTGTTTTGATAGGCAAAGCTCGTGAAATTTATACACAACTAGGCGTTGAACAATGTCATCATTATGAGACTGTTAAAGAACTTATTCTCAAAGGTTATGAGCTGGTCCCAGAAGCATATAGACAAAAATTTAGAAATTGTAAAAAAGATTCTAACCAGACTCATGTTGAATTTGCTAGAAACAAAGAACAGTTATTTGATAGATGGTGCTATTCTAAGAAAATAGACCAAAATTATGATAAACTAAGACAACTTATGTTAGTTGAAGAATTCAAACGTTGTATTCAATCTGATGTTAAGACATTCTTAGATGAAAAACAAGTTGAAACTTTAGAAGAAGCAGCTCGTCTGGCTGATAATTACTACCTTACACATAAAGTTTCTTTTATTGCTAAACCAAAACCTACTTCCTCACATCCCCAAAATAAATTTACGTCTGGTAATTCATCTGGCATGCCCAGTCAATCCAATACACCCAAACCCAATTCTACTAGTGAAACCAAAAGTCAATACCCCTTATCTCGACCCACTTGTAACTATTGTAAGAAACCTGGTCACCTTGTTTCTGAATGTTTGAAATTAAAAAGGAAGTTAGAAAGTGATGAAGCCAAGCCAACAGGGCTCACCACTCTTAGACCAAGGCCACAGTCTTCTATTAAAACCAATACAATTGACATAGTCACAAAACCCAAGTCTGATTCTAGTATGGAGATTTTTGAACCATTTATGTTGAATGGTTTTGTATCACTTTCAGGTGATAATTGCCCACCTACCCCTATTAAAATTTTAAGAGACACAGGAGCTTCTCAATCTCTTATTTTAGCAGATATACTGCCTTTTTCTGAGAAGACTTCTTCTGGTACTAGTGTCCTTATTCAGGGTGTAGAGTGTGGAACTGTTAATATCCCTCTCCATCATGTTAATTTGTCATCAGATTTGGTTACTGGGCCTGTGGTTATTGGTATTAAACCTTCCTTACCATTTAAAGGTGTCCATTTATTGCTAGGCAATGACTTAGCTGGAGATAAGGTTGTGGTTAATCCACTTGTAACTGACACACCAAATATAGGTCAAACAGATGACCCTATCGAACAGGAAATTCCTGACTTGTATCCTTCTTGTGCAGTTACCCGAGCTATGGCTAAAAAGGCCATTTTGAAAAACTCAAACTCTGACATTGACTTGACGGATACTTTTATCGGTCAATATTTCAATAATGAGATTAAAAAGTCTCTTGATCCCAGTTTGTCTGATACTCAGACAGACTCGTCAATGTCTCGTCATTCTCCACTAAGGTCTATTGACCAAGGTCACGACACGCTGTCAAAGTCACAGCTTATCCAGGAACAGCAAACTGATCCTGAGATTTCAAAATTAATTTTTAGGGCTTTACCTGAAGATGAAATTTCACAGGTCCCAATGTGTTACTATATAAAGAATGGGATTCTTATGAGAAAATGGCGACCATTTGATGTCCCAGCTGATGATGAATGGGCTGTTTACCACCAAATTGTGGTTCCAAAGTCATATCGTCATGAAATACTAAGTATAGCCCATGAAAGTCCTATGTCAGGTCATCTAGGTATAAACAAGACCTATCACAAAATTATTACTCATTTTTATTGGCCTGGTCTCAAATCAGATGTCTCTAAATATTGTAAAACTTGCCATACATGTCAAATGGTAGGTAAACCCAACCAAACCATTCCCAAAGCTCAATTACAACCTATTCCTGCTTTTGATGAACCTTTCAGTAGGATACTTATAGATTGTGTTGGTCCTTTACCTCGAACCAAGTCAGGAAATGAGTATCTCTTAACAATTATGTGTACTTCTACACGTTTTCCTGAAGCTATTCCTTTAAGGAACATCAAAACAAAGTCAATAGTCAAAGCTCTTATAAAATTTTTCACATTTGTTGGTCTTCCAAAATCAGTTCAGTCTGATCAAGGGTCAAATTTTATGTCTGGTATATTCCAACAGGTTATGCATGAATTAGGGATCAAGCAATATAGGTCATCCGCTTATCACCCTGAAAGTCAAGGTGCTTTAGAAAGATTTCACCAGACATTAAAAAATATGATAAGGTCATATTGCTTTGACACTGAAAAAGATTGGGATGAGGGCATCCATTTGTTACTATTTGCAGCCAGAGAATCTGTACAAGAATCTCTTGGTTTCAGTCCTTTTGAATTAGTTTTTGGCCATTCTGTTCGTGGACCTTTAAAACTTTTGAAAGAGAAATTTCTCTCAAATGATGAAACACCTTTGAATTTACTGCAGTATGTTTCTGACTTCAGAAATAGACTGTCTAGGGCATGTGAGGTTGCTAGGTCTAATCTTAAAATGTCTCAGGGCAAAATGAAAGCAAGATATGACAACCATGTTATTGACAGAAAATTTAAACCAGGTGACAAAGTCCTTGCTCTTTTGCCAATACCTGGTAGACCTCTACAGGCAAGATATTTTGGACCCTACACTATTGACAAGAAAACAAGTGATTTAAACTATATAACTAATACTCCAGGAAGGCGTAAAAACAAACAAATGTGTCATGTAAATATGTTAAAGGAATACTTTGACAGAGATAGCTCTATTTCAAAACCAATTACAGTTGTAAACACTGTCCCACAAGAATCAAATGTATCTGATCTTGAAGTAAATTCGGACTTTATTGATAAATCTGATCCTGGTCCATCTAAACTTGAGAATTCTGATATTTTGAGAAACCTCGACAACAAACTTTCTCACTTGGAACCATCACAGCAGGAAGAGCTGAAACAGTTGATACATGAATATGAACATTTATTTCCTGATATCCCCACAAGAACAGATAAAATCTATCATGATGTCATTGTGGAAGATTCTAAACCAATAAAGCAACATCCATATAGAATGAATCCTTTGAAACAGAAATACCTCCAAGATGAAGTAAAATACTTAATGGAAAATGACTTTATTGAACCTAGCCAGAGTAATTACAGTTCACCATGTATATTAGTACCTAAATCAAATGGAACTTATAGAATGTGTACTGACTATCGTAAGGTGAACTCTGTGACAAAAACAGATTCTTTTCCAATACCAAGAATTGATGACTGTATTGACAAAGTTGGAAATTCTAAATATGTCACCAAATTTGACCTGCTAAAAGGATTCTGGCAAGTTCCACTGACTGATAGAGCAAAAGAAGTATCAGCCTTTGCTACTCCAAACGGTCTGTACCAATACAAAGTTATGCCGTTTGGGATGAAAAATTCTCCTGCAACGTTTCAGCGACTTATAAACAACGTTATATGTGGATTAGATGGTTGTGATGCATATATTGATGACGTCATCATCTACTCAGACAGTTGGATTGACCACCTTCAAAGAATCAGGAAGTTCTTCGACAGACTCAGTAAAGCGAAACTGACTGTGAATCTTGCAAAAACTGAATTTTGTCATGCTACTGTAACATTTCTAGGACATCTTGTGGGACAGGGTCAAGTTAAACCGTTAGAAGCTAAAGTCAATGCTATCTCTGAGTTTCCTGTGCCTAAATGTAAAAGACAGCTGATGCGATTTCTTGGTATGGCTGGCTACTACAGGAAATTCTGTAAAAATTTTTCGGGTATTGCTGAACCTTTAACAAATTTACTTAAGAAAAGCACAAAGTTCAAATGGAATGACATATGTCAAGATGCATTTGATCATCTAAAAGCCATACTAAAGAGCGCACCAGTTCTCTTGGCACCTGATTTTGACAAATGTTTCAAATTAGCTGTTGATGCAAGTGATGTTGGTATTGGTGCTGTTCTTTTACAAGAAGATAATAATGGTATTGATCACCCAGTTTGTTACTTTTCTAAGAAATTTAACAAACATCAGAAAAATTACTCTACCATAGAAAAAGAGTGTCTTGCTTTAATTCTGGCAATCCAGCAGTTCGAAGTTTATTTAACCTCTTCAACTTCACCAATTGTTGTATTCAGTGATCATAACCCTTTAAGTTTTCTACACAAACTTAAGAATAAGAATCAAAGATTACTGAGGTGGAGTTTATTGCTTCAAGAGTTTAATCTTGACATTAGACACATAAAAGGGAAAGATAACATTATACCTGATGCTCTTTCAAGAGTTTGAAATTCCAATAGTCATTTTTCCCTAAATCAAGTTTAAACTGTTTTTCTTTTAAATTGTGATTTCATTACCTTGACTATTTTCATTAGTCTGAAATAATTGATATTTGAGTTTGTCATTTCTATGTATACTTCAGTTAAAGTGTCATATACATGTATGTAAATAATATTGCAAAAAAGAAAGATTTATTTCATAAACCTTTCTTTTTCTTTTCAAGGGGGGAAGTGTTATGTACATACCCAGTTACTCCTAGCTTTGTTCATGTGTGTATCTATTTTTTGAATGGTTTTTCCCCTGTTACTATTTTTAGAACTGGATTCTCTCTTGTGGAATATTGTGCTGGAAGTTTCCAGGCCTTTATACAATCTGTTTATTAGAAGTTATGCAACTAATTTTTAACATGAATTTTCTGGAAGTTTCCCTGTTATTATAAAAGGAAAAGCTTTTTACATCTCAGGGTTCACTAGTTAATACATGATTGCCAGACTACAGCGGGGATTATCTTGTATTTGTGTCATAATTAGTGCCTGGATTACATTCAGTTTGGATTTGGATCAGACTAGACTAAAGTGAGGATTTCTTTGTGTGCTTGGATTACATTTAGTTTGGATCAGGATCAGATTGGAATTAAGATTGGAATAGTTTGTCTCCTGAATTTAACGTCTAAGGTATTGTTTTGTACTATTGTAATATTGTCACTGTTTATTTGATATTTTTGTTAATAAATTCTGTTAATTGTTATCGTTTGTTGCTGGCTTCTTCTTTCTAGTTACGCCTGACTCGTAACAAAGTACCATTATGATATTTTATTACCTTATTAACCTGTAACTGTGTACCTGAAATTTTGGAGAAGAACAATATAAGCTTCGCTTTGTTCTGATCCATTTTGTCAGTTATTGTTTGTTAATTTGTTGATTTGTCTTTAGATCTTTGTATTTATATGTAATTGATGAATAAAATATGTTTAAACTAGCAGGTATAAATAAAGCTCTTAATATTCCAAGACATACTCTTATACAGGTAAAGGTTAAAAACGATGACAATATCATGATATATATTTCGACATTTAATCCTAAAAACAGAGAGTTATTTTGAATTATTAAGAATAATTTTGAAATTTTGGAAAGTAATCAAACAATGTCACAAATAGTAAGGAATACCAAATTAATTAAATGTAAGAGACAACTTCCAAATCTTCAACAGATTTTGATTAAATCTGAATTCAAAGATATAACTTTAAAATCTTCTGTGCAAAAATGCAGTGAGTCCCGCTGTTGACTCTGTAAACATATTATCGAAGGAAATGAATTCAAAATCAAGGATAAAACATTTACTGTCAAAGGAGATATGGATTGTAAAGTTTCTAACTGTTTGTATCTTTTAGTATGCAATGGCTGCCAAGGGTTTTATATTGGTCAAACAGGCGATAAACTTAGGAATAGAATTACAATACATAATCAACAAATTAGGGACCCTTCAACAAGACAAATATCATTGAGTTCTCATTTAGATAGTTGTTGTAAAACAGATCCAAAATTTTCAATTTTTCTATTTTTGAAATGCAAATCACACGACGTTTCAGCTAGAGTAACAAAGGAAAAATATTTCATAAACATTTTTCGTCCAAAATTGAACTGTATTTAACCCTTGTTCTATGACGTCAAAATGACGTTAGTTACGATGTTTCATTAAAGCGTTGCCCTGATGAGCGAAAGCGAAACCGGTTGGCACGTTGAAAATACTATTTTTAGTGTCATTTCTCTTTTATTTTATATATATATGTTTCTCAATATTTCTGGCATAAAGCATATGTCAAGCATTTAAGAAAAAAAATCTGGCAAAAATCTGACGAAAAACAGTATTTATCCTTCACTCCAACGCTGGAAAGACTATAATCCATTTAGCTTGCGAAACTGGGCATTTAGACATTCGCGTAAAGTGACATCATAGATCGGCCTACGCAGTCCGCGCAGGCTAATCCAAAACGACACTTTCCGTTTTTATGTAATTTTCTGTTTTGCTCAAGTCTATTGTAGCATAAAATCTGATGCTTTCGTAAAGTGCCGTCTCGGATAAGCCTGCGCGGACTGCGCAGGCGTATCCGAGACGGCACTTTACGCAAATGTCCAAATGCCCTTTTTCACATGTCGCAAGCCATTTTTGGTGATAAAAGTGTTAACACCTAGATGGCTATTAATAGGTAAAATGAAACTTTTTAAGCCGGATGTAAAAACTAACGTTACTATTTCAAAGTTAATTTTTGAGAAACATGTCTCATTATCGGAAAGTGTAGATTCAACACCAGACTGCAAACTCTTCTAATAACATACAGTCTGATCTTGGATTTACACTGTCAGGAAAAGGTCCTTGGGCCATGCTTTGCAGTCTAAGAGTTAAAACCGGTGCAATCGATGATCAAGACAAACGCTGTCAAGTGGAGAATTCGATGAGAACGAATAATAAATGATCTTTTATATGGCCGCTTTTTTTTATTCATCTCCGGATGATATTTAAATCTAGATTTAAACCGATCATTTGAAATCATTTGAGGTTTAAAAATCTGGAAAATCAGTAGATTAAGCAATTTATTCGTCAAATGTTGATAGTATTCGTCAATTAATTATGTTTGCAAATACGTTTCCTTTAAGTTTCTAAAATGTTATCACCATTTACGTGTATTTATACGAAATTCAATATTATCCAAAATTAGATATTTATTAAATATTCATTACGGTTCTCATTTTCTTTTTTTTGTCCAGGAACTGTTCGTTCTTAACACCTCTACGAAGAAAGCTTTTGAATACATGATAAGAAATGTTTAAATTGTCGGAAATTAGTATGCACTTCTTTCAGGAAATCCTGTTCTATTCATTCAGAGACAATGGAGGTTTCATTGGTGAATGTATTTTAACCCTTTCCCAAACGACAAATTTTAGACTCTCCTAAGCTGAAAGACTTTGGAGACAACAATTCTAAATTTGATGAAAATGGTAGAAAGTTCTACTAAAGGGTAAAAAACATTGTGGGGAAAAGGAGAAATTGCTCGTTACGAGCAATTTCTCCTTTTCCCCACAGTGTTTTCAAAAGACTTTTACTCGTTACGAGCAATTTCTCCTTTTCCCCACATTGTCTTCTAAAGACTTGTACTGCAGACACGTAAAAATCAGGGCATGTTTGGGAAAGGGTTAATATGTATGGCTCTAAAATTTTGTCCTACTTTACAAGTTTTCCAAGATTACACATTTTTCTCAGTTCTCTCCTTTCTATCTACCACTGTTTCTACAATTTCGTCACGCCTTAGCAAGATTGTTGTGCATTCTGATGCAGGATCAAGGCTCATCTGTAAGAAAAATAACACCTTACCTCTGACACTGTGCCAATTGCATATGCTCTGAGCACCAATTATAGAAGTCCTGCTGAAGCACTGGACGTTGGACCATAAAACTGAAGGTCCTGTTGCTCCCATTGAAGCGTTCACGTGAGCTTCGTCTATCTGTAGATATACCAGTGCGCTGCTGATTGGTAATCCAAAGATCTCCTTTGTTGCTCGCACAGAATATTTCTTAACAAATCCCGAAGATAAGCCGAGAAGATCTGTTGGTCCTATAAGACTTTGAAGTCTTTCGTTTGTTTTCATGGTTTGTATCGGAGCCAGCGCTGTTTTAATAGCTTAGGTTGTATCACGGCGTTCAGTGCAATTACATACAGTATGTGACATTTTAAAACAAGTACTGATACTACTTGCTTTCCAAGCCACTGACTTCTTCTCTCACATGGACCAGAGGTTTAAAAAAACAAAAGAACAACAAATGCCTCTACCTTGTACCGAATCTGCAACCGCCAGGTTACTAGGCAAATACGCTAACTACTGAGCTCGCAAGCCGGGCTATCTTTGGACGTACGGGGCGGTTCTTTCGCGGCGCCTGTCGTTAAGTCCTTTTTTAAAGAAGTTTCATAATAATTTGATACAAACAACAAAAGGTCCTAGCTGCCTAGTAGAACGGTAGCCCAAGCCCTTCTTTACCATTTCCCATGATCGCTGATGTTCAGCTCACCAAGTCGTACATCTTTAACTGATTATCAAATGACAGAATGTTAGCCTGGTTCAAATTAAAAGCATTTGCAAAGGTATAAACAAATAAAACCTACCCAGTAACCAATACAAAAGTGTCCTGGAAATACTTTCTACATAGTAAAAGTTTTCTTCAAGATAAAAACATCAAAAAAGATCTTGCTGTTGTGATTTCTTTTTGCTTTCGTGCCCACAAGTGATATTCACGGTACCTGTTATTAGATATGCTTGCGTAACATCTTCGTTTACAACATCATGATTTCTTCCTTTCCCTTAATGGTTTAAAAATATCAATAGGAGGAACTACAAGTCTCTTTTGTGTTTGACAGACTTCTGTTCATTTCGAGTCTTGTCAAAATTTACTAGTTTTCTTACAATTGTGAATCATTCGAATTTTTACGTACCGCAATCTTTTGAAGTCAAAACTAGCGAGTTCATCCGAAATGGTGCATTTTCTATTCATAGATGTAGAAAAACGGGTGGAACCATCAAGATAATCTTATCTCGAATGTCAGCTTCGTGCACTTTTGAGAAATTTTGCATTAAAATATCAAGTTTATCGTAACAATTTCTTCGGGAAACTTTTTTCTCTCGATAAAATTTCAAGAAAACCTATTTTACTGCGATAGTTTAAAAAAAACATAATAGTTTAGTTAATTTAGTCTATTGAGTATTTATGCCTCTGGCCCAGTGTACAGTTATATATTCCATATATTAATACAATTCCCTTGGGAAAAAACATATTCGAAGCACTATTAATGAACAGACGACCTTTTATACAACATGAAAAGAAAAGATACCTGCAGGTAAATGTGATGGGAAGACATTTTAAATTTCATGCTAGATTCTACCCTCCTAGACAGTTCTTTGAATAATTAAAGCAAACACATTGACAAATATCACATGAGTTATCATAAAGATAACGTTTAGGAGAATATCTTGTATATAATCAATAAATACCTAAAATGTACCCTCAATATTGAAAATAACTCATTAATGGTACAAAGGAATTTTGTGGGGAGAGGAAAAAGACAGACAAATGCATATTCTCCTTTCCCCACATTGCTTCTTTTGATAATGAGGTGGTATCGGAACAATCCTATCTGGATACACACATACACATATATATAGTAATACAAGGTAACCCTGTCACATAAAAATGTATTTTCACATTCTCAAATTTCTAAGGCATATTGGAAAGCCATAATTGACAGCATTGAATTTACCATCGGAAAGCCAAACAAATCAAGAAATGTTATCTTCAGGCAACAAAATAAAAATCAAAAATGGTTTCACTTACAGGGTTACTCCTGCAAAGAATATAACAGGAGTGTAAAGAGTATAGATCAAAGATCAGACAGCTGGTTGTAGCAGTCTGGTCCTGGTCCTCAAAGGTATTTAAGAAAGACGCTCTAATATTTAATTATAGCGACAATTATAAAATCTCTCTCTTACATCAAGTAAATAGGAGAAAGGAGAAAACGCCCGCTACAAGCATTTTTTTTTACTTTCTTCACAATGTCTCCTGACAAATATTTATAGATAACCTCAAAGCTTCAGTAACATGGGATTGTCCGGTAAATAACGACAATAAAACACGTGTTGTTACATCACAGTAGCATATAATTTAAAAAAGAGCGCCTTTTTAAGTATTCAAACTCAAACTCTTTACCGCATAACCATGAGCTTTAACGGCACTGAAAGGAAAGACCTTGAAAACATTGTGAAAGAAGGATGATATGCTAAAAACCATCATTTTCTCTTTCTCCATAAAGCTCTCCATCCCTTCCAAAACAACCAAGGTTTTTAGTTAAATATTTGTCTCCTGCAAATTCTTTCAATGTTAGCTAGTCCGATATCTTATTGTCCAGTCAAGACTTATATGTGTGCTTCTAACACCTTTTCAATACCTTAATTACATACTATTCTTGATTATTCATAATATTTTATGGACAAACTTACATTTAATTTAAAAAAAACAACTCTTGTTTACTGGCCATAAAAGTAGGAAACATAACAAATATACATGTAATTATGCCCAAGATAAATTTTCCTGCAATAGTTATATTTTTTACACTGGAAGAAGACATAAAATTCGTGCTCTATCACAGAAATTGAAGAGTTGTCAAGACAGAAAGAGCAGATACATTTTTCTCTTGGCATATTAAATATCTGCCAACTTCAATATTCAATTTATGATCGGAACATCGGAAGTTTGCAAATGCTTGTCTGGGATGGAATGGGTATCTGAATGAAATTTAACTTTCTACATCCAATTATGACTTATTTTGACTATAAAAATTAGCTTTTGAAGAACTGATTAGGCTATTATGTCAGTTTTGTTGCAATATGTCTTTAACTCTAATTTCGAATTCTTTGATAAAAATGTTTATATCGTCTATATATTTAGACAGGCAAGTAAAACAGTATCCACAGCTGAACAAAAGATTTCTTACTTGAGAAGCATATGTTTGTTTATTATTTTCATCCAAATCCTTCAGCATTAGATAACCTGATTTTAGTTACCTATTGATCGGCATCTGTATTAGTGTACATCAGTATTTAACAAAATTATGTAAACATAGAGGATATTTACCACAGTCACCCAAAACCACAGCATTACAAGTAATTTTACCTACGCCTAAAAGTGTAAAAAGGTTTGAATATGTACTCTTTCTACGATGTCTCTATATGTATAGCCCCAAAGTTCTGTCCGTAGCAAAATTGTGTCGAATGATCTTGATAATAAAGTGTTCCATATTGATAGTTATAAACTCGAAGGCTGTTTAACGTTTCAGTTGCCTGTGCAGATAGATTTCGAAGAGCCTTTGTCCATTTCAGTTTACGCGTAAAAAGTATTCCCATATATATATTTATGAAAAGTAACTACAGTTAAAGGTTTATTTTCAAATTTCCAAAATCTTCTCCCTGTCCTAAATACAACAGTTTGAGGTGGTTTTTTTAACATTAATTTGCATGCCGGTGTCCTTACAGATAGTTATCTCTTATCTCGTGGCAGAAACAGGGTGTCCTAAAATATATACGAGTCCTACTTTAAAAACCCAATTTTTCAAATAAATACTCAGCATAACTAAATACCATCTTTGTTGTAATATTTAGACAAAAGTTTAAAGTACTAGAATGTCTTCAATCCCTCTATACACATGTTGTACATGTCCCATTATTTTCTGTTGTATGCGTCTGGCACGACGTCAAAAATAGTTGACAACTTTTGGCAGGTGTGCTATGTAGTCTTTCGTATTTCCCTACTAATAGGGCAGTGTTGATTTGACATTGAGTTATATGCATTTTTGCATGCTGGTTTATAATCATATATCTTGTCTTTGATGAGTCCTCAAAGAAAAAAATCTATCAGGTTAAATAGAGCAAGTGAGGTGACCATTCTACTCTGGCCTTCAATGAAATCAGCCTCCTTCCATAAGTATCGGTCAAAAATCTAAAAGCAGCTCTACTTGAATGGGATGCAGCTCTAACTTGTTTAAACCAACGATCATTTAATGAAAAAAATCGTTTTTAAAAAAGTTCTGGTCCAATTTTTTTTCTTAAGTTTTGACGCCATTAATGACATTTTATATTGTTTATGCGTACTCTACATAGAAATTTAGATTGTCAGCTTTAAAATGGAATAGAGGACTTAGCAAATTTCTGTACTTAAAAAGACAATTTTTTTCATCGTTACTGGAACACATATTTTGGGACACTCTGTGTATGGCACCATAACTGACATTCACGGTATCTTTAATAAGATGAGGTTTCGGAACATCTTCGTCTACAACCTTATGAAATCTCCTGAATGGTTCTAAAGTTGTTTGTTGGAGGCATTTCGAGTCGTTTTTATGAACACTATGTGCTCAGGTAAGCTACAAACGTGTACTAAAAAGGCACCTGCTGCCATTCATTCAGCTATGATCGGCTAGCATGTAACCTATGCACAGACCACTTATTAAAACAGTCCTTACATGCTTTGGTAATAGGCTAATAGTTTCGATATAAGCCCTGCTTTCATCAAATATACGGGGGATGGGTGATGCATCATTACAGGCAGGTCGATCGTTCGAAGAATACGACATGCGCTGACATCAGGATATTTACGTAAAAAGGTTCTATTTCCGTCAGTATGCAGGTGCATGCATGCGCATTGTTTGTCAACTTACCTTACCCATGAAAAAATGACAGACATCATGCATCGACACGCACTGTCTTCAGAAGCGTTTTGTAGCACGTGAAGGGGCAATGACCATTATATAAACTTCATCATTGATTAGGGATGCAAGGAAAGGGAGTTGACTGCAGAGGCGACAAACATGGGCGACGTAAAATCGTTCCTATCTCACATGGAACAGTTCTCTGAATATGGATATACACTGGTTTCTATGACACTTGGATACGAACTTGGCTTGTTCAACAGGCTTAGGGACTCGAAGAAACCATTAACTTCAGCAGAACTAGCCGATATCGCCGGTTACAAAGAAAGGTATGCTCTTTTATCAAAAGTATCAGTCACTGTGGCGCCGCATGAGCGGTGGCACTATATTTTTATTCGCTTTTGAAAATACCTATGGAGGCAGCCATATTGTTAACCTCGCTTCCAGCGATTTCGTAACTAAGTATTTTCGTTCCTAAGCCATTTTGTACCCAAGTTTACTTTTTATTTTGATAATTTTGTACTCACTTCCATAATTTCGTAACTACTTTGGTCATTTCATAACCTGTTTTTAATATCAATTCGGTAATTTAGAACCTAGTTTTACTACAACTGCTTTTGTACACATCTCAAATTGAAACTATGTTAAATTTCGCCGAAGAATGGCTATGATTCTGTCTTATCATTATTGGTTCTTTATTCTTGAAGTTTTTAGTTTCATTCTATAGATTATCTAGGGGTTCTAAGTTCATTTCGCATCGAGTCCAGCATAAATTTACATTGGACATTTTTGCAATGCTGCAATGTGCCTTATCTCAGAAACAACTGATTTGCGGCGCCATTGATGTTATGCATCAATATTTTCTTGTTCTAGAATAAAATTGGCATAAATTAGATCCACGATACCAAGAAGGGAAACTGGCATGTTACCGTTTAACCTGCTGAATAACTTAAATGAATTTTTTAACTCGATAATGAAATCCAAATTACTTTTATTTCAAAGTTCTTTTTTGGGAATTAATATATTCTTATAGGACAGTGTATATCAAAGATCAGTCTGCACGTTCTTTGCAAAAGGTATATGAGTTGCACTTAGCATCAAAAGAGTCAAGTGGTTAGAAGGCTCAAGTAAACCATTGAAATCAGCAGGGTAAACAGATATTGTCTGTTACTAAGAAACAAGCCATGCATTAGCAAAACGGGGCTTAACCCTTTACTCCATAGATACTCATTTTTACGTATTGCTTGTAGGAGCCTTTGGAAAGCATTGTTGCAAAAGGTGAAATTGCTCGTAACGAGCAATTTCACTTTTTGTCACAATGTTTTCTATGCTATCAGAAGGTGTCCTGGACACATAAGAAACGGCTTCATCCTTGCTGTTATTCAGAGTCAATTAGAGATACCATAGAAATGCCTTATGGGTAAAGGGTTAATGCATCTCTGCGGTACATTGCACCAACAAATCATCACAATAAACCATAAAATCAACTTTGCCTAAAAACCGACTGGTTCATGGGATACAATTTTATTATAATGCAGAGAAATTTCTCGTGATCTGATTGGTTAACATTTCCGGAACATATTCCATGTTCCTTGACAAAAACCACGTAAAACCAGTTTCCCTTTTGAGTGCCCCGTAAACACCACTACACGTGCAACACAAAATCCAAAATGGCGGCGTCGATCGATCATTATCTATTTCGTCAGCATACTCGATTCGTGAAATTATAAAACAGTGAAATTTCGCTTAACGCGCTTTGAAAGGATAAAAACTTTGCAGTATAATAAATTCGCTGTACAGCCAGGTGGCAGGGGACTTGGAAACTTGTTCACGGCTGTGGTGAATCATGTCGCCACCTCGCCTTCGGTTGGCCTTCGGCTCGTGGCGATATGATTAATTACAACCATGAACAAGTTTCCAAGTCCCCTGCCACCTGGCTGTACAACTAATAATGTTCCTTGGATATACAAAAAACTTATAATCAGCTAAAACTTTTCACATATGTCAGAATACATAGAAAACGCTGGCTAACAGTTGTCATTCTTTTTTTAATTAAGCCCCCTTCAAAGTTAAGCAGAGCTTGGCTAAAATTTCGGGTTTCAATTGCGGGACAAAAATACACGTTTAACAAGTTCTACATTTTCTTTTTGTTACATGCACTCATTAATTAGTGCCTGTATTTTATTTCTTTTGTTAAAGTTGATTGAGTTACATTTTTTTTTATCGATGTAAACAAACAGATCAGCTTTACATGGACAAAGGTTTATCTTCTTTATATCCATTAACTCTTCACCAAACGACAAAATTCATAGACTGGTCCACATTAAAAAGCATTTGCAGAAGACAAAATAAATGTGACCAAACAAAGCAGTGCATATGGTACAACTTTCTTCGTTAGTATACATTGATACATTGATATTTTGTTCATTAGTTTCGTTGATTTTGCACTTATCTCCGCACAATTTTGGTTTGGTAAGGTTAGAAAACATTGTGGGAAAAGGAGAAAATGCTGGTTACCAGCATTTTCTCCTTTTCCCACAATGTTTTTTCACATGCTTCTTTCTCAGGGTCGTTAAAAGTCGGGATTGTATGGGAAAGAGTTTAAGGCCCTGTAATGGCCTAAATTTCAAAGTAGGTGTTATAATGAATATGAAATCAAATCATACCATTTAGAAGCATGGAAAATATTATGGAATGACAGTGTGTTATCGTGTTCTCGGGGCATATGTTAGTCGTTGGCAGAAAGAAAAATTAAATTCAGGCAAAAACTAAACAAAAGAGTTAGCTACTGGTAGGTTTTAAGCTGGTTTTGAAATTTGATTTCTCTGCCATCGACAAACACTTGGACCGGCTTCTTACCAATTATTTCTAAACTTTTGAATTGTATATAAATCAAATGCCTATGAATATCCGCTTTGTTTTCATTTTGGCTTTATCGTCACTTTAATATGTTTACCATTTAGTGTAGATGTTGCACTTAGGACATACTTTTTAACGTAAATTGTCCTCCTCTATTGTGTTTTTTTAAATATACTCCATGAAAAAGCTAAAATAACATTAAATGTCGAATTTCTACTCTAATAATTATGTAGACGATTTCAAGTTGAAAATCCTGAAGTAGATCTTAATTGTCTTTCGTGGTAGAATCCTCTCAAGTGTATTTCAGCAAAAATGATATTTTGTTTTGGTGGAAAACCCACTATGAATCCCCCACTGAAATAAATAAATATGAAAATCTAATAAAAATCTGGTGAAAGACTGACCAGGTAACGAGAAAATAATCTGGACTCATCTTTCTAAAACATCTAAGGGGCAAAGCAGATACATGGTAAAATATGAAACGGAGTAGAAAAAGAATTCGATGAACTGTTAGCTCTCAAAGCCGCACTAAAATATCACTCTCATTACAAATCACACTAAAACAATCAACACAAATCGCTGTCACTTCTTCTATTATGCTGATGGCAGCTGTGTTCTACCAATTTCGAAGATTGATTTCTAAATTCACGACTCGGTGGGCTCTTTTCGATCTTGTAGTTTTCAGGTTTATTGGTGATCGCCCAAAATGCGGAGAGAAGAAGGAAATGATGGAATGTTTTGTTTTAATTATGATCTCTCTCTCTCTCTCTCTCTCTCTCGCTACAGATCCTGTTCATCGCATGAAATCATAATACGTACATAAAAAACATGGCAAGCTGTACAATCTGAAAATAAGAATAGTTGAAGCGACCATAGCAGTTCCTTTACTACAGTATTTCAATTAAAAAAATATAAGAATGGAAAAAAGAGAAACATTTCACAGCATCTAGCATTGGTTACTGTAACATTAAAAAATAACTGCATATTCGGATACATAAACAATCTCTCCGTGCGTGGCGGTACCTGTAACACGATGTGATCAAATAAAAATGTTGAGGTTTGATAAGTGACGGGTCACCAAAGGACGCGGAAACAGACCACAGTTCACAAACCAGCTTCAGACTTCTTTGGACTCGAAAACGATATTTGGACATTTTTAAGACACTGCAAGAGCTTCTTCAAACAGAACGCAAATAATGATATCGGAAATCAAAGGGTTTGAACTTCGGTTTAAGCAAAAGACAACATAGACAAAGAATGTCACATGATACAAGTCAGGGAAAAATGATTCGCTAGAAAAAGACAGAATGATGAAATTCGACATAGATAGCCGTTTACACTATTGCATTTAGGATTGCCGTTTATACTATAGCATTTGCTTAATGCATATACCAGCTTCTTTACGTTAGGAAATAGACTAACTATATAAGAATTTATAATTTATAAATAATTCATAAATATTTATTAATTCATAAATGATTTATTATTTATAATTTAATTTATAATCCGATTCGCCGCAAATAAAAACGAATAAGCCCATAAACACGTACTCATATTCAGCAACAGCAGAGTAATCGAAAAATCTTTCTTTTACCGACCTGAAAGAATCAACTTCAAGTGATTGAAATCAAAACTACCACAATTTGGCAGCCAGCCACCCATCAATCCAGCCGACCACCCAGACAGACAGATAGACAGATAGACAGACAGGCAGAAAGGTGTGTCTACGTAAGAAAATACGTATTATCATACTGTTTCAGATATGTACTAGAATGGCTAGGGGCGATGTCTGCAGCAAAAGTAAACAGTGCCCAAAGTAAAGAAGATCAGGAAGGTTCCTGTATAACACAATTTGGAAGCCAGCTAGCTAGCCAACCCGCCGGTCAGATAGACAGAAAGACAGACTGACAGACAAGTGCCTCTGCGTAAGAAAATAAGGATTACCATTCTGTTTCAGATATGTACGAGAATGGCTAGGGGCGATGTCTGCCGCAAAAATAATCTGTGCTCAAAGTAACGAAGATCATAAAGGCTCCTGTGTATACCATCTTCCTGAAGAATACTTCGACATTGTTGAATCGTGCACCATCAACGGAAAGGGGGTCTTTGCTTGCCATAACCGTATGAATATATTGAAGTCCTGTTTTTGGAAAGATGGGCCACAAGGTAAGACGAAAACAAATATTTTTTTCAAAAAAGATACTTCTTCAAATTAGCACAATTACAAATCTACATTTTAGCTGCAAGTAGTGTAAACTAGCATTATTTTTTGTATGTAAATTTAAAGCTTTAGTTTTTGTGCACTTTCACTAGAACTGCCAAGTTATCATTCTTAACTACCAAAAACTCTTCGCGCGTATGTATAATCCTTCCATGGCTTTGTTTTAATGCGAGTCGTAGAAAAACATAAACGACGGGAACTGGCCCGGTTGATTCTCTCTCTCTAGCTTTGGTCTTTGCAAGTGCGTGTGAAATTAATAAATTTCAGAACGAAATGTTCAACTCAAACGTGCAAATGGGTGTGAAGACGGGTATCTTTTGTGGTTTAATTTTGTTTCAGAAAAACTTCAAAAATATTTTAGTTACTACTTGCATTGTCAAAGAAAGGAAAAAAAACATGACTGGCAAGATATTTTACAGGAGATGCTCATGCCTTTCAAGGTGAAACTTGGAAATTCTTCGAGGAGCTCAGACAAAACACTGGGGAAAAGGAAATGTTATATGCTATACTGCCGAAAGTGGAGACATTACCGGACTTTAAAGAACTACTTGGTAAGTTTTCCATTGGTGTTCCTCTCAGTCTCTGTGTCTCCTCTCAGTCTCTTTTTAGACTCTCAGTTTCCTCTTAGTCTATCGGTCTCCTGCTTGTCTCTTTAAAGACTCTCATTCTTCTATCCATCTCTCAGACTCTCAGTCTTCTCTCAGTCTGTTGGTCTCCTTTTTGGTACTTTTCAGACACTCATTCTCCTGTCAGTCTCCTCTCAGTCTATCTGTCTTCTCTCAATTTCTTTTCATACTCTCAGTTTCTTCTTAATATGTTGGTCTCCTATTTGTCTCTTTTCAGACTTTCATTCTCCTCTCACTCTCATCTTAGTCTTCTCTCCGATTCCTCACCATCTCCTCTCAGTCTCTGAGTCTTCTTGACATCTCTTTCCAGACCCTCATTTATGAAACTGAAAATTCCACATAATTTTAATCGCACGGTCTGTGTTCAATCATTCAGGGCTCTAGATTACAATGGATTTTTAAAATAATGCATGCATTTTATCGTTACATCTTTATGGCAAGCCATTGCGTGACATTCGTAAAAATGGGAAGGTTGTTACAACTAGAGTACATAGTATTTTGTATCTTAGAGAAGACAGATTAACATATCGGTCTTACTTTTGCGAATGTGTGCTATTATTTTATTATATGTATAGACCGTGAATCTTGCATCCGCGACAGAAAATTAGGAGTTGCATGAACTTTTCTGTCAGAGCCGCCGAGGCCTATAGCTCAGTCGGTATAGCGTACAGGTCTTGAAAACAGGAGCTCGGCGGTCCGATCCACAGCTCGGCAAATATTCATTCCGAGAACTGATGATAGTCATGGCGACAGGGATCATTCCTCTCTTAATGTTGTCCATTGTTTCAAAAATGGTAATGTTTGAAAGCAGTCAGTGGCTTGAAGAGAATATTGAACTCAAGGAAAGTATTGATAGGTGCACTGGCCGCTGCGATATATCTGAAACAAGCAATTTTGTTGAAATGATATCCCCCGCCGAAAAAGACCTTTTTTGATACAAACGTATAAGAGGTATTGTGTTTAGCATGTACATGTGGCCTTTTAGTTACTGGTCCATACTGAAATTATACCTTAAGCTCCCTTGTTCCATGGCACAGGATTTCATTACATGAAAAAATATAAAAGAGGTCCTTAACAGGATTACATATTAAGTACCCATTTCAGGATTTCATATATGTGGGGAAAAATGTATCTACGGACTATCCAATGGAAAACATGCATGAAGTTTCATCAATTTTTGTCAAGGACTTAAGATACCCCTCTCACAGTATAAGCCGCCACACTGCTGCCATTTCAAGCAGGTAGCTAGAGACTAAAGTGTTGAAATTTGTAGCACCTGCCTGGGTAGCTGAATGGATATATGGCATTACTTGTGATCTAAAAGGTTTACGAACAGACTGATCATGGAGAGACGAATGCACAATTGACTTATTGGTCACTGGCTTTGATCAAGCAATAAGAATATGAAGTTCTATGAAAATATGTGCAAAAGTTGGAGATACACTGATAAAAAATTAAATTTGACATGAAGTCCCCTTTTTCCATGATACAGTGATAAATTGCAAAACCCTGACAACATGTACTAGGTCGCATGATCTGTGAAAATCTTATCCAAATCTATTGAGATATGTCCAGTAATTACGAGATTCTTGTGAAAAATGAAATTATAACATGAAGCCCCCTTATTCCATGATGCAGCTACAAATCCCAAAACCTTGACAATATGCTGTAGGTCACATGATCATGTGAAAATTCCATCCAAATCTGCCAAGATATGTGGGAGGCGTTGTGTTAGGTCACATGATAGTGTGAAGATTCCATTCATAATATGTTAATCATTCAAATCTGTCAAGAAATATGGGACAAGTTGCATTGACAAGAAAAAAAAATGAAATAAAACATGAAGCCCCCTTTTTTCATGACGCAGCTACAAATCGCAAAATATTGACAATATGCAATAGGTCACATAACAAGAAATATTCTGTCAAAATTCTATTCAATTCTGTCAAGAAATGTGGAAGGAGTTGCCTTCACAAGAAATGGAATGAAATATAACATGAAACCCCCTTTTTCAATGACACCATATTACAAAAACAAGGGCAAAAAACTAGCACTTGTCCCAGAACAGGATAAATTCATCAAAGGGTAATCAGTCAAAAAAGCCTGTGAATCTAAATGGAAATGTGCTAACAAAAATCCAAAGTAAAAATTTACAAAGGGCAGTAACTCCAAAAATACTGAAGATAGAGATATGGTTCTTGTGCAATGCACTTCTCCTCAATTAGTTCTATATGTATGTGAAGTTTCAAGTTCCTAGCTTTTATACTTTTGGAGATATACGCCAGACAGAAATCCAAAGTAAAAATTAACAAAGGGCAATAACTCAAAAATTACTGAAGACGGAGTTTCGGTTTTTGCGAACTGCACCTTTCCTTAATGCATTCTACTAGTATATACAGATTGAAGTTCCTAGCCTTTGTACCTTTGGAGATATGCTCCGGAAAAAATTCCAAAGTGAACATTTACAAAGAGCAACAATAACTGAAGATAGAGTTATGATTCTTTAGCACTGCACTTCTCCTTCATTAGTTTTATATGCGTGTGATGTTTCAAGTTCCTAGCTTTTATACTTTTGGAGATATGCTCCGGACAAAAATCCAAAGTGAACATTTACAAAGGGCAATAACTCCACGAATACTGAAGACAGAGTTATGGTTCTTGTGCACTGCACTTCTCCTTAATGAGTTCTATTTATGTGTGAAGTTTCAAGTTCCTAGCTGTTATACTTTTGGAGATATGCTCCGGACAAAAATTCAAAGCAAAAATGTACAAAGGGCAATAACTCCAAAAATACTAAGGACAGAGTAATGGATCTTGTGCACTGCACGCCTCCTCAATAAGTTCTATATGTGTGTGAAGTTCCTAGCTTTCATACTTTTGGAGATATGCTCCGGACAAAAATTCCAGGAAAAAAATGTACCAAGGGCAATAACTCCAAAAAAATGAATATAGAGTAATGGTTCTTGCACACTGCATGCCTCCTTAATGAGATCTATCTACTTGTGAAGTTTGAAGTTTATATCTCAAATACCTTTGGAGATATGCTCCGGACAAAAATGTGGGACAGAAGGACGGACGGAGACTATAACCATATCCCCCGCCGCCTTTTCGGCGGGAGATAACCAGGCGATGTCTAAGCTTTCTGCCATAGCAGACAGATTAACATACCAGTGTTTCAATGAATTTTCCTCTCTTTCTCTGTCTGTCTCTCTCTCTCTCTCTCTCTCTCTCTCTCTCTCTCTCATTTTTTCGATATTTAGGTGTTTTTGTATCACAACCAGTCCGGATCTGGCCTCCGTGACAGAAAACTAGGCGTTGCCGAAATCTTCTGTCAGAGCAGACAGGTTAACATATCGGGTTTTGATGATCTACAGTATTTCAAGCATTTCTGGCAGATCAACATACCAGTATTTTAATCAATTTTCCCCTCTCTCTCCTCTATTTGGTGTTTATCTTTCAATTTTTCGATATTTTGCTGTTTCTTTTTTTTTTGTATCATAACCAGTCCGGATCTGGCCTCTGTGACAGAAAAATAGTTGTTGCCGAAAAATTCTGTCGAAGCAGACAGTCTAACATACTGGATTTCGCAGATCTTCCAATATTGCAGTCACTTTTTGTTAATTTTTCAAGTCATTGTTTCTATGACAGAAACTAGGCGTTGCCTAAGCTTTCTGTTAGATCACACAGATTGACATACCAGTATTTCAATGAATTTTTCTCTTCCCCTCTCTTTCTCTCTCTCTCTCCTTCTTCTGTCATTTTTTAGATATTTAGCGGTTTTTGTTGTTGTTGTTGTTGCTGTTGATATTTTTCGTTTTTTTTGTTTTTGTTTTTATCGTAACTAGTCCGAATCTGGCCTCTGTGAAAGAAAACTGGGTGTTGCCGAAAAATTCTGTCGGAGCAACCAGTCTAACATACCGGATGTCGAAGATCTACCAATATTTCAGTCTTTTTTGTTGATATTACAAGTCCAGTTCTCGCCTCCATGACAGAAAACTAGGCGTTGCCGAAACCTTTTGTTGAAGCAGACAGTTTAAAATACCGGATGTCGCATATCTACCATTACTTCAGTCTTTTTTGTTGATATTTCAAGTCCAGATCTGGCCTCCATGACAGAAAACTAGGCGTTGCCGAAACTGTCTGTCGGAGCAGACAGTCTAAAATACCGGATGTCGGAAATCTCTCTCTCTCTCTCTCTCTCTCCTTTCATTTGTTCGATAATTTGCTGTTGTTTATATCATAACCAGTCCGGATCTGGTCCCAGTGGCATAAACATTCTGCCTAAACATTCTGACAGATCAGACAGTCTATAATACCGGAATTTGCATATCTACCAATATTTCAGTCACTTTTTGTCAATTTTTTAAGTATCATATCCGTATCTGGAACTAGGCGTTGCCTTTACCTACTGTCAGATCAGGCAGATTAATATACCAGTATTTCATCCAATCCTTCCTCTCTCTCTCTCTCTCTCTCTCTCTCTCTCTCTCTTTCTCTCTCTCATTTTTCGATATTTGGTGTTTTTCTCTCATTTTTTCGATATTTAGCTGTTTTTTTTTTTTTTTTTTTTATTTTGTATGATAACCAGTCCGAATCTGGCCTCTGTGACAGAAAATAAGCCGTTGCCGAAAAATTCTGTCGGAGCAGACAGTCTAAAATACGGGATGTCGCAAATCTACCAATATTTCAGTCTTTTTTGGTGATATTTCAAGTCCAGATCTGGCCTCCATGACAGAAAACTAGGTGTTGCCGAAGTCTTCTGTCGGAGCAGACAGTCAAAGATACCAGATGTCGCATATCTACCATTATTTCAGTCTTTTTTGTTGATATTTCAAGTCCAGATCTGGCCTGTATGACAGTAAACTAGGCGTTGCCGAAACCTTCTTTTGGAGCAGACAGTCTAAAATACCGGATGTAGCAGATCTACCAATATTTAAGTCTTTTTTGTGAATATTTCAAGTCTAGATCTGGCCTCTTTGACAGAAAACTAGGCGTTGCCGAAATCTTCTGTCGAAGCAGACAGTCTAAAATACCGGATGTCGCTAATCTACCAATATTTCAGTCTTTTTTGTTGATATTTCAAGTCCAGATCTCGCCTCCATGACAGAAAACTAGGCGTTGCCGAAATCTTCTGTCAGAGCAGACAGGTTAACATATCGGGTTTTGATGATCTACAGTATTTCAAGCATTTCTGGCAGATCAACATACCAGTATTTTAATCAATTTTCCCCTCTCTCTCCTCTATTTGGTGTTTATCTTTCAATTTTTTCGATATTTTGCTGTTTCTTTTTTTTTTTTTTTGTATCATAACCAGTCCAAATCTGGCCTCTGTGACAGAAAAATAGGTCTTGCCGAAAAATTCTGTCGAAGCAGACAGTCTAACATACTGGACTTCGCAGATCTTCCAATATTGCAGTCACTTTTTGTTAATTTTTCAAGTCATAGTTTCTATGACAGAAACTAGGCGTTTGCTAAGCTTTCTGTTAGATCACACAGATTGACATACCAGTATTTCAATGAATTTTCCTCTTGCCCTCTCTTTTTCTCTCTCTCTCTCTCTCTCTCCTTCTTCTGTCATTTTTTAGATATTTAGCGGTTTTTGTTGTTGTTGTTGTTGCTGTTGATGTTTTTCTTTTTTTTTTTATCGTAACTAGTCCGAATCTGGCCTCTGTGAAAGAAAACTGGGTGTTGCCGAAAAATTCTGTCGGAGCAACCAGTCTAACATACCGGATGTCGAAGATCTACCAATATTTCAGTCTTTTTTGTTGATATTACAAGTCCAGATCTGGCCTCCATAACAGAATACTAGGCGTTGCCGAAACCTTTTATCGAAGCAGTCAGTTTAAAATACCAGATGTCGCATATCTACCATTATTTCAGTCTTTTTTGTTGATATTTCAAGTCCAGATCTCGCCTCCATGACAGAAAACTAGGCGTTGCCAAAACCGTCTGTCGGAGCAGACAGTCTGAAATACCGGATGTCGCAAATCGCTGTCTCTCTCTCTCTCCTTTCATTTGTTCGATAATTTGCTGTCGTTTATATCATAACCAGTCCGGATCTGGTCCCAGTGGCATAAACATTCTGCCTAAACATTCTGATAGATCAGACAGTCTATAATACCGGATTTTGCATATCTACCAATATTTCAGTCACTTTTGTCAATTTTTTAAGTATCATGTCCGTATCTGGAACTAGGCGTTGCCTATACCTACTGTCAGAGCAGGCAGATTAATATACCAGTATTTCAACCAATCCTTCCTCTCTCTCTCTCTCTCTCTCTCTCTCTCTCTCTTTCTCTCTCATTTTTCGATATTTGGTGTTTTTCTCTCATTTTTTCGATATTTAGCTTTTTTTTTTGTATGATAACCAGTCCGAATCTGGCCTCTGTGACAGAAAATAAGCCGTTGCCGAAAAATTCTGTCGGAGCAGACAGTCTAAAATACGGGATGTCGCAAATCTACCAATATTTCAGTCTTTTTTGGTGATATTTCAAGTCCAGATCTGGCCCCCATGACGGAAAACTAGGCGTTGCCGAAACCTTCTGTCGGAGCAGACAGTCTAAAATACCGGTTGTGCAAGGTCTACCAATATTTCAGTCTTTTTAAAACAGCTCGAAAATACATCGACCCCGATTTGTCCATCTTTACAGACGCTTTCGTGGATGCCTGAGACCTTTTATATAAGGAGCTCATGATCCCCGGGCTGGGCCAGTTTCGATCCCGACATCATATGAACAAACTGGCCAGAGGTCCACTAGGAGATGCTACACACCAAATATCAAAGCTCTATGCCTTTTAGTTTATGAGAAGAAGAATATTAAAGTTTTCAATCTTTGTTCCTATTATTGAACTTGTAACCCCCGGGGTGGGGCCAGTTTTGAACCCAGAATGACAGAAAATTTATTATATTTGACTTCACAAACAGTTTTGCAATAAAAACGGTAATTGCAGTAAAATCATTATATGGACCATATTCGATGGTTTTCCAATCAAAATCAAACTACAGTACAATTGTCTCTTAAAAGAGATTATGTTAGACGTACATTAAGTAACAGAACGGCGCTTCAAAGACCTATTCGAACCTTTCAGGTTGAAGACTATTAACGCTCATATCATTTGTACCTCTAATAAAGTTGATTAAATAACGTTTACAATATTGAATTTCGACTGTTTTAGCAACAATATTTCTTAAACCAGTATTGCAATAAATTATTGCAAAACTCGTTGCGATTACAAAAAAATTATTAAATTTGACTTCACAACCAGTTTTGCAAGAAAAACAAGAATTGCAATAAACTAATCATATGGACCATATTCGATCGTGTCAGGTCAAAACCAAATTAAAATACAATTTGATATTAAATGGGATTATGTAAAACCTAAATTAACATACAGAAAGTGTGCTTCAAAGATGAACTGGAACATTTCAGGCTAAACACTTTTAACGCTTAAATCATTGGAAACTGTCATAAAGTCGATTAAATAGCGTAAGCAACTTTGAATTTTGACTTTTTCAGAAACAAAATGTCTTAAAGGTGACTATTTAGATTTTTCATATCTCGTATATATCACTGAAATTTATATGAAAAAAAAATACAAAAAAGTCTTTTTTGATGGTGTTCCCTTAAAAGACTACGTATGTCAATAGCTAAGATGCAAGTGTAGTAAGTTATTCCGGCAACATTGATCATATGACTAAAAATACTTCTAATTACGACCCCCTTAATACAGACAAAGTCATTCGGAGCCATCGAATCCCTCGGCTGTACCTGGTGGAGCAATATGAATCAGATCGATGTATGACCAGAAGTATACCGCAGTATGACCCACCTCCGTAGCGGTACGGCTCAGCAACATTTGCTGCAAGAAACCGTTCCCCTCGTCTTCTCCAGATTCTAGCAGCCTATCTGTAAAGTCTAGGCAGAATCTGGACTCATCAGTGAACAGAACATGTCTCCAGTGTTGCGTGGTCCACCGTGCACGCTCCCTTGTCCATTCGCCTGGCGATGTCGTCGCGTCAAGGGGATACGTATGCAAGGTCTTCTCGACCGCAAATTACCTTTATGCAGCCTTCTACGTACCGTCTGCGTGGAAACACGGACCCCCGCAGCATTAAGAAGGTCATTTCAAAGAGAAGTTTCTGTTTGAAGCGAACTTTCCGTAATTAATTTAGGTCTTACATAGTCCGATTCAACATTAAATTGCATTTCAATTTGGTTCTGATTAGAAAATAATCGAATATGGTCCATAAAATGAGTTTATTGCAATTCGCGTTTTTTTATTGCAAAACTGGTTGTGAAGTCAAATGTAATAAAGTTCCTATCATCGCAACGAGTTTTGCAATAATTTATTGCAATACTGGTTTAAGACATATTGTCTCTGAAACGATCATAATTCCATGCTGTTTACGTTATCTAATAGAGTATATGACAGTTTTCAATGGTTTGAGCCTTGATAGTGTTAAGCGTGAAATATAACTATTGGTCTTTGAAGCGCACTTTCTGTAACTTAATGTAGGTCTTACATAGTCCAATTAAACATTAAATTGCATTCCAATTTGGTTTTGATTAGAAAACGATCGAATATGGTCCATTTCATGAGTTTATTGCAATTTTCGTTTCTTATTGCAAAACTGGTTGTGAAGTCAAATGTAATGAAGTTCCTGTCATCGCAACAAGTTTTGCAATAATTTATTGCAATACTGGTTTAAGACAAATTGTTTCGGAAACGATCAAAATTCCATGCTGTTAACGTTATCTAATAGACTTTATGACTGTTTCCAATGATTTAAGTCTGAATAGTGTTTAGCGTGAAATGTTCCTATTGGTCTTTGAAGCGCACTTTCTGTAACTTAATTTAGGTCTTAAATAGTCCCATTTAACGTAAATATGTATTTTAATTTGGTTTTGACTAGAAAACGATCAAATATGGTCCATCTAATGAGTTTATTACAATTCTCGTTTTTATTGCAAAACTGGTTGTGAAGTCAAATGTAATAAAGTTCCTGTCATCGCAACGAGTTTTGCAATAATTCATTGCATTCTCGTTTTTATTGCAAAACTGGTTGCTACAACTCTACGCTTTCTAGTTACAGAGAATATTTTTAAAGTTTTCCTTCTTTGTTCCTATGCTCAAACTTGTGACCCCGGGGCGGGGCCAGTTTTGACCCCAGGGTCTTCATTTGAACAGACTTGGTAAAGGGTCTACTAGGAGATGCCACATGCCAAATATCAAAGCTCTACGCCCTCTAGTTTCAGAGAAGAAGATTTTCAAAGATTTTGGTTTGGTTTTTTTTTTCATTTTTGTTGCCATGGCAACCAGAGTTATGGGTGGAATTCAATCTTTTGAACAATATGGGTAGAACTTCATTCAAAGAACATCCCTGCTAAGTTTCATCAAGATTCGCTCAGTGATTTAGGAGAAGATGTTTAAAGAATTTCTTGACGGACGACGGACGACGGACGCCGGACCCCGGACATAGGGCGATCACAATAGCTCACCTTTAGCACTTTGTGCTAAGGTGAGCTAAAAACAATGAATGTTCTTTATGTTTCTAGAATAATCTGTACATATAGACTGGAGGCAGCAATGAAAACAGGTTACATGAATATCCTAATTGCATAACAATTTGCAGACGACAAAATAAATGTGATTAAAAAATTTCAATTTGTTTTGGGAAGGAAGAAAACATTGTAGGTAAAAGGAGAAAGTGCTGGTTATCAGTACATTTTCCTTTTCCCACGGTGTTCTCAGAAGGCTTCCTTCTTAAGGTCGTGAAAACCAGGGATTGTTTGGGATAGGTCTTACACTCGTACAACTAATACAACAAATATAATACCTGAAGCAAAAAGGGAGGTCTGAATTGTGTAGTCGCTCGGCTGTATCGGCTGAAATGGCTTGCAAGTATGAGAGAGTGAAGAAACCAAACCAGACAGTGACTGTGCATTCTTCATCATGCACCATCCTCAGTCATGGGCTTTCTCAAAGTTTCTGGAAAAGCTGTTTAAAACAAAAGAATAAAATGTTTAGATGTAAGCTTAAGTATGGTATGCAGTAGCATACGAACCACAGCGTCTCAGGTTTTTTATATTCTTTTTATACAGCCAACACGCTTCGTGAATAATCATGCATAAATACAGATAAGCAGCTCTATATCAGTCAGAAAATTAGACTTGTCAAATCTTAAAGGATCTTATTACAACATATCAAATATTGTTATCATTGTTAAAATTGTTTTTTACACAGGTAGAAAACATTGGGAAAAAGTGAGAATGCTGATTACCAGCATTTCATCCATTTTTCAGGTAAGGTTTTTTCGAAAGGGTTGTTAAACACTGAGCCAGTTCTATCAAGTCTCATGGATATAGTATTAAGCGTGATTCAGCTGCTTATTTATGCAAAACAAGTCTCAACTTTGATCTGTGTAATGTTACATTACTTGAATGTCACGTACGATCTTGACGTTCATGCGAAAGGAGTACTTGATGGTCAAGGTAACTTAAATAGTAAAGTATTCTCTGTCCTGCTTGGTTTTACTTATCTCTAATGTCAAAAATATGAGTGATGTAAAATCGTTTCTCTCGCACATCGAACATTTTTTTACATACGGATATACACTGGTTTCTATGATCCTTGGATACGAACTTGGCTTGTTCAACAGCCTGAAGGACTCAAAGACACCACTGACTTCATCAGAGTTAGCGGATGTCGTTGGTTACAAAGAAAGGTACATATTCTTTAAACCATTTGTTCCAAGAATATTTCAAATCAGGACTTTGTTTGAATGATCGATTGCGTAGTGTTTACGCCATTTTCAATATCATTTCAGCTATATCGACCAGTACAAATCTCCAAAGTTCTTCCCAAAATATTCTTCCCAAACTACTGGCTATTTTTCCGCATAACTATCGTGGTAATAATCATCAACCGTGAAACAGATATGCATTCTGTTTCTATGATTTTTATTAACCCTTGAAAAGCATAGGTACGAGGGGCAATCCAGAATTAGCGGTACTGGTCTCATAACTTCCATGTTAATCTATATATACCAATCAGGGTAATAATAAGATGTTGTTAATTAAAAGGGAAAGTCAGCACGGCTTAGGTACAGACAGGCAGAAAACTAGATGCAAACAGGGAGAGTGAGAGGCAGAGAGAGACAGAGAGAGAGAGGCGTGTCCATGCTCCATTGAAAAAAAGAGCTATTGACGCTTTATTATAATTATTTATGAAATAAGATGGTTAGACTAGAAAATTTATCACTGTTTTTGTTAACTGTGAGGTGATCATTACCACGTTTCCAGTCTGTAACTGCAGAAAATAACATACAAATCTCAAACTGTTTCAGATATGTAAGAGAATGGTTAGGATCGATGTCTGCCGCAAATATAATCACTGTTCAAAGTGAAGAGGGTAGAGAAGGTACCTGTGTATATCATCTATCCGAAGAACACTTCAACGTTGTGGAATTGTTTGCCGTCCACGGAAAGGGTGTGTTTGCTTGTCACAATCGTAAAGGAATATTGAGGTCCTGTTTTGAAAAAGATGGACCTGTAGGTAAAGATTATCATAGTTCCAAACAATTAAGCAGCATGTAAAGACTGATACTTTATGCCAAAATCCTTTCATGCCACAACACTGAAAAGAGGATGATTCTAAGTTAAAGTGTTGCTGTTCTAACTCCCTCTCTGCACTCTCTGCGGTCGCGCTACTTTCTGTCCAATCGCGGCAATTTTCGGAGGGATTCGTGAGTATTCCGGTAGTAGCCGTAGTGAGACGGAAACTAGAACCTGGTTCTTCGCCTTACATTACAAGAAAATGTAAGAATCACACCGTCAGACGAAAGAATAGCACACATGTGTGTGCGGAAGAAGACTGAAATGCTTGTTAACGACACTCCTGTGGAATGTGTTCACATCAAACCAGCTTTGACAGACTTTCTTTACCAGTTGAAATCCCATCAGAATGTGATGTTAGTGGCTCATAAGGGGAGAAAGTTTGATTTTGTAACCGCAGCACTTACTAATTGTGGGGTCTTTGATGAATGTTGTTCCTGTTCTCACAGACCCTTTGCCAGAGGGTCTACCCACATCTAGTGTACATGTATATACCGGTTTACGAATCCCACTATCTTTATATAAGTCAGATTTTTGCTTCCGACAGGTTTTAACTGAATAAGCGTGTAAGTTTCGTAGACTAACAAAATAATTTCCTAGTGATATTCAAACAAATCAATTCAACTTGATACTGTACGTTCTCTGAAAACAATAGGACCAAGATGGCCCAGGGGCGCTCATCTGAATTTTTGAGAGGACCAAAGCCATTTTTTTACGTATTGAAACTTAGTAAACAAAATCATAATTTTAATAGCGGTTTTGAAAAGATCACCTGTAAAAGTCATTTCAAAATCTGTCACCACCACTACAATCATCACTTCTCGTTCCAGAGAAGAAGAATTAAGAAATTTCTCTTCATTACCTTGAAGTGCAGATAACCCCCACCGCCAGGGCCATGTTTCTTGACAGATCACAATTTTTTGCGTTGTCTGCACATGTTATATTCTTCGGAGATTCGACTGTCTTATATGACGTATCACTAGCCCCGAAAGCGGGCTGACTGTAGTATTACGCTCTATAAAGTAGCAATGTTGAAAATAGCTTTTATCAATACTTTTGAGGAGAAATGAGACCTGTTTTAGCTCCAGATTTCTCTAAACTGCTAATCATAGCAGGGTGAATTGCACGAGGTAGCGTTTTATTAAGTAAACCTTTAATTTAGTTTTAACTTCAAAGTAACGGTTGTCGCGTAGGAAAGTGGCTCGGTTCTGTACCCAGGATGCCCATATTAGATCGATGAGTATTTATAGAATGCCATCTAGCGGGAGATAATGCAATTTTGTGGAAACTTTTAGAAAAGACTCACATTCGGCGCGAGTACTGGTGTAGTTCAAAGGAAGCAGAATCGAGAGAGATTAGTATAAGTTGTTAGAACTTGTTTCTCAATCGATGTGAAATAAATATGTTTAAACTAAACTAAGAGTCACCCAAGGAACATTGCTGTGAAGTTATTTCAAAATCTGACCAGCGGTTTCAGGGAAGAAGAATTTTTAAGAATGTCTTCATGTACATATAGAGCAAGTGGCCCCCTCCCCATGTTTCTTGACGAATCAACATTTGGCCAAATTAATTTTTGAAAAGTGAACATTGCTGTGAAGTTATTTCAAAATCTGACCAGCGATTTCAGAGAAGAAGATTTTTTACGAATGTCTTCATGGCCAAAATTATGATGCAAGTAGCCCCCATGCTTAACAGCAATTTTTCTTCTTGGATCAAAATTTCGCTAACAATATTTTAAAAGGGTCACCCAAGGACCATTTCTGTGAAACTATTTTAAAATCTGACACGATGTTTCAGAGAAGAGGAATCTTTAAAAATTTCTTAATTTCCCATGTGGTATAGTGCAAGTAGCCCCCAGTCACCAGAGCCATGTTTCTTGAGGGATCAAAATTTCGCGAACGATTTTTGAAAAGGATGATCCAAGAAACATCTGTGTGAAATTATTTCAAAATCTGACGAGTGGTTTCAGAGGAGAATACTTTTTAAGAAATTCCATTTGGTTGCCATGGCAACCAGAGTTTTTGATGATATCAAATTCTGTTGATAGATTTTAAATAGGACGTCCAAAACAACATTTCAGCCAAGTTTGGTCCAAACCGGCCTAGCGGGTTATAAGGAGAAGATGTTTTAAAAAATGTTGACGCCGCAAGACGGACGACGGAAATTGGGTGATCCTAAAAGCTCCGCTTGAGCATATTGCGCTCAGGTGAGCTAAAGAATTATGTTTCAATTGTCTTTTCAAATTAACGATATTTCAAGGGGTTATCAGTGCGCAACTTTTCTGCGCATGTCTCTTCCTTTCTTTATTTTCCTTGCATGTAATTTTGTTCGATTGTAATACTATCATCGGACTGTCAGATTGATAGCGACGAACAAGACTAAAGAGAAAATGTCAGGCCTACTAAGAGCAAGAAATGGATCGTTCATATCTGCAAGAGGTGAAGCAAGTAGTGGGAGGTACAAATTTCTCAAAAAACCTACTAATGTAAGCAGTTCTGAAACGGCGGAGACAGAACGTATTTCGGACTGTACTCATAAGGATAGTGAGAATAGTGTCAGTGAACCGAAATGAAGACAGGCGAGGAGGATTGAAGAATTGGGTTATATGACAGATCAACTGGTTTGTGAGGACTGTGATACCATTTGGAGTTTGAAGAATGTGGTCAACGAGACACGGCATGGACATGGGTCACTGTTAACGTATACATTTATTGAAATATAGCTTTCGGTATGCAAACAGCGTTTTCCAACGACCTGATACTTTTAAACAAGAGGTGTACAAATTCCAAACTCATGTTGTTTCTTATGAAAATCAATATTATAATAAACACTGGACAGAGCAAGTGACAATTATGAAGTAGGTATAAACAAGTTATTTTTCGATGGGAATCTATAGTCACTAGGCAACATTCTAACGTTTAATTTCCAGCAGGATGATCGAAAATATGCTACTTTCATGACACGACAGAATTTCGTAAAAGATTACGGTCGAATTCCAATATATGATGTCGTCAACCCTAAAACACAGCTATAAAGAGGTTTCAGTCGCACTTCCAAACTTACAGCATTTTCCAATGTTTTAAATGATTATGTATTATCTATGTACAATGCTTGAAATCAAAAGATTATAGACTTTTGTTGTTGTTGTCGTTGTTGTTGTTTTTTAGGAGATGCCAAAGCTTTTGAAGGTGAAAACTGGGAATACTTCGAGGAGTACAGAGAAAAGACGGGAGAAAAAGAAATATTAAATGATATATTACCAAAAGTTGAATCACTCTCCGAATATAAAGCAAAGCTAGGTAACTGCACTTTTACATATTCAAGTCAAATATTGTCATATTTGTACATGGTACAGATCAATTTTACTTGCATTTCATAAACAGGCTTTTACATTTGGACTTTATTTTGACTTTAAAGAACCTGCGGCACATCGGTCATATTATTGTGTCACTTCATTGAACTACAGTGAACATGTTCTTTATCTATACGCATGTAATCGCTAGTTTTCATCTACGCCTTAAAGACTTATACACGTGTACAGCTGTAAATGAAAATATAGCCTATGTCAGGATCTTACGTTTGTGTCTGAACTTAATTTCACACAAGTTGTTTACTTAGGCCCTGTCTTGTCCTGTTTAAGGACACTCACATTTGTCGAGCGTCCTCGGCGATAACTTAAATGAGATTTTTCAGGCATTTATCTAACGCCTCAGCCCTTTACCACACAGGAAATGTTTACACTATCAATTGTGTAGGTATTTACGGACAAACATTCGTCAAATAATAGTAATTAACCTAAAATAAAAAGAGAACATCGTTGGAAAATTCTGATAGCTAGTAAATATTTTCCGTTTCTTACAAACTTTTCAAACCTTTTCGTGCTGAGGAACGTTAAATCTCGAGATTGTTTGGTAAAGGGTTAATTACTGAACTGGGAGAGAGTAGGTAAGTTGTAACACAGCAGTGATCAGAAACATGAGTATATAACCCTCTTCAAATATATTTGTCGTTCTTCTTTGTTAGATGTGGACGTGAACAGAAAGAATAACTTTATTTAAATTGGTCCAGTCTGAGAAAACAAGGAAGTATCAAAACGGTCCTTAAGGGGAACTCTTTGTTATTGTGTAAGGGGCCGGTTTCAAGCGGAAAAGTTTGCTAATTTTGTTTTAAAAATTGAGTGGTCATTACATAGTACTTTTTTGTATTTTCCCGAAACAAAAATTCGTTTTGTTACCTTGAGAACGCCTTTTCATATTAATCTTACGCCAACAAACCGTCGCAACACCGTTTACAATGATTTTATTATTAATACAGTGGTTTTATTATTTTATGTCCAGCTTTTACTGTAACAATAAATGGTTTCATAATGAAAA
The DNA here is from genome assembly GCA_943736015.1 of Tridacna crocea. NCBI lineage: Eukaryota > Metazoa > Mollusca > Bivalvia > Cardiida > Cardiidae > Tridacna > Tridacna crocea. The sequence goes on along the minus strand of OX031072.1, from coordinate 29,747,993 downwards.
ATATTTATCAGTAATACTTGTATGAAAGACTAAATACATTACTTGATTGACATCAATCTAAAATGCGTCTGAAGACAATGTGTGGTCTAAAAGTATATGACTTCTATCTACCGTGCTACTCCAGCCATATAGTCAATCTATAATACTAAACAAGACTTTTTTTCAAAACTTTTTTTGTCTTTCTATTTGTGTAAATCGTTTAGTTTTTAATAAGTAAATAAACAGACCTGTTTTTCAGACTGATCAATTAGCTCTTGCTTTCTCTTTCATCCAAAGATAAAGGCTGCAAAGTTCTAGACCTAGGCTGTGGTACAGGAATTCTTACCCTGTGTATGGCGGAACGACATCCAAAGTCAAGTTTTGTTGGTATAGATGTCATTGATGATTGTCTCCTCCGGGCCAGAGTTCAATGCAAGAAAAAAGGTTTATCAAATGTTAGATTTACAAACACCACATTGGAATCTTTCATTGAAGATTCAGAAGAAAAGCTAGACCTTGTAACTTCTTTTCAGGTACTCCATAATCTCCCTGATCCGATTACAACCATTCAGCACTTACATTCTTTGTTGAAACCGAGTGGGAAGCTGATTTTGTCGGAAATTGATGTAAGTTCAAATCACTTACAAAATGTGGGTAACTTATCTAACGCGTTTCTTTATACAGTCAGCCTGTTCTATTGTTTAAACTACAGCATGTCTGATAAGCCACACGTAGGATATGGAGTTGGCTGGGGTAAAGAAAATATGTTGAAAGCTCTCAAAGAATACTTTATATTAGATGCATCCTTTCAACTTGGCTTCTCTACCAGATTATATTTGCTTTCGAAGCGCGCAACATTATAAAACACCCTTCTTTTTCTGTTCGTCTGTGTTTAATGTATTACTGGTATGCAGATTTACAAAATGAAGTACTCAATGCAGCATTACTTTTCATATACAATTATGCATATGAAAAAAAAAACTGATATGTCTGTATTCATTTTCACGATATAGACAGATAAAAAGATTTGGGTATAGAGATCCCAGAGTTTGATCTCACGGAACTCATCCGATACTTTGCAAGATACACCATACCAACCTAGAAAAACATTATCTCCTATTGTTGGTCTGTCTTTACTTACTAAAAAATCTACTTGGCACCAGAACAGGTTAATATTTGTAAAAGAGATAGTTTAATTTAACACACGAGGACATTTTGAATTTTTTTTTCGAAATGACTGATGTATCGTTCGCGGATTTCTTTTTAGTCCATTTCTTGATAACTTCAATAATGACATTTTTGTGATACAATTTCGAAAATCAAGAAGATTTTCTATAGAATAAAACACGTTATTTTTATTTAGTTTCTTATAAAATCACAGAAACCTTTTTTAATTCAAGGATACCTCATCTGAGCATATATGAATATGCTGTGTAAGGTACATGTATACAGTATTCAGTTAAAGATTCGTCATTATATCGAGATTGGGTTTTCGTCTTTGTCATTCTTTATCAAATGATAAAATCATGAACGTGTCAAAGTACAAAGCCAACAAATTAAAAAAGGTTTAAATTCTAGTATTTGCCTATGAAAAAATGGTCAACATAGTGGGAAAAGAACAAAATGCTGGTTCCCTCTTTCACCAGCGTTTTAAAAATTCTTTTTATCTCTGGATAGTAAAAATCTACGTATTGTTTGGTAAAGGGGTCATAATTTGGCAGGTTTGCCTTTCTTTACCTTTTAAGCCTCAGTGCACAACTCGTTGCTTTTGTAGTAACTGTGAACAGAGACATGACCGCACGTACTGTGCGCTCTGTCCTCAGATTTACACTGGCCGATAAAGTTATTGCCAAAACAGTAGAATCCTAATTTTAATTGTTTTGGGTTTGGCAATTTTTTTATTTAATCAATTGAGCATATTAGGCGTGAACAAACGTGAAATTTAAAGTAGGCCTAGGGTTTATGATGTTAGCCCATCTTCGCAGGCCAAGGTTAAGATCACTACATGGATCTTACCTTGGCTGATTGAGCCCGATTTCGAGATTCCTGCGATGCGCCCTCTATTGGATGCTGGTTATTACCCCCTTTACATCATATTTCTAAAAGTCAATGAAATATCGGTTTACAAACCGCTTACGAATACACATGAAGCGATAAGCAGACATCCACGTGCGTTTCCATGTTTACCTTCTATTCGAACGGTAACGACCTTATTCTATTTTTATCAAAGATGAAATGCTACAAGCGATTTCATTCGTTGCAGTTAGAGCTGGCTGCATCTAATGAAAAAACGTATCGGGGGAATGCCTGAACACCGCACGGAGTCTAACAGGCAAAAAAGTATTATGGGGTTTAAGTTTATTACTAAATACTGTGAAGGGTATAACACCTTGAAGTATGACACTGCCGTCAGGATGTCCGTATTCAGACTAATTGCATTTCTACAAATGTATATAATTTGATTCTAAAGCTGTGTTTAAACCCGATTTTGATTGTTATGTAAACAACTACTTTATATCTATATATATTTCAACCGGATATATTCAGGTGACCATTTGTAAAAAAAGAAATAATAATAATAGATCTTGACATAATATGGCAGCTTTTTTTCTTTTTTTTTCTTTCAGTTATTATCTGTTTATGACCTAAAAATTTACGATATTTTTATGTAATCAGTCCTCATTTTCGAGGGAAAAAATCGTGTATAGAATTAACCCAATGTTAATAATTCTGCGTAAAGAAATGATCCCAGAGGATTATGTCTCTACGTAGAATTATGACCCAGGTCATTCCTCTACGCAGAGAAATGACCCATACACCATATTGTAGAAGAGGGTCATTTCTCTGCATTACACCGGCTTATCAAAATACAACCGGTGTTCAACATGTACATAGACATTCAACTTACTAAAGTAACCTTGATAAATCCTATAAATGCAGAGGAAGAAAATCAACGTTCCAGCTTTCCATTAGATATTCTCACAAAACTTTAGACACCTAATATTCAAGATAATTTACGTATGCAGAGCTAGGAAATCGGCATTCCATTTTCAACAATAGTAACTTTTAGGCTGTGCTAAGCGCGACTCACAGACCTTTGTCGGAAAGTGTAGATAAAGATTAGACTGCTCATAAGGTGTGGTGTGATCATTGATCAACACTGTCCGGTTAGGGCATATTTTCCCTCGGCATTCAAACATCAATCCCAATGACTTTATGAACTAACTAATGTTTCTGCTGGTCCATCTGTTTTCAGCCCACGTTTGCTTTCCTTTGCGAACATCATCGAAAACATGTTTTGCGTTGAGACCGGAATGAATCATCCGGCAATAACTGCCGTCAATCATCGAAATGATTTTGGCCGAGTGGGAAATCGAACTACCAACCTTTTTGCTTTCATACCTTGTCAGTAACCCACTGACCTGTCATGTTCGGCTAATTAATCCTTTCCCAAACGACGAATTTTACACTCTTCCAAACTCAAAGAGTTTGCAGATGACATTTTCAAATTTGATTAAAATGGCAGAAAGTTCTCCAAATTGGTAGAAAACATTGTGGGAAAAGGAGAAACTGCTCGTTACGAGCAATTTCTCCTTTTTTCACAGTGTTTTCAAAACACTTGTACTGCAGACATGTAAAAACAAGGGCTTGTTTGGGAAAGGGTTAACGCAATGCAATTACAGGAAAAGTGACCGAGGTATAAGCAACATGAAAGAAGAGCGGTTATTCTAAAATTATATAACTAACATGTATGTATGCATGCGACTTTTTACATGTCTTAGCCATACAGTTGCATCTTTTTGTAGTTTGATTGTTTGATCTTGACTTACGCCATCCACAAAAGCTACATTATTTGCCAATGATGATAAAATGCAGGGCTCCAGATAGAGGAAGTGATTTTGATTTCAAGATTGGAAATATAAATATTTCTCAACTTAATTCTATGCTATGGGTACTCAGAATCGTCTTGATGAGACGATTCTAATGAGTACACACAACAGGGTTTTGACGAGAGATAATGAATTTAGATTACCATCACTCTCTCTTATCTGGAAGACGGGTTTGTTACAGTGATGGATCAATTAGCGAACGACGTGGATCCATGACCTGAATATGTGCTTTCTACCTTTTACCGTTTATCTCCACCGCTGATCATTGCTTCAACCACTGTTATGTGAGAAAAAGCCAGTCGTATTGGGACAAAGCCAGTCGTATTGGGACAATATTGTATGGTGGCATAATTCTGCCACGAGATACGAGATAGGTAGTGCGATATTAAAAGGAAGTATCTTGATAAAACAAAGTCTCCTGGAAAATTATCTAGATAATAAATATTTTCACGATAAGAATATCGAGAATTCTAACTGTTGTCAGGATTTTTTTTTTCTGTCTCATGGAGGCATATTTCTATCGCGAGATACAACATAGATATTGCAATAATTTACTCGAATTATTATGATAAACAAAGTTTCCTGGAAATACTTTCTAGATAATAAAAGTTTTCAAGATAAAGATATCGAAAGAATTCTAACTGTTGTCATGATTTCTTTTTGCTTTCGTGCCCACAAGTAACATTCATGTTACCTATTATTAGATACGGTTTCGGAACATCTTCGTTTACAACCTCATGATTTCTTCCTTTCCCTTAATGGTTTTAAAATATCAATAGGAGGAACTACGAGTCTCTTTTGTGGTTAACAGACTTCTGTTCACTTCGAGTCTTGTCAAAATTTACTAGTTTTCTTACAATTCTGAATAATTCGAATTTTTACGTACCGCAATCTTTTGAAGTCAAAAACTAGCGAGTTCATCCGAAATGGTGCATTTTCTATTCATAGATGTAGGAAAACGGGTGGAACCATCAAGATAATTTTATTTCGAATGTCAGATTTGTGCACGTTTGAGGAAGTTTGCATTAAAATTTCAAGTTTATCGTAATAATTTCTTCAGGAAACTTTTTTTACTCTCTCGATAAAATTTCAAGAAAATCTATTTTACTGCGATAGTTAAAAAACATGATAGTTTAGTTGATTTAGTCTATTGAGTATTTATGCCTCTGGCCCAGTGTACAGTTATATATTCCATAATTATATCAATACAATTCCCTTTGAAAAAAATATGCGAAGCACTATTAATGAACAGACGACCTTTTATACAATATGAAAAGAAAAGATACCTGCAGGTCAATGTGATGGGAAGAGGTTGTAAATTTCATACTAGATTCTATCTCCTAGACAGTTCTTTGAATAATTAAATCAAACACATTGACAGATATCACATGAGCTATCATAAAGATAACGTAACAGAGAATATCTTGTATATAATCAAAAAATACCTAAAATGTACCCTCAATATTGAAAATAACTCATTAATGGTACAAAGGAACTTTGTGGGGAGAGGAAAAAGACAGACAAATGCATATTCCCCTTTCCCCACATTGCTTCTTTTGATAATAAGATGGTATCGGGACAATCCTATCTGGATACACACACACACATATATATATAGTAATATACATACACACAAGGTTACCCTGTCATTAAAAGATGTATCTTCACATTCTCAAATTTCTCAGGCATATTGGAAAGCCATAATTGAAAGCATTGAATTTACCATCGGAAAGCCAAACAAATCAAGAAATGTTATCTTCAGGCAACAAAAAAAAATCAAAAATGGTTTCACTTACAGGGTTACCCCTCCAAAGAATATAACAGGAGTGTAAAGTGTATAGATCAAAGATCAGACAGCTGGTTGTAGCAGTCTGGTCCTGGTCCTCAAAGGTATTTAAGAAAGACATTCTAGTTAATAGCGACAATAATAAAGTCTCTCTCTTACAACAAGTAAATAGGAGAAAGGAGAAAACGCCCGCTACAAGCATTTATTTTTACTTTCCTCACAATGTCTCCTGACAAATATTTATAGATAAACTCAAAGCTTCAGTAACATAGGATTGTCCGGTAAATGACCACAATAAAACACGTGTAGTTACATCACAGTAGCATATCATTTAAAAAAGAGCGCCTTTTTAGGTATTCAAACTCAAACTCTTTACCGCATAACCATGAGCTTTAACGGCACTGAAAGGAAAGACCTTGAAAACCTTGTGGAAGAAGGATGATATGCTAAAAACCATCATTTTCTCTTTCTCCATAAAGCTCTCTATCCCTTCCGAAACAACCAAGTTTTAGAGTTAAATATTTGTCTCCTGCAAATTCTTTCAATGTTAGCTAGTCCAAAATCTTATTGTCTAGTCAAGACTTATATGTGTGCTTCTAACACCTTTTCAATACCTTAATTACATACTATTCTTGATTATTTATAGTATTTTATGGACAAACTTACATTTAATTAAAAAAAAACTCTTGCTTACTGGACATAAAAGTAGGAAACATTTCAGTATTACAAATATAATTATGCCTAAGATAAATTTCCTGTAATAGTAATATTTTTTACACTGGAAGAAGACATAAAATTCGTGCACTATCACAGAAATTGAAGAGTTGTCAAGACAGAAAGGGCAGATACATTTTTCTCTTGGCATATTAAAATATCTGCTAACTTCAATATTCAATTTATGATCGGAACATCGGAAGTTTGCAAATGCTTGTCTGAGATAGAATTGGTAACTGAATGAAATTTAACTTTCTACAGCCAATTATGACTTATTTTGAATATATAAATTAGCTTTTGAAGAACTTATAAGGCTATTATGCGAGTCTTGTTGCAATATGTCTTTAACTCTAATTTCGAATTCTTTGATACAAATGTTTATATCGTCTATATATTTAGACAGGCAAGTAAAACAGTATCCATAGCTGAACAAAAGATTTCTTACTTGAGAAGCATATGTATGTTTATTATTTTCATCCAAATCCTTCAGCATTAGATAACCTGATTTTAGTTACCTATTGATCGGTATCTGTAGTAGTTTTACATCAGTATTTAACAAAATGATCTAAACATAGAGGATATTTACCAAAGTCACCCAAAACCACAGCATTACAAGTAGTTTTGCCTACGCCTAAAAACTGTTAAAAGGTTTGAATATGTACTCTTTCTACGATGTCTCTGTATGTATAGCCCCAAAGTTCTGCTCCTTAGCAAAGTATTGGTTTAACCATTGTGTCGAATGGCTTAAAATGATCTTGGTAATAAAGGGTCCCATATTGATAGTTATAAACTCGAAGGCAGTTTAACGTTTTAGTTCCCTGTGCAGATAGATGTCGAAGAGCCTTTGTCCATTTCAGTTTAGGTGTAAAAAGTATTCCCATAAATTATATATATTTATGAAAACTAACTACAGATAAAGGTTTATTTTCAAATTTCCAAAATCTTCTCCCTTTCCTATATACAACAATTTGAGGGGGGAGGGGGGATTAAATACAACAATTTGAGGGAGGCGTTTCGAGTCGTTTTTATGAGCATTATGTGCTCAGGTAAGCTAAAAACGTGTACTAAAACGGCACCTGCTGCCATTCATTCAGCTATCATCGGCTAGCATGTAACCTAAGCACAGATCACTTATTAAAACAGTCCCTACATGCTTGGGTAATAGGTTAATAGCTTCGATATAAGCCCTGCTTTCATCAAATATACGGGGGATGGGGATACATCATTACAGGCAGGTCGATCGTTCGAAGAATATGACATGCGCTGATATCGGCATATTTTATAAGGTTCTATTTCAGTCAGTATGCAGGTGCATGCATACGCATTGTTTGTCAACTTACCCTACCCATAAAAAAATGACAGACATCATGCATCGACACGCACTGTCTTCAGAAGCCTTTTCTAGCACGTGAAGGGGCAATGACCATTATATAAACTTTATCATTGATGAGCGATGCCAGGAATGGGAGTTGACTGCAGAGGCGACAAACATGGGCGACGTAAAATCGTTCCTCTCTCACATGGAACAGTTCTCTGAATATGGATATACACTGGTTTCTATGATACTTGGATACGAACTTGGCTTGTTCAACAGGCTTAGGGACTCGAAGAAACCATTAACTTCAGCAGAACTAGCCGATATCGCCGGTTACAAAGAAAGGTATACTCTTTTATCAAAAGTATCAGTCACTGTGGCGCCGCATGAGCGGTGGCACTATATTTTTATTCGCTTTTGAAAATACCTATGGAGGCAGCCATATTGTTAACCTCGCTTCCAGCGATTTCGTAACTAAGTATTTTCGTTCCTAAGCCATTTTGTACCCAACTCTACCTTTTATTTTGACCATTTTGTACTCACTTCCATGATTTCGTAACTACTTTGGTCATTTCATAACCTGTTTTTAATATCAAGTCGGTAATTTAGAACCTAGTTTTACTACAACTGCTTTTGTACATTTCTCACATTGAAACTATGAAGAATGGCTATGATTCTGTCTTATCGTTATTGGTTCTTTCTTTTTGAAGTTTTAAATTTCAATCTATAGATTATCTAGGGGTTCTAAGTTCATTTCGCATCGAGTTCAGCATAAATTTGCATTGGCCATTTTTGGAATGATGCAATGTGCCTTATTTCAGAAACAACTGATTTGCGGCGCCTTGCATCAATACTTTCTTGTTCTAGAATAAAATTGGTATAAATTAGATCCACGATACCAAGAAAAGAAACTGGCATATTAGCGTTTAACCTGCTGATTAACTTAAATGAATTTTGAACTCGATAGTAAAATCCAAACTACTGCCATTTCAAAGTTCTATTTTGGGAATTAATATATTCTTATCGGAGAGTGTAGATCAAAGATCAGTCTGCACGTTCTTTGCAGTCTGATCTTGACCTACACCGTCCTCAAAAGGTTTATGAGTTGCAAGAAGCAGCAAAAGGGTAAGTGGTTAGAAGGCTCAGGTAAATCATTGAAATCAGCAGGGTTAACAGATATTGCATGTAATTAAGACAAAAAACCATAAAATCAACTTTGCCTTAAAACCGACTGATTCGTGGGATACAATTTTATTATACTGCATAGAAATTTCTCGTGATCTGATTGGTTAACATGCCAGGAACATATGCCATGTTCCCTGGCAAAAACCACGTAAAACAAGTTTCCTTTTTGAGTGCCAACATCTAAAATGGCGGCGTCGATCGATCACCAGACTGCACGTTTATGCACCAAACTGCACGTTTTAGTGACGTCAAAATACGGTGACGTCAGTTTTCATTGAATTGGGGCACTAAGAAGGGAATTTCTATTTCGTCAGCATACTCGATTCGTGAAATTATAAAACAGTGAAATTTCGCTTAACGCGCTTTGAAAGGGTAAAACGTTGCAGTATAATAAATTCGTTGTACGGTCAGGTGGCAGGAGACTTGGAAACTTGTTCACGGCTGCGGTTAATCATATCGCCCCGAGCCGTCAGGTGGCTGGGAACTTGGAAACTTGTTCACGGCTGTTGTGAATCATGTTGCCACCTCGCCTTCGGCTCGGGGTGATATGATTAACCACAGCTGTAAACAAGTTTCAAAGTCCCCAGCCACCTGATCGTACAACTAATAATGTTCCTTGGATATACAGAAAACTTAGAAACAGCTAAAACTTTTGACCTATGTCAGCATGCATAGAGAACGCTGGCTAACGGTTGTCAAAACTTTTTACTTATGAATTAAGCCCCTTTTTAACAGAGCTTGGCTAAAATTTCGCTTTTCAATCGCGGGACAAAAATACATCTTTTAACAAGTTCTACATTTTCTTTTGTTACATTCACTGATCATTTCGTGCTTGTATTTTGTTTCCTTTGTTATAGTGGATTGAGTTACAATTTTTTTTTATATAAGCACTCATCAGTTTTACATGGACAAAGGTTTATCTTCTTTATACCCATTAAAGGCCACGTAAAAGCCTAAATATCAAAGCAGGTGTTATCATCAATATGAAATCAAATCATACCATTTAGAAGTACGGAAAATATTGTGGAAATGACAGACTGTTATCGTGTTCTCGGGGCATGTTAGTCGTTGGCAGAAAAAAATTAAAATCAGGTTTTAAGCTAGTTTTGAAATTAATATATCTGTCTTCGACAAACACTCGGACCGACATCTTAATCACTTTTAAACTTTTGAATTGTATAATATAAATCAAAATGCCTATAAAATATCTGCTTTGTTTTCTTTTTGGCTTTATCACTTTAATGTAGTTACCATTTAGGGTAGATGTTGCACACAGGACACACTTTTTAACGTAAATTGCCCTCCTCTTTTGTTTTTTGTTTTTTTCAATAAACTCCATGAAAAAGCTAAAATAACATTAAATGTCGAATTTCTACTCTAATAATTATATAGACGATTTCAAGTTGAAAATCCTGAGGTAGAATCCTTGCAAGTGTACTTCAGCAAAAATGATCTTTTTTTAGGTGGAAAACCCACTATAAATCCCCCCACTGAAATAAATAAATATGAAAATCTAATAAAAATCTGGTGAAAGACTGACCAGGTAACGAGAAAATAATCTTGACTCTTCTTTCTAAAACATCTCAGGGGCAAAGCAGATACATGGTACGAGTAAAATATGAAACGAAATAGGAAAAAAAAGTTAATGATGTGTTAACTCTCAAAGCCGCACTAAAATATCACTTTCATCACAAATCACACTAAAACAATCAACACAAATCGCTGTCACTTCTTCTTTTATGCTGATGGCAACTGTGTTCCACCAATTTCGAACATTGATTTCCAAATTCATAACATTAGGAAATAACTGCATATTCGGATACACAAACAATCTCTCCGTGCGTGGTGGTACCTGTAACACGATGTGATCAAATAAAAATGTTGAGGGGTGATAAGTGACGGACGGGTCACTGAAGGACGCGGAAACAGACTACAGTTTGTAAACCAGCTTCAGACTTCTTTGAACTCGAAAACGATATTTGGACATTTTCGAGACACTAAAAGGAATATACAAGAGCTTCTTCAAACACAAAGAAAAGAATGTTATCGGAAATCAAAGGATTTGAACTTCGGTATAAACAAACGACAACAGAGACAAAGAATGCCACATGATACAAGTCAGGGAAAAATGATTTGCTAAAAAGAGACAGAATGATGAAATTCGACATACATGTAGATAGCCGTTTACACTATTGCATTTAGGATTACGAATAACCCCTTCCCCCCACCCCCCACCCCCCAACCCCCATTAAAAAAATAGTTTGCTTTACTCTTCTTCCGCCAAGATGCGAGAATACTAATATAGCTTTTCAATCTCGGATATGGATAGATGTACTGTATTTTGTGCACGATCTTTGGTTCCTTTTCATTACAACTATTATCATCGAAAACACTTGCTAACCTGTGAAAGAAAAAGGCAGTCCTCTCTTGCTGTTCGAGTTCTTCTTTTTTAACTACTATATCGACATATCGCATATCAACAATATATATTTATTCAAACGCTAAAGTGCATCTGCTTAATGCATAATCAGCTTCTTTACGCTAGGAAAGAGACAAACTATTTAAGAATTTATATCAGTGTTAATCCGATTCGCCGCAAATAAAAACGAATAAGCCCATAACACGTACTCATATTCAGCAACAGCAGAGTAATTGAAAAGTCTTTCTTTGACCAACCTGAAAGAATCAACTTTAAGTCATTGAAATCACAATTTAGCAGCCAGCCACCCATCAATCCAGCCGACCATCCAGTCAGACAGACAGACATATAGACACACAGGCAAAAAGGTTTGTCTACATAAGAAAATAAGTTTTATCATACTGTTTCAGATATGTGCTAGAATGGCCAGGGGCGATGTCTGCAGCAAAAGTAAACAGTGCCCAAAGTAACGTAGATCAGGAAGGTTCCTGTATAACACAATTTGGCAGCCAGCTAGCTAGCCAACCCGCCGGTCAGACAGACAGAAAGACAGACTGACAAACAAGTGCCACTGCGTAAGAAAATAAGGATTAACATTCCGTTTCAGATATGTACGAGAATGGCTAGGGGGGATGTCTGCCGCAAAAATAATCTGTGCTCGAAGTAACGAAGATTATGAAGGCTCCTGTGTATACCATCTTCCTGAAGAATACTTCGACATTGTTGAATCGTGCACCATCATGGGAAATGGAGTCTTTGTTTGCCATAACCGTATGGATATATTGAAGTCCTGTTTTTGGAAAAACGGGCCACAAGGTAAGATGAAAACAAATATTTTTTAACAAGTATACTTCTTTGAACAAGCACAATTATGAACCTACTTTTTAGCTGTAAGAAGTGTAATCTAGCATTATTTTTTGTATGTAAATTTAAAGCTTTAGTGTTTGTGCACTTTCACTAGAACTGCCAAGTGATCATTTTTATCAACCAAAAACTCTTCGCGCGTATGTGCAGTCCTTCCATGGCTTCGTTTTAATGCGATTCCTAGAAAAACATAAACGACGGCAACTGGCTCGGCTGATTCTCTCTCTCTAGCTTTAATAATATACTGCATTGGTTTCAAAATTCTTGTATGTCATTTTTTTAGTCAGTTTTCTTTTTTTTACTATTCTTTTTTTTTCAGTTTATATAGACATGTTATAGATGTTCCGAGATAAAGCGCTTACTCGTACACTTAATTATTTATTTTTCATAAGAAAAGGGTTGCAAAGTTCTAGACATCGGCTGTGGTTCAGGAGCGTTTACACTGTCTATGGCGGAACGATATCCGAAGTCGACCTTTGTGGGTATAGATGTAATCGACGACTGCCTTCATCGAGCGAGCGTTCAGTGTGAGGGAAAATGTGTATCTAATGTGAAATTTAGGAATGCTACGATGGAATCTGTCATTGAAGTTTTAGATGATAAACTGGACATTGTAACCGCCTTTTTGGTACTTCACAATCTCTCGGATCCAATTACCGTCATTCGTCATATACATTCCTCATTAAAATCATCTGGAAAACTAATTTTGTTGGAAAACGAAATAGGCTCAAATCACTTACAAAACGTAGGAAATATTTCCAAAGCATTTATCTATTCAGTCAGTTTGTTCTTTTGTTTGACGTACAGCATGTCAGATAAGCCGCATATCGGCTATGGAGGTAGCTGGGGTAGAGAAAATATACTGAAATCTCTTGATGAATATTTTGTGTTAGATGCATCCTTTAAACTAGGCTTCTCTTCCGGCTTATACATGCTGTCTAAACGTGTATAATAATTATAAGTTATATTTGCGAAGGCTAGTGCATTTCTCTTTGATCAAGGTTATTCGAAAGTTTGTGCCATTTTTATTTTTTTATTAAGCAAAAGATGATGGGTTCGGCCGTCAGACAAACTGGATTTTCAAGGATTCGCAATTATGTGACATCCTTTTTTTGTAAAATGCACCACAGATATGCAATCAACCCCATTTTTCAGGGCTTTGTACATATGCTTTCCATCACCAATTGCTACTTGAATTTATCACAGATACGGATCACTATTTCTAAAACTGCATTTACATAGAAAGAGTATGATGTATTTTCGACCAAATGTGTAATAAAAAAAATAAGGTTAATCTGACTTAGCGAATATTTTCATGGATAAGGCTGTCTGAAGACTCATTTGTGCTTAATTTCGTTGACTTTACTAAATTACACCATACAGTGCATAAAATTTGTTCTTGATTATCAAAGTTGTACAGTTTGCAAACTATGACTATTCTTACCAAAGTCAATAAAATTTCTAAGCATACGAGTATATGATTGTTCGTTACTGATAAGCTCACCTGGCCACGAAGTGCTCAAGGTGAACTTTTGTGATCATACTGTTTGCATCGTCCCTAGTGCGTTGTAAGTCGTCTTTTGTGCGTCGTGCAGTCGTAAACATTTACATTGTGTGCATTCTTATGGCCACATTTTCAGTCAGATACTCTTTCAGAACCTTGGTGAGAATGTTTGTCTTAATAAAATCCCGGTCAATTTCGAAATAGTGTCACGTCCCGTCAAAAACTAAGTTACCAGGCCAAACATTTTGTGCACCCACGAGACCTCATTTTCTGTCTGGAACTTTTGAAACTTGGCCAGAAGTTTCAAATTGGATTACGCCAAGCTAAAAAGTAGTTCACTTAGCAAAATTTTAAAATAACCTTGTGTGCACACTAAAAGCAGAAATTTCTTTTCATTAATTCTTGAAAGTTCGTCAGAATGTTTGTCTTGATAAAGAGTTCGAAATCGGGTCACATGAGGTAGAAAGGAGGCCAGGCCAAATCTTAGAAACATTTTGTGTCTACTCTAAAGGCCACATTTTCAGTTTGATACTCTTAAGACTTGCCCATTTGTTTTGATGATATCTCGGACCAATTTAAAAATGGATCATGTCATGACAAAAGGAGGTCACTGAGCCATTGCCTGTGAATTTATTGATTTAAAGCTCGATAGTACAGTGGTGATAACGTGATGGTACAATGATGATAAAGCTATGGCACGATGATGATAACGCGATAGTACGATAATGATAAGGCAATAGAGTACGATGGCTATCACGAGAAAGTATGACGATGATAACGCGATAATGCGATGGTAATGATAACGAGATATTATATCGCACTCCCATCATCGAACTATCGTTTTATCGTCATCGTACTATCGAGCATCGCCTTTAAAATCAACAAATACATAGGCAGTGGCCTTAACGGTATTCCGTGAAAAAGCTGCAGCACTTTGAATGGTATATCTGAACATTATAAAACATGAATTTACCATCGGTAAATTTGAAAGCGCAACACTTGTTGCAGATTCAGAATAAACGGACTAGGTTTACATCAAACTGACTTTTAATGTAATTCATTATCATTCCATTGAATAGTTTACAAAGTTTCGTCAGAATGCTTTTAAGAGCTTCAGAAAATGTTTCAATAATTCCTTACTGCATATCAAAAAGTCACAATGTCATGAGTAACATGAAGCATGGTCATTCCTTGCATTTCTCAAAACGTGTGAGATTTGTCTCATTGGCAACATTGTAATGATAGTAAATGCTCTTGAATGCTGTAAGATTCCTCCAGAAGAGAAGTATTGTTTGAAGTTGGTTATTCCCTCACAAGGGTTTGCAAGATATGCAAAGAAGTGTGACTCTGGCATGGAAGAGACACGGCAGGTAATAGTAGCCAAGAAGACACCTCCGTTTCTACAGCTTCAAATGAACTGCGTTCTGTTCTCGAAAGAATCTAGGATTTAATGAACTAAATTTGAGGGTAACAGTAGAGTGAACTCCAGATAGAATGATTTGATGTCAAATTTTAAATAAAAATTTTCTATTTAACCTTCTGTTGTTGATATTCGTTAGAATCGTTTCGTCGGAACAATTATGAGTACTCACAACATACGGTTTTAAACAGAAAGGTTGGATTTAAAATATCATCCCTCCCTTTTATCTGGAGCTGTGGTAGAGTTCGGCATTGGTTGACTGGATAACCAGATTCATCAAATCATGGCTTACATTTTTTAAAAACTACTAATTAATTCTTATGTCTACATAAAAGAGGATTTGGATTTTGTTCTGTCGTGTTTAGGTCTAATTTCACACGAGCTCACAAAGGATTGCAGCATGATGGTGCTGTCGTGCACACAGCCGTTTTCACCAGTAGCTTTCTTGATCAGCGATACCAAAATAATACCTAAACCTAAACTTAAAGACTTTGTTTAATTTCAAACGAGAACAATGGTAGTTGGTGTGGTATACATTTTGCACAATTATAGGACCCGTTCTTTGCAACGAAAAGTTAACTTCTTGGTACAAATCTAATGAGTCGTCGTCCTGTATCCGGTGCATGTGCAAACGAAAACCCCTTGTAACTGATCCGTCCCTGAGAAAATACAAACATTTGCCGAGAAAGAAGATACTGGCTCATAATAGCTTATCAAGAACGTTAAAAATGGTCCTTGTCAGTGTTTGGGGGGGAACTGATAAGTTTGTTTAAAATAATAAGATATAACTTCATTGAACGAATTGCGAATTCTTGTCAACAATCGCATTGGCAAACATAGACCTTGATGCTACTTATAGCCATTAATGTGCTCATGATTATGTTGACCAAGTTTTACGCCCATCTGATTTCTTTTTCCTACCACAGAAGTATTGCTAGTCAATGCATGATAACAGGCCCGTAGGAACAGGTGGGGGCTAGGGGGAGATCAGCCACCCCCATTAATTTTAAAAATCATACAACTTAAAATATGAGTTTTTAGTGCAATGCCACAAGCACACAAAATCTCGGTATTTCGAAGTTAACCCCCCCCCCCCAAAAAAAAAATCTTGAAATGCTTCCTACGTGCCCGAACAAAGCAGAGCATATACATTTGAGCCATGATCTGGTAAGGGGGGGGGGGGGGGGAATGGACCAATAGCAAACAGCGTGGTTTAGCTCAGCCTGCGTTGACTTTGTAGGCTGAACTGGGTCGATATCCTTCATTTAATATTCCTTTCACTTTTACCTCATTTCACAAAGTATAGCTCATATACTGCTGCTCTAACCAGGCTCTGTCTCGCTAGATACACCCTTAACTCATTACCAAACGACAATATTAGGCTTGTCCAAATCGAAAGCATTTGCAGAAGACAAAATAAAACTGGCTGAAAATTTGAAATTTGTTTTGTGAAGGGTAGAAAACATCGTGGGAAAAGGAGAAAATGCTGGTTACCAGCATTTTCTCCTTTTCCACATTGTTTTCTAAACGCTTCTATCTCAGGGGCCTCAAAAGTAGGGATTTTGTCATTATGGGTTGAAGTATTACCTGTGACAGAGTTTACAGAATATTTTCCAACTTAAGGCAGAATTGAGATTTCACGTAACACCCTTCCTGACGAGTTTTCAGTTGTCAAGGGCTTTAGGGTTCAGGCAGACATTTGTAACAGGTACAAGAATATTTATAGATTATATTCCGTTCAATATGCAGGTACACGCAAACGAATTGCATAAAAGCTTCTCCCATAATTCATAAGCATGATGTATCATCACATACTAAGCGCAAAAAGTTAAGGTCATTGAATCGAACGCTGATTATAAACATGCGTAGTGTATTCTGTGAACCTCTGTTTCTTGGCGATAGGTGCAAGGTAGTTGACTTGTGAAGTCACCATCTTCGCAAGCCAAGGGTGACGATTCACTACCCTACTCTACCCTTGGCGGATCGAGCTTGATTTTTTACATTCCCCCGATACGCTTTTTCATTGGATGCAGCCAGCTCTAACTGCAACGCATGAAATCGCCCGTAGCATTTTATTTTTGATAAAAATGGAACAAGGTCGCCACCTTTCGATTGAAGGCAAGCGTGGAAACGCACGTGGATGTCTACTTATCGCCTCATGTGTATTTGTAAGCGGTTTGTAAAACGATATTTCATTGGCTTTTAGAAATATGATATAAAGGGGGTTAATAACCAGCATCCAATAGAGGGCGCATCGCAGGAATCTCGAAATCGGGCTCAATTAGCCAAGGTAAGATCCACGTAGTGATCGTAACCTTGGCTCGCGAAGATGAACCATGCATACTGTATTCTGTAAACCACTGTTTCTTGGCGATAGGTGCAATAAGGTAGTTGACTTGTGAAGTCACAAGCGTTGGTGATATCAAATCTTTTCTTAAAAAACATGGAGCAGTTTTCTGAGTATGGTTATACATTAGTTTCTATGATTCCTTGATACGACCTTGGCTTGTTAAACCCTTTACCCCAAAAGGCATTTCTATGGTATCTCTATTTGACCATAAATAACAGCAAGGATGAAACTGTTTCTTATGTGTATATGACACCTTTTGATAGCATAGAAAACATTGTAGCAAAAGGTGAAATTGCTCGTCACGAGCAATTTCACCTTTTGCCACAATGTTTTCCAAAGTCTCCTAGAAGTAATGCGTAGAAATGAGTATCTATGGAGTGAAGGTTTAACAAGCTTAAAGACTCAAAGAAGCCATTGACATCAGCGGAATTAGCAGATGACCGGGGAGGGGGAGGGCAAAGGAGGGAAAGGGGTTATTCTCAGTCCTAAATGCAATAGTGTAAACGGTTATCTATGTCGAATTTCATCATTCTGTCTCTTTCTAGCAAATCATTTTTTCCCTGACCTGTATCATGTGGCATTCTTTGTCTCTGTTGTCTTTTGTTTATACCGAAGTTCAAATCACGTATAACGTTATTCGTGTAATTAAACCTAGTGGCAATGGTTGGGAAAATAACATCTGCGAGTTTATAATGATATGAATTAAGAGCTAGGCCTATGACAGACCACTCCTCACTCCGTCGGTAACTCTGTAGATCTTGATTTGACCAGATATAACTTAAGGGAAACTATTTCAATAAGATCTGACGAACGATCACAGGACATCTGGCTTACCTACAATCATTAGTGGAATTTTTTTTTTTTTTGGGGGGGGGGAAGATTTAAACGCAGCTTAATATGCTACGTATCACTTTAAGGAAAATTTACTTAAATTTTTTCCCCTTATTGGTGGTTTTCGATCTGTTGTCTTATTAACCCTTTACTCCATAGATACTCATTTCCACGCATTGCTTGTAGGAGCCTTTGGAAAACATTGTGGCAAAAGGTGAAATTGCTCGGTACGAGCAATTTCACCTTTTGCCACAATGTTTTCTATGTTATCAAAAGGTATCATATACACATAAAAAAACGGCTTCCTCCTTGCTGTTATTTAGGGTCAATTAGAGAAACCATAGAAATGCCTAATGGGGTAAAGAGTTAAAGTAGGTATTAAAACAGTTTAAGTCTTGATTTCAGAAATAAGCCTATTCTGTTAAAAGGGGGCAAAATATATGTTCGTGACGTATTTTACCTCGAGCTAACCACCACATACTTAAGGGCCCATACAGTCCACTTTGTCTAACAACGGGCTGGATTTGGAGTTAGAATTAAGAAATAATCTTCTTTCTATCGTGGTATATCGTTCAATAAACCACAGTTGTGAGTTATGAGGCACAATAAATAATCCACGAGGGCGATAGCCCGAGTGGTTTATTCATTGTGCCTCATAACTCACAACGTGGTTTATTGAACGATATACCACGATAGAAAGAAGATTATTTCGATTCTAACATGGTCAATTCTTAATTACAGGAAAACAAGTTCAAACTTAAGAGTAAAAACGCGGATGAAGATATGAATAACCCACTCAGTGATTGACGTCACTCGATAAAGAATGACGTCACTCAGCGTGGATTGTCGCAGATTTTACCACGTTTTCCTTGTACTGTGTTTATAGAGCCAAAGTCGCGTGTCATGTTAGAATCGTCCTTAACCCTTTACTCCATAAGGCTTTTCTTTGGTATCTCTAATTGACCCTAAATAACAGCAAGGATGAAACTGTTTCTTATGTGTATATGACACCTTTTGATAGCATAGAAAACATTGTAGCAAAAGGTGAAATTGCTCGTCACGAGCAATTTCACCTTTTGCCACAATGTTTTCCAAAGTCTCCTAGAAGTAATGCGTAGAAATGAGTATCTATGGAGTAAAGGGTTAA
Organism: Tridacna crocea; assembly: GCA_943736015.1. NCBI lineage: Eukaryota > Metazoa > Mollusca > Bivalvia > Cardiida > Cardiidae > Tridacna > Tridacna crocea. Next base: position 29,728,589 of record OX031072.1, on the reverse strand, counting down.
ACATGCAGAAAATTGACTCATAACATATAAATTTGGCCCAAACTGCGCGGCCTGACTTGGGCCCAAAATTTTAAGCGGATATCTTTAAGCCTACTTTTCACAGACCAAAGCTCAAATCTTTATAACCTCATTATAGAAACTGTTATTTACTACAAAAAATGTACGGTAATCAAGACTTTCACAAAATTGAAACAAATTAAGGTCAAATGCCAGGATTCAAGTAAATTAAGCTAATCACGAAGCAATTTAATCTTCAGAATTCCTCTAGGCGAACTTATTTGGTTATTTTGTTACCATACATTATAGCGTATTTCCATACAGATCAAATTATCCACGAACCTTATTTTGTGAAAGATGATATAATTTTAATTCAACACTTTAACCTTCGATAACTCAGGTCAATGAAGTTATTTACTTTCCATAAAAATGTTAAGATACATGTATTTCTGGTAAAAACAGGCAGCAGCAATTTTTCTAATTGAATGGGTGTGCGTTAACTTTTCTAAATTCTGAAAAGAACGATCTTGAAATCTAAGTGACCTACATTATCTCCCTTTCCTCAATGATTTCAAAAGGCTCTTTGCTCAGAGTTTGCTAAAACTTGCGAATGTGTAGTACAGGGTTAACTGAATTTTCAAAAAATTACCCTTATATTATACTACAAACGAGTTAAGATATTCATTTATCACATAACTCTCCTTGTTTTCCGTGTAATGAGCCATTACGAATTTTCTTGTCTCACACACATGTGTGAGATAAGAAAATAGCGCTGTATTTGGTCAACACTCTGTAATTATACGCTTCATTCTAAAGAATAAATGACCAAGGTTCTTAATGGAAATTAGTGGCCAAAATTCCTAATCGTGATAAAGTTGTTAATTTGATCACTCGTAGACTCAAAACAAAATCAATGTATGCATGTTTCTTCGGAACTATTTTTCGTTCGTAATGTACCTGTCAAAGTAAGCGCACAAGCTTCATATAAATTTCACTACACGTGATACATGTATGCCTCTGGTTTAACACATTTTGGACTATAATTCTTGTTGTCAAGTAATTTTTGTAGACTCGTTTAATTGTATCTCAAAAACCAACTCATATTAGATCCTATACATCCCACCGCCTCTCATCCCTTACGCCGTCTATCTTTTTACCATTTCAACCATTCAAATCATCATTACCTTGGTTTGCATTTTCTTTGTCAGATGAGTGGGACTCAAACTTGCAATTTGTCCTTGACAGGGTAAAAACATGGTAGGAAAAGGAAAAAGTGCTCGTTACCAGAATTGTATCCTTATCCCCACAATATTTTGTTCGTCATGTGCAAATGCTTTTGATTTTTGACATGATGCCTTTTGGACTGACTCTTAGAAGTCTAAGCACAGCGTCATTTGACTTTTGGAAGACAGTCGATCGAAATCTAATCTGTCGGAGGTCTTTGGGGTTGCATCTTTTGTTTAACTTGTTACCAGACGACATTCTAGACCTACCCAAAATCAAAACATAAATGCAATATCTCTATGGTGATTTATGTACCCACCTTTGTGTTCGAAAGGATTTCAAATATTTTTGCGCTAGAAATACATTATGTTACAGCGTAATTTTATCGAAATGGTATTTACAATTAAGCAGATGAATGGGACTCAAACCTTGCAATTTGTCCTTGACAGGGTAAAAACCCTTGATCCAAAGAAATATTAGATATATGAACATTTGGATGTTTTGTTACCTTATGTCACAATGTTTTCAAATGTTTTTGATCCACCGAAGTTTAAAATCTATTAATATTTTGGCTCCCTATGCCAGTTTGTTTTCAAAAGCCTTTCTACCAAAGGAGCCTAGTGAGTCACATTGTATAATAAAGGTACATGACAAACCGAGTTGCTTCCAAAAACTTAACATATGTAACGGACCATGAAAATAGTCACATTATCTTTTTCCTTTAAAAATACATGACAGATAGTAATGTTTTCAAGAGCTTTCCTCTATAGGAGCACAAGAATATATTTATCCTTCGACATCTTTTACTGCAACGCTTTGGATTTTGTTTACAAATATACTGTATATGTAATGTGTGTCATCTCATAGTTTCGAATTTAGTTTGCATTAAATGTTTGATATTGACCACAGTGAACCTTTTTCATATTTCGTTTTGCGAAAAAGGTTCACAATATGTACACAACATGACCATGTTGTAACCAATACCTTACCCTCTCCTAAGTATATTTTTCTCCAATATTAAATATTGAAAATAGCGTTTGCAGTCGACACATAAAAGATAGGATAGAGTAATAGAATTTGTCTGCACAAGGAGCAGATAACATTGCAGGAAAAGGAGAAATGCCGGTTACCAGCAATTTCTCTTTTTTTCCGCAATGTTTTCAAAAGCCTTCTTCCACAGGGTCCTTAAAAGTTTGAATGGTGCGTTAATGGGTTTGGGGTCAAATCAGAGAAAGAAAATAAGCGTGATTTGCTAGATCAGTGAAATAGAATACCCAGAAATGAGTGGGTCACGAGACTTTTTTTCATTCTCCATAAGAAACATATCCATTCCGGAAACGATGTCCGAGTGACCATTAAGAAGGGACGGTTCTTTTACGAATTAAAAGTTTTCCATCGATTCTATCATGTTTCACTTTTATGCCATCACGTTATATAAAACTGTTCTACACTTCAGCATATATATATATATAGACGGAAGGAATGAAATAACCCGGTTAATACCGGACCGACACAAGTAAATTAAAGAAGCAAATAAACAAATAGACGTAACTTGCCTATAATATGTGTATTTCAAATATTCATCAACTGTACAAACATATATATTTGGAAAGCATTTTGTAAAAGGGACTATTGCCTGCGATTTTGTTTTTGTATTGGCGTTTAAAGCTGTCTAGACTTCAGACAAAATCAATATATGCAAGTTTCTTCGGAACTATTTTTCGTTAGTAATGTACCTGTCAAAGTAAGCGCACAGGCTTCATGTAAATTTCACTACACATGATACATGTATGCCTCTTGTTTAACACATTTTGGACTGTAATTCTTGTTGTACAGTAATGTGATAAAAGAATCTGACACTCGTTGGTTTTTGAGGAAAAATTTTTAAACTCGTCCACAAAAAAATGTTATTAAGGTCGCCAAAGGTTTGCTTAATAACTTTTTGTAGACTCGTTTAATAATTTTGTATCTCAAAAACCAACTCGTGTCAGATCCTATATATCCTATCGCCTCTTACGCCGTCTATCTTTTGTACCATTTCAACCTGGCTGTAATAATGAAACTTGTCTCTGAAGGGATAGAATACATATTTAGAGAAGGAGAAAATGCTGGTTACCGGTTATTTTTTTTTTTTCAAGGGCATTTGCAAAGCCTTCTTCTTTCGAACGAAGAATCGCTTAGAAGATTATGAATAAGATATCGATAAGGGTGAACTAAAATCAGGCTGCGTGTACTTGCATGGAGATCTCAGTCCATCATCTTCGTTAACCCTTTACCCCATAAGGCGTTTCTATGGTATCTCTACTTGACCCTAAATAACAGCAAGGATGAAGCTGTTTTTATGTGTAAATGACACCTTTTTATAGCATAGAAAACATTGTAACAAAAGGTGAAATTGCTCGTCACGAGCAATTTCACCTTTTGCCACAATGTTTTCAAAAGGCTCCAAAAGCAATGTGTAGAAATGAGTATCTATGGAGAAAAGGGTTAAGCTTTTTAGAAGCCAAGATACGTGTGATACAGATTAGGGAATTCGACTGACACAATTTCTGTAGAATCCGTTCTAACTGACAAAATTGCTGTAGGATAGACAGGCTGGAGTTAGCGTGATTTAGCCTGGGACATTTTGAGTGACAATTTGCTCAGCCGTGCTCAATTAAATGACAAAAACTGTAACTACTGGGTCATTCAATTAATCAAGAACAATACTGAAATAAAGAAAAATATACACAGGATTTGTTATCGAAATTACACACTTCACAAGTCATGGAAACCAATGTTTTATATCTTTGCTGAAATGTTTTGGTCAGAAATGTCCGCTGTCTGTCATGGATGACATGTCAGGTTGAGCCAACTCAGGCATAAAACGTCTCCAGAGCCTTGGCTTTGTACTTGTGAAAGCCGATCCAACACAGCCCCGGCCTAGTGATGGCTCTGAAATCCCTTGAAGGACATTATCTAAAAACAACAACTTGACCGGTTTCTGGCATCAGAAAAACGCATTTGGACATTCGTATTAGTGATATTTTTATTTTTCATTCTTGTGACAGTCAAGCGGGGATAAATATTTTAAGATAAGGAACACTAGTATACGTATTAACGGCTCATACCACGTTTTTGAAACGAACAGTTGGTGCCGCTGTCGAACAGTATCTGTACAGAACTAGGCTAGGCAAGTTAAAGGTCGAACGAAGATTGCCTAATTTTGTTTTTTTATGTTGAAATACTACATTGCTTTACGACTGTATATTTTTTTTCTAAATATAAGCCATGCTCTATGAATGGGATGTTTAATGCATTCTCAAAAAATAACGCTTCAGTCAACCTGCGGAGTCCATTCAGGGTTAGCTTGAGTCGAAATATTTTGCTGTCAGTCAATTATCTGAGTTTTCAAGTACGATTCGATCGGACGATTGAGTTGGTTGTGAGATAAAATAGACTTTATGCATCCTTAATTATGAGATGACTCACATGGTAATTTGCATCACGGAAATGCCCCTTTTATTATACTGCAAAGAAATTTCTCATGATCTGATTGGTTAACATGCCGGGAACATATATCATGTTCCCTGGCAAAAACCACGAAAAACCAATTTCCCTTTTGAGTGCCCCGTAAACATCACTTCACTTGCAACACAATATCCAAAATGGTGGCGTCGGTCGATCACCAGACTGCACATTTATGCACCAAACTGCACGTTTTAGTGACGTCAGTTTCCAGTGACGTCAGTTTTCATTGAATTGGGGCACTCAGAAGGGAATTTCTATTTCGTCAGCATATTCGATTCGTGAAATTATAAAACACGAAAATTTCGCTTTGAAAGGCCATATAATAAATTCGTTGTACGGTCAGGTGGAAAGGGACTATAGGAAACTTGTTCACGGCTGTGGTGAATCATGTCGCCACCTCGCCTTCGGCTCGGGGCGACATGATTAACCACAGCCGTGAACAAGTTTCCAAGTCCCCTGCCACCTGACTGTACAACTAATATTGTTATTGCGTTACTCATATCAACATGGTTATAAAGCAGCCATTTCGTTTTACTGTTTAGAGAAGGTCATAAAACGTTCGGTTCCGTCTCCTGCTGCAAATATATCAGGTGGTAATACATAGAGTTTATTTCATCAGCTTGTGGTTAATATGGGGGAATATTTGCCGAAAAAGGGAAAGGTATGCGAAGATAACGAGTGTCGTAAGGCACGAGTTATTTTTGCGGACCTTTCCCTTTTGAGGTGCCAAACACGTGTTTACAGAAAGGTCAAATCATTTTGTCTTACAATTGTATCATGAGATACAAGTAGTTTGCTCTTTTGACGTGCAGAAATTTTACAAACAGCAAAAGCTTTCGACCTCTGTCAGCCTGTGCAGTCTGCTCAGGATTATATAGATCGGTAACTTTCGCGGATGCTTTAATTCTCCTTTTCACAAAGCATTGCTCAATTTTATTCGCTCGTCACATCTAAACCACAGGCACTTTTTTTTTTCTTCCAAAGCCTCGTCCCATATAAACTGAAATATAAGAATAATAACGTTAATATTTGTACATTCAAAAATCGAGCGCCTATCTTCAAGAGGACTTTTGCGGAGGTCAGTGTACATGTCTTTGGCTTCCTGGGGTTTCTTTCATTAGTTCTTCGCACAACATTTTCTTTTTTATATTACTTCAGGTTGGTAATCTATTTTTTCACGACTCTACTTTCCGGAAATATGTTTTTCTTGCAAAAACACGTTCTGAGATGATTGACGATTCTTTTCCATTTAACTCTTTACAAAAGAAAAAAAAGGTGTAGGATCATGGGAACAGGACCCTCTGAAAACATTCTGGGAAAAGGAGAAAATGCTGGTTACAAGCATTTCCTTGTTATCTCAAAATGTTGTCTACAATTTCATAGGCAAAGCCATGTTATAATATGAACAACATTTAAATGGTGATCTTGTCGCGTGCAGATGCGTTCAGAATGGCCAACCAGCAAATTTTGTGATCTTCAAGACTTTTTGTTGAAATGAAAAGTCAGTATAGGTACGAACCTTACGGCACTCGTTATTTTCGAATACCATTCCCTTTTTCTGCGAATATTTCCCCATATTAACCACAAGCTGATGAAATAAACTCTATTTTTGAAATGAATATTTTTATAAATAGAAAAAAGTGAAATAAAGAAACAATTGTTTTTAGCAGTCTGAATTGGCTTACTTCCCTCTCCCTCCTCCCAAAAATTTTCATACATCTATCATACTATCGATGGTAAAGAAAAAAATATATTTACTGTAAAAGGTTACAGAAAAAGCAAGAGGGCCATAATGTCCCTGTATCGCTCAACTGGTTTTTTAACCCTTTATCACATACATTGAAGTGTTCATGACCCTGAAAAAGAGGGCCTTCGAAAACAATGAACACTGTCAGGCAATACAAGCAGGTTAATTCATTGGCATGGCATGAAAGGTTAAGTTCTAGGGGAAAAAACCTGAATGATAGAAACCTTACTATGAATTTATCATTCCGCTCATGTGAGCATAAATATTAGCATCAAAATGAATTACCCTCCCTAAAAACATATTATTTTCTATCAATAAACTTAATATCTAGCACCAATCATGTACCACTGCAGTTTGATAATCAACGGAGGTAAATAGTAACAAACTTTATCCGTTATTTAAAAAAAGAGTTATTTCCCTTGATTAAGGTTTAAATCGAAGTGACTATATTCTGAAGCCTATGTTAAACTTGTGATCCCTAGAATGGAGCCAATTTTGACCCCAGGCCTATAATATGAAGAAACTTGTTAAAGGTCCATTAGATAATGCTACATGCCATATTCAGTAGCCCTGGGCCTTGTGGTTTCAGAGAAGAAGATTTTTGAAAATGTTATTTTTGTTCAGTTTTGTTGCCATGGCAACCAGAGTTTTTGTAGGAATCAAATTCTTTCAAGAAATTCTGAAAAGGACCATGGCAGGATCATTTCTGTGAAGTTTAATCAAATTTGGACGGGTAGTTTCAGAGAAGATGTTTGAAATAAAAGTTAACGCACGGACGGGCGGACGCACGCACGCACGGACACTGGGCCTTGACATAAGCCCGCTGGCCTTCGACCAGTGGAGCTAAAACACAACCGGAAAACAAAGACTCAAACAATGGAAATCAGGACCCGTATTCACCAACCATTCTTGGGAACATTCTTTGTCTTATTCTCCAGAATTTTCTACATTTGTAAGTAACACAACTTCTGATTGGCTAAACCAGTCGGTTTAGCCAATAGGAAGTTGTGTTACTTACAAATTTGGAAAACTTTGGTAATAAGACTAAGAATATTCTAAAGAATGGTTGGTGAACACGGGCCCAGGGCAGTTATGTTGTTTTTTTTTTTCTTGGATTCGCTCGATCGCTTCAAGACAGCGTGAAAACTGTAAATTTCAGTTTAATTGTTGATGCAATCATTAGATACAAGGTTTTTCCAATTACGCTTAACCACATGTCTGTCTTGGGAAGGAAATACAATCTTTCGCTACATGTTCTTGAAAATTTCCGGATTTTCTTCCTCAGCGAGACACGAGCTGAAATGATTTATGGTTTTGTTTCGTTTTTGTTCATATGGTAACAAACCATTCTTAAAGAAATTGTGTCGAACGGAGAAGCTGATCGTCTTTCCTTTTGCCACAGAAATAGGTTTTTCCCCCATTTTTATACACCGCCAAATGCAACATATACTGGCGTCATCTTCTCCGTCAGTACGTCCCTTTCTTTTGGATGCAACTCTTCCCACATTTCTGACGGATTCGTATAAAATTTTCACAGACTGTTTCTCATACTGTAACGCAGAGTGCGATTTCCCAGTCGCCATCTTCCTCAGAATTGCCAGCTTGGATCAACAACGAATGGAATCATCAGGACTATAAGATTAAATTGCCGTAATCGCCTGAGCAACAAGCACGTGAAACCTTTACACACTCATATCTCAGTTCCTTCAATTAAGAGATAAAGTACCCAGTCCAATGATCAAGAGAAAACAAAAGGTGCAATTATGCAGTGAGAAAAAGGAAATAATCAAAGGTTGCTACATCATGTCATATAGTGCCTACATACAACCGACAAAAACAGAGACAAAATAAAACTGTTGCAGTGAAAGATCGTATAGCTTCAAGAATAAGCAGTCGTAGAAGACGAATGAATGAGAGTATTGCTAAAAAGGATCGAATAGTATAGCTTCAAGACAAAGCAACCGTAGAAAATGAATGGATAAAAGTAATGCTGAAAAGGACAAATGGCTTCAGGAATTAGCAGGCAAACAGGAAGAATACAAACAAGGATCGCCTTGCTAGTAAAGAGAGTCTCCGTAAAAGACGAAAGGGAGAAAATGTGAGAGAAAGAGATCGTAAAGCTGTAACAAAATGCAACTCAAAAAAAAAGAAAAATGGATCAAGAAATTACTAAAAGAGATCGTATCAAAATTACCGAAAGATGTTGTAAACTTAAATAAAACGAAACTGTTACACAAAGAGATCGAATAACAAGTACTGAAAGTCGTCGTAAAAGAAGAATGGACAAAGAAGTAAAAGAAAAGTATTGTATGACCAGTACGGAGAGTCGTCGTAACCGAAAATTGGAAGAATATATTAAAGAAAGAGATCGTTTAATAAGTACAGAAAATCTTCGTAAAAGAGGATTTGACGAAGATGCTTAAAGAAAGGGATCGTATGATCAGTATAGACAGTCGTCGTAAATGTAGATTGAAAGAATGCGTTAAAAAAGGGATCTATCACAATCACGTAAAGTCTTCGTAAGGACAAATATTTTAAAGAAAGAGATCGTATGACAAGTACAGAAAAATAAAAACGCAGGTTGAAAGAATGTGTTTTATTAAGGGATCGCAGGACTAGTACAGACAGTCGTCGTAAACAAGAAAGATCCTGTTGTTAGACATGAAGGGGGACAATTGGAAATCAAATGTAAGCTAAAAGAAAGAATGGACAATGAGTTAGGAAATGTAGAGCAAAGGTTAGCTACAGTGAGAAAAACTAACAAGAGAGTGGATCCATCCTATAGGGAAAAAGAAAAATCTGCACGGTTGTCTTCAACACATAATGTAAGTAGAAAGCATCGAATATCCAATCAAATGATAATATATAGACTGAACATTAAACAGTCAGAAACGGCCTTTTCTTTGTGTGTTCTCCTTGAAATCAACTTATGTACAGACACTCTGTACGTCAGTGCAGTGCTGTGTTTCCAAAAGATAAAACAGATAATACAGCAAAGCTGAAAAAGTGGGGGGTTTTTTGTTAAGGAAAGTTCGGGACGTGAGAAATATGTGTGCATAACCTGTTTGCGTCATTTAAGGTATTTCAAAAGCTCTACCATGTTCAGTTGTGAATGAAATGACTTTTTCTGACCAGGGACCCTTAATAGACCTTAACATACTGGAAATTAACTTACTTGCACCTGCATTACTCTTCATGATGTTACGGGAGACCACTCCTTCCTGCATGGCATATACTCCCGATTTAAATACAATACCTGGCTACTGCGTCAGAGAGATATCTCTTTGGCTCAGTGGTTAGGTTATTGGCTTTGCGTCCGGGAGTTCGGAGTTCGAATCCCGCTCCGATCCTTATTTCTGCCATGCATTTATTCATTTGTTTCTTTGTTACGGACTTCGTTCGTAAGATGGGGGCTCGTCCGGGATTGGCCATTGAGCCATTAATCCCATTTGTTGTCCAAAATTGGACTTCCTGCCTAATAAGGCTTCGAGTCATCAATAAATGATGACTTTAAGAGGGGGTGTGTTACGGGAGACCACTCCTTCCTGCATGGCATATACTCCCGATTTAAATACAATACCTGGCTACTGCGTCAGAGAGATATCTCTTTGGCTCAGTGGTTAGGTTATTGGCTTTGCGTCCGGGAGTTCGGAGTTCGAATCCCGCTCCGATCCTTATTTCTGCCATGCATTTATTCATTTGTTTCTTTGTTACGGACTTCGTTCGTAAGAATGAAAATACATGAAAGCTCCAAGAGGTTAACAATTTCGCATCCATGGCGACGCTGTTCTGGTTCAAGCTTATGTTGCTAGTACAGTAAAACTCTCTACCACGAGTAAGTAATGAATCCGCAACAATCAAAGCTTAACTGAAAAAAACACCTTAAACACAAACACCATGTATACAGCTTAAATATATGGCCCCAGCTTACACGTGAACGCGCATTGTACCTTCAGGAAAAAGTAGAACTGTATTAAGAACATAACACAACATTCGATCTCTCATGAGAATAATGATGAGTCTAAGGAACACGTAAATGAACCGATACCGTGTGAGGATGTCTCCTATGTACTGCCTAAAATTGAGCAAGCTGAAAGGCATCCGGCTTTTAAAGACCAACACAAAGGAGTCTGCGATACATATACTTTGTATAGTAATATGGTAGGTACAGCTGGTCAGACAGAAGACGACAGACACGAAGATTTGCCTTACTGCTATATCAATACCAGACTATAACCAGGCTAATGCTGGCATTGCAAGAGATGGTACTGTTGGTGATAACAAAGATGATAAAGATGAAGTGAACTTGATGAGGATGAAATGACAGCTGGAATAACAGATACAATGTTAACAGCACAAGACGTTGTAGAACCAATGAACGTGACTTTGTGTACAGTTTTGCTGATTAAGGATCAAAATCTGTGCGTATACAGAAGTGAATCCCAAGGTACTATCCCATCCAGCTATATTTGTTGGTCAGGCTCGGCCTGCCAATAATAGACGGGAAGTTCCAGTAAGATTTTCAAAAATAAACCGAGAAACAAGTGTAGGCGTTGTACTCAGAATAATTTTATAGATAACATTTTTTTCAAAGTGAAGAAGTTGCAAATGAAACACCTGACGGACCAAACAAAATTAGCAGTTCGCAAACTACAAACAAAATATCATCTTTTGACGGCAAAAAATAAGAAAATGAAAAAAAGAATAAATGGATAGAACCCAATCATTAGTCTCAAATATGACCTGCGAGTATAGATCTATTTCTTATAGTAAAGATTCGGGTATTTATATCGCTAAAATTGTCATTCTGGAAAATTTAGGATAATATAAAAATCTGTTTAGAATTTTTTTATTTTGCCTGGTATAACTAGTCAATTTTTTAGTTTTGCCTGGTATAACTAGTCAATTTTTTAGTTTTACCTGGTATAACTAGTCAATTTTTTAGTTTTGCCTGGTATAACTAGTCAATTTTTTAGTTTTACCTTGTATAACTAGTCAATTTTTTAGTTTTGCCTCGTATAACTAGTATCTTAGAATTGTGAGTCCAAGGATTAATGATGGATATCAATTATAATGTAATCAATCAGATTTTTAAAATCATATGTACTATTTATTTATATATATATTTATATATACTTCCAATGCAGAATGTCTAGGTTTTGACACGGCGACCCGCTGATTGACTTACTGGATTTTGAATGACAGCTCCTGCGGTTGGTCAATTCGGTATGGTGTAACTATATAATGATGGCTTGCAAAAACGCGAAAACGTGTAGTCCGCGCAGGCTAATCCGAGACGTCATTTTACGACTATATTAGATTTTGTGGTACAGTAAACTTGTGCTGAACAGAAAATTAAAAAAAAAAAACAATCGCAAATTGTCCTATCGGATTAGCCTGCTAGAAAGGATTCTGAACCATCTATACGAAATAAATAGCTTGTTTTTGGAGTCGCTACTTTTCATTATTTCTCGCATCTCTGATCTGAAAACAGGTCCCACCATCCAACATTACAGTACGTTATACCATCTTTAAGATGTTTTCTTGTTTCAAGGCTTCTTTTTTGTAAAAATTGAAGAATAAGCATTGAAAAGCATAGCAGTCTGTTAACTATTTATCAAAGGACAGAATCTACACATGTCCAATTTCAAGATACTTGCCGACGACAAATACGGCTAAAATGTATTTGCCGTTTTAAAGAGTAGAAAACAATGTGGGGAAAGGAGAAAATCCTCATTCCCAGCATTTTCTCATTTTCCAAAAGCGATATAAAATGGCCTTCTCTCTCAGGGTCGTTCAAAATCGGGACTGTTTGGTAAGGGTTTAATCGAACTCGGATGTACCTTAAACCTTAGGCTATTTACGTGACTCACTGACCTTTTTGAGACAATGTACATCAAGATCAGACTGCACAAAACGTGCAGTCTGATCTTGGATCTACACTGTCTAATACTGAGATATATTATTCAAAATATACTTTTGCAATAGCAAAATTTTGATTTTACTATATCGGCTTGAAAATGTCTTTGCAGTATACACCAAGAGAAGAGTACACTCATTACCAAACGACACAGTGTGTTTGTCCAAATCAAAAGTAATTGCAGACTACAAAATAAAAGTGACTGAAATTTGGAAATTTGTTTTGTGAAGGATAGAAAACATTGTGGGAAAAGGAGAAAATGCTGATTACCAGCATTTTCTCCTTTTCTCAAAAATGTTTTCTAAAGTCTTCTTTCTCAGGGTCGCTTAAAGTAGGAATTGCGTGGTAATGGGTTAACACTTTCGTTGTTGAACGAACATTTCAATATTTTGGTTGAAGTCTCAAACTGTAGTTACACTGTAAAAGAGGAGAACTTCACCACGACATTTTTGTGGTATTTGTCGAAGACAATACCACAATGAGTTCAAGAATGAATTTTGATAACCATGTATCTTATTTTGTACCGTGAATCTAATACTCCATCGCGTTTAGGTACACAGCAGTAGAAAGAGATTGAGTTCAAGTAGTCCCGCTTAAATTTCGCCGGAATATCTCGGACGTTTGTAGCTTGAAAATGCTTCAAACGCTTTTGAATATCATTACTACGTTCTCTGTCCTAACCACATACAAACAGACAAAGCAATGATTATATGCTCTTTTATCGCAAAAAAGCCAGACGGGCTGAAAAACGTGATTTCAAGTGTAATAACTTAGCCCTTTTCAAAAAAAGTCGGTCGTCAAAGACACTGATGAATTAATCAACCTCCGAAAGGTCCCGGGCTTTAGCGCAAGAATATAAAACTTGACATAAAGTAGTTCAATTTAAATACATGAATATTTCCATTTTCTTCATAATTTGCAGCTATCTAGGACGACATTTCAATTTAAATCTTGATTTGCAAATCTTCTATATGATACATATTTCTACATATGCCAGCGGATCCATTTTGTCATAGCGTACCCAAACTCTTTAGAGTCTATACCGAGACAGCGTACCCAAACTTTGTAGAGATTTAGTTCAACCATTTTGTGCAAAACCGAAGGAAATAAACCCAGTTAAACTCATTTTTTCTCAGGCAAATGACTTTTACGGTGTCACTCAAATATGTAATTTGAAATGGCATATTAAGATACATTGGGCGATCGTTGAGATACTTATTTTTGATTGAAACTAGCTTCTCGCGAAATGATACAAATTTACCAACTGACCTTGGGCTTTTTCGTTCCAAAACCAATTCGTTCCATGGCTTGTTGGTCCTATGATTGCACGCTACTCCATTTGATTGCTCATGAATATTTATAGATCGAGGTAATAGACCATTTGCCAAATACCATTCCTGACGCGTCACAACGAGTTACTTCCCTTTCCACCCAACAATTTTTCCCAATCCTGTATATACCCGAATAGTGAAAGATGTCATACTTTTTAAATAGATTACACACTAAACGCGATAAATAAACAACCTAAAACGGCCGTGCCGTTAGTTTCATCAATTATCTTTTTCGAAGACACACACAAAAAAGAACTGTTGTTTTATCAATTTTTCGGTAGACTTCAGAGAGTAAAGCGGTATCATTTATAAGCGCTGTCTCCTGCCGGGCGTGTTGAGAGAGCTTTTTGCATGCAGACTGCATTAACCCTTTGGCTACTAAGTGCGACTCAATGACCTTTTGCAGACAATATAGATTCAGATCACACCAAAAAGAACGTGCAGTCTGATCCTAGATCTACACTATCCGATACGGAGATATTTTTCCTCGAGATATTCCTTTGAAATAACTTTTGAGGTTTTACTATCGGCTTTAAAAGTGGCATTTATTATATTTAGTAAGATAAGGTTTATATTAAATTAAACAAATACCCCCTCGATTCCTAAAGAAATTAGTGCAAATATACCGTTTAAAGTGGGACCTGTTTACCCAGGTTACATAATGCATTTGAAAAAAAAAATGTTCAGGCAGAAAGATGCATCTTTTGGCGCCAGTAATTAGAACAGACTTACCCTCCGTCACAGCTTTTAACAATTCCAAACCTTTACAAGTGATCAACGTAAGACTAAACGGGATAAACACTTAATATTATGACACGTATGTGTTAACTAGTCGGTGTCTAAAAAGAACACAACAGCTTTTCATATAGATCATCCACTTCGACGATAAAGGGGCCTTTGACCGCCATCAAAATTTGATACAGGGGATAATGACCGCCCTTGCGAAATCGCAAAGGGGCTTTTGACCGCCTTTAAAATTTGATGAAGGGGATAATGACCGCCCTTGCAAATTTGCGAAGGGGCTTTTGACCGCCTTACCTGTTTTGGGGGTACGGGATAATGACCGGAGGGGCTTTTGACCGTTTACCTTTTTATAACACTGAATCTTTCACCAACTCTTTACAAAACAAAAATTTGAGACTTGCCCAAATTGGAAGTCTTTGCAGATAACAATTTGAATGTGGCTTAAAAATGAAATTTTCTTTAGGAAGGATAGCAAGGGAAAAGGAGAAAAGGTTAGTCACTAGAATTTTAACCCTTTTCATCAACATTTTCAAAAAACTGTATTTCTAAGGGTCGTAAAAAACTTGGTTATGGGGCATAGGGTTTTAAATAGTTACTGCGAATGCTTTCACCCGACGACAACACTTTGGACTCGTCCAGATACTTAGCATATGGAGACGATTGAATAAACGTGGGTCAAATGGTTGTAATTGTCTTTTAAAAAGTAAAAAAAAAAAACTATTGTTGAAACAGGAGAAAATGCATGTTGCGAGCCCTTCCTTTTTTCCTCAAATATTTTCGCCTACACTTTGAAAATTCGTTTTTTCTCACAAATGTTTATGAACTACATATTGATTACTTTCAGTTTTCGGTTTTTTGAAAGTGTGTGGGGGGATGTGTTAAGGTTGAGAAAGTGAGACAAATAACAGACAGTGAGACAAATCAGCACGTCTGCCCCCTTTTTACACGGGTCGCTCCAAATACTTTGGTAAAAGGTTGATTAGCTGTTTAGTGTCTTCAGAAAGACAGGGACAGTCCATTTAGTGATTTTAAAGTACTATTATCAAACATCCTTGTTGCACTTTCAGGCATGTACCTATTGACGAATAACTTATGTTATCGATCATGAACAAAAGAAACGTGGCTTTAGATCAAAATTCAGACCTTCCATAACTTCTTTTAAGCTTCATTTTGAGTATAAAAAATATGTATCTAATGAAGTCTTACCAAAAACAAATGGGTGAAGGGTTAAATCGATGTTCCCTTGATCTCGGTATCGCAATGCAGAGTGGGTGACCTTTAGAACAGCCGTAATGTACTTGCTTCTTACATATTAGCACGTGTCACATTAAACTGACTCTTCTTATCTTTTGTTTCATATTAATTTACCCCTTTGGTTATCATTAATGGTCAGGATTATGAATTTTATACAGTTTTCAGAGGCTAAGTCCGTTCTTAAACATGCTCTTTATTCAAATACGATTTTATAAAATGCATATTTTGTCTGTTTGTGATTTTCTTTTTCTAAGGCAATATCATGAAATATGTTTGAATTGTGTTAGAATTGATTTCCATAGATTTCTTGCTATTTCATTTTCTTTTCAGTTATGAATTTGTCCAAATTTAAAGGATTTGCGAACGGGACATACGGCATTTGTTACTGAAATAATGCTTTGATTGTCCGGTGTCACGTGATACTGCTGGTGCGCCACTTACGATAAAATGGAAATATCGCTTACCGTCTATTGATTGTAATGTTGGAAACTGAATGTAAAAGGCTAGAGATATTTCATAATTATAGTTTTCAGGAACAAACTTAATTTTGTTCGATATACCAACAGGATTTTTCTCTCTATTCGTCATGCATCCTACTGTCAAGGGGCGTTACTCCTGCTTCTTCCTGATGATCCAAAGGAGACCACTTATACAAAAATAAACCAAACTTTGTCATGAATACTCTCCCTTCAACGGAAAAAGTATTCATTTGCTTAGTGGGTTGACTTTTAAGCCAATATCTGAACAATATTTCTCTGTTTCTTTCAAACTATTAATTCCACACATGGATTTCCTTGACAAATACCACTTCTGCGTTTTCAACGCTTTGATTAAGATGGCAATATTGACCTAGGACGGGTTGAATTTTGATAGACTCTTCGTCCGTTTTTCCATTTGGTTTTACATTTTTTCCCAGGATCAGACCCAGATACGTTTTTCCAAAATCACAGATAATCGTTTCGACGCTGGATATTGTGTGAAACCAGTCAGTTGCTTGGGAAGAATATTCTGTGAAATATTTGTAACAGAAACTCCAAGAAACATGGATAGGTGCATTGGCCGCTGCGATATTTATAAGTGAAATGATGTTGAAAACAGCGTTAAACGCCATGCATACAAACTTATCATACTGCAAAGAAATTTCTCGTGATCTGATTGGTTAACATGCCGGGAACATATATATCATGTTCCCTGGCAAGAACCACGTAAAGCCAGTTTCCCTATTGAGCGTCCCGTAAACATCACTACACGTGCAACACAACATCCAAAATGGCGGCGTCGATCGATCACCAGACTGCACATTTATGCACCAAACTGCACGTTTTAGTGACGTCAGTCTCCAGTGATGGCAGTTTTCAAAGAATTGGGGCACTCAGAAGGGAATTTCTATTTCGCCAGCATACTCGATTCGAGAAATTATAAAAGAGGAAAAATTCACTTAATAAGCTTTGAAAGGGTATAACTTTGCAGTATAATAACTTCGTTGTACGGTCAGGTGGCAGGAGACTTGGAAACTTGTTCACGGCTCGCCTTCGGCTCGGGGCGACATGATTAACCACAGCCGTGAACAAGTTTCAAAGTCCCCAGCCACCTGACCGTACAACTAATAATGTAAGCATGTAAGCCTTTTAAAGTAGGACATAAATATCAACCACATATCCTATAGCATTTTACTGGATATACACGATAAACCATAAACATCATTACTTATTATGTACAACTTCTGGGTATTTCTCGTTATAACTGAGTCACGTGGGTATGACTTTTGTTCCCATTGGCTGCATGGTATTGTCTCTTTGTAATTTCATCCAGGCAGGGAACTGTCTCATATAGGCACTCTCTAAATTGTCGGCTCATGCTGCAGTACATAATAAAGTTTACGGAATTGTTGATCAAGGACAGTATATCTATAGTATCTGCGAACAACAAGTAATAATCCATGAAAAACCCCTCTACATAGGCAGATACAAACACAAGGACACCAGAGGGTAATTCTGCCAATAGAAACATCAACACGATTGCCAATAACATAGTTGTTGTTCGTTTATGCGCGCGCATGCGCTGTGAACAGGATGTTTGTTTCAATGATTTGGACAGCTTCTTGCTTTCTCCTAATGTTTGTAAAAGGAGGCCGCCGAAAAGGCACATGAACATACATGGCAGGAGCTTACCGATCAGTATAAACAACCAAACATTTATTGTGTTTACAGTGCTGGAATTCTTCAAGTAAATCTGTAAGTTCTCTAGTTTATATATCGTAGCATTGTTGAAAGCTGGCATAACCATTGGTTTGACCTTGGTCACGAGATAGTTGGGAATGAAGAATACAACGGAAATGACGTAGACGAGGATTATAATGAGAATCGTCTTCTTTATTGATAAGTTCCATCGACTGTTTCCTCTGGTCCGAATGAAGACATACCTGCAAATTATATGGTGATGATAAATCATTTTCTAAAATACATGAGGGGGACACCGGGAAAAGGGACTTAACTCTTTACCACACGACAAAATTTTAGACTGGTTCAAATTGAAAGCATTCGCAGACGACAAAATAAAGATGACTGAAAAATTGAAATTTGTTCAGGGAAGGATAGAAAACACTGTAGGAAAAGGAGAAAATGCTGGATACCAGCATTTTCTCCTTTTCCTACAGTGTTTTCAAAAGGCTTCTTTCTCAGGGGCGTCAAAAGTGGGGATTGTGTAGTAAATGGGTTGAACTGCATGTTTGTGATGTATTATATACAAAGCAAGTCATCACATAATTATTGGGTAATATAATCCATTTTGTCTGACAACTCTTTCATGATGTAAAATGGTCCTTTGGCTTGCATAAAATTTACAAAAAGCAAAACTTTTTGATCCAGTCTGCGCAGACTGACCAGGGTCGAATGGTATCGCAGAATTTCTTTCCGTGGCTTGATTATATAGTCATTGTGACAGGATTCATTTCTCTCTCACCGCTGATAATTTTTTTCGACAATAGTAATGTGTGAAGGCAGCCAGAGGATTAAGACCGACGTTTTGCGAAGCACTGGTTAAAGAAACTGCAGCAAAGCGCACTTGACCCCGCCATATTTCTGAAACAATATCGAAAACGGCATTGATTGCCGTAAATACAAACCAATTGTTCTCGAATAATATTTTTAGTTCGGCCTATCCTGCTGTATGCCTCATAGCGGACCTGGGGACGGCCAGCTCTATGGATATCGTATGTGCCGTGTTACTGAGGCAGAAATCTACTGCCTGATAGTGCTTTGTGACTAACACGGGTTAATGTTATTTTCTAAACCTGGGTTGCCGAGGATACGAAGCACAATGTATGAGTTCAAATCTGTACTGAAGTGTAACTTGCAGCGGACATACAGACAACCAACTACGTGGATAATGTATAGGTCGAGTTACTGAAACAAGGATGTGACCACAAGATAATGGCTTGTGACTAACAAAGGTGGTTATTATACTGCAAAGAAATTTCTTTTGATCTGATTGGTTAACATACCGGGAACATATATATCATGTACCCTGGCAAAAACCACGTAAAGTCAGTTTCACTTTCCGTAAACATCACTACACTTGCTCCAAAATGGCGGCGTCGATCGATCACCAGACTGCACGTTTATGCGCCAAACTGCACGTTTGACTGACGTCAGTTTCCAGTGACGTCAATTTCAATGAATTGGAGCACTCAGAGGGGAATTTGTATTTCGTCAGCATACTCCATTCGTGGGATTATAAATCAGGAAAACTTCACTTAACGAGTTTTAATGGGGTAAAACTTTGCAGTATAATAAAATCGTTTTATGGTCTGGTCACAGGTGACTTTATTAGTTGTACGGTCAGGTGGCAGGGGATTTGGAAACGTGTTCACGGCTTTAGTGAACCATGTCGCCCCGACAGGAAAAATCGCTTAATAAGCTTTGAAAGGGTACAACTTTGCAGTATAATAAATTCGTTGTACGTTCAGGTGGCAGGGGACCTGGAAACTTGTTCACGGCTGTGGTTAATCATGTCGAAGGCTCGGGGCGACATGATTAACCACAGCCGTGAACAAGTTTCCAGGTCCCCTGCCACCTGACCGTACAACTAGTAATGTAATGTTGTTATCTTTAATCCCCCGATAACCGAGGATACGATACTGAGGCAGAAATATAATACTACACAGTGACTAATATATATGAAGTTTATCCGAATGTTTCAAATCTGGTTTAC
This sequence comes from Tridacna crocea, assembly GCA_943736015.1. Lineage (NCBI taxonomy): Eukaryota > Metazoa > Mollusca > Bivalvia > Cardiida > Cardiidae > Tridacna > Tridacna crocea. The sequence continues at coordinate 29,708,650 of OX031072.1, read as the reverse complement.
ACATTACTAAATACACAGGGCTTAAGTATCAATATCTGCAATAAGTATACAAAAAGGCTGTTGTAGATTCAAAAGTATATGATAGCTTGCTTGGCGTGATGGACTACGGAGGAGCATTGAGCACCTTTTTGCCGGAGAATGTTTCATATACATGTATATATTTTTTTGTATGTTTTAATAAGAAAATGTTTTTCTTTCTTCATGAAGTTATTGTAAACATGTTTATATGTTTAAAAGTAAAACTAACACTCTCTAATAACAGATTAATATGTAAGGTATGCTGGGGGATGACCACGAACCCTGCATACCTATTGACGTGGTAAACAAAGCTGCACTTAAAAAAAATACAATAAGTATATAAAATACCTCATGGCGGACATACACACGGCCAGCCACATGGATATTGTATGTGTAGTATTACTGAGGCAGGAATGGACGGCCAGATAGTGACTCCAGAAGTAGGTGTATCTGTTCACTCGGTCCTCTGTAAAACAATAAAGAGAAACATGATTATGATAGGCGCATGTTTAGTTTTCTTTGCGGCACAGAACGTACATTCTGATCTTTGGTCTATATTGCTCGATTTACATGGACTTTTTAGACAAAAACAAACTGGAATAAATTATATCTATTACATATTTTTGGACATCTTTGCGAGCCAAGGTTACGATCACTACGTGGATCTTACCTTGGCGGATTGAGCCCGATTTCGAGATTCCTGCAATGCGCTCTCTATTGGATGCAGGTTATTACCCCCCTTTACATCATATTTCTAAATGCCATTGAAATATCGTTTTACAAACCCCTTACGAATACACATAAAGTGATAAACGGACATCCACGTGGGTTTCCATGTTCACCTTCTATTCGAAAGGTAGCGATCTTATTCTATTTTTATCAAAGATGAAATGCTTCTAGCGATTTTATTCATTGCAGCTAGAGCTGGCTGCATCCAATGAAAAAGCGTATCGAAGGAATGTAAAAATCAAGCTTGATCCGCCAAGGTTAGAGTAGCGTAATGAATCGTCAGCCTTGGCTTGCGAAGATGATTTTTGGCTGAATTCAAGACAAAGGGGTTGCGTTTTGCGTTTGTAAAATTATGGAAATATTTAGGCTATGATCAAAGTAAAGAATCTAGCTAACATATTTGGCGACAGGTGGAAAAGTGAATTCATAGAAATCCAAAACGTTATTAGAATATAACTGGTGCAATGCAGACTATCATATAACGCTCGAGTTTTTAATTCAAAATTTTCAAACGTAAAGACGGAGGTGTCACGTGGTAAAACAGCTTGGTAAAGCCACACCTTTCGTTTGTCACGTGTTATGCCCGCACCCTGCTAAATGTGAATATAGTTTCCTTCTTTTACCAAACGACAATTTTTTTAGCCTATCCTAAAGCAACAGCGTTTTCAGACAACAAATTATGTGTGGCCTAAATGATAGAATTGCTTTGATAGGATAGGAGACACTTCCTGAAAAGGAGAGTAAAAGAAATTACTAGAAACCTGCTTTTACAATTTTCCCTCAATGTTTTCAAATGCTTTGTCCTCAGGGCCATTAAAAAGGAGTTGTTTGGTAAGGACTTAAAAACCCAATATATATCATCATATATAAGATTTCAGTAGACAGTCTTTTGTGTAGTAGACTTACCGTATATTCTTCTACAGTTTCTAGACATGATACGGTAACAGTTTGAGATTTCATATCATTTATATCAAATTTACAGTAAGAATGAAATGAAACGTCTGCGTCACGTCCAAATAGATGGATAGAGGATTTTAAAGAAATGCTTTGTTTTGCACATCGTCAACTTCATAATAAATTTTTGCTTCTTGGAATGAAGGTATTTTAACCCATTACCACGCAATCCTCACTTTTGACGCCCCTGAGAAAGAAGCCTTTAAAAAACATTGTGGGAAAAGGAGAAAATGCTGGTAACCAGCATTTTCTCCTTTTCCCACAATGTTTTCTATCCTTTACAAAACAAATTTCAAATTTTCAATCACTTTGATTTATTTTGTCCTCTGCAAATGCTTTCGATTTTGACAAGCCAAAAATTTTGTCGTTTGGTAATGAGTTAATAAAATGTGACATACTCTATAAAACGAGGTTTTATGCATCTGCCAAAGTATCGACCCCTTTTTGCCAAAATATGGCTCACATAATACAACTTTATTTGAGCACAAATCTGCATTCTAATGGTTTGATTGTGGTTTAGCATCAACTGCAAGTCACGCCAAGTAAGCCTGTAAATTATTCACTTTGACGACATTTGTAGAAGAGAAATTCACTATGGTGGATATCACGCATAGATACCTGTAACTTGTCATTGAAAAAATGAAAACAATGTAGGAAAAAGGAAAGAAAATGTTTTCATCAGTTTTTCTATTTCCCCACAGTGCTCTTCAAAACCGATCTTTCACAGGGTCGTTAAATGACGTTTTTTTATGTTTGTACCGGATAAAGAGTACATTTCTTTTTCGTTGAAAAATCGAAATTTATTTTATCGATTAACTCTGTACCAAACCACAAAATTTTAGACTGGTCCAACTGATTGAAAGCACTTGCACAAAATACAATACACGTAATTCAAAAAATAAAATTTGTTTCCAGCAAGGTAGAAAACTTTGTGGGAAAATGAGAAAATGCTGGTTACCAGTACTTTCCCCTTTTCCCACAATGTTTTCGAAAGGCTTCTATCTCAGGGTCGTAAAAAGTAGGGGTTGTTTGTTAAGGATTAAACATCATCGGTAACTGTTCAGGTAGTAAGTAACTAGTGCATAAGAAGTATAGTTTCTGTACCTTCGTAAAGAGTTCAGGAAAAAGGTACCATGGAAAATTTACAAAGTTACGCAATTTAGCAAATCTGAACGAAGGTATAAAGTTACGAAAATTCCTACGCAAAAATGTACGAATAACTCGGAAGCAAATGAAAGTTTGCACCTTTTAATTTTTACTGTTTTTGCAAAAAAAAAAGTTCAAGCTAAATCCTTGCGGTCTTATTCTTGCGATAGTCCAGCCATTTTTACACATTTTAAAAAAACAACAACAACAACAACAAAAGAAATGCCAGAAAATACACTCAATATCACAAAAAGACAAGAGAGTTATTTCCAAGGTTAGTAAAGGATTTTTTTTTGGTTACGATGGCGGTATTCAATGGCTGATGGATAAAATAAAGTTTCGAGTCGCTCTCAACATTATTTTAGTCACATCACGACTTTGGCTTACTTCAGCAAACTTATTCATGTTCATCGTGAGTTTAACTAATCTATGATTTGGCCTTCAAACGCCTTGCACGAAATCGGAACACCTTGGTCGAGATCGAACTCTTAACTTATGATCGATATGTTAAATTTTTTGACCCTACAAGACTCATTCTCAAACTCGTTTGAGATATCGTCAAGGCGAATTTTTTGGGAAAATTTCAGGAGTATTGTACAGAAAATGTGGCCTGTAGAGCGTACACAAGATTTTTCTAAGATTTGACCTGGTGACCTAGTTTTTTACAAGATCCATCTTAAAACTCGTCCGAGATATCATCAAGGCAAACTTTCTGAGAAAGTTTCATGAGTATCGGACTGAAAATGTGGCATCTGTCTAAAGCGTACACAAGGTGAAAAAGTTGACGACGGACGGCAGATGAAGGAAGCCGGACACAGCACGATCACAATAAGTCAAGGTGAGCTAAAAACTTAAAACTAGGGATTCAGTGGCTCGAATTTCCTGCACGGTCAAATGCTGTCCAATATTTAATGATAATCATTCAGACAGGACTCATTCCCGACATTACGATGACGATATTGTGTGCAAGGACAACCAGTGACCTTGGAAGAATATTGTGCAAAGCAGCAGCCAAAAAGACTTCAGGAAAGCCATGGATAGGTGCACTAGACGCAGATACATAGATGAGTTTGTTGGACTGAGGATATTTCATGTCGGCATTGTACACATCTATGTGTATCGCCGTACAACGCACGACACTCTATTCAAGCCGCTCGGTGCTTGTCGAAATAAACTGCAGCTGTGGAAGAGGGGTGAATTCTGTTGCAATATCCTTCATCGACTAAAATAAGATTTCACAAGAAGCCGTTTGCACACATAGCGGTGCTGACCACTAGTACTGTAATAAATTATGGTCCAATAGACTTGCGTTTTCTCATATCCTTTGCTACGTATAAGTATGCCCTTTGTAACCCTCCCCCCCCCCCTCCCCCGCATTGGACGGCCATTGAAACAACTGAGGGAATAGGAGCAGTTTATTTTCACAAATGATTGCTATGATATATCAAAAGGACAGTTTGATTTCCTGTAAATATTTTTTCTCCTGTATCAATGGTATGACATCAGCTTTTTCACCAAGTATTGCGATTTCAAAGCTATTTTGCCAGCGAAAATAAAAAACAAATTGGAATGAATAATTTCAAGATGAAACAGTATGATGTGTATGTTCTATGCAGCCTGTTTTTGATATCATAGGCCGACTGTCCGATAAAAACTTGTAGTCCAGCTTACTTGTAAGTGAAAGGGCCAATACTGTTAGCAATAATGACCTATTGTCTCCTTTAACAAGTATAGAATTACTAAGTACACGTCGGTCCGGTTACATTTAGTTAATCTGATTTATTTGACAAGCTTAACGAAGCCATATTGTGAACGGCGGTACTGTGTTTATATGGCATCTAATATATATTTCCATAACAGAGAGATGTAAGTCATGGGTAATGAGAAACATTTATTTTTTCACATGACCTCCATTGGTTTCAGAGTTATATAGCAATTACATTGTTTTTCATGTTGCACAGTGTGACCTCATTTGTGATGCCATTTTATACCTTACAGGATGAAACAGTTTTTATTTGTAAAATTGCAACATGTACATGTTTTTTTTTTTTTTTTTTTTTATCAAGAACTCGTGAATGATAAAAACGAGCTGAGATTCGTTTGTTTTTGAAATAAAATTGTATGAAGCCAGAGGCTTGACTAATGAATGCCAGTTTACATTATATCGTATACATGTATGCCGGTTTTCTTTTACAGTATCCAAGTTACGGTAGTACCATTCTAATGGAAAGCAGCTATTTCCACTACAATATTAAAAAGGATACTATTGTTAAAATGAGCATTATTGTACTACTTAAACGAGCCTCTTTTCCTCTTTTTCCTTCTCAGAATTTTAATATATAAATCTGAAACCACTTTATTCTGATTACAAAGGGAGATACTAATTACCTCCCTTTTCAGAAAAATTACAAAAGTATCAACAAATAATTTCAAAATAAAGATCAAAAGAAGTTCTGGTCGGTCAGACATGTGCAAAAATATTATACCAGTATAAAATCCCTATTTATCAACAAATGAGAAATTTTATTCCATTTTGCATTAGAATTGTTAGGATGGTAATATTTAAGATGGTAGATCTATCTGAGATAAAATTTTACCCAGCAGTCCTTGAAGAACTTTTTTTTTTTTGCAAACAAATTTTAGAATTTCCACGAATAAAACTAGATTCACCTCTTTGAAAGAATTCTAAAGGGACGTCATAGATGACGTCAAACTACGCCTATTTAAGCATGTGTTAGATAAGAAAATTCGTTCCTTGTAAATAATTTAGACCGAAGGCAACGGAGGTTATCTGATAACATAAATGTATGTCCTCAATAGTTGGGTATTATCAAAATTTAACAATTAAATTGATTTCCTAGAAAAGTTTCAGTTGTTGAAAATAAGCATGCTGATGATTGCTGTATTCGTTTAAACATATTTATTTTACATCGATTGAGAGACAAGTTCTTACAACTTATACTATAATCTCTCTCGATTCTGCTTCCGGGAACTACACCAGTACTCGCGCCGAATGTGTGGGCCCATGAACAATCCCAAAGTTGACAGCCGCTCCCTGGTATCGAACTCATGACCTTTAGGTTATGAGGCTGGAGCTCTACCTCACGACCACGGACACCACTGTATTAACGTTCAAATTTTTGGGCTAATGAAAAATCCCAAAGTTGACACCCGCTCCCGGGTATCGAACTCAGGACCTTTAGGTTATGAAGCCGGCGCTCTACCTCACGACCACGGACACCACTGTATTAACTGTATTAACGTTACTATGTATTCATTCAATAACCTTGCATGACTGTTTTTCAACACTCTGCCAGTATTATTCTCTATGCTTAGATACTCCAAAATCTAACTTCAGTCGGTAGTGTATCTCCTTACCACAAAATCCCAGCTTTTAACGACCCTGTGAAAGAAGCCGTTTGAAAACATTGTAGGAAAAAGGAGAAAATGCTGATACCAGCATTTTCTCCTTTTCCCACAATGTTTTCTACCCTTCCCAAGACAAATTTCAACGTTTGAGCCAGACTTACATTTTCGTCTGCAAATGCTTTCAGTTTGGACTGGTCTACAATTTTGTCCTATTGTTAAGTGGTATAGGACTTTACAAAGGATTGCTGATTAAAATACCGAGCTCAGTCACTTAGGAAGGATATTGTGCAAAGAGCTTGTATCAAAGGTAACAACCTACGTCATAGCATACGTCATCGGAGACATTTCAAATCCGCCATTTTCGTTTTAAAAAGTAAGTTTTTCAGTTTGTACATTGTTATTGAAGATCTGTCCAAACAAAGCAGTGCATATGGTACATGACAACTTTCTTCGTTAGAATACATTTATGTTTTGTTCATTAGTTTCGTTGATATTGCAATTACCTCCGCAAAATTTTCGAAGCCGGTGACATATGTGCGATCTAAAAATAGATTTAGTATACAATGCCGTTAAGAATAATTGTGTTGAAGTGTTTGGAGCTACAACATTGTTTCATGGCATTTTGATTTCACGAATGGGACAAATATATTTACCGTGACCAGATGAAGTAGGTATTCTAAGTAAATTTTAAATATATATATCTTTTTAAAGTAATTAATCTGCACTTTGCGCACAGAATGGCGGCTATTTCGATACCTAAGATATGACGTGGGTTGTCACTTTTGTTATATAAGAAATTTCAGGTAAGCGTTGACAGGTACGTTTAACCACATCGATATAACAGAAAAAATATTGAAAATTACGTTAAACACCCTACAAGTAAACAAACCCAAGCCTTGCCAAAAATGATTTTGCAGACTACACTTTCAGTCTTGAAGATTGTTGTCGAAATCCTTGTTGTTTGGTAGAAGGTAAAAGTTAACACCTACACAAATACAATTTTCTCATTTTCATTAATATCAAAATCATTTTCGCTGTATTTTACAATGCCCGGCGGAAACCCGTCCACTTATGGCAAAAACCCTGTGACATTTCTACTACTTCTTCGCTTTTATCACTCACAAAATTTCCCAGTCGACGAATTAACCCATTACCACACAATCCCTACTTTTGACACCCCCTGAGAAAGACTCCTTTAGAAACCATTGTGGGAAAAGGAGAAAATGCTGGTAGGGTACATTCGGTAGGGTACATTCGGACATTTGAGTAAAGTGTCGTCTCGGATTAGCATGTGCAGTCTAATCAGACACGACTCTTTCCGTCTTTTGTTTAATTTTCCGTTTTACGCAAGTCCACTGTGGCACAAAAACTAATGTAGTCGTAAAGTGCCGTCTCGGATAAGCCGTATTTCTTGACGGATCAAAATTTCGCGAACAAATTTTGGAAAAGGTCATCCAAGGAACATCTTTGTGAAATACATTCAAAATCTGACGAGCCGTGTCAGAGAAGAAGAATTTTTAAGAATTTCTTAATTTCCGTATAGTGCAAGCAGCCCCCATTCACCAGAGCCGTGTTTCTTAACGGATCAAAATTTTGCGAACAATTTTGAAAAGGGTCACCCAAGAAACTTCTCTGTGAAATTATTCCAAAATCTGACCAGCGGTTTCAGAGAAGAAAAAATTTAAAAATTCCTTCATTTCTATACAGCGCAAGTAGCCCCATTGACCAGAGCCACATTTTTTGACGAATCAAAATTTCACGAACACTTTTTGAAAAGAGTCATCGCAGGAAGATAATCTGTGAAATTATTTCAAAATCTGACAAGCGGTTACAGAGGAGAAGATTTTTAAAGAATTTCCTAGAAAATTCCATTTGGTTGCCATGGCAACCAGAGTTTTTTAATGGAATCAAATTCTGTGCACAACTTTTAAAGAAGACCTTCCAAGGAACATTCCAGCCAAGTTTTGTCTAAATTGACCCAGCGGTTTAGGAGGAGTTGATGTTTAAAGAATTGTTGACGACGCACGACTCACGACGGAGGACGGACACCGGGTGATCCTAAAAGCTCCCCTTGAGCACGTTATGCTCAGGTGAGCTAAAAAATCACTACCAAGAATAATCAATTTTGACAGCTCAATTAACGAGGAACTTTGTGTTTCTATGCAGAAGCAATGTTTCAGAAATTTCGCGTAAGAATACAGGGGTTTACCAATAACGTCATAATACACCTATATTTATTGCAAACGTGTGTACGATGCGAAGATTCGTATTGTATATATCACTGAAAATAAAGGTACTTATGTTAATAATATCCATTTTTATAACCTGCTCAAATTATCCAGTCTAATCTGTAAGTATGTGTTATGACTATAACTGTCAAACAGTATTTTACGAATAACGCCCGCGACAATCTAAATTGCTCGAAATAGTACAAAGCTTTTAATATCAGCCAGGTGGTGTTCCACTCGGGTTTTAAAGCAAGGACATAAAACAACAATATAGAAAGCTATAAAACGCATTTTACCTTACTTCAGAGAATTCATATTGGTTGTACATCACGCATTTCCGGAAATAAAATATTTATTCAAACAAGTTACGGCAAGAACCTTCACAGATAACATAACTTTTGATATCTAGATACCCCATTTATACACTGCACTTTCGAGTGTTATTTATTTCTATCAGCCACGGATTATCGTACAAAGCCGTACTTAAACTGTCCAAATGTACAGAGTTCTTGAAGTTGTAGCCCAGTGTGAAATAATTTAGCACTTGCAGCGCTTTCCCAAAAAGCTAACTTTCATACTTCGTGGGGTGTATGCATACGGACTAAGAGGCTGTTTGTTCGAATGTTATTTTTCGGTCAGTTACAATAATTTATTATATCAGTCCCAGTGTAATAAAGTTTGATATCATCACTAGTGATGATATCAACTTTCACTTTCGCTTCCTGCCCTAATTTAGGAACTACAGTATTTTTTTTTTTTTTCATTAAGCACTTATAGTGTTAATTGTAAGTTCTATATTTTAAAACAGTATAGTCTCGTTTTGTTCTTTTGAATTATGTATTCATCTGCACTATGTCCCTGATTTCTTCTCTCTATCCAAAGTATTGTTTCGACTTTCAAACGAAAAATTAAAAATAATAATGTTAATAAGGTAAATAATAAATAGAATAATCAACTTGTTGTTTTTGATATGAAAAATATCTTACTCGGATGCGTCGTATGGCGTTAAAAAAATCTCATGCTGCGCACTCGTTTTTTCAACGCCTAACAACGCATCCGTGTGAGATATTTTTCATATCATAAATAACCAGTTGATTATCCTCTATACTATAAGAGGCTAACCTCTTGGTTGACCGAGAAAGAACATGCCATCCAATCAGGTAGCCAGTCTCAACATTAAGCGACTAGAATTGACTTTAGAATGACTAGTGAGTACGGCCCCTGATTTACAATGTCATTTATTTAAGCTCTTAGATGCCAACGGTGTCTTAAAATGTTTTAGTGCACGGCCTAGCTCACAGCTTAAGCGCTTAGAAAGTGCGGTCTGGATCCGTACTTACTAACCATTCTTAAGAACGTTCTTGGTCTTGGTCCGTATTTACTAACCATTCTTAAGAACGTTCTGGGTCTATATCTTCAAGATTTCCAGACTGTGAAAGTAACAGAACTTCTGATTGTCTAAACCATTTGGTTTAGCCAATCAGAAGTTCTGTTACTTTCATAATGACAAAATTCTGAAGACTAAGAATGTTCTTAAGAATGGTTGGTGAGTACGGACCCAGATCTTGAATCCACGTCATCCGCTTTCTTATGCTAAACCGATTATGACAAAAGTAAACTTCAATATTGCCGTGGTAATTGAGTTTAAAGTACCGATAAATGGTCGATTCTATATGTTTGGCAGTAACATTATAATAGTTAACTTATTCCCAAACGACAAAATTTTAGGCTTGTCCTAATCGAATGCATTTGCAGACAACAAAATAATAGTGACTGAAAATTTGAAATTTGTTTTGTGAAGGGCAGAAAACATTGTTGGAAAAGGAGAAAATGCTGGTTACCAGCATTTTCTCCTTTTCCCACAATGTTTTCTGAAGGCTTCTGTCTCAGGGTCGTCAAAAGAAGGGATTGTGTGGTAATGGATTAAATAGCAAAGTGTAATGTACAGAGATTGTAGTGCCCCTTTTTTGGGGGGTTATCTTTAGAAATTATCAAGCACGATTTTTTTTTTTTCTTTTATAGCACAGCCGAAAGCAGTATTGTGTCTTGCTGAAGATCAATTACTGCCACTTATTTTGAAAAATCTAATCTTTGATTCCATTTTCGCCGAACTTGATGTCTTATATTGCTCCAGGAAAAATACAAAAATACAAATTTGCTCCCAGATCATGCTTTTTTTTCTCCTTCAATTTCAACTTGGAGGTTTTTCTTAAGATAATTACAAAACGATTTCGATTACTCGAACGTAAAAATTATTTGAAAATCCGTTTTGTTAATGCTTGGTTCCTTTTCAATTTTCACTTGAAGTGTTCTCCCCCTAAAAAAATTCCCAAGTGATTTCGATTGTTTGAACATTAATCTATTTCAAAATCCACTTTCTCACTTTCCAAAATCATTTTTTTTCAGTATTATTATTCAGGTTGCACTTCGAGGTTTATCTATTTTAAATAATTACCATGCATTTTCGATTTATTCGAACGTGCTTTATTTTTTAAAAAAATCGTAGTCCCGTTTTCCAAAATGATCTTTTATCATCAAATTTGTAACAAAAGGTTCTTTTTTTAAATAATCATTTACAAGACATTTTGATTATTCGAACATACATTAATTTGAAAATCTTTTTTTCTACAAAGTCAGACACGTATGAAGCAAAACCAACGACATTAAAGCCAAGGGTGTTGATTACAGAAGAAAGTCAGAAAATTACAGGGAAATAGTTGTTAAAAACGACAGACACAAATGTTCAATTATCAAAATCAAATAAATGATATCATGGTGTAATGTCACGACCTTGCAAAATGTCGATAGATCTATTTTAATTTATTTCATGCTTTCTGGGAAGAAATCGAGAAATAGCGGTGAAAATATTTTTCGATATTTCACGGGTATCAAATGATTTTTTTTAGGTAAGAAAACATTGTGGAAAAGGGAGAAAATGCTTGTAACAATATTTTCCAAAGCTTTCATTTTCATCGGCGTTAAAATTAGTCATTGTGTGAAAAGGGTTAATGCCTAATATCTCCATTTACAAAGGTTACCAACTCGTTTACAATCTTTCCTATTCATGAGGTAACTTCGTTCTTAATTTAAAAAAAAAAAAAAGTTTTTGAAGTAAAACCTTTATATTTGGCTTAGAATGGATGCCTTATTTCGGAATGACAAGGGTTTACATTTAAAAAAAAAAAACAGAATCAATTTTTAACGAAATTGTACACGCAGCTACACAATCTAATCATTGAAAAAGATTCGTAAGAAAAAACTGGTTAGGCACTTTGCATTCTCATGTAACCGTCTATATGGCTGAAACTGCGAGGCAATTTGACACCGCAGACATCTAATGTACGAGACATCTCGTATACTGAATTAATTTGACCTTTATTTCGTCTGTCGATGAATATAATTTTTTTTTTTTCAAAAAGAATTAGTCATGGAGATTTCAGTTTATTTTTGATTCGTTTATAAAGTTTTGCAACATGGACGATAGACAACTTGTACAGGAAAGAGGCGTGTAGAAATGTTTGTCCTACCCTCGATCCTGACTGAAGGGAAGTGAGATTTATAGAGCTTTATCAACCAAAAATTATCTCTATAATATTCCCATACACAGAAATATTTTAATATTGAAAGTAGCACAGTTTCTGATTGGCTGAGCCATTTGGTCTTGCCAATCAGAAATTTAGTAATTTGAATGTGTTTTCGGACAGTTCGTGAATACGGTACCAGTAACCTAGAAGGTTATTAAACATGCTTTAAAAAATAAACTACGTTCTGTGAAGAGTTTTGTAGGACATTTGCAAAAAGTATCGATTCAGGTCAGCCTGCGCAGTCCGCGCAGGCTGACCAGAACCGAAACTTTTTGCTTTTTGTAAATTTTCTGTTTGTCAAAATAGCTTTGTACATCATGATGCATATAGGATCTGAGATGAGTGGGCTTTTGAAAAAAAAAATAAAAAAAACGAGTCAAGGAAAATGTTATTAAGCGAGCCTTTGGCGACCTTAATAACGTTTTTTCCTTTACGAGTTAAATAAAGTTTTTTTCTCAAACGCCCATGAATGTCAGATTCTTTTTATCACATTATGACATTTCACAAAATTTATATCAGATGATACAAAAACATACAAAAATACGTCCGCGGTAATATGCATAAGATCCAAACACTTCTATGAAATACGTACAAAATGACGTCAGAAATGATGTCACACAAATATGATATCAAACGTGTATTTATGTATTTATTTATAAGACAAGAAAAGTTGTAATGGTTATATAACACTGAAAACAAGGGAGGTTATGTGATAAATAGAGGATAATCAACTGGTTATTTTTGATTTGAAAAATATCTCACGATGATGCGTTGTTAGGCGTTGAAAAAACGAGTGCGCAGCGCGAGTTTTTTTAACGCCTTACGACGCATCCGAGTGAGATATTTTTCATATCAAAAATAACCAGTTGATTATTCTATTTATCGTTCGAAAGTCGAAAAAATGTAGTCGAAAAGTAGTTCCTAAATTACGGCAGGAAGTGAAAGTGAATGTTGATATCGTCACTAGTGATATCAAAATTTATTACACTGGGGAATTCCAGGATTTCACTGCTAGGTATATAATAAAGTAGTTTATTTCATGCTTTCCGGTAGGATATTGAGAAATAGCAGTGAAAATATTTTTCGATCTTACACTGGTACCACCTGTGAAAATACCGATTTTCACGTTCTTGTTGCCTAGATAAATTGAGCGTGCCTGACAACCACATGGGAAATATGACGTCATATACCTTAGATTTCTCGCGCTTGACGTAATATTGTAATGCGTTGGTATGCGGGAGGGGTACGCCACGGGGAATAACAGAAAAGAACTGTATTGGATTTTGATAAATCTCCTCCCAGAAAGGGTTAAAAGCATGAAATAAATAGAAAATTTATTTTTTTCGGTGAAAGATCGCCACTCGTGAAAATATTACCGATGGTGTTCACTCGATGAAATAAATTTCGATCTTTAACCGGAAAAAACAAATATCCTCTATTTCTTATACAAAATAGATTCTATGGATCTGTAACACTGTGACGAAGTGCCTGCTTTCATGCATTACGAAGACACATTAGCCCTTATCTTACCGTGTAAGTTAAAACGATACCTTGAAGTGGATAGTAGAAACTCAAGGCTTGCTATTTCAAAGTTAATTTTTATCGGAGAAATATCTCCTTCTCGGACAGTGTTGATCAAAGATCAGACGACTGCACGTTCTGTGCAGTCTAATCTTGATCTACACTGTCCGCAAAAGGACAGTGAGTCGCGATAAGCCGCCAAAGGGTTAAGCTTCATTTTCACTTGGCGGGGCTTAAAAATAATCCTGACGTTAAATTGTTGAAAAACCTCCTTGCAGCTGTCATATTTTTAGGTTTTTGACAAAATTTGACAGCCAAGTATTATACTTTATATCGCAGATGTTATACGACCGTTATCTGTCATTTCTTATAAACGTATGAATTTCAATCAAACTGTCAGGGAAAACCGGAAAACTATCTTTGCTGCCAACTTTTCAACCGAATTTTAGAAGACCCTTTTCGTCATCAAGACGTCATTTCTTATTCCAATAAACAATGCAGATCACGATGTAACTTACACAGAATGTTCTATCTGGTTTTGGTTGTATAATTTCTTATATAAAACTGCCCCTCCCCGTCCCCCTAAGAAATAATAACAAAACGAAAAAGCTTTCAGTAACTTTTAACCACAATCACAACCATCTTAAACGATGTTCTAACTAAAAATTAAGACTGGCTCCCTGATTTGCTGAGACAGAGTGTCTAAACCAATCAGATAGCTGGTCTTGGAATTCAAAATTACAAGACAGAATGACATAGAGAACAATTAGTGAATATATATTTTTGTGTTAATTGAACACAGATCTACCCATGTCACCATCTTTTGTCTGGATTGTTTATAAAGAAGAACTAGCAAATCTAGTATCTTCCATGAAGTCCCAAGAGGCTTCAAGATTTTCCAAGTAAACAGTTATGGGTCCCCAAACGCCCCCTTTCCTGTCTGACAAATCAAAGTTTGGAAAAGGTGTTATATGTTTACGTGCATTTAAAAAAAAATAAGTCTGTGGGAAATTCAGAGCATCCCTGCGAAGAAAGCTTTTGAAATCACTGTGTTGTTAATATATTTTTTCTTTATTATCAAATCTTTTGTCACTCTCTCTGAGACAAGAATATTTGACCCACAACTGTCGTTTGCAAATGCAGTAAAATATCGAAATTTATTTCCTGAACAGCATCGGTAATATTTTTACGAGTGGCGCAGCCACAAGTGAAAATATTTCCTATCATGTTCAAAAGAAAAAAAAATCTATTTATTCATGATGCTATCCTTTTTTCTAGGCATCAAAATCAAGTACAGTTTCGGTTGGTTTATTCCCATTTCGCCCAATCCCATTTCGCCCATTCCCATTTCGCCCAATTTTTTTCCCATTTCGCCCAATCCCACTTCGCCCTTTCCCAATTTGCCCATTTACCACTTCACCAAATATCCATCTTGCCCAATGGCCATTTTGCCCAATCTTTTTTTCGCCTATTTTTCAATTCGCCCAGAAACCATCTCGCCCAACTGCTTCATTTCGCCCAATGACCATTTCGCCCTATCCCCATTTCACCCAATAATCACTTCGCCCTTTCCCCTTTTTGCCCAATGACCACTTGGCCCTTTTCCCACATGGCCCCTTCCCATTACGCCCAAAGCAGTTTTCGCCCATTTGGATCCAAAACTTAAGAAAGCGTACATGTATCATACGAATCAATCTCTCAATGATTTCACCCTGGAAAGAGAGAGTGGCCACACCCACAGATTCCTAGAATCATGTGTTAGGGAGTTGCTCCAATTCCAGGAAATTGTATGCCCTGGTAAGCAGATTCTGTGAAGTAGTGAACAGAGTAGATTGGGACTAGCAGACTTGATCATTTTCATAGATGTGCAGGATGGACAACCACGACATTAGATTTCTAACGACCAGTAGAGGGGGTGAAAACCTCATTGTAGATAACAACTTCAAATTCCGACTCCACAGTACAAGAGAAGATAAGAGGTATTGGAAATGCATTACTGAAAACTGTAAAGCAAAGGCACATACAGACAATGAAAATGGTAACAGGTAAGGACTTGCTTCAGTTTTTTTTATTCCAATGAGAAGTCGTGTTGCGCCTAGTTTCAGGTCCATTCAAGATGTAGAATAATTTTTTTTAAAAAAGCTGCTGTATAGGTATATTGTGAGAAAAAGTGTTTGATATATTGCATTCATCTGGAAGGGGTAGCAGAAGTCCTAGGGGGCAAATGACCAGGGTGTAGTGTCCTGATACTGGGTTCATGATATCGCTACTCTTTCCTTAAAAATCCAAAGCGAGAGGGCACCTCATATCAGATGCTAGTTGATTCTATTACACCAGCCCTATACAGCCTTCATCCATTTATGACTTAATTTATAATTTCAGGTTGGTTCATCTTACTGATCACAACCATGGACCAATCACTGCAGAACTTGCTTCTGAAGATATTGTTCGAAGATATTGTTCGCGCCGTGGAGGAATTAACCCCAGTCCCAAGAATTTATCAGGAAGAGGTGACAGCAGCAAACCAGAGAGGCGACCTCAATGATGAAATTGCGGCACATCTTCCCAACTTACAGGGATGCTCTTCATCGGCATATCGTGCTAGAAGACGACGTTTGCCTATGCTACCAGCAACAAGGGAGAACATTGTCCTCGAAGGGGAGTGGGCCCAAACGGCTGATGGGCATGACTTCGTCTTAGCAAATGATGGGGGAGCTGAGAAGTTGATTATATTCGGGAGTGTCGAGGGCCTTCTTCAAGAGTGTCGTGCAAATTCAGTTTACATGGATGGAACCTTCTATGCCGTGCCTACCCTCTTTCACCAGTTATACACAGTGCATACCAAAGCTTACGGACAGATGTTTCCATTACTCTATGGTCTTTTGCCAAACCGCACAGAGGACACCTACACTCGGTTTACCCACCTAATCCAAGCGGCAGCTGCAGAGCGAAACGTCCAATTTGATCCAGATGAAATACTGATAGATTATGAACAAGCTGCAATACAGGCATACAGACGTGTTCTACCAGGATGCCATGTAAAGGGTTGCCTGAAAGCAAGCAGTGTAATAATTTTTGTTATTCTTAGTTCAAGTCAGGTTGGAAGAGGTCCTTAGGTCCTGTTACCCCTAAATGATTCAGGCAGTTTTTTGTAATCTGTTGCCACAAAAGTCAGTTGACGGTGTATATTAGTTAAGAGAGGGTCATGTTGTTATTTTACAGATCAGTAGAAAATCCGACACCTAGCATTAGGTATGTTGTTTCAAGGCATGTTTCAGAAGTCATGTCCGAAAACATTTTACAAGGTTGTGAAAAACGATCTACCTCCGCTTTGTTTTTGTAGAGGCGATTCCAGCCTCTGTGGTGTTCATCGGTCAGAGCCTTCCCCATTATGGGCAAACTTGTAATTTTTCTATTTAAAGAGACTCATGCGATCCAAGTGGAAAAAGTAATTCTTCACTTGATATAATTTTGTAGAATTGTAATTAATTTCATTTTCAACATGTTCATCTGTTCTGGTTTTGAAGTAAAAACATTTTATTGACATAATTTGTTCTCCAAATTGTCTTTACTAACAAAGTCCTTCCCCACCTCTTGTAGCCCGCCCGGGTGGCTCAGCGGTGAGCGTGTTGGACTCATGACCTGGTGGTTGTGAGTTCGATACCCGGTTGAGGCAAACTTTCTCTCCGGCGTATTTTCGCCTCTCACCTTTGCTGAAGCATGTGAGAAAAGTAGTCGGTGGCTTTGGAAAGAAAGTTGTGTTAGTACCGGTGTGAGAAAACCAGGAAACACATGTGCGTCACCGACCGCCATGATATGACCTTAGCTGTTAAAATGGCGTTAAACCCCAATACAACCAACCAACCCACCTCTTGTTACATCAATGGGAAAACAGAAATGCAGAGCTTCTTTTTGGAGTTTGGTATGCAGATTTCTAGACCAGAACTTTCTAATCATGCGTAACGTAAAACAGTGGTGGATCTGTCATTGGCTGGACAACCCGCACACCAGAATGAACCGAGGATGAGTGTGTGGCTCTCTAACAATGGAAAACTGATAGTCACTGCATGAAGGTGGTAATGGCATGTATGGTAAAGGATCACAGGATTACAGAAGATCACAGTATTACAGAATCAAGAATCCATAGCCACGGTAGTTATGTATTCTTGATAGAATACAAAGGGTCTAAAATTTTTTTTAAAAGCCTTAAATTGTAAATGCGTTAGTAAAAAATGGAGGTCCCAAAATGGAAGGGTGTAATGAGAAACAAGCATTAAAAGGGCAAAGTGATGATTGTGATGGGTACTAGTAAATGACACAACGGGGCGGAATTATTAATTTGTAAAATGGTGGCGAGATGACAATTGGGCGAAATGGGCTTGGGCGAAATGCTGAAGGGGCGAGATGACACTTGGGCAAAATGATAAAGGGGCAAGACGACAATTGGGCAAAATGGTTAGGGGGTGAAAGGGTAATAGGGCGAGATGGCTTTGGGCGAATTGGCAAATGGCGATTTGGCTAAAGGGCGAAATGATAAGTGGGCGAAATGATGATTGGGCAAGATGGCAATGGGGCAAAATGGTAAAGGGCAATATGGCTTAAGGGCGAAATGGCAAAGGGCGAAATGGGAAAAAAATTGGGCGAAATGGGAAATGGGCGAAATGGTATTGGGCGAAATGAGAAGACACCGTTTCGGTTAACACCCCCCCCCCCCCCCGTGGCATTGCCCCGCTCAGCATAGCAATTCATTGCAACCCGCTAAGCGCGAGAAATTACGTCATATTTCCATCTCGTTAAATGACACACGATTTTGCTCAGGTAACTAGTGCACGAGAACTAGTTTCTGCCTTTAATTGAAAAACCGATATTTTTCACTGGTCGTAACCATGAAATATCGAAAATTATTTCACCGTCATATCTACCGATAAACTACCGGGAATCATGAAATAATAGAAAATTTGTCACAAGTATATTAGACTAAAAACAAGGGAGGTTATGTTATATATGAATATTTAAGCCACAGTTGTCGTTTGCAAATGCTTCCATTACGGCAGATTCTAAAATTTCGGGTCGGATATAAAGCTTATATACCATTTTTAATCTTTTACCAATCCACCTGTTGTAACCAGCATTTTTTCTCCTTTCCCCACGTTGTTTTCTAGCCTTCAAAAAACAAAGTCAGTTTTTCGCAAGATTTACATCTATATTGTCGCCTGCAAGTGCTTTCATTTAAGATCAGCACAAAATTTTGGCGTCAGCTACAGAGTTTATGTTGCCTGACTACATGCCGAGAAACAAATACGCCATGCTCTGTAAAAAGAAAAGGAAGGGGGGTTAAAGTAGATTTGTATCGATTCATACCAGCCTGCGCAGTCCGTGTTGGTGAACCCAATTCAAATCCTTTTTTTTTAATAAGCTTTAATTGCCACGTCTATCGGTATGTGAGGGTCGTGGCCATCCCCAACATACCTTACATATCATTGTTAGTAAATATTTTGTTAGTAGTACATATTTACAAATATCATTGTTTCCTTGTGTAATAGATTTTAAAATGTTTTCCAATTTTACAATTTCCCCATTCTAAAATTTCAAGTTAACTAATATGTAATTGATGTGCCAAAATACTGATTGATTTGCGACAACAAAGCTTATTTTTTTTATGTGGTGCAAAAGTGTGCAGGTATGTGTGGGGGGGGTGTGTGGGTGTGTGTGTGGGTGTGTGTATGTGTGTGTGCATGTGTGCATTGGTGGGCTGATATGCTGCTATGCTTGTTTACTCACTAAAATGAACCAGGATAAAAGGAAGAGTCTTGTGTCTTTAAATCTTACTTCTTAATTGTTGATTTTTTTTTTTCGTGTTTTCTCTGTTTTTTGTCTTCGGTTATTGACTATCTTAATCGGCTCATGGGAGGTTTTGTATGATATGTTCTACAAAAGTCATGATATTTTCTCCTTTTTCAAACATTTTAGTATTTCTATAGACGTCTAAATTTGTGGTGAGGTGGTTCCTTAATCCATTTATTGAAGGTTTATATAGTTTATTTCTGCAGAAATATATATATTTTTTTATTTCCAAAAGGAGTATATCTAATTTAATATTTGTTGTGTTTGAGCCCAAAAGTAAAATAGAGCTGTTAATTTGCACAGTTTGATTAAAATTTTTTATAATTTCTGTGACTCTACTTATCAAATTTTTCGTGTATCTACATTCGTAAAATAAATGTGTGATTGTTTCAACATCTGTGCCACAAAATGTACATAAATTCGTATCTATCAGCTTCATTTTAAAAAGTAAGGCATTTGTTGCAATAATCCGATGCAATATTCTTGTTTGTAACCATTGGGTGTAAGTATCTCGTGTGTATTTGAATACGTTTCCGTGAATTTGTTTCCAATCTAAGTTTAAACCATTATAATATGTAGACCATTTGTTCCTACTTGTTGGTGTTTCATCGTTTTTTATAAGAGTATTATAAACGTGTTTGTTTATGTCGTTTTCAGTTATCATATGAAAAAAATAACTGTTAATTGAAGGATTATGACATTCATTCAAAATTTTATGTGTAACGGGAAATGGAATATCCTGATTTGAAAAGAAAGCTTTAACTGAATTTACAATACTATAATAGTTTAAAAAATTTACTCTATTCTTGGTTACGGTTTTGATTTCATTTAAACTTTTAAAACATCCGTCGTTTCTCAAAATGTCTTTAACATATCTTATGCCACATTTGTATAAGTTTGCGTTGTAGATATACTTAGAGTCTATCGTAATGTTCTCGTTATAAAATAGAGGCATAGTCATTATTTCCGACAATTTTGTAAACTTATATTTAGAGCTATATACCATGAATGATTTTAAAACATCTATCCAAAATTCATTTTTTATTGTTCCTAGAATTTTTTTGCAGTATAAAGTACCAAAGTTAAAAACTCTCTCTGGATTAAATATGTTGGTTATAAATTTGTAGCAATCATTTTTACTGTTGGCTACTATTTTCTTCATCCATTTTAATTTCATAGTTGTATTAAAATTCTTGATATCTATCATCCTTAATCCCCCCTCCACATAATCTTTGATCATCACTGAATATTTTATTTTAGCTGGACCATCCCATACAAATTTATAAAGAATGTCATGTATTTTTTTTAAAAATTCATTGGTCGGCGACGGTAAAGAAATAAACAAATGTGTGAGTATTGGCACTAAAATACTTTTGACCACAATTATTTTACCAATCGGAGTTAATTTTCGTTTTTTACAATGTGAAATGCTATTTCTTATACTTTGTAATTTGGGCTCATAATTTAAGTTTAACATTTTTTCCAAATCAACATGGAACAAAATACCAAGTAATTTAAATTGTGTTTCCCCCCATGTTAATTTCCATTTTGTTTTAATCGCTCGAATGCTGTATTTCATGGAACCAATCCATATCAATTTAGTTTTATCAAAATTAACTTTAAGACCAGAAATGTGTGAAAAGTGTTCAAGCATTTCCAAAGTACTATTGAACGTTTTTTCGGACCCATCTAGAAAAAGGGTTGTATCATCTGCGAATTGAGATATTATGTATTCTTGATTTTTTATCTTTATTCCGGTGATATTTTTATCATGTTTTATTTTGATATTCAAAATCTCTGTGCAAAGAATGAAAACGTATGCAGATATTGGGTCACCTTGACGACAGCCCCTCCTTATAGTAAAGTACTCTGATAAAAATCCATTTAACTGAACAGAAACTTCAGTATTATACAAAAATAATTTAATCCATTGTTTAAATGTTTCCCCAAATTAAAATAGGTTAACGCATTTTCAATAAAGTTAAAAGATAAAGAATCAAATGCTTTTTCAAAGTCAATTAACATCAACAATCCAGGAATATGGTGTTCTTCGCAATGTTGCATAATATCATAAACTAGTCGTGTGTTTTCGCCTATAAATCTGCCTTGTAAAAAAGCGGTTTGATCTCCTGATATGACGTGATTTAAAACATTTTTAATTCGCCTAGCTATACTACCAGATGCAAGTTTATATAAAACATTCAAAAGCGTAATCGGCCTCCAGTTTTTTAGAAATTGTTTTGGTTTATCTTCTTTTGGGATTAGTGTAATAATACCTAACTTGGTATTTTTTGAAAAAGAGTTTGTCAAAAATGCATGATTTAAGGCTTTTACTACGAAATGGCCTATCCTTTTCCAAAACACCTTGTAAAAGTTTGTAGTAAAACCATCTATACCAGGACTTTTGTCATTTTTCATATTTCTTAATGTTTCAGTTACCTCACTGTATTGTAAAAGTCCTTCAATTGCATTTTTATTTTTTTCATCTAATTTATTTGCTGCACAATCTTTCATATAAGTTTCAAATTTACTGTCTATATTAGAGTTTTTTTCATTAAATAAATTTTCAAAGTATTTTTTTGTTTCCACTAAAATTTCATTTTGATCATAAGTATGACTTCCATCATCTTTTACAAGGAAAGGGATATTTTTTGAAGCTATATGTTGTTTTTCCAAGTTACAGAAATATTTTGTTGCTCTTTCTCCATTTTCAACCCAATTTGCTCTGGCTCTGGTGAAGTAACCATTTAGTTTTTCTTGCCTCAAGTTTTCCAATTGATCATGTAGTATAGTTAACCTATCTTTATTTGTTTCATTTAAATTATTTTCTAACTGAACAATTTCATCTTCAATGTTTTTTTCTCTTTGACATTTTGTTTTGGCTTTATGACTTGAATACGATATTGTTTCTCCGCGTATTTCCATAAGTAATGTTTCCAAAAAGAGCTGATCATTTAAAATAAACTGTATGTCTGATGGTTCCATTTTGAGCACGTCATCAATGTTGTATACCGGTAAACAATATTGTAAAATAACACTATCTATCTTCCTATTTATACTATCAACATAGGCTTTATCATTCAGCAATGAGTTATTCAACTTCCAAAAACCTTTTCCGTGATTTTGTTCAGACAGTTGAAGTTCAAGAAAAATGATTGAATGATCAGACTTATAACTTATGTCTATATCACAATTTTTGAGACAGGGAAGTAAAGTAAAAGTCATTAAAAAGAAATCAAGTCTTCCTCTTTGCAAGGGTGTTAAACGCTCCCATGTATATTTTCTAGTTTTTCCATGCAATTGTCTAAAAGGATCAATCAGATCTCTATCATTCATTTTATTCAATAGATATTTTCTTGATCTTGCATTATGATTCAAGTGTTTGTAGTTTTCATAATCAATCGAAGTGTCTAAAACAAGATTAAAATCTCCACAAAGAATAATATTCTCGTTATTATCAAAAGATTCTATTTGGTTAAAGATATAATCAAAAGAATTTGGATTGTCGATATTTGGAGCATATACATTTGCAAGTATTATTGATGTGTTGTTATATAGTAATTTAAGGGCAATAAATTGTCCCTCAGTATCAGTTTTGTACGATAAAACCTTAATGTCTATACCTTTTTTAAATAAAATAGCTACACCTTTAGAATTTGAATTACCATTGCTGAAAAAGCAATTTCCTTCCCATTGTTGATAAATTTTGGTTTCAATTTCTGCAAAGAAATGGGTTTCTTGTAAACATAAAATGTCAGCATTTTTTTCCTTAAAGTGAGAATAAATCGTAACGTTTTTTAGTATTGTTCAGTCCACGACAATTGTATGAACATATCTTCAAGCTACCTATTACCATTTTTAAAAGGAAACATATTTTCAAAATCAAACTTTGTTCTGAAATCTCCCATGTAACCGATCATGATAGTACTTAGGAAGTTGCATGTATAAGAAGCGCAAGTGTGTGTTGTGTATAATATGTACAAATACGATGAAAAAAAAAAGATATGGTTGACATACATTTAAATGTAGGAAATATATACACGACATAACTATATACAAAGAAATTGTTCCTGCGTACAGTGTAGACTGAATCATACTAAACACCAAAGGCATTTTGGGAAAAAAAAAAACATCATTTACAATTATTTAAAAAAATATATTTTTTTGAAAGAAAGAAATGTTTGGTATAATGCATAACGAAGTTGCATAAATACAGGATCTGACATGAGTTGGGTTTTGAGATAAAAAGAATTATTAACCCTTTCCCACACAATCCCTGGTTTTTAGGGGTCAGAAATAGAAGTCATTGTGGGAAAGGAGAAAATGCTGGTAACCAGCATTTTCTCCTTTTCCCACAATGTTTTCTACTTTATCATATAGAAAAATCATCTTTTTAGCAACTGTTAATTTGTCATCTGCAAAATACTTTCAATTTGGTCTTGTCCAAAATTTGCCGTTTGGGAAAGGGTTACACGAGTCTACAAAAAATGCTATTAAGCGAGCCTTTGGCGAGCTTGATAACATTTTTTTGAGGACGAGTTTAATAATTTTTTACCTCAAAAACAACGGAGTGTCAGATTATTTTTATCACATTAGTGTATAACAAGAATTATAGTCAAAAATGTGTTAAACCAGAGGCATACATGTATCTTGTGTAGTGAAATTTACCTGAAGCCTGTCCGCTTGCTTTGACAGGTACATATAGTTCCGAAGAAACTTGCATATATTGATTTTGTCTTGAGTCTACAAGTGATTACATCAACAACTTTTAACACGATTAAGAATTTTGACCACTAATTTCCACTGGGAACCTTGGTCAGTAATGTTTTAGAATGAAGCGTTTGACTACAGTGTTGACCAACTACAGCACTACTTTCTTATCTCACACGTGTGTGAGACAGGAAAATTCGTAATGGCTGTATTGCATTGAAAACAAGGAGAGTTATGTGATAACATCCCCATTTTACAAGAGTATTGCTATCATAATAGGTGCACAATCATGCTCCAGCCAATTACATCCGTTTCTATAACTAATACGTCTAGGAGCATGATATTATAGAATTGAGCGTAGTTAAATAGAATCAAAGATTAGATTTTCTAACGGCTGATTGCAATAATTAGTCTGAAGAAAGATTGCTAATGGCTATCGTCTAGCATGCCGATGTTTCATAGTTATTTTTGTTACAAGAACATTATCAAGACAAAAGAAAAAAAAGTGCTTATATTTTTTAGAGATATTTTAACCCTTTCCCAAACGATAAATTTTAGACTATTCCAAACGGAAAGAGTTTGCAGACAACAATTTTAACTTTCATAAAAATGGCAGAAAACAATCCGAAAGGGTAGAAAACACTGTGGGAAGAGGAGAAATTGCTCGTAACGAGCAATTTCTCCTTTTCCCACAGTGTTTTCAAAAGACTATAGACACGTAAAAACAAGGGCCTGTTTGGAAAAGGGTTAATTCCATTTCCCTTATTTTATGGGCACAGTAGCCAGTGCACCTGTACTGCGTTTTCGAATTTTCTTTACAAATACTACGCACAACACTTTCCAAGCCAAAGGCTGCATTCCAACGTGCATGAAGTTAATCAGGTTGTTATATAACAGAAAGTAACAGATAGTCGCAGTCGCTATATGTACGATTTTCGTTGATTTCTGGGAAAAAATGGCTTGGCTCGGATTCGAGTTTCCAGCAAGTAAATTGCCTGTCAAAAGACTCTCAGCGCAAAATATGGAAGCATGACCTCATTTGGTAGTAAATAAAATCAAGTGAAACTCTGAAATTTGGAATAGAGACAATGACGTCATGACTGATTTCTCTGCTTAAGGACAAAGGGCTTTGATGGGATTCGTAAAACATCGGCTTTCATCGTCAAAATATCGTACGGATTCAGCTAAGATTCTGGAAACCAGCATCTATTGGGCGATAAATGATGGATTACAAGAATCTTAGCCGAATCCGCACCTTTTTCAGCGATGAAAGGCGATCTTACACGAATCCTACCAGGTTGTCCTATCCGTAACATGCGAACATTTTAGATCCAAGGTCAGACTACACGTTCTAATAATTATAGAATCTGTGACTTCCGAAACAGCTCCCATTCTGGCTAATAGCTCTGAAAGGTTTAAACATTAAACAGACAAACCAGTCAAAAGAAACCCATTAGTATATGAGCCAGGCTCTGGCAAAAGGGGCCGTAGAGCGTCTCCGCGATGAAACTATGCAAATTATCACATGATCATGGACCCACAAAGTCCATTTTGAGAGAAATTTCTTTGCAGTATAATAATAATGTATGTAGCAAGCATAGAAGTACTGTAACACTTTGTAGAGACTAAACTTATCTGAACATTAAAGGGAGTTAACCCATTACCATACAATCCCTACTTTTGACGCCCCTATGAAAAGAAGCCTTTTGAAAACACTGTGGGAAAAGGAGAAAATGCTGGTAACAAGCATTTTCTCCTTTTCCCACAGTGTTTTCTACCCTTCCCTGGACAAATTTCAATTTTTCAGTCACCTTTATTTTGTCGTCTGCAAATGCTTTCAATTTGAACCAGTCTAAAATTTTGTCGTGTGGTAAGGAGTTAATAGAATGGCCGTCACATATAAGCGAACTGGTTCACTGTGTTCTTCCACAACACACAGTTTTAACTCAATCTGGATTAAAACTGTTCTAAATGCACTCATTTATTTAACAAAGAAACTGAAGTTTATGATGAACGAGAAACGTATAACTTTAGTATTATCTCGCACACCGAGAAAAAAATGAAGAAGGCAAAAATAAATATTCGATTAATAATATCAATGCTTTATGGAATTACATTTTGCCTACTGCCCCGGGAAATCTAATATTCTATAACACGTGATATGAATAATAAATATATTTTTACTGCATAACTGTCTATCGAAAAAGTTAGGCAAAAGCTTTGTGTACGTTTTCTGTTTTCTGTACATTTTGACAAAGAAAAGAATACATAGAGGATATTTGGGTTTTTTTTCGGTGAAAGATCGAAATTTATTTCATCGAGTGGACACCGTCAGTAATATTTTCACGAGTTGCTAAGCCACAAGTGAAAATATTACCGATGGTGTTCACGAGATGAAATGAATTTCGATCTTTCTCCGAAAAAAAAAAAAAAAAAATATTCTATTTACTTCATGTTTTTAACCCTGTCTGGGAGGAGCTTATCAAAATCCAGTACAGTTCTTTTCCGTTATTCCCAATGGCGTACCCCTCCCGCATAGCAACGCATTACAATATTACGTCAAGCGCGAGAAATGTAAGGTAAATGACGTCATATTTCCCATGTGGTTGTCAGGCATGCGCAATTTACCTAAGCAACAAGAACGTGAAAATCGGTATTTTCACTGGTGGTACCAATGTAAGATCAAAAAATATTTTCACTGCTATTTCTCGATATCCTACCGGAAAGCATGAAATGAAAGAGGTAATCTTGAATCAGTATATCATACACTATGTACGAGGTGTGATCAAAAAGTTCTCGGCCCCAAGTGCTTCCGGTTACCAGGGAATGAAAATCTGGCCATTACTTTTCAATATAATCCCCCTTCAAGGCAATGCACTTAGTCCATCTCTGTTCGAGCTTGCTTATCCCTTCCAAATAGAAGTCTTTTTCCTGGTCCCCCAAGTACTCGTTCACTGCCTCTATGACGCCTTCATTGCTTCCAAACTGTGTTCCACGAAGGTTGGATTTCAATTTTGGGAACAGATAGAAGTCAGAAGGGGCCATATCAGGAGAATAGGGCGGGGAGGGAGAGGGGGTTAGGTAAGGACTTCGAATCCGCATTCAGTCGCAGCAGTCATGGCAACTTGCGACGTGTGAGCAGGCACATTGTCCTGCAAGAGCAAAACACCTCGAGTCAATTTTGCCAGTTTGACGCACTGTCCTCTCTAAATACTGTCATATAAAAGCAATCAAGCGTGACCAAAAGCTTTTTACTCTCCAAATGACTTTTAATTAGATAGAATGACAGACTAAACAAGATTTTTGTCCAATGAAATGCCTGGAAGCGTATCAGGCCGAGAACGTTCTGATCACACCTCGTATATGGGTCATGCTCTGTGAACAGGAGTCTTAAAGCATCTGCAGAAAAAAGTCGTCTCACGTCAGCATGAGCAATCCTCGCAGGATAACATGGATTGAAACCTTTTTGGTATTTGTAAATCCTTCTCATCCCAAAGGACCATTCTACCTCAAGACTAAGCCGGTCGGTAACACCAAAACTGGATTTTATGTATTCATGGCTTTGTGATGACTTGCTCGTAATAAAACATCACGGAGATGCATTACGGGTAGTAATATATAAAAAATCCTTTTAGTCAAAGCATCCCCTCATTTTGAAGCCATAAAGAACAGTCACTACGCATAAACTAATTAATTCTTCAGCACACAATCCCTACTTTGAACGACCCTGAGAGAGAAGCCTTTCGAAAACATTGTAGAAAAAGGAGAAAATGCTGGAAACAAGCATTTTCTCCTTTTCCCACGATGTTTTCTACCCTTCCTAGTTTCAATTTCAATCTTTCAGTCACATTTATTGTGTGGTCTGCAAATGCTTTCAATTTGGACAAACCTAAAATTTTGTCGTTTGGTAAAAAGTTAATATCATTCTTTCAATGCAAAGATTTTTTATTCAACTTAGGAAAAACAGTAACAAACTGCAAAAAAATGTGAACAACTGTATTACGACACGCACGTCAAGGGATATCGAGCAAGTAGCTACTGTATCGTCCAGCTGTTTATTTCGAAATGGAAAATATATCCAAGTTTTCTAACAAAGTATGCAGTGAGTGACGTCACTGGTTTTTGTGAATCAGTTGACTGGATGTAAACAACAGTTTCATTGCTCTCAATTCTCAAAATCCAATAAAAAAGAACAAAACATGCATGCTTATTTGGAAACTATCATTTTTTTTACAATATTTTATCACCATTTCCAAACCGTCTCGTGCCATCATTTAATCCATTACCACACGAGAAAATTTTGGACTGGTCCAAATTGTAAGCATTTGCAGACGACAAAATAAAAGTGACTGAAAAATAGAAATTTGTTTTGTGAAGGGTAGAAAACATTGTGGGAAAAGGAGAAAATGCTGGTTACCAGCATTTTCTCCTTTTCCCATGGTGTTTTCAAAAGGCGTCTTTCTCAGGGGCGTCAAAAACAGGGATTATGTGGTAATGGGTTAAGTCTTTTTCTTACATTTTATTTCAATCCCAAAAACGTCCCTGACATGTGACGAGTCCAAATTGAAATCTTTTGCAGACGAGAAATTTCATGTTTCTCAAAAGATTGGATTTGTCTTTAATGGGTTTAAAAAAAACATGTTTTGAAAAAGGAAAAAAAATGGCGTTTACGAGCATTTTCTCCGTTTCCCTCAATGTATGCAATGGCACACTTTCATTGGTTGTTAAAACCAGGGATTATTTCGTAAAGGATATTGACACTGAAAAGACTCCGAACGAATTATCAACCGCTAACATGATAAAAAAGTACATGGGCTATAAAGAGCATCTTCGTAAGCCAAGGCTGACGATTCACTACGTTACTCTACCCTTGGCGGATCGAGCTTGATTTTTACTTTCACCCGATACGCTTTTTCATTGGATGCAGCCAGCTCTAGCTGCAATGAATGAAATCGTTCGTAGCATTTCAACTTTGATAAAAATAGAACAAGGTCTCTACCTTTCGAATAGAAGGTAAAACATGGAAACTCACGTGGATGTCTGCTTATCGCTTCATGTGTATTCGTAAGCGATTTGTAAAACGGTATTTCATTGGATTTTAGAAATATGATGTAAAGGGGGGTAATAACCAGCATCCAATAGAGGGCGCATCGCAGGAATCTCGATATCAGGCTCAATCAGCCAAGGTAAGATCCACGTAGTGATCGTAAACTTGGCTCGCGAAGATGATAAAGAGAGACCAGGAGCAATCGGTATTACAGATGAAATGTATTTTACGATGGAACTGGTCGTAGGCTTCATCGCACCCCCATGTACCGTAAACTGTTATCAAACATATGCATGCAATCTTTTGGCTCTCTCAGTCTTGCGAACCGACAGAGGTAGTTGTTGAAAGAATTGTGCAAAAAGAAGACATTGCTAGAAACAAGCATCGACTCCTTTTCCCGCAAAGTCATTTACCTCTCCGAAGACAGAACCGATTGTTCGTTCAATTCTTGACTTAACCCTTTACCAAACGACAAGATTTTAGACTGGTCCAAATTGAAAGCACTTGCAGATGACAAGGTAAACGTAACTCAAAAATTGAAATTTGTTTACAGCAGGGTAGAAAACATTGTGGGAAAAGGAGAAAATGCTGGTTACCAGCATTTTCTCCTTTTCCTACAATGTTTTCAAAAGGCTTCTATCTCAGGGTCGTAAAAACCAGGGATTGTTTGGGAAAGGGTTAACTGATATCTGCAAGAAGTATTCAGCACAGACAAGCGTGACTCTTGTCATGTGATAAACAGTTAAGCCTTCCTGAACATGCTAATGAATGGATGGTGTTTTATGGCCCATCGACAACTTAGGTCATATTGGGCGCACTAACTTATAAAATCATGCATCCGCTTTAAGTTATACTGTGAAACATTGAAACAGATGATAAATAATAAAGAAGCAACCTTGTTTACAGGGTAAAAAGTTAACTTTGAGTAGGTCAATAGGCCTTAAAATGCAATAGTTATAAATTAAACAAGAAAATAAATATTGAGAAACAGGGCTTCACTATTTACTCAAACATTTTGATAGAACCCCCTTAAAGGAGGATAAACACTGTTTAAGACCGTCAGTAACTGAACATGCTTATTTCATCATCTAAGTATTAAACCATAGACTGCTAAGCTCAATTCACTTACCATTTGCGGACAGTGTAGATCAAGATCAGTCTGCACAGGACGTGCTGTCTGATCTTGTATCTAAACTGTTCAAATAGGAGATACATGCATCTCTCCCCCAACTACCTTTGAGATGGGGAAAACATGGATTTTTTGCTGTTGGCTTGGAAGTTTGATTTGGAGTTATTTAGCGGGACAAGGGTTAACCCATTATCACACAATCCCTACTTTTGACGACCCTGAGATAGAAGCCTTTTGAAAATATTGCAGGAAAAGGAGAAAATGCTGGTAACCAGCATTTTCTCCTTTTCCCACAATGTTTTCTACCCTTCACAAAACAAATTTCAAATTTGCAATCACTTTCATTTTGTCGTCTGCAAATGCTTTCGATTTGGACAAGCCTTAAATATTGTCGTTTGGTAATGAGTTAAGAATCTTTTCTCTGCCAGTGAGAACTGTAAAATAATGCCTTCCCTGTTAAACCACTGAGCGCATTGAATATATTGAGTTGTAAAACTGATTATGGCCATAAAGTGACGAATTTAAGAGAATAAAATGCATGGTTCGCATAGAAAAGCTTTTTTCTTGAAGAAATATTGCACCAATAAAATTTTTGTGGCTCAGTCGTGGATAATTCTTTTTGTTTGGAGAGCGTTATGTTTGCTCTTAACTCTGTCTTGGACCAAATATGCAAAATCGGCTTTCTTTTTTTGGGGGTTGAGAATATATAATCCTCTGATAATTTAAGAGTTTTATCTATTAGGCTTATTTAAAAAAAGAGGACAGCACAGATCTAAGATCAGGGACCGTATTCACCCACCATTCTTGAGAATACTCTTAGTCTTATTATCCAAGGTTTTCTAAATTTGTAAGTAACACAACTCCTGATTGGCTAAACCGAATGGTTTAGCCAATCAGAAGTTGTGTTACTTACAAATGTAGAACATTTGGAGAATAAGACAAGGAACGCTCTTAAGAATTGTTGGTGAATACGGTCCAGGTCGCACGTATTTTTGCCATCCGCCAAAGCTCATTGTTTCAACTATGGCGCTGAAATAATCAACGTGCACAAAACAAGCTTACCAATGTCTTATATAACGACCAGAATACCAAATATTGACACTGCACTGTACACTGTTGGTATCCTCTCTAATAATCCAGCCGTGGGAGAACTTGTTAATATTTATGTGATCCTTTAGCCGACAGATAAACTGACGAACGTTCATAATTTAACAGTCTCTGAAAACCTTGCACTATGTTCAAGCAAAATATATACGTATGAGCGGTGCTTTAGTAAAAGGTGATTTAAAGGTGGCCCTTCAGATTTTGGGACGAAAATTTTACAAAAATGCAAAAATATCCTTTTACTCCCAAAGCCTTTTAATTTGCGTTCATAAGACCCCAGTAGTCGAAAACCATCCGATAACACAAGCAATTAGAGATTTATTACGGACCAGGTTGATACCAACGGGAGAAACACTCTATTTCTAGATTATCAGTTCTCTTATTTAGATACAGGAAAACACAGACGAAGTTTCAAACATCCGTCAGAAGAAGATATTATGGAAAATAATTATTACATGTTTGTTATGTAATGGAATTTAAGCGTTATTAGTCACGTGCCAATCACTTGAAATTCCCACAATGCTTTATTGGTTTTTGGCGCGAAATCTAAAAATAGCTTAAGAGGCTACGTAGCCTTTAAGGGAATACCATCGAAAAAAAATGTTTCTGTAATTTTACGATTCTTAATTATTGATGATTTGTATTTTTCTTTTTTTTTTCCCAAATAAATTTCAATGATATATATATTTTTTCAATTTGGTGTGATGTGAAAATTCTAAATACCCACCTTTAAAATTCATCTCCGTGCATTATATAGAGTTTATTTCATCAGCTTGTGTTTAAAATAGGCAAATATTTGCTCGAAAAAGGGATAGGTGTGCGAAATAACGAGTGTCGTAAGGCACGAGATATTTTCGCGGACCTTTCCCTTTTGAGGCAAATATTTCTCTATATTAACCATAAGCTGATGAAATAAATTATATATTACATTTCCTCTGATTATTTTTGTCAACGAATGCTACTTTTAAAACTAGTGGTCTCAAGTCAATTGACCAGATTTTCGGCAGGAGGAAAATGTTCACTGTGACGGTGAATTAATTACCCCCCCCCCTTCCCAGCTTAAATGACGTCATATCTTTATCAATAACATTTCTAAAAATAGACACATGAAATATAATATATAAAGCTAGGCACTTCTTAATTAGGGGCTTACCAGCTGACATAGCTCAGAAGGTATAGCACAGGACTCGTGAACACAATGTATCGGGTCACTACAGGTTGTGGGTTCGAATCCGAGGCTGGCCAACTAAAATTTCTAATAGTCTTTCGGATGAGACATTAAACCGAGGTCCCGTGTGACGGTGCTATACGCAGCACACGTTAAAGAACCAGGCGAAGCTCTCAGTAGTTTCGACCTGTATCCTTGCACTATCCCCCGTAACAACTAACCGTCTTCTGGGGAGGTCGCTCAGATGGGCAACCGGTAGCGCCGATAAATAAACGGAAATAACCAACCAATTAGGGGCTCATGAAATCAATTTCTCTAACAACCCAGTGAACTATGAGGTGGGTTGGTCCTTTGACATGCAGAAAATATACCAATGGCAAAAAGTTTCGACTCATGTGGGCCTGCGCTGATTGCGCAGTCTGACACGGATAAACAGGGTTTTTTGTAGTTGTATTAAAACCCCGTTTTGATATTAGAGTATGGGTAAAATACGTGTACACAATAGACCAGCCGACCTTAATTCTTTACCAAACGACAATATTTAGGCTTGTCCAAATTGAAAGCATTTGCAGACGACAACTCAACTCTTGCTGAAAAGATGATTTCTGTCTATGATAGGGTAGAAAACATTGTGGGAAAAGGAGAAAATGCTGGTAACCAGCATTTTCTCCTTTTCCAACAATGTTTTCAAAAGGCTACAATTCCAGACCCGTAAAAACCAGGGATTGTTTGGGAAAGGGTTAATTCATTACTAAACGACAAATTTGTCGACCGGTCCAAATTGAATGCATTTGAAGATGACATCATAAGTATGGCTTAAAAAATTGAAATTTGTCTTGTCTTGGAAAAGGTAGAAACATGGTGGGAAAAGGAGAAAATACTGGTTACCAGCATTTTCTCCTTTTCCTACAATGTTTTCAAAGGGCTTCTTTCTCAGGGTCATTAAAAGTCGGGATTTTGTGGTAAAGAGTTAACCTATAAACACCTATAAATTCAAATAATATTAGAACAAAAGTCCCAACACAGGACATATTTTTAAACTTTGTTTGAATACGCTCAAGATCAAACTGCAATTTTCCAGCAATGTTCACTAAAGTTTCGTCAATGTTTTCCATACCACTCGATGAAAACAAAATAAAAAATCCCTCTAGCCAGTTTTTCTCCAATGTGTCACTAATACTAGCCTAAGGTGTTTTATGACGAAGCAAGAATCTTGTAAGGCGGAATATGATTTTAAAGAATGTTTGAAAACTGCTTATATACCCCCATAAACAATACAGAAAAGGTTTTTCGATGGAAATCATAAAAGCTTATATCGATCCCCTGATATTTGCTGTATAATGTCGAATTTGTAGTTTTCTAGGACCAGTAACAAGGACATAACAGCAACTTAACGTTCATTTTATTTCTTTCCCGGGTAATCTGTTGTGACACAGTAGGTCTGCTATTTTTTCATGGCGTTCACCGATGTGTACAGGTCAGGCCGGTATCATCATTTGTCCATATTTTTGACATCATATCTTTATTTGCTGCTGAAATGGAAGATCCTCAAATTGGCATATCAGGTAAAGGGTTAAATGAAGAAAACCCGCTGTAAGATATCTGCCTCTGAAAACAGTTATTTGCTCAGCACACATATATCACCGACATGTTCATTTATTTTTTTTTTTTAGTTTCTGTCCTTAATTAAGAATATCTTTGACAACAGGCCCTGCTTTTCGAGGGAAAAAAGTCATTTATAATTTTTCAGCAGGGCCTCTTTATTTCAAAGAAATTCTTTTTAAAAACGGATAAACGATATTTTACACAACTGAGTTCGGAAAACAGATGCGCTTTGGTTATAATATTATCTACTGAAGTGGCAAAAAGATGAATTACTTTAGACAAAGTATCGAATAATACCAATGGCGACAAGAAGACAGACAGCATCGACTAAAACAAATGAACCCAAAAAAAATACATTTTAGACATCGCATCAACTAATACGAATGTCACAAACACCACTGACTCAAAGAGAAAACATTTTTTTTGTGATACCATCAACTCATTTCAATAACACAAACACAAAAGAAATGAAAGAAAATAGTTCTTTATGAACGGTATAAACAAAATACTTTAGAAAAGGGAGAAAATTTGTGATTAAACTTTTCCTTAATATTTTTATAGTAAATTAAAAAATACACGTTCCCAGTGATTCAGATAGAGGGAGTGATTTTGATTTCAAAACTGAAAATAATTTATTATTCTCCACTAAACCCTATATTATGGGTACTCATTATAATCGTCTCATCGAGACGATTCTAATGAGTACCCACAATATAGGGTTTGGAACAGA
Organism: Tridacna crocea; assembly: GCA_943736015.1. Lineage (NCBI taxonomy): Eukaryota > Metazoa > Mollusca > Bivalvia > Cardiida > Cardiidae > Tridacna > Tridacna crocea. Next base: position 29,673,764 of record OX031072.1, on the reverse strand, counting down.
AATAATGGATTTGGAATACTATCACTCCCTCTTATCTGGAGCTCTGGTTCGTATTATGATCACTTGGTTTAACCGGACAGATGTATATTTTAATCACCCTGGTAAAGAAGCCCTTTGAAAACATTGGAAAAAGAAAACTTAACAAACGTTTTCTACCCTTCAAAAGTCACCTCAGAACATTTTAGCTACAGCTCTTTTGTGGTTTACCAATGTCTTCATTATGGATGGGTCTTAATTTTTTTGTCTTTTGTCACAACTGTCAGTTTGGATGTCCTGCTGTACGGTGACGAAAGCCTCACCTTTCAAGAAAATGTAACGGTATTTTTAGAAGTGCAGTCTTTTATTAAGGATAGCAAAAGGTTCAAGCTATAAAGAAAATCTATTTAACTCTTTTAATAATTCTATAGTTTCGTTTTGCTATTATATCGAACGTATAGAGACAATAGAGTCTATTTCTTAATATTGGTTTAGAAAGCATCCCACATCGCACGATCTTCCTGTCTGTAGCATCTGTAACTGACACCTTTTCCCTTTTTGGCACCTTTTTTTCTTTTACTTGTTAATTCAATTAATAAATGAATAAAATAGGACTGATACCATCTAGAATCCATGGAAAGGAACAGTATAAGCTTATGCTTTCGTTCCAATCCATTTTGTAGCATATTCTAAGTATACTTTGTAATTGTCTTATTATATTTTGTATGTAAAATGTTGTAAATAAAATGTTTAAACTAATTTTTGTCTTCTGCTAAAAAGAGTTAAATGAAAATCTGCGACGATTTCGTTTCACAGGATATGAATAACGTTGATGAATTTTGCCTGTCTAGAAAGTGATTACCTCTGCGCGGTAATTTTTCGCGTGAAAATGTCATATCTCATGCCTTATTTCGACAAATGACTTCTTGAAATAAATCAGCCGCGCCAAAAAAGAACTGGTGAATGACAAAACAGTTCCAATCTTGGGAAGATGGTGTCTCAATTATTTAAAAAATGCATTAGACCTTGATTAACCCATTACCAAACGACAATATTTTAGACTGGTCCAATTTGAAAGCATTTGCAGACGACAAAAAAAAACTGACTGAAAATTGGAAATTTGTTTTGTGAAGGATAGAAAACATTGTGGGAAATGGAGAAAATGCTGGTTACCAGCATTTTCTCCTTTTCCCACAATGTTTTCTAAAGGCTTCTTTCTCAGGGGCGTCAAAAGTAGGGATTGTGTGGTAATGGGTTAATATAGTAAAGCCCCCATGCTTCAAGGTGGAGCTGCGAAAATATTTTGAGCTACAAGGCTCTTGGCCCTAGGCAAACGTCGACAAAATGGGCTTTTGGCGGACAGTGAAATATCAAGAAAGAACTGCAGACTGTGAATTCTGATTTTGGATGAACAATATTCAATATAGTGATATAATTATTTTCCGATACAAAAAGAACTTCAAAATTTAATCTGTGTATGTGGCGGGGGTGGAAGGGGTGAGTGGGTGAGTTTGTGTTTTATTTCTTCTGTTGGCTGGAAACTTTCATTGAATTTATTCAGCAGTTTCAGGATATGGGCATTTAAATAATCGACTATATTTCATCGAAATAACATCTGTTTTCCGAACTCAGTTATGTAAATTATCACTTATCCATTCTTTAAAAAGAATTTCTTTGAAATAAAGAGGCCCTGCTGAAAAATTATAAATAACTTTTTTTCCCTCGAAAAATAGAGTGTCTTGTCAGAGTTATTCTTAAATAAGGACAAAAACTGAAAAATAAATGAACTTGTCGGTGAGATATGTGTATTGAGCAAGTAACTTTTTTTCAGAGTCAAATATCTTACAGTGGGTTTTCTTCCCATCACGTTTAAACTTAACTGAGCTTGAAGTACCCATTTATCAGACAACAAAAGATTTGGCAAGCCCATATTGAAAGCATTTACTGACGGTATAAAAATAGGTTAACATCGAAAGATACCTGTTAACAAACCATCAGTAAATAAAAGATGTACATGTATAGGAAAAAACTTTTTACGGCATTTTCATAACGCGTAACGTACCCTCTTCAGGTATTTATAGATTATAGAATTGTGATCCGTCAAGAAACATGGCTCTGGTGTTGGGAGTTGTTTGCACTATAGGGACATGAAGAAGAATTTCTCAATTCTTTTTCCCTGGAACGGCCGGTCCGATTTTGAAATAATTTCACAGATGTGTTCCTAGGGTGACCCAAAATTTCAATAGCTCAAAATGAAAAAAAAAATGGCTATGGTCCTCTCAAAAATTCAGGTGAGCGATCCAGGGCCATTCTTGGACCATTTGTTTAATTTTTAATTTGCATTCTAAAGATTGTTTAAGACCTCTCAGTTCATTTCGCACCGAGTTCTGCCTAAATTTATTTTGGTCGATTTGAAACGAGTTAAAACTTTTCTGAAAAGAGGTCACGATTTCATTGTCATAAATAATGTTGCAAAACCATGACTTTTTCGTAGATTCTATCTCTTTTCCTAAATATCATAATTTTATACTTTTGAGAGGATTTGCAGACGACAAGTCGAATCTGGTTACCATTTTCCCTTTTCTTTTCAAAATGATTCTTCCGCAAAGTTGATAATACCCGGGATAAACACAATGCCTTAAATGATGCAAACTTTAAAAACCTTCTTGTCCAAATCCAGATGGCCCAGAGTTTATCATGCAGTTTTACCGTATGGACTCCCTACGATGTTGTTCAAGTGATGTCCTCGGCGTAAAAAAATAACCCCCTATAATGTGCCCTATTTCAGAAACAACCGATTTGCGGCACCATAGATGTTATGCATCAATATCTTCTGATTTCATTCTCTTGCTGTCGGTGAGGAAGTCAAGTTCAGTGTCCGCATAAATCTGCACAGTCTGATATTTAATCTTTATTACATACTTAGCAGTGAAATCCTGGAATTTCCCAGTGTAATAAATTTTGATATCATCACTAGTGACGATATCAGCTTTCATTTTCACTTCCTGCCGTAATTTAGGAACTATCTTTTTTTTTATTAAGAACTATGTCCCTGATTTCTTCCCTTTATCCAAAGTATTGATTTCGACTTTCAAACGAAAAATTAAAAATAATAATGTTAATAAGGTATATAATAAATAGAATAATCAACTGGCTATTTTTTATATGAAAAATATCTCACTCGGATGCGTCGTAAGGCGTTAAAAAACTCGTGCTGCGCACTCTTTTTTTTAACACCTAACAACGCCTCCTCGCGATATATTTTTCATATCAAAAATAACCAGTGGATTATCCTCTATATCTTCATCATTTGGTATTTGATAATGAACTGGGAACAAAGTTTATCCCTGATTTCAGCGACGTAAGGTATCTATGGTCAGTTACTAGTCAACTCTATCAAAGTAAGGCACACGTTAAATATACGTAATTCTAACATGACACGTGAATTTGGTTCTATAATCACAGTGCAAGGAAAGCGTGGTAAAATCTGCGACAATCTATGTAGAGTGACGTCATCCTATATCTAGTGACGTCATTCAATGAGTGGGTTATTCAATGGAACACAATCTTCATCCGCGTTTTTACTCTAAGTTTGAACTTGTTTTCCTTTCATTAAGAATTGGCCATGTTAGAATCGAAATAATCTTCTTTCTATCGTGGTATATCGTTCAATAAACCACGTTGTGAGTTATGAGGCGCAATAATAACCCACTCGGGCTATCGCCCTCGTGGATTATTTATTGTGCCTCATAACTCACAACTGTGGTTTATTGAACGATATACCACGATAGAAAGAAGATTATTTCTTAAATAAACGATGGAGCTGTTGCCGTCGTAGAAGTGAAATAGTGTTTATTTGTTTGTTCGTTTGCTTGTTGTTCCTGATTTTGGTGTTTAATTCATTACCAAACCACAACATATTACACTGGTTCAAATTAAAAGCATTTGCAGACGACAAAATAAAAGTGACTGAAAATTTGAAAATTGTTTTGTGAAGAGCAGAAAACATTGTGGGAAAAGGAGAAAATGCTGGTTACCAGCATTTTCTCCTTTTCCCACAATGTTTTCAAAAGGCTTTTTTCTCTCAGGAGGGTCGTCAAAAGTAGGGATTCTATGGTAATGGGTTAAAACCCCTTTCAACATCATACTAGTATCAGGGTAATAGTGCCTGCCAGAGTACATGTCTATGCTTTGTTGGAATTTCCATGACAAGTCCTTCGCACAACGACAATGTTCAACGATGATAGGGGAATAAACGCCGTCGCACTTACTTTTAGCCTCGTAAAGAATTTGGCCGTACTCTGGGAATCAGACCAGCTGCCACAGCTCATGACTGGGACAGGTTAGTTAAATTAATTGCCCGGATTCAAAGGCAAAACTAATTAAAAGCGGACAAAATCGTTCCGTAGGAAAAATCATTGGAAATATTCAGGCGCTAAAGAAATGCAAGTGTCAGTATCGGGTATACTAACCTTTGTAAACCGTGTTCGAGCGCCAGTGGACCCACTAGGTTTTTATTGGGGTGTCCCTGGGCAAGACTCGTAAGATCCCTAGCCTAGTACTGGTGAAATCCAAGAAATAAATGAATAAGTGAGCTTTCGCCTTGATCTAACTTAAATAATGTTGAAAGCGGCGTGCAGGATCAATCAATCGATCAACCAATCATAAGTTGAACGTAGATTCTTTCGAAGGTCATGATTACAGCTAAGTCTTATTCCTGAAGTACTTTTTCAAAGTTTTTTTGTTTTAGCGACCCCGAGGAAGAACTCTATCGAAAACATTGTAGGAAAAAGAGAAAATGATGGTAAACAGCATTTCTTCATTTCCGACTATGTTTTCTATCAATATGAAGATAAACTTCACTTATTACCAAAGTTACTTGGTTAACCGCAAATTGGATAAGTCTACAGAAAGTGCAGTCTGATCTTGGATGTTCATCATCGACTTGTTAAGTAAAGCTTTCATTAAATAAAAAAAAACCAAAATGTATCTTCAAAACGATCAAATTTATTTACATTTACTGGACATCGAAAGAAATGTGTAGGACGGGTTTTCATACACTGTAAAAAATGGTAACGCGTGACGCGTTTCGAAAGTGTTCCATAGCGAAACACTGCCGTTTCGAGGTGTGCAATACCAAAACACATGACGTTCACTAATTAAACAGCCGTTTCAAACTGAAACGGATGTGTTCCATAATGAAACGCGTGTGTTTATTTCAGAACGCCAGCGTACAGATATTAAACACCAGTGCTTTGGGCTAAAGTTTAAAAAAAGTGAAGTAAATCATAGTAACTCAACTCCTGATTAATTATATTGAAATCTCATTGTAATAGATAGCTTCGAGTGAGTTCTGATGACTTCAAATACAAAACTCTGTAAGGGGTGTTTCATTATGAAACGCTGGTGTTCTCTTGTCAGCGAATTATGCACACTTAGGCGTTTCAATTGAGAGTTACCATTTACTCAGAGAGGGGAAAAAAAACATGAACTCACGATTCATACGATAATTGTATAGACATTAAATATAGAATCAAACAGGAACATTCGAAAGTTTCGATTTATGCATCAAACAAGAATCCCACTACAAATGACTGACAATGATGTTTAAACTTTGGATTTATTTTGTATGGGGCGAATTTGTTATGAGCCGAAATTTGAATTGGGCGATTTATCCTAGGACGAAACAACAACCGCCATTTTGAAGCCGAAAGATACAGATGCGGGTAAGTTTGAAAAAAAAAAGTCTTTTGTTTAAGTATGCATAGAATCTACACAAGGAACACGGTGTAAAGATACTTTCAACAAAATAGTATTGTTGTAGATCTACAGGAATTAGCAATATTTAAAAAGTGGATGCAGATCCACAAATGAAAAGTGCAGTTTCTTTTAGGCGCCTTTCTAGCCATAATGATGTAGGTATCTAGAGTCTACGCAACGTCAGAGTTAACTATCTGAGAAAAAATAATGTCTTGCAATTTGTGTTTATTTCATTGTTATCTGTCTCCCTTCAACAGAGAATAAACCGTTTCATATTAAAGTCTGAACTTGTAACTGCAAATAGATTTGCCTAGATCTATATAATATTGATGATGTCAGATGACGTCATGTTTGACGTCATCTAGAATATGTCTGCCAGAGGTCGTAATTTGACAACCGAACATAAACAAACCATCATAAATCTACGTGAACAATAACTAAGTTATCTGGGAAAAGCTGTAGACTCTGAAACAAGTTCAAACAACACAGACATTTTTGAAAAGATGTTTGGAGCGTGGAAATACCGAAAATCTTGAACGAACTGGGAGGAAATGAAAATCCTATATGATAGTCTGCTGTTTTTTATTCTTTTTTCTTCAATTTAATGCCATGTATTGAAAAAGGGGGGCTTGATTTAAATTCCAATTTATATGTAGATCTACAAACATCTCTTTAAATAAGTACTAGGCAAATTTCATGAAACTTTATATTGATGTTGTTTATAATGAGCAACAGGCAGTCACTATTTGTTTTTTCATTTGATTAAAAGGCCATTTCATGGAAAAGGGTGGCTTTATGTATAATTTTACGATGGACCAATAACAAAAAGGCCACGTGTACATGCAAAATACAATACTACTCATACGTTTCTATAAAAAGAGGTCTGTATGTTTCTATCAGAAGAGGTCTTTTTTGGAATGGGATTTCATTTCAATTAAATAACTCTTTCTACATGATTTTAATTTAATACTGTTAGGATTATTACCATTAATAGGTTTTTTTTTTTTTCTGTACCGCAGTAGATATATAGCTTCTTTGGAATAAAAAATAAACCTCTGTTTAGTTTTGAGCTTATTCTTGGAATCATATTTCACTCAAGCAAATTTTAAAAAATGTGACAGCCAACGAAGGACAAAGTTTTCAGTGGTCGCAGGAAATGTTAATTCTCATCAAATTTTACAGATTTTGGCTGAAGTACAATGCTTGCTCATACTGAAAGAGGATAAAATCCAGTTACCCACTACCGGTTATGAAGTGGTTTGAGACCCTATTTGAAGCAGATACAAGATTGAGAAACATGGTAAATGTGAGTAAACTAAATTTTGTTTGGTTTCTGTAAAATACATCAAGGGTTTTCTCTGACTTTCTCAAACAGGGGTCATTTGATCCTATTTACATGACTGAAAGAAGGAAAACGATTAAATTTTAGGGGATAGATCTATATTATAGAAAATTTGAGGGTACCAATTAAAAAGAATAAGGAGTCCGAGTAGGGGAAAACCCTGATACATGTAGATTGTGTGGGTTTGACACTGTTTTTTTTTTTTCAAGTTACAGGATATGGCAGAAGCAAGTTTAACCACAGAAGCTTTCTTTTATACCTTTCATGCTTCATTTAATTGGCCATTGTTTAGAAGTGTAAATAAGAAATTGAATTGGAGTATTCAAGAATTAGAATTTGATTTTTTTTTTCAAATCATTTAGTCTCATTGCTGTCTAGTTGTGTTTTGAGTATAAAGATTGAGCATAGAGGTTACATTGTTGTTGGTACATATAGCTAAAGATTACATTGCTGTTTACCATTAAATTTAAAATTCTTTTGCAATCCACAATTTTCTGTAGGTAAGAATCTAAATTGCTATCACAAGTTTCAACAGCCCTGCAAAAAAACCTTTTAAAACATTGGAAAAGGAAAAAATGCTGGTAACAGAATATTCTCCTTTTCCCACAATGTTTTCTTTCCTCACAAAGACAAAATCATCATTGAGCTGCTTTTAATTTGTGGCCTGCAGATGCTTTCAATTCAGACCAGTTTGGTAATGAGTTAATTCTTTACCAAACGACAAAATTTTAGACTGGTCCAAATTAAAAGCATTTACAGACGACAACATAAAAGTAACTGAAAATTTGATATTTGTTTTGTAAAGGGTAGAAAACACTGTGGGAAAAGGAGAAAATGCTGGTAACCATCCACGATGCTTTCCAAAGGCTTCTTCCTCAGCGTCGTTAAAATTAGTCATTGTGTGGTAAAGGTTTAAGTCTGTAAACCATTTGATAACATGTAGGATTTCCCAGAACGTAAAGCATCTGCACAGGACAAATTTGATGAATTTCAAATGATGTGGCTACAAAAGATAGATGAATGGGTTACGAAAGATTGTGGGAAAAGTGGTAGCTATAATTTATCCTTTTCCCATATTTTTTATGGTTTTCTTCCCCAGGTGAAAACAACAGGTTATTTGACAAATGGATAATGATGCACCTTGTATAGGATAAGTGGATAACACTGAGTGGATAACACTAATTGTTTGGCTGTGCTGATCAACCAATTGAGTCTGAAGCTGCCTATTTACAGGGAAATTGTTAGAAGACAAAACCTTTTGCTAAGGTAGCAAGGTATGTGCTGTATTCTAATTTATCGAACCATTTTACAGCCAGGCTGCATAAAGTTTAAGCATTGTAATACACGTTCCTATGTTGGTATTAAACTATTGGCAGGGACAGGACTTTATAATCTACCTCCAAACTTTTGAAGCACATATCAATTCTTCATTTACCATTAAAATTGAAGAAAAATATGGTGCAAAATTTGTGGTAGTTGAACTCTTCAACCAAAAGCTCAGACTTTTTGTTGACCCTTATAGAGAAAGCTCTTGAAAACACTGTGGGAAAAGGATAAAATGCTGGTATCAGTCATTTTATCCTTTCTCACAGAGGTTTTTTGATTTTGAAAATCATATGTAATTATTTGAGGCCAAATGATTATTTTTCTTAGCCTTTAAATGATTTCAATTTCAACCAGAGTGCAATTCAGTAAGGAGTTAGGAATCATCTATTTGCTGTTATTTTGTTATTTAAGGTACCTCTCAAAATAAAATTGCTATAAAGCCTGAAATTCACCTGAGCGGAAAGTGTTCAATATGCTTGATCTTTGTCACATTGCTTGAATTGTTGAGTTCCTTTAATTAGTATCTAGCTACGAGAGCTAATTTCAGGAATCTTAACCCTTTACTACAAACCTAAACTTCTAACCGCCATGGAAAAGAAGCCTTTTCAAAAAATAGTGGATGAAGGAGAAGATACTGGTAGCTAGTATATTTGTCCTTTTCCTATGATGCTTTCTCTCCCTCATAACCAATTTTTGAATCTCGTTTATTTTGTTTTTTTCGGTGGGGGGCAGGGGGTGGGGCGATGTCTGTGAAATTGAATACTTTTAATTTAGACATGTCTAGAATTTTGTTGTTGTTTTTCATCTAAAATATTATCAGACGTTGCTTGGGTGATGTTGCTGCACCAAAATTGCAAGAATAGTTGAGCTTTGCGTACAGTAACACAATTTTCTTTCTGGTTGTTACAGATTTAAGAACTGAGGAAACTTGAGCAGATTCTGAAATCTTCACCAGTCCCTACTGTGGGCATCCAGTTTGATAGTTGAAGAGAAATAAGTGCAGACTGAGAACACGGCAGTTGCTTTTGACAGTCAGTGTTGGCTGTGGCAATTTTGATGGGGTTTTATTATTTAACTGTTGTAGAATACCCTAATGATTTTTACAGTAGACAGTGCTTCAAAAACAATTTGATAACTAATTACAGTAATGGTAATGGTTTGATTTGGTGAATAACTGATTTTATTTGTTAGACATATCTTTAATAAATGGGGGAACAATTTTAATCGTTCTATGTTACTGATCTCACCCTTTTATATTCAGGCCAAAGACGCAGCCCTGGTATTGAAACACATGAAGTGTTCATCCTGCATCTGCAGAGGACTTTAATAGGGTGTTGTAAAACGGCACACCATTTGTGTGAAACATGTTACGTGTTTCAATTTTGAAACATGTGACATGTTTAAAAGTGGAACATTAATGTTTTCCTGCATGAACGCCATGTGTTTCAAAAGGGAACGGACGTGTTTACCCGAAGTGTTCATGTGTTTAAAAAGTGTAACAGGGGATGTGTTTCGCTTTTGAACGCGTCACATGTTTCAGTTTTAAACATGTGAAGTGTTTAAAGCTGGAACACTAGTGTTTTCCCGTCTGAACGCCATGTGTTTCAGAAGTGAACATGTGACACGTTCTATATTAATGTGTTTAAAAAGTGTAACAGAAAAAGTGTTTCAATATGTGTGCAAATGTGAAACATCTGTTTTTACAGTGTAGGTCTAAATGTGAAAACACAGTCTGATCTTGACCTCCACTATCCGCAAACATCAATTCACAACTTAACTCATTACCAAACGACAGTATTTTAGGCTTGTCCAAATCGAAAGCATTTGCAGATGACAAAATTAAAGTGACTGAAAATTTGTAATTTGTTTCGTGAAGAGCAGAAAACATTGTGGGAAAAGAAGAAAATGCTGGTTACCAGCATTTTCTCCTTTTCCCATAATGTTTTCTAAAGGCTTCTTTCGCAGGGGCGTCCAAAGTAGGGATTGTGTGGTAATGGGTTTAAGCGTCGAAAAAATTCAACTTTCTGCCCTCACTGATGCAGTACGGTTACCGCAAAGTTGATTCCTGTAAACTCAAGCGGGAAGACAATAACATCACAATAACTATCTCTTAGCCCGTCAACAAAAACTCCTTTCATATTCAAAGCCTTTTTTACTAAGGATGAAACTTAATTGAAATATCAAAAAAAAAATATATTTGAAAAGCCAGAAAACATTGTGGGAAAAGGAGAAAATGCTGGTAAGAAACAGTGTTTTAAGCAGACTTTTTTTCTAAGAACGAGAAAAACACGTGTTTTCTGAGTAAAGAGTTTAAGAGAAAATGGACACCGCAAAGTCACCTTGTCAATCTAATTTGTACCCGTGTATTGTCATGTCTGGTCATTTTGTATCCTCAGCTGACCAATTTAGGCCAATTGACCTTTACTTTCCCGTAAACTATGTCTTAAACTTGGTTCCAGTATGGATCATCGTAATTCCTTTAATATTTTCTTACAATATTTGCTATAACATGATAATTTAATATCAGTTGTTTTCATGCAAATTTGCGAGTTCTGATTGGCTGAAATAAAAAGTTCATAGCTCTATGAAAATACTTTTTTAGCAGAGCCGGAACTACTTTTGATGAAGGTTACTTTTGCGGGTCCTACACACTGCTTTGCTCCCTTACTTTCATTTGATTGGTTAATTTTCAATATTGGGGATCTGAAAACTGCTTCCTTGTTACATTCTTGTGCCATACAAATATGATGGAAGGAACTTTAAAAACTCCAACATTAGATTTAAAACTAAAGAAAATGAATGCAGTTTGAATTATTTCTGCAGGGGGATGTTGTCAGTAATATTAAATTATAAGGAATGAAGAGAATTTTATTTTTTTCATGAAAAAAAAACCCCTAATCACTTTGCGGTTTCATACAGTGTGATTAGTTTTTTTTTTTTTTTTTTTCATACCTCCATGAAAAAAATAAAATTCTCTTCATTCCTTAAATAATAATTACGTTACAGATTAAAAGATTATTGCCAAAGATCTTTATCTATTGTGACAAGGAGACCGTATAAGAGAGTAACGATCACGTGATAGGAGTCTAGATCCAGGCATATATGCCCATTGACATAAGCTCAAAGAGCTCAAGTGAATTGTTTTTTGCATACAATGTCGATTAAGGTCAGACAGCACTAATTCCGCAATATTTGACATTTTCATAGAGATTCACGCCTTGAAACCGCAACTTTGTGGTCTTTTAACCCTTAACCAAACAATCCCTGGTTTTTATGATCCTTAGATAGAAGCCTTTTGAAAACATTGTGGGAAAAGGAGAAAATGCTGGTAACCAGCATTTTCTCCTTTTCCCACAATGTTTTCTTGTCTGCCGGAAACAAATTTCAATTTTTGTGTTACGTTCATTTTGTCGATTGCAAGTACTTTCAATTTGGACAGGTCTAAATTTTTGGCGTTCGATAAAGGGTAAAGAAAGCTTGGTTATTTAAGAACGATATTTGCTAATGCTAGATACCGGCTGAATGTGACAAATCCTTGGAGTCTAGAACAAGAGCATCGGGCGTGGGTTGCCAGAGTTCATCATTCTCATTTCATTTCCGGTTTCGGGTTTGAAGAGCTTCACATGCAGTACCAAAATACAGAGTCAAGCACTAACTATCACTTTTCACCTGCTAGTACTTCACAATAGAATGCGAATAGACATTATGTATTTCAAGCTGATCTTTACTATCATGACAGATTTGGCTGCAGAAAGTTTTGAACTTTCGAAAGAAACATATATATTTATTGTACTGCAAAGAAATTTCTCGTGATCTGATCGGTTAACATGCCGGGAGCATATATCATGTTCCCTGGCAAAAACCACGTAAAACCAGTTTCCCTTTTGAGTGCCCCCGTAAACATCAATACAAGTGCAACGCAACATCCAAAATGGAGGCGTCGATCGATCACCAGACTGCACATCGCACGTATTAGTGACGTCAGTTTCCGCTGAATTGGGGCACACAGAAGGCAATTTCTATTTCGTCAGCATACTCGATTCGTGAAATTATAAAACAGGAAAATTTCGCTTAAAGCGCTTTGAAAGGGTAAAACTTTGCAGTATAATAAATTCGTTGTGCGGTCAGGTGGCAGGGGACTTGGAAACTTGTTCACGGCTATGGTGAGTCATGTCGCCACCTCGCCTTCGGCTCGGGGCGACATGATTCACCACAACCATGAACAAGTTTCCAAGTCCCCTGCTACCTGACCGTACAACTAATAAAATATATATATATATATGTGTGTGTTTCGCACTCTGGCAAAAGAAGGCTTAATGCATTTACGTGATACATAATACCAGGCAAAATATCTTATGATTATATAGAGGATAATCAACTGGTTAGTTTTGATATGAAAAATATCTCATGAGGATGCGTTGTTAGGCGTTGAAAAAACGAGTGCGCATCACGAGTTTTTTTAACGCCTTACGACGCATCCGAGTGAGATATTTTTCATATCAAAAATAACCAGTTGATTATTCTATTTATTATATACCTTATTAACATCATTATTTGTAATTTTGCGTTTGAAAGTCGAAAAAAAATGTAGTCGAAAAAAAAGTAGTTCCCAAATTACGTCAGGAAGTGAAAGTGAAAATTGATATCAAAATTTATTACAGTGAGAAATTCCATGATTTCACTGCTAGGTATATAATAAAAGTTGATAATGGCCGCCTTTTTTTTAAACAACCGTCTTAAACATGCGGTGAACTGGTCCTACAGAAAATTTACCGATTGCGAAATGTTTTGGCCAAGCCTGCAGCTGATACGGGTTGACATTTTTTGCAGATGTGTTCAGCCCCCTTTTCTCAGAATACGGCTCATCTGATACGCATTTACTACTTTTTGAAAGAGAAAAAATCATAAACAAATAGAAAAAGCCCTTATTACAAGTTTAGATTTTTGTTCTGTTTGCTTTGTTACGTAAAATCTACAATAACCTATGTTGGATCATATTTGTAACAAATCATATATGTAACACATTTGTTACGTACATGATCACATTCGTAACAGATAAAGTGTGTTACAAATGTGTTTGTCCGAAATGGGGGTTGACATGAGAAGCATATATGTAACAGGTTTAGTTGTCTATGTGTTACATATATGATCACAAATGTAACATGTGTTACATATATGATCACATATGTAACACATATATGATCACATATGTAACACATGTGTGTAATCACACACACACACACACACACACAAACGCATGAACCTCAACGTGACAAAATGTACCTTCGGACATTCTGTCATCACTAGTAGAAAGCTGCAAAAAGAGGAAAAATCATGTAATATAAATGTTTTAAAAATATCACTGTAATTGTAATCTTTCAACTGAATGAGTTTTAAAACATATTTATTTCAATACTTGGAGTTATCTGCCCTTGTCTCAGCCCATTTTATATATTTTTCTATATCTATCGTTAAAAGGTAACCATAGCAACCACATCGCAATAAAATACACAAAATAATTTCAACATATTGCCGTAACAATACGGGGTTTGATCAGTGCTTAAACAGTTTTAAGCAAATGCATCGAGTTTTGTAGGTTCTACTAACACGCAGAAATGCATTACGCAACTTTGACTTCATTTTTCAGGTAAATGACGTTTGTAGGGTTCATATAGTAAATTGGTCATAACTCACAAAATAACCTGAATAATCTGTTCAAATAAAGACTAACATACTCCAGAAATATTATACATTCAAAATAACGTTGTTTATCAAATACTCACCAATTGTCCGAAGGTACATTTTCTCACGTTGTGGCCCATATATATATGTTTATATATATAAACAGAGAGCAGCCACGATACCGGACATTATATTCATGAATATCCTTTAAAGAGTTGAGGAAATATGGAGCGGACGCGAAAGAGTGACGTCGACGTCACCGCCGATGACGACGATGGACAAAGTGACACAACAAATCAGTATCAAGATATTGGCCCATCTGGTGAATAAAAACCTGCTACAAATGTGTTTCAGATGTAAATATGCATTCTTTTGTACTGTTTTTAAATCAAAATTGACCTGTGACATATGTGATTTCATGTCACATCAAAAACCGGCATCGATCATATTCGTCACAAAATATGTTACATTTATGCTTGATTTCCGAGTCATATATGTAACACATGTTACATATGTGATCATATATGTAACAGGTGTTACATATATGATTTGTTACAAATATGATCCAACATAACCTAACATAAACATTTTAATCGTGAAAAAATGTACGTCAGAGGTTAGCTAAAACAATGAATAAAGTACTGAAAAAAAATATGAAAAAGAAAAGAATTAGAAGAAATGTAAAAAGGGATCTGTTGACTAAAAAGTCCACTTAATACAATGAAGCATTTCTATGAAAGTGCTAATTAAAAGGTCTGTAGACGTATGAAACATGTGCACGCAAAAATCACCTAACATAGTCGTAGAAGGGACAAAAAAACGATATTCCAAAGGAGCGAAGTGCAGTCTATTTGGTACATATTGTGTGGACCCTAACATCTACTGTCGCCTGCAACAATCAATCGTAAATAATTAAGTGTCCCTGCTACACGCAAGGATCGTTTATAATGTACAGAAATTGTCCTGACCGTTTCACCGAGATGAATGTAAATTAGGCGTATGAACACATTTACTGCGATATCATGTCGTTCACAAATATTAGCCGGAAGTTACATCAACTGTTCTCTGAACGTTTCCGTGTTTTTACCGCTCTGAGGAACAATGCACTTGAAAGCACTGTGAGAACAGAAGAAAATGGTGGTTACCAGAATTTTCTCCTTTTCCCACGATATTTCCTTGACTCTCAACGACAAATTTCATCATTTAATCCATACTGGGCCTGTATTCACCAACCATTAAGAACGTTCCTGGTCTTATTCTACAGATTTTTCTACATTTGTAAGTAACACAACTTCTGATTGGCTAAACCATTCGGTTTAGCCAATCAGAAGTTGTGTTACTTACAAATTTGGAAAACCTTGAAGAATAAGAATAAGAATATTCTCTAGAATGGTTGGTGAATACAAGCCCTGATTTTGGTCTGCAAATGCTGTCAATATGGATATGTCTAAAATGTTGTCATCTGTAATAAATCTAAACTTCAGTTACTCTCAGTTATCCCTATAATTCTGGCCTGCAACACGCGAATGTGGCACTCAGACTTTTTCGTGAAGTGTCGTCTCGGATACGTCTGCGCAGTCCGCGTTCACTAATCCGAAACGACACTTTATGTCGATACAACGATGTTTTGCTCGGGAAGTAGACTTTGATCGTCGATCTTGAACACAGCATTTTCTTCTTTCATGGATATTTCGGATTATGCGAGTATCGCGAAAATTCGAGCATTCTGCTTCTCTCCTTTGGACTCAAAAAAAAACTCGATAATTCGAAGTCACAAATGCTCGCAGTGCTCCATTCATCCAAAATGCCCATGATAGAGTAAACTGCACTGCGTTCAAGATTGGCGATCAAAATCTACTTCCAGAGCAAAACATAGTTGTATCTGTCTATTTGATTCATTTATTTACAGTATTTGAACAATATCATATTGAAAGGGTTATTTTCGGTAAATGTTCCTGTTTTGATCATATGAGCTCTTGGATTTTCAATGAAATATTTCAAATAAATTGGCCTTTTTTTCGATAGTTTTTGGAATATTAGTGTGCTATAATTTTTATAAATCGTTATATATGCCCTTTTACATGCCCCCTATAACTTTTGCTCCATAAAAAAGCTTTTGCACTAAGTTGTTTGTGTGAGAAAACAGTTGCACAGGTTTTTGCTAGCTCTATTCAAAAGAAAAATAAGAACATTTACATGTACATGTAAATATATTTTAGTTTTTCGGATACCGGTGTTGCACTGAAATATCGTTTGATACAACGCCATATAACTAGAAAAAGTTATTGAAAACGATCGAAGATTGCAAACGAGACAGACGACTAAAGTTTGAATCACAAACGGTTCCGTATGATTGCGATGCTTTTGAGATGGTAATAGAAGAGTAAATCAGTATTACCACTTTTCTCATAACCAATGTCTTCGACACAAACACTGACCAGAATATCAACACAACCCAAGAAAAATGACGATTAACTTCGCCAAAGGTAAATTTCTACGACATGAAAAGTTTCAAATGATATATTCACGCCAATGACTTCACCGTAACAAGACAAACAACATTTGTGTGATCAAACAGGTATTAATCTGTGGCGATGTGACTTGGAAAAACCTGATGCTATAAACAGATTGACACGAAAGCTGATACAAATTAGACGTCGTCTGTTGACAGATGCTTTAAGCCGTCTTTTCAGGATCAACAATGATTCTGAAGGGTTGTTGTAATAATTAGCCTCTCATCCTAAACTAACGTCAATAACTTCTCAAATCATTTTGTGGTATGAATATCCCGTAGAAATTGTCAGTTTGTAAAACTCACACCACACCGTAGACGGGCTGGCGCTATGAAAAGCTTTGCTAGATAAGATATGGAAACAATTGATCGAGAGGTGCGAAAACATTATATTCGAATAAACAATCAATTTAAAGAAGGAAAATGACAACAGAGACCAACACCTGTGTTCGAAATATCTTTTTTTTTTTATTTATTTCAGTTATTGGCATTATCGACACATCACATGTCTTTGGCCATTTACAAATAAACGAAATATAGCAAAGGCAAATGAAAATAACAGTTTTAGTTCAGTTATAAAATACAATGTGTGAGTAAAAACGATGTAGCTTATTGGAAATATAAGAAGAACACATTCTAATAAAATGTGAAAGTAGGGGCTATTTTGTTGAACACAAATATATGAATAATGTTACGATTCACTAGAATTATAGATCGTTTCGCGAAAATCTAAGCAAGTTGAAATATACTTACAAATATTCAGAGTTATCTTTTTACAATTGCGTGCATTAAACATGAATTTAGATTGGGTAGGCCGGCAGTTGTTACCAAAATATTCCCTCCTCGTATCATTGTATTTTGGACAGCATAAGAGAAGGTGAAATTCTTTTACAATGTAGCCACTATTGCACATTTAACAAAATATCTCGTCACGTGGAATATTACTGACGCGTCCTGTTTCGATTTCAGACTCATGTGAACTTAATCTTTAGAAATCTATCAAAACTCTTCAACATTTTCTGATTTCGTCAGGATACGCCTTGAAACAAAACTTTCGTTTGAATGAACATGAAAGTTTTGGCAAATTATTTATGGCATGGTGCCAATCTTGAACGAATTGATCATTTAATCGTAATTTCAAAGCAGAGAACTTATTTAACTCTCGATTAAAATTTAATCTTATATTAGTATATCCTAAATGATCAATGATTGAATAGACTCTTTTTTACAAACAATTTCCAGCAACATTATTAGATTGATCTAAATACGTATATATCATGTAAAGGTGACAGATCGTTTGACATAATTTTAGACCAGAATTTAAGTGTTCGGTGCTTACATAGAACAGAAAAAGGAAGTCTACCGAATTCCTGTAAAACTGCAAATTTTGGTGTTTTCTGTTTTACACCTAAAAGATACTTCAGAAATCTGACATGTAGCTTATCAATGTCTTTAAAACTATATACTCCCCAAACCTCTACTCCATATAATAAGATTGGTAAAACCAAACAATCAAAATGCGAAACTTTTGTCTTTATGTCCAGTGAAACTTTATCAAAGAATTTTAGTCATGTATGATAGGTTTTTTGGGCTTGTTCATTCAGAGCACTGACTGCATGGTTGGAACTGCATGTATAATAGAATTTAAGACTTAAATAAGTGAAACTGTCCACTTTTTCCACAGTTCTACCATTACTAAAAATATCGCAATCATGTTTTGACTTTCTTTTCTCAAAGACATACTTTAGTCTTATCAACATTAATAGTTAATCCCAATTTTTCAGAGTAGCTCCAACCTGAGCTTGTAAACTACCTGAACTAGTGGTAAATAAAACAAGAACAAGTAGCTCCAACCTGAGCTTGTAAACTACCTGGACTAGTGGTAAATATAGCAAGAACATCAGCGAAAAGAATCGTATACTTCGTTAACAACTTTAAATCCGTGTCCGTAAACGATTAGAAACCAGTATTTTCTACAATATCATTAATGAAAAGTATGAAGTGAATCGGTGATAGAGGTTCTCCTTGTTTCAAGCTTATCAAAACAACAAAGAAGTAAGATAAATCCGACTTTTCTGATAGTTTTACGCAAGATTGGACTTTGTGATATATACCTCTGATCATATTAAGCATTTTACTACTAATACCAGTTTGTAAAAATTTATACCAAAGGAGATCCCTATCAACTGTATCGAATGTATCAAATTTTTGTAACCCATAGAAATATACCAGAGCTTACGACTTTTTTGATAAAACCTTTTGAATTAAATGACAATGACAATGTTTATTTGAAATAATAAGGCCACCGGCCAATAATACAAAAAATACATGTAGAACCAAACAAACAGAGTAAATGAGTTACGTTTTGACATTTAAAAATTGCACCTTTTAACATGTTTCAAACAAAACCTAGTTGTAACGATCCTAAAGAAGAAGAAGACTCTTGAAAAGCACAATGAGAAAAGGAGAAAACGCAAGTTACTCAGTATTATCTCCACACAAAGCAATGTAATCTACTATATGATTAAAGACTAATAGAGACTTGAAATTACCGAGATACTTTTGATGCAAAGGAGTGTTGTTGCCGGAGTTCCTGGAAAAATGCAGCGGCCTCGAGTCTTCGAGAAATACACCATAGCTTACGATTTTTTGATACAAAATCTAATATGATCGTAAAGTGCTGTCTCGGATTAGCCTGCGCCGACTGCACAAATGTCCGAATGCCCGTTTTCGCATGTTGCAGGCCAAAAATAAGCGGATCCTCTGAAAGCCGACTGTTGCAAATTGGTTCAAGAGACAGCATCGTATCTATTAATCAAATAGGTTCAGGGTTTTTTTTTGCTATTGTCACAGTAAATTATTATCTATTCAGATGTATTTATGGGGATATCAGACGAATCTCCCGGGATAAACTGAATAAAATGGACATCTTGATAAGCTGCTTACCGTTATACCAGACGACAAAACTTTAGACTCATCTAAATTGAAAACATTTACAGAAGATAAATTAAACTTTTTTGGAATCATAGGATTCGGGTCTAAAAAGAAAAATAAAGTTCGTTTTAGGAAAAGAAGAAAATGCAAATAACCTGCATTTCCTTCTTTTCCAACAATGTTATCAAAGGCTTTTCCCTTTTTTCTCCCAGATCGTTAAAAACATGACATTGTTTGTAAAGGCTTGAAATAAAATCTCTTAAGGGACATTAAAAGCTTTAGCATATATAAAGACTGCATAATGGAAAAACTGATAGCTCTTCCATTTTAGTGATAAAAAAGTTAACTTATACAGAATAGGCTGTTGTTGTTGTCGTTATTGATGTTTCCAAATTGCTTTAACACCGCTATCTTCTAGTATACCAGAAAAACATAAATCGGTTCTCTGTTCGTCAAAGATGATGTAGACAAACAGATAAGCCACTTTTAGGTATATCTAACTCTTTACCAAACGACATAATTTTAGACTGATCCAGATTGGAAGCATTCGTGGACGACAAAATTAATGTGATTCAAAAGTTGTCATTTGGTTGGGAAGGGTAGAAAACATTGTGGGAAAAGGAGAAAATGCTGGTTACAAGCAGTTTCTCCCTTTCCCGCAATTTTTTCGGAAGGCTTCTTCCTCAGGGTCGTGAAACCCGGACTGTTTGGTAAAGGGTTAACCAGCCTAAAGGTTGAGCCTTTCAACGACAATGGCCAAAACAAATGTTACAGCAGACGACATAGACCAAGAACGCACAGAACGCCTGGTTGGAGCGTCGGCCTCTCACATAGAATAGTCTCAGTTGGAGTCCTGAAATGAACAGGATCAATCTTGGTACTACCTATATCATGGCATGAGTACCGGTTTAAGGTTTCCGGGAAACAATCACTGAGAGTTACTGAAAAAAAGGGTCTTAGAATTTCGTCACTGTGTAAACATAAAAAGAAATTTTGTCATTTTGTCATTTCAAAGTTTATTTAAGCGTAAACATCTCACTGTGCCAGAAAAAGATCAGTCTGCACCATCTTTGTAGTCTGATCTTGATGTTCACCGTTCACAAGAGCGCATGCATAAAAGCCTGTGTGAAGGTCACATAAATCCTACGTAAATAACTAATCGTGGTCATGTGAACTCTTTCTGTGACCAAAATCAATCTCAGACACCGTCACCAATGTCAAACGTTTTGTCTTTAACTAAGTGGTTATTGAAGTCTTTGACCGCCGTTTTCTGTGACAGTAATACCGCAGGGGGAATGATTGATTCCTTGATTATTCTACCCATATTTCCTTGGCCAAAATATAAGACTGCATGAGATCATCGTGGACTTGAAATTGCTTACTGCCCATGGTTTAACCCATTACCACACAATCCCTACTTTTGACGACCCTGAGAAAGAAGCCTTTAGAAAACATTATGGGAAACGGAGAAAATGCTGGTAACCAGCATTTTCTCCTGTTCCCATAATGTTTTCTAATCTTCATAAAACAAATTTCAAATTTTCAGTCACTTTTATTTTGTCGTCTGCAAATGCTTTCTATTTGGACAAACCTAAAATCTTGTCGTTTGGTAATGAGTTAAAAAAGAAGTTGAAATGGTACAATCGGAAGACATGTTCATGGGGTGAAACGATGAAATTCTGGAGAGAAGACTTTTGAAAATACTGTGGGAAAGAGAGAAATGCTGGTAATCGGCATGTCTGTTTTTCCCACAATATATCTTCTCTGTCAGAAGAATAAATTATTTTGCCGTTTGGAAAGGATTTATAGCAGAAGTTAAAATGTTACCATCGAAAGGAGATGAGATGTTACAATCTGCCAGCGTAACCTTTTGCCAATCAAGCCCGAGTTTAGCCCATTACCACACAATCCCTACTTTTGATGACCCTGAGAATGACGCCTTTAGAAAACATTGTGGGAAAAGGAGCATTTTCTCCTTTTCCCACAATGTTTTCTACCCTTTACAAAACAAATTTCAAATTTTCATTCACTTTTATTTTGTCGTCTGCAAATGCTTTCGATTTGGACAAGCCTAAAATATTGTCGTATGGTAATATATTTTAGTCGGCTGTATGATCAAAGCGTTGAGAACGCTGAAGTGGTATTTGTCAAGGAAACCCATTGTGTGGAATTAACAGTTTGAAAGAAACCGTGACATATTGTTCAAATACTGGCTTAAAAGTCAACCCACTAAGCAAATGAATACCTTTTCGGTTTAAGGGAGAGTACTCATGACAAAGTTTCGTTTACTTTTGTATAAGTGGTTTTCCTTTGATCATTAGTAGGAAGCAGGAGTAACGCCCCCTGACAGTAGGATGCATGACGAATAGAGAGAAAAATTCTATTGATATATCGAACAAAATTAAGTTTGTTCCTGAAAACTATAATTTTGAAATATCTCTAGCCTTTTACATTTAATTTCCAACATTACAATCAATTACTTCTATCTATAAATATTCATGAGCAATCAAATGGAGTAGCGCGCAATCATAGGACGAACAAGCTATGGAACGAATTGGTTTTGGAACGAAAAAGCCCAGGGTCAGTTGGCCAATTTGTATCATTGCGCCAATAAAAGGCTATGAGCGAGAGAAGCTTTTTTCAATCAAAAATAAGTATCTCAACGATCGATGGCCTCGCCCAATGTATTTTAATATGCCATTTCAAATTACATATCTGAGTGCCACCGTAAAACTCATTTGCCTGAGAAAAAATGAGTTTAACTGGGTTTATTTCCTTTGGCTTTGCACAAAATAAGATACATGGTTATCAAAATTCCATCTTGAACTCATAGTGGTATTGTCTTCGACAAATACCACAAAAATGGATTTAAAGCATCCATATTATTGTGACGACTTGCTTGGTATAAAGCCTCATGGGGATGGATCAAACCTTTACTGTCAGAGTGACACGCATTTGTTTGTTTCCCATTTTCGATACATTAAGATTTTGTAATAGAAGTTATATTGCGGTAAGACCTGTGTAATGGAAAACAGCTATTTCCACTAAAATATCATCCTGCAAAATTAGCTATAATTAAAAATGAGTATTATTGAACTACTTTCACCTGTTCATTTTTTCCATCTTTTCCTTCTTTGAATTATCATTTGTAAATCTAAATCCGCTATATTCTCAATTCAAAAAGAGATAATTACCTCCCTTTTTAGAAAACAAACCAAAGTATCAAAAAAAGGTTTCAAGATAGACATAAACGGAATTTCCGATCCGTTAGAAATGTGCAAAAATATTATTTCGGCATGAATCCTTATTTATCCCTATTTAACAACCAATTAGAATTTTTGCCCAATGTTCACCGGAAGTGCATTACACAGGTCTTACCTTAACAGCTGCTCGTGTGGCACAGCGACTAGTAATCGTGAGAGGAACGTACCGAGAATGGTGAACCATAAGGGTCATATTCGAAATATACCGAAAACAGATACGGGAAATGCCAACTTAGCTGATTTAGTTATACGGCATACTCCGTAATGAGTATATATTTGAAAGAAAAAACAGAGCTAAATCAGTACTGAGCATAGCGCTGCTTCATTATATCTACGCTACGTGATAAATTTTCAATTTTGGGAGACATTAAGTACTTTCACTCACGAGTGATTTACGATAAAATAATTAATTGGCGAAATTGATTGATTGCACTTCCATGTCAAGTCATATCGTAAGAGGAATTGAATTTCCAGGGAAATAAGTGACGGGAAAAGTCGTGACATTTCACCAATATACACTTCGCGTCAGTGTTAGATGTCAAGAGTCTGAAATGAGAAAGGTGTTTGTAGTTTTGCTATATTTTTGCAATGGTAAATCATTCATGTGTTCATGTGGCCAAACACTGACAAGCACATTTACCGAACTCTTTCCATGTAAGTGCCAAACAAAACCATATCTTTATTTAACCCATTACCAGACGACAATATTTTAGACTGGTCCAAATTGTAAACATTTATAGACGACAAAATAAAAAAAAAACTGAAAATTTGAAATTTGTTTTGTGAAGGGTAAAAAACATTATGGGGAAAGGAGAAAATGCTGGTTACCATCATTTTCTCCTTTTCCCACAATGTTTTCTACAGGCTTCTTTCGCAGGGGCTTCAAAAGTAGGGATCGTGTGGTATTGGGTTAAGTATTTAGGCATAGATTTGACAGTAATATTGACCGAAGTCTGACAATCTAAGGGCCAAACACATGACCGAAATATTCAAGGCTTTAAAGCATGGGCATAGCAGAGCCGTGGGAGAAAGGGACGAGATCATCCCTACCCTCACCCCCATCCCCCTTCTCCCATTAATATCTTTTGCTGGGAACGGGGCCAAAGTCCATTTTGGCATCCCCGGATAGTTTGGTTGTTTTTCATTTCATTCTTCTCTTAGAAATAATTTGAAGCGCATTATTATTGACATTACCCATTATTTCCAACAAGTTTTTAAATCATTCAAATAACTGTATTTGTATGACTTTTGTCTGCAACATTAGAGGCCGTTGATAATTACTTCCGTAATTTGGAGGATATTATGGAAAAGTACGACCTGCATGAGAAGCCGGACCTCATCTATATTGTCAACAAAGACTGGTCTTCAACCTGACCATCGCCCACCGGATGTCATCGTAACCCCTGGTCAGTTACTTCACCCAGATCCTCTACCGCTACAATGACAGCATGCGGTAACGCCCCTCGAAATTCGTTGCCTACATTCTTTGTATTCAAGGGGAAGGGATATAAAGAAGAGCTGCTTAAAGAAGGAGCTACGACAGGAACACAGGCAGTGATGTCAGACTCTGTGTGGTTCAACGCTACGATATTTAAATATTACATGTCCAACCACTTTCTTCACTACATCGGTGGTGGGGGTACAGGGAAGATTCAGTCCTTCTTCTTTTTGTTGGACATTTCTCTCATACATCATCGATGTTAATAGAGAGGGCCAGGGTGAGACTGGTCATACTATTCGTACTGCCTGCTCAAACGTCACATGTTCTGCAGCCTCTTGATGTAGCAGTTTATGGTCCGTTTAAATAGTACTTTCACCAAGAGATAGAGGATATTTTATTTTTCGGTGAAAGATCGAACTTTATTTCATCGAGTGGACACCATCGGTAATATTTTCACGAGTGGCGTCACAACATCCAATGGCGGCGTCCATCGATCACCAAATTCCACATTTATGCACCAAACCGCACGTTTTAGTGACGTCAGTTTCCAGTGACGTCAGTTTTGATTGATTTTGGGCACTCAGAAGGGAATTTCTATTTCGTCAGCATACTCGATTCGTGAGACTATAAAACAGGAAAATTTCACTTAAAGCACTTTGAAAGGGTTAAAACTTTGCAGTATAATAAATTCGTTGTGACGTGTCGATAATGCCAATAGATGAAATAAATAAAATAAAAAGATAATTCGGATAAGGGTGTTGGTCTCTGTAACCAGCATTTTCTCCTTTTCCCACTATGTTTTCTACTCTGCTGGAAACAAAATTCAGTTTTTTAGTTCCTTTTATTTTGTTGTCTGCAAGTGCTTTCAATTTGGACCGATCTAAAACTTTGTTGTTAGGTAAAAGGTTAAGTGTCAAAGTGAGTGTATTTAGCAGGTTAAGTGTCAAAGTGAGTGTATTTAGCAGGTTAAGTGTCAAGGTGAGTGTATTTAGCAGGTTAAGTATTTAGCAGGACTGCTTGAGTCCATTGATTTGCTACATTATTATGTTAAAAGTTACATTTCTCAAGAAACGGATATCATGTTTTGTATTTTTCAAAAAAAAAAAATAATCACGTTCTTCTTCATCTTCAAATTCATGAAGTCTAACAGAAAATTTCAAACCCTTTGACAGTTTACTAGGCAAAATAATCTAATTTTCAATTCACTCCCATCATGTTTAACTTCTAAAATATATCTACTATTTCAATGTTCAATTCTACGATGACGTAATTAATTGCAAATTTTACGCCATGAGCGGGCCATTGTCCTGTGCTATGAAAAAATATATACACAACTATTTAAAGTAGACACTGCAATTACTGGATTTACAAAAAAAGGAGCAATTAGTAACGTTATCATTCATGTCCGTCTTAGTTGTCTTTGATACTGAATTATAAAGAATGAAGAGAGTTGTTCTTGTCGTTGTTGTTTTCATGTAGGTATGCAAAAAAATCTAATCACTCTTCACATTGTGATTAATTTTTTTCCCATACGTCCATGAAAACAAAACAAAAAGGAATCCCTTCATTCCCTTATAAAATGTGTAATTTACATGACGTTATTATAGCATTGAAATTGTAGAGTTAGTAGATCTGTGCTTGATGTAAGTTGAAAATAAGACAATTCGTACCCAGTAAACTGACATTGAGTTTTAAGTTTTCCCTTGGACCTTATGATTTTTTTTATTTGTATTCAGAGAAAATAAACTTGGCTAGCATTTAAACTTTGGACTTGATATACCCACAATTTAGAAAGGAAAACGTGTTGAAATCGTGGTTTAGTAGTTCTGCGACTGTATGATTTCATTTTTTTTCCGATTTTTCCTTTCGGTCAATCAGAACTGGCTATTATCAATGAAAACGAATAATATAGGATCATTCAAATTTGGAAATAATAGCGATTGCAAAACAATAACATGTATGTCGTTACTTTTGAAAACGCCTAAAATGTTTTTTTTTATACCTAGAAATACCGTACAGTTGCAGAGAAAGGTATATATACCTAGATTTAGTTACTGATGTCTCCCAGACACTTTAAAATTCATTTCACGACCAATAAGCCAAATGTGTCCCTTTAACGGCAACCTAACTGAAATGGAAGAATTTTTATTCCGAAATAGACTCAAACACTATGAAATTCGTCGAAACTATTTTTTGCTGACGCATTAAGACCCCCCCCCCCCCCATGCAAATAGCATGACTCAAATATACAAAAGAAAATGGAAATGAAAAATTGAATAATGAAATTGCGTCAGTTGAGCGTAATGTCCTCGACGCATCGATAAATAAGCGATCCACATAACCTAGTTGAAATAAAAAGGGGCTGTTAATGTCAAAACTGATTTCCCTGTGGAATTTATCAATGATATGAGCAACAGAACAGAACCTATAAACCCTTCCACCAATTTATCCCTTTTCTGCACAATCCCAAGAAAAGAGACTCCTGAAAAAGATTGAGGGTAATGGAGAAAATACCGGTATTCAGAACAAGTAATTTGATTGCCTCAAAGCGTCTCTCAGCCAATCACTAATCTAGTTTTGTGACTTAAGGTAACTGAGAGAAATGGTACCATATTTTTCTAAATTTCATGATTAATTTTGAGAGGGGCCAGATAACCTGTAGGAAGCTTTCGTACCAAATCTTCTAATGCAAGTACAAATTGACATACTTAATCTAAAGTTTGTGGCTACTTTAACCCTATACCCCATAGGGCATTTCTATGGTATCTCTGATTGACCCTAAATAACAGCAAGGATAAAGCCGTTTCTTATGGGTATATGACACCTTTTGATGACATAGAAAACCTTGTGACAAAAGGTGAAATTGCTCGTCACGAGCAATTTCACCTTTTGCCACAATGTTTTCCAAAGGCTTCTACAAGCAATGAGTAGAAATGACTATCTAAGGAGTAATGGGCTAAAGATAGACTCTATCAGCTTTATAAAGCTTCCATCCTAATTCTTTATTGCACAGTTACAAGCAAATAAACTTAAACTTAATTTTGTGAATATGCATCTCTTTGGTGATGTCAAAAAGTCTCGGCCAATCAGATATCAAGTCGAATGAGGTCTCATATTACCACGTTCTTTGAATACTTGAATTCCTAACTGAGCGAGAAATTTTGAGACTTGAAAGCATTTTCATATGAGAATTTAAATATTGTTTAAATGATGAAATTTGTCATTGTAAGAGGTTTTAGAAAAAGAAAATCGTGGAAAACGAAGAATATACTGATCACCTGCATTTTCTAATTTTTCAAAAATGTTTTATAGCCTCTTTCCAGACGGTCGTGTAAAAATGTGATTGTTTTGTAAAGGGTAAAGACAGGACAGAAATATGTCCCCTCAGAATACTCGGTCGGCGACAATCGGAAATAGAAGAGTGATTGATGTACAATTACGTCATATGCAATGATAACTAATTTCAGCACAGCATCAATTTACACGCAGACTCTGTAATTTTGAAGAGGATTTGATTAACTTTACTTAAGTTGTCTAGGGTGTGACCATCGGCAAGAGCTAAGAGTGTATTTAAAGTTTCCATTGTATGTTTTGTATAATATTGTTTCGCTACTCTCTCACTATTGCGTATCAGCGGCGTATGCAAGAAAACGCAGGTCAATCGCCAAGAATTGCAGAGTATTTTGTTCAGAATTAAAGACATGGCTTATGAACTACGTTTCTGTGGCGTAACTGTGTTCGTATCGAGTTCAAGGAAAGTAATGTACGGCGTACTGAGGCGTAAGCGTTGCGTTTGACGCGTTCCGTCGCGTAATAGCTTCATCCTTTCTTATGTGCAACCTTGACGTTGCTTCAAAACGCTCTCTCACTATTTCGTGTCGGTTTGCGTATGAATGCACAACGCCGCAGTAACGTCAACATACGTAGCTAATACTCTTTGGTAAGTAGCACTATCTCCTTATATGCGCAGGTGCGACGTTTTTTTAAAGTCCGTACTGAAAATTACGTAGCATGTAAATAGCACCCTAATGAAGTTCGTGTAGCGTTGCCTTTCATCGCCGAAAAATGCACGGATTGGATTCGGTTAAGACTCTGGTAATTCGTAAAAGATGCAGGGAAAAATTCTCTATTGTTCGATCGATTACGGATTACCCGAGTTTTACCTGAATCTTTACGTTCTTTTGGCGACGAGATGCGATGTTGCACGAACCTCATAAGAGTGCCCTATCCATAACCAGATAATAAAATGTTGACTTGTCAATATTTAAAGAATCGGCAAGTGGAAAATCAATTGTGGTTAGAATGGCGGAATTCGTCTTAGAAAAAATGGAAGATATTGTTGTTCACCTGCATTGTCTCCTTTACCAAAATATTTTCAAAAGACTTTATGAATGCCCGTCAAAGCTTAAGTTACTGTAAGCACAGTAAAGATGGCCGTCGTAGTGCAAATGATGTTCCTTTGAACATACTACGTGTAAATAGGAATTCATTTGGATGGGAATTTGGCATAAACTTACAAAATCAAAGTCTGACACAAATGCATGTTTGTTTTCCTCAAGATCTTCTGCAAAGAGTGAATTTTGTTTTGATCTTTAACCTGCTATCTAAGTTAAACGTAACTTTAAAGACCATAGCAAAAAACCTAAAAAATAGCGTTTTCAAAGTCATTTTTCTTTTTGGAAATCTCTTTGTTGGACAGTATTGATTTAAAATCAGACTGCAAGTTTTGTCCAGATGTTTTGAATAATTTCCTGTGGCGCACTCCATGCACTTTAGTACGTACTACAATTCTCACTTCAGCACAAGGTCATGTGATGGGCCCCTGAGATAGATGCATGTTGTGTCCAGGAGGTTAATTGCAGGTTAGTTCCAGAATGGCCTAGACGTGCCAATTCCCGTTTTGAGAATACGTGTGGCAATTTAGAAAAGATCTTCTTTAATGTTCTTTCTGTCTAATGCACAGTTGGATTGAAATGTTGTGTTTGATATTATTACTAGTGTTTAGTTTAATTCAAATTGTAATATTCCTTATTAATGTGTATTATTTGAAAAGTGATTTAGACTCTTGAAAATGTCTATGAAAGTGAAACGAAGTGCTGGATAGTGAACGATAGTGAACAGTTGTAGTTCAAGCTATAATACAGGAAGCACTTTGACTCTTGTAAGAGGCACTACAAGTATCATGCTTCCCGAAGCCCTCTGCATTTAGTACAGACTGGGAAGTAAACAGAGAGCGCCTAGACTCTTAAAAGAAACCAGGAGAGTTGTAAGCCTCCACAATTCATGCTAGTAGAAGCACTAAGACTTGGAACTGCATTTAGTTCAGACTGAAAAGGAAGCAAGTAGCGAAAAAGATTCTTGTATTAGGTACTACTTAACAATTTTAAGTTAAGCGCGATAAATGTAGGGTAAATTCGCATGTCTTCTGGTTGTGCACCGATTGAATGACACGCGCTGTTCAACTAGGTTTCTGGAACTATTGTTTCCACCTTCAATTAAAGAGTTAGAAAATATTAAATCGGTATTTTTCACCGGTCTTAACCATGAAATATCAAACCATAATCCACCATTATTGTCAATAAACTACTGAAAAGCATGATATAAGGAGGACGCCTTTTGTCATGGCATTGCTTCTGATCCAATTTTTTTATATCAGTCGACAATAATATTCGATAAGCTATGATTTATTTCTCTGTAATTCATAAATCAGTCTTAACTAGAGAAAATAATCATATGTGTTTGCCTGGGGATCTAGTTTTTCACGGAAAATATGTACATCAAAGTGAATTATTAATATATATCTGTAGTGGGAAAAAAAGTTATATAATACTGGTGCTGATAAATGTACTGATAAATGTGGTGCCATCTCGATGGACGGTAAATAATTACGCCAGACACGAGAGCGACAGGTCGTTAGTTCAAATACCGGTCAAGAGATACCCAGTCATTTATGTTTTAAGGGATGGCTTCAAGATGGGTCTGCCGGTGTCGAAACAAGATGCCTGACAATGTACCGACATAATTATTGTCGTATAGTAGAAATAGCGACTAATGTATTTGTCTTCGGAGCGAGAGGCCAAGGTTCAAATATCAACTGCATTGCGTATTGTAATGAAATAGTTGGTTGGCGCCATCAATCAGATAAAATGAATCTTATCGAATGCTTACATTTAATTAACCCTTTACTCCATAGATACTCATTTCTACGCATTGCTTGTAGCAGTCTTTGGAAAACATTGTGGCAAAAGATGAAATTGCTCGTGACGGACAATTTCACCTTGTATCACAATGTTTTCTATGCTATCAGAAGGTGTCATATACATATAAGAAACAGCTTCATCCTTGCTGTTATTTAGGGTCAATTAAAGATATCATAGAAATGCCTCATGGGGTAAAAGGTTAATATCATGGCGCCATAGCATAAAAAATTAACGGACGCATAGCAAAGGTATCTCGTGCGTCAGATCTGATCTATTCAAAATGGTTGACACTGCAAGTAATTGAGAAAGGAAAGGAAATATGTACAGTCGCCGTCAAGGAACAATTTCAATACCGTTGTAACATAAAATAAATGTACATAATGCAAGGTGTCTACTGTGTGTATTTAAATCCTATTTCTATTCACAAGCTAAAAAGGATTCTGCTGCAAACGAAGATACCTGTTATTTTTCCATGTAATTGATCGATGCTAACTGTAGCACTCAATACTGTGACGTGATTTCCTCCTAATTTGACATTCACATTCGGCTTGTCCGGAAAATACTGTATAGGTAGATATATCCGCGAGTCGAAAACTTTGCGAATTACTGATTATGGACATTTTGCGTACAGATGGTTTTTTTTTGCGAATTAAACACGCTAATTATTTATTATTTTACGAATCTGCGAATTTATCAAATTCGCGAAATCGCAAAATTTCTACTTATACGGTATACACAGTATAACGTTTTTACAGATTCTACTCTCTCACTCTTGGGTATCAGCGGCATATGCCAACACAATTTCTTTACGCAGGTCAATCAGCAACAAATTAGGCATGTTTTGTGTGAGAGGGCGTCTCTACTGTTTAACTCATTACCACACGACAACATTTTAGGCCTGTCAAAATCGAAACCATTTGCAGACGACAAAATAAAGAAGACTGAAAATTTGAATTTGTTCAGTGAAGAGTAGAAAACATTGTGGGAATAGGAGAAAATGCTGGTTACCAGCATTTTCTCCTATTCCCACAATGTTTTCAAAAGGCTTCCTTCTCAAGGTCGTCAAAAGTAGGGATTGTGTGATAATGGGTTAAGGTGCGCATGACTCTGTGGTGATCTTAAATCGAATATAGTGGTTCTACTTCAAGTGCAGGGGTAGCTATATAGTAAACTCTTTACCAAACGACAAAATTGAATGCATTTGCAGGCGACAAATTCATTATGACAAAAAAAATGAAGTCTCTCCTTTGAATTGTAGAAAATATTTTTGGAAAAGGAGAAATTGCTGGTACCCAGCATTTTCACCTCTCCAAACAATGTTATCAATATCTTCTTTCATAAGATACATGTAGTTACATCTCGGAATCGTGTGGTAAAAGATTAGATGAGATTCCAAAAACAATCGCGTGACTCTTGAGAATTACTGCATGAAGACAGGAACAAAATGACAAAACCAGTAAAGTACATTTTATCTCTTTTTCTCTTCTCTGGAAAATAGTCCAAGATTTACTGGTATTCTTCTTTCAATTATGTTGCCAGTTGACAAAACGACTATAATTCATTTTATCTCTTTTTTTTTTTTTGTCTTCTCCAGAAATTTAATCCAAGAGTTATTATGTATTTTTCTATATACGTTGTCAAAGGTGATTATTAGAACAGGACTATCAATTCAGATATAGAGTTTATTTCATCAGCTTGTGGTTAATATGGGTAAATATTTGCCGAAAAAGGCAAAGTTATGCGAAAATAACGAGTGCCTTACGGCACTCGTTATTTTCGCATACCTTTCCCTTTTTCCCCCATGTTAACCACAAGCTTAAGGTACTCGTTATTTTCGCATACCTTTTCACTTTTCGGCAAATATTTCCCCAAATTAACCACAAGCTGATGAAATGAATTATATATTATATTTCCTTTGATTATTTTGTCAACGAATGCCACTTTTTAAACTTAAAATCTAAAATAACTTTATAAAGTAGTTCTAGATTTTCGGCAGGAAGAAAATACTCGCTGTGTCGGGGAAATAATTCCCCCAAGCTTAAATTACGACATTTGTCTACCCATAACATTTCTAAAAAGAGACACATGAAATATAATATAATGTAATAATTGTCACTTGAGGCGACACAAATACATTTTCTTGCCCGTAACAAATAAGTCACATGTTGGACAATCATAAAAAAAACCATAGACGTGAAGAAGTTGCCGTGTTTTTACATGTTTATTTAGAAAGAGGGCATTTCATGACTGCATTTACTATTGTGGATAAGATAGAATCAGGCATCAAAAATATACAGACTAATCTTGAAACAACACTGCTGATAAATGTAAGGTATGAAGCGCCGGGGTCACGGGTTGGTTCACCCAGCTCGGCCAAATTCTTTCCGAGATTTGATGATAGTCATTGCAACAGAATTCATTCCTCTCTAATCGATGAGAATTGTCCATGTGAGACAGCAGTCAGTGGCCTGGAAAAGATCATCTGAAATGTCGCACTTATCCTTGCGAATAAAGCTCTAGGTTTACATTGTTTGAACCATTTTAATGTTCTAAAATAGCACTGGTAAGTGCACTGGACGCCACGTTATAACTAAAATAATACTTAGCATATATAATTATATACTCAGTTCCATAAATAAGTGTTCACTTAACCCTTTCCCAAACGACAAATTTTGGACTCTTCCAAACTGAAAGAGTTTGCAGATGACAATTTTAGATTTTGAGAAAATGGCAGAAAGTTCTCAAAAAGGGTAAAAAACACTGTGGGAACAGGAGAAATTGCTCGTTACGAGCAATTTCTCCTTTTCCCACAGTGTTTTCAAAAGTCTTTTACTGCAGACACGTAAAAACCAGGGCTTGTTTGGGAAAGGGTTAATTTTCTTTCATTTCTCGTCGCATGTTTTACTGTTCGGGTTCAAAGTTTCATCTTACTTACTCAGCTGGCTAATGTCTATTTATTTAATTACCCAATATCAAACTCATAATTGACAAATACTGTATTAGGCTGATTATTGTGCCTTAAAAAAGGACCAGGAATTGCAACTTACGTTTTTCCCAGACATCGATTTCGCTTATTTGGCCCTATCAGCGTTAATTTTTGTGGTCGAACGGTTCTTGTAGAACCTCGGTGCACTTTACCAAGCGACAAAACATTGACTGGACCTAATCGAAGCATCTGCATGCGACAAATGAAATGTAGCTCAAATGATTGTTTCTGTCTTTGATAAGATGAAAAAAAGACTGTAGGGAAAAGAGAAAATGCTGCTTACCACCATTTTCTTCTTTTTTTCCACCATGTTTTCAGAAGCCTTCTCTTTCGAGGTCTTTAAATCTAGGGGATTTTGTGGTAAAGAGCAAATAAGATGACAAGTGACATTAGGAAAGTAATTACTGAAAAGAATTATTTTAGTTTACAAAAGTGTTAAAATTGTTACTAAGTCTTGGGCAAATTAAGGAATAAAATATCGGATAGTGTAGATTCAAGATAAGATAGTACGTTCCATGCAGTCTGATTAAGATCTGCAATGTCCGCAGAACGCCCCCAAATTTGACCAAACAATTAAGGAGGTTAAACCAATCTGTCTGCATTCTCCAGTCAAGAGTCGGCTAATATACGTAATAGAGAGCGTCTAACAAGATATGTTGGCTGTACTTCCAGAGAAATCTGACCGACGACAACGCTTAATGCCCGTGGCGCTATAATTTCGGTGTTTCACCGGAAGTGGAATACGAACTACCTTCTAAAAACTGTACTTCCGCACGGAAAAGTACGGCTCTGACGCTAATATTTTTTGTATTCATAATTATGGACTCTATGGATTGTACCCACAGAGAATCTTCGGTGCTTGTTCAATGACCACAGCGATGAACTTGTATTGTGTTTATCATTATCGGGCTTGATAATTAAATTTGCATTTTCGATGGGCCAAAAGAAATATAAAATAAAAGACAGTTAAGTTCATGCTTAGCGGTAGTTTTTCTAGAAATAATGGTGGATTATTTGCGAGATTATGAGAGTTCGAACTTGCGCACAAAATTTGTGCGGAACTTTCAACAGGTTTTGTCTTGATCGTCTCTGTACCCAGAGGCGACCAGTCAACACGTAACATCGCCCTTTGGGGACAGTTATCTGTACTATATGTAGTGGTAGCCTGGGTCTACGTGATAACAACATTTTAATAACTCTTCTTACGAAACAAATGAATAAATGCATGGCAGAAATAAGGATCGGAGCGGGATTCGAACTCCGAACTCCCGGACGCAAAGCCAATACCCTAACCACTGAGCCAAAGAGATATCTCCCTGACGCAGTAGCCAGGTATTGTATTTAAATCGGGAGTATGCCATGCAGGAAGGAGTGGTCGCCCGTAACACACACCCTCTTAAAGTCATCATTTATTGATGACTCAAAGCCTTATTAGGCAGGAAGTCCGATTTTGGACAACAAATGGCATTAATGGCTCAATGGCCGATCCCGGACGAGCCCCCATCTTACGAACGAAGTCCGTAACAAAGAAACAAATGAATAAATGCATGGCAGAAATAAGGATCGGAGCGGGATTCGAACTCCGAACTCCCGGACGCAAAGCCAATACCCTAACCACTGAGCCAAAGAGATATCTCCCTGACGCAGTAGCCAGGTATTGTATTTAAATCGGGAGTATGCCATGCAGGAAGGAGTGGTCGCCCGTAACACTCTTTATCAGTTCCTCCTTTCTCGATCTCTACTTCAAATCTGCGGCAAAAGTGTTGATCGGTTCCATAATTGTTAACACGTCCGAATAACGGTATATGAAGGGAAGAAAAACTATCAAACTGGAACCAGACTAGCCTAGTGCGTGCAGACATGATATATAATAACAGAATAAATCCTAAACGACGTTAAGCTAATGCACAACTGTAGTAATACAAATTATAATGGCTCCTTCAAGACAAAGAATGGTGCCTTGCTGTGACTAGATTATATGGTTGTTTGATCTGTGTAGTCGAGAATTTTAGGCAGGAATGGTATACACTAAGAAAATATAATATAACCGCCCATGCTCAGTTGACTGCACAACTGTAATAATGTGATTATGACCCCTGCTAGAAAACTATAAATGAATCATTCTCGACCTCGGTCGAAAATTTTTGCAGTTGGTCAATTTTCTGCATGCAAAAAGGACCTGTCGACATAATGATTTAGTCGGTTGTGAGACAAAGTGGATTTTATAAATACATAATTATGTTTCTATTTCAGATGCTATAAAGACCACCTGTTGCCAGAGCATAGCTGAAATAGTATTTTGAAGCGGCTTTTTCTGTTTTTATTTGATCTGTCTACACGACCAAAACATTTTGTACTAAGTGCTGTGCACAGAAAAGAGATACCATGGCAAAATAAACCATATATGGCATAAATTGAGTGCATAACAGTAATAATAGAAGTAATAATAGTTTTCGAGACAAAGCTATAAGTAGTTATGTCTGCACAGATGGAGAATGTGCCTACGAGGATGCGATGTCTGCGATGCATAAGAACAATGGGGTATTGTTCCAAGAACAATGGGGTCATTCACGCATGACTGCCTACGAACAATGGGATAGTATTCTTGGAACAATGGGACGGGTATTGTAAGAAACAGTAACGTCATGTCCCGACGCATACCCCAGAGAGCAAGAGACCAATGCCCCAAAGCAATGGAACCATTCACACGCGAATACCCTTAAACAATGGGTATATAAGACCGGAAATGCCAATGCCAATCCTTAATGATGTCATATAACTGAAAAATAGGTTGGGGAATTTGGGTGGCACCAGTGGCACGGTGGTACCTGCCCAAAACGATGGAATCATGCACGCGTGACTGCCCACGAACTATGGGAAAGTATTCCGAGAACAATGGGGTATTATTCCTTAGAACAATGACCGGAATTGCCAATCTTTGATGACGCCATATAACGGAACAACAGGCTGCGATGCCTGCTTCCCATCCCCCTGACTCATACCAGAAAACAATAGGATTATCATTTCGAGAGCAATGTGGTAAGTATCGTGTGTCTGCCCGGAAACAGTGACGTCATACTGCAAGACTGCCAGCTGCCCCGTGACTCCTAGCAGAAAATAGGGTAAAAATCTGAAAATAATGGGGTAAGTATCGTATGTCAGCCCCGTGACTCATACCACGGAAGAACAGGATTACAATTTTTAGAACAATAGGATAGATATCGTTTACCTACCACACCTTAATAATGGCATACCACCGAAAGAATGTGGATCGTAGGTTCACTACCGTAATGTCTGTGATACGAATTCAATAATGTTGAAAGTGGCGTTAAACACCATTCAGAAATTTTCTCCTCGTATCATATCAGGTGTGCTCTTGCCCTGTACTTTCGAAATCCTCACACGAGGTACTTTTCCTGCACCGACTGTCTTGAGGTGCTTTCTGCACAGTCTGTGATCATGGTGCTTTCGCTACAGTCCACTATTTAGTGCTTTCGCTGCAGTTTGCGTTTGGGTGCCTTCGATGCAGTATTTGGCGCCTTCGTTGCAGTTCGCGGTTATGGTGCCTTCGATGTAGTTCGCGTTTATGGTGCTGTCGTTGCAGTCCGCGTCAAAGGGTGCTGTCGCTGCAGTTCGCATTTATGGTGCCTTCGATGCAGTATTTGGCGCCTTCGTTGCAGTTCGCGGTTACGGTGCCTTCGATGCAGTTCGCGTTTATGGTGCTGTCGCTGCAGTCCGCCTCAAAGGGTGCTGTCGCTGCGGTCCGCCTCAAAGGGTGCTGTCGCTGCAGTTCGCGTTCATGGTGCTGTCGCTGCAGTCCGCGTTAAAGGGTGCCGTCGCTGCAGTTCGCGTTTATGGTGCCGTCGCTGCAGTTCGCGTTTATGGTGCCGTCGCTGCAGTTCGCGTTTATGGTGCTGTCGCTGCAGTCCGCGTTAAAGGGTGCCGTCGCTGCAGTTCGCGTGTATGGTGCCTTCGTTGCAGTTCGCGTTTATGGTGCTGTTGCTGCACTTCGATTTATGGTGCTATCGCTGCTGTTCGCGTTTATTATTGATAACGTGCAACTTCTTAAAATATGGTTGTCTTGTGTTATCTGCATTAAACAGTGGTATTGATCGATCCAGATATTCTGTTCAAAAACAGTCTGTGCAGTCTGGACAGTATCTACACAATAAATTTGCACTGATAATACGCCATCTCTTGACCATAATTGATTTCATGAGCCTTTTATTTGGTTGCCATTCCCCTTTTCGAGCTTTCTTCGTTGCTCAGTGGATGTGCAATGATGTGATCCATTTTAGATCCCTATTCTTAGCATTGGTCCCTAGCATAGTCCTTCTTCGAAGTTATGAGGAGTTACAGCCTAGTAGAGGTAATTTCAGTCTAATTTCATAGAGGCTTGAGTATTAGATTTATGGTCTTGAAATCTAGGTTTGATTCGCAATAAAACAGTGTTGGTTAAGTGTTGATACCCATAAGAAAGGCATCTTAAAATCATAATCTTGTAATCCTGATACTCGGAAAACAATACAAGCATAGGACGACTGTCAGTGTGAAACATGTATATTTCAGGTACACATTAAATGCAACTTTAAACAAAAATTACGCAAGTAAAAAAAACCTTCTATCGGCAAAGTTGCGCAGGGAAGTATTTGGGCGACATTTTCATGATCATTGGACACGGGAACCTGTAATTAAGCCAACAGAAGACTCAGAAATGACTAGGGTGATCAGTGTCATTATGAACAAGATAGATGGTCTGTTAGTACAAGAACACGTCCTTGAAACTGTTAAGAACTTCGTCTTTTACAGAAAGGTCCCCTGTTTTTCGATCCTAAAGACGAAGGCTTTTGAAAACTTGTTTCCCCAGAAAAAGCCTCATTGCTTAAGCCTCCTTATTTTTTCGTTGGGAAATTGCTTTTAAAATGGAAAGCTGTATAATTTGTCAATTTGCAATAGTCTTGCCTATTTTGTCAATGTATCTGGATGAATTAGAGTATCGAGGTGAATATCTTGACCACCTCTCGTAGATGAGTGGCACGAGCGTCCCCCCCCCCTTTGCAAAATGTTCCAATAGTGACCTGTGGCAGTTTACATTAAAGAAGTGTGTGACAAGTTAACACGGGATTTAAAGGATATCCAAGCTCTAAAGGTTGTACCCGTATTAATTACGAGTTAATGCTTTCATCAAACTTTCCCTTGCGATCTGTAAATGAACACTAGTACAGCTGAATAGACGAAATTAACATTTTCAATACTAATGGACGATATAATGGCAACTTTGAAATTATTTTTATTAAAGTACCAAGAGGATGGTGTAGACCCAAGATCGTTTTTTTTTCTTTTTTTTTTCAACAGTATCACACCCCATTTTAGTAAAAGACTTTTAATATCACAAACAGACAGTTGATTATCCTCTATATCACAGAATATAGAGAGAAAGGTTTTTTTTCTTTCCAAAAGAAAGTCCCCCGGGTTCAATACACGATGATAATCTAATGTAGTTATGTGTTACTTTAGGCCTGTAAACAAGGTGACGGAGAGAGATTACTTCATGTGTCAACATTACCTGACGGACAAGAATGTTTCATGGGGAAATTCGTTATAATCTCCGACTTCATCTTCAACGTGACAGAATACTATGAAAGTTAATCGATCAAAGCAGACTTCGCAGTTACACTTTTTCCCAGTTTGCCTTATTTTTTTTCCTTTATAAAAACATAATGCTAGAGCTTATATATATTTTGCCTTTGAAACTGTATGTAGTACCTTCAGGCATATAAGGATCGCTAAATCTATTTTTAAAAATTCTATACAAAGACTTGAAGTAAACAACAGTATTAAAAAAAAAAAAAACTGCTTTTTAAGTTTAAATTGATTATTTAATCTAAAGAAAGGCGGTGTTTCCAAAGTATACTAACATGTGCCCACGCTTAGATTCTCCTCATATTGTGTTTATTTGTCGCAATAGATAAAGCTGTTATGAATAAGGAGATTATAATCCAAATACACAATATGAGAAGAAATTACAACCCCTTGGAGCAAACCATGTCTAGAAGAAAGATTATGGATCAGATTTTGCATATATGGCTTTACTCATAAAAAGTTATATATGATTCGAAAGAGGAATTATTAGTATTTATTTAATTTATTATAAAATTTTGAATAGAATTCTTGATTTAATTTTCTGTTTATAATCAATTTATTTTTTTAAAATTCCCAAAAGTGATAAACTGAAATTAATTCTGAAGTTCCAAAGTTCAGAACCGAACCTTAGAAGTCTAGGCTAGTTTTAGTAATCTCTGAAAATCAAGCTACATGTCATGTGTCAAAAAGTATAGTGAAAGTCGGAAACCAGTTAAACGATTTTCTCTGTCCCCGAATCAATAGAGAGGGCATATAGCTTTTCAGCCTGTCTGTTTGTTGTTTGGTTTTTTTTTTTTCTTAAAACAACAGTTAACATAACATAATATGTTTAGCTTTTGTAATTGCAAGTGATAAGGCTTTCATAGGAAATGTACTCTTTGGGATATCACATTCATCTGGTACCAAAATCAAGGTCACAGACATGGTCAAGGTCAAATATAAAGGTCACATTTCTGCAAAATACTTTAAAATTCGGCTTAACTATATGGTAAATGATAGAACCTTCGTATTTAATAAGTACATTTTATGTGGTAACAACTTCAATCTGGTGCCAAGGTCAAGGTCATCTGATAAGGTCAAGATCATATATCAAGGTCACATTTTCACAAAATGATTTAAAATTATGCGTAACGTTTTAATGGTAGGTGATAAGACTTTCAGGTTTCACACGTATGTTTTGTGTGGTTACCCTTTTCATCTGGTATTAAGGTCAAAGTCATCTAACAAGATCAAGGTCAAATATCATGGTCAAAGGGTGAAAATAAAAAAAAAGTGAATACTTGTCTTTATTTGTAAATCAATGAACTTTCATATTTTACATGTGCTGATTACAGTAATACCTTTCAACTGTTGTCAAAGTTATCTGCCAAAGTAAATGTCGTATTGAAATCTAATTTAAGTCATAACAATGCATTATTGACGGTGGTTTCTAGCTATCTTTTTGAAAACATTTGTTATTTAAACTTTTTTCACTTTAGGTACAGGCTCCTCAATGCTTTGTGTGACATAGCCAAAAAAGTAAACTATATTTGTTATGTGAGCACATTTTCCTACTGTTCTTTTACCAGATCAAAAGTAATCAGTGATTGGATCATTAAGGTTGAAAAAAAATGTCAATGCGTATTTTAGCTGTATTTGTGTACTTTAGGTAGTAGACCCCTATTACTTCTGGTGCAACATGGAATAAAATTTCTTGTTAGTTGATGAATAAGGATTTATACAGACATAATACTTTTGCACCTTGTTAAGCGACCAGAAATTTCTTTGATATCTATCTTGAAATCATCTGTTGATACTTTTGTTAGTTTCCTGAAAAGAGAAATAATTATTATATCCCTTTGTAATGAGACTATAGTGGTCTTAGATGAGTGAATGACAATTCTAAGAAGGAAAATATGGTGAAAGTCGTTTGGTTAAAGTGTAACAATAATACTCATTATTAATCATAGCAAATTTTGTAGGATAATATTATGGTGGAAATAGTTGTTTTCAATCAGGGATATACTACTTTTAAAGTAATTTTAGCTCACCTGAGCACGGAGTCTTCAAGGTGAGATATTTTGATCGTGCTGTGTCCGTCGTCTATCATGTGTCGTCCAAGCGTTGACACTTACCATGTAGGCACTCTAGATAGAGGCCACATTTTTAGCCTGATACTCATGAAACTTGATACTCGATGCTTTTGAAAATTGGTTAAAATATTTTCTAACATGATAGCTTGAATATGTTCGTAAATTGGTCATGTGGGGTAAAAAAGCACAGGTCACAGCCTTAAATCTTAGAAGAAAACTTATATGCATTCTAGAGGCCACATTATTGTCTGATGCTATTCAAAATTGGTCACGATATTTGTCTTATTGATATCTTAGACAAGTTTGAAATTGGATCAAGCCAGGTAAAAAAGCCGGTCAAAGGGCTTAGTCTTTGAAAAGCTCGTTTGCACTCCAGGTGCCATTTTTGTCAGCCTGGTAATCATGAAACTCATTCAGAAAGTTCGACTTGATTATATCTTGATAAAGCTTGAAATTTGGTCATATTATGTCAAAAAGTATGTCATTGGTTCAAATCAGAAAAGCCAAGTATGCACCCTAAAGGTCACGTTTTCTACCTGAGACTTCTGAAACTTGGTCAGAGAGTTTGTCTTTTATTAATTTGGAATTGGATCACAAAAAATTAAAAAATACATCACCTGGCCAAATCTTTGAAAAAAAAAACTTGTGTTGTGAAGACACTTCTTTTTTAGTCTGATTGTCATGAAACAACATCAGTATATTTGTCTTGGTTATATATCTGACAAGTACAAAACTAGATCAAGATGGTCAAAAAGTAGGTTACTTAAATGCATGCGTTTAACATCACTGAAACCAAGATCTCTCCAGTTTTATTTACAACAGATGCCTTTACTCAAGTAAGTGCTTTAGGGCCAATGGCCCTCTTGTTGAGACTTAGTTTTGTTTTAAATAGGTTTATTTTTCGAATTTATACTAGGTTTGCCATGTAAATATAAATCGTTGTGCAAATAAGAAAGATTGAGGCATAAGAGATATAGAAATTATGCATACATTTGCCAATAGTCATATAGTATTCA
The DNA here is from genome assembly GCA_943736015.1 of Tridacna crocea. Taxonomy (NCBI): domain Eukaryota; kingdom Metazoa; phylum Mollusca; class Bivalvia; order Cardiida; family Cardiidae; genus Tridacna; species Tridacna crocea. The sequence continues at coordinate 29,631,611 of OX031072.1, read as the reverse complement.
AATTTGGGAATATTTATTGAGCACTTAACGCTATAAAAATCTGTTTTACCGGTTTTCAAATTTATTCAATTTTTCTCTGTGAAAGAAAATAACATGGCCTGTTTTTTATGGTTTTTAGATGTAGCCTGGCATCAGAAAGTTTACAACATAAAATGCGAAGTTCTGCTGAATTTTTTTTTTTTTTTTTTTACAAATTTCACTTTTGAAGGCTTGAAAATATGTCCTAAAAACAAAAAAAAAAAAACATTTTTGAATTTTTTTAAATGTAGCAAACACATATTGTGTCTCCTTCGAAATGCCCACGACCACCAGTAAAAGTTTAGAAAATCCAACAATTGACATAGATTTTTGTTTTCCCACTCAGGAACTACAAAGTGGAGTACGACAAGGAGTGCAGCTTGGACCCCTCTTGGAATTTGGGAAAAAAAATAAATCCTATTCTAAAGTTTATTTATTGGGTAGTTTATAGCTGCGAACTATCAAGAAAATTCATGCTTGGGCACTTTCGAAACGATTCCTTTGCAGCAAAAAGCAAGGTAGACTTTTTTTACAAAAACATTTACATTTTTAAAGCCATTTTCTCCCTTGCTACTTTTTAAGCGGCAGAGCTTTTAGTGTACGCACCGCGTATTGATATTTGTTCTGTAGGGGATAGTGATGTGTCAATGTAGACAGGTATGATCTTCGTAGAATATGACATGTGCAGGCAACGAACTTATCACGTAATTTAAGCAGAAAAAAATTAGACTGGGGATGTTCCCATTCGTTACTGTCTCCAAAACAGAATAAGATAATACATGCTAAAAGATTTCCTTGCTTTTCTCCAACGATAGAACATTAGCGTAAAGGTAAGAGAATAGGTGATTAGCTGCTATATTTCGAAACCATCATCAATGAAATCTCTTAAAGGCTCATTCTATTACCTAATTAATAATCAATGACTATGAAATGGTAATGATAAATTGTATGTTCTCTCTACATCTCTCCGTTTACGACATCAATCATTGTCAACATATTCTTCGTTTGGCGTTCCATCTTCCGGGTGAAAGCTTCTTATTCTATTAATAACTAAGCCATGCTCGGTCAAAATCGGACTTAATTCGTCTCCTTAACCCATTGTACCAATCAAGCCATCACCGTATGATGGTTCCATGAAATCTATTTTTTCCAAACAGCCGATGGAGTAGTGAGGCAGACTGTTGCTTTGAAATACAGAAAATTGGCTGATAGCGAAAGTTTTCGGACTGCGCAGGCTGACCTTGATCGATAATTTTCGCAGATGCATTAAAGGTCCTTTTTATAGAGCACTGTTCATTTAGCTGTAGTTACGAGGTTTTGGAAGTAAACCGACGATATGAAAAGTCCATTTATGATAGATAGTAGATATTGACAATATGCTTTTGTGAGATTGTAGATTTTATTTTTCCGGTGAAATAGCAGAGCGTGATTGTTCTCTTAAACAATCAAGATGTTTCTCTATTCGAGAAAAATATATTGCTTCTCACGCATGTAAATAGTAGTGACGTAATCTCATCTATAGTGTCTTAGGAACCAATTTCCCTTCTACCCATCGGCCCTTTGGGACTGGAAACGTCTTTACAAGAAGACAAATTGTCGTTTTACTTTTCCGAGAGAGAAATCAAGACCCTTATATTGGAAAAAAAAAAAGTTGCCTCTAAAGTGCGCACAAGGTAAATGTTGACAATTGTACGACGGACACAGCGCGATAAGAAAAGCTCACCTTTAGCTTTTGGTGCTAAAGGTGAGAGAAAAGACAGAGGCAGACAGCCAGCCATCAATTCATTTAGACAGACAGTTAGCCAGGCAGCCAATGGGAGAAGCAGTCATCAAGCTAGTGACCAGCCAGTGAAGCAGTTAGCTAGAAAGCCAGCTGGTTTCCCATTCACTCATTTCATTCATTCATTCATTACTTTCCATATATTGACAAAGACCATTTCCTCTGGGTATGTTAAGCTTCACGCCGATCATATCCAAATCTTTGAAATATATCTGACACGTTTCTCTATTCGAGAAAAATATATTGCTTCTCACGCATGTAAATAGTAGTGACGTAATCTCATCTATAGTGTCTTAGGAACCAATTTCCCTTCTACCTATCGGCCCTTTGGGACTGGAAACGTCTTTACAAGAAGACAAATTGTCGTTTTACTTTTCCGAGAGAGAAATCAAGACCCTTATATTAACACCTTACCATCTGCAGGCTTATCCATTTTTCACTTTCATTTTGATGTAAACGACTTCTGGAAACATTGTATTAAAAGGAGAAATTGCTCGTGACGAGCAATTTCTCCTTTTATAACAATGTTTTCCCTTTTATTTATGTATTCAACCGTGGTTCATGCTGATTATCATTACTCTATGACGTTTTTTTTTTAATCGTCTTTACCAGACGAAAAAGAATTAGAATTATCCAAAGCATTTGCAGACTACAAGATACACGTGACTCAAAGGTTGGGATTTGGTTGTTGAAAGAGAGAAAAAAACACTAAATACTATTGGGGGAATGCTGGTTTTCCCCTTTTTTCCTACATTGTTTCCAAAAGCCATAGTCCTTATAATCGTTAAAACGTGTTGTGGTGATATAAAGGCGTAAAAAGGTTAAAAACTTCTGTGGAACGAAGGCAAAATTACTGAAGAAGACGAAGGAGAAGTAAGTAGGAGACACAGATATAATTTGATTTCCGTTCCTCAAGAGGCAGCCTATCCCATCCAGTGATTTCATAAAAGATGGTCGTTCTGATACATAAAATTTAAAAGATCTTACGACAAAATGCCTTCAAGGTGCACAAGTAGGCTGTTGCCATAGACCAGGACTGCTCACAAAGCGCCAAGAAATTGAATGTTTATATCCGATAAAAAGTCCATGGCCCCCAACCTTTGGGTAAACATCGACGTTTTCTTAAAGGATACTCGGCAGCTTCCGTCTTTGGGCCATAGACTCACTAACTTATCGGTAAATATCGACATTCCGGAAAAGCTAATCGGCCGACCTCGTCAGCTAGCCGTAGATATCAAACAAGAGAGCCATGATGGTCCTATATCGCTTACCTGAGCACTAAGCAGTAAAGGTATACAATGCAGATAAATACAAAATATTGAGGTTCAAGGCCAAATGATAATGGAAAAAAGAGCGGCATATTGTCGCTTGATATGCCCATCCCATCGCCGGTTGTCGAGGAGGTATAATAATTGCAAAGGGCAGGCAATATTTACCAATTCTCAGCCTACCAGACAAGCAAGAAATGCTGTGAAATGAAAATCAAAGTGGAATTATTTAAAATCTGCGCAAGGTAGAGCTGGAATGTCGAGCAGGCTCAACGGTCTTTGATTTCGACATATACATGTATATGTAATTTTGCTGTTGAGCTGGCCGTTAAGCTGGAATGTCGAGCTGGCTCAACGGACATTGATCGAAACATATGTATAAGTATTTTTACTGTTGAGGTGGCAGTTGAGCTGGAATGTCGAGCTGGCTCAACGGAATTCTTTTTTTTTGACATATAAAGCTGGCCGTTGACCTGGAATGTTGAGCTGAGCTGGCTCGACAAGGCTGGTGTTGAGCTCAATATCGATTACTGAATTTTGAGCCAACTTCACTGATCCTAGCGTATAACCCTTCCTTTCGGCCTCGAAAAGTCGGAACCAATCAATAGTTTATCCAATACTTGATAAGAAATTATTGCCAAACTGTACAGAGGCAGTCTGTAAAAGGATACCCAGAACAATCTTCTCCATTTCAATTGCTGAATCAAACACTTTATCAGAGCTCTAAATAGAATGGGTTTGATTTCAAAATTGAAAATTTTAATTATTCTCCACTAAACCCTATGTTATGGGTACTCATTAGAATCGTCTCATCGAGACGATTCTAATGAGTACCCACAACATAGGGTTTGGACGAGAAATAATGAATTTAGAATATCACCACTCCTAGTTATCTGGAGCTCTGACTCATCGTATACATTGCTGACTGTCCAAATTGATGGAATCTGTAGAGAAGAAAACGATTTACCACTCTCTTGAGCTGAATACGTAAAACCGCGAAAACGTTGTCTGCGCATGTCATATTCTTCGAAGATTCGACTGTCATATATGAAGCATCACTAGCCCCGAAAGCGGCTGACTGTAGTATTTACGCTCTATAAAGCAGTAATGTGGAAAATAGCTTTTATCAATACGTTTGAGGAGAAATGAGATCTGCCTTAGCTCCAGATTTCTCTAAACTGCTGATCATAGCTGGGTGATTTTCACGAGGTAGCGTTTCATTGACTAAACGTTTATTTTAGTTTGAAATTAAAAGTGGTATAGTTGTCGCGTAGGAAAGTGGTTCGGCTCTATACCCAGGATGCCCAGATTAGATAGATGAGCATTTATAGACTGCCATCTAGTGGGAGATAATGCCGCGAAGAAAATTGATAGACAGCTCATTTGTTCATATTTGACCAATTTGGCACCAGAGTAAAAAATAACAATCACATACCAATGTAGTGAGGAATATAGGTGAATCACGATAAACTGATCATAATGAACTTGAAATGGAAGTACATATCGGGTTGCCGAGCCCCGGTAGGACAGTCGGTAGCGTGAAGGACTCAAAAACAGAGAGTCGCTAGTTCGATCCCCCACCTGATCAATTGCCTTTCCGAGGATTGATGATAGTCATGGCGACAGCAATCATTCTTCTCCCATTGCTGATCATTGTTTTGACGATAGTTATGAGCGAAAGAAGCCATTGGCTTGGAAAGATTACTGCGAGAAGTACTGATAAAAAGAAACTCCGAGAAAGCATCTATAACTGCACTGGCCGCCGCGATATAACTAAAAGAACGTTGAAAACGGCGTTAAATACCATACCACTCATCAACATCTAGGGTTGGAATGTAGTAAAGATGAAGCGTATACCAAAAGCCAGGGTTTTTAACTTCTTTCTTTCCCTTTAACCCTTTCCCAAACGACAAAATTTTCGACTGAATCAAATTTAAAACACTTGCAGACGACAAAATAATCGTGACTCAAAAATTGAAATTTGCTTCCAGCAAGGTAGAAAACATTGTGGGAAAAAGAGAAAATGCTGGTTACCAGCATTTTCTCCTTTTCCCACAATGTTTTCAAAAGGCTGCTATCTCAGAGTCGTAAAAACCAGGGATTGTTTGGTAAAGGGTTAAAGTTGGGATTTTTCATAGGCCCACACATTCGGCGCCAGTACTGGTGTAGTTCTTAGGAAGCAGAATCCACAGAGATTAGTATTAGTTATTAGAACTTGTTTCTCAAACGATGTATAATAGATATGTTTAAACTAAAGTTGCGCAGGTCAAGCATAACACTGACGGATAGGTTTCTGAAATTTTCCAGCATACCCATCTGATATGTATTGATGTTTTCTTTTAATCTTCTCAGTTTAACATTTAAACTTTCATCAAACAGTTGCTTGCTTTAAGACCCGGGGAAAGAGATTTATAAAAACATTGTTGAAGAAAGGAGAAACTGGTCACCGACAAATACTCTTTTTCTAGTAAAAGGTACCATCCGAAAGGAGAAAACACTTGATTTGAGGTACATCTCATTATCTCCCGCTAGATGGCATTCTATAAATGCTCATCTATCTGATATGGGCATCCTGGGTACAGAACCGAACCACTTTCCTACGCGACAACCGTTACTTTGAATTTAAAACAAAAAAAAGGTTTACCCAATAAAACGTTACCTCGTGCTCTTCACTCAACTATGATCACCAGTTTAGAGAAATCTGTTGCTAAAGCAGGTCTCATTTCTCCTCAAACGTATTGAAACGTAAAAGCTATTTTCAACATTGCTACTTTATAGAGCGTAATATTACAGGCAGCCCGCTTTCGGGGCTAGTAGTGATGCGTCATATAAGACAGTCGAATCTTCGAAGAATATGACATGCGCAGACAACGAGGTACATCTAGGTATTGGTTGGCAAATACTTCGAACAAATGTACTTTTGTCGAGGGGTAAAGAGTTCAAGGGCTATTAATAACAGGAATAAGAAGCCTCTGGTTTCTTATATGGATTGCAACACGTAAAAAGGGGCATTCGGACATTTGTGTAAAGTGCTGTCTCGGATCAGCCTGCGCAATCCGCGCAGGCTGATCCGAGACGGCACTTTACGACTACTATAGATTTTGTTCTTCAGTATATAGACTTGCGCCAAGCAGAAAATTGCATAAAATCCAAAAGTGTCGTTTCGGATTAGGCTAGGTGCACTGCACAGGCTGATCCGAGACGACACTTTACGCAAGCCCCTTTTCACGTTTTGCATGCCATATAACTTAGCTCTGGTCAACGACTCTGTTGTAGATTTCCGAAAAGTAGATCTAGTTCACGGATCCTGTTTTATTTCCTCTGAAAATGGTATTCATCCTCGTGACGTTAATCTAAAGAAATGAGTTACATTTATCACAATTAAATGGTTGGAACGGAGAAGACAGTGATTAACTAAAACATAAAAGCAAACTGTCCCCGAGAAATGAAACATTATGAGTGCTTCGAAAAAAATGGTGGCGTTTGAGTCTCCGACGACCAATATCAAAGCACTGAAAGTACTGCAGGCATCAGTCACTTGATAACAGCACGAGAGCTGGATGAGTGGAATAAATATAGCAGACCAATGAAAAGACAATACTTTCGCCAGAGCAGAGTATTTGATATTCTATTATAATTTGTAAATCAAATAAATAAAATTTCGGAGTTTGGGTTTATGTCGTACATCATAAAAGCACTGAATGAACTTAAACTTTCACTACAGACCCTCACGAAGCTAAATAGGAGACATAGCAATTTTTAGTCGGTGATAAAGACAGCAAATTTGCAGAAAATTTGCTTAGCGAACATTGCAGGTCAAATATGTTTTGAAATGACAGAGGTTGCGTTTCCTGCTAACTACATTAAAGCACTAAATTAAAGGGATGTATCGTCTATTGCAATAAATAGAGTTTGTTTCATCAGCTTGCGGTTACAATGGGGACATATTTGCCGAAAAAGGGAAGGTATGCAAAAATAACGAGTGCACGAGTTATTTTTGCCTACCTTTCCCTTTTGAGGCAAATATTTCCCCCATATTCACCACAAGTTGATGACATATATTATATATTATATTTTCTCTGATTATTTTGTCAGCGAATGACACTTTTAAAACTAGTTATCGCAAGTCAATTAATTAAATTTTCGGCAGGAGGAAAATATTCACTGTAACGGGGAAACAATTCCCGCCCCCCCCCCCCTTAAAATTACGTTATTTCTTTACCCATAACATTTTTACATATAGACACATGAAATATAATATTATTTAATACAATACTAATTTTCACTATCTGCAAACTTGCCAGAAGGAGCGGTTCTATTCGTGATTAGGAGTCTTACTGTGATAGAAAGGAAGCCAGGATTCTTTTTCAAGTTTACCACCAAGTCTTAGAACAGAACTTATAATGAGTGTTTTTCTCCTCCTTATCTATAAAGAAACAGGGGTTTTAGGATATCTAAATTTTTATTTTGATACATTATAAATGATAAGCATTTGGACGCAGCGTTTCTTCTATATTCCTTTCACTACACGTGCCCACTCTTTCGCTCACAAATTTGTAATTCATCCTCTTCCAATCACTGAAAAATAAACTTAATTCATACTGATGGTGGAAGATTTTGGTCACAATTTAAAATGGAGTTTGGAAAGATTTAGAGTCAAGATTTGTGAAATACGCTCTTAGATATACAATGTCCGTGAAAACAAACTTCTCGGAAGTCGGCGTGGATTTTGGAAATATCTTTTTATTTCAAAAGAAACATTTAAATGAATCAAATATATGAGACTGATGATAAATTTGGACTTTCAAACTTACTGTACAGACTATTTGAGACAAACTGAAAACTGATAAGAATATCTGACAGAAAGGAATTTCTGGTGGCAAAACTTTTATCCTTTTTCCTGAGATAGTTGGAAAACGTAATTCAGATCTTCGGTAAGGGGAGGGGAAAGTCTTATTAGTACAGCCAATGAATAATACAAAATTATTGCAGTACTTGAGAAACTTAAGAAAAAATCTAGTTGTACTTACCTAGTCCTGTCCGAAGGTAGAAATGTATGACGAAAGGAACGTAATCCGCCATTGTAATTATATCCGATACAGCAATCCCTGTCAGTACACAATTAATTGGATTCAACATTTTCTTCTTAGTTAATATGATAATATTGATAATATTTGAAGAAATTCCAAACACGCAGATGAGCAGGCTCAAGTATGGATGTACATACCAGTATCCCAAAGCATAAGTTGCTAGTCCTTCATACAGATCTGAGGTTTGTGGACCGCTAGAAGATGAAGTCGTGTTATCATCAAGTGAAATGTTTAATGACGTATTATGGGACGCGATGTATCCGCATTCATTCGGCATTTTCGGGTCAACATCACACGGCGAGGGTGTGGTGTAGTCCATTTTCTCCCTGAAAGGTGAGCAAATTACACTGAGATTTAAATGTGTATGTGTCAAGTTGATACTTAAAAGAAAGCACAGAACTCTACCAACATCCCAGACTGCTTCGGTATCAGTATGGTCGTTATCTAAATCAGTAAAATAGGCTCATTCTAAAAAATGTTAGTGCCCTCGCCCACCCTCACATTTTGCTTCCTACAATAATCAGACCTTTTTATGACCCTTAACAATCCTATTTATGGAATGGATTTATACTCATGTCGTATACAAATGTTCAGTAACAATTGACAAATATCGCAACCTGCTAGAGGGATGACATAATACAGGAGACAAAAAAACACTACCGTTAGGAATTTTTGCACCAGGCCTGTTATCATTCTAAGGCTGAATGTTTATTGTTACACGTCATATCAAATTATATCGTCTAGTTTGTGGATCAGATTCATCTCAATAAGTTTGTCTAAATAGACGAATGTATTGTTAGGGGCCCTCCAGGAATTACAAATGTCTCCTCTCACATTTTTGCAACTTATAAGCAAGTATACCTGTAGCTGAGACAGCGAGAATGTTATAATTAAATATTTCACTAAATACTGAAAAAAAATAAATATAATTTTTAATGGCTACATTAAACAGTTACGCTGAGACAAGAAAAGACAATTAAGTAATAAGCTAAAATAGAGTAGAGAACCGTGTAGATCAAACATTAGATTCAAGTTCTGAGCTCAAAAGCATGTTGTGTAGTGCAAGAGTATCCGATTGTTAGACGAGATATTTAAAATAATTCAGCTCAATAACAGTTTACAGAGAAATGAAAATGCTTGGATCGTGATTTTATTGTGCATTATTTTCTACAATTTTCCTATTTTCATTCACTTTTTATATACATATCATTTATATGTTTAAGTAAATATTACACTGCCTTTCATATTGAAAAATGAATATAATACTTAAATAGAACGTTTCGTCGTTATGAAAAGTTTAACGAGTTTTCAGATATCATTACACTCCACTTAAATGTCAGCTATATGTACTTTTATACGGCAATTCTGAGGTACTTAATGCTGCTTAAAACGTTTCTGTTTTTGTGGTAGAAATCGGGTCTTCAACAAAAACAAGTGATGCTTTAGAATCCTTTTCCTATCTTTTGATATGGTAATGTTAGGGCTCCTACTTAACACTGATGAAAATATAAACTCATGTCGTCTATTAGGCGTTTTTACTAGCAGCTTTTTATAACACATTAGCATACTGTACCAGAGATATTCGTAAAATATTGTGTGCTTTGTGAACTTTTGTACTTAAAAAAAAAATACAAATGTGATTATAATCCATGACAAAAATCAGGATCCCCTATATGAATGGATATCACGTAGTTATTTTGTCCGGACATCTCGCTAAAAAATATTAGTTACGGAGTTTTCTTTTTACTGATTATCAATTAAGATGCCCTTTTCTGTAGCCTGAAGTGAAAATTTGACAGATAGAAAGTGTTTAGCCAAGGGCCGTGCCAGGAGTACAGCTTTGAGAAAGTATTAATGATATTTTTTGTCGCTCAGATTTTAGACATCTTGAAGTCAACATTAAATTGTTCAGTTTTTCTTTTTTTCAAAGCGCGCCCATATTTTTTTGAAAATTTAGTTTTAAAAATAGCTGATAACCGGCGTCCATATTCACCAAACATTCTTGAGAACATTCTTAGTCTTACGCTCCAGAATTTTGTGAATTTGAAAGTAACAGAACTTCTGATTGGCTAAACCAAATGGTTTAGCCAATCAGAATTTCTGTCACTTTCACAGTCAGGAAATCTTAAATAATAAGACCAAGATCGTTCTTAAGAATGGTTGGCGAATACGGACCCAGGATTTCCTTTCACCCTTCTTTTTTGAATTAAGTAATTGAGTGATGGTCTGGCAATAAAGGGGTTTAAAGGTGGCCCTTCAGATTTTGGGTTGAAAATTTTACAAAAATGAAAAAAAAAAAGCATCCTTATACTACCAAAGCCTTTTAATTTTCATTCATAAAACCCCAGTACTCGAAAACCGTTCGACAACACGAGAATTTAGAGATTTACTACGGCCCAGGTTGACACCAACGGGAGACACGTTCTATTTTTAGATGATCAATTTGCTCATTTACTTACAGGAATACACAGAAGAAGCTTCAGACATAGCGTCCGAAGAAGACACTATGGAAAATAATTATTACATGTTTGTTATGATAAGGAATTTAAGCGTTATGATTCACATTTCAGTCACTTGACATTCCCACAATGCTTTATTGATTTTTGGCGCGAAATCTAAAAATACCTAAAGAGGCTACGTAGCCTTTTAAGGGAATACCATCAAAAAAATTTTTTTCGTATTTTTATGAATCTTAATTGTTGATTATTTGTATTATGTTATCATATGAATTTCCGTGATATATACTCTCTCAAAAAAGAAACGCAACATACAGAAAATAGGAAATTTACTTCATATATTATTTTCATAATTTATGATATAAATAATTTACACAGGAATGCAAAAATTGGCACACTTCTTGTTCATGAGTTCTTTTACCTTGGAATATCACAGTTTGTCACATATTGTCAATAAATCACTCATAAATTGTCAATATCTGGTATAATATTTCAAAAAGATAATCTGATGTTGCGTTTCTTTTTTGAGAGAGTATATATATTTTTTAACTTGGTTAGATGTAAAAATTCTAAATACCCACCTTTAAAATGCATCTTCGTTTATGTTTGATATCAGGTAAGTTGTAGCAAAGTATTGGTCCATTTTTTTTCCAAATTAAGTAGAATGGACAATCGGAGAATTTACCATTTATAGCAAAGAGTTTGCTGAGAAGACTGATTGGACTGACCTGAATCGATATCTTTTGCAGAGGAATTCAACCCAATTACCACACGAGACAATTTTGGACTGGTCCAAATTGAAAGCATTTGCAGACGACAAAATAAAGGTGACTGAAAAATAGAAATTTGTTCTGGAAAGGGTAGAAAACACTGTGGGAAAAGGAGAAAATGCTGGTTACCAGCATTTTCTCCTTTTCCCACAGTGTTTTCAAAAGGCTTCTTTCTCAGGGGCGTCAAAAGTAGGGATTGAGTGGTAATGGGTTAATCATATTTTCACAGGGCATGGCTTGAGTCTTTGTTAAGAGAGAAAAGTATGTGTATGTTACAATGGGGATGGAGTTTAAGCTGATGGAACGGTTTCCGACAATCATTAATTTTTATCGCAGAAATAGAGAAAAGATCACTTGAATCAAGGCTAGTAAAAGTTTATCAATGAGGATTGATTTATCTATTGAGCCAAAAGGCAATTCAGATAATTCCGCTGCCGAGACAAATACACATTTCATCTTCCACAAGATGGAAAATTGTATTCTGTTTATTCTGTAGCTTTATTTTGCACAAGTGTTGTCAAGAGTGTCTATTTGCAGACGCCAGTAAAGATTTTGTTTTTGTGACAGTTATGTGATCTTTAGTAGAAGACTATTCGGGTTCTATTTTGAATCTCGGATGCAAGTCAAAGGAAAGGGATTGAATGAAATTGTGCCTTTCAAGAAACGCAAAAGGCATCTATATATCGTTGAACATCTTTGCCTATCCAACTGTTCTTTATTGTTTCGAAATAAACCCTGGTTCATACGAACATAGTTTTTCTTTTGCCCTAAAGAATTGTGCAGAATTGTTTCAGAAAAATATTAAATGTTACGCAAACATAAAATAATGACAGTTTCTCCACTGGAGAAAACAAAATGTTTCAAGTACTCAGCTGCAACAGGTTTGCTGATAGCCTGTAATAAAGAATCAGATCAAGTTTTAAATTACTGATCCTAAGCATCCTGGAAGGGCTAATTACAAAGAGCTCATACCGCAAATTGCTTCTGAACGCGCTCTTCTTGGGGTAAATTAACTGTTGAATTGACTGTGGTTTCGGCTTGAGGCATTAATATGATGGAATGTTTGCCCTCCTTTGTCGGATTGGGGCCATAAGTTCAGCTGTCAACCGGAAGTTGGAGGCGATTCACGAATAGTGGGGCGTGTTTCTACCATTTAAGTAATGACGAGAAATTTATTTTTTTCATGGAGGTATGAAAAAAAACCGTAATCACACTGTATGAAACCGCAGGTATTCATACAGTGTGGTTAGGGTTTTGTTTTCATACCTCCATGAAAAAAATAAAATTCTATTCAGTCCTTATAATTTAATATTACAAACAACATACACCCTCGGAAATAACTCAAACTGCACTCATTTTCTTTAGTTTTAAATCTAATGATGGAGTTTCTAAAGCCCCTTCCACTCATATTTTAATGGTGCAAGAATACAATAAGGAAGCAGTTTTCAGATCCCCAATACGTAAAATTAACCAATAGAATAAAAGTAAATGAGCAAAGCAGCGTGTAGGACCCGCAAAAGTAGCTCCGGCACAAAATGATTTTTTTTTTCATGGAGCTATGAATTTTTTTTCAGCTAATCAGAACTCGCCGATGTTCATGAAAATAACTGACATTAAATTTATAAAAAAAAAATAAACAAATATCTGTATACATGTTTTTTTTTTCATTAATCAAAGTCTCTTAGAAAGTCAATCTGAACGCATGACTGGTATTCAAGAAATCATAATGATTTATACACTTTTTTCACTTTTTTTTTTTCGTGCAGATGAGCCTATTTTTTAGTATTTATAACAGTTCTACACTGCAGACTCAATGCAAACGCACAATTTACCCTTACCGCACCACACGCGACTACGGATGCATTTTATGGAATACAAAGATTATAATGAGTCTTTACAATCTATGTCGAACGTTAAAGACCGTGTTTTCCACTTCAACACTGAAAAGGTCAAATTTAAAACTATTTTAAAAACGGTCCCCAGATTGCATGAAACGAAACACCAAACATACAAATAGAAGTATAATTACTAATTAAGTAGTGTATGCTCTGGAAGGCAGCGCTATAAATTATATTCCTCTAAGAGGTACATAACAATAAATATTGAAAATCTCTTTGGGCTCATTACGAAGAAAGAGATGAAAAGTAATCACGCCATGGAGTGTCGCTTTTTCTTCATAGCTGAAAAGTGCATTTTTCAATTAAATGCACATATTGTTTGAGAGTGAAATTTTCAACTAGATATACTGTTAAAGAAAAAATGTTTATTCAAATCATCGTTGGAAAAAGGGGCAGCTGTTGCTGGTTTGTCAGAAAATACATGCACAGTGCTGTAGTAAAAACATTGGGCTATCGGGAAAAGCAGTGAAAAAATGTCAAATTACCACTAAGTACAAGAAAGGAATCATCCCCTTTCGTATCCATTTGCTAGGATATAAATTTGCGACGCGGGGAATTAACGATGGCAGCCCCTATATAATAGTGCCGTACATGGATTCCAATCCCAAAGTATGGAAAATAGTCTTTGTATTTTTTCTCACCCCCCCCCCTTTCCCCTTTCCCCCCCCCCCCCCCCCCCCCCACATACTTGCAAAAAAAATGAAAAAGAAAATTTAATGGTTTGCATTTATACCCAATAACCAGTGCCTGATCTGTTATTGCTCAATTACGTGGATAGTTCCCATACGCTGTTATTTTTCAATTACCAGGAATCTTTTATAACAACTATTATTATTAAATGACAAGGACATTTAATAACCAGTCCCTTTTTTTCTGAATGATATAATGCATATGCCTGGTTTACATCAGGCAGTTAGGGCCTACAATTGCTTTTTTCTTAACAAGTTAAAGAAAATCTGACGAATTGTCGAAGTCAACTTAATCTTATCTGACTTTTTAAGAACATATGCGTTACTATTTTCGTTGTTCGTTAACAAATGAGTACGCAAATTATAGTCATTTGATGCATGCATTTTATGTTAAAATACTTTAGAAATACGTCGTGTAAGAAAAAAGGTATATGTATCCGTAAACTGATCCTCTTCAAATTGCGGCTTTATTCTCTCGTTTTAAGATCTACGCATGTTAAATGTAAACTTACGCTTGTTCAAATTTAACACACATGTAATACACAAAAGCTACTGATGTAAGGTGGATTTTATGTCATTAAAGCCCCCCGCTCTTATGATTTGATCTCCAATAAAATGACTGTGTCAGTGTTTGGACGAATATTGCTAGATAATCGTCGTGTATAAAGAGGATGAAATAATATTTCGGAGTAGCTTACTGACGATAAGCTGACGGAAAATTTCAAACGAATTAAAATAGCTCTAAACAAACGGCGGCGAGCCACGGAAATTTTTAATTTTTACTTATCTACTTTTGTTATCTGACAGACACCAAACAATTTCTGACGTCACATTTCATTCAGTGTGATTTTCTGCTTTTTTTCCAAGCCTCATAATTCGACTACATTATTGAACAAATTTCCTTCTATTTTGCTCCCTAGTATTAGTGGGTGGGTTATTTCTCACTGCATAACCAAACGCAATATATGACAAATCAGGACCAGCAGAGTCTGAAATTTTGGTCCCTTCAATCCAAAATTGCTTCCTACGGACCTGCAGAGACTTTATGATGAGCCATACGTTTCAACAGAAGTCAGCCTGCACGAACTACGCAGGCTAACATTGGTCAATATATTGTGCTGATGCATAACGTCGGTTTGCTTCCAAAACCTCGTAACTACAGCTTGAAACAAGCTGTAGTTACGAGGTTTTGGAAGCTAACCGACGACAAGAAATATCAATTCACAGAGCATGGCTCCTAGAAATTTTGCCAACAAGCAACAAATCAGTCGGACATTACTGTGTGGACAAGATAGTATTAAATGGTCGGTGAAACTCTTAGTAGACGATGACTGTCTAGAAGATTTAGAACAAAATACATCACACAAATTCGCTGCGATGAGAAAAGATGGTAATAAGACCGATATTTGTGCTAAGTTGCCCTTGAACTGATGTGATAGTTGTCCCCTGGAGGAGAGAAGACAGAAAAGTACAATTAACGCATTACCACCTGTACACGAACTTGTTTTTCTTTTTTGTCTTTGAGAGGACAACCTTTTAAAGCAGTTATATGGCGAAAAGAAAGCTTGCAAGTCGTGCACTGGCATGTGCTCGTTATGTATTCGTGTAGCGTATTGAGGCTTATTTCATTTTGATATATGTATTTTGAGGGGATGTTTTAAAGAGGCCCTTATACTCATTTTCAGCCAGGTTTAACTTATTTTGTCTTTATTTTATCAAACTTTAGTTATTCTTATGTCTTCATGCCGAATATTACTCCTGACGGTTGCAAGGTTGCTTAGATTACGGTAGATAGAAAATGCACTTCGCTGAGCTACGGCCTTCTATGTAAACACACGCTTCGTTTCCGGTTTTTGAATCAAAGATTTTCGATATTTTCGTTATACACTCGGGTAGATTCGTATGATGATCATGCATTCTTTCATGTGACTATATTTAACCTTCGCTCTGCGTCTAATGAGGTAAACAAAGGAAGCTTCTCTGTTGCAGCCTCGATTTTACGAACGGAGGTCGCTGCCTATATGCAAATTACACCATATCCGACTCTAGGCGGAAACCAACGACAGATTTCCGTAACGCACCACCATTTTCTACAGTTTCGATCGTCAGCCAGTTTTCTTCTGACAATTTTCGGTTTCTAATATAAATGTCTGGATTTCTTTTTTTTTTTCCAATTACACCATATATTTCAGTAATTTATCCATGTTTACGCAGAGGACTGATTTCTGCACCATTCTACATTGTTTGAAATTTAACAGCGATTTTGCTCACCGGCTGTAGACGGACATCTTTTAAAGTCATTTAGTCTGGTATTGTTTCAGAAAGTGATAAATAAAGATTTAGCACATGATTATTTCTCCTGAGCTATACGCTGGTTGACGTATAATCTTCTAATGTTTTCAGTAATTTCCTGTAAATACGTATAGTTGAAGGAATAGGTCGCTGAATTCTGTCCAATTCGATATGCCTTTGTCTTCCAACCACAAATGTAACTAAACGAGTCGGTTTTATGACAGATCATTACATAGAATGCCTCTGTATCGAACAAAGTAAATGAGAAATGTTGGTCATCTGATGTTCTACTTTACCCACAATGTGGTCTGTTCTGTCAAATTTACTCAGCAAAACTTATTAACCGTCGCTTTTGATGTAACATATACCTTGACGTTAGCTATGGTATTGTAATAAAGAAAAAAAACTTCATTCTCCCAACGGAATACATGTCTTCTTTACAAGAGGGAAAGACAGATGGCATTTCCTGTTTAAAAAAAAAAAGAAAAACTTGGGTTGCGCATGCGAGGTTTCTATGAGCCAAAGCAGGTTAAAAAGAGAAGCTGAAAGTACTGAATTTTTGTCGCTAATTAGAAAAAACATGAACATTATTTTCAGCACCATCACATAATTCGAGAGAAAGATTATTTAAGATTTCAATAATCAGCTTTTTCAATTTCAGACTTGAGTAAATGATGTTAAATGAGCTCCTTTCACAAGAGCAAGCCGATACATTTTTTTCAGACCTAGGTCGACCTGCGTTTTTACGCTGATCAATCATTCTGCAAAATAAAGCAAAACATCTCTTTTCTGGACAATGACGCAATGGGACGGTCTACGAGCAGTTACCTTGTAAAAGTGGCGGTTTATAAATTTTCTTGGGTGTTTTAATTCTATGTTCTGGGCCGTATCTAAAATCTGCATATGGATGTCGACCTGGGAATAAGTCTCATTCTAGTCGCACGTAAAAGAATCAAGAGAAAGGAGCCTTATCGTGTCAGTCTATGTACATGTATGTTGAGTGTCGTAGTGGAAAAGAAAACGCCGAAAAGTATTTCATTGCCGTTTAGAGTAGTACTATCATTCCTTATACACAACACTTTTTTTTTTCTTTTGTTTAATTGTGCCGTAGTATTCCTTTCAAAAAATATCAACCATGCGTATATCTGCTTCATTTAACCCATTACCAAACGACAAAATTTAAGACTAGTCCAAATTGAAAGCATTTGGAGACGACAAAATAAAAGTGACTGAACATTTAAAATTTGTTTTGTGAAGGGTAGAAAACATTGTGGGAAAAGGAGAAAATGCTGGTTACCAGCATTTTCTCCTTTTCCCACGATGTTTTCTAAAGGCTTCTTTCTCAGGGGCGTCAAAAGTAGGGATTGTGTGGTAATGGGTTAAATATATTTCAAGGCCGGGAGGATATTTTGAGCTCGTAACTCGCAAAAGGATAGACTGCAACAAAGAAAGACATCAGAAGATTATTTATCAAGTCATAGCTGTATAATTAATTATTTCTTTTTCCTCAAAATCAATGCATGTTGGTTTTCACGTATTTAAAGAAAGTTTTGCATTTTTTTACAGGTGTTTATTTTTCAAGGTGATACGGTGGGAGTTACAATTACTATTCACATAAATTCGAATTTACTTGCATTCGAGAAATTTTCAGATTTATGAAGCTGTGACACTTGTAGACTCTTTCCGAATTGTTCAGTTATATCCATAGTCAATAAATCAATAATATTTACCATGATGTGCATGTTTGCGAAAAAAAAGGATTTATCGATATATTCGAAAAAAAAAATGCACATAATGGTAATGAATATTTCACTGAATTTAGCACATTTTTGCACAAAAAATAAAGCCTAGAATTAGATAGACATGTTCTATTCCATTGTTTCTACGAATGAAGTAATTTATGTTACTGTATACCGCATAATAATGTTTGTGCTAAATAAGATACCAATCTGTTAAAATCCTCATAATATTCGAATACAGCAATGTATGTATTTTACTGTAAACTTCGCAAGTTCGCACTAAACCTAAAAGTAATACCGATATATTCGATCACTGAATATTCAAATACAGCAACATTTCACTGTGAGCTATGTATAAGTTTGCGCAAAAAAATAAACATCCATCGACATATTCGAACAAAGCAAGTTTTCACCGCGTGCTGCAAATATTTGCTAAAAAGAATGTACTCCGGTTGTCTTGATTTACTCTACAGGAAACAAGAATTAGCTAAAGACATGTACAATATTTACCTGTGAACAACTATTGGTATTCCGTGCCGCTCTATTTTCACAGAAACCTTAATGTGAGGAGATGAAATGTTTTTTGTTACTTTTGGATATAAAGTGACAGTCCCCAACTTGCTGAGATTTCGCAGTGATACAATTTTCCAATACTTGCCTTTTTATTTCGGAGATGAAATATTGGCACAAAAAAGTGTGAGCAGAAACACTATATTTCATCCAGGATTATTAAAGATACAGATATTTTGGCAAACCTCTGTATGCATCCTCATTTGTCTTCATTCTTGTTTCGTGCATTACGCCCACAAAACCTTAACTTCCACTAATTTTTAGCTAAACGTAGGACGGGAGAGCTTTTGTGATCGTGCTGCCTCCGTCGTCCATCGTGCGGTCTCCATCATGTGTCGCCAACTTTTACCCTGTGTACGCTTTAGAGGCCACATTTTCAGTCAGGTATTTATGAAACTTGGTCAGAATATTAGTCTTGATGATATCTCGGACAATTCAAACATGGATTAGGTCGGGTAAAAAACTAGGTCACTATGTCAAATCTCAGGAAAACTTTGTGTACACTCTATAGGCTACATTTTAAGCCCAAAACTATTGATAGTTTGTCAGAATGCTTGTCTTGATAATATCTCGGACGGGTTCGAAAATGGGTCACTTGGTCAAATCTTAGAAAAACGTTGTGTACGCTCTAAAAACCACATTTTGGGTCAGATGCTTACGGAACTTAATCAGAATTTTTGTTTTGAGGATATCTCGGACAAGCTCGAAAATGGTTTATGCCGGGTCAAAAACTAAGTTACCAAGTCAAATCTTAGAAAACCTTGTGTACGCTCTAGAGGTCATTTTTTGTCAGATGCTCAAGCAACTTGATCAGAATTTTTGCTTTAATGATAACTCTTATGACTTCGAAAATGGGTTATGTCTGGTCAAAAACTAGTTCAGTAGGTAAAAATCTTAGAAAAACCTTGTGCACGCTCTAGAGGCCACGTTTTCTGTCCAAAACTCCTGATAGTTGGTCGGAATGTTTGTCTGTCTTGATAATATCTTGGACCAGTCCGATAATGGGTCATGTCGAGTGAAAAAACTAGGTCACCATATTCAATCTTAGAAAAAACGTTGTGTAAGCTCTAGAGACCACACTTTCAGTAAGATGCTTATGAAACATTGTCAAAATGTTTGTCTTGATGATAAACGAGTTTGAAAATGGATCAGGTCGGTCATAGGGGCAAATCTTTAAAAAAAAAAAAAACCTTGCGTGCGCTCTAGAGTCCACATTTTTAGCCCAAATCTCTTGAGAAATCCTTAGAATATTTGTCAAGATGATATCGTGGACGAATTTGAAAATTGGTCATGTCGGGACAAAAACTATGTCATAAGGGCAAATCTTAGAAAAACCTTGTGTAAGCTCCAGAAGCCACATTTTCAGCCAGATACTCATGCAACTTAGTCAGAATGTTTGTCCTGATGATATCTCGGACGACTTGCAAAGTGGGTCATACACGGTCAAAAATGGTCAATTGGTCAAATCTTAGAAAAACGTTATGCTTACTCTAGAGGCAATTTTTTCGGTTCAGTACTATTGATATTTGGTCAGAATATTCGTATTTATGATATCTAGGATGAGTTTGAAATTTGATCATTTCGGGCAAAAAAAACTAAGTTACTAGGTCAAATTTTAGTAAAACCTTTTGTATGCTCTAGAGGACACATTTTCAGTCCAAATTTCTCGAAAATTAATCAGAATGTTTGTCTTGGTGATGTCTTAGTAAAATTCAAACTGGTTAATGTTTGGTCAAAAAGTATGTCACCAGGTCAAATATTAGAAAAACCTTGTGTATGCTCTAGAGGCCACATTTTTAGTCCAAAACTCATGAAATTTGGACAGATTATCGGCTTGATAACATCTAAGACGACTTAGAAAATCGGCCATGTTGGGTCAAAAACTGGATCTATGGGTCAGATCGTAGAAAACCCTGAGTATGCAGTATAGGTCACATTTTCTGTCCAATACTTATGAAAGGTGGTCAGGATCTTTGTTTTGATAATATCTACAATGGGAAAGTTAGTTATGGTTGGCTAAAACAAGGTAACTGAGAAATTCTAGAAAAACGCTTGTGTACATACTACAGGCAAAATTTGCAGTCAAATAATTATGAGGGCTGTTACAAGCCAACCGTAACGAGAAAGAGAACCAGCGACAAACCTTTAACAATTAACAATAATTATTAATTAACAAAGACAAAAGATTACAATTAGAGTTACGTTTGAGTGAAATTTTGACAGTTTCTAATCTTAGAACAAGAAATAGAATAAGTCCCCCAAAATTAAGAATAATGTTTAGACTGCAAAAAGTATGAAATTCCTGGTTCCTAAATTCTGAATTAGCAATAGTTTTAACTTGCAAACGCATACGATAAACCTGTATAAAAATGAAAAATTACAACTTACTGATCTATATTCCATTTTAAATTCAAACACTCTTCACTAGTTCGGTATCCTCCAAACCACAAGTCCAAGTCAAAAATCACCAAGTAAGTCACTCCTATCTATATCAGTTTCGAAAATTCTAGATTAGTACTTTTCTAGAAAGATGACAACATGGATTGGTAAACAACTTGTTTACTAACAATATGTTTCTAAAAATAACCACAATGCGAAATAAATGTCCTTACTTTTCTAGAATACTCTGAAAACAAGTCACTGTCTTTCCTATTTACATAAAGCTTACCAGAATGTTTGTCATGATATTTCAATAGAGATTGAAAATGGGTCATGTTTGATCGAAAGACTCAGGTGAGGAATTTCAGGGCTATCATAGCCCTCTTATCTTCTGTGGGAAGTTAATGGTTTAGTCAACTAGAAATTGTGCTCCTTTAGAAAAATAGAGTTTGGTTGAGATAACGAAGGTTGTTCAATACATGAAAAGCTGATAATATAGAAATATATGGAAGAAATATAAAAAGGACTCGGTGGATATCTCTATGATAAATTTGAATGTTACCATTTGATAAATAAAGTGGCCTGCGGTAAGACCCACCAGGAAAAATCAAGAAGGATGCTATATTTTTTTATGCTAGTAGTAAACTGAATTTAGGCAAGACCTGTCATATTTTCTTTTTTATCTTTGAAACTTTCGTTATATAGTTGTATGCTTAAAGAACCATGTGTCTGACTCACTTTTTGCAACTAAAAGTATTTCTAAATGGATGGATACAGTACCTGTACGTAAATGTATCTAATAAACTACAATATAAGCCCTTCCTTGAAGCCCCCTCCTCCTATGTATAGTCTCAATCAGGAGAGTCTTGGGGTGTTTCCTTTCACATTTGGACATTTTTTTTTCTGCTTGGCATGGTCCAGGAGGCAATCAGTGAAAAACTGAAATAGCAATCGGCTACAGTTGTCTGTACTACAGTACTTTAATGTTTTAAACAATGTAATACACAATTTTACAAAATAGAATTTTATTGCTATAAGTAATAACAATACTTCTAGCAAATATAAATGAAAGATAAAGTCGTGAGAGATTAACAGCCAGAAACTATTTTGTACATAATTGATATGGTGAAAATATTTTGTCTTCTTTTAAAGCAACCCATATAAAAAAACTTGTAGAGAAATGTTTTCATTTCGGGTAGTGTAGGATCAAGATTTGACTTCACGTTCAGTAGTCTAACCTTGGTTCTACCAGCCACAAACTATCTAATACAATGATATCTTCTCGAAAGACGTTTTGCTGATGTAACTTAAATCAAGAAAAGAAAAACAGTTATAGTCATATTTGGTTCTAGGTGAGATATATACACAATGACCCTAGTCTCCAAAGTATATTGAGCAGCATTCTCGGGCTGTAGATTCTAAAAGCTGAATCCGGTCCTTGTTAATTGCGAATACCCTCAGAATTCCATCTACTTTATTCTATGAAAACAATATGGTTTGTCGAATCATGGCCTATATTTGACTCTTGAATTTTATGACAAAGTGGAATTGGGAGAATTGTTTTAGGATTTTTTTTATTAGCCTTTTAATATACAATCATATATGTTTTCTGAATCCTGATCTATAGTGCTTATGAAAAGAATGTTGGCAAATAAGACATCAGTATTTCTTTTCTTTTTTTCTTCCATAATATTTTCTACCTTTTACAAATACAAACCACATAACCCGAGGGCTCCATATCTGTTGAATTGTTTTTTTATGCTCTAAATAGTAAGCTATTTAGTTTTTATGCCGCAAACCAATTTATTTCGTAAAAGGCCAATGAATAGTACGAGATATATATTTCTTTTCATATAAAGTGTATGGTTGAATTCAGTAATATAATGCAAATTTGTGCGTTTGATTATAAGAATTGTGGGCTACTTTACCAATAGGTCACTCTGTTTATTTTCATCAAACCAGATATGACGTCTTGATACTGATTTGAATATATAAATCCCTGTTGATGTGCATGTAGTGCATTAAGAAAATACCAATTCAGATATTTTTTTCTAAATCTCATCTTTCTTTACTAATGATTTTCCAGCTTTAATGCAATAATTAATTTTTTTGGTTTGTTGAGGGTTTGAAAATCTGAATAGTTGGTTTCAGTCTGGGGAGTCAAAACTGCTGTCCTTTGGTAAGAAATTCAACAAGAAGTCACAAAAAATTCATATTGCGTACACGTGTAATTACAAGATATTGTATTCTTTGATAAAAATTTGCTCATGATTGCTGAAACTGATTGACAACTGTAGACCTTAACACTGTGTTTTTACAGAAATATGATTATGTATCATCATCCAATTTTGTAAAGTTTTTCGACTCCTATTGCCCTTGCTTACTCTACTAAATGCTTACATAATATGCATGTATATGCATGTATTTTCATTACATCAAATCAAAGCTAAAACTGTTCAACAAATCCGCTTTTCAGGACTTTCAGTCCTTTTATTTAATACTTATATTCGGACCTAATCTTGTCAAAATGACGTCATTATTGACAAATTAGTGTCTACATATAAACAACGAAAAATGATCGGATAGGGAAGCCTTGCTAACTTTCACATGTATTCAACCTGTTATTTAAGTTTTCATAAGTTATATATGTAAGGACTAAAAAAGTAAAGGTCTTAGAAAACGATTATTTCCAGGAAACTCGACGACATACCGTTTCCGTAACATCACACAATAGTAACCCTGATTGTTTTGACACTGACTGCCGACTTTCATAGTAATTACGAAATATTAGGCTGTAATTACTTTCCTAGATCTTGTATATTTGCTTCGAGCTCCTTGGTAAGATTTTATGTCTCGCGAGACTGCAGGTAAAGCGAGATGTCAAAAGTTTCTTATTCAAACACAACCGTCAGAAAATTTGCTCCTTACTTTTCGGTATCTTGCAAGACTATTAAACTTGAGCGAAAGTATTAATCCATTACCAAACAATCCCTATTTTTGACGACCCTGAAAAAGAAGCCTTTAGAAAACATCGTGCGAAAAGGAGAAAATGCTGGTGACCAGCATTTTCTCCTTTTCCCACAATGTTTTATCTCCTTTTCGATACAAATTTCAAATTTTCTATTTTTTTTACTTCTGCAAATGCTTTCAGTTTGGACCAGTCTAAACTTTTGTCGTTTGGTAAAAAGTTAAGTAAATATCTTCTGTATTTAGATATATGAGAAGTTTTTTGCTTGACAACGGCGTAGACGCAAACGCAGAAGACAAATTTTACAGCTCTACGGCAATAGCATGATGTCTCTTTTTTGGGAAAAAAAGGCGAGTATATAAGGTATAAGTGTATCTAAAAAATTAGCACGTCCTCTTCTGTCTGACCTTCGCATCGACCTGTCTACATAATCCTTTACTCAGTGAAAGAAATGCATACTCGCCCAAAATCAGAATGTTGGCGGACGATTTAGAACAGGAGGTAAAAATGACGAAAGTGGTCCTTTGACAGGGTAGAAAACATTTTGGGAAAATGAGGAAATGCTGTTTGTCAGCATTTTCCCTTTTTACCATTATGTTAATGAACACTTTCTACCTAAGGATCGTTAAATAACGAGATTGTGTAGTGATGCCCCCATTCCACTCTGTAATTGTCGACGAAAATACTAAAAGTTCGCTGACGACAAATTACAGGTGGCCAAAATGGCGAAACTTGTCCTTTGACAGAGCGGAAAACATTGTGGGAATAGGAGAAAATTATGATTGCCAGCATTTTCTCTTTTTTCCCACAATATTTGTGAAAGCCTTCTTCCAAAAAAATCGTTAAGCGGCGGGATAGTAAGCGGCGGGATAGTGTGGAAAAGAGTGGTCCTTTACCATACACTCCCCTTTTAACTCTTTACCACACAATCCCAACTTTTAACGACCCTGAGAAAGAGGCCTTTTGAAAATATTGTGGGAAAAGGAGAAAATGCTGGTAACCAGCATTTTCTCCTTTTCCCACAATGCTTTTTCCACCCGTCCCAAACCAAATTTCAATTTTTGAGTCACTTTTATTTTGTTATCTGCAAATGCTTCTAATTTGGACCAGTCTTAAATTTTCTCGAGTGGTAAAGAGTTAAATTACCCTGATGAGGAGGGATTTTAAAACATTGTGAGAAAGGCATTTTCTATTTTTCTTTAATTTTTTCCCCACTATTATTAGAACAAACACCTTTGGAGCTTCACAGAATTTGGCCTTTGGAAAGACATTCAATTTCGGTGAGTATAAAAATTTGTCGTTTAGAAAAGAGCTCAAATTATTTTTGCAGCCATAGCGATATTGATTACAAGTACTATGACTTCGACGGAAATCTCAGACTATAATGTTAAACCTAGTTACTTCACTAATTTGTATCTCTGGCAACAATTTAGGCCCTGCTGAGGTTTTTTTTTTTTCTAAAATCTGATGAGATGTAATTTGAAACCCGGCATTCTTTTCAAAATTACCGACAGGATTTTCATTCGAAAGTGCCAAAGTCAAACGAACTGAATCCAACTTCAGTTGATAAGCCCTGAAAACATTGTCAGGAGCATATTCCTCAAAAGTGTCACTTAACGAGCAATTTCTCCTTTTCCCACAATGTTTTCCACTGAATTAGATATTTATATCCTCATTTGTCCATATTTTTGACATCATATCTTTATTTGCTGAAGTGTAAGAGCCTCAAATTGGCATATCAGGTAAACGGTTAATGTTCATTATCACAAGAATGTTTCACCGCCTTCTCTTGCACATTTGGCTCGAGAAGTAGGTAATGAATCAGCTTACGTCTCTATAACCCACTGATATATATTTACTGTTGAAAACATTGTCAGAAAAGTAGTTATTGCTGATAATAACCAGCACTTTCTTTCTCTCGATGTTTTCAACGTTTTCACAAACCAATCATTTGAGCTGCACTGGACTTGACGTTTGCACTTGTTTTTAGTTTGGACAGGTCTCAAATGTTGTCGTCTGGTAAACAGTAAACAAGGTTGCAGACATATCAATTGTATAACATATAGAAGTAGACACAAATACGTTTCCCGAAGGAGATATCACAATATATTGTGGTACTAATAAGCCCTATTCACTTAATGAATCTAATTTGCTGGGCAGACGACATTATCTAATAAACAAGATGCAAAAACTAAAAAGGAAGAGCCGCGTTCCTTAATTCGTATGACGCGAAAATCTATGCATATGTGTCATTTTTTTCTCGTTATTTTATACCCTTATAAGTTGAAACTTAGTAATTTTACATCGATTGAGAAACACGTTCTTTAACTTGCACCAATCTCACACGATTCTGCTCCCTGGAACTACACCAGCACTCGCACCGAATGTGTGGGCCAATAAAATATCTCGAAATTAACAATCGCTCACAGGTATCGAAGTCAGGACCTCATGGTTATGAGGCCGACGCTCAACATCACCACCACTTACCATTACCACTTACCCACACACTACGTATCCTTAAACTTTAAATCAGATGAAAATTCTCAGACGACACGCAGATTTAAAGTGGTTTCAAATTTCTTCAAGCCACGAAAATTCACTACATCGAACATTTTACATCAAAGATCAGTCGGCATATTCTGTGAAGTGTCATCTTGATCTATACTTCACATTGAGTGGCGCACAGCAGGCTACTGGTTTACGTCTTTACCAGAGTCTCGTTTAAATTGAAAGTTTTTGCAGGCGAAAAATAAATTGTGGCTCCAATAGTAGAATTTATGTCCGAAAGCGTAACGATCTTGAGGCAGAAACCTTTAGAAAACTCGGGAATGGAGAAAATGCTGGCTAACAGCATTTCCTCCTTTTTAACAATGTTTTTTTTAAAGGTTTTATTCTTCAGGGCCGTTAAAACTTTGCTATGAACGACCTTGAAAAATTCCTTGTTCACATACAGATACTAGATCTTTACATCCATTTAGGTTGAATGCAATTAAATATATGTAAAAGATATCATAGAAAGCTGACAAAAAATCGTTTGTTTGCCAAAATATGCAATACTATAAAATATGGCACGAGATGCAAAAGACAGCCTTTAAAAGGTTTGAATTTTCAGAAGAGCAGATGTGCCATCGATTGAAAAATAAAATAGCAAAGTTCTTAACTCTTTACCACACGAGAAAATTTTAGACTGGTCCAAATTGAAAGCACTTGCAGACGACAAAATAAAGGTGGCTAAAAATAGAAATTTGTTCTGGGAAGGGTAGAAAACACTGTGGGAAAAGGAGAAAATGCTGGTTACCAGCATTTTCTCCTTTTCCCATGGTGTTTTCAAAAGGTTCTTTCTCAGGGGCGTCAAAAGTAGGGATTGTGTGGTAATGGGTTAATTAATATATTGTCAATAGCTCACGTTTTTAGAAACAAAGTGCATATGTAAACTTCCTAAATCCCCCAACACCTATTCCACTGAGCGGCAATTCTGCCAAGCTTTGAAATTTTGGTTAAAACCCCGTGAGTCGGAGCAGGAGCGAAAACAGCGCAGTAAAAAGGCATTGAACCTTGTAAAAAGCGTATCGGAAGCTTCAAGGTCGCTGCTTGATGGCGCTTGTTTTGACCTTCCCCTATGGAAAGTCACAGCTGTCTGATGTTGTGAGCAATTGTGTTGACATGTCTAACGCCTGTCTCAGTATGTCTAAAAGAAGTGTTATTATGTCCAATTTGGGTGTTGACTTGCCTAAACATCGTCTTACTCTGTCAAAAGGCAGCGTTACGAAGTCCAAATGTGGTGTTGACTTTTTATTATGTCAAAAATCCCTCTGATTCCCATAGGAGTCTTAAGAAGTTTGTATCCAAATTTGAATTGCCCTGTTGGGAGCTAAAATATTTGTATTGCATTGTGAACTTTTGTAGCCCAAGTGGGGCTTTTTGGGGCTTGCTAGTTGTTGAAATTTTACTGTTTGATTTGTATTATGTTGTTTAAGCCGCAGCCATTTTCGGGCAAAGGTAATAAAAGTAAAACTTGATAACTTTCTTTGCTTTTACTTAGTATGATTCCGCAATTACATGTATGTCTGAATGTGGAACTGACTTGTCTAAACGATGTCTTAATATGTCAAAAAGTAGTGTTGTTATTTCTTAATGTGGCGTTCACTTGTCAAAACGCTATTTAAGCTTATTATGTCAAATAGTAGTCTTATTAACTCGAAGTTCGGTGTCGACTTATCTAAATCTGTCTTATTACGTATAAAAGAAGTGTTATTATGTCCTTACGTGATGCCAACTTGTCTATACATTGTGTTATTGTATTAAACAGTAGTGTTGCTATGTCCAAATGACGTGTTCATTGATCTAAACTCGGTCTTATTATGTGAAAAGTGGTGTTGACTCGTCTTAATATTGTCTTATCATGTCAAAAAGTAGTGTTATCATGTTTATATATGTGGTATGGACTTGTCTATGCATTGTATTATTATGTCAAAAAGCAGTGTTATTATGTCCAAATGTGGTAGAGATTTGACTTAACGATGTCTTATTATGTCATAAAGTAATGTTATCGTGTTTATCATATATGATGTTGAGTTGTCTACACACTGTCTTATTTTGTCAAAAAGAAGTGTTTTTATGTCCGAATGTGGTGTTTCTTTCTCTAAACGCTGTCTTTATATGTGAAAATAAGCGTAATCATGTTTAAATGAGGCGTTTGATTGTCAAAACATTACCTTATTATGTCAAAAAGTCGTGTTGCAAATTTCAAATGTAGTGTTGACTTGTCTTATTAAGTCTTATTATGTGAAAAAGTGGTCTTATCATGTCCAAACGTCGTCTTGACTTGTCAAAGCATTGTCTTAATATGTTCAAAAGTGTTGTTATTATATTCTTATGTGACGTTGACTTGCCTACACAATGTCTTATTATGTTTTATTTCATGCTTCCCGGTAGGATATCGAGAAATTGCAGTGAAAATATTTTTCGATCTTACTCTGGTATCACCAGTGAAAATACCGATTTTCACGTTCTTGTTGCCTAGATAAATTGCGCGTGCCTAACAACCGGATGGGAAATATGACGTCATACACCTTAGATTTCTCGCGCATGACGTAATATTGTAATGCATTGCTATGCGCGAGGGGTACGCCACAGGGAATAACGGAAAATAACTGTACTGGGTTTTGATAAAACTCCTTCCAGAAAGGGTTAAAAGCATGAAATAAATAGAATATTTGTTTTTTCTGTGAAAGATCGAAATTTATTTCATCTCGTGAACACCATCGGTGATATTTTCACTCGTGGCTGCGCCACTCGTGAAAATATCACCGATGGTGTCCACTCGATGAAATAAATTTCGATCTTTCACCGAAAAAACAAATATCCTCTATTTATTATATACCTAGCAGTGAAATCCTGGAATTTCCCAGTGTACTAAATTTTGATATCATCACTAGTGACGATATCAACTTTCACTTCCTATCGTAATTTAGGAAATACTTTTTTTTTCATTAAGCACTTATAGAAAGTGTTAATTGTATGTTCTATATTTTCAACCAGAAAATCCAACTACTTTTCTCAGTTCTGTTCTTTTAAATTATGTATTCATTCGCACTATGTCCCTGATTTCTTCTCCATCCAATGTATTGATTTCGACTTTCAAACGAAAAATTAAAAAAAGAATAATGTTAATAAGGTATATAATAAATAGAATAATCAACCAGTTATTTTTGATATGAAAAATATCTCACTCGGATACGTCGTAAGGCGTTAAAAAAACTCGTGCTGCGCACTCATTTTTTCAACGCCTAACAACGCATCCTCGTGAGACATTTTTCACATAAAAAATAACCAGTTGATTATCTTCTATAAAATGCAGAGTTATTTTGTCCAAATGTGCTGTGGACTTGTCTAAATACTGTCCTATTATGTCAAAAAGTAGTGTTATCATGTTCATATGTGATGTTGACTAGTCTTTACATTGTCATTTAATATCAAAAAGAAGTCCTATAATGTCAAAGTGTAGTGTTATCATGTTAAAATGTAAATTAGACTTGTCTGCACATTGTCTCATTATGTTAAAAAGCAATGTTATTATGTCCATATGTGCTGTGGACTTGTCTAAATACTGTCGTATTGTATCAAAAAGTAGTATTATCATGTTCATATGTGATGTTGATTTGTCTACACATTGTCTTATTATGTCAAGAAGCAGTGTTATTGACCCCAGGTGCATCATATGAAGAAACTTGGTAGAGTTCCACCAGGAGATGTTACATACCAAATATCAAAGCTCTACGCCTTCCAGTTTCAGAGAAGATTTTTAAAGTTTTCTGTTACGAGCAGAAGGTGCAAATTGAAAATAAAAGAAATGAAAGTGTAAACAAATCAAGATGTCAACGAACCTTTCATTATAAACATTTACAGCCCCATTATATGGCTCTGTTATCTGAACTGTTACGTGTTACTGAGAACAAAAGGGGTTCGAAAGTTGACGATCAAACTTAACACTATTCCGAACTATACCAGTTTCCGGATGCTTGTCTTCACTTTTCAGCATGTCCGGCGTACGAAACCAATTCTACGCCGTAACAAAAGGGAGGACTGCTCGTATTTTCACAGAATGGATTCGATGCGATGTTTATGGTTCCGTCTGGTTTCACGTGTGAAACTGTCATAATTTAAGATGAGAAAATGTTGCCTAAGAAAGCACCTTGGTCATAAGTGCGAAAATTGTACAAATTTTACAAATAAATCTACTCCTGGTCTTGATGAAAATGAAGGCCCTGATCCTTCTGGGATATTTACAACAGACTACGACTGTGATAAAGCCTCAGCAGAAACTACTGTAGTTCTCAGGATTTACCCTCTCTTCTTTCTTTCTATATATTGGTATAATAGTGCAGTGGCTCTTGACCGTTGGGAAGGGTAAGGGGGATTTTCCACTCTTCAAGACTGTACTAAATAATGCAGGAAGAAGCTAAGATTGGAAGTTTATGCATTCATTTATGATATTATCTATTCCTGGAGGTTTACTGTCTATTAGTATTTTGATACACATTAAAATTTCATCAGCTACAATTATTGAGTTCAAGCATTCACCATCATCTTCCACATTTATTCTGTCAGTCATTATTTGATCATCATTTTCATGAGAGGGATTATTGCTAGCATCCTTGATAGGGATGAAAGACTTGGCTTTTCACCTCTATCTGGGTCTTTCCGAGAGTACAGGTATCTCCAGTATTCTTTGGGATTTTCGTAATTAAAGATCCTTAGCTCCACCTCATTTTGCTTATTATAGTTTACTATGTATTCATTCATTATTTTTTGTAATCTCTACTTTTTTAATTAATTTCATCTTTAATTATTAAATTTGGAAACTTTTTTATATTTTTTCATATATATATATGGGCGTGGGTGTGTGACCGAACTGTGATGTTTTTTTGTTCTTTTTGTTGTTCTTTTTTGTTTTATGTTAGTTTTTTTTGCTGAAATGTTTTATATGCTGTATTTATTTATATTTTACAGAGACCATCAACAATTTTATCAAGCTTATCATGATCAATATTACTGTTCTCATGCAATTATTTTTGTATAAGAGCAATCTCTGTTTCATCCATGTTGTCACCATGATTCTGTTTACAATATCCATTTCATGTTTTTAATTTGAAAGCCACTATTATAATCTAATAAGTGGATGTGAGTATTAGTATTTCACTTGCAACTTAGCAAAGAGTGACCATCTGAAAAAAAGAGGGTTTAATTCTTCAATGAAAAATTCCTCTGTTACATTGTAACCTTTTGGTGAAGAAAAAATAACATATTTGAATGTTTTCATAATCATCGGTTGAGTTCCGCTTGATCTGAATGCCTTTTTGTTCTTAAAAGACTCTGTCCGTTCAAAGAAAATCCAGTTTCATCTTCAAAATGAAATAGTTCAGAAACATTATCTCCAATCCCAACAAAATCTTGTAAATTACTTGTCTGTGTATTGAAGTCACCACTTAAGTATCAATAATCATATTCATTTACCATATTTAGTATCATATCTTTGACTACACTGCGAAAATCATCATATAGATCGTTATTGAAAAAAAAAATCAGACTGGCTCGGTGGTATATATAGGTACCAATAACAAATTTGGACTGAATGTTACTGAGGGTTAAAAAAAAAACCTAATAACTATTGGATGCATTATTTCCAAAACGAAGCCATTTTGAAGATTCAAACATTTGACATTACATCTAGATATTTGATTATTGACTACTATTCACCAAAATGGATTAATTGAGTACTAAAAAGCAGTTGTATTGTATTCAGAGTCTAAGAAGAAACTGGAAATGGTCAATTCAAATTGATTGGATAGAAAGAGTGGAAAACCTAGTGCGGGAAAAAAGCCTTTGCAGACTGTAAAATGCACGTGGAATTTTTGTATCATGTCTAAAATGTGCGGAGATGAATAGATCATTCGAGATAAGAAATATGGACATTTACAAGTAAATAGCCGTAATGACAATAAAATTGAAAAGTGACACAACCATTGTCGCTCTCTACAAAATCCAGGATCCTAAATCATCACTGGATGATACGTCTAAACCCATTACTACACAATCCCTACTTTTGACGACCCTGAGAAAGAAGCCTTTAGAAAACATTGTGAGAAAAAGAGAAAATGCTGGTAACCAGCATTTTCTCCTTTTCCCACAATGTTTTCTACCTTTCACAAAACAAATTTCAAATTTTCAGTCACTTTTATTTTGTCGTCTGCAAATACTTTCGATTTGGACAAATCTAAAATTTTGTCGTGTGGTAATGAGTTAAAATACAATCCCGTGAATTTGGGAATTTCTTTCTATCATGATAAGCTTATCGTTCTCTGTAGTCTGATCTATGCTGTCGGTCATTATATTCATTTCATGTTGCTGTACATTGGGGTGTCATTAAAGCTAATTGAACGCTAGATGCAATTCCGCAAGATTTTGAACAATATCGCCTTGGCTAATCAATTTTATTTCAACAGGTTTTCGTGTGTAGCTTCAACAAAGTTATTTTTTCTATCGTAACAATTTCTCTCTTCCCAGAGGAAGATTTTCTTTGTAGAACTCGATTCAACGAAAATTGCTCCAGCGTTCGTGAACAAATGCAGCCAAGTCCTAGTAGCTCTGTCAATAGCGTACAGAAATTGAGAGCAGCCGAGCCGGGGATCAAACCAGCGACCTCCGCTGGTTCGATCCCCGGCTCGGCTGATTTCTTCTGAGGATTGATGATACTCAGTGCGAAAGGATTCATTCCTCTTTCTTCTTTTACATTGTTTCGACGAGTGAGAAAAAACTCAGTGGCTTAGAAAGAATATTGAGCTAAGTACTGGTAACAGAAACCCTAGGAAAGCATGAGTACATGCACTGGCCGCCGCGATATAACTGTAATAATGTTAAAGAAGACGTTAAATACCAAACAATCAATCAATTAATAAAAGAATTGCAAAAATTGATAAACACAAACTTACCTCCCTTTCTCTAAATATACGTGGGGTGATCAAAAATAAACGTGTACCACCTCGCTACGTTGAAAACCACTTCACGAAGGATTACAAAAAAATGCAAAGAAGAGCATTGAATATCTGGTAACTGTTTCTAGCTTTCATTGTCGTTTAATTATAAAATGAACACAAGCTTTCGGCGGTACAACCGCCTTCTATCACAGGATCACACTTGAAAAAGGCGGTTGTAATACCGAAAGCTTGTGTTCATTTTATAATTAAAAATTACATATCTCAAGAAGAGGATATATCATGATTTCATTGTCGTTATATTCAAGTAGGGAAAGTATTACGTCATATAATGTTTATCGAAACTTTGTACTCGAAACTTCGAAAAGCCTTATTTAGTTTTTCTACAGGAAGGAACATTTTGAAACACGAGTGTCCTTATTTAAGGTAATTCAATAGTTTGATAATGCCTATTTTTCTTCCGAGGAGGTATAACCCATTACCACACAATCCCTACTTTTGACACCCTGAGAAAGAAACCTTTTGAAAACACTGTGGGAAAAGGAGAAAATGCTGGTAACCAGCATTTTCCCCTTTTCCCACAGTGTTTTCTACCCTTCCGAGAACAAATTTCAATTTTTCAGTCACCTTTATTTTGTCGTCTGCAAATGCTTTCAATTTGGACCAGTCTAAAATTTTCATGTGCGGTAAAGAGTACAGCAGAATACATCTAAAGGCACATCAATATTCAATTTCAGTCAGTTTTCAGTCAGTCTCTAACCCAATGTATCCTTACTCTATGTAACTATGATCATTCTTATATCTTTATATAAAACATTACACCAGAGGGGTGCAAGACTGCACAGTTAAGTTTTTTTTTTTTCAACTACAAGCGTCTTTTCTACGGGACGCTTAGACTATTTGTTGAATATACTTAGTGAGAATTCTTTGATAATTACCCATCAGCACCATGGACTAGCGTATAGTTTCGCAAATCGGAAGCTGTTGTCACTGTACACCCAAAGTCGGTTAGCTGTGGTAAACAAATACCATAAAACAGGTTGGTGTGTGAGTTCTAGCAAATATAGATTCTTTGAACGGTTTAAAGCTGTTGCTTGGCATAAAGTTTGATTCTCAGCACATATTTTTGTTTTTCTTTGTGTGAATTTTAATATCAATGTGGATGATTTTAGGATCAGAGCGATCTCCAACTCAGAAACTATGCTTGCATAAAACTATTGTATGGTTAGGTCATCTTGTATCTTCAGCACTTGTAATATATTACCTTTGGAAATTTAGTAACGGTGAAAACTTTTAACACATTACCCACCAGGACTATCAGTCCTTTGATTTATTCTATAACGGGATATTTTGTATTCATGAAAGACTCGTCGTGGAAGTTATATCGTTCATGCCTAACAGGGAAAATAACAGCAATGTTCAGAGTTGGTCGATGGCAACAAGTTTTGTATTAAATACGAGATTTGCAATAATTTGCCTGCAAATTTTGGTTTTATAGTTCTTAAATCCTATACATTTGGAAAGATTGTTTTTGTCGGTTCGTCAATATTTTAGCACCTACAAGCATGCGAGATATCAATATTTAAATATTCAAGTTTTAAAAGATTAGAATATGAACAATTTGCCCAAAACTCTAAACATTAATCATTTTCTAGGCAATAATTTCTGGTAAAAGGTTTTGTTTTTCTTTTGTCTGTTGTTAAATATTATTTAGGGAAAGAAGCAGCCTTCACTGCACCTATTCATGCCTTCATGTAGTTACTTACTACTACTGCTGCGCAACAATTCTTGTTACGCTTCTGGCTTTTTTCCCCACATTAACGCCACCCTAGCATTGTCCAGCGGCAAGAAGAGAATGACTCCTGAGGCAATCCTTGACAAATTTTGTTTCATAGACTTGTAGTAGCAAAATATTCTCGAACTTAACTGAATGATAACATTGAACGCTGTACTATTCATTTGGGAATGGTGTTTTAGTGATTTGTCGATACATTAGCACCAAGAATCCTAGAAAATCACTCACGAGAGATTTTAGTATCCGGAATTTAAGTTTTATAGTGAGTCGCATAATAATTATACCATAGAAATACGGCGGCAAACCCTTTCAGCGCCAGAAACTGATACTATCCTGCAAAGTTTTACCATTTCATTGTTTATTAAGCGAATTTTACCTGTTTTTTCGTTTAAAAGAACTGAGTAAGCTAACGAAGTAGAATTTCCCTTCTGAATGCCTCAATTCAATGGAAACTGCCGTCACTGAAACCTTGGTAATACGTGCTAAAAGGTACAGCTTGGCGCATTATTTTGATGTTAATCTTGATCTATGCCGCCATTTTGGATGTTGTGCTGATAGTATAGTCATGTATACGGGGCTATCGAAAGGGGAACTGCTTTTACGTTGGCTTTGCCAATGTAGGCCAACATGATATATAACATTCGGGAGGGTCCGTGAAGTTGGCTCAACGCTCAGTAATCCGCACTCAGCTCAGCACTAGCCTTGTTGACCCAGCTCGACATTCCAGCTCAACCGCCAGCTCAACAGCAAAAATACATATATATGTCTAAAACAAAGTCCGTTGAGCCTGCTCGACATTCCAGCTCAGCCGCAAACTCAACAGCAAAAATACATATATATGTCTAAATCAAAGTCCGTTGAGCCTGCTTGACATTCCAGCTCAACCGCAAACTCAACAGCAAAAAATACTTATACATATGCTAAGATCAATGTCTGTTGATCCAGCTCGACATTCCAGCTCAACCGCCAACTCAACAATAAAAATACTTATACATATGCTTCTATCAATGTCCATTGAGCCAGCTCGACATCGCAGCTCAACCACCAGCTCAACAGCAAAAATACATGTATATGTCAAAATCAAAGTCCGTTGAGCCAGCTCGACATTCCAGCTCAACCGCCAGCTCAACAGTAAAAATACTTATGCATATGTTTTGATCAATGTCCGTTGAGCCAAGTCGACATTCCAGCTCAACGGCCAACTCAACAGCAAAAATACTTATACATATGTTTCGATCAATGTCCGTTGAGTCACCTCGATATTCCACTTCAACGGCTAGCTCCACAGCAAAAATACATATATTTGTCAAAATCAAAGTCCATTGAGCCGACTCGACATTCCAGCTCAACAGTAGAAATATTTTTACATGTGTTTCGATCAATGTCCGTTTAACAAGCTCGACATTCCAGCTCAACGGCCAGCTCAACGTCAAAAATACATATATATGTCAAAATCAAAGTCCGTTGAGCCAGCTCGACATTCCAGCTCAATCGCCAGCTCAACAGCAAAAATACTAGATCCATGTCTATTGAGCAAGCTCGACATCCCAGATCAACCCCTGAGCTCAACAGTAAAAATACTTATATATATGTTTCGATTAATGTCCGCTGAGCCAGCCCTACATTCCAGCTCAACCACCATCTAAACAATAAAAATATTTATACATATATTTCGATCAAAGTCCGTTTAGCCAGCTCGGCATTCTAGCTCAACAAGCAGCTCGAGTTGGCTCAACGGACTTTTGACATCTATATGTATTTTTGCTGTTGAGCTGGCTGTTGAGTGGAATGTTGAGCCTGCTCAACGGACATTGATGTAATTAAATGCTGTGAACAAATTTTAGAGGATATCCCAAAGGAACATTCCAGCCAAGTTTGGTCCCAATTGGCCCTGCGGTTAAGGTGGAGAAGATGTTTAAAGAATTGTTGACGACGGATGAAACACAATAGACACGGGGTGATCCTAAAAGCTCCCCTTGAGCATGTTTTTCTAAGGTGAGCTGAAAAAGCAGAAAAGGACATTTTATCAACAAACATTAACGTTTAATTTAATTGAACACCATGTAAATGCAAGATTCTGACAAACTCAAAGTAACATTTTAAATTTGCTTTTTAACAAAATGTTTGTGGGGGAATTACAGAAATTCTATGAAATTCTCTTTGTCTTAAACCATTCATTAGATTTTGAAATAATTTCACAGAAATGTCCCTTAGATGCCCCTTTTGAAAAAAAAAAAACGTCTTGTGAAATTCCGGTCTGTCAAGAAACAAAGCTGTGGTGGTGCGGACATGACGAAATTCTTAAAATTCTTTTTCTAAAAAACCTCTGGTTAGATTTTGAAATAATTTCACAGAAATGAACCTTTGATGCAAAAGTACGCCCCTTGTTTGATTTACAAGTTTAACTTACTATCCAACACCAAACAGCCATTCGTTGGCACCCACATGCAGTTCTCTTGTTCTTTTTACTGAAGATTTTGAAAAAAACAGTTTGGAACAACAACAAAAAATCAAAGTACTGATAGTACTGAAGGCCAGGAAATTGAGGATACGAAACAACACATGAGGTCAATTTTAATTAATACAAACAGGTAGACGGACAGGGATACAAGCGGATTCCACTAAGCCCCTGGAATTCTTGGTTTTATCAGGAAATTTTGAACTGATACTAGAAAGCACCAGCCAGAAACTAATTAAGCCAGAGCTAGGTATGTGCTTACAGTTATGCGGTGCTTGATAATGGCTTAGAATACTTAGTAATTTGTCGTGCTTGTAAACAATGCCAAGTCAAAATTGAACCGTATTCAATTGGTGCAATACCAACTTTGGTTATCTAAATTTTCTGAGAGCTGTGATGTCTTGTAGTCCTGAATGACATTTTTACATTTATTACGCAAAAACATATTTATTCTTATTGATTTCAAGGAAAATACATGTAAGATAGATATCAAGGTAAAATGTAATGAATAATAAAGATTGGAGTGATACGGCAGTTGGTCATGTTGTCTCTACCTTCCACAAGTCAACGAAATTTTGAAATGGTCATATTTGAAGGAAGTTGTAGATGAAAATCCAAAGTAGTTCTTCGTGTATATTGAAAAGTAAGATTTTGGGGAAATTGGGAGGAATTGCTTGTTACAAGAAAATTTTCTTTTAGCCAAAATATTTTCTCGATAAAATACTGTGAAAAGGTTGGATAGTTTTGGGAAAACGATTAGGCTCGGTTTTCCTATTTTACTTGCCTATTTTACGGACAAGTCACAGTGACTTGAGCTTTGATACTTATATCTACATGATATAAAAAGACGTTAATCCTAATTCATAATCGTTGTCCAAGGACAACTTGTGTCAAGCCCGCGAACACTTGACTCTCAAGCTTGACCTAGACCCTGGACCTGAATAAATGTTTCAAAGGGAACTTCTGCTCATGATGGAGAACAATGCATTATGCTAATTTATATCGGAATCTATCCAAAAATGTAGGAGTTATGGTTCGGACGAAAAATTGGCCTTCAATGGGGCCTTGATCTTGAACCTACTTGAACAGATGTTTCAAATGGCACATCTAACCGTGAGGGAGGTCAATTGTGCAAAATTATATTGAAATCCATCCACAATTGTAGAAGTTATGGACCGGAAACAGTCGGATGCACACAAGCCCTAGTGAACACTAGAACTATGTGTGTCAGAGACACTGATGCCCCTGCTAAATGGTATTGGTCACAGGTATGTCATATGACACTAGTAGAGAGAGAGAGATAAAAAAAAAATACATTAAATGACAAGCGAACGACTACAGAAAAAAATTATAAGCATTTATTTGGTTTCAAATCAAAGTCAATCAAAGACATTTTTAACAATCACACAGGTGTAATCTATTTGTGACAGGTGTAAAAGGTGTGAAATACATCCTATCAGTGTGAAAAAGGCAGTATAAACAATGACAAAACTACCAAATAACTCTTGGATAATGGTAACTAATACACATAATGTACATACTAAAAACAACGAAATTTCAAAAATATTTTTAAAGACAACTTGATTAACGATATGGATGAAATTTGATGTTGGGGTCGATTTTTCTAAAATTTTATTTGGTGACGATTTCACCGAAGAAATCGTCTCCAAGGGGACGATTTCTCCGGAGTGATAAACATAACACAGGCCAAGCAGTTTGGGGACGATTTCTCCAGGGGCCGATTACTCCAGCATTCCGCTGAAGTACCCTAGATTTAGTCGATATACATAAGAAAGAGTGATAAACATAACACGGGCCAATATTCTATATGTAGTTTGCTTTATTTACAATCGCATTTTAGCGGAGACGCGTTTTGTGACACATATGTTCAAATGTCAACACAACGTTATAGACAAACTCCGAGCAGAGTCGTCGTGCGTTAGTCTCACCATACCTGAATGTGAATGATCCGGAGTGCAAGAGAGAGCGTTATAGATATTAACCGTATGTAGCGCGTAGGAATACACAACTGCCGGATAAAGCTAAGTTCATTAGGTTACGCCATTATTAGGTCAGTGTTAATGACAAAAGCGGGATAAAAAACACACACTCGTCAGTTATTAAAGGATTGTAATACCCTTGCAATTCCATGGCGTTTTGCAGATGAAAGCTTTGAGGAAAGGAAAGCATTCACACAGGTGTGATAAGCAATCTCTGTATATACTTGGGAAACTAGTTGTTTTGGCGGACTCAGCGATATAGAGTGGACACACCGTCCAACATTTTTGTCTGAATAGGCAGCTTACGATCCCTATAGGCAAGGGAATCCCTTGAGAGGGATTCCCTGGCCTAAAAACTAGCCATGACCTATCCAAATATTTAGGTGAGCGATCCAGGACCATCTTGGTTCTTTGAAAAACATGGTTATGGTGGGGGGCTTTTTTCAATCAATGTGTACGTTTCCATTCACACAGGTTCATCTGACTTAACGGATATTTTCACACACTTAGACTATGTTGCCAAGTTAGTGAACCTATATCCAACTGGTAATATTAAGTTAAGTAGACACAAGAGGTACTGTTATGTACCATCACAATTGATAGCCAAAGAGAAAAAAAACTGTTCAAACTTGAAAGTGTGTAGATCAACTCAACTCATTAAGAACACATTAATCACCAATGTAACTATAGGGTGTACGTGATAGAACAACACAATAGATTTACATTTATACTCACTTAAAACTGAAAGCGACAGGAGCGATTGCTTTAGGCCTTCAAAACATGAAATACTTTTTATAACTGTCGTTATCTGTGCAGTCTTGCACCCTTCAAGTGTAACGGTATGCTTAAAGATACAAGAATGATCATGGTTACATAAAATAAGGATACATTGGGTTAGAGATTGGCTGAAAACTGACTGAAAACGAATATTGATGTGCCTTTAGATGTATTCTGCTTAACCCATTACCACACAAGAAAATGTTAGACTGGTCCAAATTGAAAGCATTTGCAGACGACAAAATAAAGGTGACTGAAAAATTGAAATTTGTTCTGGGAAGGGTAGAAAACACTGTGGGAAAAGGAGACCAGCATTTTCTCCTTTTCCCACAGTGTTTTCAAAAGGCTTCTTTCTCAGGGTGTCAAAAGTAGGGATTGTGTGGTAATGGGTTATACCTCCTCGGAAGAAAAATAGGCATTATCAAACTATTGAATCACCTTAAATAAGGACACTCGTGTTTCAAAATGTTCCTTCCTATAGAAAAACTAAATACGGCTCTTCGAAGTTTCGAATACAAAGTTTCGATAAACATTATAGGCTTGCCTTGGAAATGACTCAAAACAGGTCCCTGAAGAGAACTTAAAAATAAATTTTCAAACACACAAAGCGAAAGAGAGAAAATACGACCAAATACTCCTTTGTGTTTTCACGTTTTCTTCATACAAGATGCCTTTAGGACAACTGTTTCCATAACGAGCTCTTCGAAGGCTTCAGTTATCTTATAGTAGCTCTTAACACTGATAAGCACTACCTAGCACGACTCAATACGGACAGTGTAGATCAAGATGAGGCTGCACAGAACGTGCAGTCTGATCTTGGACCTACATTGTCCGACACGATTTTTTTTCCGTGAAAACCAAAACTTTTCAATTTCCATATTTGGTTATTTACTATTAAGTTGGGAATTTTTTATGATAAATGTTACTTTAAGGATTCGCTCTTTACAAACCGACCTCGTTTTGAGGCTCTGCGTTTGCAGAGGACATATCGTATATAGGTAAAATTTTAAGCTTTGTCTTTAACCCATTACCACACAATCCCTACTTTTGACGCCCCCGAGAAAGAAGCCTTTTGAAAACACCGTAGGAAAAGGAGAAAATGCTGGTAACCAGCATTTTCTCCTTTTCCCACAGTGTTTTCTACCCTTCCCAGAACAAATTTCAATTTTCCAGTCACCTTAATTTTGTCGTCTGCAAATGCTTTCAATTTGTACCAGTCTAAAATTTTCTCGTGTGGTAAAGAGTTAAAAGGGTAGAACCGATCGTGGGAAAAAAACAGGATGGTGGTGTTTAGCATTTTATCTTTTTCTCATAATGTATCAAAAGTTTTCTTCCTCAAAGTTGTTGAAAATCGAAATTGTCTGGAAATGGATTAAATGTGCTTTACAGGCAGCTTAAAGAGGATAGATTAGACGCAAGGCGTTTTGGAAGAAATAAATGGGTAGCTGACATTTCTTTGGTTCTGTTGTTACGTGACACAAGAGAACGTTTGTGTCTAACTAAGGAAATTCAGTGGCGATCCATTACCAAGGAATACCGATTTCAACAACCCTGAGATAGATGACATTTGAAAACATTGTGGGTAAAGGAGAAAATGCTGGAAAAGATGGATGTTATGTTTGGAGTTCTATTTTTTTTTTTCCACAGGTACTTTCATTTTGAACAAGACTAAAAGGCTGCCGTTTGGTAAAGAGCTAAAGTTTGACATTTTAGGAAGTAAATTGATTTTGACATATACATGTATATTTATTTTTGCTGTTGAACTGGTGGTTGAGCTAGAATATCGAGCTGGCTCAACGGACATTGATCGAAACATATGCATAACTATTTTTACTGTTGTGCTGGCGGGTTGGCTGGAATGTCGAGCTGGTGGTTAAGCTGGAATGTCGAGCTGGCTCAACGGACTTTGATTTTTACATATATTTGTATTTTTCCCGTTTAGCTGGCAGTTGAGCTGGAATGTCGACCTGGCTCAATGGACTTTAAATTTGACATATATATATGTATTTTTGATGTTGAGCTGGCCGTTGAGCTGGAATGTCGAGGTGGCTCAGCGGACATCGATCGAAGCATATGTATGTACTGGCTCAACGGACTTTTAATTTGACATGTATTTTTACTGTTGAGCTGGCGTTTGAGCTGGAATGTCAAGCTGGCTCAATAGACTTTGATTTTGACATATATATGCATTTTTGCTGTTGAGCTGGGATGTCGAATTGGCTCAACGGATATTGATCGAAACATATTTATAAGTATTTTTACTGTTGAGCTGGCGTTTGAGCTGGAATGTCGAGGTGACTCAACGGACATTGATCGAAGCATATGTACATGTATGTGCTGGCTCAACGGACTTTTAATTTGACATATATATGTATTTTTTACTGTTGAGCTGGCGTTTAAGCTGGAATGTCGAGCTGGCTTAACGGACTTTGATTTTGACACATCTTTTTATTTTTGCTATTGTGCTGGAATGTCGAATTGGCTCAACGGATATTGATCGAAACATATGTATAAGTACTTTTACTGTTGAGCTGGTGGTTGAGCTGGAATGTCGAGCTTGATCAACGGACTTTGATTTTGACATATATTTAGATATTTTTGCTCATGAGCTGGTGGTTGAGCTGGAATGTCGAGCTGGTTCAACGGACATCGATCGAGATATATGTATAATTATTTTTATTGTCCAGTTGTTGAGCTGTCGGTTGAGCTGGAATGTCGAGCTGGTTCAACGGACTTTGATTTTGCCATATATATTTTTTTGCTGTTTAGCTGGCCGTTGAGCTGGAATGTCGAACTGGCTCAACAAGGCTGGTGTTGAGCTGAATGTCAATTACTGAGCGTTGAGCCAACTTCACGAACCCATATTTATAAACAAACTCGGACAAAAAGGTCTTAGCAAGCTATTTTCTTCAATTCTGGAGCCATTCTTTTCCCGGTTTTTTATATGCGAAGACTTCATTACATTTTCATTTACCACCACTTTCTGTCATGTGAACTAGATAATGCCGTGTTTTGATCACACTGGAAAATGAACCTTTTCAAAATACTGTGAAAAAAGGAGAAAATGCATGTAACAAGCTTTATCCTCTATGCTGCAAATATCCTCTTCCTGTTCAAAGACGTATCGAATTTTCAA
Organism: Tridacna crocea; assembly: GCA_943736015.1. Classification (NCBI taxonomy): domain Eukaryota; kingdom Metazoa; phylum Mollusca; class Bivalvia; order Cardiida; family Cardiidae; genus Tridacna; species Tridacna crocea. Next base: position 29,588,034 of record OX031072.1, on the reverse strand, counting down.
ACAATGGTGACGGTTTGATATCGATAAGATATGTCATGCTCTTGCAAAAGAGGCTTGATGAATCTCTGATACAAAACACGCAATCACATGATCGTAGACCCATTGACCCATTGGGGCTGTTTCTTCAAACAACCGACTTAAACGTGAGGTAGGCTGGTCCTTGGAATAGCAGAGAATTGACATATTTCAAAAGGTTTTGGTCCAGGTAAGCTTGCACAGACTGCAAAGGCTGACCTGGTCCGAAACTTTAGCAGAAGCATTAAGCCTCCTTTTCACAGAGCATGGCTCATATATAAAAAAATATCTCTATCGTCTGCAAATACTTTCAATTTTTGGATGTCCAACGTTTTGCCGTCGTGTAAAACACTTAGGAATTAGAAATATTGCTGAACTAATTTCCGAATTGGAACCCCCAGATCATAGGTCGTCATAAATGTAAGTTTTTTTTTTTTCTTCTATATTAATCTTAACGTCTGGACCTTTTTTGGCGCCAAATATATAAGCTCGACCTCTTTCAGTTACTTAAAATACAACCCTCTCACTAGTAGAGAACTGTTTATCTTCAAGGCTTGACAACACAGGCCGACAACATAGATCCAACAAGCGCCAGATAGAGGGAGTGATTTTGATTTCAAAATTGAAAATTTCAGTTATTGTCCCCTAAACCCTATGTTATGGGTGCTCATTAGAATCGTCTCGTCGAGACGATTCTAATGAGTACCCATAACATAGTGTTTGGAAGAGAAATAACGGATTTAGAAATACCATCACTCCCTCTTATCTGGAGCTCTGTCCAATATCAGACTGCACGCTCTGTGCAGTCTGATAATGATTTATGATGTCCGCAAAAATCCTCTGTGTCGCTGAAGGGCATCTTCGCAAGCCAAGGCTGACGATTCACTACGCTACTCTACCCTTGGCGGATCGAGCTTGATTTTTACATTCACCCGATATGCTTTTTAATTGGATGCAGCCAGCTCTAACTGCAACGAATGAAATCGCTCTTAGCATTTCATCTTTGATAAAAATAGAATAAGGTCTCTACCTTTCGAATAGAAGGTAAACATGGAAAACCACGTGGATGTCTGCTTATCTCTTCAAGTGTATTTCGTAAGCGGTTTTTAAAACGAATTTCATTGGCTTTTAGAAATATGATGTAAAGGGGGGTAATAACCAGCACCCAGTAGAGAGCGCATCGCAGAAATCTCGAAATCGGGCTCAATCAGCCAAGGTAAGATCCACGTTGTGATCGTAACCTTGGCTCGCGAAGATGCTGAAGGGTTATGTCTGATATATGACTTGGCTAGGTCTAGAGACGGTGAAATATAGCTTATATATAAAACAATTATCGCAATAAATACATCTAGGCACATCTATGCCACCTATTCCAAATCTGTGGATATGTGTTATAAATCAATGTCATTTTTCTGTCTGTCCTTGCGAAATCTTTGCCAACTTTCCTCTTTAGTAAATGACATACAAAACTTGGAGTGTCCGAGAAGAGAAGTCCTCTTTGAATTCCCAAACACGTAGTACAGCAAGTATAATTATGCAACAAACTTCAATAAAGTTTCATTTAATGTTATTACCTTTCGTTATATGAATTCTGAGATGAATTTTCACAAACACATTTTATCAATTTTGAAAATAACTATTTGAGTCAGTCTCGTTAAGCCGAAATTCATCACACGAACAGACACTGGTTTTAATGTATTGAAGAGTTTGCCCGTAGTCGGAAAGCATTCTTGAAATTAAATTTGTATTTTCACTATAAACACGCAGTTTGGAATGTACCAGTGCCATTTGACAACAAAGTAATAAGTATGAAGTTGTGGGCTACTGTTTTGATGAAATAAAAACATACAGTAACGGGTGAAAAAATATTTAAGCACCTTTAAGCACATTGACAGTAGAGTTATTGTCAGGCATAAGAATTGACTTCCTGTTGACATTTCTGATTATTTTTAGCGTGCTCATGGCACAAACAAGCCCACGCCAACGTGACAAAATATGACTTTACGGGGTACTAATTGGATACAAGTGGTGCGGTTACTTCTGCCTTACAGAGATGATCGGTGTCACCACGAAGCTCTGCATGTAATGATTTTGAATAAGTGTGTAGGATGGGAAAACCTGTAGGTGGGTTCAAAATAAACAAATTAAACACGTAGCCTGGACATTCAACAAATCAAAGCATTGAAAGCACTGCTCAAGTGTGATGCATTTTATCCAGGTCAAGGAGAAATCCAACCTTTATACCAATTATGCATATAGTGCAGCAATATATGCCAACGGACATTTGAAGTGCTTTACCTTTATTCAAAGGTCAGATGATTAGCTCATTCCATCTCAATTATTAATTACCTAATTACTTTCTTGCCTGTCTATTTCATAAAATCAATTAAACAACTGAATAAGCCGAATGTCAGTTCACAACATTGCATTTTCATTTCATTTGAGATATGTCCAAACACGCCTGATGACTTGAAAAACGGTTTTCAAAAGAAAATCAAAATTTCTCTAATAAATCTTTAAAAGCAAATGCTATTTTCAAAATTTGTTGTATTTCCTTTTGCCATTTCAAAACAGCTCTAGACCAGTGAAATTTACATGGAAAACCTTGCTTAAGTACATTTTTTTTTAATTCAGTTAAGTCTTATAGAGTCAGGATATTTTTAAACATAGCGATTTTCAATTAGTCCTGCAAAAAGAGACAGAGTTCATAAATCGTTTTTGAATAATCAGTTTGTTCGATAGTGGGTTCATTAGAAAAATCTTTTGCAACAATAAACGCAATTCGACCTCTCTAAAGGTTTTTGAAGCTCTATTGGTCTATCACGGAACACTAAAAAATTGCCCTTGGAAGATTTTTGAACACTTATAGCACATTGATGCATCGCCTGTATATCACGGAATATTATATACATTTTTTCTATAAAAAGCACACTGGCGACTCCATCTTTTGTATATATAGTAAGACCAGGGTCCATATTCACCAACCATTCTTAATAACGTTCTTTGTCTTATTCTTCAAGATTTTCCGACAGTGAAAGTAACAGAACTTCTGATTGGCTAAACCAAATGGTTTAGCCAATCAGAAGTTCTGTTACTTTCACACTGAGCAAATTCTGAAGAATAAGACTAGGAACGTTCTTGAGAATGGTTGGTGAATATGGACCCAGGTGTGCAACGAAATCGAAAAAATGATTTGACCCAGCCCCCCCTCAACGACAACAGGTTTGGAGACGGACTGGTGAGAGGTTTCAGAATGTCAATATATCTCTGAACATGACATATATGGAGATGGTTCTGTGATAGTTTGGGGCTGGATTCGTCGTGATGTACGAATGGACTTGCGTGTTTTACAGCATGGCATGATGACTGGCATCCACTTTGGGGATGCAATCTTTGATGTTCATGTTAGACCCTATGCTGGAGCGGTTGGCACATATTTCATTCTTATGGACGACAATGCTCGACCACATCGTGCCATGGTGGTAGAATTGTATCTTGAACAGGAAACAAAGTCGTGCGTATGGACTGGCCAGCAGGTTCCTCCGGCCTCAATCCTATTGAACACGTATGGAATATGCTTTAGGTTGCCATTTCCAGGCGTTTCCATACAGGAACTCGGAGCTGCTCTTGCAAAGGAATGGGTCGCCATTCCGCTACCAAGCATTAGGAGACTCATTGACAGCATGCACCAACGGTGCGAAGTTGTCATTTACGTAAGGGGAGGTCACACACGATACTGACATAACTTTAAAGCTAAACCTTCCCGGAGCGAGTGTTTTTGTGATGTTTCTGGAAGTGTTCTGTTTGTCTGAAAACAGACACGTTAGAATTTTTCAGCTGCAGCTTCTCATTTTGTGTTAAATACAATGTGCCTTCCGATACCTGCTCGTTAGTTTGACATAATCCATTTTAAATGCCTGTTTCTGTTTTTTTTTTTTTTTTTTTTTAATATGGTTCTGAGTAAAAGCGAAAATCAGATGTGATCCTTATCAAATTTTGAGTAGCTTATTAATGAAATATGCATGGTAACGACCGCTTTCTGCTCTTCCGTGACAAAAACAAAAATAATTACGGAGGCAGTGACTAAATGCTGGGAATGCCACAGGGCTCTCCGTGACGTCTTTTCGCATTTTGCGATGTTTAAGTGAATCTTGAAAGGGAAAAGACAATTAACGACGAAAAGATTTACCGGGTTGAACAACAGAAATAGAACATTTTTAACTGAAACTTTCGAAAAAAAAAAACGTTGTGGAATCATGTTTAAGAATCTCCTCTTAAAGATGAGTATCTAGATTTTGCACATCTCACCAAATTAAGAAATATGATGATATGGTACTCAAATTAATCTGAAAAAAAAAAATAATACAAAACATCAAATCATCAATAATTAAGAATCACAAAACTTAAAAAAAAAATTTCGATGGTATTCCTTTAAAAAGCTACTTAGCTTCTTAAGCTATTTTTAGATTTCGCACACAAAAAAAAAACATTTTGAGAATGTTTAGTGACTGACACGTAACTAAATGACGCTTAAATTCCATAACATAACAAACATAACAAAACGTAATTATTTTCCATAATGTCTTCTTCGGACGCTTTGTTTGAAGCTTTGTCTGTGTATTTCAGGTACATGTATGTAAATGAGCAAGTTGCTCATATACAAATAGACCATGTTTCCCGTTGGTGTCGACCTGGGCTGTAGGGAATTTCCAATTTCTCTCGTTGGCGGGTGCTTTTCGACTACTTGGGTTTTTATGAATGAATATTATAAGGCTTTGGGAGTATAATGATGATTTTGTCAGATTTTCGTCCGAAAATCTAAAGGCTACATTTAATCGCAGGCAAAGCCTTTCAGGCGTCAAACCCTCCTCATTTTAATCTAATTTTGCAATGCGGGTGATAAACAATGAAAACTAGGCCTATTACAGAAGTACTTCATACCTGTGCAAACGCTTGGCCATAAATGAAAATGTCAAGTCGAAAAAGGAGCATAACTGTGTTAAATATATTTCACATTAGCCTGCCCTTGATGCGTGGATTCCCCATTAGATTAGTACTATTCCAATATTGAGGGTAATTTCTTCAGAAATGAAACAGATATGAGAAAGTGTCATCTTTTTAGCACGATAAATACAACGTCGCAGGTGACGACAGGGCTAAGAGCATATTGCTAGTTTTCTTCAGAACAAGCCAGACTGCAACACTATTTTCTCATTTCGTGATGGAGTACGAGGATGTCCCATATGGTGGTGTTTCTTTTTTAACCCTTTGTAATTTTTCACTTGATCATTAACATAGCAACTAAATAATTTTAAGAACTCCTAATTCCTTTTCCTAATAATTAAATTGTAACAGGTGGCGAAAAATATATCGCGGCTCGACCGGGATTCGAACCCAGGCCCTCAGGAATACCGTTCCTGCACTCTAACCAACTGAGCTACCGAACCACATGTCGATACGGCCGCAAGATGTATCACCAAATACCTGTATCCGGCTACATATACCCCCTCCAAATTTAGAATCCGTCCCGAATTCTGGAGACAGAGAAACATTGTGAAAGGTCCTCGAGGTGGCTAAGGAGTAGCCATCCATACCGTGGGTTATTTACGGTGGGCGCCAAATGTAACAGGTGGTGAAAAATATGTCGCGGCTCGACCGGGATTCGAACCCAAAGCCTCAGGAATACCGTTCCTGCACTCTAACCAACTGAGCTACCGAACCACATGTCGATACGGCCGCACGATATATCACCAAATACATGTACCTGTATCCAGCTACAAAATGAAAATGTTTATTGCTCATTGTTGTACTTGTGGTATTATAGTTACATCTATGTTGCAGAAATTATTATTGCTCATTGTTGTACTTGTATAGGCACCAAAATTTTATTGCTCATTGTCGTACTAGTACAAGCACCAATTTTTTTTTTTCATTGATCATTTTTGTACCTGTACAGGCACCAACAATTTTTATTGCTCATTGTTGTACTTGTACAGGCACCAAAAGTTTTTATTGCTCATTGCTGTACTTGTACAGCCACCAAACATTTTGTATTGCTCATTGATGTTCTTGCACAAGCACCAAATTTTTTACTGCACATTGTTGTATTTGTATCAAAACTTTTTATTGTTCATTTTTGCACTTGCACAGGCACAAAAATTTCTTACTGATCTTTTTTGTACTTGTACAGGCACCAAAGAGATTGAAAGTTTGAGTACACACTCAATAGACCATGAGCTCAAGTTTTATAATTATCGTTATGGCCTCAGCAGTACCTTGCCAAAGAACAATGTGAGGTACCAAACGCTGCAAAATAGAATTCGAATAATCGAATTAAACTTTACCAAACAATCCCGAATGTTTGTCGACACGGCAGAAGAAGACTAGTTTTTCAAAACAATTTTTGGTAATACAGAAAGTGGTATTATAGTTACATCTATGTTGCAGCTGCTTTCAGTGTACAAACATCCAGCTTTTTTGCCGGTTGGTTAAGATTTGAAGATTTATCCGCGATGGACACCAAAAATAAAAACAAAATGATGGACGGTTTGCTAGGTCAATGTCCAAATAACAAAGGGTATTGTGTCTAGACAAAAGGATAACATGTCTTCACAATGTTCGCAACTATACCATACGAAATGGGAACAATTCGGAGATAAATAGGTTAAAATGATTTCTATGTCAGCTATTCAATACGTTGTTTTGTCCGGTCATAAATATTGCATTACGTAGTATCCAAGATGTTGCGTTTCCCGCGTTTAATGTGATTAGTTTCTGTGTCGCTTTGATGAATTGACCCATAAATAGGCCGCATGAACACTTATGGTATAAAAGCAGGCCTATGAAGGCGTTATCAATTCAATACTTAGTCAAACCTGTAGTGAGCAAGCATACAAGGGACTTAAAAGGGCGCTTGCTTCAGATAAGTGCTTGCTGAATAATGGTGTATTTCAGCATGTTTTCATCTTTGGAAACTAAAAGATGCTTGTTAAATTAATAGAGGTTGACACTAGGGTACTTTTAACGTCCGAACGATCCTTCAATTCATTACCAAACGAGAAAATCTTAGACTCGTCTGAATTGAAAGCATTTGCAGACGACAAAATCAGCGTGACTTAAAAATTGAAATTTGTTTCAAGTATGGTAGAAAACATTGTGGGAAAAGGAGAAAATGCTGTTTACCAGCATTTTCTCCTTTTCTCACGATGTTTTCTAAAGGCTTCTTTCTCAAGGTCGTCAAAAGTAGGGATTGTGTGTTAATGGGGTCAAACGTTCACTACTGAAGAAATCAATTTCTTTTTTAATGGCTACAAAGATAGCTCTTCTGAAAAAAGAAGACTAGGTTCAGTCATTATCTAGAATAAAGTAATAGAATGTGTAGTTCAGAGCTCAGACTACATGTTTTGTGTAGTCTGATCTTGATCTACTCTGTCCACAAGAGCTTCTCGTGTCGTCGTATGGCACAGAAAGGATTTTAGCTGGAAGATTCTGTGATTTTTTTTCGACCCTTACGTTGGCTTTTGATAACACTGTTACATGACCGGCCGCAGGGTCATTTTGGGGTGCACAGTAGACTAGTTTCTGTTCATTAAGGTAAGACCTGTGTAATGCACTTCCGGTGAACATTGGGCAAAAATTCTAATTGTTTGTAAAATTAGGGTAAATAAGGATTTATGCCGAAATAATATTTTTGCACATTTCTAACGGATCAGAAATTCCGTTTATGTCTATCTTGAAACTTTTTTTTTGATACTTTTGTTTGTTTTCTAAAAAGGGAGGTAATTGTTATCTCTTTTTCAATTGAGAATATAGCGGTTTTAGATTTATAAATGATAATTCAAAGAAGGAAAAAAAGGAAAAAATGAAAAGGTGAAAGTAGTTTAATAATCCTCATTTTTAATTATAGTTAATTTTTCAGGATGATATTTTAGTGGAAATAGCTGTTTTTCATTGCACAGGTCTAACCTTAAGCCTGGGGGAATTATTTCCCCGTCACACTGAATATTTACCTCCTGCCCATTATCTCCCGCAAGATGGCATTGTATAAATACTCATCTATCTAATTTGGGCATCCTGGGTACAGAACCGACCCACTTTCCTACGCAACAACCGTTATTTTGAATTTCAAACTAAAATAATCGTTTACTCAATAAAACGCTACATCGTGCGGTTCACTCAGCTATGATCAGCAGTTTAGAGAAATCTGGGGCTAAAGCAGGCCTGACTTGTTTTTCCTCAAATGTATTGATAAAACCATTTCTCCAAATTGCTACTTTATAGCCCGTATTAGTACAGTCTGCCCTATATCGGAGATAGCGATGCGTCATGTAAGACAGGTCGAATCTTCGAAGAATATGACATGCGCAGACAACGTCCTTCTGCTGAAAATCTGAAACTACTTTTTTTGTTCTACTTGAGATCACTAGTTTCAAAAGTAGCGTTCGTTGACAAAATAATCAGAGGAAATAAATCATATATTTTATTTCATCAGCTTGTGGTTAATATGGGGAAATATTTGCCTCAAAAGGGAAAGGTCCGCGAAAAAAACTCGTGCCTTACGGCACTCGTTATTTTCGCATACCTTTCCCTTTTTCGGCAAATAGTTCCCCATATTAACCACAAGCTGATGAAATAAAACTCTATAAAATAAAACTTTCAGTACAAAACACGACAAAATACTTTTCTGATATAACTGTTTTAGATAAAGGGCACATAACAATACATTCTTCAATTTAATTCAGGTTTCTGTTTTTTTGGGGTACCATGTTTTATCCAAACAATTCAAATCTGGGTCCTTAATACTAGGATAATCGTCTCTCTTTATAATTCACAGATCTATACTCTGAATGTGACCACGGTTTAATGTCTGACATCTGTCTGCGAAAAAGAATCTCTTTTATCTTTAATATATACATATTAGAGTTCGTGAATCCCTCGGAGACGCGTTTATCCTGTGACTAAAAGGTGAGAACAAATGGCCAAGCTCTAATGACGATCCCTGAGAGATGCTGTATCCCAGAATCCATCTTTCTGATTGTATCAAACAGAGGGGTGATATCGTTCTCTTTTTTTTATCTTTCTTTTATTTTTCTGGAACAAAAATGGTATGATATTGGTGTTGACGGATGCCATTTATCATCTGATGATGGCAGACTTTGATAAATGACTACCAAGTAAGGGTACTATCTGCTTAACTCTTTACCAAACGACAAAATTTTCGGCTTGTCCAAATTGAAAGCATTTGCAGACGACAAAATAAAAGTGACTGAAAATTTGAAATTTGTTTTGTGAAGGGTAGAAAACATTGTGGGAAAAGGAGAAAATGCTGGTTACCAGCATTTCCTCCTTTTCCCACAATGTTTTCTAAAGGCTTCATTCTCAGGGTCGTCAAAAATAGGGATTGTGTGGTAATGGGTTAAACGGGAACCTCTATCTGCCATCTTGAAATTTCATTTTTTGTTTCTTTATATTCGTCAATTTAACCTAATGGGAGTAAGCTTTGTGCTTTACTTTATAGCATATTTTGTTTAACCCTGTGATCTTGAAAATGACGTTTGAAAACATAGCAGAAAAAGAAAAAAATGGTAAATGACGGTAACGTCGGGTTTTTTTGGAGGAATCTAAAATATTGCAGTCTGGTAAATAAGAAAGGTCTTGAAAGCGTTGTGGAAATAGTAGCAAATACAGGTAACCAGCGTTTACTACCTTCCCCACAATTCTTTCCAACATTCGTTTCAACCCTCTCAGAGATATATGCCATCATTTTGGTCACACTTTTTTAGATGACGCCAGCACATATTTTTAATCAAGGGACATTTCAACGAGTGACATTGAAAGTATTCTCTCAAAATAGAAATCAAAACTGATAAATACAACAGCAAAAATATTTCCAAAGACGAATTATTGGTAAAAAGCATTTTTTTTTATTTTGTCACACTCTTTTCTGGCGCATTCTGCTTCGATCAGACTTCAAAACTCTTAAAAGGCCGTTTATCCTCTTTTGTTTCGCCGGGAAATAGTTCCGGAAGCGTAACAAACTCGATTTCCGGTCAACATTTTGTTTTGTCAAACGTGACTTAACGAAGTAAGAGATGCTTTTAGCTCACGTAACAACTTCGCAAATATTGATGGGAACCAATACTGGAACATGCCGCTTGAATTCTTTATCACATGATCCTGAGTCTGTAGGAACCTGTGAAATAACCCACTTTTAAAGACGTTTTCTACAGTTTTGTGAGAATTTAATACTTTCATAGAATTTTCTAATTCTTTCATATGTTGGGTAAAATTCAATGGCAAACTCAAAAAGAAAAAGAAAAAGGTATGTTGCGGAGTGAGATTTTCTCAAAATGGTTGTTTCTATGGTAACCGTTTGTATCAAAACACCTAAAATGACTGTATCTTCATAAAAGACAGTAATGCAGTGAAAGAAAGTTTATTATACAATGCAAATATTATTTTCCATATTTGATATATTATTTCTTGATTCTGTATGAATGAAATAATAATCTGAATTCATTTTCTTTATAAAAAAATATTTTTCCTATTTCTTGACTTGCCAAAATATAAGCAAAATCAACATGTAGTCTTCAATTCATTCAAAATTTTGAAAAATTCCTTTCATAGAGTTTTCTAATGTTTTGTTATGTAGAGTAAAATTAAATGGTAAGTACAAAAATGAGAAGAAAGAGATATGTTGCTATGTTAGATTTTTTTTAAAATGGCCGTTTCCATAGTAACCATTGAGGCGCTCAGATTGATCGGCTCTGTCATGTTCAGTAGACTCTAGTCTCTGAGAAAGTCGATTTTCCTGTATTCTTCTGATCTTTTCCCCTTTAGATCTTTTTTGCAATATGTCCGTTAAATCGATATTGTAGACTCATTCTTCGCTTCAAAACGTACCGTATCCGAAATACAAAGTATTGTCCGAACGATATACAAGTACCTTCTTTGAGAGGAGTTACTGTCTGTTATTGTCTCCCTTGAAATCGCCAAAGTGATGTGCAGAAATTACTACCGAAAGCCTCCTTCAGAAAATTTGTCATTGGCACTAAAAGGTTAATACCTGGTGTTTTTCAGTCGCCGCGCAGAAGCGCGCGACTATATTTTTAATAGTTTTTCGAGTTAGGACATGGATAGTGGGAATTTCGTTTTTATAGGGGTGTTAGGTTAACAAGGAATCTTTCTAACGTTACTTCGCCTTAAACTGGCTTTTTAATTCATTCTTAAACTACGAAATTGCAATACGATACTATTTTTGTTCTATTAATACTTACAACATTAAAAAACCGCCTAATTATTTCTTTTATTGTCGCTATTCGTGAGAAATGGACTCGTCCACATAAATGCCTTGTTTCCATTGGTCAAGGCTGTACAGGTTTCCAGTCATTTCGTACCTTATTAATTTCGTACCTAGGTCATTTCGTGCGATTTTGGTAATTTCGTACCTACTTATACTTTCAATTTTGGTCATTTCGTACCCAGTTGGTCGTTTCGTACAACGTTCGTACACAGGTTTAATAATCATTTTGATTATTTTGTAGATAGTTTTTCCTACTATTTGTGTGTTTCTTGTTGAATGACCACTGCTAAAATTGTGCATTGCTGAAATTGTGCTAAATTCCGCCGAAGAACGGGTATGATGGTTATGATTGTATCTGACCATTATTGGTCACTTATTTCTAAGTTTAGTTTTTACAACAAAGATAGTTTAGAACTCCTTTGTTTATTTCTCAACGAGCTCAGCATAAATTTAATTTGTGGAAAAAATCTGGAGAGAGGCCACTTTTTCGCTGTGTTGTTCATAATGATAAAGCGCGATGCAAAACCATGATTCTTTATGAACACTGTTCACCAAACACTATAGTCTTAGACTTGTTTAAATTGAAAGCATGCCTTGCAAACTTACGTCCTCTTGAATCATACTTTCCTAGGACAGCAACATTTTAGTAACTTACCCCTGCTTTCACCACTTTCCCAAACAAACACGGGTTATCACATGTGTGCTATCAAATTCTTTCGTCAAAACATGTTGGATAAGGAGAAATTGCTCGTTATAAGCAATTTCTTTACTTTATTAAATACTTTTTCCCCACTTCTAGCGAATTTTCCACCATTTTTGCAGCTTTTTGAAATTGTCATCTGCCATCTCCTTGAATTTGGAAGAGTCTGATATTTGTCGTTTGGAAAAGAGCTAAGACAGGGTAGTGCTAGGGTATTAGATACTGTAACAGAAGACAAGTTTTGATATAGGTTACTATTCACATAATTTCATAATGTGTTAAAAAATCTGCTGATGAAAACTGACATTTACTTACTTGCCCTGGCTTTCTTGAAGCATTAAACAATTTTTTTTGCGGCGACTTTGATGCTTTGCATCAACTTTTTCTTGTTTTTAATGTTCGACATTTCAAAGCAATGAAGGGTTATTATTTCATGCCTTCCGGTAGGATATCGAGAAATAGCAGTGAAAATATTTTTCGATCTTACACTGGTACAACCAGTGAAAATACCTATTTTCACTTTCTTGTTACCTAGATAAGTTGCGCGTGCCTAAAAACCAGATGGGAAATATGAGGTCATATACCTTACATTTCTTGCGCTTGAAGTAATATTGTAATGCGTTGCTATGCGGGAGGGGTACGCCACGGGGAATAACGGAAAAGAACTGTACTGGATTTTGATAAAGCTTCTCCCAGAAAGGGTTAAAAGCATGAAATAAATAGAATATTTGTTTTTTCAGTGAAAGATCGAAATTTATTTCATCTCGTGAACACCATCGGTAATATTTTCACTCGTGGCTGCGCCTCTCGTGAAAATATTACCGATTATGTCCACTCGATGAAATAAATTTCGATCTTTCACCGAAAAAGACAAATATCCTCCATTTCTACTACCCAAAGGAACAATGTTCTGCTTCGATTCCTGTTAACGACACTTTTGGCATGGAAGTAACCTTTAGTAATGCACCTCTCGCTAGAGAAACCCATGATATTAATAAGTTATCTGATACCATATAGCTCAAATATTGAAAAACGCGACGTAATCAGCCTGAAAATAAAATCCCATAAATACAATGAGGATTACATTATTAAACTGCAAAGAAATTTCTCGTGATCTGATTGGATAATATGGCCCGAACATACATGTATATATTATGTACACTGGCAGTTTCCCTTTTGGGAGCCTCGTATATTTGACTACACTATCAACACAAGATCCAATTGGCGGCGTTGATCAAGATTAACTTCAAGGTTATGCGCCAAGCTGTATGTTTAAGCACGTATTACCAATGTTTCAGTTACGTCAGTTCCCACTGACGTCAGTTTTTATTGAATTGGGACAATCAGAAGCACACTGATCAACGTGAGCCGCGGACACCATGTGTTCTCGGTACACCAGATCGAATTTTCCATGGAAGAACCGGAGGTGGTGTAAGTATTTTCATTTTTATGGACCTGATTAACCTAGATAGAAATGTTGATTTACAGCAATGTCTAGACGAATGATTGATCTGTTTACACACATACTAGGGAATAATAATACTATCATATAAGCAAGCTGTGGCTTTATGAGCAACTCGGATCTTATTGTTTTGAAGTTTGTTGCCGATTTTCGGACAAAATCCCCTAACCATTGTTCATTTTACAAGTTTGTATGATAAGATAAATGTATTCCCTAAAGGAACACAAAATTTCACTTAGAAATGTCCATCCAAAGCAAAGATATACGTTTTTGAATGGACCTGGGTAGAGGAAAATATGCTAACAAGACACCATTTTCATTTTCAGAGTATGTACATGGACACCAGATCAGAAAAAGCTTGTGGTAACTGGACACCAACCTTTAAATCATCAATATTTCTACCTGAAACTCGATGCACGGTCTGTATACGAAGACTGTTTTTGTAAACATTATGTCACTACGGTCTATTACCTGATAAAGAGCATGTTCAACACAATTTCTTTACTTGTAGCACTTGCTTTTTTGAAATATTTGCAATAATACGGCAATTTACGAAGTAGACCTACGATGCTTGATCACAGTTGACCGGTCATTGCCTTCAATGTTGGTGCGAGCATGTATGTTCTTTTTTTTACAGCCTTTCAGTTTTATGAATGGCGTATTAACCCATTACCACGCAATCACGAGCTTAAATAATGTCCCTGGGAAAGATGGCTTCGAAAAACATTGTCTATAAAGAAAAACCCCTATTAACTAATACAGAGTGTACATTATTTACCACATTAGGCCTGATTCTTAGTTTAAATAATTTTTGAATCCGCTTGGCCAAATGCCAGTGGGCTCTTAGAATGGCGTTCTACCCTTCGTACATTTGCATGCGTGCGTTTGTTCGTCTACGCGTTTATTTCTAAAATTCTTATTTAATTGACTTCTCCTCAGAAACCAAGTGGAAATCAACAAAATTCAACGTGGATGATTCCAGCATGCAAATGTACGAAGGGTAGAACGCCATTCTAAGAGCTCGCTGGCAGTTGGCCAAGCGGATTTAAAAATTATTTAAACTAAGAATCAGGCCAAATGTGGTAAATAATGTACACTCTGTATTAGTTAATAGGGGTTTTTCTTTATAGACAATGTTTTTCGAAGCCATCTTTCCAAGGGACATTAAAGCTCGTGATTGCGTGGTAATGGGTTAATACGCCATTCATAAAACTGAAACGCTGTAAAAAAAGAACATGTCTTGCACCAACATTGAAGGCAATGACCGGTCAATTGTGATCAAGTATCGTCGGTCTACTTCGTAAATTGCCGTATTATTGTAAATATTTCAAAAAAGCAAGTGCTACAAGTAAAGAAATTGTGTTGAACATGCTCTTTATCAGGTAATAGACCGTAGTGACATAATGTTTACAAAAACAGTCTTCGTATACAGACCGTGCATCGAGTTTCGGGTACAAATATTGATGATTTAAAGGTTGGTGTCCAGTTACCACAAGCTTTTTCTGATCTGGTGTCCATGTACATACTCTGAAAATGAAAATGGTGTCTTGTTAGCATATTTTCCTCTACCCAGGTCCATTCAAAAACGTATATCTTCGCTTTGGATGGACATTTCTAAGTGAAATTTTGTGTTCCTTTAGGGAATACATTTATCTTATCATACAAACTTGTAAAATGAACAATGGTTAGAGGATTTTGTCCGAAAATCGGCAACAAACTTCAAAACAATAAGACCCGAGTTGCTCATAAAGCCACAGCTTGCTTATATGATGGTATTATTATTCCCTAGTATGTGTGTAAACAGATCAATCATTCGTCTTGACATTGCTGTAAATCAACATTTCTATCTAGGTTAATCAGGTCCATAAAAATGAAAATACTTACACCACCTCCGGTTCTTCCATGGAAAATTCGATCTGGTGTACCGAGAACACATGGTGTCCGCGGCTCACGTTGATCAGTGTGAGAAGGGAAATTCTACTTCGTCCGCGTACTTAAATTTCTAGACAAAAAAACACGTAAAATTCGCTCAATAAACGTTGTTATGGTAAAATTTTGCAGTATAATAAATTCATTGTAACGTTAGGTGGCATGGGACTTGGAAATTTGTTCACGGCTGTGGTGAATCATGTCGCCCCGAGCTCGGGGTGACATGATTCACTACAGCCATGAACAAGTTTCCAAGTCCCCTGCCACTTCACTATACAACCAATAATGCCCAAGGCGCTTGGATGATTTGATCTTATAGACAGATAGATGTAACTGATCCGGCGCATTATTGGTGTGCTCAGGTTTTATATACTTTCTAATGGGAAATATGGTAAATGGTTGATGGTCGATACATATCTGTGATAAAATTATGCAGAAACAAATAGAAATAGACAGAGAGGTGGGAAGATTTTTTTTTTCTGATTTTCATTTCTATTCCGAACTCAGCTCTGTTGCAGGTACTGAGAAATATGTATTGTCTGGATTGGACAATACGGGTAAGTGCCCACTTCATAGGTTTTGAACACTTAGAACTGTCATCGTTTAAGTCCCATTTGATGGCTCCTTAGCCATTGCTAATGAGTAAAAAATGCAAAAAATGAACAGTTTCCTTTCCTCATTTCACTACTACATAGTCTGTCTGTCTGTCTGTCTGTCTCTCTCTCTCTCTCTCTCCTCCCTTCCCTACAAAAAAAACTTTTCTCGAACTCGTTGACTTTATAACCTGTAGACTAGTACAAGCTACTCTCACCGCTTGAAATTATATGGTTCCCATTTGCTTAAATTCAAAGCACTCGAACACTTCACCTTTCGTACACGCACGGTACACAAAGAGTTGCGACCTTCAGAAGATCTTGCCGATCAAGCCATTATCTGAAAAAGTATTGGATCGGGGCGGACCAGGGCCAATCGGCGTCGTAATTCAGCAATATGGCAAATTATGGGCTTCATTACGCCCGTACTACGATGCCCCTACATCCAACGCACTGCTGACAGGCTTCTACTACAGTATTTCGCAGACCAACAACAGCCAGCAGCCGCGTTTACTGCGTTTATACTAAGCTGCCGCTACGACATTCAGAATCATACTACGATTCTACACAGACCTAGAAGATTGTATGACGCTATCTCTCCATCTGTTCCGACCATATCACGGACCTTGTATGCATCTAGTACGATTTTCGAGATAATAAGTATATCATATCTCGGATTTCAAACATTATTTTTCATAGTTTCCAAGCTTCAAACATAAACGGACCTATAAATACTGATCTGATTCATCTGGCTTTATTTCAGCAACAACAAATGTTGGTTGAAATCGTGCAGACCCTTGAAAGGCGGAGGTGGAGAAGACGGCCAAGAAGATACTAGGTACAGCATCACACAGGAAAGGCATTACGTTCATTCGGTTCTTGTGTGTTGTTGATGCGACCGAGCAACTCTCACTGCAAGTTTATGAGCTGTTCCATACTACTTGCCGAGTCTGCAAAGATTGCATCATAGGAAGACCGGTTTGGAGTTCAAGAGGCTCTTGAATACGCAGATGTTGAGGATAAACTTGCAGAAGTAGATACCGTTGGAGTTGAACCTGCGATAGCATCGTCATTTGAGAGAGAGCCCATACCCGCGGTATAAGCTGGGGCATCAGTAGAATGTGATGTCTTATGTTCTTCATATTCTCTTCAGGGGTTGTTGGGACCAACAACTTTTGATGTGTTTGTTTGGTTGGAGTTTTTATCAATCTTTTGGCTATATCACCGCGAAGTTCACCTACACGTGTGCTTCCTGGGTATCACCAGTACTGTACTGGGTTCATGTACAACAAATATAAAAAGAGAAAACAACATATTAATTGTCCTTTTGTATTTGTTTATAAACTTTAAAAACCCAGCACGCCATCT
Organism: Tridacna crocea; assembly: GCA_943736015.1. NCBI lineage: Eukaryota > Metazoa > Mollusca > Bivalvia > Cardiida > Cardiidae > Tridacna > Tridacna crocea. The sequence goes on along the minus strand of OX031072.1, from coordinate 29,570,665 downwards.
TAATAAGTAGTTTGAATCATTATCAATTAGTGGCTGATTAGGATCCAGTCTGTTTTCCTTTGAAAATTGGTTTGTTCTAAAAGTATAAACACTCAAGTATTTGACATAATATTCTTACAAAGTCCGTACAAAGAAACAAATACATAGCTGAAATACAAATCGTATTTAGCAGGATTCGAACCCACGGCGGACAAGATCCTCGTTTTTCGAGGTTTAAAAGATCATACCATAACCACTGAGTCAAAGAAATATCTCTCTGTCGCAGTGATCAAATATTGATTGTATTTAAATACGGACGAAGCTACTCTTGAAGGAGTGATTTCCCGTAACAATATCAATCCTGAAATGAAAGTATGTTTATCTGCTTACACTGACAGCGTTGCGCTTTTGGACTTAAGTAACATGGGGCTGCAGAAGACCAAGCTCGCACAGGATCCAGCTGTCCCTTTCAGTCAGTTCCTCATCTGGAGCATAGGATTGCGTTTTCTTGAGCCGCCCAAACCTGGGCCTCGTTTCACTAAAGTAGTTACGAACAAATTTTGCGTAACTTTTACGTAACTATCCTATAAATCAAAGTTTCGTGGTTATTTTATCCTTTCATTTCATCTCGATAAAATTTCCAAGAAACTTTGATTTATCGCAGTACTTTTCTAAAATAATTGTTCATAACTATCCTAATAAAACTGGGCCCTGGTCCGTATGCTACCGTACCAGGTTTTGATGATTGTAAGGACTTTACTACGCAGATTAGCCTGTTTCCTCCAGAGATATTTCTTCTTCTGGGTTTCCTTATACCCCTTTAACGTTTTGTTGTATAGGATTGGATGTGCGCTAAGCCATTCAACCATAGCCTGTTCTTGGTCCTCGGTAAGGTCTGTCTGCATTTCTGCGTTTCTCCAGGGGGACATTTGGAACTTCTTCTGCATCGGATTGAGAATCGACAGCGGGGTCTTCAGGATGAGGAACTAAAACCGCAGTCACACTAGACCAAGTTCCCACTACGTCAATGTAAAACCGCTCGGACGCAGTACGAACTTGTACGACGTAGAAAGAAAGCATTAGAAACCGACAAGAATGTTATGCCACCTTTATGGTCTTGGCTGACGTGAATGAATTTTGAACATTTAAAAAAAAAACCGTAACGATGACCTGATCCAATCAGGACTTATTAAGGATGTGGGACCAACGGCATTGACATAGTACCAACGGGGCATGAACTTATTATAATCTTTATTGACGAAGTACAACCTAGTGTGGACGGGAAAGATTGCACTGCGTTCTTACTGCGTTCATACCACGACACTTGCGTACCCAAACACGGCCGTTCCACGTTTCTGCAAAGGCAAAGGTGCGTGCACACCACATTTTTTTCAAGTTCGTTTGGTGTTTAACACGTCCGTTGTGCACTTGCAGCAAGTTTCCATAGCGTCCATGTCACGTCCAGCAATTAAGTGTAAATTTCTCACATTTTCAACTTTTATCACCCTCATGGACTTTGGTAAATTCAAGCTGCTCTGCAGGACGCTCTGATGCTTCTGGTGGTTCTGCTATACCGGCAGCACCAGCATCAACACTGGGGCCAGGTTGTGAAGTGCTACCCATTTTCTGGCCTTTTTGTCTTCTCCCACGATCTTTTTGGAGGCTTAGTTTTATGCGAGTTGTTCACTCAAGAAACCTTGCAGAACGAATGAAAACCGAGAGTGCATGGACTTGAATTTATAAGATCACGAAGGGCGCATTGAGAACGTGGTAAAGCCCAATAAGCGCGTGGTGCGATCTGAAAGATATTAGAAAGAACGTAATAAAACCGCAAAGAACGTGGTGCGTACTTTATCAAGCGGGCGACAAAACTTAGCTGGAACTTGTTAAACGCACTAACATCCTGGCAGGGGCGTCGTAAAGACGTAGAACCAACTTGAAAACTGTGTCCGATGAGCTAACCATTGAGCTACGGGTGGGCTACGTAACTTGAAACCTGGGCTAACTGATTTGAATCATCAGCCTGGCTTGTTTCTTTGCTGAGATCAATGGTAATTCATTGCGACCGGATTATATACTAGTTAACCGTTGGTCATTGTTTAAACGATATTTGTGCTGAAATTCAAACAGTGGCTTTGAAGACTGTTGTCTGACGTAATGGTATAATAAACTTTATGAGGCAATGATAGATGGACTGGCCACAACGATAAGACTAAAGGAATGATGTGAACGATCAACACCACTAAAAAGAAAATTCATACTTATACTTCTACATTCAAAGTTTCTAAGTACAACAAAAATGGGACAAGTGTATTCCAACTGATGTGGAGCATCTCGTTACGAGTATCTCGTATTTCCTAGCAATTTCTATATAAACGAGCATCATTAGGGGACCAAGAACGTGTATTCATGAATGTTAAGACATTAATTCGTCACTATACTCTAGCACTTCTCGATAAATCAAATGGACGAACACATTTAACCCTTTGGCTGCTGAGTGCAAATCTAAGGCTGTATGTGGTCAGTCTTGATCAAAATCAGACTGCACAGAACGTGCAGTCTGATCTTGATCAAGAGTGTCCACATACATTGAATCGACACTGTCCGGAAGGCGATATCTGTCTCGATCGAAATATCTTTGAATTAATAAAATTTGAGATTTTACCGTCGGCATGAATGTTTCATCACCTTTTCAGCAGGATACTAGGTTTATAGAAGAGACCTGCGTGCTTAATTCTCCTTTCTGTATTGTCAATAAAAACATTGGAGCATGTAGACCTAAGACTAGACTGCACGTTCTGTACAGTCTGACCTTGATCTTCGTCACAAGCGAAAGTGCCAAGACTGTTGCAAACGTTACATGGATTCAGCGATGAATATCTGACTTTTGGGAAATTAATGATTTTTTTTTTCCGTTGAAGCGTAGATTTGATTTCCCAAGATAAAAGTTGCCAGATTAGGCTTTGACTTTCACTTGTCATATCTGGAGTGATTTAATATTGTTTGGAGAAAGATGGAAATACTTTTTGTTTCTATTGATATACCCGTTGCTTCTTCGGACAAATTAATAGACTCAAACCTGAAAAGAATGATTAAAGAGAACATTCTGGTATTTCAAGCCGCTTCCTACAGTATTGTGATCTAACGGTCATAATGGCGATCTTTCGATGGTGCTTGACGCAACACCAACACATTTGGTGTGGAGCGCTTATACCTAAATATTCAGTCCCTAAGTCAAAATATGGTGGCTTACGCGATGGGCAAAGATTCAGATCAAGCTGCACAGAACGTGCAATCTCACTTTTGATCCATACCACCTGATTGAGGCGCCACGTCGTTAAAATATCGCCTGGGATCCTATACTGTCCTTGAGTCGTTACTTTTTTGTTTTCATCTCGTATCTCGCGGGATTTCGACTGCGCCTGCTCAGACCGTTGGAAAAGTTTTACTACAAGTTTTTGGAGTTTTTTTTTTGCTACGTGAAGATAAAATGCGTCAAAAGCAGGTAAGCGGTTTAAGATACAAAATTTAACTATTAAAATTTAACAAAAATCCTTAATTCTGTATTTCAGACGTTTTCCGATGAATTTGTGTGTGTTTGTGTGGGGGGGGGGGTGTGGGTGTGGTTTTTCTTTTACGTAAATTTTTCACCGATTCGTACAGTAAAAATTGATCAATGGAAGTCAAGTGATACAAAAGGAATGCGTAAAGCCGCAATTATTTTTTTTCGTGCGTTTCCAAGACCTGTGTTTTTATATCTTTTAGTAAGATATGCAGGTACTTACAGTGAAATAAGTAATCATTAATCTCTTTTTCTGTTCTTTTCAGCCAAAACCTGTTGCCAGAAGACACAAGTATATAGGCTCTATTCTCCCACCAGCATGACAAACGCCTATATGATGGTTTAAGAACAGAAAGTATCAGTAAAGAAAGCGTCAAAAGTATTCAAGGTGCCTGACACTACACTTAGGAATTGGGCTCTTGGAAAGGTGGATGCAGAGATATGCAGAGACAGCGGTCTTTAAAAAGAGCCCAGTGCTAGATCTATATGAGGAGGCAAATTTAGTCAAGCACTTCAAAACCATGGCATCGTATGGGTATGGTTACCCTAGACAAGAATGTATTAATATTGTCTCAGACTATGTTGTGCACATAGGCAAAAGAACAAGAGAGAAATCATTTACCATGCAATGGATGAGGAGCTTTCCGAAACGATGCCAGAATTGAGACTTCTTAAAACCAGAGAATTAGAACATGCAAAGGCAAAAACAACATCGTTAGAAGTTGTAACTGAATATATCGAAAACTTAAAAGAAACTTTAATGAAACATGGACAATTAGACCAGCCACACCTGATTTACAATTTGGATGATAAATGAATTTCTGTGGACCATAGGCAACCCATTGCTGATGCTGCAATCTGCCGACAAGCTGTAACTTCCGGCCGAGGTAAAACTTTGACTCTTTTGGGTGGAGGGAGTGCATGTGGGGTCTCTCTTCCACTATTTTTTGTTTTCCAAAGAATATGTCTGAGACAAGAGCTGTTGGAAGGAGGTATTTGGGGCTTCTGTAAGTGAAACTGTATGGTGCAATGGCATAATTTTTCGTGTGTATTTAGAAAAACATTTTCTTGAAGTCATACTTGGACGTGATGGTCAGGAAGTGTTACTTCTTCTGTTCTTGATGGTCACCGCTCACACAATTCTGTGATCTTGTACAATGGGCCAGAGAGAAAGGTGTCATTATTTTCATTTTACCAGCCATGTTTTACAGCCGATTGTTGTTTCCCATTATGAAGCCTTAGAAAAGATCTACAATATACTTTGCCATAAACACATTATGATGGCTGAGTGCAACACTACCCTAAGTGCCTATACAAAGTATAGGCACTTAGGATAGTGTTGCACTCAACCATCGATTAGGGAACCAGCAGAATCCATAAACAGATACAATATTTGTGCCATGGCCTGTAAGGCTTACACAAAAGTCTTGTCTCCAGAGAAACATACAGTCTGGTTTCAGACTCACAGGTGTCTACGCTTTCAATCCTGATTCTGTGCCAGGTGCATATATGAAACCAACAGAAGTTTTTATTCAGAAGGATGATCATTATTCACAGGACAGCCAGGCAACCATTGAAGGAGGTCAGATGGAGGCTGATATCACATCTGATACCGGTAGTTGCATTGCAGACAATCATATTTCAAAGGAACAAAACAGGAAAAAAGAGAAAGATTTTTCAAAGAAAAAGAGAAGAACTTGAAAGAAGAAAAAAGACGCAAACGAAAAAAGCAAAGGAAAACTATCAGCATGATTATTTCAGGAAAACATTTATCAAACACTGTTCATACCTTAATGGAGAGTCATGAAAGTAACAAAAAAAAAACAAGAAAAAATGTGTTCTATTGGCGCACAAAGAAATTTAAAGTTTAATCAAGAGAAAATCTAAGGGTGCGGCTACAAACAAATATTTAGGACTTTATCTCATTTCCAGTTTATCTTGGAATACAACCATTGATATGCTTTCACGACAGGCGTTTAAAGTCATCGGTAGTATATGCCGAATGGTAAGAAGTTTGGCTTTCTCGAACCTGTGGACATATTCAAAATATTTGACTCTGCAGTCAAACATATTCTTTGTTACGGAAATCAAATTTACGGCTACAAGAACATAGATAAAAATCGAAAGGGTTCACATTAAGTACTGTAAAATTGTCTGCAACCTAGCACATAAAACATGTGACGGAATGGCATTAGGTGAATGTGGAAGTCTACCTGTTAGCCTAACTTCCATGAAAATGTGTATGAAATATTGGATGAAATATTTGCGCATGAATACTAACAGATACCCAAAACAGTGCTATAAGATGTTAATACAGCTTGTTACAGTTTGCCCTACTTTCTAAACCAATGAAAACGCCGGATTTCGTTCAAAACTGCTGGATTTAATTCCATACAGACTCAATATGTTGCAATATGTTATTAAATGGTTGACCTATATACAGTTGTATCCCGGTTAACGAGAAGCTCCGCCCACAGTATTTTAGCTGGTCCTTGTACAGTAAATACCAATCTAATGCATACACTGTAGTAAAAGGGGCGGGGATTATTCCAAGTAATTGCATCATCGCCAAAAAAGTGACGTAATTTCCACGTGAATATCGGGACTAAATAACTCGTACTTGGCCACCTGGTATTTAACCCTTTACCAAATAACCTTTGGTTTTGACTACCAGGCTGGGAAATTTGGCTTGGGTCCAATTTGAAACCGTTTGCAGACAACAACTTGGTACTTGCTCAAATTAAAGGATTTGTCTGTGGAAAGAAAAAAAAAAGAGACATAGCAGGAAAGGAGAAGATGCTCCTTACAAGCAATTTCTCCTCTACCCGCAATGTTTTCACGCGCCTTCTGCCTCAGGGCAGTAAAAAAGAGGGCTTATCTGGTATGAAGCAGATCCTGGACAATGAGCCACTTTAGAGGGACATGGGTGTTTATTGTACACACTTGTGTTAGCAACACGTCGCCTTTGTCGGGGAAAATAAATTCTTCATAAAATTCCTCGGCTCAAAGCATGCATCCATTGCTGAATCTATCGCTTCAAAGAGCATGAAATTCGGCAGTTTCCGTACCTACATCTAATCTCGCCCGTAAAACGGCCGTTTACATTTGAACTGCGAGTCACATGATCTTATACAATGGCGGGCCAATGTGATTCGTTTAGCAACGACTTAACGACCTCAATGAAGTTATTCACATCTGTGTATCTGTCGGTTAAAACTCCAATCGAAATTGATAAAAAAAAATTAATGTAGATCTAGATCTACGAATTGTTTGTCGAAATATGGTTCGAAAGATTTCGATAAAAAATTAAAACCCAAGTTTTCTTTTGGAAGAGGGGCTTGACAATTTTCAGAACGGTATACCGGCGTATTTCCAAGTGTACCGATCTGCTGCATATCTATCCACTAGATACAGACGAGTGATATGATGGCTACCATCACCCGTGATATGCCGAATGAGTCTGACTGCAGACAATAGTCCTGAAACTAGTTCAAGGACAACCTGAGTAACAGTTTTAACGCCGTACGACTGAAAACGCACGTACGTACAACCGTCAATCAAAAGAGGCGTGTCGAACTGAGCTTTCTGTCGTTCTTGTATGGCTCTTTCCACCAATTCTTAGCTGTCAGTCAATTAGAAAGTAGGGCAAACTGTAAGTTAGTTATTGATCATATATTTTATTTGTATGAAACTAAATCGTCGGTCGGCTTCGCCTCCCTCCGATTTAATTCCATACAAATGAAATATATGATCAATAACTTATACATACAACAGGTAGACATACTTGGGCAACATCACTCTACGTGAAATGACGTCACTCTCTATGGTATAACGTAGATTCAAACATGACATGTGATTTCGCTTCTATAAACACAGTGCAAGGAAAGCGTGGTATAATCAGCGACAATCCATGTAGAGTGACGTCATTCTATATCGAGTGACGTCATTCAATGAGTGGGTTATTCAATGGAACATAATCTTAATCCGCGTTTTTACTCCAAGTTTGAACCTGTTTTCCTTTTATTAAGAATTGGCCATGTAAGAATCGAAATAATCGTCTTCCTATCGAGATTTATCGTTCAATAAACCATAGTTCTGAGTTACGAGGCACAGTAAATAATCAATCGCCCTCGTGGATTATTTATTGTCCCTCATAATTCACAACGATAGGAAGAAAATAATTTCTTAATTATACCACGTTTACGCTGCATTGTGTTTATAGAGCCGAATTCACGTGTCATGTTAGAATGTTATCTTGGTAATATTATATTGAGATTTTTCATGTATCACAATGTTTTGACCATTAATACTTGGGTCGATACTCTTTGTAGGTGCATTGAGCCTCCTTTTGACAGAGCATAGCTCATATATAAACTAAGAGTTGTATATATAAATAAGCAACATATAGGTTTTACTGCCTTAAAGTACATTCCTGGCGACCTGTCTGTTGAATTAATCCTCTATACATCAAGTCAGATACAATTTAACCAAAACAACACGAAAACCAATTACAAATAACTTCCAGTTCCATGGGCCATAGGTGGTAATATATTGACAGGTTGACCCAAAACTCAACAGAAATGACAGGAAACAAAGAATTGCTCGTGGTTGATTCTATAGGGAGGTTATTATAACTTACATATAACTTTAAACCTGCATCACTCGGAACCACAAGGACCTGGAACCAGGGGGTCCCTGCTTCAAATCTCCAAATCTGTTTTCCAAGGATTAAATCGACTTATATAGTCACTGCTACAGGATTCGTTCGTCTCAAGATATAGAGGATATTTGTTTTTTTCGGTGTAAGATCGAAATTTATTTCATCGAGTGGACACCATCGGTAATATTTTCACGAGTGGCGCAGCCACGAGTGAAAATATTACCGATGGTGTTCACGAGATGAAATAAATTTCGATCTTTCACCGAAAAAAACAAATATTCTATTTATTTTATGCTTTTAACCCTTTCTGGGAGGAGCTTTATCGAAATTCAGTACAGTTCTTTTCCCTTATTCCCCGTGGCATACCCCTCCTGCATAGCAACGTTACGTCAAGCGCGTGAAATGTAAGGTATATGACGTCATATTTCCCATCTAGTTGTTAGGCACGCGCAATTTACCTAGGCGACAAGAACGTGAAAATCGGTATTTTCACTGGTGATACCAGTGTAAGATCGAAAAATATTTTCACTGCTATTTCTCGATATCCTACCGGAAAGCATGAAATAATATTGATTATTTTTTTTCGACTTAGGTTAAGAGGAAAGCAAGAGGTGGCTTGAAAAGAACTTTCTGCCAAATTTTGAAACGGCGAGTATGTATACGGGTTCAGTGGCCACCACGATACAACTCAAAACTATTGAAATAGCCTTAAAAACTGAACAAATAAACAAACCTGACAGCCACAGGTGAACACATGCAGTCGATGTAACTTACATTTAGCCTTTTCTAGGTGTGTTTGGTCTGTTATTTTGGGTTATAAATGTGGACTGTTATGCCAATAGCTTAGCAATGAAGCTGCTAAATAGGACTATCATCAGATAGTGACGTATGCATCAAGTTGTCCATCTTCGCAAGCCAAGGATACTAGGGTAGTACCCTTGGCCGCTCGCCTCTTTAAAAATCGAAGCTCCCGCTGCGCCTTTTCATTGGATGCGATCAAAACCCATCGCGTCCAATCAAACCATCCGTAACAAGAAATCTTTCGCAAAACAGAAAACAATAATGGCGGCGCCCATCAAACACGAAAGTTGTCGTGTTTGTGACGAAATTTGCCAAAAAAGAGTAGACGATCGATATTTAGTGAGGTTTTTTTTGTTTACGATCAATTATGTGAAGTATTAGGACGGGTTCCATAGCCAAATGATTGCGTCTGTTCGTCTTGTTTTGGTGTGATGAATCCGAAAGCGCAGCCATATTTGATGCATAACCAACCAATTTTATTACGAGCATTTTGATTTGTCAGAAATAACATCAGCAAAGGTTACGCAACTCGTGATATTCGACAGGTGGCGCAGCGGGTGTTTCGATTTTTAAAGAGGCGAGCGGCCAAGGTACATAACGAACAGAGTGGAGTTAGTATCCTTGGTTTGCGAAGATGCAAGTTGTCAGAACATACTAGACATCTAATGGTCAATCAAGTTTCCAAATTACGCCACTGGTGTTAAACGTGTCCTGAGGCCATATTTACCAACCATTCTTAGAAACATTTTTTGTACATCCTTTAGATAATAGTTACACTAATCAAAGTTTGCTTTTCATCATCAATCGTTTGGTTCATAAGTAATGTTATACTTGCATTGTAATTTTTTTCCCTCCTCACCCTATAAGTACTAAATTAACAGTTAATTTGAAAAAAATTCTATCTTACCATCTGGGAGCAATCCTGTATAAGAGTCGTTGTCAAATTTTGCCAAAATCAAGATGGCCATTTCTTCAAAATTGAAAAGCTGATTTTTTTTTTTTTTTTTTTTTTTTTTTTTTTTTTTGGGGGGGGGGGGGGGGGGGGGGGGGGGGAGGGGGTGTTTCAAGAATGAAAAGCTGATTTTTTTTTTTTTTTTTTTTTGGGGGGGGGGGGAGGGGCGGGGGTTCAAATGGCAGAATTGGGTATGAATATAATTGGGTATGAATACATTGTCCTATATGATAGTTACCCTTGATTAACCCATTACCACACAATCCCTAATTTTGACACCCCTGAGAAAGAAGCCTTTAGAAAACATTGTGGGAAAAGGAGAAAATGCTGGTAACCAGCATTTTCTCCTTTTCCCACAATGTTTTCTACCCTTCACAACTTGAACAAATTTAAAATTTTCAGTCACTTTTATTTTGTCGTCTGCAAATGCTTTTAATTTGGACAAGTCTAAAATTTTGTCGTCTGGTAATTAGTTAAACAGAAAAATATTTCAACCTCTCTGTCAAAAACACTTAGGGTAGAAACATGTCCTTTCAATAACGAACACAAAGTCCCACATAAATTTGTATTTCAAAGACATGCATACTTAACTAAACTTCGATGACAGGAATTCCAGAGAGAATTCTTTTTGTTTCTGTCCAGAGATAAAGATATAATTTTTTGGCTAAGAAAAAATGGACAAACTTGAATTAAGGTACATGTAACAACAGGACAATATCAAAAGCAATATTCCTATCAGCAGACAAGCAAAACTAAGCATTCTCCATCATTTGAAGATATTTTTTGTTGTGATAATTGTCAAAAAGAAGTGATTTGTATTGTTCAGTTCATAAATCTGTATTATTCAAATATATTTTCACAAAAAAAAATTCATCGAGGTCAGTTTTTGAGAAAATCAGCATGGACAGCTTTTTTGGCGAATTTGATAATTACTCGTAATTATAATCCGACTGCAAACAAGCCCAGATGAAACTTCAGGGAAAGTAACTTTTGAAATGTCGTCAAATAAAACTAATTCGTGTTGCCTCCCTTGTAAATTTATTGATATTGAGAAAAACGCGTTTTAAGCACAAAATACGTTAACATAATAGTGGACGGTCAGTCAATATCATTGTTTTATTTTCTTGCCATCGATCAGGAAGTTCATCTACATGTATCTAAAGTACCTATATCTACAGCGATAGTTTGTCTTAAAAAAGAACTAACACTGTTGGGTTTGCAGGTTGGAAATTTAATTTAACCCGTTACCATACGACAAAATTTTAGACTTGTCCAGATTGAAAGCACTTGCAGACAACAAAATAAAGGTAAGTCAAAAATTGACATTTGTTTCGAGTAGGGTAGAAAACACTGTGGGAAAAGGAGAAAATGCTGGTAACCAGCATTCTCTCCTTTTCCCACAATGTTTTCAAAAGGCTTCCATCTCTGGGTCGTAAAAACCAGGGAATGTTTGGGAAAAGGTTAAAGTAAACGCGTTCCTCTAACATGAGGTTCGCATTTTATATGGCACCTACAACTGCTTCCCTCTTGGCCTATTACTGTCCATTTTTTCCTGTATGGTAAAGGGTAATGCAGTGTAGATAAGGGTAGATCCAAAATCAGAGGGCATTCTTGCGCACTGTTTTCTTGATCAACATTATAGCAATAAAACAGAAATCCTGTTGGTCACTGACGTTCTAAACATTATTTCTTCCCAGTTACCATGGCCCGTATTCACCAACCATTCTTGAGAAAGTTTTAGACTTATTCTCCAAGGTTTTTCTACGTTTGTAAGTAACACAACTTCTGATTGGCTAAACCTTTCGCAATTAAACAGAAATTCTATTGGTCACTGATGCTGTAAATATCATTTCTTCCCAACTTACCAGGGCCCGTATTCACCAACCATTCTTTGGAAGAGTTTTAGTCCAAGGTTTCTACGTTTGTAAGTGACACAACTTCTGATTGGCTAAACCTTTCGCAATAAAACAGAAATCCTATTGGTCACTGATGCTGTAAATATCATTTCTTCTCAATTACCAGGGCCCGTATTCACCAACCATTCTTGAAAAGAGCTTTAGTCTTATTCTCCAAGGTTTTCTAAATTTGTAAGTAAGACAACTTCTGGTTGGCTAAACCTTTCGGTTTAGCCAATCAGAAGTTGTATTACTTACAAACCTAGAAAATTCTTGAGAATAAGACAAAGAACGTTCTCAAGAATGGTAGGTAAATATGGGCCCTGGCAGGGATCGTATCCTCGCTTTTACTGGACGTATTGATGTATAATTTAACCCTTCACCACACAACCCAACGCTTAATGACCCCTAGGAAGTAGAATTTTGAAAATATTGTGGCAAAATGAGAAAATGCTGGTAACCAGCATTTTCTCATTTTGCCACAATGTTCTCTAACACTTCAAGTATGAATTTCAATATAATTATAAGTTTAGGAGCAGTATTTTGTTATCTGCAAAAAGTTTTGATTTGGCATGTTTTTAATTTTGATGTTTGGTAAAGAATAAATATCTATGTATTTTAAAGTTTTATAAAACATTGCAGGAAGGGGAGTGATTGCTTGTTAAAAGTATAATGTTCCCTTTTCTCTTATCTCTTTACCAAAGAAAATTTTAGATCCAAATATTGAATGCATTTGCTGATGGAAAAATAAACGTAACTAAAAAAAAAGAAATTTGTTTTGGAAGAAAGGTAGAAAACATGGGAAAAGGAGAAAATGTTTGATGAGCCCCAATAGTGCAGTACGTAGCATACAGAATTCAAGAACAGGGAGTTGCTGGTTCGATCCACTGCTAATTATTTTCCCAAGGATTGATGATAGTCATTGAAACAGGATTCATTCCTCTCTCACCACTGATCGTTGTTTCTACCATGGTTATGTGGGAAAGAAGCCAATGGCTTGGAAAGAATGTTGTCCAGAGTACTGGTAAAAGAAACTCCAGGAAAGCATGGCCGGGTGTATTGGCCCATTTGAATGAAATAATGTTAAAAAAAAGCATTAACCCATTACCACACAATCCCTACTTTTGACACCCCTGAGAAAGAAGCCTATTGAAAACACTGTGGGAAAAGGAGAAAATGCTGGTAACCAGCATTTTCTCCTTTTCCCACAATGTTTTCTATCCTTCCCATAGCAAATTTTAACTTTTCAGTCACATTTATTTTGTCGTCTGTAAATTCTCTCAATTTGGACCAGTCCAAAACTTTGTCGTCTGATAAAGGTCTAAACACCATGAAGTCAATCCTTTTCCCACAATGTTTTCAAAAGGCTTCCCTCTCAAAGTTGTTACAAGTTTGAATTGTATGGTAAAGCATTAAAATGTTTCCTTTATTAACTCTTTACCAAACAACAAAATGTTAGACTGGTCTAAATTGAAGGCATTTGCAGGCAGCACTTTAAATTTAGCTGAAATGATTGTAATTCTCTTTGAAAGTCTAGAAAAACTTGTGGAAAAAGGAGAAAATGCTGGTTACCAGCATTTTCTCCTTTTCCCACAAGGTTTTCCAAAGGCTATTTCTTCAGGGTCGTTTAAAGTCAGATCATGTGGTAAAGAGTTAAAACAAAAGGGCCCATAAAGTTTCTGAAGTCGCTCACCTGAGTCTTTTGATCAAACATGACGCATCCCATTTCCAATCTCTTCATAGATATTAAGACAAACACTCTGACAAACAAACATTAGTATTGGGTTCACAAATATGGCCTATACAGTGCACACGAGCTTTTCCTAGAATTTGTCTGAGCAGCCTACATGGCAAGTAGAAATTATCCAAACATACATTCTGACAAACTTTCATGGGTTTTTGAGAGAAAATGTGTCCTGTAGGGTGTATAGAAGAGTTTTCCGATATCTGACCTAGTGACCTAGTTTTTTATCCAACATGACCCTTATTCATACTGGTCTAAGATGTTATCAAAACAAACATTGAAAGCAAATTTCAAGGTTATTAGACTGAAAATGTGGCCCCTAGAGCATCCACATGGTTTTTCAAGGATGAAACTTGGTGACCTAGATTTTCTTCCACATGACCCATTTTCAATCTCATGCAACATATCATCAAAACAAACATTCTAACAAAAGTTTAAAGAATATTGGACAGTGATTATGGTACAAAAGGTTTTTCTAAGATTTGAGCTTGTGACCTACTTTTTTATCCGACATGGCCCATTTTCATACCAGTCTAAGAAATTATCAAGACAAACATTCTCACCGAATTTCAAGATTATGAGACTGAAATGAGGCCTATGGAGCTTACATAAGGTTTTACTAAGATTTGACCCGGTGAGCTAGTTTTTTACCTGACATGACCTATTTTTAAATCATCCAAGCTAATATCATTACAAACATTTTGACCAACTGTAAAGAGTATTGGTCTGAAAATGTAGCTTCTGGAGTGTACACAAGGTTTTTCAAAGATTTGACCTAGTAACTTAGTTTTTGACCCAACATGACCCATTTTAAAAGATGTCTGAGATATTATCAAAACAAACATTCTAACCAAGTTTCACAAGAATCGAATTGAAAATGTGGCCTCTAGAGTGTACACAAGGTAAAAGTTGACGACAGATGACAGATGATGCAAGATGCACGGCACAGCACGTTCACAATAGCTCACCATGAGCACTTTGTACTCAGGTGAGCTAAAAACAGCACCATTTCTGCTGTTGAAACGATGTAGTATGCAATACACATTTTTTAATAAGACTGAAAAAAATGTCCTGTACAGTAAGGGGGTTAATCACTATTACCCACGGCTGACTTGCTCTCTATATATCTTCATTTAAAACCTAATGGTGTGTGAGCAAGTTTTGATACAAGATATTAAACATCAAAAAAAATTGAAACATACTTTCCAAACATAGTATAAATGGCTCTTGATAACCCTTCATCCCGATTTTATTTTACTGCTGCTGTGTTTATGTATCTCCAAAACACACTTAAATTTTAGTCTTGCAAAAACTAAAACAACTGTAGAGGGCAAATTAAAGATGGAAAACATGGCAGTATTTTTTATTCCATTGTCAAACAACAAAACTAAAGTCTTTCATTACTGCCTAACTTAACTGCATTTTTTTTTTCAAAAGAGGGAGTTCACTTATAATCCAGACAGTTTGCACATTATGTTTTCAGAGGCCTTCCTCATCAGAGATGTTAAAACTCCAGATTATTCAGTAATAGAGAATTTCTATATTGGACACAATACCACAATGTTTTCTACAGGCTTCTTTCTAAGGGTCGCTATAAGTCGGGTTCATATGGTAAAGAGTTAAGGGTAATGATTTTCCATTTGTTATCTAATAACATTTTCAACATTATTTTACGATAGCCAGCGCACTTTTCAATCTTTTTCTACAGTTTCTTTCAACATTGTTTCCTAGCCAGAGACTATTTTCCCACAAAATAATAGCTCAATTAATGTTCAATGGAGAAAAAAAAGTAATTATCTAGTCCTAAATAAGCCATAGCCTAATCCTAGGGAAGCTTTTGGCTAAGCTTGGAATGAAAAAAAAAATGACTCCTGGTTTGCAAGTCATATATACATGACTGACTATTCTACAGGGCTCAGGTCACAGGCATTCATTTTGAGACATGTTTAACTTTACCATCTACATATTGTAATTTATCATATAACCTCCCTTGTTAACAGTATAATATATCCATTACAAATTTTTTTATCTTATACACATGTAATATCACATTTGTGTGATGTCATTTTTGACGTCATTTTGTATATACATGTATACTACTCAACTTTTGCTAGGGATCAAAACAAAAAATGCACAATTTTTACAAATTAAATTGATTCAAACAAAAACAAGTTCATTTCATCTATGGTCATAGTAAGGGAAATCAATATCAAATAAACAGAATAAAGTTCTTTCAAACATCGTGGAAAGCAAAAAAAACGGATTTTCCCATTCGAAAAAATAAACAATATTTTGGTTTTGGTCCCAAGCAAAAGTTGAGTAGTATATACATGTATTACATAGAAGTAAATGATTTTTGTGGATATTAATGCAGGTCCATTTATGAATGTTTTTGCATCATTTAATTAAGAAATAATCTTCTTCCTATCAGGTTTATCGTTCATTCTAATATGACAAGCAAATTCGGCCTTATAAACACAGTGCAAGGAAAGCGTGGTAAAATCTGCGACAATCCATGTAAAGTGACCTCATTCTGTTTCGACTGACGTCATTCAATGAGTTTTTCAATGGAACAGAATGTTCATCCGTGCTTTTACTCTAAATTTGAACTTGTTTTCTTTTCATTGAGAATTTGCCATGTTGGAATTGAAATAATCTTCATTCTATCGTGGTTCATCGTTCAATAAACCACATTGTGAGTTATGAGGTGCAATGAATAAACCACTAGGGCTATCGTCCTCTTGGATTATTTATTGTGCCTTATAACTCACAACTGCAGTTTATTGAATGATAAACCATGATAGAAAGAAGATTATTTCTTAACCCTTTACCAAACAATCCCTGGTTTTTACGGTCCTGAAAAAGAAGCCTTTTGGAAACACTGTGGGAAAAGGAGAAAATGCTGGTAACCAGCATTTTCTTCTTTTCCCACAATGTTTTCTACCCTACTGGAAACAAATTTTGATTTTTGACTTGCGTTTACCTTGTCATCTGAAACTGCTTTGACTTAGGACCAGTCTAAAATTTTGTTGTTCGGGAAAGGGTTAAATAAACCACAGTTGCGAGGCATCAGAAGTTGCATAATTTGTTTTCCGTCACTCCAAAAATCACATGTACGAAAGTCAATGGGAAATATCAATTATTTGATGAAATTTTTACAACAACTGACTCTATAGGACAAAGTTTGACACAAAAACAAACCTCACTGGATCAGGTACTTGATATGAAACACTGAACAGTCGGGTACATAAGAAATAACAAAAAAGTCCATAATATACATATTCATTCAGTTTTAATCAGAATGGTATAAATATTTAAAAAAAAAATAGTAAAAGAAAAAAAAAACATAAACAAAGAAAAATTAAATAAATCCATGCACTTTTCAACAAATATTAACATTTCATTGGTGAATACTATTTTACAAATGTCTTAACGAATTCCTTAATCTATCTTAAAAGATCTTCCTTTTAATAACTATCAATTGGCTCTACTTTGCTGATACAAGTATGGAAAAAAAACTTATATCTCTGCAAGCTGTTAAAGTTCAAGACCTATCCAAATCAAAAGTATCAGCAGTTGACAATTCAAGAGCAGCTTAATTCATTACCAAACAACAAAATTTTTGGCTTGTCCAAATCGAAAGCATTTGCAGACGATAAAATAAAAGTGACTGAATGATTGAAATTTGTTTTATGGAGGGTAGAAAACATTGTGGAAAAAGGAGAAAATGCTGGTTACCAGCATTTTCTCCTTTTTCCATAATGTTTTCTACAATCCTCCTCCTCAAGGCCTTCAAAAGTAAGGATTACGTGGTAATGGGTTAATAGCTAGTTCTAGACTGAAGTAAATATAATTACTAAAGGTAGAGATATTACAAAAAAAATCAAAGTTTTTGCACAAGAATGATAAAGAAGACTACAGGGCAACAGCAATACCTTGACTTTTCTATGAAAACAGCCTAGCCAAAAATGCACTGTCATGTTTAAATAAAAAATGCTATGATTATAACAGATAAATGCTTATCTTACAAAATGCAGGTAATGGCAATGGAGCAGTATAAATATCTATAATCATTTTTGTGCTGAAAACTCTAAGGCTTCTTTTATGTTGAAGGATGGAAATGATTCTGACGCAACATTTGAACAAAAAACTTGTTGAGAAGAAAATGAGAACTTATAGAGTATGTCAAGCTGTATTCTTTGTCATAAAGGACACTTTTTTTTGAAAACTAAAACCCTTTACTATGCAATTCCATGTTTTAATGACCCCTAAGATAAGGTCTTTTGAAAATATTGTTGAGAACAAAGAAATGCTGGCAACCACTCTTTCATGGTTATCAGTTAACCCATTACCACACAATCGCTTCTTTTGACAACCCTGAGAAAGAAGCCTTTAGAAAACATTGTGGGAAAAAGAAGAAAATGCTGGTTACCAGCATTTTCTCCTTTTCCCATAATGTTTTCTACCGTTCACAAAGCAAATTTCAAATTTTCAGTCACATTTATTTCATCGTCTGCAAATGTTTTCCATTACGGCAAGCCTAAATTATTGTCATTTGGTAACGAGTTAAGCCTCATCACATCTGTCTCCTGCAAACATTTTGAATTTGGACATGTCTGAATTTTTTCTTCTTGTACTATATATTTGATGTAACAAACAATAAATTTTCATTGACCTTATAAATAAACACCAAACCATAGATGCAAGGTCCACTTGATTTTCAAAACTTCATTGACTTTATGCAAATACAGTCCTGACTAACTCTTAAGAAATGCATTCTTGAGTTAAATGCTTTTTTTGAAAAAAAAAAAGTAAAATATGAAATATGTAACAATTAAAAAAAATTGAATTGTTGACTTTTTACATTTAAAATGCTTTGAAACAAACAAAATATGCAAACCTTGAGAAATGAATAATTGAGGGCCTTGTTTCCCTCTGAAAATGACTAATACAAAAAAGTATTCTCATTTTTTTTTCTACCTTTTATGAAACAATTCTATGCATTTATAGATTTTGTAACACTGTCAGTTCTACAACTATGTTTACTTTCCTTTCAAAGATATGTACCAAAGTCAAATCCCATCAATTTAGTAATAGTATTGTATATTAAATGTCACTGTTACATATTAAATGTCATCTGCAAATGCTTTCAATGTGGAGGCAAGTCTAAAATTTTGTTGTCAAGGGTAAAGTTATTTGCCTTTTGTTGCTTCATTATAAAAGTAAAAAGGTTTACCTTCATTGCTATTTTTTAATGATCATTTAAAATATTTTGAAAACAGTAATAAACCAGACACAATGCACACTTATTGTCGAAGATTCGTAATTACAGTAGGCTAAAAAATGATAGCTTATATTGTTCATATTTAGTTTAACCCTTTACCACAGAATGGCGAGATTTAATGACTTCGAGGTGGATGGGTTTTTGAAAACATAGCAGGAAAAGGAGAAAATACCAGTAACCGAGCATTTACTTCTCTTCTAACATTTTTTTTCTACTTTTATCAAAAACAAATCAAAATGTCATAAAAAACTATCATACTCATGTTTGTTAAAACACAGAAATGTTCGGTAAAGGGATGAATGAAAGGGATATTTTAAGCAAAAAAACACAGAGCTAGAGACTGTTCAAGCTGTCTGCCCAGAATACCTCATGAAATATCCAAGGTGAGGATCTGAGTGTGGACTCTAATGAGAACCCCAAGAAAAATTAAATCCAGTTGTTATTAATTTCTTTAACTCTTTACCAAACAATCCCTGGTTTTTATGACCCTGAAATAGAAGCCTTTTGAAAACATTGTAGGAAAAGGAGAAAATGCTGGTTACCAGCATTTTCTCCTTTTCCCACAATGTTTTCTACCCTGCTGGAAACAAATTTCAATTTTTGAGTTATGTTTATTTTGTCGTCTGCAACTGCTTTCAATTTGGACCAGTCTAAAATTTTGTTGTTTGGTACAGAGTTAATTGAGTGGTCAATCTAAGAAACATAAAATTTCCTGGTTTTATAAACCCTTCCAAACTGGACAATATAGGCCATAACAAGACACAGGGTGAAACGTTCAGTAAATCAGGGTATTACACAGCTGTGAAGATAGTCTTGAAAGTTTTTTACCTGGAGCAAACAATAGCTTACATTGGACAACCTATTGTTCGCTTATCAATCGACAAAAACTTCAGCTAGGTGAGAGAGGGATGAGGAGTGACTCATACCTACAAAAATGACAGCTATTCATCTTTGCCTTTCATTTATACCTAGTAGGGTCAAAACCTGATCAACACTTTTCCCTACCACCATCCGCATCTTACCTATCCCCACCCATCCATATCCAATTCATTTCAAAAACCACAAACTTTGGACTAATTTAAAATTGAAGCAATGTAGAAACAAGGGCAAAATTAGTTGGTACATGTAGTCTGCAGGCCCGTAGGAACAGGGGGGGCTAGGGGGGGCTCAGCCCCCCCCCCCCCAATAATTTTGAAAATCATAGTAACTGAAATACGAGTTCTTAGTGCAATGAAACAACCACGCAAAAAACCTCAGTATTTCGAAGTTAGCCCCTCCAATCTTGAAATCCTTCCTACGTCGCTGGTCTGTATTACAATTTTCGAGCAAATAATTTGACAAATAAAGAAGATGATCACTCACAATAATTGCAAGTTAACTGTTTGCTACAATGCAGATCTATATCAAGGTAAACCAAAAATTATGAAAAATAGAAAGAAAAAACACTGATCTTTTTTTGTATCCCTTGAATTTTCTTTTTGAGCCAACCTCTCCTGCAAGTTAATGGCTTACTTTTGTCTTCCATCAGATGCCTTTTTTCATCGTGGCACAATGAGAAAGTGTTTGTATTATCTCTTTACAATACAATCCCGACTTTTCACGACCCTGAGAAAGAGGCCTTTTGAAAACATTGTGGGAAAAGGAGAAAATGCTGGTTGAAACAAAACAGCATTTTTTTTACAGAAATACTTGTTAATTTAACAAATTTTACATTAAAAGGCAACAATCAAACTGTAGTCCCACAATGAACTAATTAGAGCTAAAAGTATTTGTATTCTGTTTTAACATTGTACCAAACAACAAAGTTTATGCTTTTTTTTAACCCTTTACCCCATAAGGCATTTCTATGTTATCTCTAATTGACCCTAAATAACAGCAAGGATGAAGCTGTTTCTTATGTGTATATGACACCTTTTGATAGCATGGAAAACATTGTGGCAAAAGGTGAAATTGCTCGTCTCGAGCAATTTCACCTTTTGCTACCTTGTTTTCCAAATGCTTCTACAAGAAATGCGCAGAAATGAGTATCTATGGAGTAAAGGGTAAACATCAGCAGATGACACATTTAAAATTCATACAGGTGCGATTCAGCTCTCTGTTAGGTATAAGATCATTAAGCATTTTCTCCTTTACCAACAATGTTTTTAAGAGCTTTCTATCCTGAAGTTATGACAACCCGTGATGGATTCATAAAGGGTTACATTGTGTATAAAAAGGGCTTCTTTAAATCTGACTACAAGATGTTTAAGACTTTTCCAAATTCAAAGCATTTGCAGAAAACCAGGTAAAACCAGGTAAACGAGGCACAAAAGACGGGGATTTTCTTTCAGACAATGTTTTCCAATTTATTTTTCCTTGGGGTCACTAATAGGAAACTAGAATTGTTTGGTAATGTATAAGTCACAAAAAAAAGACATTTAAATTGAAGAAAAACCATACGTTTTAAAATTGTATGTTGTAAAAAGAGAGTAAGAAAAAGCGATATTTAGATTTGTTTTCAGCTCTTGCTACTTTTCCCAATAACATTACCTAAAGCTAAACAACTCTAAGTATATGTAAAGATATGGTTAATAGCCAATCCAGTAAGATCAATCAAAATGACAATAAATAATTGACATTTACGTTAGGGAACTAAACATTCTGCTCTTTTGATTCAGTATCTACTCAAATGCAAATCATGAAAAAACATTGGTGACAAGAGTGAATACAACATGGTCACTGCTCCTATAGCTGGACTATGCTCCCCAAGTTGGTAGACTGTTTCTGTACAAAATACTATTTCAAACTTTTAAATATTTCTGCTTTTACAGTTTTTTTTTAACCCTGTACCACAAAGTCCAAAGTTTTAATGACCCTGATAAAGAAAATTTTTTAAAAAATGGAGAGGAAGATGCTTGTTACCAGTATTTCTCATATTTTCCACAGTGACTACATCTTCCCTTATATCCCACCCGGGTTGCTCAGCGGTGAGCATGTGGGACTCATGACCTGGTGGTTGTAAGTTTGATACCAGTTGAGGCGAACTTTCTTTCCGGCGTATTTTCGCCTCTTACCTCTGCTGAAGCATATGTGAAAAGTGGTCAGTGGCTTTGGAGAGAAAGTTGTGTAAGTACATGTACTGGTATGAGAAAGCCAGGAAACACATGTGTGTCACTGACCGCCATGATATGACCTTAGCTGTTAAAGTGGCGTTTAACCCTTATACAACCAACCAAACAACCTTCCCTTACACAGACAAATCTCCTTACTTGATCCATGTTTCATTTGTTGTCTAAAGAATCAATGCTTTCAATTTTGACTAGTTGAAAATTTTGATGTCAGTTAAAGCATGAAAAGGACATGTCAAAAATTTTGTCATCTGGTAGAGTTCAAACTATTGTTGTAACAGTCTGTCAAATACATAATTATTTTAAGCATCTTTCTCCATTCATTCTATACAGTCTCAAGTTTTAACCCAATACCACACAATCCCTACTTTTGACGCCCCTGAGAAGGAAGCCTTTAGAAAACATTGTGGGCAAAGGAGAAAATGCTGGTAACCAGCATTTTCTCCTTTTCGCACAAAGTTTTCTAACCTTCCCAACACAAATTTTAAATTTTCAGTCACTTATATTTTGTCGTCTGCAAATGCTTTCAACTTGGACAAGCTTAAAATTTTGTCATTTGGTAATGAGTTAATAACCATGTGAAAGGGCATAAAGTTAAAATCTTTTGCAGGCAATCTATTCAATGTCTCTAAAAAAAAATAGGATTTGTCTTTAAATACCTGTAGGAAACATTGTGATAAAAGAGAAATTGCTGGTAACTGAGCATATTTTTTTCTTTTTGTTTTCAAATAGCCTATTTGAAAAAAAAAACCATGCAAAGGGTCATTAAAACATGTGTTGTTTTTTTTCTAATCCTGCATTTGTACCAAAACTGTTGTATTGTATTGAGAATTACTTTAATGAAAAAAAAGAGGATATGGTATAATAAGTTATTTCAAAATACAATGTACACTGAAAGAAAAAATGTACATTGAAAGAAAAAAAAAATAGTCCTTTCAAAAACTTTATATTGAAATAAGATAAAATATATTATTGAAGGCGCAAAAGACATTAATAAACCTAGGTCAACATTTTCTAAATATTTCAAAACTTTCTCATTAGAAAAGCAATTGACTGTACAAGGGCAAAGCTTAATATGTATGTCACTCTCCTTGACATCAGTAGCCTGCAGCCATTTTGTTTTTAACCCATCCCAAAACAAGCCCTGGTTTTTATGTGTCTGCAGTACAAGTCTTTTGAAAACACTGTGGGAAAAGGAGAAATTGCTCGTAACGAGCAATTTCTCCTTTTCCCACAGTGTTTTCTACTCTTTAGGAGAACTTTCTACCATTTTCATCAAATTTAAAATTGTCTTTAAGTTTGGAAGAGTCTAAAATTTGTTATTTGGGAAAAGGTTAATAATAATTATGACAGTCAGATACATCTTTAACTCATTACCATACGACAATATTTTAGGTTTGTCTAAATCAATAGCATTTGCAGACGACAAAATTATAGTAACCGAAAATTTGAAATTTGTTTTGTGAAGGGTGTAAAAAATTGGTTACCTGCATTTTCTTCTTTTCCCACAATGTTTTCTAAATCTAAAGGCTTCTTTCTCAGGGTCGTCAAAAGTAGGGATTGTGTGGTAATGGGTTAACCCTTGACCCTTCACCACACAATGCTGACTTTTTAACAACCCTGACGAAGAAGCCTCTTGGAAACATTGTGGGAAAAGGGGAAAAAGCTTGAGACAAAATATTTCTCCTTTTGTCCCAATATCTTTGCATTATGTAAAATACAAAGAAGGTAACAATTTGGTGTTCAAACTTTTTTTTGTTCTTTTTCACCGTGCCCTTTATGACATCCTTCCACAATGTTTAATAAATCCAAAGTGGAAACAACAGAAGTTCTGCAATTTTGGTTCTATCTTCTCCACTTGTATTACCATGACTTAATTTTTGACTTATCAGTCCCATTTTAATATCCATTAGGACTTAAGGCTTTTAAAAATATATTTTTGGAAACCAGGGCGTGTATTCACCAACCATTCTTGAGAATATTCTTGGTCTTATTCTCCAAGATTTTCCAAATTTGTAAGTAACAGAATTTCTGATTGGCTAAACCAATCAGTGTTACTTACAAATGTTGAAAATTCTGGAGAAAAAGACCAAGAACCCTCTCAAGAATGGAAGGTGAATGCAGGCCCAGAAAATGCTGGTAACCAGCATTGTCTTTTCTCACAACATTTCCTTTCACAATCAAATCCTATCATTTGAGTGTCTTGTAATTTGTGTTTTCTGCAAAATCTTTAAACAGTAAATCTAAACTTTTTTAAAGTATGGTTTTGTATTAGTTTAGCAGCTGTTGGTCATCCTGCATAAAAATGAAGTTTTAACCTTTAACTTGTTACAATAAGTGACATGAAACTTTAAAGATGTAGTAAGAACCCTAATTTTGCTATTTTGTATGGATTTTTGGGTGAAAAAATTCTCCTTGATGGACAGTGTAGAAGCAAAGATCAGACTGCACATTCTAAGCAATCTGATCTTGATCTTCATTGTCTGTGAAAGGTCTTTGGGTTGCCTTTAGCAGCTTAAACGTTAACCATTGGCAACCATCCAGAGTATGTTACAGTCATGTTTTGGCCAAACAGGAAGTGAGTCAGGTTGAAGATTGAAGCAAGTAAACAATTATTGTAAAACAACAGTGAAATCTGTTTCTAACATACTAGTATAATGATGCCAAGCATATCATTTTCACTTCATTAACCCTTTCCCAAATGACAAAATTTGGACTCTTCCAAACCTAAAGAGTTTGCAGATGACAATTTTAGATTTGGAGAAAATGGTAGAAAGTTCCCGAAAAGGGTAGAAAACACTGTGTGAAAAGGAGAAATTGCTCGTTATGAGCAATTTCTCCTTTTCCCACAGTGTTTTCAAAAGATTTTTACTGCAGACACATAAAAACCAGGGCTTGTTTGTGAAAGAGTTAATAAACGTAACTGCTATCTAATATGATAAATATACAATTTTGCTCTGAATCTTTTACTAACAGCCTCAAAGGAAGGCTTTTGAAAACACAGTGGGAAAAGACGACTGGTAGCCAGCATTTTCTCCTTTTCCCACAATGTTTTCTACCCTTCACAAAACAAATTTCAAATTTTCTGTCACTTTTATTTTGTTGTCTGCAAATGCTTTCGATTTGGACAGACCTAAAATTTTGTTGCTTGGTAATGAGTTAAAAGTAAGCTTTTCATTTAAAAAGTTTTAACCAATCTTAAAACATACAATGTAGCACTCTTCATAATAGATCACTCAAAGTGAAGGTTACAGATCTGCACAGAAACATTACAGCACTGTTCTACGACCTCAATATTCGTAAATGCATCGATTAAAAACTAAAAAGTGCCCTTTAAATACATAGACCTGAGGTATGAATTCTAACTTGGATTACATAGTACAGTTTCCTGAGAACAACTGTTTCGGTGATGCATGATGACAAATTTACATAGGAATAATGAATGACACGCCAATACATTTTCATCCTGATGGGAAAAAAACAAATACATGTACATGTGTGTATTTAACCCTTTGCCACAATCCTGAGTTCTAACAACCCTGAGAAAAACAGCTTTTAAAACCTGTTACCAAACAATCCCTTCTTTTGACACCCCTGAGAAAGAAGCCTTTAGAAAACGTGGGAAAAGGAGAAAATGCTGGTAACCAGCATTTTCTCCTTTTCCCACAATATTTTCTACCCTTCAGAAAACAAATTTCAAATTTACAGTTACTTTTATTTTGTTGTCTGCAAATGCTTTCAATTTGGACCAGTCTAAAATCTTGTCTTTTGGTAATGAGTTAAAATGAATTGTGGGAAAGGGAGAAATGCTAGTAACTAATATTTTCTCCTTTTCCCACAAGGTTTTCTTCCCTATCGAAATCAAAAGTTCATTTTTCAAATAACATTTATTTTATTGACTGCAAATGCTTTTAATTTTTTTAAGTCTAAAATATTGACATTTTTTTATAAAGAGTTACCTGACGACAACATTGTAGACTTGTCCATGTTCAAAGCTGTTGCAGAAAAAAAAATAAAACATAGCTCAAATGATGTGTGAAGGAGTGCAAAACAATGCGGAAAGAGAACAAAAGGCTGGATACCAATATCTATTCTTTTTCCACAATGTTTTCAAAAGCTTTCTTCTCCAAGATCATTAAAACTCTTGTCTGTGTGGTAAAGGCTTAACTCTTAACCAAAAGACAAAATTCTGGACTAAGTCCAAATTGAAAGCATTTTGCAGACGACAAAATAAATGTGACTCAAAACTAGTGATTTGATTTTGGAAGGGTAGAAAACATTGTGGTAAAAGGAGAAAATGCTGGTAACCAGCATTTTCTCCTTTTCCTACAATGTTTTCAAGAGATTTCTTTCTCAGGGTCGTTAAAAGTCGTGATTGTGTGGGAAAGAGTTAAACATTTTTGCTATTTTATAAGTTTACCTTTATTAATATTTTAGAAGAGAAATTCTTTTGCAAGACGACTGAATTTCAAAGCATTCACAGAATGGTAAACTTAAACTGCTGTGATGGCAAGATTTGTCTTTTATAGGATAGCAAGCATTGTAGGAAAGGAACAAAATGCTAGTAACCAACAATTTCTCCTTTTGTTACAACATTTTCTACCCTTTAAGCCTTTACCACACAATCCCGACTTTCAACGACCCCAAGATCGAAGCCTTTTGAAAAAACATTGTGGGAAAAGGAGAAAATGCTGGTAACCAGCATTTTCTCCTTTTCCAACAATGTTTTCTTCCCTTCCCAAAAGAAATTTCAAAATTTCAGTCACTTTTATTTTGTAATCTGCAAATGGTTTCAATTTGGACTAGTCTAAAATTTTGTTGTTTGGTAAAGCTGAGTTAACTCTTTAACAAACAACATAATTCTAAATTAGTCCAATTTGAAAGCATTTGCAGACAACAAAATAAATGTGATTATAAAATGAAACTTGTTTTGGGAAGGTTAGAAAGGAGTGTGGGGAAAAGGAGAAAATACTGGATACCATCATTTTCTCCATTTCCCACAATCTTTTTAAAAGGCTTCTTTCTCAGGGTTGTGAAAGCCAGGGATTGTTTGGGAAGGAGTTAAAAAGACATATCCCATTTCAATCTGGACTAGCCTAAAATTTTGTTGTCTGGAACAGAGTCCGAACTTTAATCTTCACAAACAAAACTGACCCTTATCAACCTGGAGTAAAATGCCTTACGAAAACATTGTGATAAAAGGAAAAATTTATGGTAGCCAGCATTTTCTTACTTTCCTACAATGTTTTCTAACCTATCATAGATCAATCCCACCATTAAAGTCACATTTAATTTGTCTTCTGCAAATGCTTTCAATTTGGCCAAATCTAGATACATGTATTGTTGTTTGGTGAAGATTAATTCGTATTCATTATTCATAAATTATAGAGACATGTAAAAACCTGCAGCAAAACACCCTAGATATAGATAACACTTTTAGAGCTTTCCACTATGCCATTAAATGCAAAAGAAATATGAATGCTTCTTAAACCTTTACCACACAATGATGACTTTTAACACCCTTGAGGAAGTAGTCTTTTGAAGACACGGTGGGAAAAGGAGAAAATGCTGGTAACCAGCACTTTCTCCTTTTCCCACAGTGTTTTCAACCCTATCAGGGTCAAAATTCATAGTTTGAGCCACATTTAAATTGTTGTCTGCAAATGCTTTCAATCTGGACAAGGTCAAAATTTTTTCATGTGGTAAAGAGTTAACCCTCTACCAAATAATCCTATGTTTTAATGATGCTTACAAATAAAGCTTCAGATAACACTGTGGGAAAAAGACTAAATGCTGGTAACCAGCATTTTCTCCTTTTCCCACAATATTTCTCTTCTTCTAAGGATAAATTTCTTTATCTGAACTATTGTTCATTTGTCGTCTATGAATTCTTTCAAAATGGGCAAGTGTTGATTTTTGTGTAGTGGTAAAAACTTAACCTATTAACACACAATCCTGACTTTTAACGACCCTAGGAAAGAAGCCTTTTGAAAACACTGTGGGGAAAGAAGAAAATGCTGGTAACCAGCATTTTCTCCTTTTCCAACAATGTTTTCTACCCTTTCCAAGTCAGTTTTCAATTTCTGATTCACATTTATTTTGTCGTCTGCAAATGCTTTCATTTTAGATTAGCCTAAAATTTTGTTGTTTAGTAAAGAGTTAACTAACAATGTAACAAAATCAGCAATGATTTGGTCATACTAAAGTAGACAACTTGGACTCTCCTGTGCTGCTACCACTATCCAGCCTTGACCTTGGACGTGACCCTGGCCTCTGCTGTCCAGATGAATTAGAATGCACTGAAATGTTCCCAGATGACCTTGAATCTTCATGCGGAAGTTGACCTTGGTTCATTCCTGACAGATTTTTCTGTGTTATTACAGCCATTCTAGAGTCAACCATACTTTTACCTGTTCGAGTTCTCATTGTTGCACTTGTTGACTGAGCACGTGGTCTCATGTCGTCAAAATCTCCTGAATACGGCAACATATGTCTATGGGATATTGGCATTGCATGAAAACTGTGCCGCTGTGACCCTGGGCTTGTCATCGAATCGAAGGAAACATTCTGCTTCGAAAATAACTTCGTAATATCTTTAGAACTTGCGAAAACTGGCCTTGTTCTTAATGATTCTATTGAAACTTCTTCCCCCATCCTCCGTTTTTCCTCATACTTGATAAAAGCCAATGAATATTGCGGCAAGTCACCGATATTCACATATTCACTTTCAGGTTCAAGATCCACTGAATGTGGTCTTTGGATTGTTTCAGAGGGAACAACTTCAATAGGTGAATTTTTGTCTTTATGCTTGCTTTTGCTACCTGATTTATTTTCAGCGTTTTGCTTTTTCATTGAAGGACGAAACATGTTCGGTAGAATTTGAAAAAATTTGCTCTTGGTAGTTGTATTTGAGTCTTTTCCTGTTTTATGAGATTTCGCATGTTCTGTTTTTTCTTGTTCAACTTTCTTCGACAACTGTTCAGCTTGATTTGATCTAGGTACAGGGACCCTCATGCTTAAACTTCCCTGTGGGCTTTGTTGCCGAATAGACTGTGTATCAGACAGTGTGGACTGGGATCTATAGTAATTATCCTGGTCATACATCTTATTTATCTTCTTCTGATGGAAATAGTTAACTTTCGAATCTGTTCTACTTCTGTTTCCAGTTTGATCCTGAAACCCGTAATAATTGCGGTAATTCCTGTCCATATCACTCCATTTCTCCAGAAGTTCACCACTGAATTTTTCTAAAGGTGATTGCGGGGAACCAGGAGTCTGCTGTTCATAATTGGTTGGTTGAAAACTTGAGAGACTGGTACTCCGACTACTCTGATTAAGGGAGTACATACCTTCATCTCCACTTTCACTAACATATATTCTACCACTTAGAGTTCGATATTTAGCATCTGACCCACCACGAAGAAGGGGTACTTCTCCATTTAACCTACCTGATATAGAGTTTTGATCATTCCCATATGATATGGGGTGTTCACTTGAATACTCATGCAAATTGTCTTGCATATTTACGGAGTTTTCACCAACATTAGCACCCCCCACAGTCCCTGAAGATGAAGTCCTTGACCTTTGATGAGACCTGATTTTGGATTCAGGTTCTGTTATATTTGTTTCTATGGTAACCCTTGAATTAAGCTGACTAAATTGACCATACCTTGAATCATTAGTATTGATGTCCCCATCTATCACATAGAGCTGCTGATTGCGATTCTCAAAATCTCTTTGTGAAACATTGATAAATGGACTCTCTTTGCTGGCTTGATTTTGATTTTCAGGGAAGTCATAATTTTTTCGAAAAGTCTCTTTTTTATCAGACTTCTTAGAGAACCCTGAGACATTCTTATCAATTAGTTTTTCATTGTCATGGAGACTATTATCTTGATTACCATTTGCTCTTGGTTCCAAGGTCTCTTCCTGAATACTTGTCAACTGCCTTAACTGTTCCTGCACAGAATTATCCTCAGATTCTATCATTCTTTGTTTTCGTCTGACTGCCCAACTTTCTCTTACAGAATTTGGTTTGATTGCACCGTTTGGCAGCACTACTTTTCTTACACTTCCATACGAACTATCAAGTTCAGTTATCACTGAGTTAAAACTTGATGAACAAGGTGATGAAATTGTTCCAGTGCTTGAGTTAGTTCCGTACCCATCATCTGGGCTATCAGCATTGGAAAGTCCTTGAGTTCCATTTATCTTACCCCCAGGGGTAAAGTTAGAAAATTGGTTACCCGTAGAAATATGCAATGGCGAAAATTTACTGGCCTCATTTAAGTTCATGTCATGTGACTGACCTGGAACAACTATACCATTCCTTCCAGGAAGATGCAAATGTAGGTTTTTATTCTGAATGTCATTTTTTAACTTATTTGTATTTGTTACCTCCCCTTTACTTTTCAGAGCAGTGAATTCTTTTAAACTACGGTCAATTCTTTCACTGTTGCGTTTCTCTTCCTCTGTTGTCATCATTATCATTGTATCGACGGAAGAGTCACTATGATCACTAGTTGAATCCACAACGTCTAGCGGATCATAATTCTTCCACATTTCCTCAGTCATTTCTGGAGTTATATGTTTTAATGGAGGGGAGAGCACATCTTTAGAGTCTGTGTTCTGTGAATCGAAATCTTGTTCCCAAAACCTATCATGGCTCACCGTATTAGACTGTGTCAGAGCCTGAAATCCCTGTGACATATCCCGAGTTTGATTTCCTGACTTGTCTTTTAATTTTATTTGATTGTGAGTAACACTGTTTTTTTTCACAGGACGCGGTGGAGGCGGTCTAGGAGGCGGAGCAGTATCCTGAATATTAGTCATGTGACCCCGCCTTTCTTTTGTTTGTGATGACTTCCTACTGGAATCTTGTGTAGAATTTGGCACAAAAACAGGTCTGGCGTAAAACATATTTGTATTTGCTGTTGCCATATTTAATTCTTGAAATATCTAAAATCTCTACCAAAAGTCACCTATCATTACTCCTGTTCTTCTTCTGTTTTGGAAAACAATTTGTCATTTCTTTAATGATATTTAAGTCCCATTTCTGAAGCCAAGGTTGACTTTCTCTGCAAGAACACAGCCTATGTCCAAGGAATAAGTAAATTCCTGTAAAATGGTCGCCATGGTAATGTTTGTCTGTTTGTTGCACCAACATAATCACACATCTTTGAACATTTTATGACAACTGCAAAAGACAAAAAGACAGATTTGTAAGTATTATATTTTCACCATGTACAGATAAAAAAACCTTTTCCAAAACGACAAACTCTTGAACTAGACTAAATTGAAAGCATTTGCAGACGACAATTCAACTCTTACTGAAAAGATGATTTCTGTCTATGGTAGGGTAGAAAACACTGTGGGAAAAGGAGAAAATGCTGGTTACCAGCATTTTCTCCTTTTCCCACAATGTTTTCAAAAGGCTACTATTCCAGACCCACGAAAACCAGGGATTTTTTGGGAAAGAGTTAACCTTTTACCATTATAATCCTAAGTTTAAATGACCCTGAATCAGAAGGTCTTTGAAAACATTGTGGGAAAAAAAGAGATAATGCTGGTAACAAGCATTTTCTCCTTCTCCAACTTTATTATATTTTTTACCAGCATTTTCTCCTTCTTCCACAGAGTTTTCAAAAGCTATCTTACTCAGGGGTCGTTAAAAGTCAGGATTGTGTGGTAAAGAGTGAAGTATCTACCAAATTTTAGACTTGTCAAATTTGAGTGCATTTATTTTGCTGACAATAAAATTACTGAGCCCAAACAACAATATTTTAGACATGTGCAATTTGAAAAGAGTCTTACAGAGAACAAAACTTACATGCCACAAACGATGAGGAAATGGATTCAATAGTCTAGATAATATTGTAGGAAAAGGAGAACCAGCATTTTCTCCTTTTCCAA
Organism: Tridacna crocea; assembly: GCA_943736015.1. NCBI lineage: Eukaryota > Metazoa > Mollusca > Bivalvia > Cardiida > Cardiidae > Tridacna > Tridacna crocea. The sequence continues at coordinate 29,538,769 of OX031072.1, read as the reverse complement.
CAACGTTCTAGGCCTACTTCCCAGGGTCGTGAAAACTTGTAATTGTGAAATAAAGGGTTAACCCTTTACCACACAATGACAACTTTTCACACTCAAGCCTTTTGAAAACAATTTTGGAAAAGGTGAAAATGCTGGTAAACTTGCATTTTCTCCTTTTCCCACAAAGCTTTCTATCCTATCAAAGCAAAGTTGCACTATATGAGCCACTTTGAAATTGTCGTCTCCAAAAGCTTTCAATTTGGATAGGTCTAAAATTTTGCTATGTGGTAACCAGTTAACCAGTTACCACACAATCCCTACTTTTGACGCCCCTGAGAAAGAAGCCTTTAGAAAACATTGTGGGAAAAGGAGAAAATGCTGGTAACCAGCATTTTATTCCTTTCCCACAATGTTTTCTACCCTTCAAAAGACAAAGTTCAATTTTTCAGTCACTTTTATTTTGTCGTCTGCAAATACTTTCGATTTGGACAATCTTAAAATTTTGTTGTTTGGTAATGAGTTAAAAGGGTAAAAACTTATTTAACTGAGAACTAGCATTTTCAACTTTTCCAACACAGTTTTCTATCCTTCCAAGAAAAAAAATTTCAAGTCTTTAAGTCACATTTGTATTGTTGACTGCAGAATGCTCTCAATTTGGGTAAAATCTAAAATTGTGGCATTTGGTAAAGAATTGAAACTTCAGCCAAACTGGTAGAAAAATGTAGGGGAAGGAGAAGACAAAAATTTGTGTCCATTTGTAGACGGACTAGCTGAGAACTTAATTTGATAGGTGAGGGCAACTCTATTCTAAGTGCCTGTACATTGTACAGGCACTTAGAATAGTGTTGCACTCACCTATCGATTATGTCTTAGGCCCGTATTCACCAACCTTCTTGAGAATATTCTTAGTCTTATTTTCCAAGGTGTTCTAAATTTGCAAGTAACACAACTTCTGATTACTCTAAACTGAATGGTTTAGCCAATCAGAAGTTTTGTTACTTACAAATGTAGAAAATTCTGGAGAGTAAGACGAAGAACATTCTTAAGAATGGTTGGTGAATACGGGTCCAGAACACAACAGAATATCTGGGCAGCATCACACTGCAAATTTTCTGCTGTATGATCATACCCTATACTGTATGCAAGAGCACATAGCATTTCCTCATAACCACACAGTCTCATGTATGTATAAACAATCCTAGGCCAGGCAGGTTTTGAAAACATTGTGGCAAAAGGAGAAAATGTCTGTAGACAGCATTTTTTTCTTCCAACAATCTTTTCTATCCATTTACAGACAAATCACATCACTACAGAGCAACACAGTTTTATCATCTGTAAATGCTTGTAGATGGGGCAAGCTCAGAATTTTGTCCTTCTGAAAAAATACGTAAGAGAGCAAAAATGTCTGCAAAATACATATTATATCAAGTTTATACATGTATGCCTTAAAGAAATGTGTAACATTGCAGCACATGGATAATAATTTAAAACAATATTTGTACCATTAAATGGCACAACACTTAAGTTAACCCATTACCACACGAGAAAAATTTAGACTGGTCCAAATTGAAAGCATTTGCACACGACAAAATAAATGTGACTAAAAATTTGAAATTTGTTCTGGGAAGGGTAGAAAACGCTGTGGGAAAAGGAGAAAATGCTGGTTTCCAGCATTTTCTCCTTTTCCCACAGGGTTTTCAAAAGGCTTCTTTCTCAGGGGCGTCAAAAGTAGGGATTGTGTGGTAATGGGTTAAACAATTTATTCTAGTACTTAAGATCTAATCGATAAAGGATTACAAACTTTTTCCCTTCACAAATGTTCACTTTGCAACTTCCATTATGACAACCTTTTGCCATACAATCCTGAGTTCTAAATAAAGAAGCCTTGTGAAAAAATTGCGGGAAAATGAGAAAATGCTTGTAACCAGCATTTTCTCATTTTCCCACAATGTTTTCAACTCTTTCACAGTCAAATCTCATAATGTTTGGCACATTAAATTTTAGATTGTTGTCTGGAACTGCTTTCAGTATGTCTACAAGTCTACATTTAGCCATAAGGTAAAGAGTTTAGCTGAGAAAATACTGCTAGAACTAGAGCTATCACTATACGTGATTATACCCACACACCCCCCCCCCCCCCCCCCCAGCTCCTTGTCACAAAAACAGGCCTTTGTTACAGAATGCAAAATGGTTTAGTACAAAAGTAAGAGTTGAAAACAGTTGAAGGGGAAATAATTCCTTAACAAGTTCAAGGGCAGATAATTCAGCAACAAATCATAGCAGAAGCATGAAAGTAATACATCCCGTCATAACATGTAATATGTATAAAATTGGGTTCAGTATATGCAAAACTCTATGAGTAATGCTCTGGACAACAACAATGTAGGAAACCTTAAAAGTTTAAGGGGAGATAATTTGGCAACCAAAGTGCAGGAAGGTCTTGAAAATTGCACGTGCACAATTTCACATGTACCCAAACATTATGTGCAGTACTTGAAAAACTGTAGGAAAAAGGCTCCGGACAAAATTGTATCTACAGACAGACAGACGGACGGACGGACAGCCATAGCGATTCCAGTATACCCCCCTCCACTTCGTTGTGGGGGGGTATAAATATTGTTAGAAAATGACAACAACCCATTACCATATAATCATTCCCACTTGCTTTTCATAATCCTCACTGATTGACTGTATGGTGTTTTACAGTGTTTTAACATTATTTTAGTTATATTGTGGTGACCAATCACTCTGCAAATGCTTTCAATTTGGACTTTTCCAAAATTTTGTCGTTATGTAAAGAGTTAATGGGTGTGTAGCGCTGTGTCAGCGGCATTTTAAGGTAGTAGACCCCTAATAACTCTAGTGCTGAATTGCATAAAGTTTTCTTGATAGTTGATAAATACGGATTTATACAGGAATAATACTTTTGCACATTTTTAACGAACCAGAAATTTTTTTATGCCTATCTTGAAATTATTAGTAGATACTTTTGTCAGTGCACATTTTTAACAGACAAGAAATTTTTTTATGCCTATCTTGAAATTATTTGTAGATACTTTTGTCAGTTTTCAGAAAAGGGAGGTAATTACTATCTCTCTTTGTAATGAAAATATAGTGGTTTTAGATTTATAAATGCTAATTCTGGAAAAGACAAAAAAGGAAAAGTGGCTTGTTTAAAGCAGTACAATAACAGTCTTTTTTAATCATAGCAAATTTTGTAGGATAATATTTTTTTGGTTGGTTGGTTGGTTGTATTGGGGTTTAACGCCACTTTAACAGCTAAGGTCATATCATGGCGGTCGGTGACGCACATGTGTTTCCTGGCTTTCTCACACCGGTACTTACACTACTTTCTTTCCAAAGCCACCGACTACCTTTCTCACATGCTTTCAGCAGAGGTGAGAGGTGAAAATACGCCGGAAAGAAAGTTCGCCTCAACCAGGTATCGAACTCACAACCACCAGGTCATGAGTCCGACACGCTCACCACTGAGCCACTCGGGCGGGCACATATTATTTTGGAAATAGCTGTTTTCTATTAGGTGTCCTCTACTTTAACTCATTTCAACACGAGAAAATTTCGGACTGGTCCAAATTGAAAGCATTTGCAGACGACAAAATAAAGGTGACTGAAAAATAGAAATTTGTTCTGGGAAGGGTAGAAAACACTGTGGGAAAAGGAGAAAATGCTGGTTACCAGCATTTTCTCCTTTTCCCACAGTGTTTTCTAAAGGGGTCTTTCTCAGGGGCGTCAAAAGTAGGGATTGTGTGGTAATGGGTTAATCATTTCTTGGTGACATTTCAAAGATCCTTTTTTTTTTCTTCCTAAATACTACCAAAACAAAGTGCTGCTTGTTTCAGTGCACAAATTTAATAGTATTATTATGCATAAAAAAATGCATAGATGCACTTTTGATTCAATATCCAAAACAAAAATACATCCGCAATAGGATGCGTGAGAACATTTTGTCATAATTATACGTTGTTAACCCATTACCAAACGACAAAATTTAAGACTTGTCCAAATTGAAAGCATTTGCAGACGACAAAATAAAAGTGACAGGAAATTTGAAATTTGTTCTGTGAAGGGTAGAAAACATTGTGGGGAAAGGAGAAAATGCTGGTTACCAGCATTTTCTCCTTTTCCCACAATGTTTTCCAAAGGCTTCTTTCTCAGGGTCGTCAAAGTTAGGGATTGTGTGGTAATGGGTTAACTAACAAATTTTATTCTTCCTCCTCCATGCTTCCTAACATTTCAGCAAAAAATTCAATCATTGAAACCATATTCATTTTTCAACTGCAATTAATGCTTTCAACTTGAATATTTTGTCAACTTTTTATAAAGTTCTGATGTCGTACCTAAAAGACCTCCACAAAAATTGGTCATCTGTAGGAAAGGTAGGGGTTGATTGGAAATTTGCTCATTAATCATCAATAAGTGACACTTATAATCTAATTTACATATTCAATTTTTTTTTTCACTCTCATTTTAATATTTTTAATATCTATCTTTCTAAGGTGTGCTTATCTTTTAACCCTTTACCAGATGACAAAATTTTAGACTTGTCCAAATTAAAAGCATTTACAGACGATACCAAAAAATTGACTCAAAAATAGCAATTTGCTAATGGAGGGGTAGAAAACATTTTGGAAAAAGGAGAAAATGTTGGTTTCCAGCATTTTCTCCTTTTCCCACAATGTTTTCAAAAGCTTTTTCCCCACAGGGTGGTTAAAAGACGGGATTATGTGGTAAAGTAAGTCAAAGTGTGGTTAAAAGACGGGATTATGTGGTAATGGGTTAAAACGCAGAGAAACACATTTTTAAAAACATTTATTTTTTAAGTTATAAATGGATCAAATGAATGTTTTTTTTTTTACTCTGATGTCAACAATTTATAGTCATATGGTATTGATAAGTCAGTTGTTTATGCACGTTCGGGTTTCATCAGTCCTCAGATTTAGGTCTTCCATTGAGGTGTCTTGCCCAAGGACATTTTACAATAAACTCTTCACCAAGTAACCAATGTATTGACATGACCAAATTCAAAGCATTTGCAGATGACAAGTGTGGCTAAAACGATGATTTCTGTTTTTGATAGTGTGTAAAGATTACTGATTAACCTTTTACCAAACGACAAAATTTTAGGCAGGTCCAAATTGAAAGCACTTGCAGATGACATAATACACCAAATTCAAAAACTGAAATATGTTTCTTGCAGGGTAGAAAACGTGGGTAAAAGGAGAAAATGCTGGTTATCAGCATTTTCTCCTTTTACCACAATGTTTTCAAAAGGCTTCTATCACACAGTCGTAAAAACCAGGGATTATTTGGTAAAGGATTAACAGCATTTTTCCTCCTTTCAAAAGCCTTATCTTCCAGAATTGTCAAAAATCGGGATTGTGTGGTAAAGAGTTAACTCTTTACCACACGAGAAAATTTTAGACTGGTCCAAATTGAAAGCATTTGCAGACGACAAAATAAAGGTGACTGAAAAATTGAAATTTGTTCTGGGAAGGGTAGAAAACACTATTGGAAAAGGAGAAAATGCTGGTTACCAGCATTTTCTCCTTTTCCTACATTGTTTTCTAAAGGCTTCTTTCTCAGGGGCGTCAAAAGTAGGGATTGTGTGGTAATGGGTTAACCCTTCACCAAATGACAAAATTTTAGACTGGTCTAAATTGAAAGCACTATGTGATGCAGACGACATAATAGATGTAAGCTAAAATTTAAATTTATTTCCAGCAGGGTAGAAAACATTGTTGAAAGAGGAAAAAATGTTGGTTACCTGAGCATTTTCATTTTTTCCTACAATGTTTTCAAATGGTCTCTTCCTCGGGTCGTTAAAACTTGGGATTGTGTGGTAAAGAGTCAAAGTGTGGTCTACAAATGCATTTAATTTGATCAAGTCTATAATTTTGCTTACTAGTACAGGATTTAATCTTTACCTGAAACAACATTTTAGACTGGTCCAAATTGAAAGCATTTGCAGACGACAAAATGAATGTGACTAAAGAATTGAAATTTGTTTACGGATGGAAAGAAAACATTGTGGGAAAAGGAGAAAATGCTGGTTACCAGCATTTTCTCCTTTTCCCACAATGTTTTTAGAAGGCTTCTTTCTCTGGGTCATCAAAAGTAGGGATTATGATTGGAAATGGGATAAAAAATTCCGATACAGATATGACTTTGTTAAACCATTGAGCAAATTAACTCCTCAGACTTTTCATACTCTACAGACGACAAATTCAAAAGAGATACAAATGAACCGAAGTTCTTTGACAGGGTAGAAACTATTGTGGGAAAAGGAAATGCCAGAATATTCTCTTGTCCATTAATTAATTTTAACTTTTTACTATACAGTCCCGACTTTTAGTGAACCTGAGAAAGACAGCTTTTGAAAACATTGTGGGAAAAGAAGAAAATGCTGGTAACCAGCATTTTCTCCTTTTCCCACAATACTTTCTTCTCTTCACAAAACAAATTTAAGATTTTCAGTCACTTACATTTTGTCGAATGCAAATGCTTTCGTTTTCGACAAGCCTAAAATTTTGTCGTTTGGTAATGAGTTAAATCAATGTGCTTTGCACAGGTAAGAGATAGGTAATTCAGGGGGAAATATTTTACTTATCTTCAAACTCGAGAATACAAAAATATCTTCATTTCAACCCTTACAGCCGCATTCACTCCTGCCCTTGCAGTAAATGTAGATCAAGATCAGACTGCATAAAACATGTAGTTTGATCTTTGATCTTCTACATCAGCTTTGCTAAAACATTGTGATCAAGAGCAATAGTGATATTACATTTACACATAACATTTAGGTGTTATTTCTAGATCTAAAAACAAAACGTCCGTTACGTATGTTCTGGCTCCAGGGACTGATGTATAAAAAAAAAGGTTTTTTATTTACATGAAATGTTATGACTCACTCTACCTTTAAAATCTATCAAGCTGTAATTTTCTTACATGGTGTAAAAACCTGGGCCCGTATTCACCAACCATTCTTAAGAATGTTCTTTGTCTTATTCTCCAGAATTTTCTACATTTGTAAGTAACACAACCTCTGATTGGCTAAACCATTCGCTTTAACCGATCAGAAGTTGTGTTACGTACAAATTTAGAAAACTTTGGAGAATAAGACTAAGAATATTCTCAAGAATGGTTAGTGAATACAGACCCTGGGTTTACTTCATATGCAGGTTTACTTTTAAAATTTGAAAACATTGTGACAATTAGATCTGTTTGTAGGAGTTGATATTGTGTTTAAAACCCATTACCACTCAATCCCTACTTTTGACGCCCCTGAGAAAGAAGGCCTTAGAAAACATTGTGGGAAAAGGAGAAAATGCTGGTAACCAGCATTTTCTCCTTTTCCAACAATGTTTTCTACTTTTCATAGAACTTGTTTCAAATTTTCAGTCACTTCTATTTTGTCGTCTGCAAATGCTTTCGATCTGGACAAGCCTAATTTTTTGTCGTTTGGTAATGGATTAAATAAACTCTACCAAACTATAAAATTAGCCCTGACCAAAGTGAAAACTTGAATTTGTGGAGCAAATTTGATGGTAAGCAAACCAAGAAAACTGTCCTTTCATAGGGTAGCCTCAAGACACTGTTGGAAAAAGAAACAAGAGGGCCAAGATGGCCCTGGATCGCTCACCTGAATTTTTGAGAGGACCATAGCCTTTTTTTTTTTGAAACACTGGAAACAAAATCATTATTTTTCCAAGCAATTTTCAAAAGGTCACCTGTAAAAGTCCTCTCAAAATCTGACCAGCAATTTCAAAAAAGAATTTTTAGGAGTTTCTTAATTTCTGTACAGTGCAAGTAGCCCCCATTCACTAGAGCCATGTTTCTTGACCTATCAAAATTTCGCGAACACATTTTGAAAAAAGCCATTCAAGGAATATTTCCGTGAAACAATTTTCAAATCTGACCAGCCGTTTCAGAGAAGAAGAATTTTCAAGAATTTCTTCATTTCCATATAGTGCAAGTAGCCCCCATTCACCAGAGCAATGTTTCTTGACAAATCAAACTTTCATGAACAATTTTCGAAAAGGGTCACCCAAGGAATATCTCTGTGAAAATTTTCCAAAATCTGACCAGCCATTTCAGAGAAGAAGAATTTTAAAGAATTTCTTCATTGCCCTATAGTGCAAGTAGCCCCCATTCACCAGAGCAATGTTTCTTGATGAATCAAAATTTCGCGAACAATTTTTGAAAAGGGTCACCCAAGGAACATCTCTGTGAAATTATTTTAAAATCTGACCTGCTGTTCGAGAGAAGAAGAATTTTTAAGAATTTCTTCATTTCCCTATAGCCAAGTAGCCCCCATTCACCAGAGCCATGTTTCTTGACGAATCAAAATTTCACGAACAATTTTTGAAATGGGTCATCCAAGGAACATTTCTGTGAAATTATTTTAAAATCTGGCCAGCGGTTTCTGAGAAGAAGAATTTTTAAGAATTTCTTCATTTCTGTATAGTGCAAGAAGCCCCCATTCACCAGAGCCATGTTTCTCGACAGATCAAAATTTCACAAACAATTTTTGAAAAGAGTCATCCAAGGAACATCTCTGTGAAATTATTTTAAAATCTGACCAGCGGTTACAGAGAAGAAGAATTTTTAAGAATTTCTTCATTTCTGTACAGTGCAAGAAGCCCCCATTCACCAGAGCCATGTTTCTTGACGGATCAAAATTTCGCATACAATTTTTGAAAAGGGTCATCCAAGGAACATCTGTGTGAAATTATTTTAAAATCTGGCCAGCGGTTTCAGAGAAGAAGAATTTTTAAGAATTTCATCATTTCTGTATAGTGCAAGAAGCCCCCATTCACCAGAGCCATGTTTTTTGATGGATCAAAATTTCACGAACAATTTTTGAAAAGGGTCACCTAAGGAACATCTGTGTGAAATTATCTTAAAATCTGGCCAGCAGTTTCAGAGAAGAAGATTTTTAAAGAATTTGCTAAAAAATTCCATTTCGTTGCCATGGCAACCAGAGTTTTTGACGGAATCAAATTCGGTGAACAATTTTTAAAGAGGACCTCCCAAGGAACATTCCAGCCAAGTTTGGTCCAAATCCGCCCAGCGGTTTAAGAGGAGTTGATGTTTAAAGAATTGTTGACGACGCACGACGCACTGACACACGACGCACGACGGACACCGGGTGATTCTAAAAGCTCCCCTTGAGCATGTTGTGCTCAGGTGAGCTAAAAATGCTAGTTACTAACATTCTTTTCTTTTCCCTGCTCTGAAGTGTCTTGCCTAAGGACACAAACCACAAGAAGCCATTTCTTTGAGAGCAGATAGGTCATCAATGTAATTTCTCCTTCTGCCATAATGTTGTAAAGGACACCTACTGCATTAACTCTTTACCACACAGTCCTGACTTTTAACGACCCTGAGAAAGAGGCCCTCTGAAAACATTGTGGGAAAAGGAGAAAATGCTGGTAACCAGCATTTTCTCCTTTTACCACAATGTTTTCTACCCTTTCCAAATCCAATTTAAATTTTTTATTCATGTTCATTTTGTCCTTTGCAAATGCTTTCAATTTGGACTAGTCTAAAATTTTGTCGTTTGATAAAGAGTTAAATAATCTGTCTACAGATGGCTATGTATTAATTAACAAATTACAAAATTCTGCACTTGTCAAAATTAAAATCATTTGCAGATGACGAAGTAAATGTGACTTGAAAATTGATTCTTTTTCTTTGGGAGGTTAGAAAACATTTTTGGGTGAAGGGAGATTACCAGCATTTTCTCTTTTTCCTACAATGTTTTCAAAAGCCTTCATGTTGCACTGTAATTGGTAAAACTAGAGCTGTCACTGAATGTGACCTAATACCCCTGCCAGCACTTTGACAGAAAAAAGTGCCATGTTCAAGGGGAGATAATTCCTCAACCAGGAAGAGTTGACACTAGAAAATTGGCATCTGGCAAATCTTCAATATATGATCAGTATATGTGCTAAGTTTCAATAAAATTCAAGGAAAACTGTAGGAGGAGTTCACGGCACAAAATTACTAGTAATTTGTACAGACAACACACGGATAAGACACATGGTCGGACGAATGTACACACGGACGGACGGGCTGATTCCCATATTCCCATATACCCGAAAAAATTCATTGGGGGAGGGGGGGTATAAATATCAAGTGAGACAAGATTGTCTAATTCATTACCAAATGACACTATTTTACGCTTGTCCAAATCGAAAGCATTTGCAGACGACAAAATAAGGCAACTGAAAATTTGTTTTGTGAATAGTAGAAAACATTGTGGTTAAAGGAGAAAATGCTGGTTACCAGCATTTTCTCCTTTTCCCACAATGTTTTCTAAAGGCTTCTTTCTCGGGGTCGTCAAAAGAGGGATTGCGTGGTAATGGGTTAAAGGACTCATAGAAAATAATTTATCCAAGACATACACCAGACCACATAATTATCTGGGAACTAATATAACTAAGAGATAATATCAATCTAACAATGTGAACATCTTTGAGATAAAGGTTTTTATCACAGCAGGATCATAATATTAGCCCCACAACAATGACAAATTTATTACAAATATGGAGATAAGATAAAATAAATAGAACAATGGTTTACAGGCCTGCATAATGTTTTTTTTTACATCCATGTTTGACCCTACTCCCTCTACTGTTTGGTAGCCTTCATAATTTCCATTTATATAGAGCAGTAATTAGACTAGCATGCAAGTCTGTAGGCATATTGTACTGATAACTGTCCCCAAAGGCGATGTTACTTTTTGACTGGTCGCCTCTGGGTACAGAGCCGATCAAGACAAAACCAGTTGAAAGTTCTGCACAGATTTTGTGCCCAAGTTTGAATTCTCATAATGGTAGTTAGGTTTCGGCAGACCCATCAACAAGAATTTTCTGAGCTTATACTACAAAAGCTATTACATCAAGCTAGTACAGATAACTGTCCCCAAAGGCAATGTTACTTTTTGACTGGTCGCCTCTGGGTACAGAGACAATCTTGTATCTCTCTTATAATCTTGCAAATAGAGCACAAAACTAAGATTTAAACATATCTGTTGCTTGTGTATTCAATAATCCTTTGTTGAAATACAAATATTTTCAATTTAAACACTGAACGTGAGACAAAAAAATGCATTTCATTAATCATTCAAGTTGTTTACATTCCCGAAAACATACAAAATGGCCACCACGCATGATAAATTTCGTCAGTGATTTTTGTGAGATATACATGTTATAAACGACTTCTACAAGCTCTTTATGTAATTAATGGTTTAATAATTCGTTTTTGGTCATGTTTATTACAAATAGTAAATTGCATTTTGCTGCAATACAGATAAAACCAACGAAACAGAGTCAAAATAGCCGTCTATATTTGCCACCGGAAAATTTACGATGGACTTGAGACGGTATGGTGTACAGGAAATGTCCAAGTATGAAAAAGATCACCGTAGCGTCTCACTATTGACCCTTTCACAGGGTCGTTAAAAGCCGGTATTGTGTGGTAATGGTATTAGGGTCATATTAGTTTCAATAATGAGACGCTACGGTGATCTGTTTCATATTCGGACATTTACTGTACACCGTACCGTCTCAAGTCAATTGTAAATTTTCCAGTAGCAAATATAGAGCGCTTTACTGACTTTGTGTTTCGTCGGTTTTATCTGTGCAAGCTAAATGCAATTAACTTTTGGTACTAAACATGACCAAAAACAAATTGTTAACCCATTACCACACGACAAAATTTTAGACTGGTTCAAATTGACAGCATTTGCAGACAACAACATAAAGGCGACTGAAAAATTGAAATTTGTTCTGGGAAGGGTAGAAAACACTGTGGGAAAAGTAGAAAATGCTGGTTACCAGCATTTTATCCTTTCCCCAGTGTTTTCAAAAGGCTTCTTTCTCAGGGGTGTCAAAAGTAGGGATTGTGTGGTAATGGGTTAAACAATTCATTACATAAAAAGCTTGTAGGAATCACTTACATGTTTATCTCGGGAAAATCACGGACGAAATTTATTGTGCGTGGGGGCCATTTCGTATGTTTTCGGGAATGTAAACAACTCAAGTAACTGATGAAATGCATGTTTTTCCCTCACGATCAGGGTTTAAATTGAAAATATTTGTATTTCAAACAAAGGAATATTGAATACGCAAGCCACAGGTATGTTTAAATCCTAGTTTTGTGCTCTATTTTGGAAATTATAAGAGTTCAAACTTGTGAACAAATCTGTGCGGAGCTTTCAACTGATTTTGTCTTGATTGTCTCTGTACTCAGAGGCAACCAGTCAAAAAGTAACATCGCCTTTGGGGACAGTTATCTGTACTAAGGGTCATATATACTATATGTTTGAAGTGGTGTCAGTTTTTCAGGTAGTTGGTTATCAGTGCAAGATAGGCTAGCTCAAATAAATCCTCATTACACGATTTTTTTGCTCTTCATTAGCAGCAAAATTTGTTTTTTATTGCATCAGCCTACAGTTTAAAAAGACATTTTTATCAGATCATGTCAAGATATCAGTTCTCTCCCTTGTTCTTTTTTCTTTCTGCTCTGGGCCAGTATTCACCAACCATTCTGAACAATATTATTAGACTTATTCTCCAAGAATTTCTAAATTTGAAAGTGACACAACTTTTGATTGGCTAAAACATATGGTTTAGCCAATCAGAAAGTTGCGTCACTTGAAAGTGACACAACTTTTGATTGGCTAAACCATTTGGTTTAGCCAATCAGAAGTTGCATCACTTTCAAATTCAGAAATTCTTGAGACTGAGACCCAAAGAACATTCTTCAATTGTTTGTGACTACAGGCCTTGGTGTCTGTTGCTTGATACTGATCAGGTGGACAAACACAGTTTTTGTTTTGATGCACTGTGCGGGATAGCAGGAGAATCTCAGACTTCAAAAACATCCTGTGAAAATAGAATTTGAAAAATTAAACAAAAAGGCTTTCTTTCTCAGTCAAAAACTGGCCTTCCATTTTCACAAATAGGAGACCCAGCTATTATACCTGTCAAATAGCAAGTTAAACTGTACATGCATTAGCATAATTACAACAATTAAATTATGATTCAAAAGATGTGAAATGTCTTGGAAAAGGTAATTACAAAAAACATTGTGGGAAACCGAGAGAATGCTAGTTAGCAGCATTTTCTCCTTTTCCATCATGATTTTCAATGACCTTCTAAGAGTCGCTTAATCATCAGATTTGTGTTTAAGATTAAAACTTTATCATACAGTCTGAGAATTAAAGCCACAAATGAGGGCCTTTGGAAAACACTGTGGAAATAGGAGAAAATACTGATCACCAACATTTTCTCTCCTTTCAGAGAGATACATCTTGTCACTTTGAGTCCTGTTTCAATTTTCAACACTTTCAATTTGGACAAATCTGAAATTTTTGTTGTTTCGTAAAGATTTAACTCTTTTAACACACAATCCCGACTTTTAAAGGCCCTGAGAAAGACGCCTTTTGAAAACATTGTGGGAAAAGGAGATAATGCTGGTAACCAGCATTTTCTCCGTTCCCACAATGTTTTCTACCCTTCACAAAATAAATTTCAATTTTTCAGTCACATTTAACCCATTACCACACAATCCCTACTTTTGACGCCCCTGAGAAAGAAGCCTTTTGAAAACACTGTGGGAGAAGGAGAAAATGCTGGTAACCAGCATTTTCTCCTTTTCCCACTGTGTTTTCTACCTTTCCCAGAACAAATTTCAAATTTTCAGTCACCTTTATTTTGTCGTCTGCAAAAGCTTTCAATTTGGAACAGTCTAAAATTTTCTCGTGTGGTAAAGAGTTAAGGTAAGACCTGTGTAATGGGCAGTATCAGGAACATGCAATTGCACATTGTATTGCTATTCTATATCATATTGTGCATTTAAATATGAAATATTAAAAGTTTTCACCTAGTCGTTCAATAGTTACAAGGATTTTTGTTACTATCCCATTTCGGCCATTTGACGCCAACAGAATCTCTAGGCCTCCATTACAAAATGTTGTTTTTTTTATAGAAAAAAACCCCAAAAATAACTTTAAAGTAGGTATTCTATTCACCAGTATACATATTGTATCAAATAACATCAATTCATGTACTGTCAACAAGGTTTTCAGATAATAATGAGAAAAATAAATGGTAGTTGGGGTTAAAAATGTCGAATTTTAGGAATGATATTTTTTAAACCTATTTTTTCTAAGTTCAAAATTCATACCTTAAAATGAGTGTAGCCACATAATTTTGGTACCAAAATTTACCTCAAACTGTAGGCAATAACATATCTGAAAATCAAAAACTTTCACCTTCTGTTTTCTTTTTGACAAATTTAAATTTATGGCATCCCCTGAAAATGCGGTGACAACTTTTCCCTAAAAAAATTGCTGAAGACATCTTTCCCCCTTCTTTTCACAACTAAAATATATCTAATGTGCTTTTAAGTTTCTGTTTACAAATAGGCTACTCCTTTGAAAGATCTCTGAATACATGTGAGAAAGGTATTCAGTGACTTTGGAAAGAAAGTTGTGGTACTTAGTATTACTGGTGTGAGAAAGCCAGGAAAATGCGATTGCGACATGGTCTGCCAAAATATGACCTAAGCTGTTGAAAGGGGCATTAAATCCCATTACAATTCATCAATAAATCCTTTGAAAGATAAATACATGTAATTACAAATTACTAAAGATTAACCCTTTCCCAAATGACAAAATTCAGACTCATCCAAATCCAAAGGGTTGGCAGTTTATTATTTCATATGTTTTAAAAAAAATAGAAATTTCTTTTTAAGTGTAGAAAACATTTTGGGAAAATGAGAAATTACTTGCTAAAAGCAGTTTTTCTTTTTCCAAAATGTTATCAAAATATTTTAGCTGCAGACACATAAAAACCATTATTTGTTTGGGAAAGGTTGACAACGAATTTTAGAAATAATACATTGAAGCATTTTTCTGACAGGCTGAACTCATTTTTGACTTTCAAAGTATGACACTAATTTTGGGACTACAGCCTTTAATACTCTTAACAGTTTGTAACTCTTGGTAAGCCTACACTATTTCTCATTGTAAAAACATTGTACAGTCCATCTTCCCCGAAAAATTGATTGAAGATTTTTAAAGTTCAACCCGGAGCTAGCCACATTTTCTGCAGTTGAGGACTTCATGACACCACTTGAAATAAGAAATGAAAGAGATGGCAAGTTTTTCTTTTTCTCCATGTTGGAGTCCATATTATGTCTAATATTATTAAAGGAAAAACTTTTCATTGTCAGACTTTTCTTATCATGTTTGATTGCATAACTGACTAGCTCTGGCAAACACGCAACATCATCCATGGCATTATGAGCATTGTATTCTTTTGAAAGCAATACACAGGCGAGGTGCTCTTGCTTGTAAGACTCACTTTTCGGATAGATGGATTTGAAAATAGGAAGAGTGTCTACTAACCCTAACACACATGAACAAAATTCACTAAACAGTTCAGTAGCTAGGCAGACGTTTACAATTACAGGGAAGTCGAAACGCCTTTCAATGTGTGCGATCAGTACAACATTTTGAAACTGTTTTAGCCAACTGAACAATTCTCTTAGTGCACATACAATAGATTTTGCTTCAACTGGAACACCATTTACACATATATTTGTACTGTTCGTCACAATGATTTTAGTCACTTGTTCAGCTGAAGCACTCATTGGTAGCTTTGGTAACACATAACAGCTGAAGCTCTTCTCAGTGCTCACTTGTTTGGCCGCTATCTGTGTTATATATGAGGGTACATGTCTCTTCGAACTGAAAAACACAATTAGTTTGCAGTTTTATGCCGTATCAATAGTACATATATTTCAGGTATTTAACGGCGACAGTTCACAAATCCTTGTTTCCTGGAAACAAAGCAGAGATTAAAAGTGATACTTTACAAACTTACTCCAGCTTAGGTCATCAGTTATATTGAATATGCCACAAACTTCTTTTGCAACACAAAATTACATTTACACAAGTTGTACATAGTTCTCAGTACTATATTTTAGTGGAACAAGTTTCCCCATATATCCCTTTTTTCCAGTTTATAAAGCTGCAATAAAACAAATCTTTAACTAGAGCTGTCACTAAATGTGACTTAACTCATTACCGTATGACAATATTTTAGACTGGTCCAAATTGAAAGCATTTGCAGACAACAAAATAAAAGTGACTGAAAATTTTAAATTTGTTTTGTGAAGGGTAGAAAACATAGTGGGAAAAGGAGAAAATGCTGGTCACCAGCATTTTCTCCTTTTCCCACAATGTTTTCTAAAGGCTTCTTTCTCAAGGGCGTTAAAAGTAGGGATTGTGTGGTAATGGGTTAATACCCCCACCAGCTCTTTGACAAACTAAACAAAGTTTGCCCGTGACCTTGACCTTTGACCTTCATGACCCCAAAACAATAGGGCACCTCCTTGGGTCAAGAACAACACTTCTGGAAAGTTTCATAGTCCTAGGTCAATTGATTCTTGAGTTAGAGCACGGAAACAAAAAGTCTACAGACGGACTAACACCGTGAAACCAAGTTACCCCCTCTACTTTGTAGGTGGGGGTATAATGAGTAAATTCGGTGCCATAAAAGATAATTGGGTTGAAAAAACTACTGACAACAGTTACCAAGTAATAATTTCTTGCTGACTGCTGACAGTAGCTTTTCCAGTCTAATATGACAAGAACAGATAACAATACTTACTAAGGTCAGTGGTTTCAAGGTCAACGGTGATGCAAGACGCTTCACCACTTAAAAAGACTGGCTTGAACACTCCACGTGGAATGGGATCAGGCATTCTGTTAATATCAATATCATCTTTATGGCCAACTTCTGTTGAAATATAAATTAGAAATGTATAAAAATATAATTTTATAAATCTATATAAATCTGCATAAATTTTTTGACAAGTTTGTATTAGGTGTAATACTATTTTTAAAAAATTATCAATAAAACATTGAAAAAAGACATGAGAATGGTAAGAAAATGGAAATAGTCACACACTAGAATCAAACCCAGAACCTCTCACATGCAAGGCCAGTTATCTACCAGTGGATCATAATGGCTGTTGTGACATGCCCAGTGTAAACTGTATAAAATTTAAACTGGATTCAACCAACCATATTACAGGCTTATCTCTCATTGTACCTCTAACCTGAATTTCCCTTTCAACAAAACCTAGGTACAACTGTGTATGTACATAAAAGTAAAAAGAACAAAAAACAGATTTGTAACCAATGAGTACTGATGTATGTACAATGTGCATTACCCAACACAATGTGTCTGACGGAAATTGCCAACCCATTCACCTCTACACTACCCTATTAGATGTATATTAAAATGTGTATTACCTCATTTCTTTTTGAAAAATCTCTTTGGCAGCTGTGTCCATAGATTTTCCAGCAACAGAGCCTACAAAATTCCTTGCACGCCTTTCCATATCTTGCAGATTTTTCCTATTTACTGGGGCAATGATTAGGGTGGACAGAATGTTGTTCACCTTCCAGGAACCTCCAACACTGTCATGGCTAAATAGAAACAAAGTTCAAAATGATATTCATGCAGATCAAAGGTATTGTTTCATGAATAAAGGACTATTTCCTGTAAAGTCCCTTATAAATTTGCTCATGTAGAAATCATTTGAAAGCATTGTGGGATTGTCAGAATGAGCAATTCCTATTTTTCTCACAACATCATTCCATCAAGGAACAGCAACTTGTTAGAACCAGTCCTCAGATTGTTGGCTGCAGATGCTTTCAATATGGAAGGCTTCAAGAGTCTAAAATTTGTCGATTGGTGAAGAGTTCAACTACAATGTATGTAACTTTGAGTGAAGATGAATGTGCTAAGTAAATGTATGACATTACATGAAATATTTTCTATATAAAAATACATTCACTCCGCACGTAATTTACAGTTAAAATTTCCCCACAAATGTGAAAATTAATCTTTTACAAACAATTTTTTGACCAGCAGTGGTATCATGTAAAAAGGTTGCATATTAATTACAAAAAAAACCAACCAAGATGTGTTTTTCCGAAACACTAATGCCCCCGAAACGGCCATTTTTTGAGAAATGTAGCTTTGATATTTGACCTTGACCTTTGCAGATGACCTTGACACCAGCAGATGTGTATTGACGAGATGTGCCTTCATACCAAACATGAGCCTTGTAACTAAATTAGTTTAAGAGTAATGGGAAAATGTTAAGTTTTCATGTTAATTAACTCTTTACCACACAATCCCGACTTTTAACGACCCTGAGAAAGAAGCCTTCAGAAAACATTGTGGAAAAAAGGAGAAAATGCTTGTAAATAGCATTTTCTCCTTTTTCCACAATGTTTTCTACCCTTTACAAAACAAATTTCAAATTTTGAGTCACTTTTATTTTGTCGTCTGCAATTCCTTTCAATTTTGACAAACCTAACACTTTGTTATTTGGTAATGAGTTAAGTTTGTGGAGACAGACAGATGGACAATGGTAAAACAATATGCCCCCCATCTTTCGATACGAGGGTATAAAAAAAAGAAAAAGGCAATAATTTTAGACTCTTCCAAACTGAAAGAGTTAACAGACGACAATTTCAATTAAAACAGAAGAAATCTCTCCAAACATATGAGCAATTTCTCCTTTTTCCACAGTGTTTTCAAAAGACTTGTTCCTCAGACACGTAAAAACCAGGGCTTGTTTGGGAAAGGGATTTATGAGGGAATGCATAAACCTGTTACCAATCAGTTCCGTATTTTCATGACTCAGCAGTGAAAGGGTTAGGAAAACATGGAATAAGGAGAAAACCTGACGCAATTTTTTACATTTCTAATATGTTGTACTCAATTGCTTTCAATTTGTATAAGTTCAAAACTTGCCCCTAATAAAAGACTATTTAAAATTTGTTGACCTTGTTATTTAAGGAAATGTGTACTCAATAAGAAATGACAGATTTAATAAAAAAAAAAACCATACATCAGGTAGTAGCCGGTGGTGTTATTACTGGTATTGGGTCAAAATGGCCAAATTCCAAAAAGGCATGGGTCAAAACAGCCCAGGATCAAATTTATTTTGTCATCTGCATTTGGCAGTGGGCTCTTTTGACCTTGATTCTGAAAAACTAATGTGACTTTGTTGTTTAACCCATTACCAGACAACATTTTAGACTGGCCAAATTGAAACTAAATGCAGACATTTTAAATTGCATTCAAAATGAAAAATAAGTGCCTTTTAGGATAGAAAACATTGTGAGAAAAGGAGAGATTACTTAGCAATTTCTCCTTTTCTTACAATGTTTTCTACAGCTATATATCTTCAGTGCATCAAAATGTGGCACTGTGTGGTAATGAGTTAACAATGTGTGTGTGTAGGCTTCAGTTTATGATATCTCTTGTCGCCACCGATTTGGCCAATTTGTGACCGTACACAAGGTAACAGAAAATCTCAACTAAATTCTATAACTTGCCGATACCAAGTTTTGTATTTATTGTGAAGCAAGGCATGCCTTTTGCTTTCAGACGGTGTGTCTTTCCGTAAGGGACTCGATTTATATGTTCAGTCACCATTACTACATCTTACGTAAAAGAATCCGGGTAAACCCTTTCTTAACTTCCCAACAATAGAATATTTAGTCAAAGACACCGGTCCAAGCCCACATACCTCACAAAACTCAAGATTGTCCACACCAAACTCCCATTTTTCAGTTCGATGATCGTCTTCCGAATGTACAACTTGCTTTTTTGTATCCAACATAATTGCCAGCAGCTGTTTATTCGTCTTATTCGTCGGTTTCTTCTTTACGAGTCGGCCGTAGGCACCTCGCGACGCCATTTTGAATCCCCGGATTAAGCACTGATTTTCCGCGTTCCTACGATTTTTATATTTCAAGCAGGGTACCATGTTCGGAATTACGAAAGACTTCGTTGCATATTCGGAATGCAGCGAACATGACGGTAAAGGACGAAATATGTCGAAATAACCGGAAGTGTATTACACAGGTCTTACCTTAATATGTTGACTGCAAATGCTTTCGATCTGGACAAGTCTATAATATTGTCGTTTGGTAAAGAGTTAAACGATGGTAGTAAAACCTTTGAATCCTTCATACTTTAAATTCTTCTCTCGGACCAAAGTTTGGCCTTTCATCAGGATCGTAACATTGTCATTAATCTCTTAAAATCCTTTTTGCTTTCTTATCTGGTAATTCTAGGCTTTCTTCCACCACACAGGTCATAATATACCTCGAACAATGTCCAGTGATCCTTATTCCTTTCCCACACAAACCTAACTTTTACCCCATTACCACACTATCCCTACTTTTGACGACCCTGAGAAAGAAGCCTTTGGAAAACATGGTGGTAAAAGGAGAAAATGCTGCTTACCAGCATTTTCTCCTTTTCCCACAATCTTTTCTACCCTTCACAAAGCCAGTATTTCAAATTTTCAATCAGTTTTATTTTGTCGTCTTCAAATGCTTTCAATTTGGACCATCCTAAAATTCTGTTGTTATATAATGAGTTAACTCTTTACCACACGACAAAATTTTAGACTGGTTCAAATTGAAAGCATTTGCAGACGACAAAATAAAGATGACTGAAAAATTGAAATTTGTTCTGGGAAGGGTAGAAAGCGCTGTGGGAAAAGGAGAAAATGCTGGTTACCAGCATTTTCTCCTTTTCCCACAGTGTTTTCAAAAGGCTTCTTTCTCAGGGGCATCAAAAGTAGGGATTGGGTGGTAATGGGCTAATGACTTGACATTCCTTGCAGCGACAGCTTCTTTAGTTGCATGGAAAGCATGTAGGTAAAAAGAGCCACTGGCACAGCTGACATGCAATCCCTCTCCTTTTCTCTCAATGTTTTCCTTGCAAATTGAAGAGATTTTTAAAAAACACTAAATATTTAGTAAACATTATGCTCTAGATTGCTTAACCCATTTGTGACACAAACCCGTTGACTCGGACTGAGAAGTCTTTCGAAAACATTGTGGGAAATGGAACAAATGCTGGTACCCATCATTTTTTGCTTTACCTACAAAGTATTCTGTCTAAAAAATGTCTGAGACCACTTCAATACAATTGCCACTTTTCCTTTCGTCAAAACATTTTCATAAAGTTTTCTACTTTGATGAGATAAAGTTGTCAACATGAGATAAGGATATTTTAGTGATATCCCATCATTTGTGAAATGATACCCTGTCATTCAATGTTCCCCATCCATGAGAAAGTTACTCTACTTGACAAAACCTGGGGGTAGAAACTTAACGGGATGATTTAGGACTATTTTTTTAACATAAGAACTGTTGCTTGACCATGATGCCAGAACTAACTTTAGTTCCACACAACCCTGCTGATCATTATTCTTTAGCATTTTGGAATATTTTGTCATTGATGGGTAGTGCATTTAACTCTTTACCAAACGACAAAATTTTAGGCTGGTCCAAATTGAAAGCACTTGCACACGATAAATGAATGTAACTACCAACACTGGTAGAAAACAATGTTTATGTGGGAAAAGGTGAAAATGCTGGTAACCAGCACTTTCTCCTTTTCCCACAATGTTTTCGAAAGACTTCTTTCTCTGGATCATAAAAACCCGGGAATGTTTAGTAAAGGGTTAAATCTGACGAAAAAATAGAAAAAAAAAAGTGATGCTAATGACATTATCATGAAAGACCATTTTTGCCTGAAGATCGAGTGCAGTAATTCTTACAATGACTGGACTTTTAGGTCTTTAAATCATATTCCTGCATTCATAAACCTTTCAAAATTGCATTCTTAATCTTACTCTAGAGTTAGAGAGCAACACAACTGGTCCTGCCGATAAGAAGTTGTGTTACTTTAACCCTTTACCACACAATGCCGACTTTTGATGACTCTGAGAAAGAAGCCTTTAGAAAACATTGTGCGAAAAGCCTTTTGAAAACATTGTTGGAAAAGGAGAAAATGCTGGTAACTAGCATTTTCTCCTCAAAAATTGAAATTTGTTTTGGGAGGGGGAGAAAACATTGTGGGAAAAGAAGAAAATGCTGTTTACCAGCATTTTCTCCTTTTTGCACAATGTTTTCTCTCCTCTTCGGTACAAATTTCTAATTTTCAGTCACTCTTATTATGTTGTCTACAAATGCTTTCAATTCGAACCAATCTAAAATTTTATCATTCGGTAAAGAGTTAAAATAAAGAAAAAATTTGAAAATAAGATTGGTAGGAAATAATATTCAGAATAGTAACTGAAAACTAGTTCAGATCACAAAATTCTACAAATGTCTTGTTTTTATTGCAATCATTTGTAGACAAATTTAAAGTGGTTAAAAAGATTCAGTTTTTCTTTGAAAGGGTAGAAAACATTTTGGGAAAAGCAGAAAATACTGCTTAAACCAGCAGCATTTCCTCTTTTTTTTTCCCAAAATATTTAACCCTTTACTCCACGGATACTCATTTCTACATACTGCGTGTAGGAGCCTTTGGAAAGCATTGTGGCAAAAGGTGAAATTGCTCGTGACAGGCAATTTCACCTTTTGTCAAAATGTTTTCTATGCTATCAAAACATGTCATATACACATGAGAAATGGCTTCATCCTTGCTGTTATTTAGGGTCAATTAGAGATACCATAGAAATGCCTTATGGGGCAAAGGATTAAGAAAAGCATTCTCTTTACCATTTGCCTAGACTGATTACCAAACAACAATATTTTAGACTTGTCCAAATCAAAAGCATTTGCAGACGACAAAATAAAAGTGACTGAAAATTTGAAATATGTTTTGTGAAGGGTAGAAAACATTGTGGGAAAAGGAGAAAATGCTGGTTTACCAGCATTTTCTCCTTTTCCCATAATGTTTTCTAAAGGCTTCTTTCTCAGGGTTGTCAAAAGCAGGGATTGTGTGATAATGGGTTAATTTGGTTGAGTTCAAAATGTTGCCATGGGGTAAAGAGTTAGGGTCATGAAATTACCAGCAATTTGTCCTTATCCCACAATGTTTTCTAAAGGCTTCTTTCTCAGGGTCGTCAAAAGTAGGGATTGTGTGGAAATAAGTTAATTAAAATGGTTGAGTTCAAAATGTTGCCATGGGTTAAAGAGATAGATCATGAATTTACCAGCATTTTCTCCTTTTTCCACAATGTTTTCTAAAGGCTTCTTTCTCAGGGTCGTCAAAAGTAGGAATTGTGTGGTAATGGCTTAATTTAGTTGAGTTCAAAATGTTGCCATGGGATAAAGAGTTGGGTCATGAATTTAACATCCAAACCTGGCAAAAAAGGGTTCTATAGAACAGCTGATCATAAATCTTTCGGACAGAAACTTTCACTGTGACATTCCTACATAGTAAAACTATGTGACCGATTTTCACCTGTTACATTATCAAACAGCTTGACAGAATGAATACATTGGGAAATTTCATTTCATTCTTTGCCAAACAATCCTGTCTTTTCATAGTCTTTTCATGGCCCTAACAAAAAAAGGCTTCAGGAGAAAAAATGTGGGAAAAAGAGAAAACTCTAGATTCTTTTGATGGGATGAAATGTTTTTAAAGGGGCTGGAAATATTGTAGGAAAAGAAAGTAATGACTTGCATGATATTATGTACAGGTGCAATTTGTAAAAATTCCAGGCAATGAAAAAAAAAAAATTCTGAAACTAGAACAATTCTTACCATATCGCATTATCAATTTGTGGCTCCGACGAATCACCGAAATACCTTGAATTTTTTTTTACAATTAAGTCAAATAACTAATATAAGTGCGAAAAAAATGTCTTTTTTTTTATCAAGACAAACTTATGTTTATATTGATGAAAGGTGGTTAGTTTAAAACAAAATGACAAAATAACAATTTACCATTGACATCCGCTGTAATGGATTTTCACCGAAATACAGGCCCGTTGTCCACCGAAATACCAACACAACATATTTTACTGGTTGATGTGTCTAGTCTATAACCATAAATATGCTCGGAAAAAGGTTTTCTTTCGTGATATTTGGAGAATGAAATAAAAAATTAACAGATCTAGAAAGACAACTGGCCGCCGTTTTGAATTGGGTAACATTCTTACCTGACCTTAATTTGTAGACTAATGTCCATCTAAATTCGGTATACTGATGATAAATCAAATATCTATTTAGATCTACATAATATAGATATAATTACAGTTCACCCTATAAGTCCATAAACATAATGGAAAAAGAAGAAAATGTTGTCAAAGGCGACACGTGCGTAACAATGTATACATCATGCAATGCTTAATTTAGGTACTTTGTTCACAAATGGAAGACACATGCATACTCTGTGGAGTATATATTTGTGTTTATGATTTAAAGAAATAGAATATAGGTGATAATTCCATCTGATAACTCATAAGTCTGTATTTTGTGTAATAAAGGTCAGGTATTTCGGTCTGTCAGGACTTGACACATGAGTATTTCGGCGATTGTTCTCCACATAAATCAATGATCAACATATACTAACGACATTTTTCTTCAAAATAAATCTTCTTTATAGTGATCATTACTATAATTAATCATGTTTTAGGCGAAAAAGAGCCAAATGTTGCAGAGGTTGAATCAACATATATTTACAACGTCAAGAGGGTATTTCGGTGGACTTACATACGTCTATCTCATGCATTGTCTACATCGGACCTCAATGATATGTTGTTATTTTGTCATTATGAGACAAATCTGTTGAACTTCAACAGTAATAATAACATAGTAATAAAACATTAGGGGTATTTTGGTGATTCGTCGGACCAACAATTTGTTGATATCGATGATTGCTGACGATCAGCAGATATTTCATCATAAATCTCTGCACTGGCGTAACAGTGATGTAAAACACCATCTGATCACTCATGGCTTTGAAACAAAACTTTCATTCACTTAATTGTTTTGTCCCCATTCTAGGTTTGAAAAACGCAAGTTTTTAAACATTATAAACAAAACGACTTCAACAGCAGATCATTGCCAATTCATTTATCATCAATACAGGAAAGGTTTTGCTTGATCTAAATAAGAAAACAGGTTCATAATGAGCAGCCTAACTCTCCGATGGCATACTATTGGAAGTGTGAACAGCAGTCCTGCTTAGCACTGAATGAGATGTAATGGTACCATGTAATGAAGGTTGACCTGATCAATAGCATCACTGAAACCAATGGGCTTTTCCATGCATTTTCACACCCATATATCACGGCAACCAATGCAGTAACTGACATGTTCGAGTCTTCTCTGATCTTGTGTTGTGTTGTGGGTTATTCAATATATTTTCAAGTTATAAACAGTGAAAATTACTTTTTGCTTACTTTACAGGGGCTTTAAGTCATTACCAAGCAACAAAAATTATAGGCTTGTCCAAATTTGAAAGCATTTGCAGACGAGAAAATAAAAGTGACTGAAAATTTAAAATTTGTTTTGTAAAGGACAGAAAGCATTGTGGGAAAAGGACAAAATGCTGGTTACCAGCATTTTCTCCTTTTCCCACAATGTTTTCTAAAGGCTTCTTTCTCGGGGTCGCCAAAGGTAGGGACTGTTTGGTAAAGAGTTAATACAAGATTGACAAAGTTTTTTACTTATCCCAATTCAAAGTATTTGCATACAGCATAGTATGACTGGTTCAAAAGATTTGACTGTCTTTGAGTTTCAGCAAAATGTAAGTATGACTGGAAAGCCTGAAAGGAAGAATTTCTCTTTTTCTAACAGTGTTTTCAAACATCTGCCACAGACGGGTAAAAACCAGATGACTGTTTGGTACAGGGTTAATAAATACTCTGTGTGCACTATGACATTTTTATCACTGACCATGAAGTGAAAATTACCATGGTAACTGCAGGTAATTACTGTTCCCTAGACAATAAACAATTACCTCCCTTGACCATTTCTGTAACTTTTAACTGCCACAGTAATCTTTAAAATCCAAAATACTTCCTTTAGTTTTCATTTGACCTAAATTCGAAGAACCTCTGGAAGATACTGGTACAAATAGAGAAAGCAATATTAGCAACATGTTCATTTTCCACAGTGTTAAGTCTCTTCAGCCAGTCTTATAATGTCAATGTTTGCTTTGTACCAAATGAAAATTTAGCTTTAAATTACAGAAAATGACTACACCTAAAAATGCCTCCATCTTTTGTTACTCTTGGCTAATAAAACGAAAAAAAATTACAACTGGTTCAGAGTGTTAGAGTACTGGGATGTAGATATGAGTTTATAGTCTTTTAACTACATGGTAAAATTTTAGACTGGGCCAAACTGAAAGCTTTTGCAGACAACATATTAAGTTTGGTGCTTATCAGTTGATATTTGTAGATGCTAGAGTGTAGACAAAGTCAAAATATAGCAATTTTTCTACTTCAAGGGCAAATAACTCCAGTTATTCTAGTCCGATTAGTTCCATAATCAAACTCATCCAAGGTCTTATAGTCATATATACTTTGACCAAGTTTGATATTTTATTGGTTGATATTTGTTGATGCAAGAGTGTAAACAAAGTCAATTTGTTCTGGTCCGATTAGACCCAGAATGGAACTCATACGAGATCTTATAGTCATATATACTTTGACTAAGTTTGGTGCTTATTGGTTGATATTTATTGATGCAAGAGTGTAAACAAAGTCATATATACTAATTTTTCTAATTCAAGGGCTAATAACTCTATTTGTTCTGGTCCGATTAGACCCATAACGGAACTCATACGAGATCTTTGGGTCACATATACTTTGACCAAGTTTGGTACTAATTGATTAATATTTGTAGATTCTAGAGTATAAACAAGGAAATGTGAATGGACGGACAACGGACGGTAATGCTTTCGATTTGGACAAGCAAAAAATTTTGTCGTGTGGTAATGAGTTAATCCTTTACCACACAATCCTTTCCTGAGGGAGGCTTATAGGAAACATTATGGGAAAAGGAGAAAATGCTGATAACCAGCTTTTTCTCCTTTTCCCACAATATTTTCTACTCTTTCAAACACAAATCTCATCATTTGAGCCATTTTTAGTATTTGTCTTCAAATGCCTCAAACATGAATGAAAAATTTTGCTGTGCGGTAAAAAGTTTAATCTACCTGTGTACTGTCTTTGAGTCGGCAAATAATTTTGCTATTACCAGTATAATAGTATTAATAATTCTCTTGGACACTGTCCAGGACGGGTCAACATAAAATTATGTTCATTCACAATTTGGGATTGGCATTTAATTTACTTGACATAATTGAACAAAAATACATGTAGATTTGACCTCTACATTAACTCATTACCAAACAACAAAATTTTAGGTTTGTCTATATCGAAAGTATTTGCAGGCGTCAAAATAAAAGAGACTGAAAATTTAAAATTTGTTTTGTAAAGGGTAGAAAGCACTGTGGGAAAAGAAGAAAATGCTGGTTATTTAACCAGCATTTTCCCCTTTTCCCACTATGTTTTAAAGGCTTCTCTCTCAGAGTCGTCAAAAGTAGGGATCATGTGGTAATGGGTTAAAACACATAGGTGAATTATGAATTTGAATTATTGTTTCTTGAATTACCATATTGTTGGTTTGCTTCCAAAACCTCATAACTACAGCTTGAAACAAGGTGTAGTTACGAAGTTTTGCAAGTAAACAAACGACACATTACCACATACAGACCCCTACAAAACGGCTTTGAAAATTTTTTCGAAAAAGGATAAACTGCTGTGGTACAAATTCATTGTGGCTAAAATGTGAAGTCAGTCTCTGAATGGACTGGGAACATCTTTGCGAACAGAGAAATGCCATACAAGAGGGCCATTGGCCCAAAGTACTCATCTGAGTAAAGTCTTCTATCATTGATAAATTAAAGAAATCCTTTTTATAATGATGATAATAAAAACAACAGTGCAAGTGGCTTCTTTTTTACCAAACATGCCCAATTTCCAACTTGTCCAACAGATCATCAAGAAAAACATTCATGAGAATCATTGGCTAAAAATGTGGCCTCCAGAATGCACACACAGTTTTTTCTAAGATTTGACCCAGTGACCTACTTTTTACGCAACATGACCTGATTTCATAGTTGTCCAAGATATCATCTACCAAAATGTTCTACATTTCCAACAATCTGGGTCCGTATTCACCAACCATTCTTGGTAACATTCTTAGTCTTATTCTTCAGAAATTCATCAGAGTGAAAGTAACAGAACTTCTGATTGGTTAAGCCATATGGTTTAGCCAATCAGAAGTTCTGTTACTTTCACTGTCAGAAAATTTTGAAGAATAAGACAAAGAATGTTCTTAAGGATGGTTGTGGAATACAGACCCTGATCAAAAGCTTTCTTCCAAGTGTTTAAAACATGAGATTGCATGGTAAAAGCTTAAAATTACATCAATGTAAATACTTGATTCATCAACTGATTGTCCAATTGTTGTATTTTCAAGTAATTTTTTTTTCATACATGTATGTTACTGTTTCATACATGTATATTTATATAAATGGTGATTAATAAGGCGGTTTTCAATGTATACACCCAAAAATTTAATATTCATGTGTTTTGGGATTTCAGTCCATTAAGTAGAGCCTTTTCATTAACCAAACTCATCAAGTAAAACTGCAAAACAAACACGCCATGTTCTCAATGTTCTGAATTTCTGTACTTCAGAAGAAGGGCAAGTAACAACACATATTTCTGTGACTTTGCTGTAGTTGTGTACCTTGTTTATTAGAATGACTTAAATGCAGGGCCTGAATGCCAGGCTAGGATTTCTCATGATGGACTGTGACCGGGCCATGACATAAGCCTGCTGGCCTTCAGTGTGGAGCTAAAAATCATGTGAATGCAGATTTTACACAAATACAAGTTATCATATTCTAGTAAAATGAGACATTGCTCATTACAAGCAATTTATTCTTTTACCGTATATACACAGATGTGATCTGCTGAAATACGAAAAAAGGTTTTCTGCAGGAAGTAAATTTCCAACTCAATTATCCAATTACAATTTGGTGTTTATATTCTTTGTAGCTTTCTTAACTAGAAACACCTGTGTAACAAGCACAAATTTATGATATCCGTAGATCTTATTCATAGATAATGACAATTGAGAAAATTATGTTGAAATTCAAAGGCCTTATAACTTCACTTGAACTGGCAGATTGATTGAAATGTGTTTTATGCAGCTTTAAACATTATTTCAGTCATATCACAGTGACAACTCATATAGTCATGTATGTCCTGGTTTTAACCCTTTACCCAACAAGGCATATCTATGGTATCTCTAAATGAACCTAAATGATAGCAAGGATGAAGCCATTTTTTATATGTATACGACACCTTTTGATAGCACAGAAAACATTGTGACAAAAGGTGAAATTGCTCATCACGAGCAATTTCACCTTTTGCCACAATGTTTTCCAAAGTCTCCTACAAGCGATGCGCAGAAATGAGTATCTATGGAGTAAAGGGTTAATCTGTACTAGGTAAGGGCTCTTTAGAGCCCTATCCACGGACACTCCAACGGAAAACCCAAGTGCTTCTAGTAGTCTAAAACATGGGACCTCCAGGTCACATTAATCATACAGTTTACACTAATCCCTATCCACGGACACTCCAACGGAAAACCCAAGTGCTTCTAGTAGTCTACAATATGGGACCTCCAGGTCACATTAATCATACAGTTTACACTAATGACGCACACACCGAATCATTTTTTGTCATTCGGCATGCCTCTGGTGTCCAGTGATCATGTCCCTCGACTGTATTACATAGCTCTATAATTTCATCTTCGCAAGCCAAGGTTACGATCACTACATGGATCTTACCTTGGCTGATTGAGCCCGATTTCGAGATTCCTGCAATGCGCCCCTATTGGATGCTGGTTATTACCCCCCTTTACATCATATTTCTAAAAGCCAATGAAGTATAGTTTTACAAACTGCTTACGAATACAAACAAAGCGATAAGCAGACATCCATGTGGGTTTCCATGTTTACCTTCTATTCGAAAGGTAGCTACCTTATTCTTTTTTTATCAAAGATGAGATGCTGCAAGTGGTTTCATTCGTTGCAGTTAAGAGCTGGCTGCATCCAATGAAAAAGCGTATCGGGGGAATGTAAAAATCAATGATCCGCCAAGGGTAGAGTCGCATAGTGAATCATCAGCCTTGGCTTGCCAAGATATACAAAGCTCTACAATTTATAATCCACCTACAAGATACATTTCATTCCTGGAAATACACCACTTCACCGTTTTCAAAATCGTAACACTCGACACAGACAGTAATAGATCTACAAGTCACCATTTTTCGTAAGAATCTGTCTAAATATGTTTCTGATGACCTGAACATTTTGTACATATACATGTATTTTCTAACTTGGTTAATCAATTGAATTGGTAATTTTCAGAAACAGATTGCTTATCAACATGGCTGTTGTTGCCCATTGTTAATCAATTTACAGGATGCCACCATATTTAACACTTTCCCAAACAATCCATGGTTTTTACAACACTGAGATAGAAGCCTTTTGGAAACATTGAGGGAAAAGGAGTAAATGCTGGTAACCAGCATTTTCTCCTTTTCCCACAGTATTTTTAATAGGCATCTTTAAAAGTCGGGATTGTGCGGTAAAGAGTTAAACGAATTATCGAATGTCTACCAAATTTTTGTGTAAATATGGTAGGTACATTAATGGATCAGTGTTTTTTAGAAGTCTATAGATTTTGAATTTGAGATCCATCTCATCACTGCACTGTCAATGCAGTCTCTCATCTTAAACTTCACTGACCACTAAAACAACTTAACTCATTACCAAACGACAAAATTTTAGGTTTGTCCAAGTCCAAAGCATTTGCAGACGACAAAATAAAAGTGACTGAAAATTTTAACTTTGTTTTGTGAAGGGTAGAAAACAATGTGGGAAAAGGAGAAAATGCTGGTCACCAGCATTTTCTCCTTTTTCCACAATGTTTTCTAAAGGCTTCTTTCTCAGGGGCGTCAAAAGTAGGGATTGTGTGGTAATGGGTTAAGTAGCATACAGCTCTTACCACTTTCCCACAATAATCTGTATTTGTACTGCTCTTTTTGCAAAGAAAAAAGATCTTTTGAAAGTATGGTGAAAAAAGAAGAAAATGCCACCAGCCTTTTCTTCTGTAGACATATTTTTCTTTCCTAATTATAGATGTTCCAAATTTTTGGCCACTTAAGCTTGTCACTTGCAACATTAATAATGCTTTCTATTTGGACATGTCTAAAGCCTTGGTCACACTGAGCTAACAGACAACTAACACATAAAAAATCATTTTATCCATTTTATGTCCGTTTTTATTCAGTGAATTCGCTACTTGTTCGGCGACGTCCGGTGGGAAGTTTTGAGCATGTTCAAAATTTCCACCGGATAAAATGGACAGAGATGTGATAATTACAGACTTTGGACTCATCTGACTATATATTACCTCGGCATGTCAAGAGACCAGTAGATTCCTTGTAATTGGTGTTCGGTGCGTTTCCATGCACCGTACATTGGAAGAACGTTTTGTCTGGTTTTCATGCATTGCACTTCCGTTTCATCCGTTACAAGTCTGTTACCCATACAGTGATATACGTTAATAGACCGTTTATCATCCCTTATATATCCGGTAAACATGTGTTTTTTCTGGTACATGTACGGTCCTTGTGCGGTCATTGTATGGCTTCTTCGCTCCACACACCGATCGAGTTAGCCTCGAGCGGCAGAGGAGATTAATTTTGTCACCGGATAACCAAATTCTACATGTTTTTTACCGTTTTCCCTCCTTTACATATCCATTAAGCAGTCTGACCAAGCCTTAAAATTCTATCATCTTGTGTGGTGACTGGCGTGTGGGGTTAACTATTTACCAAGTGACAAAATTTTACACTTGTTCGAAATGATAGAATCTTCAAACAAAAAAAATAAAAGTGACTCAAAAAGAAAATTTATTTTGAAAACATAATTATGGAAAAAGGAGAAGATGCTGGTTACCTGAGCATTTTCTCCTTTTCCCACAATGTTTTCAAAAATTTTATTAATTTGTACAGGTCATTAAAACTTTGTATTGTGTGGAAAAGCCTTAATACGAGATTATAAGCTGATATAAGTCCACATACCAAAAACCACATTGTATGTTCAACCTACCTTATTATGTCATAAATAAGTGGATTAAAAAGTAGTAGGACCCTTATTTTCACTACAACTTAACTCTTTCACCAAACAACAAAATTTTAGACTTGTCCAAATTGAAAGCATTTGCAGACGACAAAATAAAAGTGACTGAAAATTTGAAATTTGTTTTGTGAAGGGTAGAAAACATTGTGTGAAAAGGAGAAAATGCTGGTAACCAGCATTTTCTCCTTTTCCCACAATGTTTTCAAAAGGTTTCTATCTCAGGGGCGTTAAAAGTCGGGATTGTGTGGTAAAGAGTTAATCATTTACCTTTATTTTCTACATTTGAATTTCTAAAACGCATTGCCAAACAATACTTGACCAATAGCTTGTATGGCATTTAATGCCATTTTTCAAATTATTTCAGATATATCGTGGCAGTCAGTGAACCTATCCATGCCTTCCTAGGCCCCTATTCACCAACCATTATTAAGAATATTCTTAGTCTTATTCTCCAAGGTTTTCTTTATTAGTAAGTTACACAACTTCTGATTGGCTAAACCGAATGGTTCAATTCAATCAGAGGTTGTGTTACTTACAAATGTAGAACATTCTGGAGAATAAGACAAAGAATGTTCTTTCCCAAATGACAAATTTTAGACTCTTCCAAACTCAGAGTTTGCATATCCTCGGATACCCCAGGGTCTCCCTATTTGCTACGCTACAACGACCCCTGGGACAATTGACTTAGAAAACTTTGAATCAGCAGCCGAAAATCGATATGAAACATCATAGCGTACATCAACTCGCCGATCACAAAATGGTGATGGAACCAATGAAAAGCCAGCATTCGGCCAGCGGTAAAGCGAGGGAAATTCAATTAATTGTCCCAGGGGTCGATGTAGCATAGCAAATAGGGAGACCCCGGGGTATCCGAGGATGGAGTTTGCAGACGACAATTTCAAATTTGATAAAAATGGCAGAAGTTCTCCAAATGGGTAGAAAACACTGTGGGAAAAGAAGAAATTGCTCATTATGAGCAATTTCTCCTTTTCCCACAGTGTTTTCAACAGACTTGTACTACAGACACATAAAAGCAAGGGCTTGTTTGGGAAAGGGTTAAGAATGGTTGGTGAATCCGGACCCTGGTGTTTCTTTTACATGCATTCTCTGCACAATCGTCTTTCCAAACCACTGACTCCTTTCTTGTGTAATCATCATCAAAAAATTAATGGTCAGCGGTGAGAGGGAATGAATCCTGTCGCAATGATTATCATCAATCATGAGAAAGAAATTGACCAAGCTGGGGACTAAACTATTCAGTCCAGGCAAAACGTTCTTCCAACATACGATGAAGGGAAAGGTACCGAACACTAACGTACGAGGAATGTACCGGTCACGTGACATGCCGAGGGAATAGATTGTCAGATGCATCCATAGTCTATCATTTACATGTCTCTGTCCATTTTGTCCGGTGGATTTAGGTTAAATTTGAACATGCTCAAAACTTCCCACCGGTTGGAACGGACATCACCGGACAGGTGACGGAAAAGAAATGGACATAAAACGGATACGAAACAGAAGGGAACGGATAACATGATTTTTTATCTGTTACTCATCCGTAAGCTTGGTGTGACCAAGGTGAGGAGAAACATTTTGTAAGAGAACTTTAAATTGGATTAATATTTAAAATTCCAATAATCTAGGTAAAACTTTTAACTACACAGGGACAAATTCCCTTCATTTCTTATTATAACCCTTTACCTACCTACAAAATTTTAGACTGGTTCAAATTGAAAGCCCTTGCAGAGGACAAAAACAAACATACCTCAAAAACAGAAATTTGTTTCCAGGAGAGTAGAAAATATTGTGGGAAAAGGAGTAAATGCTGGTTACCAGCATTTTCTCCTTTTCCCACTATGTTTTCAAGAAGGCTTCTATCTCAGGGTCGTAAATACCAGGGATCGTTTAGTGAAGTGTTAACTCCTTACCAAACAGTAAGAAAATTCTGGAAACCAGCCTGTTTTCCTTTTCCCAACATGTTTTTAAAAGCCCGCATGCTTTTCTAAGGCTGGTTAAAACTTGTGACTATGGGGTAAAGAGTTCAGTGCATTTCACAGCTTAAATTGCTTTTTGCAGCCAATTAACCCATTACCACACAATCCCTACTTTTGATGGCCTACTTTTGAGAACCTTGAGAAAGAATCCTTTAGAAAACAATGTGGGAAAAGGAGAAAATGCTGGTTACCAGCATTTTCTCCTTTTCCCACAATGTTTTCTACTCTTCACAAAATAAATTTCAAATTTTCTGTCACTTTTATTTTGTGTCTTTAATGCTTTGAAATAGGACAAGCCCAAAATTTTGTCATTCGGTAATGAGTTAAAATTAAGTCAACACTGCACAAAACATGCAGTCTGTTCCTAGATCTTTACTTTCTGCTGTGCTGAGACATTTTGGACCAGAGCATTTTGAAATTGGAATTTTTTGGGTTTAATTACGAGCTAAATGGTTGGCTAAGTTTATTCAGCACCTGAACACTTTATCAGTTCACAAAATTTCAGAATCGGCAATATTGAAATTTTTGTAAATGACGCAACTTCAGTGTGGCTAAAATGATGAAAGAGTGGCTCCAATGATGAAAATGATTTTGAAAGGGTGGAAAATGTTGTTGGAAAAGGAGAAAATGCTAATTACCGACATTTGTACTTGTCAAACAATGTTTTCAAATGGTCTCTTTCTCAGGATTACTTCATAAACCCTTTACCACACAATGCCGACTTTTGATGACCCTGAGAAAGAGACCTTTTGAAAACATTGAGGGTAAAGGAGAAAATGCTGGTAACCAGCATTTCCTCCTTTTCCCACAATGTTTTCTCTTCTCTTTGAGACAAGCTTCAAATTTTTAGTCACTTTTATTTTGACGTTTGCAAATGCTTAATTTTGGACCAGTCTTAAATTTTTTAGTTTGGTAAAGAGTTAAACACGGGAATGTGTGGTAAAGGGTAAAATGACAAGGTCACTGACATAGTGCTATACAATTATTAGTGATCGACCTAATTTTTCGTCCAATCAGAGAAGAGTATTTGTGGAAATTTTCTACCTCTAAAAGTCCATAAAATTTTGTCTGCTTGAAATAAAGACAGCCGTTCCGCACGTATGAATTCTACTGGCTCCTCCCACATCTACGTAAAATTAATTCATGCTCCTCCCAACCATTTAAAGCACGATTTGAAACTTGTTACAACACAACCTAAAAACCCTTTACCAAGTAATCCTGTATGTTATCGGTGAAAGTTTGATTGTAGAAAATATTGCAGAAAAAGGGGAAATTGCATTAGAGGAATCGAGTAATAAAACAAAATCTGATTTTTCTTCTCCATATCTTTACCCCCAATAAACTTTACACCCAAATAGACGACCCAAGTAGCTTTTGCGTACTTTAACGATCAATCTGCAGAGAACGTGTAGTCTGATCATGAATTGAAACATTGTGCTAAATGTTAAAATTTATGGACTGATTGCTCGTTGTTCGTTCTGTATCATGACAAAAATTTGACAAAAAGAAATGACATTTGAAAATCTAGAAAGTAAAAAAGATTATCTACAGCAAGAGCCAACTGATTAGTTTTTAGAAAAGTTCAACTTGTCCTTTTGTTTTCTTTTAAAAATAACCCTTAAAAAAAGGGCATAATACCGTAAAACGCCCCGC
The DNA here is from genome assembly GCA_943736015.1 of Tridacna crocea. NCBI lineage: Eukaryota > Metazoa > Mollusca > Bivalvia > Cardiida > Cardiidae > Tridacna > Tridacna crocea. Next base: position 29,503,032 of record OX031072.1, on the reverse strand, counting down.
CATAAATCGCGAAAACCCATGAAAATCAAAATTATGTGTCAAAAAAATTGCAACTGGTTTATGTATTCATTTCGTACACATCAAATGCAATATTTTTCAACGGAATAAAGCTGAAAATTTCATTCAATTTCTTCCTTAAACTCAAAAAACAATGCCACATGTAAGCATTGACTGTATAGCTGAGGGGCGTTTTACGGTATTATGCCAAAAAAAGATAGTATTTAGCAAGTACAGGTTTAAAGGAAAGTCCGAAAATGCTTGCCATGAACTCTTTACAAGATGCCAAAACTTAAGCCCGGCTCTAGCATATTAAAAGCAGCCCAGCCACGTATAATGGTTAGTATATCTGACTCGTAACCTGGAGGTTACGGGTTCGATACCTGGTTGCGCCGAACTCTCTTTCCGGTAAACTTTTGCATCTCACCTCTGATGCATGTGAGAAAATTAGTCAGTGGCTTTGGAAAGAAAGTTGTGTCAGTACAGGTGTGAAAAAGCCAGGAAACAGAAGCGGTGTAAAATAACAATTATCAATAAATTAACCAATTATTCAATCTCTTAAAATGTCGACCTCATGTGATAACAATTGATAACGAGGAACAACAACAATTGAGATGGTAGATTGTTTACAAATGTCATATCTAGATTATCTTATATATCCAAGGACAACGCATTTATAAATGAAAAGTGGATACATTTGTGATACCTAAATTGTTAACATTGAAAAATCAACATATACTAAAATTAATAGTGTTTTGCATGTACCCTAAAGAACGAAATCTATTGATAAACATACGAACTTGTATTATTTGAAAAAAAGAAAAAAAATCATAAATCATATCAGTTACCTGTTTTTACAAGTTCTTGTGTCAGCAATTGCAACAATTGCGTACATGATATATCCTTGTAAATTTCGTCTAAGTCATTTCCTGAGAAAAGGTCAAAATGTGGTTTGGCTTCCGCCATTGTAAAGACAGCAACGCTATGCACTTTTCTTTCGCAAAATTTGGGCTTGGAGACACGCATAACATGAGGGTACTGAGGAAATCCACGTGATAGTGCTGTTTTCTCGTGTTTCGGGCGTGTCTTTACAATAAAACAAAACAATGAAATTTGATGAAAGTCATGTTTCTTGATATACTTATGTCATGTGGGCGTGTTTATACGGTCATGCGGTAATGAAGGCATGTCTTTGCATAATATCTAGGACAAACTTTATAGAGAATGCAGTCTCTATAAAATGATTTATATAAAAACCCAGTCGATCACTAAGTTGGTTAGAGCACAAAAAGAGAATTCTTCGAGAAAATAAAAGCTACGGCGCAGAGCGCCTTCGCTTTTATTTTCTCGAAGAATTCTCTTTTTTGTGCTCTAACCATTACATAACAAATTAAATGTAAAGAAATCCCCACTGGGCACATTTTATGAAATTCCATAAATATAAAAAGGAATTCAATTATTGGGGCATGTTTCAGTATTGAATATGGAAGTTTCTGGTCTCCAATTTATCAAGGCATTCGTCATAGTATACCAAACTAGAAGGCCCTGAAGGGCCTGAATATGCTCTACTGGTAGAGAATTCGATTTTGCTTTTTCATGAAAATCTGACAAGAAATGCATACTTTGTCACGAAAACAAGAATTGGTAATTTTCAACTTGAAATAATTTCTTTTCCCATACTGTTTGTTGGATTTATTTCAAAATAGATAGGGTTAACCAGCATTTTCTCCTTTACCCACAATGTTTTCTACCCTGCTGGAAACAAATTTCAAATTTTGAGTTACCTTAATTTTGTCGTCTGCAAGTGCTTTCAATTTGGACCAGGCTAAAATTTTGTCGTTTGGTAAAGAGTTAATAAGTTGTTAAGTATTATCCAGTTCTGCAGTGGTCTGGTTATTAAGTTCAGGCGCATAATGGAGTAAAAATAGGAATTGGCAAACATTTTTTTATCACTTTTTGGAACAACCCCATCATTATAATTCGGCCTAAACAGAATATGTCTTGATTTATCAGCCTTTCTATATATGTCAAAATCTGCACAAAATTGTTTTCGAAGATTGATCGTCATGACAAAACACACAAAAACACATGACAAAACAATCATCCAAAAGACCTGAACAAATCAGAAGTTCTTCAATCTGCCTTATTCAATCTGGGGATGTCTTACAACTTAGACCACTGAAACTAGCAACAGAGATGATGGAAAATAAAAGACAATATGGAAAGCACATCCATCCAAAAAGAAAGATGTATGAAAAAAAGAAGCAGTATAATTGATTCAGTAGAACAGTAAATGCCTCATTTATAAGTTAACTGTTAGGTTAAATGTGTGTTCCAAACTTTATTATGTTTTGTCAATACTATTTTCCCAATTTTGTCATTTTGTCAATGCTTTTTTTCCCAATTTGTCCAGGGGCCTTTTTCCCAAAATGCCTAGATAAAGCCCTGCATCATAACTAATACACAAATTAAACAGTTTATATCCCAAATATCCTCCAAATTTCATAAAGAAATACATTTTTAACCGTGAATCAAAAAAATGCTAATAATATTGCTGGGCTCTGGGGGCAAAATAAATACGTCAACATCACAAGTCAAGAGATCCACATACCTCTTCCATACAAAACTTGATTATTGTGTGTAATTCAACATCCATTGAAGACTTTTTTTTGCGTACAAAAACAACTTGGCACTGACGAGACAAAAACTATGTCATTACACAAATTGGGCAAAAATTTGCACCTGACAATGCAGAATACCTGGGTCGCTATAGTTACTCATATTTTGGGCTTAATTTTTCTAAAGCTGTAAAATTTCTTTTATCATGTTTATAATATGTAATGCTATTGCACACAAACTCTTAGCTTAGCATATCTAGAAATCATGCTTCAGTTATCAAAATTCCACAAATTAATTGAACAGCCTTTCTACCAATTATTTTACAAACAAAGAAAATATCCCAGTCTGCAGCATTTTTTTCTTTCCCAGTATGTTTAACTCTTTAACACACGAGAAAATTTTAGGCTGGTCCAAATTGAAAGCATTTGCAGACGACAAAATAAAGGTGACTCAAAAATAGAAATTTGTTCTGGTAAGGGTAGAAAACACTGTGGGAAATGGAGAAAATGCTGGTTACCTTTTCCCACAGTGTTTTCAAAAGGCTTCTTTCTCAGGGGCATCAAAAGTAGGGATTCTGTGGTAATGGGTTAAAAAGCCTCTTTCCTCATGGCCGTTGAAACTTGATAATTTGGTAAAATGTTAAATCTGAATCATGGGCAAATCATTTCATTTAACATTCACATATATTATTTACTTCAGAAAAATGACTTTGAAAATACATAATAACGATATAAAATTGATTTGAACTATGACTCATAGGTCAACTCAGAAATTTGTTGAAATTGTTGTACTCCTTTTTACAGCTTTGAGAATGTTTTTAATACTTAATCATACAATTATGTCTTAGAGTTAACATAATTCTACAATAGAAAACATTTGAAAACATCAAAGAAAAAGGGGAAACTGCTGGAAAAAAAGCATTTTCTCTTTTTCCCACAATGTTTCTACCTCTACACAAACAGCAATTTTAGGTTCACATTTTTGTATTGTCAAAACAAATTTCAGATTTTCAGTCACTTTTATTTTGTCGTCTGCAAATGCTTTCGATTTGGACAAGCCTAAAATTTTGTTATTTCGTAATGAGTTAATAAAGGTGTTGGGGGCCTTAAACCTACTAACTCTTCACTTTATCGTGTAAACAAGAAATAAAAGTTTTCAACTTGAAATGACTACTTTTCCCAAACTGTTCGTTAGATTTTTTTCAAAATCAATAGGGTTAAAGCTATTTATGACATAAACAAAGCCTGCAAGTTTCACAAAAAATCTGATAACAAATGCAGTATAATATTGCCTAAACAAGAAATCAAAATTTTCAGCTTGAAATCATCAGGCTACTTTTCCAATGTTATAGGCTGGATTATTTTTTGAAATCGATAGGACTGAAGGAATCGATGAAATAAACAAAGTGTGCAAGTTTCAGAAAAATCTGACTGCAAATGCAGACTAATTATCACGTAAACAAGAAATTAAAATTTTCAACTTGAAATGGCTAATTTTCCCATACTGTTTTAATGATTTTTCTCAAAATCAATAGAGTTGGATCTATTGATGAGATAAAAGTGCTGTGCAAGTTTCATGGAAATCTGATCATAAATACAGACTTTATCAAATAAACAAGAAAAAGACAACTTCATACCAACAGATAGACAGACGGTAGAGCTGGGTATCGCCAAGAAAAATGTATCACGATACTATCGCGATACCAGACAGGCGATACGATACAATATCACGATACTTAATTGGTCCAGATTTACTTAATGACAGTCTATTAAAAAAGAGAGTGTTTTCATGTGATATGCGCAAACAAGATTTTATAAATAGATCTACATGTTCACAGTTATAAGCTCTTCAAAGACTTTAGGAACCTTTTCTCAAACTGTGCAACCATTTTTGCAGGTAAATGAGATACCATCGAACTGGTCCAATTCCTGTACAAAATCTATCAGATCGGTAGTGCTGGGCAATCAGGTTGAAATCACAAATGATTATTGTTTTGTAATCTGAAGAGCACACCAACTAGTTATCTGTTGTACAGTCGCTGTCTCCATGTAACTGAGAATGCCTTTTTGCTCTAAATACCTTGACAATTTGTCTACATGATATTAAGTTTATAAGGACGTTTTGTTTTGTACTTCAAAAATCAATGGCAATGCAGTAACATTTAGAGTTTTTGCTTTATTCAATATCATTCATTTTGGTACTCTATTTTTAATTCTTAATACCGTTAAAAAAAATTAGACATATTTCAAGCATTTGCAGACGCCCCCCCCCCACCCCACGTTCCCCACGTAGATCTGTATTTTCATTTCCTAAAACAACAATTTCTTCACTCATGAACAGCATTTTAGCCTCAACTTAGTGTTTTATTCATAGATTTGTGTAAATCCACTGTTTAACTTCACTATTAAAAATGAGAAGATTGTTTTAAGTCTCTCTGATCGGACGATGCCATGCTGATCATTGTAGTGTCATGGGTTTTCACGGTTTTTTGGCGATCGATTTTTTCGTGACAAATAATTTTTGGAGAAGTATTACTACATGATTTGACATCAGTGTGTCATTTTGAATAGCAGGAACTTTTAAAATCGGTCCTTTTACACTAGATCAGAGGATTAACACGTTTATTACGTCATAAATAACTCGCCAGCTTCATGAACATGTGCGAGTCTTTTGCATTTATACTGATCGTGTTTAGCCCATATTTCTAACGGATGCATTAAAACAATGTTATATGAAGCTCTAGACCATAACTTAATGCGTCAGATTGACAATTAGGCAGATACTTTTCAGCGTCAAAGACATCATTTCAAATTTCCAAGCGTCAAAACCCGCACTATAGTCAACTTCGGAAGACAGTTGCCGATCCGCATCTCATTCATTTCTTATTTAAAAAGAACAAAGACAATATAAACTGTGCTATCTTTCGCTAGCAAATAATCAAATTGCAGCATATATTCGTCCGCTAAATCAAATGACCTTGTTAATTAATGCTTTATTTTATTTTACAGTCCTTGTGACAAAACTGTTAAGGAGGCAAACCGATCAAAACACATCCGCAACTTTATGGGCACGAAGAAAATATGATAACCTTAGAACGTTCCGAAATAGCATCTATAATTAAAACCGGGAAAACCCTAAGCAAGAGCGAGTGATTGTAAATATTTCGCTGCAAAATATTCCCCAAATTACAAAGTTTTATGAATTTCATTGTTTCTAGGGCGAGTTTTTTAACGTTCTTGTATGTGTAGCAGAGACAAACTGTGCGTATTTTTTTCTCCTATTTTATACATGAATCGTTTACATTTATACGTGATCTCACACACTCTGCACACGGCACGACGTAAATGTATCGCCAAGTATCGATACAATGAGTTAGTATCGCGATATACTATCGCCAGCAAAAATATCACGATGCACCGATGCATCGATGATATCGCCCCAGCTCTAACAGACGGACAGACAGACAGCTGGACAGACGACAGCAACCACGCCATGACATTAAGCGCTGCTGGCTTTCAGCCAGTAGAGCTAAACATTAACATCGGAGGATTAGATTAACCCATTACCACACAATCCCTACTTTGGAAGACCCTGAGAAAAAAGGCTTTAGAAAACATTGTGGGAAAAAGAGAAAATGCTGGTAATCAGCATTTTCTCCTTTTCCCACAATGTTTTCTACCCTTCAAAAAACAAATTTCAAGTTTTCAGTCACTTTTATTTTGTTGTCTGCAAATGCTTTCAATTTGGACCAGTCTAAAATATTGTCGTTTGGTAATGGGTTAACAATAAAGCTGATTATGATCAGACTGCATCTGATATACACTCTGATCTCACTCTATTCTCTCTTGCCAATGAAGTCTTGAAATAACATTATAACAGTATAGTATCTTTTGCCTACAAATGAAAGCATTCATTTTGTTTACTTGTATTTGAAACTCTATGGAAAATCACTGTGGTGGACGAGAAAGAAACAAAAACATACAAAACAAAGATTCCAATCAATGACTATAATCAGTATGAATGACATTTTTATCAGCATCAACTTATTTACTAATATCTAATAAAATCAAATCAGCTAAACATCAAACACTTCAAAAAAAAAGGGAGAAAATGGACATACCTTAATATGGGAAAATTATCCGAAAAGTTAATCAACCAAAACTCATGAAAATATGATCAAAGTGTTTTTAAATCCAATAAAACGAGGCGAAAACTATTTCTTGAATGTGAAAATGTGGGGGGGAGTGCCCACAACAGTCAAAACATGTTGAATAACTCCACAATCCAATTTTTCCACAGAAGAAAATATCCAACTTGTACGAAAAGTGTTTCACATTAAAATAATACAGTAAGTTCAAGTAAGGAAAATAAATATACGAAAATCCTTTTATAACTCCGAACAAATCTAATACAGCGTATAAATTCAATATACCTCACACAATAGGACTTGTTATATCTAGTTATTGCAAAACATATTTCCTCTTATATCATTTTATAACAATCCAAAAAAACACAAATACATAACAATTAAACAAAAAATGTTTCCACCTCTTACATCGAAAAAGAAAAAAAATACTGGTGCAAATTGTTCAAAAAGTTACGAGATACGTCACCAAAAAAAAAAAGGTTTTCACACAAGCATGGGATTTTGTCGATATACAAGAATACACATTGAATTGTACCTATACAGGAGTTTTACGCTATACCTTTAGCCATTAACCAAGTAAGGTATAAAATCTGAGGATTGGTTAAATGGTTTTAGTTAGTCCATACTATCTGAATAGTTCTTTCCCCCCCCCCCCCCTCCGCTTGCCCTTACACATTTGTTTAACCCTTTCCCAAACAAGCCCTGGTTTTTACGTGTCTACAGTACAAATCTTTTGAAAACACTGTGGGAAAAGGAGAAATTGCTTTGAGAAACAGTGGTTTTTACCCTTTAGGAGAACTTTCTACCATTTTCATCAAATTTAAAATTGTTGTCTGCAAACTCTTTCAGTTTGGAAGAATCTAAAATTTTTCGTTCGACAAAGGGTTAACCTTTTACTGAGAAAGAGGGCATTTGAAAACATTGTGGAAAAGGAGAAAATCCTGGTTACCAGCATTTTCTCCCTTTTCCATAATGTTTCCTTTTCTATTAACCCTTTCCCAAACAAGCCCTTGTTTTTACGTGTCTGCAGTACAAGTCTTTTGAAAACACTGAGGGAAAAAAGGAAAAATTGCTCATAACGAGCAATTTCTCCTTTTCCCACAGTGTTTTCTGCCCATTCGGATAATTTTCTGCCATTCTTATAAAAGTTAAAATTGTCGTCTGCAAACTCTTTCAGTTTGGAAGAGTCTATAATTTGTCGTTTGGGAATGGGTCAAAGAACAAACACTATCATCTTGAAAACATTTGAATCAACATCTGTAAATTCTTCATTTTAGAGGATGTTGATCAGTAAACAAGAACAAAAAAGAATTATTAGTTAGCACCCAGTATTAAAAGTATAAACCCTCGACAAATGGACAAAATTTTCGACTTTTTGCAATCAACAATATAAATTTTGACTCAAAAATTGACATTTTTCAAAGCAGAAAAAAACATTTGTGGGAAAAGCAGAAAATGCTGGTTACCAGTTTTTTGTTTTTTCCTCAATGTTTTCAAAAGCCTTCCTCATTTTGATTAAAACTTAGGATTGTATGACGAAGAGTTGACCCTTGAGTAAGACTGCAAAAAGAGGCTTTTGTAAAAAGTAAAACAGCATAGTAAACGCCCATCCTTCAGTAGGTGTGCTGCATATTATAACTGTACTGTTTAAAAATAAACATCCGGCAAGTGTATCAAAAGGCAAGTATGTAATAAAAACAAAATAGAAAAATAAAAAATAAAAAAAAGATGATTTTATCACATAACCTCCCTTGTTTTCAGTGTAGATATACCCATTACAAATTTTCTTATCTTACACACGTTTGATATCACAAATTTTGTGTGACATCATTTCGTAAGCATTTCATACAAGTGAATGGGTCTCATGGAAAATACCGCCGCTGCATTTATGAATGTTTTTACATCATCTGATCTATATTTTGTGAAATATCGTTATGTGATAAAAAGAACCTGACATTCATGGGCGTTTGAGATAAAATATCATTAAACTCGTCAAGGAAAATATTATTAAGCTCGCTAAGGGGTCTCTTAATAACATTTCCCTAAACTCGTTTAACTCTTTACTACGCAATCCCTACTTTTGACGACCCTGAGAAAGATGCCTTTCAGAAAACATTGTTGGAAAAGGAGAAAATGCTGGTAACCAGCATTTTCTCCTTTTCCCACATTGTTTTCTACCCTTCACAAAACGAATTTCAAATTTTCAGTCACTTTTATTTTGTTGTCAGCAAATGCTTTCGATTTGGACAAACCTAAAATTTTGCCATGTGATACTGAGTTAACTCTTTCCCAAACAAGCCCTTGTTTTTACGTGTCTGCAGTGCAAGTCTTTTGAAAACACTGTGGGAAAAGGAGAAATCGCTCATAACGAGTAATTTCTCCTTTTCCCACCGTGTTTTCTACCCATTTGGAGAACTTTCTACCATTTTTATCAAATTTGAAATTGTCGTCTGCAAACTCTTTGAGTTTGAAAGAGTCTAAAATTTGTCGATTGGGAAAGGGTTAACAAAATCTTATCTCAAAAGTCCACCAGACTTTTAATAAATTTTTATCTCAAAAACCAACTCATGTCAGATCCTATATATCATACATAGTCATTGCAACAGGATGCATTCCTCTCTCACTACTTATCATTGTTTCAATGGTGTTTATGTTGGAAAGCAACCAGTGGCTTGAAAAGAAAATTGTGCAAAGTACTGGTAAAATAAACTCCAGGAAAGCACGGATACATGTTGGTTACAAGGTAATGTTGAACATAGTGTTAAACACCATACAGTCAAATTATCAATATAAAATTTTGCCTTTTGTCTGATCGATTCAAAACCTTTTGCATATAACAAAATCAGGTATGTTTCAATTCATTAAATATATCTTTGAAATGATAGAAGACAAAATTGGTGGAAAAAGAAGAAAATGTTTGTTTTTTTTTAAAGTGTGTTTCCAAAACACTCCTTCTTCTGGATCATTATTGTTTGTTAACTCTTTAACAAACAACAAAATTTTGGTGTAGTCCAAAGTGAAAGCACTTGCAGACGACAAAATAAATGGGAATCAAAAATTGAAAATTGATTTGGAAAGGGTAGAAAACATTGTGGGTAGAAATGGCAGAAAACATACAATGTTTTCGATGGCTTCCTTTCTCAGGGTCGTTAAAAGTCAGGATTGTGACGTGGCAAAGAGTTAAAGGGTTACGGAATCAAAAATTCGGTGGTAGGTCACAGTGTCCCCAGCATTCCATGGGCCAAAACATCTGCATATGAAGTAGGAGGTTAGAATCCTTTGTTTACCTCACAATACCAGACAGATATAAGGTTACATAACTATGTAAACAATGCGGACAATGTTGGGGGCAGGTTGAGGTGGCAATCGATTGGAAACAAAACAATGTGTCCCCATGTAAAAATATGTTGAAGTCAAAAAAATGTTACAGTCCCTTTGTAACGTAAAGACGTTTCATCAGAATTCAGAAATTTAAGTGCTATTTAGCTTACATGAAACTTTGTTTTGTTCCATTGTAATTTGGACAAAAAATATAATTATGAGCATCAACCTGTGAAAAGGGATTTTATCTTTCACCACGAAATAATTTGAAGTCTTAACAACCCCATGTAAAAGAAAATCTTTGAAAACATTGTTGGAAAAGAAGAAAATACTGGTTACCACCATTTTCTCCTTTTCCAACATTGTTTTTTACCCTAACAAGGTCAAATTTCATTATTTGCACTCCATTGACCCTTTCCCAAAAGGGACAAATTTTAGACTGTCCCAAACTCTCAGTGTTTGCAGATAACAATTTTGAATTTGATGAGAATGGCAGAAAGTATAGCGATAGGCTAGAAAATTTCTCCAGGTAAGAACCAGGGCTTGATTGGGAAAGAATTAAATCCTTGGAGCATCAAATGCACCAAACAGACATTCTAAATAAAGAAATAAGACCCAAGTAATTGCAATAATCATAGTTGTTAAAAAAAATACGATTTGACATTCCATGTTAGAATTGTGCTTTAGTTATATGGCGGGTGCCAGCTCACCTCTCCATGCTTTCCTGGAGTCTCTTTTACCAGTAATGCACACAACACTCTCCCCAAGCCATAGGCCACTTTTCTGCCTAGTAGAGAGCAACGAGTCCAGTGTTGCAATGATAATAATCATGGATCCTCAGAAAGAAATTTGCCGCACAGGGGATTCCAACCTGTAACCCCCAAAGTTTCAGGTCCAGCTAACTCAGCACAACTCGGCAAATGCATTTGAAGAGAATACAGTAACATTCTTAACCCATTACCATACAATCCCTACTTTTGACAACTTTTAGAAAACATTGAGAGAGAAGGAGAAAATGCTGGTAACCAGCATTTTCTCCTTTTTCCCACAATGTTTTCTACCCTTCCAAAACCAAATTTCAGGTTTTTAGTCACCTTTGTCGCCAGCAAATACTTTCAATTTGGACCAGTCTAAAATTTTCTTGTGTGGTAAAGCGACCAAACGACAAAATTTTTGACAGGTCCAAACTGAAAGCACTGGCAGGCAACGAAACAAACGTCGCTCAAAAATCGAAACTTGTTTCCAGCAGGGTAGAAAACATTGTGGGAAAAGGAGAAAATGCTGGTAACCAGTATTTTCTCCTTTTCCTGCAATGTTTTCTAAAGGCTTCTTTCTCAGGGTCGTGAAAAGTAGGGATTGTGTGGTAATGGGTTAAACCCTTATCCTGCTAAATTAACCCTTTCCAAAACAATCCCTGGTTTTTACGACCCTGAGATAGAAGCCTTTTGAAAACATTGTGGAAAAAAGACAAAATGCTGGTAACCAGCATTTTCTCCTTTTCCCACAATGCTTTCTATCCTGCTGGAAAAGAATTTCAATTTTTGAGTTACGTTTATTCTCCTGTCTGCAGGTGCTTTATATTTGGGCCAGTTTAAAATTTTGCTGTTTGGTAAAGGGTTAAAGAAATGAAACTTTTAACCGGATAGTAAAAATCTAAATATTTCTGTTTGAAAGGTGTTTTTGGAGGAAAGATATCTTCTTATGGGACAGTATAGATCAAAGATCAGACTGCATGTTCTGTGCAGTCTGATCTTGATCTACACTGTCCAAAGGTGGTCAGTGAATCAGGCAGAGCAACCTAAGGGTCATCTTTGCGAGCCAAGGTTATGATCACTACGTGGATCTTACCTTGGCTGATTGAGCCCGATTTCAAGATTCCTGTGATGCGCCCTCTATTGGATGCTGGTTATTAACCCCCTTTACATCATATTTCTAAAAGCCAATGAAATATCGTTTAACAAACCGCTTACAAATACACATGAAGCAATAAGCAGAAATCCATGTGTGTTTCCATGTTTACCTTCTATTCGAAAGGTAGCAACCTTATTCTATATTTGTCAAAGATGAAATGCTACAAGCGATTTCATTCGTTGCAGTTAGAGTTGGCTGCATCCAATGAAAAAGCGTACCGCGGGAATGTAAAAAATCAAGCTCGATCTGCCAAGGGTAGAGTAGCGTAGTGAATCATCAGCCTTGGCTTGCGAAGATGCCAAAGGGTTAAGTCAGTGATCCTGTGACCCCTTTCAAATTCCATGTTTCCATAATTGTTTTTACATTGCAAAATGGAATTAAGCCCTGTGCCCTGTGCCACCAATTGAGAGATACGTTTGTTTGCTTTAAGATTCATAGTTATTTGTACTGTGCTGGTGAATAACAACTACATACCAAATCTCCTTTCCCTATATGCACTTGAATTTTACCTTTAACTCCTTACCACACAATCCCTACTTTTAAATACCCCAAGAGAGAAGCCTTTTGAAAGTGACCCTGAGAGAGAGAAGCCTTTTGAAAACATTGTGCAGACAACAAAAGCACCTAAAATGATAATTTTTGTCTATGATAGGGTAGAAAACATTGTGACAAAAGGAGAAAATGCTGGAAACCAGCAATTTCTCCTTTTCCCACAATGTTTTCTACCCTCCACAAATCAAAGTTCAATTTTTCAGTCACATTTTGTTTGTCGTCTGCAAATGCTTTCAATTTGGACCAGTCTACAATTTTGTCGTTTGGTAAAGAGTTAATGCCATTTTCAATATTATTTCAGTTATATTGCAGTCACCAGTGCACTTATTTATGCTTTCCTGGAGCCTCTTTCACTGGTACTCTGCAAAATTTTCTTTCGAAGCCATTTGCTGCTTTCCCACAATCACCATTGTCAAAACGAGGGTCCGTGGTGGGAGAGGAAAGAATCCTGTTACAATGACTATCATCGATACTAAGAAAGAAATTTGGCAAACTGGCGATTGAATCCTCAACTCCCTGCTCTCAAGTCCTGCATGTTACCGACTGAGCAGCTTGGGCTAGGTCACAGTAATTAAAATGTGAAAAATGATTAGGGTCTGAGGTCAATTGAATTTTCTGTAAGCGCGAGTTTGGCATGCCCCCCTTAGTATTGCGGTAAATCGGTTGTCAAGCCTGACAAGCTAACCAGAAAATGGCATCGAATACAAAGAGAAAGAGCAGTTTATTTCAGTGTTATTCTAGCCGATATTTCGCTCTAGGTTAATTATACAACAATTTTTTTCCAGAACTTTCTTATCATTTCGAATAATCTTGGTTGTTTTGTTAATTACACAGACACGATCAAATTATCGCATGTCTATAACAAATTGTGTCAGACTTTTTTGTTTATATGACACCCAGTGCTGCGTTTTCATTGGCCGATAAGACGGAACAGGCCTATCCATCAAAATCGGCAGAAAGGTCAATTGGAAGTTGTTCTTGTACAGTGGACTGCTTCTTGTCTTTCACTGTTTTACAACACTTCAAGGATACAGACATTTTCTTTTCAATGCATTCTAATTTGTTTGTAGATGACCTTGTGATAAACTTAGAAATCATTCAAAATATGCCACTCCTTCCCTATATGGGAAATATTTTTCTGTATTTTCATGTCATTTCTCGACAGACATATTCAACTTGACATTTACTGGTAGAAATTTTGCAGGGATGGTTATTTGACATGAAAATTAACTCTTAACAACACGAAACATGTCAGACTTGTACAAATCGAAAGCACTAGCAAATAAAACAAAATAATAGAGGTTCAAAAATTCAAACTGGATTTGGGAAGGTAAACAACATGGTGGGAATGGGAGAAAATGCTGGTTGCCAGCATTTTCTCTGTTTCCTACAATGTTTTCAAAATATGTCTTACTTACGGTTGTTAAAATCAGGATTGTATAAAAAAGTTTAACCTTCATTTAACTATCCCTTATCTTATGGCCCTGAGAAGGACAGACTCGAAAAATTGCAAGGTAAAAGGAAAAATTCTGGTAAGTAGCATTTTCTCCTTTTTCCTTAAGGTTTCTACCCTTTGAAAGATGGACTCTATCAACAGGGGCCTGTTGACTGCAAGTACTTTCACTTTGGATGAGTTCAAATCTTTGTCATTAGGTTGGAATAAACTTAAATTCCTTCCTCATTACCTGTAGACTAAAATTATTATATTAATATGATTGTTGTATTAACCAATTACAACACATTTTTCTCTACTTTTGACAACCCTGAGGAAGAACCCTTTAGAAAACATTGTGGGAAAAGGAGAAAATGCTGGTAACCAGCATTTTCTCCTTTTCCCACAATGTTTTCTACCCTTCACAAAAAAAATTCAATTTTTCAATCACTTTCATTTTGTTGTCTTTAAATGCTTTCAATTTGGACCAGTCTAGAATATTGTCTTTGGTAATGGGTTAAAGGTGTTTCTTAAATTTTTTTCAAAAGCATTGTTTCCTGGGGTCCTTAAAATTCAGGATTGTTTGGTGAGGGGTTAACTCATTACCAAACGACAATATTTTAGGCTTGTCCAAATCGAAAGTATTTGCAGACAACAAAATAAAAGTGACTAAATTTGTTCTGTGAAGGGTAGAAAACAATGTGGAAAAAGGAGAAAATGCTGGTTTCCAGCATTTTCTCCTTTTCCCACAATGTTTTCTAAAGGCTTCTTTTTCAGGGTGGTCAATTGTGTGGTAATGGGTTAAAGGCTGAAAGTATGTAGATTCAAGATTGATGATATTTTTGATGACAAGACAGTCACAGAGACATTCTAGCAAATGGAGAAATTGCTTGGGAACATTTCCTTTCTCCATTATTCAAAATATATCCAAAATCCACGACTTATTTAATTTTTGTCATTATGATGTTAACAGCTATTACAAAATAGCCGTATTCTAGCAAAAGGGCGCTTAATGCACCCGCCCCCCCACCCCCACCCCTGTTACATATTATACTAGGCAAAATCATCACATAATTGAGATCAATAAGAGCCATTTTTCGATCCTTTAACCCTTTCCCAAATTTTGGACCCTTCCAAACCGAAAGAGTTTGCAGACAACAATTTTAGATTTGGAGAAAATTGCAGAAAGTTCTCATACAGGGTAGAAAACACTGGGAAAAAGAAGAAATTGCTTGTTACGAGCAATTTCTCCTTTTCCCAGTGTTTTCAAAAGACTTTTATTGCAGACACGTAAAAACCAGGGCTTGTTTGGGAAAGGGTTAAAGAACAGAGAATTGACCCATAGTGAAAAGTTTCCGCCAAGGTCAGCCTGTGCAAAAGGCGCAGGCTGACAAGGGTGGATACTTTTTACCTATGCATCAACCCATTACCTCACAATCCTTACGTTTGATACCCCTGAGAAAGAAACCTTTAGAAAACATTGTGGGAAAAGGAGAAAATGCTGGTAACCAGCATTTTCTCCTTTTCCCACAAAGTTTTCTATCCTATGAAAGTAAATTTGCACCATTTGAGCCACTTTGAAATTGTCGTCTGCAAATGCTTTCAATTTCAATAGGTCTAAAAAGTTTTTCCATGTGGTAATGGGTTAAGCCCCCTTTTCACAGAGCATGGCTCAAATATTCTAACCATCCTATTGCACCAACTGACAAGCTGGTCCCATACTTATATCAGCTTTACTATACCACATTAAATTCATGCCAATCGTGAAGTCTTCAACATTCAAAACAAAGAGGTGCATTGTGGGACGTGAAATATCTTCGACCCAGTCAACCATTACCTATATTGTGCTACTGGGGAAAATGGATCAAAATCGTTCACTCGTACATCATTCGTCTCTCTGACCCAGATCGACGAAACACGACACTGAAAAACAGACAAGAGTCGAATTTCCCAACAATGCGAAATCAGGAAATTTTAGAAGTGATAATTGCTAGCTAAATTAAAGATAATATCTTGGCCATATATTGAAGGCCGACTCAGCATTGAATGGCTGAAAGAAAAAAATTAAATAATCCTAAAGCGTGCCCCAAATGAATTAGGTTATCTATTTAGTGAATCCATAATTTAAAATCACATAAAATAACCAAAGGCCTTTTCTCTCACACTGCACTTATCAGTAAATCCTTCACTCAAATAAATACTTACTCTGCATCAAATGACCAATTTTTAGACTGGTCCAAATTAACCCTTTACCAAACAATCCCTGGTTTTTACGGCCCTGAGAGAGAAGCCTTTTTGAAAACATTGTGGGAAAAGGAGAAAATGCTGGTAACCAGCATTTTCTCCTTTTCCCACCATGTTTTCTTCCCTGCTGGAAGCAGATTTTGCTTTTCAAGAAACATTAATTTTGTCGTCTGCAAGTGCTTTCAATTTGGACCAGTGTAAAATTTTGTCGTTTGGGAAAGGGTTAACCCTTTACCACACAATGACAACTTTTAAAGCCCCTAGAGGAAGAGGCCTACCACATTTTTTTCTTTTCCCACAAAGTTTTCAACCCTATAAGAGCCAAATTACACCATTAGAGCCACTTTGAAATTGTCGTCTGCAAATGCTTTAAACTTGGATAGGTCTAAAATTTTGCTGTGTGGTAATGGGTTAAGAGCATTAATTTTGCAGATAACGACATAAAAGTGACTTAAAAAAACTGAATTAGCTGCTTTTAGAAGAGAAGAAAACAATAGGGGAAAAGGAGAAAATGCTAGGTACCAGCATTTCGCCTTTTCTCACAATGTTTTCAAAAGACTTCTTTCACAGGTTCCTTAAGTGTCATGATTACGTGGCAAAAGATTAAAGTCTGGTAACCTGCATTTTCTCCTTGTCCAACAATGTTTTTTAGCCTTCCAAAGGCAAATTTCTATTTTTGAGTCAAAAATATACTTTGTATGAAAAAGGTTTTGATTTGGGCAAGTCTTAATTTTTGTCATTTGGTAAAGTGTTAACCCATTACCACACAATTCCTACTTTTGACGACCCTGAGAAAGAGGCCTTTAGAAAACATTGTGGGAAAAGGGGGAAATGCTGGTAACCAGCAGTTTCTCCTTTTCCTACAATGTTTTCTACCCTTCACAAAGCAAGTTTCAAGTTTTCAGTCAATTTTATTTAGTCATCTGCAAATGCTTTCGATGTGGACAAACCTAAAATTTTGTCGTTTGGTAATTTTGAAACAATTCTTTCAAAGCACATAGTTTCAAAGCCATCTGCAACAAATTTGTAAAGTATAATGAAAGAAAATACTGAAAAAGAATACAGCAAAACAGATGGGAAAATGATTTTGTTTCCGTTTGTGACCACGAAAAGATAAAATTACAACCAGAAATGATAAACAAATGATGCCTTACTGTAAAAGATGATGGCTGTATGTAACACTGTGGAAAGATTGGAGTCTAGATAATCTTCCTCTCAAGAGAACTAACAAGCTCACCTGAAAAAAATTTAAAAGACTTTTTTTTAATCAAAATATATACCTGCAGACATTCTTCTTATCTTACAGACTTTAGAGAACATTCTGACAGAGGAAGAAAGTGCTCCTTACAAGCAATTTCTCTGTTTGTAGCCGATAATATTTTGACAATAATTGTATTCATATAATTTAAACCCAAACCATGGACAAGTCTAAAATTCTGTCATTTTGTGATGCACCCTTTCCAGAGGTAACAATCTACATCATAGCATACGTCATTGGAGACATTCTAAATCCGCCATTTTTGTTTCAAAAAGGTAAGTTTTTCAGCTTGTGCATTATTGTTATTGTAGATCTGTCCAAACAAAGCAGTGCAAATGGTATTAATGGAACGCGATAACCGTGGCCATTGTTTACAATAATTCAGACCATTCTATTTTCGCACACGGGAAGGACAGGTAAATTATCCGATAATTTTAGTTATTTAAATGTAAATTGAAAAGGCTTAAGAGTTTTACAAGTTACCTATTCTTCGAAGTGAGCAGTGGTGTAATGGAGAACATATCTGCCTCTAAACCCGGCGATCCTCGTTCGAGCCGCCAGACGTACTTTTTTTTTTTTGAAAGGAAGCATGTTGCATATTTTTTTCGGTTTTCGCTTTACTTTTCTCTTTTTTCTCTCCATACTTTTCCTTTTTTGATTGTCGTTTATGTTTCTTTTCTTTATCCTCTCTTCTTCCTTTTTTAGACGTGCACATCTTTTTTTGTCATTGATATTCTTTTGTTACTATTAAATTTTATTCTTATTCATTTTATTCTTCTTGTTTTAAAGCATTTCTCTATAACTGACACAACAACAAAATGGTTAAGTGCGCAACTCTCATCCCGTGCACTGGCAGTATTGGAACTCGCTTCGTTTTCACTGGCCTTATCGGCACCCTAAGCCTCTTGACATTCAGTATAAAATTTGTTGCTTCCACGTCGCTGACCGCAATTATTCACTGCTCACAGGTTTCTTGAACTGCAATATCTGCTTTTTAAAAAAGTATTTATTCTGCTAAGACCGCACATCTACAGTAACTTTTCCACTCAGGTTGCTTTAGTTCACAAGTGGTTCCGTTCCACTGGTGTTTTAATTTAAATCCTTGTGCAGTCAAGCTTCCAAGATGCGTAAGTTCCCAACTGTAGTGAGTATATAGACATGTCTTTTCTGTCAAAGCCATGAAACAGGAAGAAAAATAGTGGCCAGAAATTTGTGGCTTTAGTTATCTTAGATGTCTAAATCACGAGGCTATTCCTAGCATCAATTCCTGTACAAGAAATGTCTTGGTTCATTTTTCCTAACTTTCGAAGGATCAATGTGCAATCTCGTGTGATGTCAATTATAAATGAATGAAACTACAAGGTAAAAGTAAAAATATTCACTATGATATCATAAAAATAATGTAATAATTGACTTAGCTTGAAAAAAAAAAAACAGTTGCTTTATTGATAAAAAAAAAAAATCCGTGACTCGAACTCGATCCGCTTGGGCGGTAGCAGAGGCCCTTTGACCATTGCACTACAGCATTACTTACACGTCTCAGTTGAAATTTACCTATAAGTAACTGCTTCGTCTCTGGTATTCCCTATTTTAATGTTTTGAACTGGTCCAGTGTTTGTAAACAAAGGCCACAGTTATCGCGTTTTGATAGTACCTGGCAACTTTCTACGTTAGTATACATTAATATTTTGTTCATTAGTTTCGTTGATTTTGCAATTACCTCTGCACAATTTTCGAAGCCGGTGACACATGTGCGATTTAAAAATAGATGTCATATACAATGCAATTAAGAACAATTGTGTTGAAACGTTTAGAGCTACAACATTGTTTCATGGCATTTGATTTCACGAATAGGACAACTATATTCACCAGATGACGTTGGTATTCTAAGTAAATTTTAGATACATATATCTTTTTAAGGTAATTAATCTGCACTTTGTGCACAAAATGGCAGCTATTCCAACACCTCTGCTATGACGTAGGTTGTATTCCACTTGCATTCCACTGAATGGCAATTCAACTCTACTCATGGCAAACATGGGACTAAAGCTTTTTCTATTTCACTTTTAGTACGCTTCAATCACGATCTCCCTGCACTGGTCATGATCTAAGATCCCTCCGAGACCCTGCACTTCCACTATGCCATGGGATTTAATCCTTTACCAAACAATCTCGACTTTTAACACCCATATGAAAGAAGCCTTTTGAAAACATTGTGGGAAAAGGAGAAAATGCTGGTACCCAGCATTTTCTCCTTTTCCCACAAAGTTTTCTACCCTTCACAAATTTCTAATTTTCAGTTACTTTTATTTTGTTGTCTGCAAATGTTTTCGATTTGGACCAGTCTAAAATTTTGTCATTTAGTAAAGCATTATTAAAAGGTTTATTACAAGAATTTCTAGCAATACTTTTACCATGCTTTTGCAGCACCATGCTGATCATTACAAGGATATATTTATATTTGTACAGTGATAGTTTACAACATTTCATTTAATCCAGGCTAAGAAGTCATACAAAAATATAAAATATGTTAAAGAGGCAATAATACTCATTTTAAGCCAATTTTAAATCATTTTGTGTTTATTTTATCAAAATATAGTCATTCTTATATATCTATGCCAAATATTGCGCCTGACGGTTGCAAGGTTGCTTAGATTACGCCTGATAGAAAATGCATTTTGCGGACTTGCGGCCTTCAATATAAACAGACTGGTCGTTTCCGGATTTTGAATCGAAGATTTTCGATATCCGTTATACACTCGGGTAGATTCGTATGATGATCATACATTCTGTAATGTGACTATATTTGACCTTGGCCTTGATGCGGTAAATAAAGGAAAATGGATGTTTCTCTGTTGCAGCCTCTATTTTTAGACGGAGATCGTAAGTTACACCGTATCCGACTCTAGGTGGAAACCAACGTTAATTTCCTTGAGTCACCGCCATTATTTACAACTGTGATCGTCAGCCAGTTTTCTTCTGGCTAATTTTCGGTTTTTCACACAAACCCCAGTGTTTCTTTTTTCATTTACACGATATATGTCAGTAATTTATCCTTGTATACATAAAGGACAGATTTCTGTACCATTCTATTTTTCTTTTCGAAATTAACAGCGTTTCTGCTGACCGGCTGTAGACAGGCATCTTTTAACAAAAGACCAGGAATTTATTACAACCATGATACACTATCCTGTTACAAACTCTTTTTCTAACAATGTCCTCAGAAATTTCATACAACACAGGCATAATAGATTTGTATTTGTACAGTTCTAGGTTAAGATCTGGGTTTAAGCTAGGATTAATGGTAATACTGAGATACCCCATGGGTAAAACAAAAGACCAGCAATTTATTATAGCTGTGATACACAATGTTTGAAGACAGCTATTTCACTGTTGTGACATATTTTTCTGACAGGGCTCCAGGTAATCTAAATACTATGTCCATAGTGAAGAAAGTAAAAAGCCTGTCTTGCTCAATAGTATAATGTAGCGGCTACTAGCATTATCTCTTTACCACACAAGAAAATCATCCTCGGATACCCCGGGGTCTCCCTATTTGCTACGCTACATCGACCCTGGGACAACTGACTTATAAAACTTTGAATCAGCCCCCGAAAATCGATACGAAACGTCATAGTGTACAGTCCACTCGCCCATCACAAAATGATGACGGAACCAATGAAAAGCCAGCATTCGGCCAGCAGTAAAGCGAGGGAAATTCAATTAATAGTCCCAGGGGTCGATGTAGCGTAGCAAATAGGGAGACCCCGGGGTATCCGAGGATGCGGGAAAATTTAAGACTGGTCCAAATTGAAAACATTTGCAGATGACAAAATAAATGTGGATCAAATATTGAATTCTGACTTGAGAAGGATTGAAAACATTGTGGGAAAAGGAGAAAATGCTGGTAACCAGCATTTTCTCCTTTTCCCACAATGTTTTAAAAAACTTTCCTTATCAGGGTTGTTAAAAGTCCGGATTGTGTGGTAAAGAGTTATCTCCCGCTATATGGCATTCTACAAATACACACATCTAATTTGGGCGTTGTCTGTGCATGTCATATTCTTCGAAGATTCGACTGTCTTATATGACGTATCACTACTAGCCCCGAAAGCGGGCTGACTGTAATATTATGTACTATAAAAGTAGCAATGTTGAAAATAGCTATTACGTATCAATACGTTTGAGGAGAAATGAGACCTGATTTAGCAACAGATTGCTCTAAACTGGTGATCATAGTTGAGTGAATTGCACGAGGTAGCGTTTTATTGGGTAAACCTGTTTTTTGTTTTAAATTCAAAGTAACGGTTGTCGCGTAGGAAAGTGGTTCGGTTCTGTACCAAGGATGCCCATATCAGATAGATGAGTATTTATAGAATGCCATCTAGCAGGAGATAATGCTAATTTGGGCATTCTGGTAGTGGGTACAGAACCAGACTACTTTTCAAAACAACAGTTACTTTGAATTTCAAAATGAAATAAACATTTACTGAATAAAACGCTACCTAGTATGATTCATTCCACTGTGATCAGCTAGCATGCAGTCTTTGCACCGGCCATTTAACCCTGTACCTCATAAGGTTTTTCTATGGTATCTCTAATTGACCCTAAATAATAGCAAGGATGAAGCTGTTGCTTATGTGTATATGATACATTTTGATAGAATAGAAAACATTGTGGCAAAAGGTGAAACTGCTCGTCACGAGCAATTTCACCTTTTGCCACAATGTTTTCCAAATTGTCCTACAAGCAATGTGTAGAAATGAGTATCTGTGGAGTAAAGGGTTAACAAAACAGCCCCTATGGGCTTGGGTAACAGGCAAGTAGCTGTGGTACAAGTCCTACTTTTCCCAAGTATTCGGGATGGGTGATGCGTCATTGCAGACTGGTCAAATCTTCGAAGAATATGGCATATCTAGACAAGGCAGCTACTGGTACCTATCATTTCGAAATCTGATAACTAAGCTTTATTGACCAATCAGATTTTTTGATGTATTTACTGTGGTATCAAAATTTCAATGTTAAGATTGTCCTCTAAAAGTTCAATCTTTATAACTCCTGTAATGTTTATACTTTATTCTATGCTATTGTGCCAGGTTGAAGATGAATTAAAGCTCCTCCCATTCCACTGTAGAAACCAGCATTTTCTCCTTTTCCCACAATGTTTTCAATCCTTCACAAAACAAATCTCAAATTTTCAGTCACTTTTATTTTGTCCTCTGCAAGTGCTTTCGATTTGGACAAATCTAAAATTTTGTTGTTTGGTGATGAGTTATAACACTTCAACTTTTGGAAAATTCTCTAAAACGAGATCTTAAATCTTTACCAAATGACAAATTTATAGACTGGTCTAAATTGAAAGCATTAGCAGACGACAAAATAGATGTGACTGGAAAACCAAATTCAATTTGGTAAGGGTAGAAAACACTGTAGGAAAAGGAGAAAATGCTGGTTACCAGCATTTTCTCCTTTTCCCACAATGTTTTCAAAAGGCTTCTACCCAAAGGTCATCATTGTGCTGTAAAGGGTTATATTGTTGGTGAATATAGACCACTGAGAAGTTATCTGGAGCCCTGCTGACTAGCAAGAGAAAAATTCTTATCATTTTTCAAGTAAATTTCATGTTTATAAATTGCCTCTCATAGAGGAGATTAGGCTGAAGCCTGTAAACATTGGGATCTCTCAAGCTGGAGATTACAGCCACTACAAGGAATTTTGTCCTCTCTACGCTGTTTACCTTTTCGGAGTCAAAAGGCAATAAAATAGTGATTTTTTACTGTCACTTCTCTACCTTGTCTTCCTTGACCCTTTAACCCTTTGGCTGCTTCAGCGCCACTCGCTGACCTTTAACGGACAGTGTGGATCAAAGATCAGACTGCACAGAATGTGCAGTCTGACCTTTGATCTACACTGTCCGATATGGAGATATCATTCCCCATAACATAACTTTGAAACTGCTGAATCTGGGCTATTAAAATCGAATTGGAAATTTAAAAATTTAACCCTTTACCAAACAACAAAATTTTAGACTGGTTCAAATTGTAACCACTTGCAGACAACAAAATAAACAAAGCTCAAAAATTGAAATTTGTTTCCAGCAGGGTAGAAAACATTGTGAGAAAAGGAGAAAATGCTGGTTACCAAAAGTTTCAAAAGGTTTTCAAAAGGCTTCTATCTCAGGGTCGTCAAAATTAGAGATTGTTTGGTAAAGGGTTAATACATACCATTTCTGACAAAATTTTAGACTAGTCAACTGAAAGCATTTGAAGACAACAATTTGAAAGTACCTAAAATTCATCTTTGTTCAGATAGAAAATATTGTGGGAAAAGGAGAAAATGCTGGTTTCCAGGATTTTCTCTTCATCCCACAATATTTTCAAAAGCTTTCTTTCTCTCACACTCAGAATCGTAGGGTTACCAGCATTTTCTCCTTTTTCCGCAGTGTTTTCAAAAGTTTTCTTTCCATGGGTAGTCAAAAGGCGGGATTGTGTGGTATTATAGGTTAAGAGCTTCGAGCAATAGCCTTTTCAAAACATTCAAAGAAAAGGTGAAAATGCTGGTAACCAATATTTTCTCCTTTCCTGCAATGTTTTCAACCGTAATTAACCTTTTACCAAATAACAAAATGTTAGACTTGTTCAAATTGAAAGCATATGCAGACGACAAACGTGACTCGAAAATTGAAAGTTGACTTTAGGAGAGAAAAAAATATTGTGGGAAAAGGAGAAAATGCTGGTTACCAGCATTTTCTCCTTTTCCCACTATGTTTTCAGAAGGCCTCTTCCTGTGGGTTGTGAAAACCAGGGCTTGTTTGGTAAAGGGTTAAAATACAAAATCCAGTTGTTTGACTGACACTTATTTTTCATCTGGAAATGCTTTGAACTTGGACCAGATTAGTATTTCTTGTTTGCAAGTAGGTTAATTCCTTATGATAATTGTGACACAATTTAAAACTTGTTCAATCAAAAGCTACGAAGAAGGCATATTGAATGTGCCTCAAAAAATGGGGTAACTCTTTGAATGAGTGGAAAACATCATGGGAAAAGGAGAAATTGCATGTTACAAATATTTATCCCATGCTTTTTTAAGAGCAGTCCGCTTTATGACTTTAAAACACAGTGCAATCAGGTAAAAATGGGTTAAATCTTAACCTTTTAACACACCATCTAAAGCTTTAAGTACCCTGGAAGAAAAAGCTTTTGAAAACATTGTGGATAAAGGAAAAAATGCTGGTAACCAGCATTACATCATTTTCACAGTGTTTTCTCCCTCTTTAACCCTTTCCAAAACAACAAAATTTTAGACTGATCCAAAGTCATAGCAGTTGCTGTTGACAAAATCAACACAAATGAAAAATTCAAATTTGTTTTCAGTGGGGTAGAAAACATTGTGGGAAAAAGAGAAAATGCTGGTAACCAGCATTTTCTCCTTTTCCCACAATGTTTTCTGAAGGCTTCTTTTTCAGGGCCGTAAAAACCAGGGATTGTTTGATCAAGGGGGTAAAAATCTTTTCAGCCATAGATGCAACCTATAGTCTGCAAGTGCTTTCAATATGAAAGAGTGCCAAGGCTCAAGATAGAGGGAGTGATTTTAATTTCAGAATCAAAAATATCAATTATTCTCAACTAAACCCTATGTTATGGGTACTTATTAGAATCGTCTCATCGAGGTGATTCTAATGAGTACCCACAACATAGGGTTCGAAAGAGAAATAATGAATTTAGAATACCATCACTCCCTCTTATCTGAAACTCTAGAGTATAAAGGTTTACCA
The DNA here is from genome assembly GCA_943736015.1 of Tridacna crocea. Lineage (NCBI taxonomy): Eukaryota > Metazoa > Mollusca > Bivalvia > Cardiida > Cardiidae > Tridacna > Tridacna crocea. Next base: position 29,477,777 of record OX031072.1, on the reverse strand, counting down.
TGTCAGAAAGAGTTAGGCAATAAATGATAAAGGACATCCAAATAAAACAGATTCACAGTTTTGCAGTTTCATTGCTTTTTGTGTGCAAGAGTATCTCACAAAATAACACACAATGAAGATCAAAGATCAGACAACATTTTTCTTTCAGAAAAAACGTAAATTTGTCACAAACTTTACTCATGCAAGGATGCATCAAATTGCACAAACATGAAAAAACACTAAAACATGCATCAAATTGGATCCTGTCAGGTCATAAAAAAAAAGGATTACAAGCTGAAGCTTTTCAAACATGAAATTAAAATATACAGTCGGAGTGTCCATGGGCAAGACACTTCAGAAACTAGCCTAGTACCGGTGAAACCCAGGAAACATGAATATGTGAACTGTCGCCGTGATATGACTGAAATACTGTTGAAAGCGGCGTAAAACACCATTCAAACAAAATATACAGTCAGACATAAGTTAAGCATCACCAAAACTGACCAGCAATAGCCCATGTGCTTAGACTAGCATTACTCATGCCCACTATTTGCCATTTCTGAGCTTCGGAAAGTTTTCTCGTAGCCATCCTTTCATTTGGCTCATTAAGCAGCCTGTTACTTGTCTAGTGGGTCCGTGCATAGCTTGAAAATATACCAAATAAAAAGTTTATCCATTTTAAAAAACATATTTTCTTCCCTTCAAATGTCAAATTTTCAGTCACTCTGATTTTTGTTGTCTGCACACTTGCTTTCAGTTTTGCGACCAGTCTAAAATTTTGGCATGTGGTAAAGAGTTAAGGGTAAGCCTAGTGTAATGACGACAAAGAAATAGATAGGCCTCCAACAATTATTAAACAAAACTCTAAATAAAGGCAGAATTTGGCAATCCTCTAATGTTACATCTGCATCACCTGCGGTCTTTACCAATCATCTAAAAATCCTGTTTAACCCATTACCACACAATCCCTACTTTTGACGCCCCTGAGAAAGAAGCCTTTTGAAAACACTGTGGGAAAAGGAGAAAATGCTGGTAACCAGCATTTTCTCCTTTTCCCACAGTGTTTTCTACTCTTCCCAGAACAAATTTCAATTTTTCAGTCACCATTATTTTGTCGTCTGCAAATGCTTTGAATTTGGACCAGTCTAAAATTTTCTCGTGTCAGTAATGAGTTAAGTCTTTACCACACAATCCCGACTTTTAACAACCCTAAAGAAGTCTTTGGAAAACACACTGGGAAAAGGAGTAAATGCTGGTAATCAGCATTTTCTCCTTTTCCCTCAGTGTTTTCTACTCTATGAAAGAGGGAAATCATCATTTATCAACGTTATATTATCAATTTGTTTAATTAGCAAATGCTTTCAATTTGGTCACATCCCATTTTGTAGTTTGGTAAAGGGTTACCTTTATACCAAACGACAAAATTTCAGACTGGTCCAATGTGAAAGCATTTGCAGACAACAATATAAAAGTGACTGAAAATTTGAAGTTTGTTTCGGGAAGGAGGGAAAACATTGTGGGCAGAGGAGAAAATGCTGGTTACCAGCATTTTCTACTTTTCCCACAATGTTTTCAATAGGCCTCTTTCTCACGGTCGCCAAAAGTAGGGATCGTGTGGTAAAGGGTTAAATGACCCCAAGAAAAATGACTTTTGAAAACACTAACTGAATATCAAACTAATTGAATGGTTGCTTGATTGATTGATACATCGAATGTTTGATTTAGATTACTAAATATTCATGTTGTGGGTTTCACGAGTATTAGGCTGGGATTCTGAAGTGTCTTGCCTAAGGTAGCTCCCTCAAAGAATATTGTCATCTAGCAAGTAGCAAAGAATTGAAACAAAGAATCATATACAAACAAACTGCATTCAAGGTCAAGGTTGAATCTGCCTCAACAGCCTGTTTGCGGTTTCCACCTGACTCATAAACCACAGATTTCTACAAAAACCAAATGGTATCACCCCTTGAGGTTTTCTTTTTTTTTTCAGACAACAAAAAATTAATTTGACAATATCTGTAGCATTTTGTAAATTGTAGGAAAAGGGGAACAAAGAAAATAAAAATGCCCAGTTGATTGGATAAACATCTGTAAGAGGGTAGGAAACAATTTAGCAAAAGGGATAAAATGCTAGAGAGTAACACTGACTCCTTTTTGCAAAATGTTTCAAAAGTCCCTTCTGGGTTGCAAAATATGAAATATATGGTTGGGAGATAAACTTCAACACAAACACAAGACTGCTACTTTCACTATCCATAAAGAATCTGATAGCCTGTTTTAATTAACCCATTACCACACAATCCCTACTTTTGACGCCCCTGAGAAAGAAGCCTTTTGAAAACACTGTGGGAAAAGGAGAAAATGCTGGTAACCAGCATTTTCTCCTTTTCCCACAGTGTTTTCTACCCTTCCCAGAACAAATTTCTATTTTTAAGTCACGTTTATTTTGCCGTCTGCAAATGCTTTCAATTTGGACCAGCCCAAAATTTTCTCATGTGGTAATGGGTTAAGGGCAGAAAAGCTGAAAAAAATATCTGATAATGTAGATAGAACTCTTTACCAAACACAAAATTTGGACTAGTCCAAATTGAAAGCATTTTGCAGATGACAAAATAAATGTAACTCAGAAATTGAATTCAATTTGGGAAGAGTAGAAAACATTGTGGGAGAAGGAGAAAATGCTGGTTACCAGCATTTTCTCCTTTTCCCACGTTTTCAAAAGCTTTCTTTTTCAAGGTTGTTAAAAGTCGGGATTGTGTGGTAAAGAGTTAAATCTTTACCACACAATCCCGACTTTTAACAACCCTGTAAAAGAGGCCTTTTGAAAACAGCATTTTCTCCTTTTTCCACAATATTTTCTAAAGGCTTCTTTCTCAGGGTAGTCAAAAGTAGGGATTGTGTGGTAATGGGTTAAATAAGATCATACATGACTCTTTGGTGCAAGTGCATGATTCATAATTTAGTCTGGTGGTCCAGGTTCAAATCTCACGGAGACATTTGGTATTCTTGGATAGTATACTCTGTAGCTCAAGCCTATAACTGGTAAGATAAAGGACACACACATGTGCAAGTGGGGTGACTGAAATACTTTAGAAAACACCAATCAATCATTAATTGATCAGTGAAGTTTATACAGGACAATAATTATGATGCATCCTCTCGTTGTCTGCACATGTCATATTCTTCGAAAATTCGACTGTCTTATATGACACATCACTAGCCCCAAAAGCGGGCTGACTGTAATATTACGCTCTCTAAAGTAGCAATGTAGAAAATAGCTATTATCAATACATTTAAGGATTTCTCTAAACTGCTAATCATAGCCGAGTGAATTGCACGAGGTAGCGTTTTATTGAGTAAACATTTATTTTAGTTTGAAATTCAAAGTAACGGTTGTCGCGTAGGAAAGTGGTTCAGTTCTGTACCCAGGATGCCCAAATTAGAGAGATGAGTATTTATAGAATGCCATCTTGCAGGAGATAATGGCATCCTCTTTATCAAGCAATCCCTTATTTTTCTTCTTTTTAGAGGTAACTGTCTTTTGAAAATATTGTTGGTAAAGAAGAAAGTGCAAGTAACATATACCCTAAAGTATTGTCTGCAAGCACTTTAAAATTGTTGGTATTTGTCCAGATTTTTCTAGGTAAAAAATATTGTACTAAATTTACCTTAGGGAAGAGACAGGTAAAGATTTCAGGAGTCAGACTTCCAAGTAAACAAGCTGTCAGTATGGAAGGGAGTCCGCAATTTGATAGATACCGTATGTTTTAAACAATTACTGAACAAGCTATTCACAGGCATAAAATAATATACAACAGGCAAATATGTGATGGAAAAGGGAAAATCATGTAAAAACACTGTGGAAAAAGGAGTCATTCTTGATACAGGTACTTGCTGCTCATTTTTTAAAAAATAATTATTCTTTCTGAAAGTTTTAATTCACTCTTTACATCACACACAAAAAATTTTAGACTAAAGTAACCATTAACAAACATGGAAGACAAATCAATTTGCTTGAATGAAGGTATTTTTCATCTTCGCGAGCCAAGGTTACGATCACTACGTGGATCTTACCTTGGCTGATTGAGCCCGATTTCGAGATTCCTGCGATGCGCCCTCTATTGGATGCTAGTTATTACCCCCCTTTACATCATATTTCTAAAAGCAAATGAAATATCATTTTACAAACCACTTACAAATACACATGAAGAGACATCAACGTGGGTTTCCATGTTTACCTTCTATTCGAAAGGTAGCGACCTTGTTCTATAAATATCAAAGATGAAATGCTACGAGCTATTTCATTTCTTGCAGTTAGAGCTGGCTGAATCCAAAGAGAAAGCATATCGGGGGAATGTAAAAATCAAGCTTGATCCACCAAGGGTAGAGTAGCGTAGTGAATCGTCAGCCTTGGCTTGCGAAGATGGTTATTTTTCTGTGACAGGATAGATTAACTCTTTTCCATACAATCGCAACTTTTAACACTCCTGTATAAGAAGCCTTTTGAAACCATTGTTGGAAAAGGAGAAAATGCTGGTTTTGTTTGTTTGAATGGTGTTTTACACCGCTTTCAACAGTTCACATATTCATGTTTCCTGAGTTTCACCAGTACTAGGCTAGGCTCTGAAGTGTCTTACCCAAGGACACCCCTGTGAAAAAAACCCAGTGGAGCCAGGGAGGCTCGAACCTGGGACCTCCAGGTCACGAGTCCTGCACTTTACCACTGAGCCACACAGGACCCCAGAAAATGCTGGTAAGCAGCATTTTCTCCTTCTCCCACAATGTTCTCTTCCCTATCCAAAAATCATGATTTTAGTTACATTTAATTTGTCGTTTGCAAATCGTTTGAATTTGGACGAGTCTAATTTTTTGTCGTGTGGTAAAGAGTTAAAACAATGGAAAAAGAGAAATGCTGATTACCAGCATTTTCTCATTTTACGTACAGCTATGTTGTTTTTTTTTCAGTTTAACTTCTCAGGGTCATTAAAATTCAGGATTATGTGGTAGAGGGCTACACAGCTGGATTGTAAAAAAAATTGTCATTATATCATGGACAATTTCAAATACATTTGTCAATTATAGTGTACTTTAGATCTGACTTGACAGAGATTGCAGTGGACCTATAGTCTGAAGTATCTGTGAAATATCTATAGTCTCGGAGTCTTCTACAAGAAGCCACTTTTATAGTGAACTTGTATTCTTTACCCTGAGATGTAGTGCGAAATCCCAAGGTTCCAACCACCCTGATAAAGCAAGCAATGTGGTACCCTGCACCTTTTACAACAATGTTTTATACCCTTCTAACAATTCTATTTTTGAGTTAAGTCTATTTTGTCATCTAAAAATGCTTTCATTTTGGACATGTTTTTGATTTTGTCACTTAGTAAAGAGTAAAGTAATTTCTATGGTATACCTTCCATTCCATTAGACAGGCTGTATAATGAATATCAAATAAGCTAGCTTGACCTGACCTGCAGCTTTGCAAGTATTTGTGGAATTTTCCTCATAAATTATTAAGTCTTGAAAATTGATGCTTTTTCTAATTAGCATTTATAAATTAGACCCCGCCATGAACTTTGTGCCATATAGTTCACCCTGTTGCCTTCTCTTCTAGTTGCTAGCTTTAATATATAAAGCATAATAATACCAGTTAACATGTTACTAAACAGAGAGATCTACGTCTTAAAGGTAGGTATTTAAGATTTTTCACATAAAACCAAATTAAAAAATATACAAATCACTAAAATTTATATGAATAAACAAAACCAATCATCAATAATTAAGAATCACAAAATTACAAAAAAAAAATTTTTGATGGTATTCCCCTAACTCATTACCAAACGACAATATTTTGGACAGGTCCAAATTGAAAGCATTTGCTGACGACAAAATAAATGTGACTCAAAGACTGAAATTTGACTTTAGAGGAGTAGAAAACATTGTGGGAAAAGGAGAAAATGCTGGTTTTCTAAAGGCTTCTTTCTTAGGGTCGTCAAAAGTAGGGATTGTGTTGTAATGGGTTAAAAGGCTACATAGCCTCTTAAGTTATTTTTAGATTTCGCGCCAAAAATCAAGAAAGCATTGTGGGAATGTTAAGTGACTGGCACATGACAAATTATGGGTAATTACCAAACAACACAATTTTAGACTAGTTCAAATAGGAAGCATTTGCAGACGACAAAATGTGACTCAAAAGTTGAAATTTGGGATGGGAAGGGTAGAAAACATAGTGGGAAAAGGAGAAAATGCTGGTTACCAACATTTTCTCCTTTTCTCACAATGTTTTCCAAAGCTTCTTTCTCAGGGTTGTTAAAAGGAGGGATTGTGTGGTAATGGATTAACTCTTTACCAAACAATTAGGGTTGGGAAGGGTAGAAAACAGCATTTTCTCCTTTTCCCACAATGTTTTTTAAAACCTTTCTTTCTCAGGGTCGTTAAAAGTGGGAATTGTGTGGTAAAGAGTTAATTTAGACCAGACAAAAATTTTGACATCTGGTAAAGAGTTAACCCTTTACCCTATAGATACTCATTTCTACGCATTGCTTGTAGGGGCCTTTGGAAAACATTATGGCAAAAGGTGAAATTGCTTGTGACGAGCAATTTCACCTTTTGTCACAATGTTTTCTATGCTATAAAAAAGGTGTCATATACCCATAAGAAACTGCTTCATCCTTGCTGTTATTTAGGGTCAATTAGAGATACCATAGAAATGTCTTATGGGGTAAAGGGTTAACTATAGATCATAGGAACTTGAAACTCTTTGAACTTGAAAATTCATCCTTTACAGTCTAATCATACCTTTGTGTTTTGAAGTAATGGATTTTAGTGACGAGTGAGTAATTCCCCTTGTGGGCCAGTACTTATGGGTTTGGTCACTGTGGTTTAGTGAGGGAGTGCCAAGCCCATTTTGACCGTTTAGCTAGCTCTCAATAATGTTTTAATCTTTTAATTTATATGAATTGACTTTTGGGATTGTGTAGCGGTTTTATGTACAAATTACTTGGCCTTCATGTAAATTTATGATTGTGATTCCATTTTGTAGGTCCATTACCATATTTGGGAGTTTTATTTTCCAGACATGATGAAATTTGATGAAAAAAAAAATGAAATCTTTGCAGAATATACTAAAGTAAAGTCTTTACCACAGAAAACTAAGTTTTAATAATCCTGTGAAAAGGAGGCTTTTGAAAACATAGCGGGAAATACAGAAAATAATGGCAACAAGCATTTTCTCCATTGGCCACAACCAGTCAAAAAATAAAATGGCATTCAGGAGGTGTACTAATGGTAAACAATGAGATTTACTCCACCTTTAGTAGGCCAAACCCGAAAAAATGCTCTCAAAAACATTAGATCTGAGGAAGCTAGATAAAATAACAGATATTTTAAGTACCTATTACACTCTCCACCTAGCTATAGATAAGCAATCCATTTCTGTTATCCAAAAATATAGAACAATATTCTCCAACCACAAACAAAACAAGTGTAGTCCTTCTTTTTCACAATCAAACAGCCACCCTACCAAGAAAAACACCATAATGCACTATGTTGTTAATAGCTCTAATTTGCCGTTGACAGGCCGATTATCCCTGAGCCTTCAACCCTTTTCCTTGAATTATTGGTACATGTAGTTCAGTATTACAGTGAATTTATCAGAGGTCATCTCTGTTTTACATATCAACCATCTTCAGATTGGGATCAGACTGAACAGCAAGGGAATATCGATACTGAATTGTTACTTTCCCCTCCTTTGCGAGACGTTCTGACTGGTATACCTTAGGTCTTGGAATTGTTTGTTCTCTTTAACAAAATAAACCTGTGACTCATCCAAATTAAAAGCATTTGAAGATGAGGAGATAAATATGATCAAAATAATTTCAATAAGATCTGTCTTTCAAAGGATAAAAAACAGCCAGGGAAAAGGGGAAAATGCTGGTTTTGAGCCTTTTCTCCTTGTCCTATAATGTTTATAAAAGCCTTTTTTTCTCATGGTCATTGAAACTAGAGATTGTTCACTGAAGTTAAATGTCAGACTGAAAAGACACCTTTTCATTCAACTATCATACACTATTAACCCTTTACTAGACAGCAAAATTTTTGGACCCATCCAAATTCAAAGCATTTGCAGACGGCAAAATAACTGTGTGTCGAAAATTGAAATTTGTTCTGGAAAGGGTAGAAAAACATTGTGGGAAAAGGAGAAAATGCTGGTTACCAGCATTTTCTCCTTTTCCCACAATTTTTTCAAAGGCTTCTCTCTCAGGGTCATTATAAGTCAGGATATTTGATACAGGGTTAACTACAAGTCATGAAAATATAAAACAACGAAAATTTAAAATTCTCCAAATTAAAAGCATTTGAAGAGAACAAAGTAAAAGTGACTTAAAAACTGAAATTTCATTCTGGTTGAGTACAAAGCATTGCAGGGAGAAGGAGAATATGTTATCAGCACTTTCTCCTTTTCTCATGATGTTTTTCAATTTGGACAAACCTAAAATTTTGTCGTTTGGTAATGGGTTAAAGGTGCATTAGCTCCTTTTTCATAAAGCACAGCTCAACTTTTCCTTGATTGGAAATTTTTACTTCCTGTATTAATTCTGTGATTACCATACAACAAAATTTTAGGTTTGTCCAAATCGAAAGCATTTGCAGAGGACAAAATAAAAGTGACTGAAAATTTGAAATTTGTTTTTTGAAGGGTAGAAAACATTATGGACAAAGGAGAAAATGCTGGTTACCAGCATTTTCTCCTTTTCCCATGATGTTTTCTCTAGGATTCTTTCTCAGGGTCGTCAAAAGTAGGGATTGTGTGGTAATGGGTTAACAAAAATGAATTCACTTATTTTAGGTACTTTCAAATTGTTGTCTTAAAATGCTTTTAGTTGACTAATCTAAAATTTTGTTAGAAATGGTATGATTTAGGAAGGAGAGAATGCTGGTTACCAGCATTTTTTCCATTTTCCACAATGTTTTAAATAGCTTTCCTCTTCAAGGTCTGTAAAACATATGACTGGACAGAGGGGATGCATGGAAAAGTTATAAATGTGTGGTATAAATGGATGAAATTATGATGGTCAGTAAGTATCATATGTCTGTCAAGGCCTGAGGCCAATTGATGACTAGACAGATGTATAACATTTGCAAATGGGAATGACCCTTTGTTTGTTTTACCTCATACATGATCCTTATGACTTTTCTGAATTTTGAAAGGATACATTTTAGGTAAGAACGTGTATTTTAGTATTCTTGAAATGGAAAATATTTAGAAATGTAGATCTACATGTTTAACCCTTTACTCCATAGATAATCATTTCTACGCATTGCTTGTAGGAGCCTTTGGAAAACATTATGGCAAAAGGTGAAATTGCTCGTGACGAGCAATTTCACCGTTTGTCACAATGTTTTCTATGCTGTCAAAACGGGTGAAATATACATATAAGAAACAGCTTCATCCTTGCTGTTACTTAGGTTGAATTAGAGATACCGAAGAAATGCCTTATGGGGTAAAGGGTTAAGACAAATGTACTGACGCAAATCTGAAGTGATATTGCAACAAACTGTAATTGTTTAACTCTCTTTTTTTTAATAGTTTAACCCATTACCACACAATCCCTACTTTTGATGCCCCTGAGAAAAAAGCCTTCAGAAAACATTGTGGGAAAAGGAGAAAATGCTGGTAACCAGCATTTCCTCTTTTTCCCACAATATTTTCTACCCTTCACAAAACAAATTTCAAATTTTCAGTCACTTTTATTTTGTCGTCTGCAAATGCTTTCAATTTGAACCAGTCTAAAATATTGTCGTTTGGTAATGTGTTAAAGAAAATTCATATCCTTTGACCTTTGATACTCAGTATATTATCAGTTCTTGATACAAATTTGCATCAGACAGCTGTGGAAAAAAAACTTGCAAAATATTAACAAGTCACATACAAACTTAGGTTATTACATGCGTACAGGTGATGGCTAATAGAGTCATTAGCCATGTCTTCTGTTATTTCCATGTTTTCAAAAATGGTATGGGGGAAGATGACAAAATCAAAGAGGTCTGATGCATATGTTTTAACTCTTTACAAAACATAAGCTGCTGGAGGTAACCAGCATTTCCTCCTTTTCCCACAATATTTTCTACCCTTCACAAAACAAATTTCAAATTTTTCAGTTACTTTTATTTTGTCGTCTGCAAATGCTTTCGATTTGGACAAACCTAAAACTTTATCATTTGGTATTGAGTTAAGACATAGAGTTAATGTTGTAAAGGTTTTGCAAGCTGATATTAGCAACATTACTTCATTGTTACAGTGAAAAGTGACATTTGAGCCTGATCCATTACCAGCATGAGTCATTGCTGAGCACAACAGTGCCGAGGCTACAGATACCCTGGTGTACCATAAAATAGAACCTTCGCTTTTAACCCTTTATCATGCAATCTGCAGTTTTAACTACCATGAGAATGAAATTTGTTTAACCCTTTCCCAAACAACAAATTTTGGACTCTTCCAAACCAAAAGAGTTTGCTGACGACAATTTTAGATTTGGATAAAATGCCAGAAAATTCTCAAAAAGGGTAGAAAACACTGTGGGAAAAGCAGTGTTCTCAAAAGACTTTAACTGCAGACATGTAAAAACCAGGGCTTGTTTGGGTAAGGGTTAATTAACTGTGGGAAAAAGTGAAAATGCTAGTTAACAGTTATCTTCTCCTTTTCCCATAATTTTCCAACTCAGTGTAAAGGTAAGTTTCATCCTTTGAGCCAACTTTGATTTGTCCCATGTATGTGCTCTGAATTTACATAATTCTATATAAAATTTTGTCATGAAGTAAAGAGTAAAAAATGGACAGCAACCATATTTGTTTCAGAAGTTTTTCTGACATCATCTCCCACTAGATGGCATTCTACAAATACACATCTATCTAATATGGACATTCTGGGTACATAAGCGGCATTATCTCTGTTAAATGGCATTCTACAAATACACATCTATCTGATATGGGCATTCTGGGTACATAAGCGGCATTATGTCCCGCTAGATGGCATTCTACAAATACACATCTGTCTAATATCGGCATTCTGGATACATAAGCGGCATTATGTCCAGCTAGGTGGCATTCTACAAATACACATCTATCCAATATGGAGATTCTGAGTACATAAGCGGCATTATCTCCCACTAGATGGCATTCTACAAATACACATCTATCTAATATCGGCATTTTGGGTACATAAGTGGCATTTTGTCCAGCTAGATGGCATTCTACAAATACACATCTATCTAATATGGGTTTAGTAAGGGTTCAACATGACTGTGATTGTTTGTGAACTCATTACCAAATGACAATATTTTAGGCTTGCCCAAATTGAAAGCATTTACAGACGACGATATAAAAGTGACTGAAAATTTGAAATTTGTTTAGTGAAGAGTAGAAAACATTGGGGGAAAAGGAGAAAATGCTGGTTACCAGCATGTTCTCCTTTTCCCACAATGTTTTCAAAAGGCCTCTTTCTCAGGGTCGTCAAAAGTAGGGATTGTGTGGTAATGGGTTAAAGGGCTAGAGGTCGGTCAAGGAGCATAAAAGGGGACATAAGAGCTGATATAAAGATAACAGGAAATAAATATGATAGCCTTATGTAATGCAATTAGGAGATCTTTATGTAATATCTTATCACAGTCTGTCATCCCCCTTGTGATCTTTATTACAATTTTTATCTCCATGGAAATTGGGACAGCCTAGTACAATAATAGCACATAAAACCTATCATAAACAAAAGGTGTGTCATATGATATTGATACACAACCGCTTTCCTTCATGCAAAAAAATCTGCCTAAACCTGACAATTTTTAGCAATGTTGATATGGAGTAGCAGCCAGTGGCTTGAAAAAGGTGTTTTTACACTTAACTCTTTACCAAATGAAAAATCGTAGACATATTGAAATTGAAGGCATTTGCAGACAACAAAATAAATGTGGCTCAAAAGTTGAAATTTGTTTTGGGAAGGGTAGGAAAAATTGTGGGAAAAGGAGAAAATGCTGGTTACCAGCATTTTCTCCTTTTCCCACAATGTTGTCAAAAGGCTTCTTTCTCAGGGTCGTGAAAAGTCGGGATTGTGTGGTAAAGAGTTAAACACACAACAAAAATAGACTTGTCCAAATTCAAATCATTTGCAGCAACACTGATTGATAGAATTTGGAAATTCTGCTCCTTATCATCATTTTCTTCTCTCCCAGCCTGTTTCCAACAGTCTTCTTCCCAAGAGTCCGAAAGACTGGGGGTTTGGAAAATGGTAGACTTTGAACCAAACAATCTTATGATTTTTAGAACAACCCTAGTGAGAATCACTCTTGAAAACATTATGGGAAAATAAAACAATAATGGTGTGTAGAAAGTGTTTTCTACCTTTCGTGGAATAAATCCAATCATTTTGAGTGTAAATTTCATCAATTCTTTCATCTGTTAGAACATTTTATTATAGGAACATCTAAATGGTCATGTTTGCTAATGGGTTATAAAGGTACCTGTATGAGGTGGCCTTGTCTATGAGTTGCTCCGACTTGGAAAATAACCAATGATCCACATGTATAATGTTCAATGTACTATGGTTCCAGCACTGTCCAATCTAGAATAGAACAACGTAAGACCATCATGAAAATGTTTGTTTAAAGTGAAAGCATTTGCAGAAAATAAAGTAAATGTTAATCAAACATTAAAACTTGTTTGTGAAAAGGCATTATCTCCCGCTAGATGGCACTCTATAAATACTCATCTATCTGATATGGGCATCCTGGGTACACAACCGAACCACTTTCCTACGCGACAACCGTTACTTTGAATTTAAAACAAAAAAAAAAGGTTTACCCAATAAAACGCTACCTCGTGCAATTCACTCAACTATGATCACCAGTTTAGAGAAATCTGTTGCTAAAGCAGGTCTCATTTCTCTTCAAACGTATTGATACGTAAAAGCTATTTTCAACATTGCTACTTTATAGAGCGTAATATTACAGTCAGCCCGCTTTCGGGGCTAGTAGTAATGCGCCATATAAGACAGTCAAATCTTCAAAGAATATGACATGCGCAGACAACGGTGAAAAGGTAGAAACATTATTGCGGGGGAAAAATATAAATGGTTGGTTACGAGCAAGTTTGTATCCCTAAGGACACTCCCTAAAGCCAGTCATAAAGAGGACACCATTAATTATCAAATATTGGTAATGGGTATAAAATCCTTAGAAAATAGCATCATTTTCTGCACCCCAATCCATACTGTGGGTGCCTCATTGAAATTACCATTCTGATTACTCAGTAAAGATCCAAGATAACATTACTTATTCAACGATCTAACATGATACACGAATTCGGCTCTATAAACACAGTGCATTGTAAAATCTGCAACAATCCATGTAAAATAACATCATTCTATATATCGAGTGACGTCATTCAATGAGTGGGTTATTCAATGAAATATAATCTTCATCCACGTTTTTACTGTAAGTTTTCCTCTCATTTAGAATTTGCTGTGTTAGAATCGAAATGATCTTCTTTCTATCATTGTTCAATAAACCACAATCAAGGGTATGAAGTGTAATGAATAAACCAATCAGGCTGTCGCCCTTGTGGATTATTTATTGTCCCTCATAACTCACAACTGTGGTTTAATGAATGATAAACCACAATAGGAAGATTGTTTCTTAATTATATAGGTAGCGAAGTTCATCATAACCTCAACACCCAGTGATCTGGTATTCTAAAATAAAAAATTATAATGCAAACAGGACACAATTATGTCTTCTTAATTCTTAACTCTTTACCACACAATCCCAACTTTTAATGACCCTGAAAAAGAAAGCTTTTGAAAACATTGTAGGAAAAGGAGAAAATGCTGGTAACCAGCATTTTCTCTTTTTCCCACAATGTTTTCTACTTTACAAAAGTCAAGTTTCAATTTTTGAGTCACATTTTTTTTTGTTGTTGTCTGCAAATGCTTTTAATTTGAACTTATTTTGAATTTTGAATTCTTTAACTTTAAGTCTTTAACTTTACAAAACGACAAAATTTTATAGTCTACTGGTCCAAATTGAAATCTTCAGCAGACGACAAAATTAAAGTGATTCAAAAGTGGAAATTTGGTTTGGAAAGGATAGAAAACATTTATGGGAAATGGAGAAATTCAAAATGCTGGTTACCAACAGGAGCTCATTCTACGAAAGAAGGAGAAACCAGCATTTTTTTTATTTTCCAAAAACATTTTTTCATCAGGGTTGTAAAAACTTAGGATTGTTTGGAACAGGGTCAATGTAGCGGTATGTTCACCAAACATTTAGTAATTTAGTAACATTTTGTAAAACACATTATAGGACATATTGCCTTGAGTCACAATGTTGATTAATGTACGGGGCCTTAAATGAGGTGAAAAGAAAAACCTCTTCACCCCCAGTCCTTCACCGCTATTTAGACTTAACTCATTACCAAACGACAATATTTTAGGCTTGTCCATATTGAAAGCATTTGCAGACAACCCTATAAATGCGACTGAAAATTTAAAATTTGTTTAGTAAAGAGCAGAAAACATTGTGGGAAAAGGAGAAAATGCTGGTTACCAGCATTTTCTCCTTTTCCCAGAATGTTTTCTAAAGGCTCCTTCCCCAGGGTTGTCAAAAGTAGGGATTGTGTGGTTAAAAGTTAAACCTTTGCCCCTTGACAAAATCTTAGACAGGTCCAAACTGAAAGCATTCGCAGACCACAAAGTAAACGTGAGTAAAAATTTGTACTTTGTTTATGGAAGGGAAGAAAACTTTTTGGGCAAAGAAGAAAATGCTGGTTACCAGCATTTTCTCCATTTCCTACAATGTTTTCAAAAGGCTTCTTTCTCAGGGTCGTTAAAAAACTGGGATTGTGTGGTAATGGATTAAACCTTTGCCCCTTGAGAAAATTAATTTGATGTGTCTTTACCCCAAGAGCATTGGGAAAAAAAACGTATATAATGCTTAATTTTCTTTGATACTTTTCTTTATGAAGATCAGTTCGATGTTTCATGAGTCTACAGGATGACTTTTGAAGACACAGTGTCAGTTGAAAACAAGATTCAACTTGAAAATGGCACAGACCTTCCATGAGAAGGGAGACAATTGTGGTTGAGTTATAAAAGCTTCTCTTACTTTTGAAGGGTATAGCATCTGTTAATTCTCATGATATGCATGTGCATAATGCAAAATAGCACATAAAGATCAAAATCTGCTAAAGGTGTACATTTCAAATGCTATTTTTGTGTTTTTATCTCTGTGAAATATCGCTTCAAAAGCAAATCTGACCATGGATAAGTGATCTGGCCCTAAAACTGAAATAAGTCTATGAAAGTTGTCTCTATCCTTTACCACTTTAGCATTTACCCACAATGTTTTCAAAGCCTGCGAATTATAAAAAACATGGGATATTCTGGTTGACATTTTAGAGTTTTACAAAGAGGGGTATCTTATCTAACTGGTTCTATGACAGAAATGTAAATTGTCCAAACTGAAATATTTGCAGATCACAACTTACATGTGGCTCAAATGATGGAAGTTGTCTTTTATCCAATATCACCACAAACCTTGAATTTAGAATTTGATTTAAATGTAGAATGATTGACGCGTATGCAACCATGGTTACAAAGCATTTGAAAATTAGAGCTATCACTAAACATGATCATACCCCCCCCCCCATCAGCAACTTGTCAACAGTAAGAGTTGAAAAAAAAAATAGGAATAGAGTTATGGTTCTTGTACACTGCATGTGTATCTGTACATGAAGTTTGCAGTTACTAGCTATTATACTTGGGGAAGATATGCCCCAGACAAAAATCCAAAGTAAAGAATTTACAAGGGGAAACAACAGTTTTCTCTAAACATACTCAAGGCCGAGTAATGGTTCTTGTACACTGAACTTCTCCTTAACCCTTTCCCAAACAAACCCTGGTTTTTACGTGTCTGCAGTAAAAGTCTTTTGAAAACACTGTGGCAAAAGGAGAAATTGCTCGTAACGAGCAATTTCTCCTTTTCCCACAGTGTTTTCTACTCTTTTTGAGAACTTGCTGCCATTTTCTCAAAATCTAAAATTGTCGTCTGCAAACTCTTTCAGTTTGGAAGAGTCCAAAATTTGTCGTTTGGGAAAGGGTTAACATGTCAAAATGACCCTAATGATGATGTATTTCTCATGCCAAATAATTATGTACATATCAAAATTTGTAATTTAACAGGTCAAAATGTTATGCATTCTAAGATTCTTCAGGTATTCATTAAGGAAGTAAATGCCCACTAAACCAGTATATTTTTTTTTTAACACTTATCTCAAATAAAATGTCAATAATTGCAACATTTTCACGATAAAAGATTTTGGTATATAATATAAGAAATATAACACTATAGTTACTTTCCTTGGCCTTGTATTTAATTCTAAAAGCATTAGAAAATTTTGGCGTCTCACGTGGGTGGTACCAAATTTTCTCACCTCGCTTGAATATCAAATAAACATACCATTGATACCTCCTGCCACTAATATTCAGCATGTATTGCAAGTTTAAATATGTCAGTTTCAAAAACAATGAAGCATCAAAACAGTGATCTCTTAAACCTTTTACCACACGATCCCGACTTCTTACGACCCTGAGAAAGAAAGCCTTTGAAAACATTGTGGGAAAAGGAGAAAATGCTGGTAACCAGTATTTTCTCCTTTTCCCACAATGTTTTCTACCCTTTCCAAATCAACTTTCAATTTTTGATTCACATTTATTTTGTCATCTGCAATTGCTTTCAATTTGGGCTAGTCCAAAATTTTGTCATTTGGGAAAGAGTTAAAGCGTTTAGTTGCTTCATTCGGGTGGTCTCAGTAAGCAGGTTGGACTGTAAATTTGTCAAGTTAATAATTCATGTGTGTCTAAATGAAAGTAACTTATTTTCTATCCTGATTGAGGATTAATCAAGAAAAAACACTTCCATCTTTTATCTGTTCATCTTACAAATATTTTATTAATAATGTATGAAAAAAGAATGTTAATGATTTTTAGGTGAACCGTGTCACATATTGTGGGTCACTAAAACATTCTCATAAGATTACTTGATATATCTTTATTTGCCATGTCTTTTCTCAGTGCAGATAAATAAATTTGACCGTTGAATAATGGCAAAATTGACAAATACTGGCAAAATTGACAAGTTCTTAAACATACTGAAGAAAAAGGAGCATTTACTTCTTTCACTTGGACTACATTCTGGATAGCTATTTAACTCAATGTTTTTTATGCTAAACTCTTTTTCAAACAATCCCGAGTGTTAACGAAGGATCCTGAAAGAGAATATTATTTGAAAGCATTATGGGAAATTGAAAGCATTTGCAGATGACAAATTAAAGACAGCTCAAATGCTAGAATAAGCCCTGCATAGAGAAGGAAACATGGTGGGAAAAGAAGAGAATGCTGGTTACCAGCATTTTCTTCTTTTACCACCATGTTTTCAAAAGGCTTCTTTCCAAAGGTTGTTAAAACTGTGGATTGTTTGGTAAAGGGTTCACAAACTTCACTCTTTTACAAGATAATGAAATCTTACACTTTTTGAGTTGGAAGCATTTGCAGATGGCATAAAAACATGTGGCTAATGATTATGATTTGTCTTTTGAAAAGGTAGAAAGTACATACATTTTGGGAATAGGAGAAAATAGCTGGCAACTACATATTTCTTCTTTCAACAACTTTTCTAAAATTCTTCTACCTTAGCACCATTTGCAAAAAAGTAACGACCAAAAAACAAAATTTCCGTCTTGTCCAGCTTGAGAACATTAATGCAGAAAACTCAACAACAAACAACTCAAAAGTGGAAAGTTGCTTTTGCAATGGTAGATAACATTGTGGGAAAGAGAAAAAAATGCTAGTGACCAACATTTTCTCCTTTTTCCACCCTCTTTTCAAAAACCTTCTTCCTCAAAGTCATTAAAACTAAGGAATGTGTGATAAGGGCTTAACACTCATGTTCTTTCACACTCTTAACCCTTTGGCTGCTTATCGCGACTCACAGACGTTTTGGGGACAGCGTAGATCAAGATCAGACTGCACAGAACGTGCAGTCTGATCTTGGATCTATGCTGTCTGATCTGGAGATTTTATTCCCTAAAACATACCTTTGAAATAACATTTTTTGGGCTTTTTATTATCGAATTGAAAATTTCATTTTAGTTAATTAGCAGGATAGGGGTTAAAAAAAATATATAATGTCATACAGCTGAGTTCCCAAAAAGCTACAAGTATACTCACATCAACAGTAGCATGCAGATATATCCAGCCTCAGAACCAAAATCAAAAACCTTTTGTTCCACCAAGTGTGCACCAAAATATCCAAAATATGTAATTACCGTATCCAGAAATATGCATGCAGCAGGCTGACCAGCTCTCCCTAATGGCCAAAGTGACATCCCTCCCTAATTGACCTCTCCATGACAGGGAATCTTGCTCAGACAATGGATCTTTCTAGGAAAATCAAAGGACAAAATTAATGCTATTAATTTCAAACCCTATTTCCACATGATTATGGACTTGTCCAATCCGTAGAAAAGAAATACCAATTTGAAATTTTTTTTTACCATTTGCCAAACTGTTCTGAAGAATGGCCCTGAGGATGGTTTTTGAAAACATTATGGGGAAAAGAGGACAATGCCTGTAACCAAAATCTTTTTCAATGCAATTTTTCAGCCTATTTCAAGACATCTCTTTTGATTTAGGCCTTATTTAAGTTGCCAACTGAAAATGCTTTCCCTTCGGAAAAGTCTAACAGTTTACTGCATTATGAGAAAAGGGCAATGTTATCTTTTAACCCTTTCCCAAATGACAAACTTTTGGACTAGACCAAATTCAAAGCATTTGCAGACGAAAATTCAACTCTTGCTGAAAAGATGATTTCTGTCTATGATAGGGTAGAAAACATTGTGGGAAAAGGAGAAAATGCTGGTTACCAGCATTTTCTCCTTTTCCCACAATGATTTCTACCCTTCACAAAACAAATTTCAAATTTTCAGTCACTTTTATTTTGTCATCTGCAAATGCTTTCAATTTGGACCAGTCTAAAATATTGTCGTTTGGTAATGGGTTAACCCAAAAGTAATCTAATAAATCTCCTCTTCAGCACCAAAAACCGCCAATCAATACATTCCAAGCATAACCCATCTAGAGTATTCTGCTTGGAACCATGCATAGAGAAATTAGAAAGTCAATTAATAATTTGTAATCAAAGACTCATAATTCTGGAGAATGGGACATCAATAATGCCAGTCTTTTATTTCTCAGTAATTTCCAATAGTCCTGCCAGGGCACATTCTTGCATAGAGATAATAATCAACCTTCTCCCTTGATCCTTATCGCATTACCAAAGGAAAAAAATATTGTATATTACCAAATCAAAAACATTCCCAAAACAACTTGAATGTGGCTAAAATGTTTATTTCTGTTTTAGATAGGGTAAAAACATTGTGGAAATAGGAGAAAATGCTAGTTACCAGAATGTTATCCTTTGCCCACAATGTTTTCAAAGGTCTTCTTTGTCAGGGTCTTTAACCCTTTACTCCATAGATACTCATTTCTACGCATGGCATGTAGGAGCCTTTGGAAAACATTGTGGCAAAAAGTGAAATTGCTCGTGACGAGCAATTTCACCCTTTGTCACAATGTTTTCTATGTTATCAAAAGGAGTCATATACACATAAGAAACTGCTTCATCCTTGCTGTTATTTAGGGTCAATTAGAGATACCATAGAAATGCCTGATGGGGTAAAGGGTCAAAACTTGGAATCGTGTAGTAAATAGTTGACATCATTCTCACCAAACAGTCTTGATTCAAACAATCCTGAGGAAATAGGCCTTTTTCGGAACATTGTTGGAAAAGGGAAAACATACTTATAACCACCATTTTCTCTTTTTCCCACAACACTTTCTCTCTTTCCTAAGACAATTCTTATCATTCAAGCCACATGCTACTTGTTGTCTGCAAACTGCCTTTACAGTGTTTAGTTTGGATATCCCTAAAAGTTTCTTGTCTCATACAGACACTGCACAGTCTCGTTTAACCCTTTACCCCATAGTGCATTCCTATGGAATCTGTAAAACCTATGGAATAATTAATCATCATGAGCAATTTCACCTTTTGCCAAAATGTTTTCCAAAGGCTCCTACAAGCAAAGAGTAGAAATGAGTATCTATGGAGTAAAGAATTAGCCCTTTACCAAACAATGATGAGTTTTGACATTGAACTCTAATTGAGAAGCCATTTGAAATCATTGCAGGAAAACAAGAAAATGCTGGTAACCAGCATTTTCTCCTTTTCCTACCTAGTTTTCTGGCCTTTCATGGCCAAATTCCATAATTTGAAGTAAAATTCACTTGTCGTCTGCAACTTCCTTCAATTTGGACCAGTCTGAAATGTTCTTGTCTGGTAAGGAGTTGAAACATCCCGAGAACCACAATCATGTACAAACATCTTCAAATAAGGATGATATTGTTGTTCTAGAGCAGGCAAAACACTGCAAGTAAAATTGCAACTTCTTGTTACAAACGATTTTACTTTTCCAATACTGTTTACCAAAGCTATCAACTAAAGACACTTTTTCCAGTTTAGAAAGGAAAAAAAAATCTTCACAACTCATGGAAAGAGGCTTTCCAGAGCAACAGGCAAAACGATGGTTACCAGTGTCTCTGGAAGCTTTGGCAGATTCTAAGATTCGGATCAGATTGAACTGAGAAAATCTAGTCTGATCTAAGATTTTCACGGATCTGATCCTGATGCTGACATAAGACCATAAAACATCTAGCAAAACATGGCTGAATTACTGTTGAAAATAGGGTCAAACAACATAAGAATTTAAAACAAACTGTAGCGTATTAGGACTTTTACTGTACATCTTGATAACAATTGTAAGTCTCTGAGGCTTTAAGTCCGGGATATCAAGTTAAGTTAGTGGATCTCTAGTTCACTGAGAAGGACATGAATCCACAGTATAAATTCATGTTACAAGTTCGTACTTAATCGGGGCCGTTTGTAACGATATTTTAAACAGCTCGGAAATTCATGCGAAAGGCGGGTCCCGAAATGACTCTGTGGGTTATCAAAATGGCTTTAAATTATTTACAGTCGAATTCTAGCAAGCTATATGAACAGTTAACGATATCTGATATAATGCATTGTTGAAAATGTTGAAAAAAATTAAGTGCTTAGTTTTGACCATGTTGACGGTAGACGGCAAAAGTTGTGAATGCATGTTTCTTGAATGAAAAAGAGGCCATGCAGTCTGTGTAAAGGGGTGGTGAAAGTGAGCGCGCATGCGTCGTTCCACCTTATGTATTTGGTTCCGGTCAAAACGATCACAGTAAGCGGATTTGCTACAGCAAATCCGCTAAAAGGCTTCTAAGAAAAAAGACACATTTGAGTGAAACTGAGTGAATGCTGGAAACTAACATTTCTACCTTTACGCAAAATTATTCTTCCAAATTTTGTCGTTTAGTAAAGGGTTAAAAGATAAAATCTATCCATTGAGCAACACTTACGAAATTGCAATAGATCTATGTCGTCTGCAAATTCTTTGAATTTGGAGGATTTTGTAAAACAAGCCAATAACTCAATGAATAAACTTGTACAGATAACTCTCCCCAAAAGGCGAAGTTACAATTTGCCTGGTAGCCTACAATTGCCATAGGATAGCTTTTCCTGTTCTAGAATTTCATCACTTTGAACATAAATGCCAAATGGTGCCCCGTAACTTTCGCAATAATATTTCGAAGAATATGACATGCGCAGACAACGTGTAGCACTGAAATTATAAAAACCGGTTTCTCGAATTTTGTTCCATTTGCTCGATTTCATGCCATGGAGAAGAAAGAGCGTACACCAAATCAGACTGCTTTTATGTGCATGCTGGTCTTGACTTCAACACACCAATGACAACTGTTGTTGAATTTAAAAAAAAAAATCTACAAAATATTTTAAATGTTAGATATGCAATCTAGTAAATTACAAATGAAGTCATTGGCGAATAAGGCTATAATTATGACCTAGCTAATCACAGATTCACCATGACTGCTTTCAAATAGGTGTTGTACGGTAATTTACTGTACGCAAAAGAAGCAAAACAATGCTTGAAAATCTAAACCAGCGCGTCAAAATGAAATTTGTAACATAATCCAAGGTCACAGTACAACAAAAGCCTTTACAGACATCAGAGACATTATTAGTTGTAGGGTCAGATGGCAGGGGACTTGGAAACTTATTCACGACTGTGGCGAATCAATGTCGCCCCGGGCTTCTGACCGTACAACGAATTTATTATACTGGGGGATACGGGGAAATTGCTCCGGGGAAGTTCCCTGGATTTTGCTAAGGAACTTGATATATGTTCTTAGCATATTAACCAATAAGATTACGTGAAATTTCGTAGCAGTATAATAAACTTATAATCTGTGTTATATTTGTACAGCGATAGGTACTGACATAATACTAGTAGCTTGGTATTATAAAATTAATTATAATTATCCAAGTACATTAATTTTATCGCACAATCCCGACTTTAAAAGAGCCTGTAGGCTGTAGAATAAAGCTTTCAAATGCATTCTGGGAAACGGAGAAAATGTTGGAAACCAGCATATTCTCTTTTTCTCAGATTTCTTTTGATAGTTACGCTTTGAAAGAAAAATCTAATCATAACAGTAACTATCAAATTGTAGGCAAATGCAAGCAATTGGTGCAAGTCTGAAATGATGTTGTCTGGTAAGACTCGTCTTGTAAGAGTAATGATCCATGGTGCGAGCAACAAGGGGGAAAAGAAAACACTCGTACCTGGCAGCGAATGACTAATTCCGAAAGCCTCTAATTCAGACTTAATTCTTATTGAGAAATATCCCTACTTCTCGTTCACAAAAACCTTACTATAACGTACTTCCTATCATGCTAAGTTTGTTCTATATCATGTGGTTTCCTCAAAACGTGAGGTATTTATATCCCTGTGTAGAATTATTTTCCAGGTAAACCCTGTATATCACAACTGTAAACTTTTTATTTCAGGCTCATTCGATGAACTCTTCGCCACATTTGTTCCCCGCCAACCCCTAAACCCCGATAGAAAATCCAAGATACCAAAAAGAAACGCCAGCCATGGTAGAGTTCTCAAAAAAAAGTATGCAATGGTAGAGTTCTCAAAAAAAAAGTATGCAATGGTAGAGTTCTCAAAAAAAAAGTATGCAATGGTAGAGTTCTCAAAAAAAGAGTATGCAAAGAAGCATATCGGTAAACGGAAATTTTGCTCTTATTGATAAATTTGCAATGCCAAATTGCATTGCCTCTTGCAGTCCTAAGCGTTTAACCCATTACCACACAAGAAAAATTTAGACTGGTCCAAATTAAAAGCATTTGCAGACGACAAAATAAAGGTGACTGAAAAATTGAAATTTCTTTTGGAAAGGGTAGAAAACACTGTGGGAAAAGGAGAAAATGCTGGTTACCAGCATTTTCTCCTTTTCCCACAGTGTTTTCAAAAGGCTTCTTTCTCAGGGGCGTCAAAAGTAGGGATTGTGTGGTAATGGGTTAAACCCTTCACCAATCGTGAGTTTGACGATTCTGTGAAAAAAGACCTTTGAAAACAATTATGGTGAGAAAATGCTGGTGATAGGCACCTTGTCTTTTCCTACAGTGTTTTCTACCGTAACAAAGACATATTCCATGATTTGAAGCACACTTTAATTGTCGTCTGCAAATGCTTTCAATTTGGACAAGTCTACGTTTCTGTCGTCTGGTAAAGGCTTGAAAGGTTTGGCTGGTTCGTTTAGTTCTATTTCCCTGATAAATGACTAATAAAATTAACAATTAGGTGGTGTTATACGCCCAAAACATTGTCAAAAAAATGGCCCCTATCCCAATGACACACATGCTATTATTTTAGGCTAACTAAATAAATAGTGCAAGTGAAACAAAAACGTTTTTTTTTTAATGGAAAGACGAGTACGCCTTTCAAAATAAGTTTAACCCTTTCCCATACAATCCCTGGTTTTTACGACCCTAAGATAGAAGCCTTTTGAAAACATTGTGGGAAAAGGAGAAAATGCTGGTAACCAGCATTTTCTCTTTTTCCCACAATGTTTTCTACCCTTCCCAAATCAAATTTCGATTCTTCAGGCACATTTATTTCGTCTTCTGCAAATGTTTTCAATTTAACAACAACAACAACAACAACAACATATACTTTATTTTTCACTAAGGTACAAAGTTTTGTACAACATTAGCAAAGGAACAAAACCAAATGATTAGATGTGAGAGAAGATCGACCTCAAAAATATGGATTATTCAGTAGTACTCGTATATGATATAAATCAGCAGATATTAATAGCACACAGTAGTATCTGTTTGGGTTTATTAATCATTAAAGATTGGTAAATATACCTATGTATGTGCCGGGAAAATCCCAGGTCCACGAGTGATTTTGACAAAGTTGATGTCTGGACCATTCTATAAATTTGTTGTTTGGTAAAGAGTTAATTATACTGAGGAAAAACAACCAATTGTTTGTAATAAGCAATCCGCGCTTAGTGGTGTATTCTAAAAGTGAGCGTAAAGTCGAACTTCGTAACTATGTTAGTAGATCAGTTCTTCTATATAAAAGAATTTATCCCGCAGTTTCATTCGGTTGCAAACTCCTCCGGGATCCTTCTAATCTGTTTGAATCTATTCTTGTAAGAAGTAAATTTATGTGTTTTACAGAAGTCAAGCCGACCCGAGGGTTTAACTCTTTTCCTGACTTTACTGATATTTTACGCATATCAAATTTGAGGGCATTTGCAGACGACCTATCGAATTGGGCTTATTTACCTTTAACGGGGAGAAATATCGTGGGGAAACGTAAAAATGCTGGCTCAAAGCGTCTTGTCCTGTTCCTACATTGTTTTCAAACTGAGCTGTATTCTTGTTGATCGCTGTTCAAACACGCGATCATTTGGTAAAGGGTCAAAGTATAGGTAACTGAGTTCGGTGGAACCACTGATCTTTATTATCTAAAGGTAAAAAAAAAAGATCTTGCAAAAAATATAATATTGAGTCATGCTACATGTATGTGAAAAGGGGTGGGGTTTGGGGCTTAAGGCATTTGCGAAACGTATCGACCCAGGTCAGCCTGCGCATTCCGCGCAGGCTGACCTGGGTCGATACTTTTCGTTATTTATCAATTTTCTGTATGTCAAAGAATCAGTCTACCTCATGATTCAGTCGATTAATTAAAAAAGTTGTTATTATGGATTCATAATTATGTCTTTATCGTCTGGTATCATATATCACGGGGGGGGGGGCGGGGTTGCATTGAGCCCCCTTTTGCCAGAGCATACGTCATGTTATAATATTCTAAGTCTTTAAGGTAAGACCTGTGTAATGCACTTCTGGTGAACATGGGGGCAAAAATTCTAATTGGTTGATAAATGAGGATAAATAAGGATTTATGCAGAAATAATATTTTTGCACATTTGTAACGGATCAGAAATTCTGTTTATGTCTATCTTGAAATTATTTTTTGATACTTTTGTTAGTTTTCTGAAAAGGGAGGTAATTATTATCTCTTGAATTGAGAATATAGTGGTTTTAGATTTATAAATGATAATTCAAAGAAGGAAAAAATGAATCGATGAAAATAGTTCAATAGTACTCATTTTTAATTATAGCTAATTTTGCAGGATGATATTTTAGTGGAAATAGCTGTTTTCCATTACACAGGTCTTACCTTAAGCTCATTTATGATTAATCGCACAGTAGAAGGCATTTTAACCCCCACCCCCTCTCCCCCACTTTCTGATTCATTCCTTACTTTTGGAAGGAAACAGTTAATTTTTACTGGTTTAGCTCTCTAACAAAAAATTGGGGACCAATTTCTAACGACCTTGGAGATGAAGTCTTCTGAAAACATTGTGGTAACCAGCATTTTCTAACCACATTTAAATTGTCATCTGCCAATGCTATCAATTTGGAGAAGTCTAAAATTTTGTCATGCGGTAACGAGTTAAAGGTAAAGTACCTCAACTTTTTACCAAACTAGTCGATGTTTTTACGACCAACAGGAAAAATGTTTTGAAAACATTAAGTTAAGCAAGGCAGAAAATGATGGTGAAACATTCAACAAAATATTTGTCGTCAGCAAATTATTTTATCTTGGGCTATTGTTTTATCATTTTGTTATATAGTAACCCTAATACATGTTACAACTGGGCCGGTGTAATACAGTGAAATGACCCTCCCTACAAAATGACCCATGGGTCATTTCACTAATGACCCATGGGTCATTTCACTTCGCAGAGAAATGACCCTGGTCATTATTCTGCGTAGAGAAGTAACCATCCGGTGTCATTTCTCTACGTAGAATAATGACCCAGGTCATTTCTCTACGCAGTGAAATACTCCATGGGTCATTTTGTAGGGAGAGTCATTTCTCTGCATTACACCGGCAAACGGCCTAGGCCTACAGAATAAACATGTCCACACGTTTGAATAATTCAATATTAGTCGTTTTCACGAACTTTGGCGAGTTCTGATTGGCTGAAAAAAAATTCATAGCTCCATGAAAAAAAAATTCAGCAGTGCCGGTGTAATGCAGAAAAATGACCCCCATTACAAAATGACCCCCGAGTCATTTCTCGACGTAGAAAAATGACCCATGGGTCATTTTCCGACGTAGAAAAATGACCCGGGTCATTATTCTACGTCGAGAAATGACCCATGGGTCATTTCTCGACGTAGAAAAATGACCCATGAGTCATTCCTCTACGACGAGAAATGACCCGGGGGTCATTTTGTAATGGGGGTCATTTTTCTGCATTACACTGGGACTACTTTTGCAGTCAAAGTAATGTAAACAAACATGTATACGAGATTTCATAAAACCTAATCACACTTGTTATTAGTTGTTTTTTCATACCTCCATGAAAGCAAAAAAATTCTCTTCATTCCTTAACTAAACGCAAATAATTATTTCAAGTAATGTTATATACGATCCATGTTCTAGGCAGCACTAAGAAATAGGACCAAAACCCAGCGGAAAGAGCTATGCAAAAATCATTTTCAAATTTTGATACGGTTCCTTTCACTGAAATGTAGGGGAACTGCCTCAACACGAGCGTGTTTACATGATGATGACAAATTTATGTTTACTTGTTAGGCCAGGGAATCCCTCTCAAGGGATTCCCTTGCCTATAGGGATCGTAAGCTGCCTTTTCCGGACTACTTTCAGACAAAATGTTGAACGGTGTGTCCACTCGATATCGCTGAGTCCGCCAAAACAACTAGTTTCCCTCAAAGCTTTCATCTGCAAAATGCCATGGAATTGCAAGGGTATTACGACCCTTAAATAACTGACGAGTGTGTGTTTTTTATCTCGTTTTCGTCATTAACATTGATCTAATAAAGGGGTAACCTAATAAACTTAGCTTTATCTGGCAGTTGCGTATTCCTACGCGCTATACGGTTAATATCTATAACGTTGTGTTTACATTTGAACATATGTGTCACAAAACGCGTCTCTGCTGAAATGCGATTGTAAATAAAGCGAAGTACATGTACATTTAGAATATTTACCCGAGATACGTTTATCACTTTTTCTTATGTATATCGACTAAATCTAGGGTACTTTGACTGTGGTGTTTTCTACACCGTCAAAAATCAACTATTTCCCGGTAGTGTGTCCACTTCTCTGCATACTACCCGCTGTTGTGATAGCAATTTCCGACTGCTGGAGAAACCGGCCCCTGGAAAAATCGTCCCCAAACTGCTTGGAGACGATTTCTCCGGAGAAATCTGGTGAAATCGTCCCCAAATAAAATTTTAGAGAAATCGATCCCAACATCGAATTTCATCCATATCGTTATTCAAGTTACCTATAAAAATTATTTTTGAAAATTCGTTGTCTTTAGTATGTTCATTATGTGTATTAGTTACCTTTATCCAAGAGTTATTTGGTTGTTTTGCCATTGTTTGTAACTGCCTATTTCACACTGATAGGATGTATTTCACACCTTTTACATCTGTCACAAATAGATTACACCTGTGTGATTCTAAAAATATGTATTTGATTGACTTTGATTTGAAACCAAATAAATGCTTATATTTTTTTTTTCTGTAGTGGTTCGCTTGTCATTTAATGTATTTTTTTTTATATCCAAATATGCCCATTATTTTGATTTATTGCATGAATTTTTTTTTCATTCTCTCTCTCTCTCTCTTATATTTTCCTGCCCTTGCCTACTTGTACATTTTCCATCACCTAATACAAGATTCATGTCCAGCCGTCAATCGTGAAGTCACCAGTTCGATCCCATAAAGTGTGTTTTATTGAATCACATCTCTGGTTATTGTATATTGAAACCCTTTTTCCACAAAATCATTTCCTCCTTTTCCCACAATATTTTCTAGGATTTGAAAGACGAATGTTACTTTTTTATTAACATTTGATTTGTCTTCTGCAACAGCTTCCAAACTTTTTTTCCAGAAAAAAAAAGTCTTTTGGTTAAGGGAGATTTTTGAAAAAACCACTTATTTACAGAGATTCAAAGTACTTAGATTTCAGAGACCTGTATGTTTAGTATGTGATGAGAGAGAATTGTACCCTATCACAATACCTATCATCAATCCTCAATGGGAAATTGACCGAGCTTGTGGACTCTTAAAGTGTATTTTGCTACCAACTGAACTATATTCCACTGATAAAACCATCATTTTAGCAACACTTCAGTTGTCTGCAAGATACTTTCAATGTTGATAATTCTGAAAATCTGGGGATTGGAGAGTAGTGCAAGCTAGAAATATCTTTCAAACGGCCTATTTTCTCTCTCTCTCTCTCAAAATTACGTTACACCAGCCAGGCTGATTTAAAAAGCGTTTTGTCCACAGAGCATCCTGATTTTGAGACAAAACCACCATGTTTTTCAAGGCTCTTTCGGCTAACACCATCTTAAATTTTGCTTCTGATGAAGCACCTTAATTTATCATCTGTAAAAGTTGCTTATAAATCTCAGTTTTTAATTGTAATTATATGTTGGTCCTATATAATATCTCATGAAGTGGTTACTAATTTCATGTGGGTCATCAATGGAAATTAAATAGAGGTAATGATTTTGGCAATTAAAATAGTGATAAAACATTTTTAATACATGTATTCAATGTACTGTGCGAGGTAATTGACAATAAAGAAACTTATCATTTGATTAGGATAAATTTTGGGGAAAATATGCTACTGTTAATAGACGACTCATAAATGTAAAAAAAAAATAACGTCATTCAGGACTTCACATGTTTTCAGAAAATTTATCTAACCAAAGTTGGTATTGCACCGATTGAATAGTTCAATTTTGACTTGAGATTGTTTACAAGCACGACAAATTACTAATTATTCTAAGCCATTATCATGCACCCATAACTCCTTTTAAAACCAAGAATTCCAGGGGCTTAGTGGAATCTGCTTGTATCCCATGTCCGTCTACCTGTTTGTATTAATTAAAATTGACCACTTGTATTGTTTCGTATCCTCAATTTCCTGGCCTTCAGTACTATCAGTACTTTGATTTTTTTCTTTGCAATACCTCTGATATTATCAGTTTTTTAACCCTTTCCCAAACAATCCCTGGTTTTTACGGGTCTAGAATAGTAGCCTTTTGAAAGCATTGTGGGAAAAGGAGAAAATGCTGGTAACCAGCATTTTCTCCTTTTCCCACAATGTTTTCTACCGTGACTATCATAGACACAAATCATCTTTTCAGCAAGAGTTGAATTGTCTGCAAATGCTTTCAATTTGGTCTAGTCCAAAAGTTTGTCGTTTGGGAAAGGGTTAAACAAAATAAAGCACTTCAGAACGCCTACAGTGCACTAGTGTGCAAGATTGTCTCACAGCTTTCTTTTTTTCGGGGTAGGAGAAATTGCTGAAAAATATTTGATGGGGTGTGGGACAAGCATTTTCAACTTTTCCCACGTTGTTTTCTACTCGTCAAAAGATTATTTCCATCAATAGAGCTATGTCTTCGTTTGTTGTCTGCAAATGCTTTGAATATGGACGAGCCCATCTGTTGGGCGTGTGTAGTCTAGTTAAGAGAATCGCTTTGACGTTTTTTTTTTCTTCTCAATTTTCGTTTTCTATTGTCGCCACCATTATCTCCCGCTAGATGGCATTCTATAAATAATTATCTATCTAATTTGGACATCCTGGGTACAGAACCGAACCACTTTCCTACGCGACAACCGTTACTTTGAATTTCAAACTAAAAAAAACGTTAGAAGAACATTTACTCAATAAAACGCTAACTCGTGCAATTCAATCAGCTATGATCAGCAGTTTAGAGAAATCTGGAGCTAAAGCAGGTCTCATTTCTCCACAAACGTATTGATAAAAGCTGTTTTCTACATTACTATTTTATAGATCGTAATATTACAGTCTGCCCGCTTTTGGGGCTAGTGATGCGTCATAAAAGACAGTCGAATCTTCGAAAAATATGACATGCGCAGACAACGTTGTCGCCACCAGTTTCCAGTATGGGCCACGCCCCCAGAAGGCTGTTAGTAACGTTATTGTTACGGGGGAAAGTGCAGATACAGGACGAAACCCATCTTAATGTTACTCCTGGTTCTTCTACGTGCTCGGTGTATGGCACCGTCACACGGGACCTCGGTTTAACGTCTCATCCTAAAGACTGTTAGTAATTTTGGTCGACCAGCCGTGGGGATCGAACCCACACGTGGCGGGGTAAAGGGCCTATTACATTGAAATAGGAAATCTTTGCTGTCATTTCAAGAGTTTGATGCTGGTTTTCTTCGTCTCGATGCTGATAACATCCTGAAAATAAATCAACATATCCATGTAAAATAAACAGACAACTTGAACTGTTCTAATGTATTAACAAAATGTTGACACGCAAATTCTTCTTTTGCAATAATGTTTTCAAAAGTAGCCGCCTCAAAAACGCCCAAGTTACATTGAACACATGACGGTTTAGTGGAAGGGAAACAACCGAAGTAGTAATAACCTTGTTTTTCCAGAGTTATTTTTCCTTTATAATACTCTCTTTCAAGGAGAACTACTGGTTCCCTGCTAATCTGAAATCGAAATTGGAAAGAGATTGTAAGGACGGAACACATGTGAAAAAAGTTGTTGATAGCAACAACAGATTCATAGGCCTACAAAAAATGCATTTCTAAAGTAAAAAGTACATCTAATTTTTGATAAATCTACCTTCACCTGGTAAGCAATTTAAACCTACTCACTACCTAGTTCATTTTGTTGATGTCTTAAACCATGACGACCCTCAAATTGCACCGAATGGAATTGTTTTGAACGGCGAAAAGTCGCAATCTTGAGCGTTCTCAGTTTAAGTTAGAACCCTTCTCAGTATCTTTCTTTATCTTTCTCTCTTCTTTATCAATCAATTTCTGACTTGTGATACTCGTGCAGAATAAGATAGATCGATTTTACTATAATATCATAGATTATTCAACAAAAAATTCCCATAAATCTCTTAATCTTCCCGAACTCTTTACCAACAACAAAATTTCAAACTGATACCAATTGAAAGCATTTGCAGACGACAAAATAAAAGTGACTAAAAAAATTGAATTTTTTTTTTGGAAGGATAGAAAACATTGTGGAAAGAGGAAAGTATGCTGGATACCAGCATTTTCTTCTTTTCCCACAATTTATTCAAAAGTCTTAATTCCTTCTCATGGACCTTAAAATTTGGGATTGTGTGGTAATGGGTTAGGTTAGAAGGAAGGGTCTATGGGTGTGAATTCATATCTCTAGCCTCTGAGTCCAGGGATACATATAGCACTTCCGATCAGACTAGGCTAGAGGTGTAGAACTTTATAACAAGATTTGAAATACTGAAAATTCAACGGGTACAAGAATAGGCATGGGTATTATTCATCACTTGAAACATGGTTGAAAATGAAAAAATAAAAGGAAAAACATGTGTATAGCCAAGTATTGAAAAAATAAACATGCCTATCTTTCAAGGGAAATAGAGGGGAAAGTGCCAAAATAAAAGTTTGAACCTATCTATCAAGGAACAAAAGGGTGGAAAATGCAAAAATAAAAGGTTTGAACAAAACAAAGCCATCTATTTAGTGTAAAGAACATCACGGTGCAAAAACACTATATACATGTAATTGCTTTGTTACTGAAACATCCATTCAGTTTACTCTATAAGTCTTTGTTACCGAATTTGTTTGTTGCCAAAACATCTGTCACTATGGCTGCATATCTGAAAAACATGGCTGCAGCTCTGTCTGCAATCCAACATAAAATGATTTTGATTGAATTTTGAATGAGTCTGCCCATTATTTGTTAAGACTAGGGCTGAATATTTTCCAATAGAGCTGTTCCTGAAGGTGAATAAAGTTTCTTTACATAATAATACTGGTTTCAGAGGGGTTGGACTTGCTACATAGAGGTTGTGTAACAGGTGGTGAAAAAATATCGCTGCTCGACCGGAATTCGAACCCAGGGCCTCAAGAATACCGTTCTTGCACTCTAACCAACTGAGCTACCGAACCACATGTCAATACACTGCACAATATATCACCAAATACCTGTACCCAGCTACATTATACCTTTACATCATATCTATCTGTGGGATAGACCAGTATACTACATACTTCCCCGCCACATGAAGATTCATCCAAAAATCCCTTAATCACTGCTACCCAAACTGTTTAATAAGTGGGGTTTTTATGTTGGGTGCCAAATGTAACAGGTGGTGAAAAATATTGCGGCTTGACCGGGATTCGAAACCAGGACCTCAGGAATACCGTTCCTGCACTCTAATCAACTGAGCTACCGAACCACATGTCGATACAGCCACATGATATATCACCAAATACCTGTACCTGGCTACAGTTGCATGCAAAAGAGAAATAAAAGTTGATTTGTCAGGTAGATTTTAATGATGAAAGATAAATATAAAGCATGTAAATATATAGGTAAGTGACCAGTGAGTTGTTATGGAGAATGCATACCAAGACCATGAGCACAGTTTCCACATTTTTTAAGAACTTTTTATTTTCATGCTTTCCATCACTGTTTGATTTAAGGATAAACCCAGGCTGTTTAACTCGTTACCACACAATCCCAACTTTTAACAACCCTAAGAAAGCAGCCTTCTGAAAACATTGTGGGAAAAGGAGAAAATGCTGGTAACCAGCATTTTCTCCTTTTCCCACGATGTTTTCCTCCCTTCCCACTAGAAATTTCAAATTTTCATTCACTGAATGTTTTATTGTCTGTAAATGCTTTCAATTTGGACCAGTCTAAAATTTTGTCGTTTGTTACGGAGTTAAGACATACAATAAACAAGGTGCAAACCTTTCACTTCATTCTGGTTTTGTAGCTATCCAGCCATCTTCGCGAGCCAAGGTTACGATCACTACATGGATCTTACCTTGGCGGATTGAACCCGATTTCGAGATTCCTGCGATGAACCCTCTATTGGATGCTGGTTATTGCCCCTCTTTACATCGTATTTCTAAAAGCCAATGTAATATCGTTTTACAAACCGCTTACAAATACACATGAAGTGATAAGCAGACATCTATGTGGGTTTCCATGTTTACCTCCTATTTGAAAGGTAGCGATGTTGTTCTATTTTTATCAAAGATGAAATGCTACGAGCAATTCCATTCGTTGCAGTTAGAGCTAGCTGCATCCAATGAAAACGGGTATCGGCTGAATGTAAAAATCAAGCTCGACCTGCCAAGGGTAGAGTAACGGTAGTGAATTGTCAGCCTTGACTTGCGAAGATGCTATTCAGCCAATATGGACTTATTTCCTTGATATAGTTAGTTTTGTTTTGGACTTATAATTGACCAGCCCAGGGCGTGATTAAACCTATCACTTCCTGGTCCAACTTGGAATACTTATCCAAATCACCACAAAATCTTCCTTGATATCAAGCCAGTAGATAACAAAGCACCAATTATCTATCAAACAAAACATTCAAAACTGTTATATTGCATGTTGATTAAGTCTTTACCACACAATCCCGACTTTTAACACCCCTGGGAAAGACGCCTTTTTCAAAACATTGTGGAAAAAGGAGAAATATAGGATCTGACATGAGTTGGCTTTTGAGATAAGATTTTATTAAACGAGTCTAGGGAAATGTTATTAAGGGAGCCTTTGGCAAGCTTAATAACATTTGCCTTGACGAGTTTAATAAAATTTTATCTCAAAAGCCAACTCATGTCATATTCTTTTTATCACATAACGATATTTCACAAAATATAGATCAGATGATGCAAAAACATTCATAAATTCATCCGCGGTATTTTACATGAGACCCATTAACTTGTAGGAAATACATACAAAATGACGTCACACTAATGTGATATCAAACATGGGTAAGACAAGAAAATTCGTAAACAAAGGGAGGTTATGTGATAAAATGCTGGTAACCAGCATTTTCTCCTTTTCCCACAATGTTTTCTACCCTCCCAGAACAAGTTTCAATGTTTGAGTCATACTGAATTTTGTCATCTCCAAATGCTCTCAAGTTGGACCATTCTAAAATGTTCTGATGTGGTAAAGGGTTAGTTAAACCTTGATTTAATTTCAGCCAGAATCAAAATGTCCGACATCCATTCCACAGCCTTTCGCTATGAGGCAGTCTGCACCGAACTAGGTGTACCACAGAATCCTTACTTTGTCAAGATGTTTGAGAAAGAGAAGGAAGATGGAGTCTTGTAAGTATTTTTTTCAGAGCATATAAAATTCAAACATGTACATTTCTGTTTTTGCTAAAAACTTGAAGTGTTTATCATTCCACCCCTTACCCAACTGACAGTTTCAGATATACTATACCACTTACAAGTAAATGTGACATAGAGGAACAGAGAAAAGAAATTACTTTTCTTGAATATTGAATGGAAAACATGGTAGAAAAAGGAACTCAAATTTTGCATATTACAAACAATTTCTCCTTTTTCCACACTGCTTTCAAAAGCTATTATCTACAGTGCTGCTAAGTCATTCTGTTATAGAGTAGGTTTCATAGGCTTCACTCTTTACCAAACAACATAATTTCAGACTAGTCAAAGTTGGAAGTATTTGCAGACAACAAAATTAATGTGACTGAAATACTGAAATTTGTCTATGAAAGGGAAGAAAACATTGGGGGGAAAAGGAGAAAATGCTGGTTACCAGCATTTTCTCCTTTC
This sequence comes from Tridacna crocea, assembly GCA_943736015.1. Lineage (NCBI taxonomy): Eukaryota > Metazoa > Mollusca > Bivalvia > Cardiida > Cardiidae > Tridacna > Tridacna crocea. The sequence continues at coordinate 29,442,582 of OX031072.1, read as the reverse complement.
CCACAATGTTTTCAGAAGGCTTCTTTCGCAGGTTCGTGAAAACCAGGGGTTGTTTGGGAAAGGGTTACAAAAGCTTTCGTTGCTAGAAAAGTTCTACAGAGATGAAAACATGTTTCATTTACCAAGTGTTTTGTTGATAAAAAAGATATATGCAATGCAACTGTTGTAATATGGCACCATTCCTATGTTCCAAGTCTTAGCAAAGAAACTTTTCCGACATCAAAAAAGAAAAAGAGAGAAAATGCTAGCACCCAGTGCTCTCTCCCATTTTCCTCAACAAGTCCCTTCCTTTCAAAGACAGATGCAGTCATTATGACCACATTCAGTTTGTTGTCTGCAACTGCATTCAATAAGGATGTCTAAAATTTTACCATCTGCGAAAGAATTAACAGCATGTGTGCACTTTTGTAAATGTTATGATACCCTGTCACTTTCAGACTAACTATATAAACCATATTTGTCTTAAACAAAAGAAATATGTGTTTTTTTTTAACTCATTACCAAACAACAATATTATAGACTTGTCCAAACTGAAAGCATTTACAGACGACAAAATAAAAGTGACTGAAAATTAGATATTTGTTTTGTGAAGGGTAGAAAACATTGTGGGAAAAGGATAAAATGCTGGTTGAAAGCATTTTCTCCTTTTCCCACAATGTTTTCTAAAGGCTTCTTTCCTAGGGGCGTCAAAAGTAGGGATTGTGTGGTAATGAGTTAAGGCAGATTATGTCGTACAATTAATTCTTCACCAAACAATCCCTGGTTTTTACGACCCAGTAATAGAAGCCTTTTGAAAACATTGTGGGAAAAGGAGAAAATGCTGGTAACCAGCATTTTCTCCTTTTCCCAGTATGTTTTCTACCCTACTGGAAACAAATTTCAATTTTCGAGTTATGTTTATTTTGTTTTCTGCAAATGTTTTCAATTTGGACCAATCTAAAATTTTGTTGTTTGGTAAAGAGTTAAAGACGTTCTATAAAACTGGTACAATGCTGGTTGAAAGCATTTTCTCCTTTTCCCACAATGTTTTCTAAAGGCTTCTTTCCTAGGGGCGTCAAAAGTAGGGATTGTGTGGTAATGAGTTAAGGCAGATTATGTCGTACAATTAATTCTTCACCAAACAATCCCTGGTTTTTACGACCCAGTAATAGAAGCCTTTTGAAAACATTGTGGGAAAAGGAGAAAATGCTGGTAACCAGCATTTTCTCCTTTTCCCAGTATGTTTTCTACCCTACTGGAAACAAATTTCAATTTTCGAGTTATGTTTATTTTGTTTTCTGCAAATGTTTTCAATTTGGACCAATCTAAAATTTTGTTGTTTGGTAAAGAGTTAAAGACGTTCTATAAAAAAGTTTAATATTTTCAATATTGTAAATACCGTTAACTAGCACTAAGCTTTCTCAACACTATCTATTAGTGGAACTCTTGAAGATTAAAGTGCATGTAAATCTATTGGAGCTGTGCAAAAATAGTTAACAATTGACCTTTCTGTAAATGCGAGTTTGGCACGCCCTCCTTAGTGACGCGGTATATCGGTTGTCAAGCCTGAAATGCTAACCAAAAAATGGCATCCAATACAAGGAGAAAGAGCGTTTATTTCAGTTTTATTCTAGCTGATATTTCGCTCTCGGTTAATTACGACAATTTTTCTTCTTAATTTTAAGTGACTGATAACACACTAGCTGTTTTGATAATTAAATAGACACAATCAAATTATTACATGTCTATAACAAACTGTGTCAGACCTTTTTGTTTACATGACGCCCAATGGTTCTTTTTTCATTGGCCGATAAGACTTTGGAAGACCTGTCAATCATACTTGGCAGAAAGGTCAAATGCATCATGATATACAAGTAAACAGCAGTCTGTGCTGATGGAGGCACATTTCACTATGATGCAGTGCGTAATAAGTGCGTAATAATTCTATGTAGAGAAATGACACATGGGTCATTTTGTAGGGGAGGGTCATTTTTGTGCATTACACAGGCTTAATGGTTCATACCCTAGTTTAGACATCAATTTTGGCCTATTTTACAAATGTATAAGTCTTCATGCTCTTGGAAAAAGGGGTCTAATCTATCTCTACATTTTACCAAGCTAAGCCTCAATAATTTTGGACCTATGAAATCCATATCGTCTAACATCTGACTGAAAATGAGGTAGACTGAACCTTTGACATACAGAAAACTGATCCGTAGTTAACTCATTACCAAACGACAATATTATAGACTTGTCCAAATTGAAAGCATTTGCAGACGACAAAATAAAAGTGACTGAAAATATGAAATCTGTTTTGTGATGGATAGAAAACATTGTGGGAAAAGGAGAAAATGCTGGTTACCAGCATTTTCTCCTTTTTCCACAATGTTTTGTAAAGGCTTCTTTCTCAGGGGCGTCAAAAGTAGGGATTTTGTGGTAATGGGTCAAACGTCACAACATAGATCAGGCTGTTTGTTTGTTATTTCCGTATATTTATCATCGCTTCCGGTTGCCCATGTGAGCGACACCCCCAGAAGACAGTTAGTTGTCAACAAGGGATAGTGCAAGGATACAGGTCGAAACTATCAAGAGCTTCCTCTGGTTCTTTAACGGGACCTCGGTTTAATGTCTCATCCGAAAGACTATTAGTAATTTTAGTTGTCCAGCGGGGGATTCAAACCCACAACCTGTAGTGACCCGAAACATTGTGTTCACGAGTCGTACGCTCTACCTACTGAGCTATATCGGTTGACCTAGGTCATTACTTTTTACAAATATATTAAGGCATTACCATCCTAACGCTTCTAATGCAACATGGCATAAAATTTCTTATTAGTTGATAAACAAGGATTTATACTGATATAATATTTTTGCACATTTATAACCGACCAGAAATTCATTTGTTGTCTATCTTGAAATTATATGATGATATTTTTGTTAGTTTTCTGAAAAGGGGGGTACATGTAATTATTATCTCCTTCTGTATTGAGAGTAGAGTAGCTTTAGATTTATATATAATTCTAAGGAGGAAAAAATTAAAAAAGTGGCTTAGTCAAAGCATTACAATAATGCTCATTTTCAACCACAGCAAATTCTTTTAGGATGATAATATTGTGGAAATAACTGTGTTTCATTAGAATGGTACTACCTTAATCCATTACCAAACAATCCCAGGTTTTTAAGACCCTGAGATAGAGGCCTTTTGAAAACATTGTGGGAAAAGGAGAAAATGCTGGTAACCAGCATTTTCTCCTTTTCCCAAAATGTTTTCCACCCCACTGGAAACAAAGTTCAAACTTTGAGTTATGTTAATTTTGTTGTCTGCAAGTGCTTTGAATTTGGATCAGTCCAAAATTTTCGCGTTTGGTAAAGGGTTAAACTGGTTTTTCATAGAGAATGGCTCAAATGTGTAAGGTATATAGAATCTGAAATGAGTTGGCTTTTGAGATAGAATTTTATTAAACAAGTCTAGGGAAGTCGATAAAAAAACTTTTTTTTTGGACAAATGCATTACAATTTTATCTCAAACATCAACAAATGTCAAATTCCTTTTATCACATAACGATACACTTATTTCACAAAATTAGATCAGAAGGTGCAAAACCATCAACAACTGCACTCTCGGTAATATCCATATCCTGAACTCCATTCGCTTCCATGAAATACATACAAAATGATATCAAAAATGATGTCGCACAAATACATGTATGATATCAAATGTGTGTAAGATAAGATAATTTGGAGTGCAACACGCGAAAAGGGTCATTCGGACATTTGCGTAAAGTGTCGTCTCGGATCAGCATGTGCAGTCCGCGCAGGCTAATTCGAAACGACACTTTCCGATTTTATGTGATTTTCTGTTTTACGCAAGTCTACTGTAGCACAAAATCTAATGTAGTCGTAAAGTGCCGTCTCGGATTAGCCTGCGCGGACTGTGCAGGCTAATCCAAGACGACACTTTACGCAAATGTCCGAATGCACCTTTTCGCGTGTTGCACTCCATTTGTAAGGAAGGTCATTTCAATATGTTGAGGAATCTGGGAAATACATACAAAATGATATAAAATATGATGTCACACAAATATGATATCAAACGTGTCAAAGATAAGATAATTTGTAAGGGAGGTCTTTTCACCTAGTAGAGGAATCTAGGAAATACATACAGAATGATATCAAAAATGACATTACATAAATATGATCTCATTATAATCAAACGTGACTAAGATAAGATAATTTGTAAGGAAGGTCATTTCACTACGTAGAAGAATGACCCGGAATGACTTAATTTGTACGGGAGATACCGTTATGTGATAAAATTACGTACATGTAGGAAAATGTATTTATGTAGTCATCCTAATTCTACATTTTGTATAATGAACAGTTTGACTTCACATTCTATGCACATGTTTATTCACTGATTTAGAATGCTAACTAGCTAGTTCACTTTTTATATTTACAATGCCTGTTGATGTTGTTGCTACATTGATTGTTATACACACAATATGTTAACATCACCTCACCCACTACCCATTATACAGACGGAAGAAAAAAGGGTAAGTAGCTCATATTCTGTATTTCAAATTTACATGTACTTTTGCTATTTATCACTAGTAGTTCATTACATGAAAAGGAATTTTGATGTTTTCATTGAAGAAAAAAAAACTTGCTGATTAAACATTCTACCTTCAATTACTTTTATCATATCTTTAAGAGTCCTATTATTTAAAGGAAAGAAAGATTTCCCTAATTCAGAGCAGATTTATGAAGGCAACAGATCATAAAAGATACTTCTGAGTGAATGAATTAATGAAAAGAAGAAAAGGGAATGCAAAATGAATTCTGCTGAATTATACTAATTTATTTCTTTGCATAGTCCCAACTATTTCTAGGTTTTGAGAGATTAAAGAGATAACATTTTCATATTCAAAAGATATTATGGTCTTGCATTGATTTTGTTGATTAAAAATTATTAAAAAGAAACACAGCTGTTACTTGATTACAATTCACATAGCACCTTACAGTTACGGGTACAGAGCTTTGACAGAGTATGCAGACTCTGTCATAGTTGAAGCTTGTTTACTAGCATAGATGCATTTTTCTATATGCTCTAAAGCAAAGAGTCTGTTAATTCACACTAATGTAAGTTTTCTTATCTATCCACAATCTTAGAGTTCACAACCATAAGGACCGAGGCTATTAAGGCATAGTGAGACAATGAGAAAATGTCACTCTGCTCCCAGAATGTGGATCTATACTGTCTATCATTTTTATGATAAGGAAGCAAGGTCAAGAAAGTCTCACTGATACTATGCTATTTTAAATGCGCAACATGTCATATGTGGATGCGTTCAAAATTCCAACCTCAAACATTCAGCAAACACCTAGTGTTCATGTGTGTATAAAAAACTTAATACCTTGGTCACACCCAAGCTGACGGATAAAAAGCCATTTTATCCGTTCGTGTCCGTTTGTATCCGTTTTATGTCCGTTTCTTATCCAGTGAATCTGCTACTTTTCTGGTGATGTCCGTTCCATCTGGTGGGAAGTTTTGAGCATGTTCAAAATTTCAACTGGACAAAACGGACAGAGATGTGCATATTATAGACTTTGGATACATCTGACTATCTTTAAACTCGGCATGTCATGTGACCGGTACATTTTTCGTACATTGGTGTTCGGTACGTTTCCGTTCACGGTACGTTGGAAGAACGTTTTGTTCGGTTCTCATGCATTGCACTTCTGTTTTATCCAGTATAAGTCTGTTACTTGCACCATGATAGCTGTTAATGGACCGGTGGTTTATTGTCTGGTACATATTCGGTAAATATGCGGTTTTTCTGTTACATGTGCGGTACACATGTGGTCATTGTATGGCTCCCTCGCTCCACACACCAATTGCGAGAGCCTCGAGTGGCAAAGGAAATGAATTTTGTCACCGGATAACCAAATTCTGCATGTATTTGTCAGTTTTCCCTCCGTCACATATCCACTGGCTGGTGTGACCAAGCCTTAAAAAGATACCTCAATTCATTTGCACATTTTGTTTCATGAACTTGTGAATGACAAAGAAAACTATCTGTTACATATGATAAAATTAGTCAACTTTTATTTCTATATTCACTGTGTGCTAAATATTATCATAACCAGTGGCCAATGCAGGACTAGATAGTAAACTTTTAGGACAGGTAACCTGAGGCCTTTATCTACCAAAATTTTAGACATTATTAGTTGTACAGTCAGGTAGTAGGGGACTTGGAAACTTGTTCAAACTGTGATGAATCATGTTGCTCTGAGCCAAAGGCGAGGTGGCAATGTGATTCACTACAGCCGTGAACAAGTTCCCTTGTCCACTGCCACCTGACCATACAAAAAATTTATTATACCGCAAGGTTTTACCTTTTCAAAGCGTGTTAAGGGGATTTTTCATATTTTATAATCTCAGGCATCGAGTATGCTGACAAAATAGAAATTCCCTTCTGAGTGCCTTAATTCAATGAAAAACTGACGTCACTAAAACATGCAGTTTGGTGCATTAACATGCAGTCTGGTGATCGATCAACGCCGCCATTTTGGATGGTGTGTTGCACGTGTAGTGATGTTTACAGGGCACTCAAAAAGGAAACTTGCTTTGCTTGGTTTATGCCAGGGTACATGATATATGTTCCCAGCATGTTAACCAGTCAGATCAGGTGAAATTTCTTTGCAGTATAATAACTAGAAATGCTGACTCTTCAGTGTCCATCTTAAGCTTTTTGGTTCTCTAATAATTCTGTTGATCCTTGTAATACCATAAATTTTCCAGTGAAATCAAGGACAAGATGCACTTGTATTTGGCTGGTAACAACAAATTGCTGACAGACAAGCGTCTGGATGACAGTGATTGTGAAGCACTTTACAAGCTTCTACAGAACAATGTGTTTGTGTCCAGTCTGGATTTGAGATACAACAATATAACCGACAAAGGTTGTGTACATCTTGCAAAGCTGTTAGAGGTATTTCTCTTATTACTATTGACAAAACCCTTACAAATTATCTTATGCTTGAAAAAGGCCTATTCAGCATTTTTGATGAACATAAACTGTTGAACATACATCATTCTAACATGACACACAAATTCGGCTCTATAAACACAGTGCAAGGAAAGCGTGGGAAAATCTGCGACAATCCATGTACAGTGACGTCATTCTATATCGACTGACGTCATTCACGAGTGGGTTATTCAATGGAACATAATCTTTAATGGTTTATTGAACGATATACCACAATAGGAAGAAGATTATTTCTTAAATAACCATGTAACTTACACAATATAAAACAAGTATAGTATCACGAATCCCTTTCACTCTTTACCAAACCACAAAATTGTGGACTGGCCCAAACTGAAAGCATTGGCAGACAACAAAATAAATGTGACTGAAAAAATTAAACTTGGTTTGGGAAGGGTAGAAAACGGTGTGGGAAATTAAAAAATCTTGGTTACCAGTATTTTCTCCTTTTCCCGCAATGTTTCAAAAGGCTTCTTTCTCAGGGTCGTTTAAAGTCATGATTGTGTGGTAAAGAGTTAACTCATTACCAAACAACAATATTTTAGGATTGTCCAAATCTAATGCATTTACAGATGACAAAATAAAAGTACCTGAAAATTTGAAGTTTGTTTTGTGAGGGGCAGAAAACATTGTGGGAAAAGGAGAAAATGCTGGTTACCAGCATTTTCTCCTTTGCCCACAATTTTTTCAAAAGGCTTCTTTCTCAGGGTCGTTTAAAGTCGTGATTGTGTGGTAAAGAGTTAAATTTTATCCTGCTGACTTACCGAAATAAAATTTTCATTTTGGTAGTAAAATCCAAAATATTGCTGTTTCTAATTTATATTCAGGGGAATAATATCTCCTTATCGGATTGTGTAGATCCAAGATCAGACTGCACATTCTGTGCAGTCTGATCTTGATCTACACTGTCCGCTTAAGGTCATTAAGTCGCGCTTAGCAGCCTAAGGGTTAATGAATATTTCAAGATAAGACCTAAACAACCATTGGAGATGAAAAGATGTAACTCTTTACCACACGAGAAAATTTTAGACTAGTCAAAATTGAAAGCATTCGCAGGCGACAAAATAAAGCCAAAGGTGACTAAAAATTTGTTCTGGGAGAATAGAAAACACTGTGGGAAAAGGAGAAAATGCTGGTTACCAGCATTTTCTCCTTTTCCCAGAGTGTTTTCAAAAGGCTTCTTTCTCAGGGGCGTCAAAAGTAGGGATTGTGTGGTAATAGGTTAATGTTATGGCGAAAATGAATATGTTTTCAGGAAAATCCTATAATTGAAGATATCAATCTGATGTGTAATGAGATTGGGAAAGAAGGGGCAGAAACTCTTGCAAAGGCTTTACATGTAAGTTTTACCATCCATTTTATTGTTATTAAATTACATATTTTACAGAAATATTCATCATATTAAAATATATGTAACCGTAATTTGATAAGTATATTTTTAGTTCCACTGGCCAAAGGCCAGCGGGCGTCTGTCCATCCATCAATACGGTTACGACCAGTAAAAATACCAATATCATATCCTAGTTACCTAGGTAAATTGCATGTGACTCACAACCAGATGGAAATATGATGTCATTTACCTTCTCTCGCTTGACGTAATATTGTAATGTGTTGCTATGCGGAAGGGGTATACCACAGGCAATAACTGAAAAAAGCTGTACTGGATTTTGATAGGGCTCCTCCTAGAAAGGATTAAATGCATGAAATGAATAGAATGTTTGTTTTTTTCCAGTGAAGGATAGAAATTTGTTTCATCTCGTAAACACCATCAGTAATATTTTCACGTGTGGCGTAGCCAGGAGTGAAAATAGTACTGATGGTGTTACCTGTAATCTTCACTCGATTAAAAAATTTTGATCTTTCACCGAAAAAATTAAATATCTTCTATATTTTATATTTGTCTATTTCCAGAAATGTTATGGGTAAAGAAATGTTGTAACTTAAGCTGAGGGGTAATTATTTCCCTGTCACAGTGAATATTTCCTTCCTGCCAAAAATCTGGAACTACTTTTTTTGTTCTACTTGAGATCATTAGTTTTAAAAGTGCCATTCATTGACAAAATAATCCGAGGAAATATAATATATAATTTATTAAATCAGTTTGTGGTTAATAGGGGAAATATTTGCCTCAAAAGGGAAAGGTCCACAAAAATAACTTGTGCCTTACGGCACTCATTATTTTCGCATACCTTTCTCTTTTTCGGCAAACATTTTCCTGTATTAACCACAAGCTGATGAAATAAATTCTATTTGTTGTCTGATCATTATTTAGATACCACAAAGAATATCACTGTGTCTTTGTTTCTATACAGAAAAATACAGGTTTAAGGGCACTGAGACTAACTGGCAATAAAATAGGTAACAGAGGTGGGATGTTCTTTGCCCAGATGCTGCAGATCAACTCAACACTAACTGCTCTGGATCTTGCAGATACAGATCTGGTAATTTGTTCATCTCTTCTTTAAATGTCAGCCTGTTTATCGAAATGTTGGGACAAAAATTTAACTTTGACTTGGTCTTCCTTTGACCGTTTACCAGATGACAAAATTTTAGCCTTGTCCAAACTAAAAAAATTTGCAGGCAACAATTTCATTGTGGCTGAAATGGTGTAGTTTTTCTTCGATAGAGTAGAAAACAATTTGGGAAAAGGAGAAAATGCTGGTTACCAGCATTTTCTTCTTTTCTCACAATGTTTTCATGAGGCTTCTTTTCCAGGAGTATCAAAAGTCGGCATTGTGTGGAAAAGGGTTAAATTAGTTCTCCATGAAGAAACTTTGCTTTTTTGTACCTGAAAATAAAGACGATAATTTTGCTAGATAATCTTCTGACAATTTTTTTTTTCTCATCTCAGACCATACTTCTTTGGCAACAATGATCTAATGTACACATATTAACTGTTATCCATATGATCCCATACCTGAGGAAAAAGATTTTTAAAAACATTTTGCAAAGAAAAGAAAACAGGCGTGATCAGTATTTTATCTTTTCTCACAATGGTTTCTACCCAATCAAAGACAAATTCCACAAGTTGAGCCATATTTAACTCTTTACCACATGAGAAAATTTTAGACTGGTCCAAATTGAAAGTATTTGAAGACGACAAAATAAAGGTGATTGAAAAATTGAAATTTGTTCTGGGAAGGGTAGAAAACACTGTGGGAAAAGGAGAAAATGCTGGTTACCAGCATTTTCTCCTTTTCCCACAGTGTTTTCAAAAGGCTTCTTTCTCAGGGGCGTCAAAAGTAGGGATTGTGTGGTAATGTGTGGTAACTTCTGTCTTCAAATGCATACAGTTTGGACCAGCCAACAATTTTGTGGCATGGTAAAGAGTTAACTCTTTACCAAACAAAACAGATTTTAGACTGGTCCAAATTAAATCCATTTGCAGATGACAAAGGTGACCCAAATGACAGACTTGTCCTTGAGAGGGTAACAACATTGTCAGAAAAGGAAATATTGCCTGTAAATGGAATTTTCTCCTTTTCTCATGTTACAAAAGCCAACTCTCTTTGGGTTGTTAAAGTTAGGGATTATGTGGTAAAGGGTTAAGCTTAAAATTCTTTACCAAATGACAAACTTTTGGACTAGTTCAAATTGAAATCATTTGCTGACAACAAAATAAATGTGAATCAAAAATTAAAATTTGATTTGGAAAAGGTAGAAAACATTGTGGGAAAAGGAGAAAATGCTGGGTACCAGCGTTTTCTCTTTTTCCCACAATGTTTTCAAAGGCTTTTCTTTCTCAGGGTTGTTAAAAGTCAGGATTGTATGGTAAAGGGTTAATTCATATTGAATACCTGTATAATACAAGGCTGGTTCTCAAGGATCCAGGTCAGTTGCTACAATTTTCTTTCAGAGAGTAATGAAAAATTATTCTGTTCTTTTCATTGGAAGGGACAGACCGATTCTAAATTGGTAGAACTTGTGGTCCAACTCCATTTCATATATTGAATGAAATATGTTTAACTTTTTACCTCACGACAAAATTTTAGACTGGTTCAAATTGAAAGCATTTGCAGACGACAAAATAAAAGTGCCTGAAAAATTGAAATTTGTTCTTGACCTACACAGTTTTCAATAGCCTTCTTTCTCAGAGGCGTCAAAATTAGGGATTGTGTGGTAATGGGTTAACCCATTACCACACAGTCCCTACTTTTGACACCTCTGAGAAAGAAGACTTTTGAAAACACTGTGGGAAAAGGAAAAAATGCTGGTAACCAGCATTTTCTCCTTTTCCCACAGTATTTTCTACCCTTCCCAGAACAAATTTCTATTTTTCAGTCACCTTTATTTTGTCGTCTGCAAATGCTTTCAATTTGGACAAGTCTAAAATTTATTCTTGTGTTAAAGAGTTCAACTAACTAATGAATAAATCCTATTTCAGACAACAGAGAGTGTGATAGCCCTGGCTACAGTGTTGACTGCCAACAAAACACTCCGAGCTTTAAATGTCAACAGACCATTACTTTTCTCTGAACAGGAGGAAACAACTGTTCACTTTGCCAAACTCTTAAAGGTAATCGAGACTGTAGCAATAAGGTAAAACCTATTGGGTTTTTTTGCTGTTGATAGAATATCTGCTTTCAATACTTTTGCAAGCCAAAAGTTACTTATGCCCCAGTCACAAATAACGAACTGCCGCCGGACGGCTACTTTCCAGGTGATTGTGACACAATCATCCAGGGACCGCATGGGGACTGTCCGGTGGCAGCTCAATTTGAATGGTGGCAGTTCGATTTTGAGACGCCATCCGGCACCTGTTAAAGTTTTAAAACAAAGGTTTTTTTGGTGGTATTCCCATAGAAGCCTACGTAACTCCTTAAGGCATTTTTAGATTTCACGCCAGAAATCAAACAAGCATCGTGGGAATGTCAAGTGACTTGCACGTGACTAATGACGCTTAAATCCCATAACATACAAACATGTAATTATTTTCCATGACGTCTTCTTCAGACGCTATGTTTGAAGCTTTGTCTGTGTATTTCCGGTATGTAAATGAGCGAGTTGCTCATGTAAAAACAGATTGTGTTTCCTGTCGGTGTCGACTTGGGCTGTAGCGAATCTCTGATTTCTCTTGTTGTCAGATAGTTTTTGACTACTGTGTGGTTTTATGAATGAAAATTAAAAGGCTTTGAAAGTATAAGGATGATTTTTTTGTATTTTTTGTAAAATTTTCATCCCAAAATCTGAAGGGCTACCTTTAAAGCTTTAAATTTACACTCAATTCCTTACTTTCAGGTAAACATATCTCTTGAAGAGTTGCATTTACAAAAACATCAGATCAGAGACTTTGGGGCAACGCGATTGGCTGAGAATCTGATGGAAAACTTTACTCTACAATACTTAGACCTTAGCTGGTGCGTATAAACTTATTGTAAGAGTATTCTGTGTCAGTTCCATCAACAAGGATTTAACCCTTTACTCCATAGATACTCATTTCTACAAATTGCTTGTAGGAGCCTTTGGAAAAAAATTGTGGCAAAAGGTGAAATTGCTCGTGACGAGCAATTTCACCTTTTGTCACAATGTTTTCTATGCTATCAAAAGGTGTCATATACACATAAAAAATGGCTTCATCCTTACTGTTATATAGGGTCAAGTAGATATACCATAGAAATGCCTTATGGAGTAAAGGGTTAAAAAAAAATTGCCATGGCCCTTTACCAAACAATCCCAAGTTTTAGTAACACTGAGGAAGAAGTCTTGGAAAAGATCTTGGAAAAAGAAGAAAATTCTGGTAATCAGTATTTTCTTCTTTTTCCACTATGTTTTCTACCCTATCAAAAAATGATGAATTCCATATTTCAGCCATATTGAGCCTTATTTAACTCATTACCAAACGACAATATTTTAGACTTGTCCAAATTGAAAGAATTTGCAGACGACAAAATAAAAGTGACTGAAAATTTGAAATTTGTTTTGTGAAGTGTAGAAAACATTGTGGGAAAAGGAGAAAATGCTGGTTACCAGCATTTTCTCCTTTTCCCACAATGTTTTCTAAAGGCTTCTTTCTCAGGGCTGGCAAAATTATGGATTGTGTGGTAATGGGTTAAAATGCTTTCAATTATTAACAGGTGTATATTTTTGTCATCTGTTACAAAGTCACAGATGTCACTGTTTTTGGATTGGACTGTATTGAACACACTGGTTGTTAATTTTCCACTAAAATGAAGGGAACTGACTCTGCAAGGTTAACCCATAACCACACAATCCCAATTTTTAATGGCCAAAGATAGAAAGATTCTGAAAACATAGAGGAAATATGAGAAAATGCTGGTAATCAACATGTTCCTTTTTTCCCACAATGTTTTCTACACGGTTGAGTCCCCGAACAAATATTAATTGTGAGGGATTAATCTTAACCCATTACCAAACGACAATATTTTAGACTGGTCCAAATTGAAAGCATTTGCAGACGACTAAATAAAAATGACTAAAAATTTGAAATTTGTTTTGTGAAGGATAGAAAACATTGTTGGAAGTTACCAGCATTTTCTCCTTTTCCCACAATGTTTTCTAAAGGCTTCTAAGATGTCACCGGTTTCAGATTAGGCTGTATTGAACAAACTGGTTGTTAATTTTCCACTAAAATGAGGGGTACTGTCTCTGCAAGCTTAACCCATAACAACACAATCCCAATTTTTAATGTCCAAAGATAGAAAGATTTTGAAAACATTGTTGAAATACGAGAAAATGTTGGTAATCAACATGTTCCCTTTTTCCCTCAATGTTTTTCTACCAGTCCCAAAACAAATATTGATTCTGAGGAGTTAATCTTAAAATGTCTCCTGAAAAATGCCATTGATTAATTCTTTCCCAAACAAGCCCTGGTTTTTACGTGTCTGCAGTACAATTCTATAGAAAACACTTTGGGAAAAGGAGAAATTGCTCATAACGAGCAATTTCTCCTTTTCCCACAGTGCTTTCCAGCCTATTGGAAAACTTGCTGCCATTATCATCAAATTCGAGATTATCATCTGCAAACTGTTTTGGTTTGGGACAGTCTAAAATTTGTCATTTGGGAAAGGGTTAATTCTTAAATTGTGTCCTTTGGTAAAGAGTGAAACACTGTCAGCCTCAGGTATGCAAATCAACATTTTACTTTTTACCAGACCAGCATTTTCTCTTTTACCCAAAATTTTTCATAAGCCTTTTTTCCTAGGAGTTGTTGAAATGCAGGAGTATTTTGTACAGGGTTGATGTAGTAGGATAAGGAATTAACTCTTTATCAAACGACAAAATTTTAGACTTGTCCAAATTGAAAGCATGCACATGCAAACATGCAAATGACAAAATGAATGGAGCTCGGAAATTGAAATTTGTTTTAGAAAGGGTAGAAAACGTGGTGGGAAAAGGAGAAACCAGCATTTTCTCCTTTTCCCACAATGTTTTCAGAAGGTTTCTTTCAGAGGGTCGTAAAAACCACAGATTGTGTGAGAAAGGGTTAATATTGTGCTGTAATACTCTCAACACAGAGAATGTATAGCAAAAGTAATTTCCCTTTTGTTGTCTCTTACCAGCAACAGAATCACACGTGATGGAACAAAAGAGTTGGCAAAAGTTTTAAAAAAGAATACAGCTATCAAAAAACTAGACTTGAGCTTTAACAGACTTGAGGATGACGGGGCCATGCACCTAGCTGATGCTATTGCAACATATAACACTACACTAGAGACGTAAGTTTGAAACCACTTCACAAGACTCCCTCTCTCACATTGACGACAAAATATTCCACCTTTGAAGGACCAGTCCTTTACAGTAGAAACTGCCTGATTGGCTGCTTCTAGAATATGAAAAAGGCAAAACCTTAATACTGGCAATATAATTGATTTGTAGAACAAACATGTAATAATTCAACTCACAAGCTAGATTTTGAAATCATAGGGTTTTGAGTTTCAATCCCAGCTTTGGCAAAACTAATTTTGAAGGCCTTTAAATATAAAAAGCATTCTTCTATTGTAGATATATACATGTGAAATAGGGCCCAGATTCTCTTAATAAAAAGACAGTTCCCTGACAATTTTGTTAATTTATCTCAGGGTCAAATGACTTAGAGCTGTTATTGTTTCACATACATTTTATGGAGATATTTCCTCGCTCCATACAAATCTAGATCTAAGTAAGAAAAGACAGAAAGGAAGAAATTCATGATTAAATTCTCACATCATCTCATTACCAAACGACAAAATTTTAGGTTTGTCCAAATCGAAAGCATTTGCAGACGACAAAGTAAAAGTGACTGAAAATTTGAAATCTGTTTCTTGAAGGGTAGAAAACATTGTGGGAAAAGGAGAAAATGCTGGTTACCAGCATTTTCTCCTTTTCCCACAATGGTTTCTAAAGGCTTCTTTCTCAGGGGTGTCCAAAGTAGGGATTGTGTTGTAAAGGGTTATATGTTAAAAAGAAAAAATGCTTTTATGGATCTATATCATTCCATGTATGGTGCAAAGCTTTGTTTGTGTAATACCGCCAGTGGCTTTGATTGCTAGAGAATCAGATGGCTTGCAACTCGCAAAAAGGGGAATTCAGACATTTGTGTAAAGTGTTGTTTCAGATAAGCCTGTGCAGTTTGCGCAGGCCAATCGGAAACAACACTTTCTGTTTTTATGTAATTTTCTGCTTTGTACAAGTCTACTGTAGCACAGATTCTAATGTAGTCATAAAATGCTGTCTTGGATGAGTGTGCATTGGCTGATGATCTGAGAAGACCCTTTCCACAAATGTCTGACTGCCCATTTTCGTGTGTTGCAAGCTGTACAACTACCCCATTTTGAAGGGTTTGGCTGGTGATTGAGCTCAACTGGATTGTCCCCACTGTTATACCTGGGCGCTACTGCAGACACATCTGGTCATTCTACGACCTGTTTCACATCTTGTTCCCTCCATCTATGGATGTTTATAATCCCCTGAACATGATAAGCTTTGTATGTACATGGTTTTTAAAAAAAAAGTCTGCCCGTTAAAAAAAATTGTAATATATATCATTAAACAGCGTTTGTGTGAAGTTTGGGGAAGTAACAAATTTTTACCAGCATTTCCTCCCTTTCCCACAATGTTATATAGAAGCTTTTTTTTCCAGGGTTGTCAAAACATAGAGCTTACATGGAAATTTGCACAAGAAACAGTTCCAAAATTGATTCTGGGGGTGGTAATTAACCCTTTACTCCATAGATACTCATTTTTAAGCATTGCTTGTAGGAGCCTTTGGAAAACATTGTGGCAAAAGGTTAAATTGCCCGTGACGAGCAATTTCACCTTTTGCCACAATGTTTTCTACACTATAAAAAGGTGTCGTATACACATAAGAAACAGCTTCATCCTTGCTGTTGTTCAGGGTCAATTAGAGATAATATAAAAATGTGTTATGGGGTAAAGGATTAAATGACATATAATGATATGGATATCAATGCATGTTGCCAACTAGATATCAATGTAACTTGCCAACTAGATATCTTGCCAAATGGTTATTCAGTTTTCATATAGTTTATATATGTCTTCTTCAGACTAGACATTCGTTTCAACAACATCAAAGGTAAAGGTCTGTGCGCACTGTCAGACGCAATGAAAATGAATGGAACCTTATCACAGATATATATCTGGGGAAACGTCCTTGAAGAAAGTGCAGCAATTGTAAGTTTCTATTTCTTTGTGTCAGAAATATGTAGTATTTACATGTATTTTTTTTCTGTATCCCCACTGTTTTTTTTCCCTTCTTGTTCATGTATTTATTTTTACATTATGTAAACTTGACAAATGCAGAGAATTTCATTTTTTTCAAGCCTCTAACCTGCATCATTTTTATCATTTATTTAACCCTATACCACTCAATTCCAAATTTTAAAGATCCTTGGAAAACATTGTGGGAAAAGACAAAGATGCTGGATTATCAACATTTTCTCCACTTTGTCTACAGTTTTGTCCTATTTAAAACACCAATACCATCATTTGATGCCATGATTATATAGTTGACTGCAATTTCTTTTAACCTGGAACAAGTTTTTAGATTTTTTCAATCAGTGATGTGTTAAAAATATCATTTTCCTACTTGTTTTAGCAAGTGATACATATAACAAGAGCACTGCATACTGGTGCTAATGCATGGCTGCAGTTGATTTATCAGTGAAAAATTAACCCTTTACCACTCCGTGACGACTTTTAACATCTCTGAGGAAGAAGGCTTTTGAAAACATTGTGGGAAAAGGAGAAAATGCTGGTAACCAGCATTTTCTCCTTTTCCCACAAAGTTTTCTACCCGATCAAAGCAAAATTATACCATTGGAGCCGCTTTGAAATTGTCGTCTGCAAATGCTTTCAGTTTGGGTAAGTCTAAAATTTTGCTGTGTGGTAATGGGTTAAGAAAAGGGAATAATTGTGCAATAAAACTTGAAACATCATGGCTACTACTCTGCCAGTAAGAGTTTCCCTTTGATGCTGAACTCTGTATCTTCTGTATTGATGAGGATATAAGAAAAATGTCAGTTTTTTGATGACCATGACAGGCATCTATGGCAATATCTCTGATTTATCTTCAAAAATAGCTGGGCTAAAAATAACCTGAAAAGTGACGCCTTGAAATAGGTGTTGCACCACATGAAATAGGTGCTGTACCACATGAAATAAGTATTATACCACATGAAATAAGTGTTGTACCACATGAAATAGGTATGTATTATTCCACATAAAATAGGTGTTGCACCACATAAAATAAGTGGTGTACCACATACGATAGGTGTTGTACCACATAATATATACCGGTATGTTGCACCACATAAAATAAGTGCTGTACCACATGAAATAGGTATTGGACCACATGAAATAACCAGTGTACAGCATGAAATAAGTGCTGTACCACATGGAATAAGTTTTGTACCAGATAAAATAGGTATTGTTCCACATAAAATAGGTGGTGTTAGTGGCTGTGAGGTAGAGCATCAGCCTCATAACCATAAGGTCCTGAGTTCCATACCTGGGAGCAGGTGCCAACTTTGGGATTTTTCATTGGCCCACACATTCGGCACAAGTACTGGTGTAATTCCCAGGAAGCAGAATCGAGAGAGATTAGTATAAGTTGTTAGAACTTGTTTCTCAATCGATGTAAAATAAATATATTTAAACTACAAAATAGGTATTGTACCACATAAAATAGGTATTGACCGGCAAAGGTATCATATCTGTGTTTTATCTTGTGAAAAAGTGCATACCTCTAAACTATAAAAGTATTTCTACTAATCATCCTCATATTTTTGCAACCCAGAGGTAGAAAGTAAACAAGAACATGCTGGTAATCAGCATTTTCTCCTTTTCCTAAAATGTTTTCCTCCCTATCAAAAACGAATTTCATCCTTTGAGCCAATTTTTATTTGTCATCTGCAAATGCTTTCAATTTGGACAAGTCCAAAATTTTGCCGTTTGGTAAGGAATTAATATGGTAATTAGATACTAAGAGATCTATGATGTCCCTTTCTTTCCTCAACAGGCTTTTGCCAATTTATTACAAGCTGGACGTTTATTGTCAAGAAATACTGATGTGGAACCCTATGTTGTGGATGGTAAAACCATTCTAAGTGAATTAAACCACTGCATTCAGAGACACTATTATTATGCGCCAAGTTACGGTGACGATGTACCATCATGGCAGCCCAGAGGAAAAAACCCGAGAGGATCCGATGTCAAAGCTTTCACAGATACCGGTCGACAGATCAACCTTGTTATTTAGATAGATATGTTTTTAACCCAAAAATATTTCTGTTGATATTTGACTATATTGTATGAAAACCCTAATCTTCTTATCTTCATCAATCTTGTCATGGGTTAAAGCATTATTTCCAGACCGTTCTAACCCATTGCATAATATTCCAGAGCTTTGTGTGTACTTAAAAAGGTTGTTGGAATAAGAAGAGGAAATACACAAATCGACATGTTAAGTTTTTTCTTGTTCCTGTTTGTATGTAACCATTTGTTAAACGATTCCGTATTTTAAGGCCATGCTTTCAAAAAAAATTGTTGGAAAAGAAAAAAATGCTGGTGAAAAGCATTTTCTGCTTTTCCCACAATGTTTTCTTCCCTTTCCAGCAGGCTTATGTCATGGCTCGTTGTCCGTCGTGCGTCCGTCCCTCCATCTGTCCGTGAAAATCTTCTTGTCTGAAACCGTAAGGCCTAGGGCTACCAAATTTTGCATGTAGCTTTATCTAGTAGACCATTACCAAGTTTCTTTAAATTATAGCCTTGGGGTCAAAATTGGCCCCGCCCCGTGGGTCACAAGTTTTACATGGGCTTATTTAGGGAGAACTTTAAAATTCCTCTTCTACCAAGGCATAGGGCCTAGGGCTACCAAACTTGGCATGTAGTTTTATCTAGTGGACCTCTACCAACAGTGTCCAAATTATAGCCCTGAGGTCAAAATTGGCCCCACCCCGGGGGTAACAAGTTTTACATGGGCTTATATAGGGAGAACTTTAAAATTCTTCTTCCACCTAGCCATAGGGCCTAGGGCTACCAAATTTGGCATGTAGCTTTATCTAGTGGACCTCTACCAGGGGTCAAATTTGGCCCCGCCCTGGGGGGTAATATTACATGGGCTTATATAGGAAAAACTTTCAAAATCTTCTCGCACCTAGTTATAAGGGCTAGGGCTATCAAATTTTGCATGTAGCTTTATCTAGGGGGTCTCTACCAAAGGGTGCCCAAATTATAGCCCTGGCGTCAAATTTAGCCCCATCCCAGAGGGTCACAAGTTTTACATGGGCTTATATAGGGAAACTTTAATAATCTACTCGTACATAGCCATAAGGCCTAGGGATACCAAATTCTGTGTGTAGCTTTATCTAATGGGCCTCTACCAAGAGGGCCCAAATTTTAACTTTGGGGGTCAAGTTTGACCTCACCCCAGGGGTAACAAGTTTTACATTGGCTTTTATAGTGAAAACTTGATAAACCTGTCTCATGGGTCACATATTTTAGAGGGCCTTTTATTGAGCAAACTTGTTTTACAGGGCTTTTTATTGGGCAAGATTAAAAAATCTTCTTGTTTATAACCACACATTCCAGTTTCATATTGTAGGTCTGGGGTCAAAATTGGCTCCATTCCAGGGATCACAAGTTTAACATGGGCTTCAAAGTATAGTCACTTCAATTTAAACATTAATCAAGGGAAATAACTCTTTAATGAACGATAAAGTTTGGTACTACTTACCTCCCTTGATTATCAAACTGCATTGATACATGATTGGTGCTAGACATTAAGTTCTTTGATAGAAAATATTCTGTTTTCAAGGAGTGTGATTCATTTTGATGCTAATAGTTATGCTCACATGAGGTGAATAATAAAAAAAAAAAATTCAGAGTAAGGTTTCTATCATTTAGCTAATTTTTCCAAGGGTTTTACCTTTCATGCCAATGAACTAATCTGCTTGTATTGCCTGACAGTGTTCATTGTTTTTGAAGGACCTCTTTTTCATGGTCATGAACACTTCAGTTTGTGTGGTAAAGGGTTAAAAAGCCAGTGGAGCGATACAGGGCCATCATGCCCCTCTTGTTTACATATCAAATGACCAGTTTACCTTGTGATTCAGTTGGATGTTAGATGAAGTGGATGTTATGGATCCGTACATCTTCGCAAGCCAAGGGTGACAATCCACTGTGCTACCACTATGCTACCTTACTCTTGACGGATCGAGCTTGATTTTGACATTCCCGTGATACGCATTTTCATTGGATGCAACCAGCTCCAACTGTAGCGAATCAATTGCTTGTAGCATTTCATTTTTGATAAAAATAGAACAAGGTTTTGACCTTTCAAATAAGAATGTAAGTTAAACATGACTACCTCCTTGAATGTGTGCCGGATCTGAAATGAATTATTACCGAAAAAACATAGCCGAACAATATTTACAGAAAATTTCAGTGTGACCAATCAATTATCAGAGGTTTTAGGCTATATTCCAGCACCAGACGATGGAATGTCGAGGTGCATTTATGCTAATTACTTCATGTTGAATTCTTGTATTCATTAGCGATTTGTAAAACTTTCATCGGCTATCAGAAATTTGATGTAAAGGGGGATAATAACTAGCATCCAATAGGGGGCGTGTCGTGGAAATCTCGAAATCGGGCTTGATCTGCCAAGGTAAGATCCACGTAGTGATCGTAAGCTTGGCTCGCGAAGACAGGAACCATAATGATGATGACTACCTTGGTATGATGCATCATGGAGATGCGTCAAACTTTCTTTTACCAGAGTGAGGCTCATTTACTTTGATGACCCCTTTAAGTCTTCACTGCGCAACCCCGGCTTTTAACTCATGACTGAACGACAGTATTTTACACTGGTCCAAATCCCAAGCATTAGCAGACGACAAAATAAAAGTGACTGAAAATTTGAAATTTGTTTTGTGAAGGGTAGAAAACATTGTGGGAAAAGGAGAAAATGCTCCTTACCAGCATTTTCTCCTTTTCCCACCATGTTTTCTAAAGGCTTCTTTCTCAGGGGCGTCAAAAGTAAGGATTGTGTAGTAATGGGTAACGACCCTGAGAAAGAAGCCTATAGAAAACATTGCGGGAAAAGGATAAAATGCTGGTAACCAGCCTTTTTAGCTCACCTGAGCACAACGTGCTCAAGAGGAACTTTTAGGGTCACTGGGTGTCCGTCGTGCGTCGTCAACAATTCTTTAAACATCAACTCCTCCTAAACCGCTGGGCCAATTTGGACCAAACTTGGCAGGAATGTTCCCTTTTAAAAATTGTTCACAGAATTTGATTCCGTCAAAAACTCTGGTTGCCATGGCAACCAAATGGAATTTTTTAGCAAATTCTTTAAAAATCTTCTCCTCTGAAACTGCTGGTCGGATTTTGAAATTATTTCACAGATATGTTCCTTGGGTGGCCCTTTTCAAAATTTGTTCATGAAATGTTGATCCGTCAAAAATTGTGGCTCTGGTGAATGGGGGCTACTTGCACTATACAGAAATCAAGGAATTCTTTAAAAATCTTCACCTCTGAAACCGCTGGTCGGAATTTGAAATAATTTCACAGATATGTTCCTTGGGTGACCCTTTTCAAACAGTGTTCGTGAAATTTTGATCCGTCTAAAACTGGCTCTGGTAAATGGGGGCTACTTGCACTATACAGAAATGAGGGAATTCTTAAAAAATCTTCTTCTCTGAAACTGCTGGTCAGATTTTGAAATAATTTCACAGAGTTGTTCCTTGGGTGACCCTTTTCAAAAATTGTTCGCGAAATTTTGATTGGTCAAGAAACATGGCTCTGGTGAATGGGGGCTACTTGCACTATAGGGAAATGAGGAAATTCTTAAAAAATTTTCTTCTCTGAAACCGATGGTCAGATTTTGAAATAATTTCTCAGGGATGTTCCTTGGGTGACCCTTTTCAAAAAGCTTTCGCGAAATTTTGATACGTCAAGAATCATGGCTCTGGTGAATGGGGGCTACTTGCATTATAGGGAAATGAAGAAATTCTTAAAAATTCTTCTTCTTTGAAACGGCTGGACAGATTTTGAAATGATTTCACAGAGATGATCCTTGGGTGACCCTTTTCAAAAATTGTTCACAAAATTTTGATCCGTCAAGAAACATGGCTCTGGTGAATGGGGGCTACTTGCACTATATGGAAATGAAGAAATTCTTGAAAATTCTTCTTCTCTGAAACCCCCAGTCAGATTTTAAAATAATTTGACAGGGATGTTCCTTGGGTGATCCTTGCTCTTGTGAATGGGAGCTACTTGCACTATATGGACATGATGAAATTCTTGAAAATTCTCTTTCTCTGAAACCCCTGGTCAGATTTTAAAAAAAAAATTCCAAAATGTTCCTTGGATGACCCTTTTGAAAACTTGTTTGTAAATTTTGATCCATCAAGAGACATGGCTCTCGTGGATGGGGTATACTTGCTCTTATACAGAAATGAAGAATTCTTAAAAATTCTTCTTTTTGAAACTGATGGTCAGATTTCGAAATGAATTTCACAGGTGACCTTTTCAAAATTGCCTAGCAAAATTATAAATTTGGTTCCAATGTTTCAATACACAAAATAAAAAATAGGCTATGGTCATCTCAAAAATTCAGGTGAGCGATCCAGGGCCATCTTGGCCCTCTTGTCTCCTTTTTCCACAACGTTTTTGCCCTTTCTCAAAACAAGCTTCAATATTTGAGTCGCATTAAACCTTTCTCAAACAACTCCTGGTTTTTATGATGCAAGGAAAGAAGGCTTTTGAAAACACTGTGGGAAAAGGAGAAAATGCTGGTAATCAGCATTTTCTCCTTTTCCCACAATGTTTTCTTTTCTTTCTTTGAATAAAAATCATCATTTACATTACACTTTATATGTTGTCTAAAATTTGTCCTTTGGGAAAAGGTTAATTTTGTCATCTGCAAATGCTTTCAATTTGGATAAGTCTAAACATTTGTTGTTTGGTAAAGAGTTAAGTAAGATTAAATTGATTCATTGAATGGTGTATAACCCATTACCACACAATCCCTACTTTTGACACCCCTGATTAAGGATCCTTTAGAAAACATCGTGGGAAAAGGAGAAAATGCTGGTAACCAGCATTTTCTCCTTTTCCCACAATGTTTTCTACCCTTCACAAAACAAATTTCAAATTTTCAGTCACTTTTATTTTGTCATCTGCAAATGCTTTCAATTTGGACCAGTCTAAAATATTGTCATTTGGTAATGAGAAAATGCCATTTTTAACATTATCTAAATTTCAGTTATATCCCAACAGTCAGTATATCGATGCTTTTTTGGAGTCTCTTTTTTTAACCTGTTTTCCATACAGTTTTCTTTCCAAATCACTGGCTTTACATTATCTCCCACTAGATGGCATTCTATAAATACTCTTCTATCTAATTTGGGCATCCTGGGTACAGAACCGAACCACTTTCCTACACGACAACCGTTACTTTGAATTTCAAACTAAAACGTTTACTGAATAAAACGCTACCTCGTACAATTCACTCAGCTGTGATCAGCAGTTTACAGAAATCTGGAGCTAAAACAGGTCTCATTTCTCCTCAAACATATTGATAAAAGCCATTTTCTACATTGCTACTTTATAGAGGGCAATATTACAGTCTGCCCGCTTTCGGGGCTAGTGATGCGTCATATATAAGACAGGTCGAATCTTCGAAGAATATGACATGACAACGCTGGCTGCGTTCCCCTATAACCATCATCAAAACAGCGTCAGTACTTGGAATGGAATGAATCCCGTCAGTACTTGGAATGGAATGAATCCTGTCACAATGACTATCATAAATCCTCAGAGAGAAATTCGCCTAGCCAGAGATCAAACCCACAACCCTCTGTTGTTGTTTTGATTTTTTCTCCTCAAACAACAATCTTTTCCAGTGCTCTGTCTTAACTCTTTACCACATGAGAAAATTTTGGACCAGTCCAAACTGAAAGCATTTGCAGACAACAAAATAAAGGTGACTAGAAATTTTAAATTTGTTTTGTGAAGGGTAGAAAACATTGTGGCGAAAGCAGAAAATGCTGATTACCAGCATTTTCTCCTTTTCCCACAATGTTTTCTAAAGGCTTCTTTCTCAGGGGTGTCGAAAGTAGGGATTGTGTGGTTAACCCTTTACCAAACAAGCCCTAGTTTTTACAACTCCAACATAGAAGCCTTTGGAAAACATTGTGGGAAAAGGAGAAAATGCTGGTGACCAGCATTTTCTCATTTTTCCACAATGTTTTCTACCCTGCTGGAAACAAATTTCAATTTATGAGTTATGTTTATTTTGTCCTCTGCAAGTGCATTTAATTTGGAACAGTCTAAAATGTAGCCGTTTGGTAAAGAGTTAAGCTGAAAAGTAGCCTGCAGGGGGGATAACAACTTGAATTTACAATTATTATCACTTATCCCTGCACCACACAATCCCCAGTTTAACAAGACTGAAGAAAAGCGCATTTGAAAACATTGTGGCCAAAAGAGAAAGTGCTAGTTGCCAGCATTTTCTACTTTGCCCACAATGTTTAACTCTGGGTCATAAAAACCAGGAACTGTGTGGTAAAGAGTTAACCCATAACCACGCAATCCCTACCTTTGACGCCCCTGAGAAAAAAATCTTTACAAAACTTTGTGGGAAAAGGAGATAATGCTGGTAACCAGCATTTTCTCCTTTTCACACAATGTTTTCTACCCATCCCAAAATAAAGCTCAAATTTTCTGTCACTTTTATTTTGTCGTCTGCAAATGCTTTCGATTTGGACAAACCTAAAATTCTGTCGTTTGGTAATGAGTTAAAGGATAGCATATTGAGAAGTTTCAAACTGTTGATCAGAAATAAAAGCTGTTCTCAAAGTAAATTTTATATAGATTTTATTATGTATCATCAGGCAGAGCAAAATTGAATTTAAAATCATTACAACTTTTTACAAATGTAAATTTTGTGCTAGTTGAATTACTACCATTATTAGATGAACATGTATTCACACCTTCTATTCCATCTGTGTCAGAATTAATATCGAGTTTATTTTCTTCATTTTGTTTGTCATATTCCCCATTCATGGAAAAATTGAACTTGAAACTATCATTTGTGGCATAATTGATCTGTGCAGCTTCACCTAAATGTACAAGTGGTGGTTTCGAGCTGCTTTTCTTGAAAAACTGAGACTTTTGCATGCCAGCCTGTGTCATGCTTGACATTTTAATTTTCTTTGCCACTGAAAAATAAAAAGAAAGAGAGGCAAATACTGATGAACCTACTCCTCGTCAAAGCTAAATTACAATTTACAGTATCTTCTTTAACCCTTTACCACATAACAAAATTTTAGACCTGTCCGAGTTGAAAGCATTTGCAGATGTCAGTTTCAATGTGGCCAATATGAAATGATTCTTTCTTTGAGAGAGTAGAAAACATTGTGGGAAAAGGAGAAAATCCTGGTAACCAGCATTTTCTCCTTTGCCCACAATGTTTTTAAAAGCCTTCTCTTATAGGGACGTTCTAAGTCCGCATTGTGTGGTAAAAGGTTAACCCCAACCCACATAATCCTGTTTTTAACAACCTCAAGAAAGAGGGCTTTCATAAACATTGTGAAAAAAAGACAACTAGCATTTTCTCCATTTTGAACAATGTTTTCAACCCTTTTACAAACAAATCCCATTATTTGGTACTAATCTCTTTCTGTCATTTGCAAATCCTTTCAGTTTAAGACGGTCTTGGTTTATAGGAAATATAAATAAACGGGTGATAAATTAAGAGCTTTATGAACTCACTATTCTGAATTCAACACTATTTTCATATTCAAAAACCAGCCGTCTGATTGGTAAAGACTGAAATCTCATCCAATGGGATTGCTTATTTTGCAGTTTTGCACTAGAACTGCTGATGAATACTAATCTAGTAGTAAAATGAAAGACAATTAGGTTTATACTCATCCCTCATACTTTGAATTAACCCATTACCACACAATCCCCGACTTTTAAAGACCCTGTTATAGAAGCCTTTTGAAAACATTGCGGGAAAAGGAGAAAATGCTGGTAACCAGCATTTTCTCCTTTTCCCACAATGTTTTACTTCCCTTCTTAAAACAGTCTGAGATTTTCTAGGCATATTTATGTTGTTGTCTGCAACTGCTCTCAATTTGGACCAGTCTAAAGTTTTGTTGTTTGGTAAAGAGCTATGTCCCAGTGTTGATGTGCTTTTTAAAATTAGATGTTTACTTCACATAAACTGTTGATCAAAGTTTACTGAATTTAACATTAATCACTCTTGATGACTGCATCCTGAAACCAACCACCTGTTTTAGTACTGTGATGTGGACAGTCAACAGTTAACCCATTACCAAACGACAATATTTTAGACTTGTCCAAATCGAAAGCATTTGCAGACGACAAAAGAAAAGTGACTGAATATTTGAAATTTGTTATGTGAAGGGTAGAAAACATTGTAGGAAAAGGAGAAAATGCTGGTACCAGCATTTTCTCTTTTTCTTTGAATGTTTTCTAAAGGCTTCTTTCTTAGGGTCGTCAAAAGAAGGGATTGTGTGATAATTGTGATGACTGGATCCTAGAACTAACCACCTGTTCTAGTACTGTGATGTGGACTGTCCAAAGTTAACTCATTAAGGGACTCCAAACTGTAACAGACCTTGGGAGAGACCTGCACTTTTCCACAACACCTCCATACTTATTGAAAGTTATAGGAAAGGCTTATACAGAAATCAAATAGCACTTACTTGCTGTACTCTTCTTCTCTTCCTCAAGCATCTTTTTACGATAATCACCAAAGGTGTTCCTCATGGCTTGCCTTTTCTTGATCACTGGAGCTTTAGAGCTCGTCAAAATTTTCATCACTTTCACAGCCTCCTGAGCTTAAAGCAAAAAGACGTATCTGAGAAAGTCAAGCACAATGTGAGTAACACTTTAAGTAGATAGAACTTAACAGTATGTTCATACTCTCTACTTTTAGCTATTTCCAACATCTTTATTTTTTTCATGCGATGCAGGCTTGCAATCACAGCCATTTGGTTAGAATACAATTAACCCTTTACCAAACGACAAAATTTTAGACTGGTCCAAATTGAAACCGCTTAAAGCTGACAAAATTAACGCAACTCAAAGATTGAAAATTGTTTCCAGCAGGGTAGAAAACATTGTGGGAAAAGGAGAAAATGCTGGTTACCAGCATTTTCTACTTTTCCCACAATGTTTTCAAATGGCTTCTATCTCAGGGTCCTAAAAAACCAGGGATTGTTTGGTAAAGAGTCAACTCTGTATTAATCCTTTATTCAGCTTTTCCAAGTTTTGTCAACCCTGGAAGAGAAGGCTTTCGAAAACACTGTGAGAAAACAAGAAAATCCTGGTAACAAGCATTTTCTCCCATTTCAACAATGTTCTCTAACCTTTTTAAGATAGACTGCATCGTTCCAGCAACATACAATTTGTTGTTGCCTAATATGTTTGACTTGCACAAGTCCAGGATTATGCAAGCACCTATGAGACATATAGGATCTGACATAAGTGGACTTCTGAGATAACTCTTTATTAAACGAGTCTAGGGAAATGTTCTTATGCGAGCCTTTGGCAAGCTTGATACCATTTTCCTTGATGAGTTTAATAAAATTTTATCTCAAAAGTCCAAGAATATCAGATTCTTTTTATCACATAATGATATTTCATAAATAGGCCTATAGATCAGATGATGCAAAAACATTCATAAATGTACTGGCAGTATTATCCACAAGACCCATACACATGTATGAAATGCGTACAAAATGACGTCAAAAATGATGTCACACAAATGTGATATCAATTCGTATAAGATCAGAAAATTCGTAATGGGTATATTACACTGAAAACAAGGGAGGTTATGTGATAAAATTAAATCTGCTTGCTCCAGACAGGCACTTGCTTACTACCGGTACATTTCAACATAGCTGATCTCTTTGGGATCTCAATGTGTATAGGAACATATACTTGATAAAGGTCTTTAGCTGAAGGTAAAAGTGAGCTTTCGGAAACAATGTGTGAAAAGGAGAAAATGCTGACCCTCACTGGAACAGAGTTAGTGTGGTAACCATGATTTGCTAGAAAATCACTTGCCAAGTAGTCTACAAAGAATTATATTGGGGCCACGTATAACTAGAACTTTCTTCTTTTTCTTTTCCAACAATATTTTTTCCACATTTTCACAAACAAGTCCAATTATTTTGGCTACACTGAATTACTTTTATCACATAACTCTCCTTGTTTTCAATATGATACAGCCATTATGAATATTCTTGTCTCAGACATCATGTGTGAGATAAGAAAATACATAGTGCTGTATTTGGTCAACATTCTGTAATTATACGCTTCATTTCTAAAACATTGCTGACCTAAGTTTCTGAAGGAAATTAGCAGTCAAAGTTCTTGTCATGATGAAGTTGTTAGTTTAATCACTGTTTACTCAAACAAAAGTCAATATTATGCTAGTTTCTTCGGAACTATTTTCGTTCATAATGTACCTGTCAAAGTAAGTGCACAGGCTTCATGTAAATTTCACTACACATGATGCATGTATGCCTCTGGCTTAACACATTTTGGACTATAGTTCTTGTTATACACTAATGTGATAAAAGGAATCTGACACTGGTTGGTCCTTGAGGTAAAAATTTATTAAACTTGTCCACAAAAAATGTTATTAAGTTCGCCAAAGGCTCGCTTACCCCTTTCCCAAACGACAAATTTTGGACTCTTCCAAACTGAAAGAGTTTGCAGACGACAATTTTAGATTTTGAGAAAATGGCAGAAAGTCGTCAAAAAGGGTAGAAAACATTGTGGGAAAAGGAGAAATTGCTTGTTACGAGCAATTTCTCCTTTTCCCTTAGTGTTTTCAAAAGACTTTTACTGCAGACACGTAAAAACCAGGACTTGTTTGGGAAAGGGTTAATAACATTTTGTAGACTCGTTTAATAAATTTTTATCTCAAAAACCAACTCATGTCAGATCCTATTTGTCTGTGACGGTTTTTTTAATACGGACATCAACAAAATGTTTGTCATTTGGTGAATAATTCACTAACTAACCTCTTCTTGAATCAGGATTTTGGGTTTCCAAACCAAGCTGTAACTGATCTACACACCAGCATAACTCTCTCTCAAACTGTTCCTGCAGTTCCTGACAAATATAACATTGTTCTTGTTTAATTTGAACCTCAAACAGTTCATTTTGCCATTTACCAAATGTTCATCTGTATTAACTCTTTACCAAGTAACAAAATTAATGATGACTGGCCCAAATTAAAAGCATTAAATTTTGCAGGCGACAAATTACAGTTGGCTCAAATAGCAGAATTTGTCCTTGATAGATTAGAAAACATTGTGGGAAAAGGAGAAAATGCTGGTTACCAGCATTTTCTCTTTTTCCCACTATGTTTTCTATAGGTTTCTTTTTCAGAGTCATTAAAAGTCGGGATTGTGTGGTAAAGAGTTAACCCTTTACTGAACTATGCCGACTTTTATCGACCTTGGGATACAAGTCTTTTGAAAACATTGTGAGAAAAAGAGAAAATGCTGGGAATCTTGGTATTAATAGTAAAGAAATATGTACAGTATTGAAAGATGCCCATTTTGATTCAAGGTTTGAAACACTGAACTCGGATATAGAGCAATTTCTTTTTCTTAACTCTTTACCAAATGACAAAATTTTAGATTGGTCCAAATTGAAAGCCTTAGCAGATGACAATGAACAAAACTCAAATATTGAAATTTGTTTCCAGCAGGGTAGAAATCAGTGTTGGAAAAGAAGAAAATGTTGATAACCACAATGTTTTTAAAAGGCTTTTCTCAGAATCATTAAAACTAGGTAAAGGCAGAGATCCAGATAAGAGGGAGTGAAAATATTCTAATTCTGTTGTTTCTCTTCCAAACCGTATGTTGTGGGTACTCATTAGAATCACCTCGTTCTTTCAGGTGCGTACAAATTATGATTGTAACAATAATTATTACTCTTTATCCAGCTAAATAAATAAAATGAAATTTTCAATTCAATCATAAACACTCAGATATTACTTTTTCAAAAGAATGTTTTGGGGAACAATATCTCTTTCTTGAACTGTTTAGATCCAAGATCAGAATGCACATTCTGTGAGGTCTGATCTTGATCATCACCCTCCACAAGGGGTCTGTGAGTTGTCCTTAGCACCCTAAGGGTTAACCTTTTACTGAACAATTCAATGTATAAACCCTTTCCCGAACGACAAATTTTGGACTCTTCCAAACCAAAAAAGTTTGCAGACAACAATTTTAGATTTGGAGAAAATGGCAGAAAGTTCTCAAAAAGGGTAGAAAGCACTGTGGGAAAAGGAGAAATTGCTCGTTACGAGCAATTTCTCCTTTTCCCACAGTGTTTTCAAAAGACTTTTACTGCAGACATGTAAAAACCAGGGCTTGTTTGGGAAAGAGTTAAAACAGAACACACCCTTTGAAACTTGGGCCTTCTCTGGTTTACCCTTTACCAAACAATCCCTGGTTTTTACCAACCAGAGATAGATGACCTTGGAAAACATTGTGGGAAAAGGAGAAAATGATGGTAACCAGCATTTTCTCCTTTTCCCAAAATGTTTTCTACCCTGCTGGAAACAAATTTCAATTTTTGTGTAACGTTTATTTTATCATCTGCAAGTGCTTTCAATTTGTACCAGTCTAAAATTTTGTTGTTTGGTAAAGGGTTAAGAGTTAATGACTATACCTCGGGAGACCTTTCATTTTCTTCTGATGTGGCACTGGTTGAAGTTCTATCTGCCTGTTTCTGTGCTTTCTGGAAGTATGAAAAAAAAAATGCCCAAAAATTCTTCATAGAAATTAACTTGTGACTTTTTACATCACATGTTCATCGAAGTCCACCATTTATGAGATCTTTCTTAACCCGTTACCTTTAAGGCATTTCTATGGTATCTCTAATTGACCCAAAATAATAGCAAGGATAAAGCCATTTCTTATGTGTATATGACACCTTTTGATAGTGTAGAAAACATTGTGGCAAAAGGTGAAATTGCTCATCTCGAGCAATTTCAACTTTTGCCATAATGTTTTCCAAAGGCTCTTACAAGCAAAGGGTAGAAATGAGTGTCTATGGAGTAAAGGGTTAATTTAATATTTATTAACCCAAAAACTTGGACAGTGGAAAGAACTTGCATATCACATACAAGTTCT
Source organism: Tridacna crocea (assembly GCA_943736015.1). Classification (NCBI taxonomy): domain Eukaryota; kingdom Metazoa; phylum Mollusca; class Bivalvia; order Cardiida; family Cardiidae; genus Tridacna; species Tridacna crocea. The sequence goes on along the minus strand of OX031072.1, from coordinate 29,410,901 downwards.
CATAAAGTTATTTCCCTTCCATAATATACATAACACACCCTGTCAAGTACTGTAATAAGTACATGTATATCCTCCAACAAAATTGAATAAAATTTCTGCTAAACGATTGAAAGTCAACCAAATACTGTTTTATACGTAACAACAACCAAAAAAAAAAATCATCTAGATTTAGTTGCTGAATTCCAAATCCTACATTGTCATTATAACAATACTAGTTGAGCCTGACAAAATCGGTTAACTGGTAAAATCGGAATTGTTGTCTTCGCTGGTACCTCATCATCTATGATACCCCAATAATCCTGAAAAATACCTAGTTTGCATACATAGCGCCACCTAACCACTGTCAGATTGAAAGCAGAGGTGTTTTTTAATCACATAGGTTAACAATAATAAATGTATCTTAACTCTTTACCACACGAGAAAATTTTACACTGGTCCAAATTGAAAGCAATTGCAGATGACAAAATAAAGGTGACTAGAAAATAGAAATTTGTTCTGGGAAGGGTAGAAAACACTGTGGGAAAAGGAGAAAATGCTGGTTACCAGCATTTTCTCCTTTTCCCATGTTTTCAAAAGGCTTCTTTCTCAGGGGGCGTCAAAAGTAGGGATTGTGTGGTAATGGGTTAAAGTTCATTAACTCTTTACCACACGAGAAAATTTTAGACTCGTCCAAATCGTAAGCATTTACAGTCAACAAAATAAATGTGAATCAAAAATTGATTTTTGATTTTGGGACTGAAGAAAACATTGTGGGAAAAGGAGAAAATGCTGGTTACCAGCATTTTCTTCTTTTCCCACAATGTTTTCAAAAGGCTTCTTTCTCAGGGGCGTCAAAAGTAGGGATTGTGTGGTAATGGGTTAATAAGTTACTTCCTATATTCACTAATTCCAATAATAAAGCATAGTTTTTCTCTCATATGAGAACATTTTTATCAAAAAAGGACAATATCAACAATTATTAAAACAGTACATACCAGTCATAATACATCAATACAATTACAAATCGCTGATTTATGACAACTACTGCAGAAATATCTTCAAACTGAAAATTGCGTTTACAATCCTTTATTTTATTCATCATCAAACTGAAAAAAATACTGAAATCCATACTTTCAACTATCTTCACACTGTGTATTGTACGTTATAATCAGTTAGAATACTTAAAATTGTTCTTTTTATCCTTGTATGTATGCAAACATACATTATGTAACAATAAAGTGGAATAAAACCTGTATCAAAATAACCCTAAAATTGGGCATTCTCCTTTACGTAAGCAAAGCATAATTGCAAGATATGGAAATTGCCTTCACTGTACTGTTCTCAAAATTTGGGCCTAATCTTATACCTTGGGCCTAATCTTAGCATATACCTTAGGCCGAATCTTCTCGTAGGTAGTCCGAATCTTCTTGAGTCCGAATCTTCTCAATATCTTGTGTTGGGCCGATCCTTCGTGGGTCCGAATCTTCCTCCACCCCTTTTGATGAATGTTGCTCTGAAGATGTATGCGCAGACCGGTAACAAAAATAGCATCGGAGCAGACACCTTCAGACTGAAGGGTAGCCTCGGAGCAGACCTTCAGACTGAAGGTAGTGGAGGGGCATTTTCCGGTATTATGCCAGTAATCATTTGCGTTGAATTATTTTAATCTCGCTGTTCAAGATCTATGTAAAAGTAAAAACAATACGTCACTGACAAAGTATCTTACTTGTTTCGAAGACTTTCCTTTGGACGCCATGCGATCAGATCCGTGGTCGTTTTGATTTGTCAGCCTTTAATGCAACCATGCTAATGTATAGAATGACATTCTGTTCAGTGATATGAATCGAACAAAACTGCAGTGACGACAACAAAGCGCTGTAAAAAAAAAAAGGTAGGATGCAGAGAAACAGTCGATCATTTTTTTTTTGTATATATAAATTGGAAGCAAACGTAGCCAGCAGAAAAATAACCAAGTTAAAAAAAAAATGAACAATACAGGGATCGTATCTATTTACGATCCCTGGGTAATACCAATTTAGATCTAGTTGCCCAGTGAACTTTGCACTAAAACGTTTTTACCTACAATGTATATCAAACCCACGAAAATAGGCGATGAGTATCTTGTAGATCTACTAACCATTATTTTTGGACAAATATTTAAGCCTTTTGCTCCACAGGGCATGTCTTATCGCAGAAACAGTGCATCACGGGGCTGATAACAAAATCGCTACCTGTGCTGTCGACCGAGCCGGTACTGCGTAAAGCTGCTGTCGACCGAGAAATACGGTTTTCGACCGAGCAGAATGGATGTCGACAGAGGGACAACGTCAATTTGACGCCCTTGGAGAAGCGAAAACATAAATATTAGGGGAGACCGGGGCAAAGTGAAACAAGGGGCAAAGTGAAACACCTTCTAGATCTTGTCACTGATGTCACTTATGACGCCATAATTTTTCTCAGAATTTGACTTTTTTCGGTCGCCATATCGTGGAAATTCAATAGCCGTCTCCGCGTTTTTAACAGTTAGATTTAAGTAAATGGTTCCATTATGTTTTAAGTAATTTGAGATGATTGGTTTAACGTTTGGACAGTTCCAGAATAAATGCTCAATTGTTTCTTGTTCGTCAGTACAAAAAGTGCAGTCTGAAGAGTCAATATATTTTATTTTGTACAAGAACTTATTTACTCCAAGAATGCGGTGAATAATTCGATATTGGAACCATTTATAGCAACGGTGTCCGATAATGAAAATTTAGTTATCCCTTCATAGTCAAATGGAGCTTCAGAGGCCTATGCTATGACACAAGTCTATCCAAATTGCAAAAAAAAACTTGCAGACGAGATGTTAAACCTTAACCTGCTAAATACGATCCATAAAACGTTTAATCCGGTTGTCGAAAAATCCATGTAATATTATTTCAAACTTATTTTTGGAAAAAAAAAAGTATCTTCAGATCGGACGGTGTAGATCCAAGATCAGACTGAACATTCTCTGCAGTCTGATCTTATTTTACGATGTCCGCAAAAAGGTGATTGATTCGCCCTCGGTAGTTTAACTCTTTTCCAAACAAGCCCTTGTTTTTACGTGACTGCAGTACAAATCTTTTGAAAACACTGTGGGAAAGGAGAAATTGCTCGGAACGAGCAATTTTTCCTTTTCCGACAGTGTTTTCTACCCATATGGAGAACTTTCTGTCATTTTTATCAAATCTTAAATTGTCGTCTGCAAACTCTTTGAGTTTGATGGAAGAGTCTAAAATTTGTCGTTTGGGAAACGGTTAAGGGTTAACTGTTGTTTTTTTATTATCTATGATTAAATTTGTATTTAACCCTTTCCCAAAGGGTTATTTTAGACTCTTCCAAACTCAAAGACTTTGCAGACGACAATTTCAAATTTGATAAAAATGGCAAAAAGTTCTCCAAATGGATAGAAAAAACCGTGGGAAAAGGAAAAATTGCTCGTTACAAGCAATTTCTCCTTTTCCCACAGTGTTTTCAAAAGACTCGTACTGCAGACACGTAAAAAGAAGGGCTTATTTGGGAAAGGGTTAAAATGGAAGAAAACAAAGCTGAAAGAAAAAGAAACCGCTGGTCACCAGCATAATTTATTTCTATTTTTCTCAACGCCAAAAGCTTTCCTCACCCGGCTCGTTAAAACATTCAATTGTTTAATAACGGGTTAAATCAGGATGTGAACATGTTGAAGTGTTTTAACGCCTGAGTTGTCAACTATAAAATATATCTTCAAAAATACAAGAATTTGGCGTAGTAAACTATTTCAACACAATGAAACACTGCGGTTTCAGTGAATGAATCTGGGACGAACTTTCCCCTCGCTATTATATTATCGCTGTACAAGATCTATCTACTTTGTATTTTAAATCACGGAGCGATAGTGGGGTGTGGCTTTTGAAGACGGCACAATGCAGATGTGTAAGTTATTTTCGCTCTATTATCACGTACAATTTGTTAGCACATTTTAACAGTTGTTGTTGACGTATATCGTATGAAACTGTATATCCTACGGCGTGCTGAACCCGTATTTAACTGATTATGTAGGTATTATAGATTAAGGTCAGATCGCATAGAATGCAGCCTGATCTTGCATATACACTGCTCGCTTCTTTTCCAGATGATTTGACCCCCCCCAAAAAAAACTTTGAACTTGCAATATCTACACGTTCAGTATACTGATTAACCCTTCACCAAACAACGAAATTTTAGACTAGTCTAAATTGAAAACACTTGCAGGTCTACGACAAAATAAATGTGACTGGTAATTTTAAATTTTTAAATTTGTATCGAAGAGGAGAGAAAACATTGTGAGAAAAGGAGAAAATGCTGGTTACCAGCATTTTCTCCTTTTCCCACAATGTTTTCTAAAGGCTTCTGTCTGAGGGTCGTCAAAAGAAGGGATCGTGTGGTAATGGGTTGAGAATGTCCATTTCTTTCATCCACAAAGGTTAGATTTATGAATCGCCCAGGAAGTGAAATGGATGTTGCAAGATGCAAATAATATCACAAATTCTGTGCTCGTCTCTGATACAAAATCTCAGCGAATCAGACAGCAAAGATGTAGGATCAGACGACTCGTTTAGTGCTGACTGATCTTGATCTACTCAAGTCGCTAAAGATACATTACCAGTAAATTTCGGTTGAAAGGTTTTGTTGGAGAAAATTGAGTCGGCTGAGATCGTTCACCTGTTTTTTTTTTTTTCGAAAGACTCTCAATGTTGTTGTGATTAACCCCTTCACCTTTTATTCCCGAGTTAGCTTTAAAAGAACTTTTGAAACATTGTAAGAAAAGGAGAAAATGCTGGTAACAAGCATTTTCTCCTTTTCGCACAATTTTTTGTACCCTTTCAAAGAAAAAAATTATAAATCTTATAACGTTTAATCAGTAGTCTGCAAGTCCATTCAGTTTGGATCAATCTAAACTTAGATCGTCTGGTCAAGGGATGAGGCATTTAAAGTTCTGGTTCGACCCAAGTACCCAGATTGCAACGGTTGTGTCATTGGGCAGGGCACCTCAGAAGCTCAACGTAGTACTAGCAGCCTAGGAACAAAAAGAAATGGTGGTTTGTCGTCTTGATGTGATTAAAAAAAAACTAGAGACCCTTGAGGGCACGAAATCGCTCTCCTGGCAGTGACTGTGGCGCAGCATGAGCGGCGGCACTATATTTTTATTCGGCTTTGAAAAGTACGGACGGAGGCAGCCATATTGGCTTCAAGACAATTCATAACTAGGTAATTTCGTACCTCGGCCATTTTGTACAATTTTGGTAATTTCGTACCCACCTATTTTTTTCTATTTTTGGTCATTTCGTAATCGCTTAGATCATTACTTACCCACTTTGGTCATTTAATACCCAGTTTTTAATATCAATTTGGTAATTTGGAATCTAGTTTTAATACTATTTTCTAGTGTTGTTTCTCGAATGACAACAGCTTTTGCCCATACTTCCAATAGAAATTATGTCAATTTTCGCCGGAGAATGGCTAGGATTGTGTCTTACCATTATTGGTTCTTTTTTAAGTTTTAAATTTCATTCTAAAGATTGTTTAGGACTTCTCAGTTCATTTCTCACCGAGTTCTGCAAAAATTTACTTTGGTCAATTTGAAATGCTGTAATGTGCCTTATTTTAGAAAGAAAACTGATTTGCGGCGCCATTGATGATATGCATCAATATTTTCATGGTTTGCTTTTTGCTTGCTTCACTGAGACATTCTGGATAAAAGCAACTACAGAAACTGCATTTATAATGATGTTGGTTGTGTTTGTAAGCAGCTATAAGGGTCAGTAAGTGACGATCGGTCTTGTCCTGAATATATTTCTGACCATTGACCGATTTATTGGTCACATGATCTATCGACTTTTTGATCGATGTGCTGACAGATTTCTCGCGACCCCTATTCAACAATTTGTAAAGTTTTGAATAGCCATCACAAATTCATTTTTACAATTATTTTGAATTTGTTTCAACCCCTGAAATACAGAGCGTTTAAACCTCTTTTCCATACGACAAATTTTAGGCTCTTCCGAACTAAGCGCATCTGCTTAACTCTTTTCCAAACGACAAATTTATAGACTGGTTCAAATTGAAAGCATTTGCATACGACAAAATAAATGTGGCTGAAAAATCGAAATTTGATTTGGGAATGGTAGAAAATATTGTGGGAAAAGGAGAAAATGCTGGTTACCAGCATTTTCTCCTTTTCCCACAATGTTTTCAAAAGGCTTCCTCCCCAGGGTCGTCAAAAGTCGTCATTGTGTGGTAAACGGTTAAGACAAATTCAGAATTGGTACAAATTAGCTTTAGGTCTCTGAAAGTGTAGAAAACTGATTTACCAGCATTTTCTCCTTTTCCCACAATGATTTCAAAAGCCTTCTTTCTCAGGGTCGTGAAAACCAGGAATTGTTTGGTAAAGGGTTAAAACAGTGCAGAAAAATGGAGCAATTGCTTGTTTCAGTCGATCGCTTCTTTTTCCTCTTTGTCATAAATGTGCCATTCATGTTCCCGCAAGACCGTTATGTACCTATGGTTCAAAACACAACGTTTATCATTAATTTTGTAGTAGTTTTTAGACGGTGTAAGTCCATCACAGGGCCCGTATTCTCCAACCATTCAGTGAGATTATTCTCTGTCTTATTCTCCAAGATTTTCTAAGCTTGTAAGTAACACAACTTCTGATTGGCTAGACCGAACGGTTTAGCCAATCAGAAGTTGTGTTACTTACAAATGTAGAAAATTCTGGAGAATAAGACAAAGAACGTCCATGGGTCCGTATTCACCAACCATTCTTAAGGCCATTCTTTGTCTTGTTCTTCAAGATATTCAAACTCTGAAAGTAACAGAACTTCTGATTGGCTAAACCAAATGGTTTAGCCAATAAGAAGTTCTTTTACTTTCTCATTGACAGAGGGGACAGGTATAGTAAAGCCTTTGTAATACCTCAGCGTCTCATTTTCGGCCCAAACGTAAACTGGTTTTTCTACTTTTGTTAAATGAAAAAAAAAAATATTATCCTGTGTCAAAAGGTTTCATTTTTCATTGAAGTGTTTTCTCTTATCAGATGTTTCGATTTCTCAGTATTTCGTTTGTCAGACTTTCCGTTTTACAGATATTTCCACTTCTCAGGAGTTTGTTTTTATTTCTTAGGCATTATCTCCCGCTAGATGGCATTCTACAAATACTCATCTGTCTAATTTGGGCATCCTGGGTGCACAAGACCGGACCACATTTCAACGCGACAACCGTTACTTTGAATTTCAAACTAAAACGCTACCTGTTGCGATGCATTCAGTTATGATCAGCAGTTTAGAGAAATCTGGAGATAAAACAGGCCTGATTTTTCTTCAAACGTATTGATAAAAGCCATTTTCTCCATTGCTACTTTAGAGCGCGTAATACCACATTTTCCCCGATAGCGGGGAGAGTGATGCGTCATATATGACAGGTCGAATCTTCTAAGAATATGACATGCGCAGACAGCGTTAGACAAGAACATGCAACTTGAAAATGCGACAAGAAGGTCAAATTACTGTCATGTAAAGCATATGAGGTTTCAACGCAAAGGCTTTTTTACTCGTTTGTTTACATGTACCAAAATATATCGAAATTGAAAGCCAATAAACTATTTGAAAAAAAAAAACAATAAACTATTAGAAAACATTGATGCTGACCTCTCCTGGCTTCTTTTTTTATAGAAACAAACTTGTTTCTTAGGTGTTCAGAACTATGCAAGAACTTTTCGTTCGCTTAGATGTGTTTGTTTGATCTTTCCAGTTCTCGTAAGTTTTCGTTTTTCAGATAGTTCCATTTGTCCGATGTTTCCAGTTCTCAGTTTTTTTTTTTTCGATCTCTCAGATACTGTGTAGGTTTGAGGGGTCTGTCATGATACTGGTGAAGCCAAGGAAAAATTTGAATAATCATCTGATAGAACCGTGTTGAAATATGCGTAAAACACCATTCAAATTGATAAAAAAATGAGTTTGAATCGTAGAACGAAAGCTCTAGATATACCATACTATTCTCTTGCATTAACCCATTACCACACTATCCCTACTTTTGTCGCCTCTGAGAAAGAAGCCTTTAGAAAACATTGTGGGAAAAGGAGAAAATGCTGGTAACCAGCATTTTCTCCTTTTCCCACAATGCTTTCTTACGTTCACAAAACAAATTTCAAATTTCCAGTCACTTTTATTTTGTCGTCTGCAAATGCTTTCAATGTGGACCAGTCTAAAATATTGTCGTTTGGTCATGACTTAAACATGGACCTATAATTTTTATCTCAATGGCTTATCGAAATAAAAAAAGGTATAACTTCTTCTCTGTTTGGATAATTTTGATGTTGGGAATAATTAACCCTGTCAGCTTCAAGGAAAATCATATCAATGGAGCTGCGTCAGTTTATCGTCTGCAAGTTCTTTGAATTTGGTCGAGTGTAAAATATTGTTGTTTGGTAGATAGTTAACAACTTATCACCTTCTCTTAAAGGTGGATATTTAGATTTTTCACATCTCACCAAATTAAAAAATATATATACATGTATCACTGAAATTTATATGAAAAACAAAAATCATCAATAATTTAGAATAAAAAATAACCCCCCCCCCCCCCCCAAAAAAAAAAAAATGTTTGGTGATGTTCCCTTAAGGTAAGACATGTGTAATGGAAAACAGCTATTTCCACTAAAATATCATCCTGCAAAATTAGCTATAATTAAAAGTGAGTATTATTGAACTACTTTCACCTTTTCATTTTTTCCATTTTTTCCTTCTTTGAATTATCATTTATAAATCTAAAACCACTATATTCTCAATTCAAAAAGATATAATTACCTCCCTTTTCAGAAAACTAACAAAAGTATCAAAAATTAATTTCAAGATAGACATAAACGGAACTTCTGATCCGTTAGAAGTGTGCAAAAATATTATTTCTGCATAAAAATTCATTTATCCTTATTTATCAACCAATTAGAATTTTTGCCCCATGTTCACCGGAAGTGCACTACATAGGTCTTATCTTAAAATACTATACAGTCCGGCTGAGCCAATGTTTGTGTCCCCAGTCCTCAAATATTTGACACTGACCTGAAAAGCATAAAAAATACAATGACGACCTACATATTTTTGGAAGAAACTCGCCATTTATCACAAAAGCGTGGCAAATTGACGTTTTTATTCACTTCCTGTATGTAATCAATGACTGTTCGGACATTTGGTGTGAATAATCTACACCTACAAAAAACACCACAATGACCACGACTGTCAGTATCAAGATGATCATCTTCGCAAGCCAAGGCTGACGATTCACTACGTTTCTCTACCCTTGGCGGATCGAGCTTGATTTTTATGTTCACCCGATACGCTTTTTCATTGGATGCATCCAGCTCCAGCTGCAACGAATGAAATCGCTGATAGAATTTCATCTTTGATAAAAATAGAACAAGGTCGCTACCTTTCGAATAGAAGGTAAACATGGAAACCCACGTGGATGTCTGCTTATCGCTTCATGTGTATTCGTAAGTGGTTTGTAAAACGATATTTCATTTGCTTTTAGAAATATGATGTAAAGGGGGGTAATAACCAACATCCAATAGAGGGTGCATGGCAGGAATCTCGAAATCGGGCTCAATCAGCCAAGGTAAGATCCACGTAGTGATCGTAACCTTGGCTCGCGAAGATGAGAGATGATTATCAGATAGATTTGTGCGTAGTCAGTACAGTATGTAAATCTTTTGAAAAACAGGCTGTCAGGTGGGATCAGGCTCCATCTTAGTAGAGATCGCAGTTTGAATTGAAAAATACTCGTTTAAAATAATTAACTCTTTACCAAACGACAAAAATTTAGACTGGCCCAGATTCAAAGCACTTGCAGACGACAAAATAAACATACCTCAAAGAGTGAAATTTGTTTCCAGCAAGGAAGAAAACATTATGGGAAAAGGAGAAAATGCTGGTTACCAGCATTTTCTCCTTTTCCCACAATGTTTTCGAAAGGCTTCTATCTCAGGGTCGTAAAAACCAGGGATTGTTTGGGAAAGGGTTAAGTGTTAACATGCATCGGACCACAGAGTGCAGTTACAGAGGACTCCTTTTCTCAATCGGAGAATACTGAACAAAGAAAAGTTGAAACAAACTTTATGAAAGGGTGGCAAGGTACACTGGCCGCCGCGATATAACTGAAAATTGAAAACGGCGTTCAACACCTGGACATGTAATCAATCCATGATTGCAGGCTATTCTTACCTCGACTTTGAGTGCCTTTGCGAATGCGTAATAATAAATATTATGTACCAGTTATACATGTACTTGTGTAATTGTGGCGCCCCATGAGCGGCGGCACTATATTTTTATTCGCATTTGGAAAGTACGTACGGAGGCAGCCATATTGTTTATTCGGCTTGAAGTCATTTCCTAACTGGATCATTTCGTACCTAGGCCATTTCGTACAATTTTTTGTCACTTCGTACTCGCCTATTCTTTTTATTTTGGTCATTTCATACCTACTTCGATCATTTCTTAACCATTTTGATCGATTCATATCCAGTTTTTAATATCAATTCGGTAATTTGGAACCTAGTTTAGCATATTATTGTGTTGTTTCTCGCATGACAACTGCTTTTGTACTTTTTTTTTTTGGAAACAACTGATTTGCGGCGCCATTGATGTTATGCATCAATATTTTCTAGTTTTTGTTTTATTTTACAGATTTAATTCCACTTACGTTACTTGTAATTTATATGACTAGCATCGCACGAAAAGGGGCATTCGGACATTTGCGTAAAATGTCGTCTCTGATCAGCCTTTGCAGTCCGCGTAGGTTAACTCATTACCAAACGACAATATTTTAGGCTTGTCCAAATCAAAAGCATTTGCAGACGACAAAATAAAAGCGTCTGAAAACTTGATTTTTTTTTGTGAAGAGTAGAAAACATTATTGTGCAGTGTAACAGCTGATTTCTATGTGCATGTGACCAGCATTTTCTCCTTTTCCAACAATGTTTTCTAAAGGCTTCTGTCTCAGGGTCGTCAAAAGTAGGGATTGTGTGGTAATAGGTTAAGACTTGTCCAAAATAGAAATTTACTTAAAAACGGAATGTGTCGTGTGGAATTAGCGTGAGCAGACTGCGCGGCCGATGCAATGCAGAAAAATGACCCTCCCCTACAAAATGACCCACGGGTCATTTCTCTACGTAGAATAATAACCTGGGTCATTTTGTAGGGGAGGGTCATTTCTCTGCATTACACAGCCGCATATCGCAGAAATTTACAATGAACTTCTGATTGGCTAAAAAAGCCAGTTCAGCCAATCAGAAGGTCTGTTACTTTCACAGTTAGAAAACCTTTACGAATAAGACATAGAACATTCCTAAGAATGATTGGTAAATACGGACCCAGGATATGTCGGTTCTGCAGTCCGGTATTTATCAATACCGCTAACATATAACTGAGTCACGCTTCCAGTCTGGAAGCTTGATGCCACTGCCAAAATTATCGACCCATATCAGCGTGCACAGTCTGCGCGGGATGACTTTAATCGAATCATTGTACTTTTTATAATTTTAGTGCATGTCAAAGAACTAGTCTATTCTATGATCCAATCGGTTGTTAGAAAACAGGGACAGCATAGATCTGTACATTCGATATTACTAGTTCTTTTCTTCAGAATTTCATTAATTTTTAAGTAAAAGAACTTCTGATTGGCTAGAATAGTCAGTTCAGCCAATCAGAAGGTCTGTTACTTTCACAATTAGAAAATCGGACTCGCTCGGATATAATAGATGTCGGGGCTGCATTAAACCCCCTTTTGCAAAAACATAGCTTTAGCTCTTTACCAAACGACAACGTTTTAGGCTTACCCAAATTGAAAGCATTTGCAGACGACAAAATAAAAGTGACTGATAATTTGAAATTTGTTTTGTGAAGGGTAGAAAACATTGTGGGAAAAAGGAGAAAATGCTGGTTACCAGCATTTTCTCCTTTTCCCATGTTTTCTAAAGGGTTCTTTCTCAGGGGCGTCAAAAGTAGGGATTGTGTGGTAATGGGTTAAAAAGTATATTCGCAGGGTTCAGAGTAAGTGGATGAACTCTCGCTTTTTCTTTCAACTGGTTTGAATCCGTGCCGTGCCATTGAAGTCACGTGGCTTAGATACTGAACTTATTAACATACGAAGTCTGGAGGGAAATACCACATGCACATAGAAATCAGCTGTTACACTGTACAATAATCTGTGATTCAATTATGGCTGCATATTGAAAAGTGCACGAAATCCCAGAACGGAAGTCACGTGACAAACACGCTTTGAAACTGACTTACTTTTATGACATGCTGGTTTTGCATTTTTGCTAGTAGATCTATATGTATCCCGATTTAATTAGAAATTTCGAAGAAGTACCCGTTGTCTGCGCATGTCATATTCAAGAAAGATTCGACTGTCTTATATGACGCATCACTAGCCCCAAAAGCGGGCTGATTGTAATATTACGCTCTATAAAGTAGTAATGTAGAAAAAAGCTTTTATCAATACGTTTGAGGAGAAATGAGACCTGCTTTAGCTCCAGATTTCCTTAGACTGCTGATCATAGCTAAGTGAATCGCAGGAGGTAGCGTTTTATTCAGTAAACGTTTATTTTTTTTGAAATTCAAAGTAACGGTTGTCGCGTAGGAAAGTGGTTCGGCTCTGTACCCAGGATGCCCAAATTAGATAGATGAGTATTTATAGAATGCCATCTAGCGGGAGATAATAAAAAGTCCCCTGTAAGATACAAAAGTAGGCTTGCTCTGTGAAAAGGGGGGGGGGGCCTAATGCATCTGCGAAAAGTATCGACCCTGGTCAACTTGCGCAGCACTTCGCGCAGCCTGACCCGGACCGAAACTTTTTGCTTGTGGTCTGCATGTTAAAGGACCAGTCTACCTCTTGATTAGGTAGTTTGTTAGACGGAAATGGATTTTTATGGATCCATAATTATGTGATAAACAACATGGTATCATGGATCACGGGGATGCACTAAGCCTTCTTTTCTCAGAGCATGGCCTAAACCTATTGAACGTAAAAATGTATTGAACGTTTACAGACTTTTTCTTTGCCAAATTATGATATTCTATAGATTATTAAATCGAAAGAAGTCCATTTACATAGTCTGCACGAAGACAACGATGCAACCTGTGCTAGGCCTTAAAAAAACATTATTACAAATGCTAGGCTTTACAACAACATTACAACAAATGCTAGGCCTTATATTACAACCTGCGCTAGGCCTTAAAAAACATTATCACAAATGCTAGGCTTTACAACAACATTACAACAAATGCTAGGCCTTATATTACAACCTGTGCTAGGCCTTAAAAAACATTATCACAAATGCTAGGCTTTACAACAACATTGCAACAAATGCTATGCCTTACATTACAACCTGCGCTAGGCCTTAAAACAACATTATCACAAATGCTATGCCTTACATTACAACCTGCGCTAGGCCTTACAACAACATTATCACTAATGCTAGGCCTTACAACAACATTATCACAAATGCTAGGCCTTACAACATAACAACATGTGCTAGGCCTTACATTACAACCTGTGCTAGGCCTTACAACAACATTATCACAAATGCTAGGCCTTACAACATAACAACATGTGCTAGGCTTTACGTTACAACCTGTGCTAGGCCTTACAAAATTACCACAAATGCTAGGCCTTACAACAACATTATCACAAATGCTAGGCCTTACAACATAACAACATGTGCTAGGCTTTACGTTACAACCTGTGCTAGGCCTTACAAAATTATCACAAATGCTAGGCCTTACATTACAACCTGTGGTAGGCCTTAAAACAAAATTACAACATGTGTTACGCCTTGCAACAACATTACAACTCATGTTACGCCTTGCAACAACATTACAACCTGTGTTAGGCATTACAACAACATTACAAAATGTGTTACGCCTTACAACAACATTACAACCTGTGTTAGGCATTACAACAACATTACAAAATGTGTTACGCCTTACAACAACATTACAACCTGTGTTACGCCTTACAACAACATTACAACCTGTGTTAGGCCTTACAATAACATTACAAAATGTGTTAGGCCTTACAATAACATTACAACCTGTGTTAGGCCTTACAACAACATTACAACCTGTGTTAGGCCTTACAACAACATTACAACCTGTGTTAGGCATTACAACAACATTACAAAATGTGTTACGCCTTACAACAACATTACAACCTGTGTTACGCCTTACAACAACATAAAAATCTGTGCTAGCCCTACAACATTTCAACCTGTGCTAGGCCTTACAACAACCTTATAATATGTGTTACGTCTTACAACAACATTACAATCTCTGCTAGGCCTTACAACAACATTAAAACATGTGGTACGCCTTACAACAACATTACAATCTCTGCTAGGCCTTACAACAACATTACAATCTCTGCTAGGCCTTACAACAACATTACAACATGTGCTAGGCTTTACAATGACATTACAACCTGTCCTAGACCTTACAACGTTAAAACCTGTGTTAGGCCTTACCACAACATTAAAACCTGTGTTACGCCTTACAACAACATTAAAACCTGTGTTAGGCCTTACAACAACATTACAACCTTTGTTAGGCCTTTCAACAACATCACAACCTGTGTTAGGCCTTACACTATTGCCCAATCAGTGCCAGATACATAAACGTGATCTCGGAGTCTATCGACGACTGAAAATAAAGTTCACAAAAACTTAGATACACTTATCTTTTAGGCTTGACCAAACAAGCGGACTTTATAGATTCAGGTCAGAGTGTACGTTCTGTACATTCTCATCTGAATCGACATGTATGCCGTCCGCAAAAGCCAGTGTATTCGCCCATGACGCTGAAAGGTTTATGGCACCATTAGTTAATTATTTGCAGAGTCATAAAGCATAATTTCTTTCACTGATTGATGGCCTGTTGAACTGATTGATTGTATTCTTTCACATATAAACATGCTCGCTCTCTCTCTCTTTCTCTCTCTCTCTCTCTCTCTCTCTCTCTCTGGTTCAAATTCAAGCGATTCCTAACATTCAGTGTTTTGTAGTTTTGTTCGCACTATTTTCACAACAAGTCCGGCGTGGACTTTTCGAAATTCAAAACTCGAGATACTACGAAATATAATTATATCGACAATGAAACTGTCAAATAAAACATTTCGACAATTCAAAACTCGTTCTTGATGAGTAACTTGTAATCATTTAATCAAGCACTGCAGATGCTTGAAATTTTTAATTGGACTCTGTGCAGGAATTTAGGTCACCTCTGCACTCGGGAATAACAATATAACAATAACTTGTCAATTATGTAAAACAAGGTTACGTCTCCGAACCGTTTGTCTCTTCACTCTGTTTAGCAGGCCGCACCTCTTTAAAACTGAAGGTTAAAATATGATACGATACTTGTTCCAAGGTGATTGGGTGTTTTTTTAAGTTCTAGAATAATGCGTTCCAATGAAATCGAACATTTTGGTCAGCATGATGTTGTAATCCAAATTGATATGCAAACTTACGGCCGTGCTTTTATTCAAAGTGTTTTTACTGTTGTGGAGCACAGTAGTGGTCACGGAGCGGTGATTTTACGTACATTAGTAGAGTCAGTAACAACAGTGTATCAGATGAACGTCCTAAAAGTGATTTATGTGCAGAAATTTATTTCCATTCATATTATCTGTTTTGTATTAACTTGGCTTATGCTCTAACATCGTAGGCGATGAAAATAGAATGTAAATGTGAAATATTCAGTGGTTTGAGATGAAGATTTAACTGACAATTGTGGATTTTTTATTCCAACATTTGGCTTTAACGACCCTAAAGAAGACGTCCTTTTTGCAGTATTCTTTACAATTCTCAGGAAACACGCATGAAAACATCGCAAGAAAAAAAAACGTTAATTTTGTTGTCTACCAATGCGTTCAACAATAACAAGTTTAAAATTTCGTCGTTAGGCAGAGTCAACGCATTGTTGGAATGCAAACACGTGGGTGCAAAAGTGAAAATCTACCGTTTATTTAAACGGACTTTTTTGTACTGACTGAAACATTTGCGGTGATGCATGGTTTTGATGAATCTACATGATTTACTTTATTTGTTACGATATAATGGGTCACTCAAATGATAGTGTTTTGTTTTATTGAAGAGTGTTTGGACATCGTTAGTCTTTCAAATTACAAGCCAAAGCGAAAAAAATGTGCATCAAGTAGCTATGCCTGATACCGCAACGAAGCAACAGTGATTCCATCCGTACGAAATATAACATGGTCTCGGAGTGACACTGTTTTATGCGTCTCTTTGCTTCACTAAGTCAAAATCTATTCCATTTTTTTTTTTTTTTTCAAGAAAGAAAACCAATGCAGCCGAAAGAAAATATCTAGATAGAAAGATTGACGATTTCATTTTAAGTATTACTAAATCATTGTTTAGTGGATGCACAGTGGTTCATGGAATTCATGTTGCGAATATTTGGCTGGTGGTTGTACGTGTTTTATTTCCAAGTTTACCCTACTTTAAAAACGGTGACAAGCTGCTTTTATTATCACACAGACATTGTTGTCATGAAGGAACAGAACTGTAATGATATACATATAGCTAAACAAAGCTGCTCTTGTAGGGGCTGCACATAAATAAAGTTTATGAATACTAATATATTTGATCGACATTTTAGAGATTCAATACTAATTTATAAGACTACAGATATGTTGTTGGATATGGAAAAAAAAATACTGGTATTTTTCTGCACAAATGAATGAACCACATGTTTCCGAGCGCGTGCTGTGTTAATTAATTGTTGCTGAATTATGCGTAGTCATTGCTCATTCCCTGAAAACACACATTGCATTGGATAACAGGAAAAGACCGTCCTTTGAATATCTTTAAATGTTTAAGATATTTCTTGAAAAACACAACTGATACACAGAGGTTCCGCCAGTATGGATTTCGCAAGTAAAACATTACGAACCATGGATCTAATCGAAAAAAGGCGAATTTTGTTAAGACGAAAAGGCGCCATCATAGGTAAACCACGTGGTATACTAAAGAAAGGTAGGTTTGTTTCTCTTTGTATTGGAGTTAAACGCCGTTTTAACAGCTTTGGTCATGTAACCGCGTTCAGTGCACCTACGCACGTAGGCTGGCTTTCTCACACCAGTACCGACACAACTTTTTTCCAATGCACTGTCTGCTGTTCTCACATGCATCAAACGTGGACATCAAATACGAAAAATAGCTGGAGAAAAAATGGTCTCAACCGGGTATCGAATCTGCAACCACCCGTTGACTGCGCATGTCATATTCTTCGAAGATTCGACCTGTCTTATATGACGCATCGCTAGCCCCGATATCGGGAAACTGTAATATTCCGCTCTATGAAGTAGCAATGTAGAAAATAGCTTTTATCAGTACGTTTGAGGATAAATGAGACCTGTTTTAGCTCCAGAATTCTCTAAACTGCTGATCATAGCCGAGTGAATTGCACGAGGTAGCGTTTTATTGAGTAAACGTTTATTTTAGTTTGAAATTCAAAAGTAACGGTTGTCGCCTAGGAAAGTGGTTCGGTTCTGTACCCAGGCTGCCCAAATTAGATAGATGAGTATTTATAGAATGCCATCTAGCGGGAGATAATGGCAACCAACTTGTCACGAGTCCGATTCGCTAACCACTGAGCTCCTCAACCGGGTGTATTTTACATACGATCTATGATTACAATGTCATGACATAACTCTTCTTTAACATTTAAAGTATAACGTTCGTGCACCTTTTGTTCATTTCCTGTTTGACTGATTTGAATGTTGATGGTCCGTATTCAACAGCCATTCAGAGATAAATAAGAAGTCTACATGCAAAGGCTAACAGTCTAATTGACTGACACAGGACGTCTCGGCCTATGAGATAGCTAGTCTTTCGACTCAGAGTCCGACAAATATGTAGAACCATGTATGAATTCAGCTCGGCCGGAAGTGACAAAACTTCTTCAGGCGGGGTCAGCTGATCAGTTTTTCACGAGATTACGAGCGTTACGTATATTAACTCATGACCAAATGACAAAATTTTAGGTTTGTCCAAATCGAAAGCATTTGCAAACGACAAAATAAAAGTGACTGAAAATTTGAGATTTGTTTTGCGAAGGGTAGAAAACATTGTGGAAAAAAGAGAAAATGCTGGTTACCGGCATTTTCTCCTTTTTCCACAATGTATTCTAAAGGCTTCTTTCTCAGGATCGTCAAAAGAAGGGATTGTGTGGTAATGATTTAATATAGTGACAATGTATACGTCTTTATTACATGTTGTCATTTGATAAGTTACCTCGCATGACCTTTTAGACGGATTTGGCATGGCAGTGACCACCTATGCTGCACAGATGTATTTTCTCAAAGTTGATTGCCACTAGATTTCTCTTAAAATCCTATAGAATTGTGTGAAACCGCATAAATTGTCTCCAAGTATGGTCGTATTCGAGGTTTTAGCCGCCTTCATCTTTTGCAAACACGTTTTTTCCCAGAAATTTCTGATAAGCGGAGTAATCTGACGAATTATGCATTCTTTTTCATCTCAATTGTGGCCCTTCTTCTAAAGATTTTCCCTTGAATCATCTAGATGATAGTATCATATCTGTAAGGAATTTATTGCTTTCATACTCGATAAAAGATACGTGCACTCACTACTGGTGTTTCTATTGCTGTTTCAAAACTTAACACATGTATATCTGTCGTTTAAACTGAACATTTGAAGCATTGGCAATGATTTGGAGCTTCTCTAACCATAGCAATTTCATCATGGTTTTAATAGCCCTTGGTAGAAAAAAGTTGATTCAAAAACTTGTATAAAATAAAACAGAAGAAAGACGGTATTTTATTATCTGACTTTTTTCTTGGTAGTGTATTTTGATGGGTTTTACATCTTCATTGCGTTTCTGCCGTAAAAATATCTATTCGCCTGCATAAACAGGCGTTTACCTTGACAAAGAATAAGAGCATAATTCTTGCTTCATCCGGGGTAGAGCAGACTGATTGTGGACTTAACTCTTTACCAAACGGCAATTTTTTGGACTGGACCAAATTCAAAGCATCTGCAGACAACAATTTGAATCTTGTTAATATGATGATTTCTGACTTTGATAAGGTAGAAAATACTGTAGGAAAATGGGAAAATGCTGTTTACCAGCATTTTTCACTTTTCCCACAATGTTTTCTACAGGCTTCTTTCACAGGATCGTTAAAAGTCGGGATTGTGTGTTAAAGAGTTAATTTATTCGCTCTATTTTCCATACGCAAAAAAGTTTCCGGCGTGATATCTTATTGGACAGCGAAACACGAGTTTCAGGGGAAGTAACTCTTCTGTGATTATCAAATTGATAAAGTACCATAGGTCTGCAGACTGCTTCGCCGGTTTGGAAGATATATCAACTCCTAACTCTTTCCCAAACGACAAATTTTGGACTCTTCCAAATCAAAAGAGTTTGCAGACGACAATTTTAGATTTGGAGAAAATGGCAGAAAGTTCTCAAAAAGGGTAGAAAACACCGTGGGAAAAGGAGAAATTGCTCGTTACGAAAGAGTTTTACTGCAGACACGTAAAAACCAGGGCTTGTTTGCGAAATGGTTAAAGAAAGTATCTACGTGTATGTTGAAAGAAATTATCTATGTTGAAGATTGAAAAAATAACCTCAAAAAGCCTTCTCACTTGAATACCATTGGAATCATTGTGGGAAAAGGAGAACCAGTTCGTTTCGAACGATTACTTATTTTGTCACAATGTTTTAAACACTTATCTGTCGCGACATTAACACTATCCCAAGCAGTACCTGGTTTTCACGATCCTGAGACAGAAGCTTTCTGAAAACAATGTAGGGAAAGGAGAAAATGCTGGTACCCAGCATTTTCTCCTTTTCCCACAATGTTTTCTTCCCTTTCAAAAACAAAATTTAATTTTTGATTCATATTATTTTGTCGTCTGCAAATGCTTTCAATTTGGACTAGTCTAAAATTATGTTGTTTGGTAAAAAGTTAAAGATAATTGTCTTCATGGTTGTGTCGTTACTAGATAAGCCTTAGGCTTACCTCTTTACCAGACGACAGAAGCAAGACTGGTCCATATTAAAAGCATTTGCAGACGACAAACTAAAAAGTTGATCCAAGTGATGCGGTTTTTCGATAAAAGAGTTGAAAACAGAATGGATAAATGGGAACATCCTGTTCATCAGCATTTCCCCTTTTATCCACTTTTATTTCAAAAGCCTGTTTTTCCCCATAAAGTAGCAATGGGGAAAATAGCTTTTATCAATACGTTTGAGGAAAAATCTGCTCTGTTTTAGCTCCAGATTTCTCTGAACTGCTGACCATAGCTTAGTGAATCGCACCAGGTAGCGTATTATCGAGTAAACGTTTATTTTAGTTTGAAATTCAAAGTAACGGTTGTCGCGTAGAAATGTGGTCCGGTCCTGTGTACCCAGGATGCCCAAATTAGATAGATGAGTATTTGTAGAATGCCATCTAGCGGGAGTTAATGATGAATCCGGTACTGCCGTTTTGTCCACCGCTCAACTGAATTATTAGGTAGAATGTCTTTGGACACGCCGAAAATTATCAAAAGGAGACTAGTTTTTGGCTCGAGTCAGCCTGTGCTGAGTGCGCAAGCTGAACACGTTCGATACCTGTTGTAGATCTATACATTAATGTATACTACAGTATTACTCAAAAAGCTTTAGGTGAGGTAGATTTCTGTCTATGATGTTTTATGTCGTTTTTTTTCAACATTATATCAGTTATATCGCTGCGGCCAGTGCGCATGCCCTTGATTTCCTTGTAATTTATTTCAACAGTACTTCCCATATTTTTCTCAAGCCCTTTTCCAACATTACCATCGTCGAAACAAAAGTAGGGACTGTGTCGCAGGGTTCAGAGTAAGTGGGTGAACTCTCGCTTTTCTTTCAACTATCAATTTCAATTGTCAGCTGTGAAAGAGGAACGAAACCTGTCGCAATGGCTAGTGTCCATCTTAGGCCGAGCTGGGGAGTAGGAAGGAGGAGAAAATCCGTTCTGGTGGTATTTGTCGAAGACAATACCAGTATGAGTTCCATATTGAATTCTGAAGGCCATGAATCGTATTTTGTGCAAAACCGAAGGGAATAAACTCAATCAAACTCTATTTTTTTTTCAAGCAAATGATTTTTTCGGTGGCACTCAGATATGTAATTGGAAATTAGTTATTTTACATGTAAAAATAAAGTTGTTATGGCCATCGATCGTGGAAAATACTAATTTTTGATTGAAAATAGCTTCACTCGCTTATATCCGTTCCATTGGCGCTATGATACATAATTTGTCTACCGATCGGTTGGTCCTTGGCTTTTTCGTTCCAAAACCAGTTCGTCCCATAGCTTGTTCATCCTATGATTGAGCGCTACTGCATTTGATATAGGATGGGCATGGATATTTATAGATCGAAATAATTGATTGTAATTTTGGGAATTAAATGTTAATGGCCAAAGATATTCAAAATCATAGTTTTCAGATACAAACTTAATTTTATTCGATTATTCACATGGTTTCTCTCTCTATCCATCATGCATCGTACTGTCAAGGGACGTTACTCCTAATTCTTCCATCAATACACAATTAATCCTAACTTTGTCATGAGTACACTCCCTTCAGCCAAAAAGGTATCCATTTGTTTAGTTGGTTGACTTTTAAGCCAATATTTGAATAGTATTTCTCTTTTTCTTTCAAATGATTAATTCCTCACAATGGCTCCCATGTCAAATACCACTTCAGCGTTCTCAACGCTTTGATTTATGTATTGAATTAGTTAAGTTACTCAGACATAAGACGCACACAATCAGCGTAAAAGGAGGAACCAAAAAAAAAAGCGTCCTATCTTTATTAATTAGCGTAGTTACTCAGAACGAATATTATAGTATTGATTATTTACATAGACAGGCGGATAGTTCTTCTGGTACGTTCTGCGGTCTGTAGACAAGGCTATAAGTTAGCGTGAGTTAATCTGTAGATAACAGCTTATGTCGTAAAATAGAAAATATTTATAGTTATCTATTTGATTGACATTGTAGTGTGATATCAAACTATTGCAAGAAAATTAGCCATTGCTCGAAACGAGCAATGGCTATTTTTCTTACAATAGTTTTGTAAACGAAGTCCACTGGCAGAATAGTAGGGTGCGTGCGTAATATATACGAGTACCGTATAAGAAGGATAAGTTCACACACAAATATCGTTTTCTGTCTGAAGAGGCTGCGGGACAATAAGCTTTATTAAATTAGTGCCTCCCGTAATACGTGTTCATCAGAATTACAGCTCATTTCTGCTCATAGATTTCTTCGCGCCTTTTGTTCCTTGCGCTTGAGAAGAAAGTGAGATGTAATCGGTGTGTAATTAGATAAGGTCTACGGACGAAACCTTTAAGGGAAGAGAGAGAGCAAAAAATATTGTCTGTTTGAGTCGAAGCATCTTCGCAAGCCAGGGTGATGATCAGCCCTTGGCTTGCAAAGATGGAGATGGGAGATATAGTTTGAAGTATGTATCAAAACTAATATGGATACATTTTTAAAGGAGTTAAAACAAACTGGCTGATTGGTATCCTTTTCTGACATGGTCAAAATTGAGACACCTTGGTTTTTTTCCCTAGTTTTCCAGAAATGTATAGTTAACAGCTCAGAAAGAGACCAAATGAGAGGATTTAAAAATCATTTCAGAGGAATACCTTTTTTTTCGGTTCTCCAAACATAAAGAAAATCATCAGAAATGTTGACTCTTAACCCGAATTATACACATAATTTTATTACTCTAAACAAAATGGCAACCAGCGATAATATTGATAACGATAATGTTATAAATAATTATGACAAAAGTGAACAATTTTGGAAAGGTAAGTGATCTAGGATCAACATGGTTCTCTGTTTAGATAGAGCCCAATACAAAAATTTAGTTATTTTTTTGTTCCACTTTTTTTTGCAAATAAGGTTATACAAAACCAAAAGAAAAGAGAGGAAAAATATATACATAGAAGTTTTTTTATTCTTAAAGTTGTATCCGTTACATTTTGATCATCTTCGCAAGCCAAGGTTACTATCACTACGTGGATCTTACCTTGACGGATTTCGAGATTGAATGAAATATCGTTTTACGAACCGCTTACGAATACGATAATTCAAAATGAAGCAATAACCACAAGTGTCCTTCGACATTCCATGCTCAGGTGCTGGGATATAACATAAAACCTCTGATAACTGTTTGGTCACACTGAAACTTTCTGTAAATATTGTTCGTCTATGTTTTTTTCGGTAATAAATCATTACAGATCCTGCACACATCCCCGGAGTATTCATGTTTGCCTTCTATTTTTATCCGAAGGGTCGCGACCTTGTTCTATTTTTATCAAAGATGAAATGCTACCAGCGATTTGATTCGTGCAGTTAGAACTAGCTGCAACCAATGAAAATGCGTATCGGGGGAATGTCGAAATCAAGCTCGATCCGCCTAGGGTAGAGTAGCGTAGTGGATCGTCACCCTTGGCTTGTGAAGATGCATTTTGATCAGCGTGTTTATTTTGATAAATCTTCACTAAGACGAGTGTATTCACGTACAAAGATTGGTTTAAAAGAAAAGTAAGAGTACACGTACACATAGAAAACAAGAAAAGTTACCAAGTTTTTTTTTCATCCTCTTTGTAAAATTTCTTATTCCGTTTGTAACGGGACAGCCATTATTGTGTAACATGAGATAAATGCTTCTCGAGCACTCCAGAAAATGTCAATGCGTTGAACCGCTGAGTCATGGTTTTAAAGGTCGTGGATTGGAGTCCCAACGAAAACTTTTTTTTTTTTCATAAATAAATGGGGAAATAGTCGCGTTCTTATGGTTTCTCAGTACAAAATATCAGCTTTCGCTTACCCCAAAACAAGATCTAGTTTAAAATCTACGTTAAAGGGGGGTGCTTTAGATTATTCACATATCACCAAATTAGATATTATATATACATATGCTAAAATTTATACGACTAATAAAGCTTCTATTCCATAACATAACAAACGTGATTATTTTCCACAATGTCTTTTTCGGACGCTATCTTTGAGGGTTTGTCTAGGTATTTCTGGTATGTAAATGAGCGAGTTGCTCATGTAAAAATAAAACATGTTTCTCTTCGGTGTCGACCTGTGCCATAGTAAATCTCTAATTTTTTCTTCTTGTCGGATGGTTTTCGATTACTGGGGTTTTCTGAATGAAAATTGAAAGGCTTTGGGAGCATAAGGATGATTTTATTTTTGTGAAATGTTCGTCCCAAAATCTGTATGGCCACCTTTAACGCCCCTTTAAAACTCTAATAAAACTCACATTTCCGAACTGAAAATTTAAAGCGCAGATACTGTTATTTCACTGTCGATTTTGCCAAAAAAAAAACAAGGAAGCGGGTTGGATATAGAGCTTAGATCAGATTGCTCGCTATGTACAGTCAGATCTTTGTCGACACTGCCCGCAGAAGCAACTTTTACAGTCGTTTCCAGCGCTTTAAAGATTAACCTCCGTTTTACCACAAGCTACGTGTTGTTACACTTATTGTGTGATCGACAGTTGGATTTACACGCCTTAAGTGTGTTAAGATTAATGCTATCGAATCTTATTATATTTATAAACTAATCCAGTTAATCTTTTGAAAATAAGTGTTCGAGAAAAAGGGGAGGACAAATTCAGACCACATACAAACACACATAAAGGGAGACGGAGAAAGAAAGAAAGAAAGACGGTGAGAAGGAAGGAAGGAAGGAAGGAAGGAATGGAATGGAATGGAATGGAAAGGAAAGGAAAGAGGAAAGAAAAGAAAGAAAGAAAGAAAGAAAGATGGGAGGGAGGAAGGAAGGAAGGAAGATGGATGAATATGTAGATTAGATAGATAGAAAGAAGGAAGGGAGGGAACGAGGGTGGGAGGGCGGAAGGAAGGAAGGAAGATAGATAGATAGATAGATAGATAGATAGATAGATAGATAGATAGTTAGATAGATATGAAGCAGAAATGCAAGTTCGAAGAGGCGCTAGTCAAACGATCGCAATACATCATAATGTGTCATTTTTAACATATATTTTGATGAATGTTCAAGTCAGTTTGATAATTATTTATCGTTTTTAATCCTTAACTACACGACGAAACTTTACACTCGTCCAAATTCAAAGCATTTGCAGACAACATGATTATCCAATATGACTGAAAAGATTAAATTTAGTCTTGGAATAGTCGGGAAAAATGTGGGTAAAAATGTGGGAAAATAAATAAAATGGTGGAAACCAGCATTTTCTCCCTTGACCACAATATTTTCAAACCTATCGTGTCTCGGAGTCATTAGAAATTTTAGGTTAGTCGACGTTCCAACAAACAAATTTTTCATTAAGTCTTTACCACACGAGACAATTTTAGACTGGTCCAAATTGAAAGCATTTGCAGACGACAAAATAAAGGTGACTGAAAAATTGAAATTTGTTCTGGGAAGGGTAGAAAACACTGTGGGAAAAGGAGAAAATGCTGGTTACCAGCATTTTCTCCTTTTCCCACACTGTTTTAAAAGGCGTCTTTCTCAGGGGTGTCAAAAGTAGGGATTGTGTGGTAATGGGTTAACCCATTACCACACAATCCCTACAATTGACGACCCTGGGAAAGAAGCCTTTAGAAAACAAACATTTGCAGACGAAAATGAAAAAGCATGAAAATTTGATTTTTTTTAAGAGGGGTAGAAAACAATGTGGGAAAAAGAGAAAATGCTTGTAACCAAAATGTTTTAAAAAGTATTTTTGTCCGGGAGTTATAAAACACGGGGTAAAGTGGTAAAATTAGAGACAGACAGACCCTGGTTTTTACGACCCTGAGATAGAAGCCTTTTGAAAACATTGTGGGAAAAGGAGAAAATGCTGGTAACCAGAATTTTCTCCTTTTTCCACACTGTTTTCTACCCTTCTGGAAACAATTTTCAATTTTTGAGTTGTGTTTATTTTGTCGTCTGCAGGTGCTTTCAATTTGGACCAATCTTAGATTTTATCGTTTGGTAAAGAGTTAAGTTTTTTCTTGGGGTCACCATGGATTTAGTAACGAAAGAGATAATTAATTAACATATTGATTGCGTAAATATTTATACGATATAAGACTTCTTATCAATCCTTTACCACACAAAAAAAAACTTTAAACTCGTCCAAATTTAAAAGCATTTGTAGACCACAAAAGAAATGTGAATCAAATACTAATTTTTGCCTTGGAATGGGTTGAAAACATTGTGGAAAAAAGGAGAAAATGCTGGTCACCAGCATTTTCTCCTTTTTCCACAATGTTTTTAAAAGCCCTCTTCTTCAAGGTCGTCAAAAGGTTGGGTTGCGAGGTAAACGGTTAAAACATACTGTAGACCAGACAAATCTCTCTGCGATTTTTTCCCATACCTACATGTACATACTAACAAGTTAAAGGTGGGCATTTAGGTTTTTTACATCATACCAAGTTTAGAAATATATATATCACTGAAATTTATATGAAAAACCAATAGAAATCATCTATAATTAAGAATCATAATATTACAAAAAAAATGGGGGGGGGGGGGTGGTGGTATTCCCCTAAGAGGCTACCTAGCCCCCTAAGCTATGTTTAGATTTTATGCCAAATATAAAAAAAATAAAAACTGTGTGGGAATGTTAAGTGTCTGGCAAGTGACTAATGACGCTTATTTTCCATTATGTCTTCTTCCATGCTATATTTGAAGCTTTGTCTGTATATTTCCGGTATGTAAATGAGTGAGTTGCTCATGTAAAAATAGACCGTGTTTCCCGTCGGCGTCGATCTCGGCTGTAGTAAATCTCTAATTTTTCTTGTTGTCGGATAGTTTTCGATTACTGGGGTTTTATGAATGGAAATTATAAGGCTTTAGGAGTATAGGATTTTTTTTTTTGTCCCAAAATCTGTAGGCCCACCTTTAATACTAACAAACTCACCCGAAATATATGGGAGTGTAGACTTGATTATGAAAAAAGATAGGAATCGGCCACAGTTCGTTTCCATCCATTTCGAACCTTATTAGTTTTAAAAATTGCTAGTAAATCTAAAACAACAGAAGGAAGGTTATTTTGATTTGTTTTTGTTTCATTGCTAAATTAAATAGAAATTAATGCAGGAAGAGGACCAATTGTTTGTAAACCAGCAACTGTTCGTTCTCCGAAGACTTTTTGAACGTTGTCTGCGCATGTCATATTCTTCGAAGATTCGACGTGTCTTATATGACGCTTCACTATTCCCGATATCGGGGAGACTAATAATTTAATACGCACTTTAAAGTGGCAACGGAGAAAATAGCTTTTATCAATACGTTTGAGGAAAAGTCAGGCATGTTTTAGCCCCAGATTTCTGTAAACTGCTGATCATAGTTGAGTGAATCGCACGAGGTAGCGTTTTATTGATTAAACGTTTATTTTAGTTTGAAATTCAAAGTAACGGTTGTCGCGTAGGAAAGTGGTTCGGTTCTGTACCCAGGATGCCTGAATTAGATAGATGACTATTTATAGATTGCCATCTAGCGGGAGATAATGCTTTTCAAAGCTCTGTGTTCAGGTACAATCATATTTGTATGGTAGTGGATTCAACTTTTAACAACAAAAGATTATTCGACTTTGAAAATAATACTTTTGCAGACGACAGAGTAAATATGAGCAACTTGTGGGATTTGCCCGTAATATGAAAGAAAACCCTGTGTAAAAAGGAGAAAATGCTGGTTACCAGCATTTTCTCCTTTTTACACAATGTTTTTAAAGTTCCTTTACTATCAAATCAACGATATTGGCTAGTAAAGGATCAATCACTTATTATACAATTAACCCTTTACTCCATAGATACTCATTTCTACGCATTGCTTGTAGGAGCCGTTTGAAAACATTGTGGCAAAAGGTGAAATTGCTCGTGACGAGCAATTTCACCTTTTGTCACAAAGTTTTCTATGCTATCAAAGGTGTCATAAACACAAAAAAAAAACTGCTTCATCCTTGCTGTTATTTAGGGTCAGTTTGAGATACCTTAAAAATGCTTTATGGGGTAAAGGGTTAAAATTACTATAGAAAATTACAGTTCTTCATCTCCTAATGGTACCAAGTAAACCCAAAAGACATTTTCAGTCTAAACAAAAAAAAACAACCAAAATAACTGAAATTTCAAGGTTACCTTTTTCTGTAATACGGTATTTCAGCAAATCAGCCGGTGCAGATCAAAGATCAGACTGCACGTTTTTTGTGCAGTCTAATCACTATCTACACTGCCTGTTAGGGCAATCATAGTTGTTACAGGCGGCACAAGGATCAGAGTTAACCCATTACAACACAATCCCTATATTAGACGACCCTTAGAAAGAAGCTGTTAGAAAACATTTCGGGAAAAGGAGAAAATGCTGGTAACCAGCATTTTCTCCTTTTCCCACAATGTTTTCTACCCTTCCAAAATTCAAGTTTCAATTTTTTTTATTCACATTTATAATGTGGTCTGCAAGTGCTTTCAATTTCGACTAGTTCAAAGGTTTGTCGTTTGGTAAAGAGTTAAACCGATTTTGTTTTGTGTAAGGTCTGTATTGAGCCTGTCCAGATTTCAATCTTTGTAATTAACGCATTGTGATATTTGCGTAAACATTGGATCAAGAGTTACTTTTTAACACTTTAACCCATTACCACACAATCCCTACTTTTGACGCCCCTGAGAAAGAAGCCTTTAGAAAACATTGTGGGAAAAGGAGAAAATGCTGGTAACCAGCATTTTCTCCTTTTCCCACAATCTTTTCTACCCTTAACAAAACAAATTTCAAATTTTCAGTCACTTTTATTTTGTCGTCTGCATATGCTTTCGATTTGGACCAGTCTATAATATTGTCGTTTGGTAATGGGTTAACACACAACCATGTGTCGGACTAATGACCTGGTGGTTGTGAGTTCGATACCCGGTTGAGGCGAATTTTCTTTCCGGCGTAATTTCGCCTCTCATCTCTGCTGAAGCATGTGAGAAAAGTACATGTAGTCGGTGCCTTTGGAAAGGAAGTTGTGTTAGTACCGGTGTGAGAAAGCCAGGAAACACATGTGCGTCACCGACCGCCATGATATGACCATAGCTGTTAAGGTGGCGATAAACCCTAATACAATTACCAACCAACTAATGATCGATAATTAAAACTTATCATTGTTAGGTAAGGATCAAATCGGCGATAACATTTTATGTGTTAACCCTTTCCCAAATGACAAACTTTTGGACTAAACCAAATTGAAAGCATTTGCAGACGACAATTCAACACTTGCTGAAAAGATGATTTCTGTCTATGATAGGGTGGAAAACATTGTGGGAAAAGGAGAAAATGCTGGTTACCAGCATTTTCTCCTTTTCCCATAATGTTTTCAAAAGGTTACTAGATCTATTCCAGACCCGTAAAAACCAGGGATTGTTTGGGAAAGAGTTAACTATGAGTATAATTATACAGGTTGTGCGTTTAAATTGAACAAAAAACAACACAATCTATGTATTCAATTGTTTTCTTGCTTGTAAGCCAGTTGTGATAATATAGAAGAAACCGCTGATGGAAAACTTGTGCTTAAATTTGGAATATTATTGTAATAATATTT
Organism: Tridacna crocea; assembly: GCA_943736015.1. Lineage (NCBI taxonomy): Eukaryota > Metazoa > Mollusca > Bivalvia > Cardiida > Cardiidae > Tridacna > Tridacna crocea. The sequence goes on along the minus strand of OX031072.1, from coordinate 29,381,255 downwards.
CATTATCAAGATGAATTTAGTGTGTCAATTTTTTTTTTCAAAATAAACTCTATGCCCCAAAAAAGAGAGAGGGAAAAAAATTAGAATTTTAAATTCTAGACTTATGGTTTCGGATTTATCGAGTTGTTTTAGCTTGAAGCACATTAGGTGAAAAGTTAACTCTTTGCAAAAATTTTAGACCCGTCCAAATTCAAGGCACTTGCAGACAACAAATTAAATTGTGGCTTGAGAAATCTGGGTTTGTCTTGTACATTATACAAAACATTTTGGAAAAAAGGAGAAAATGCTGGTTACCAGCATTTTCTCCTTTTTTTCCAAAATGTTTTCAAAAGTTCTCTTCCCCACGGGATAGTTTTGTGAATACTTAATAGTCAAGCGTGTTACATGTTTGACAGTTAAAGGATAGGCTACCAAAAATAAAGGAAGTTTGACTATTTCAAATGGGTTTATCAAATATTTAGTTATGGTGGAAAGAATGTTTTTTATTTTGAGTGGATTAGTTAAACGTAAGTTTGGTTACTTTTTTCTCTCGTGTTTTTTTAATGTCATTTCTGTTGGTGTATTATGTTGCTTATCACAGGAAGCCCAAACGGGATAAAGCAAAAACCTCTGTAAAACTTTATTTTCCTTTTCTTCCAAATCTCAATATTTCATGATAACGTTATGGGTGTGTATGCCGTCCAAAATTTATACAATCAGACATAATTTAACCCTTTACCCCATAAGGCATTTCTATGGTATCTCTAATTGACCCTAAATAACAGCAAGGATAAGGCATTTCTTATGTGTATATGGCACCTTTTGATGGGTTAGAAAACATTGTGACAAAAGGTGAAATTACGTTACGAGCAATTTCACCTTTTGCCACAATGTTTTCCAAAGACCCCTACAAGCAATGCGTAGAAATGACTATCTATGGAGTGGAGGGTTAAGCATCACCAAAACTGACCAGCAATAGCCCATAAGCTTAGACCAGCATTACTCATGCCCACAATTTGCCATTTCTGGCCTTCGCAAAGTGTTCTCATAGCCACCCTTTCATTTGGCTCATAAAGCAGCCTGTTACTTGTCCTGCGGGTCCGTGCATAGCTTGAAAATACAGCAAATAAAAGGTGATCTATCAAAAGAAATTATGACAAAATTTGTCCGGGTGATGCTTAACTTATGTCTGACTGTATATATTAGAATGTCTGCAATAATTGAAAAAAATAATAAAACTTAAAGATACCTGACTGAAAAATTAAAGTGACACAAAGGTAAAACGAGACAAACAATAACAAATAAACCGTGATAATATCGCCCATCCAACCGCCTTTTTTTTTTTATTTTGTTTTTAGCTCACCTGAGCACGAAGTGCTCATGGTGAGCTTTTGTGATCACTCAATGTCCGGCGTCCGTCGTCCGTCGTCCGTCGTCCATCGTGCGTCGTGCGTCGTGCGTCGTCCGTCGTCCACAATTTCTTTAAACATCTTCTCCTCCTAAACCACTGGGCCAATCTTGATGAAACTTGGCAGGGATGTTCCTTGGGTGAAGCTCTACCAAAGTTGTTCAAGAGATTGAATTCCACCCATAATTCTGGTTGCCATGGCAACCGAAAGGAAAAAAAATGGCAAAATCTTTGAAAATCTTCTTCTCTGAAACTAGAAGGCGTAGAGCTTTGATATTTGGTATGTAGCATCTCCTAGTGGACCTCTACCAAGATTGTTCATATGATGTCCCTGGGGTCAAAACTGGCCCCGCCCCGGGGGTCACAAGTTTGGAACCTAGGAACAAAGAAGGAAAACTTTAAAATTCTTCTTCTCTGAAACAAGAAGGTGCAGGGCTTTGATATTTGGTATGTAGAATCTCCTAGTGGACCTCTACCAAGATTGTTCATATGATGTCCCTGGGGTCAAAACTGGCCCCACCCCGGGGGTCACAAGTTTGAAACATAGGAATAAAGAAGGAAAACTTTAAAATTCTTCTTCTCTGAAACTAGATGGTGCAGGGCTTTGATATTTGGTATGTAGCATCTCCTAGTAGACCTCTACCAAGATTGTTCATATGATGTCCCTGGGGTCAAAACTGGCCCCGCCCCGGGGGTCACAAGTTTGAAACATAGGAATAAAGAGGGAAAACTTTAAAATTCTTCTTCTCTGAAACTAGAAGGTGCAGGGCTTTGATATTTGGTATGTAACATTTTCTAGTGGACCTCTACCAAGATTGTTCATATGATGTCCCTGGGGTCAAAACTGGCCCCGCCCAGGGGGTCACAATTCTGAAACATAGGAACAAAGAAGGAAAACTTTGAAAATCTTCTTCTTTGAAACTAGAAGGCGTAGAGCTTTGATATTTGGTGTGTAGCATCTCCTAGTGGACCTCTACCAAGATTGTTCATATGATATCCCTGGGGTCAAAACTGGCCCCGCTCCGGGGGTCACAATTTTGAAACATAGGAACAAAGAAGGAAAACTTTGAAATTCTTCTTCTCTGAAACTAGAAGGTGCAGGGGTTTGATATTTGGTATGTAGCATCTCCTAGTGGACCTCTACCAAGATTGTTCATATGATGTCCCTGGGGTCAAAACTGGCCCCGTCCCGGGGGTCACAAGTTTGAAACATAGGAATACAGAAGGAAATCTTTGAAAATCTTCTTCTCTGAAACTATAATATGTAGAGCTTTGATATTTGGTATGTAGCATCTCCTAGTGGACCTCTACCAAGATTGTTCATATGATGTCCCTGGGGTCAAAAATGGCCCCGCCCCGGGGGTTGAAATTTTGAAATATAGGAATAAAGAAGGAAAACTTTAAAATTCTTCTTCTCTGAAACTAGAAGGTGCAGGGGTTTGATATTTGGTATGTAGCATCTCCTAGTAGACCTCTACCAAGATTGTTCATATGATGTCCCTGGGGTCAAAACTGGCCCCACCCCGGGGGTCACAAGTTTAATACATAGAAATAAAGAAGGAAAAATTGAAAATTTTTCTTGTCTGAAACTAGAATATGTAGAGCTTTTATATTTGGTAAATAGGATCTCCTAGTGGACTTCTACAATGTCTGTTCATATGATGCCCCTGGGGTCAAAACTTGCCCTGCCCCATGGGTCACAAGTTCGAAACATAGGAACAAAGAAGGAAAATGTCAATATTATTCTTCTCTGAAACTAGAAGGCGTAGAGCTTTGATATTTGGTATGTAGCATCTTTTAGTGGACTTCTACAAAGTTTCTTCATACGATGCCCCTGGGGTCTAAACTTGCCCTGCCCAGGGTTCACAAGTTCGAAACATATGAACAAAGAAGGAAAACTTTAAAATTCTACTTCTCTGAAACTAGAAGGTATAGAGCTTTGATATTTTTTAAGTTGCATCTCCTAGTGTACCTCTAGCAAGTTTTTTTTTTTTCTTAGGATGCCCCTGGGGTCAAAATTGGCCCTGCCCAGGGGTCACAAGTTTGATTTTACAGCTTAGTACTCAGGTGAGCGATATAGGACCATCATGGTCCTCTTGTTTAGTTCATGCACATGTAATTAGAGAAAGATCAACAGTGGAAGACATTTAAAGACACGATTACAAATAATAGAAATATATCAAGATATGTGCGAGTATATGTTGTTCGTTTTTTGAGCGATTTACTTTTCGTTGCGTAAGGCTACCCATTTTGTCGACGGTAAAGCATCACTTACTTCCGGTATAATGCAGAGAAATGACCCTCCCCCACAAAATGACCCATGCGTTATTTCTCTACGTAGAGAAATGACCCATGGGTCATAATTCTACGTAGAGGAATGACCCGGGTCATTATTCTACGTAGAGAAATGACGCTCTAGGGTCTCTTCGTAGAATAATGACTCGGGTCATTCCGCTACGTAGTGAAATGACATCTGGGGCCATTTCTCTACGTAGAGTAATGACCCGGGTCATTTTTTAGGGGAGGGTCATTTCTCTGCATTACACCGGCATAAGTAAATAGCAATTGCAAGGCACAGTTTTGCTGTAGGAATTATGACATTATGTTTGTAGCAAGTATGTGCTCATAACCTGCTGTGTTCGTTGACCCGACTAGTATCCTATGATTAGCTTGCAACACGCGAAAAGGAACATTCGGACATTTGCGTAAAGTGTCGTCTCGGATCAGCCTGCGCAGTCCGCGCAGGCAAATCCGAGACGGCACTTCACGTCTTCATTAGATTTTGTCCTTCAGTAGACCTCTGCAAAACAGAAAAAAATCATATAAACGGAAAGTGCCGTCTCGGATCAGCCTGCGCGGACTGCGCAGGCTGATCCAAGACGAGACTTTACGCAGATGTCCGAATGACCCTTTTCGCGTGTTGTAAGCCACATGTCGTTTCTACGGATTGTTTGTCTTTCGCTCGAACTACTTTCTGGTGGTTTCTACTCTGTTTATTTTGGCCTCTTTAGCTTGTACATGTTTCCTATATGTGAGTATTGCTCTAACAATAGGCAGTTTATTGTGTCTTCCTGATAAATTATATTAAGCAGGTCATCACAGTGTTCTGGACAAATAGAATCCATTTTATCATTTAACCTTGTACTGTGAAGAGGTACTTAAGGACCAGTCTACTTCATGAAAAAAGTCGATTGTCGTTGTCTGGGCATGTCTTTTTCGACCTGTCTCATCACCCTTTCCCCCCCCCCCCATATGGGGGGGATTGTAGTAATACGCGCTATAAAGTAGCAATCGATAGAGAAGATGGCTTTGATCAATACTTTTGAGGAGAAATCAGGCTTTTAGCTCCAAATTTACCTAAACTGCTGATCATAGCTGAATGAATCGCATCATGTAGCGTTATATTTAGTAAGCGTTTATTTTACTTTGAAATTCAAAGTAACGGTTGTCGCGTAGAAAAGTAGTCCGGTTCTGTACCCAGATGCCCAAATTAGATAGATGTATATTTGTAGAATCAGGGGTAACAATCTACGTCATAGCGTAAGTAATCAGAGACATTTTAAATCCACCATTTTCGTTTAAAAATGGGAAGTTTTTCAGCTTGTACATTATTGTTATTGAAGATCTGTCCAAACAAAGCAGTGCATATGGTACCTGACAACTTTCTTCGTTAGTATACATTAATATTTTGTTCATTAGTTTCGTTGATTTTGCAATTACATCCGCACAATTTTCGAAGCCGGTGACACTTGTGCGATTTCAAAATAGATGTCATCTACAATGCCGTTAAGAATAACTGTGTTGAAGTGTTGAGAGCTACAACATTGTTTCATGGCATTTTGGTTTCTCAAATAGGACAAATATATTTACCGTCACCAGATGAAGTAGGTATTCTAAGTAAACTTTAGATACATATATCTTTTTAAAGTAATGAATCTGCACTTTGCGCACAAAAATGGCGGCTATTCTGACACCTCTGCTATGACGTAGGTTGTCACCCTTGAGAATGCCATCTAGCGGGAGATAATGAGCCGATTGTTACCGAACAAAAATGGCTGTTACGGATTCATCAGTATTTGATGGTTTATTTGGAATGGTGGATTACGGAGATGCACAAAGTCCCCTTTTGTCAGAGCATGACTCATATACATGCGGCAACTAACTTTTCCCACAATGTTTTCAAAAGTCTTATTTCCAAAAGTAGTAAAAAGATCGGATTAGGTTTTTTTTGTAATTAATTTTTACGTATGCATAATGCTGACATTTTGAAACAGTCTTTCATTTTGTCGTATGGTAAAAAGATTTAACTCTTTCCCAAACAAGCCCTGGTATTTACGTGTCTGCAGTACAAGTGTTTAGAAAACACTGAGGGAAAAAGGAGAAATTGCTCGTAACGAGCAATTTCTCCTTTTCCCCACAGTGTTTTCTAGCCCATCAGAAAATTTTCTGCTATTCTCATCAAATTCAAAATTGTCATCTGCAAACACTTTGAGTTTGGGACAAGTCTAAAATTTGTCATTTGGAAAAGGGTTAAACCAAGCAATACCGTCCAATAAGCTAATCTCGTTTTGAAAATCTTCCAGATATAATGAACTATATAATAAGATTATATACCCCGTTATTACGTACCGAGATTCATACGAAAGGCAGTATGCAAGCGTCTCTGTATGTTCGATAAAGGAAAAAATGCAAGCTTCTGTCCCTTTGATCAATGAAAAAATGATCGTATCGTCGGTTTACTGCAAAAACCTCGTAACTACAGCTTGTTTCAAGCTGTAGTTACGAGGTTTTTGCAGTAAAACGACGATATAGTGCTGAAAAGCGAATGTCTTGACCAATTTCCACACAATCACTACTTTTGACGACCCTGAGAAAGGAGCCTTTAAAAAACATTGTGGGAAAATTAGAAAATGCTGGCTGTCACAAAACAAATTTCAAATTTTTAGTCACTTTTATTTTGTCGTCTGCAAATGCTTTCGATTTGGACAAGACTAAAATTTTGTCGTTTGGTAATGGGTTATAGGCAAGATATTGATAGATAATTGCAACCTCAACTTGTGATGGAAGTTTAACTTCTCAGCGCCCTATGCGAAGACAAGGGCTTTTGTAGACGACAGAGATCAAGATCAGACAGCACAGAAAGTTCAGTCTGATCTTGGATCTACTTTGTAAAAATATAGATTCCAGGACAATACCTCAGCACCCAATTTATGACATTAACCCTTTATCAAACAATTCCGGAGTTTTACGGCCCTGAGACAGAAGAAGCCTTTTGAAACACTGTGGGAAAAGGAGAAAATGCTGGTAACCAGCATTTTCTCCTTTTCCCACATTGTTTTCTACTCTGCTGGAGACAAATTTCAATATTTGGGCAGCGGTTATTTTGTCTTATGCAATTGCTTTCAGTTTGGACCAGTCTAAAATTTTGTCGTTTGGTAAAGGGTTAACCCTTTCCCAAACGAAAAGAATTTGGACTGGTCCAAATTTAAATCACTTGCAGACGACAAAATTAATGTTACTCAAAAAGCAATATTTCTTTCCAGCAGGGAAGAAAACATGGTGGGAAAAGGAGAAAATGCTGGTTACCAGCATTTTCTCCTTTTCCCACAATGTTTTCAAAAGGCTTCTCTCTCAGGGCCGTAAAAACCAGGGATTGTGTGGTAATGGGTTAAGACCTCGTTGTTACTTACATTATATACAATATGATGTAAACAGATCTACGAATTAATTGACTGAATTCGAATCTTTGATGTTAGAAGATGGTTACCTTGGGTCACCAATGTAGTAATTATTAAAGCTTTTATCTTGTAGTCAAAGTGAAGTCTTTTAAAGTTAGTTTAACCCTTTACCACACAACAAAATATCAGAGAAGTGAAAGCGTCTACATTTTTTCCAGTCATAAATTTCTATTTATTCATTTTTATTCTTTACCAAAAACTAGGTCAAACGCCAGCATACTCAGCTGCGCCGAAATACCACGTTGTCTGCGCATATTCTTCGAAGATTCGACCCGTCTTACATGACGCATCACTCCCCCAATTCTGGGGGGAATTGTTGTAATACGCGATATAAAGTAGCAATGGAGAAAATGGCTTACTTGTATATCAATACGTTTTAGGAGAAATCAGGCCTGTTTTAGCTGCAGGTTTCTCTAAACTGCTGATCATAGCTGAATGAATCGCAACAAGTGGCGTTTTATTGAGTAAACGTTTATTTTAGTTTGAAATTCCGGTTGTCGCGTAGAAAAATAGTCCGGTTCTGTATCCAGGATGCCCGAAGATAGATGTATACTTGTAGAATGCCATCTAGTGGGAGATAATGCGAAAAACCAATGTTTCAACACTCTCTTGGAATAAACCGCTTGTTATATCATGTCTAAAGGTGATCAGATTAAAAAAGCAAAACGCACTTTCTACAGACGAAAAGACAAACAGATATGGCCAAATTCTACCCTACCCCTACAGATTTGTTGACAGAAATAATATGACTGACTGCACATGTCGAGCGTTTCCATTGTTGACAATGGCCGGGCAAGTCAATTAGGAAAACAAAAGCTGGCTTTAATAACGAGCCTTTTGTACAGTGTAAATATATCATTGTCCTAATGTCCCACAGAATCTGAGCAAAGCCTATTGATCTAACGATTGTCACCTTTCTCTCTTTACTTTATGACATAATTGTCAACCGGTCCAAATTAGATGAGGCTAAAAAGATAGGAACTTGCTTGCTTGCTTGCCAGCTCGCTTGCTTGCTTGCTTCCTTGCTTGTTTGCTTGCTTCCTTCCTTCCTTCTTTCCTTCCTTCCTTCCCTCCTTCCTCCCTTCCTTCCTTCCCTCATTCCTTCCTTCCTTCCTTTCTTCCTTCCTTCCTTCTCTCCGTCCCTCCGTCCGTCCGTCCGTCAGTCCATCCGTCCGTGCGCTTCTGTAACAGAGATACGTAACTCAAAAATTGAAATTTGTTTCCAGCAGGGTAGAAAACATTGTGAGAAAAGGAGAAAATGCTGGTTACCAGCATTTTCTCCTTTTCTAACAATGTTTTGAAAAGGGCTTCTTATTCGGGGTCGTAAAAACCAGGAATTATTTGGTAAAGGATTATTTCGCATTTATTTTCAGGCTACAACATCAATTAGCGGTGAGATTGATGCTGAGCAAAAATGTGTTCAGAAATGACATCCGATATAATGCAGAGAAAGAACCCTCCCCTACGAAATGACCCGGGTCATTCTTCTACGTAGACAAAATGACCCCAGAGGTCATTTCACCACGTAGAGGAATGATCCAGGTCATTATTCTACTTGAAGAAATGACCCAGAGAGGGTAATTTCTTTACGTAGAATGATGACCCGGGTCATTCCTTTGCGTAGAGAAATGATCCATGGGTCTTTTTGTAGGGGAGGGTCCTTTCTCTGCATTACACCGACGTGATTGAGACAGTAAATTTGCATTCAAGAAAGCCCGATTCCATCTCTGCTGACCCTAAAAGTTATTTCTGTGGCCGTTAGGAATCCCAGACTTGTGGACAGCGGCACCAGTTTTTTTCAAAATTCCGGATCGGCCGCTGGTGGCGCCGTGCATGTCGGTATTCTTCGTTTGTAAGCTAATACCGCTACATATGCCGGGATTTTTAAGCCTGTCGCCGGTGTAATGCAGAAAAATTTCCCTCCCCTACAAAATGACCCATGGGTCATATCTCTATGTAGGGGAATGACCCATTGGTGATTTCTCTATGTAGAGGAATGACCCGGGTCATTATTCTACGGACTTCTAATGACTTCTGGGGTCATTTCTCTACGTGGAATAATGACCCGGTTCATTTTGCAGGGGAGGGTCATTTCTCTGCGTTACACCGGCAAGGCTATTTATGGAAAAATTCCGTCATGGCCGTTGTCGGTTCCACTTACATCAAAATTCCGCAATGGCTGCGGGTGGCTTAAGTTATTTCAGAACTCCGCGCTGCCTCCTTTCAGTGTTTAACTGTCTTGTAATTTTTTGTTGATCCCGCTGGCGGTTGTTGTTTTTCGGAATTCCCCGCTGGCGGCGCTATTTACATGTATGTCCGTCGTCTGCGCATGTCATATTCCCCGAAGATTCGACCTGTCTTATATGACGAATCACTCCCTCCAATATTGGGGAGATTGTAGTAATACGCGCTATAAAATTGCAATGGAGAAAATGGCTTTTATCAATACGTTTGAGGAAAAATCAGGCCTGTTTTAGCTCCAGATTTCTCTAAACTGCTAATCATAGCTGGATGAATCGCTTTTTAGTTTGAAATTCAAAGTAACGGTGTCGCGTAGAAAAGTAGTCCGATTCTGTATCCAGGATGCCCAAATTACATAGATGAGTATTTCTAGAATGCCATCTAGCGGGAGATAATGTATTTATGTCATGTTGGGATCTTTAGAGACCCAAATATGTTTTTTTTACCAGAACCAGGCTTGAAGCCAGAAAAATGGCATTTTCAAAACGAGGCCATGGTCCCGAAAAGTAGTCTACCGAAATCTGTTGTCATAAAGTACCACTATTCGCCAATCATTTCACTAAGCACCAATATTTTATTCAGTTTCAAATTGCCCAAGTATTGTTTTTTTTTTTTAAAGAACCTCTGTAAGTGTCAAATAAAGAGGTCATTTAATTAGCATACTTGGATACTATACTGAATTTAATTGTATTCGTACACTGTGGAACTAATAGATTTCAGAATTGTATTGAAGAATGTTAAATGACCTGGAATTAGCATGTACAGTATAATTACATTAAATAAGATAATAGTAAATTCTAACATGACACGCGACTTTGGCTCTATAAACACAGTGCAAGGAAAACGTGGTAAAATCTGCGACAATCCCTGTAGGGTGACGTCATTCAATGAGTGAGTTATTCAATGGAACATAATCTTCATCCGCGTTTTTACTCTAAGTTTGAACTTGTTTTCGTTTCACTAAGAATTGGCCATGTTAGAATCGAAATAATCTTCTTTCTATCGTGGTATATCGTTCAATAAACCACGTTGTGAGTTATGCGGCGCAATAATAACCCACTCGGGCTATCGCCCTCGTGGATTATTTATTGCGCCGCATAACTCACAACTGTGGTTTATTGAACGATATACCACGATAGAAAGAAGATTATTTCTTAAATATACGCATGTTCGTTCATCAAGACTGAACGAGGAACAGAGAAACAGACTTGTTCCCTTACTACGTTAACCTTTTACCATGTAATCCCGACTTTTGACGACCCTGAGAAAGAAAACCTTTGAAAAACACTGTGGGAAAAAGGAGAAAATGCTGGTAACCAGCATTTTCTCCTTTTCCCACAATGTTTTCTACCCTTTCCAAATCAAAATTTCAATTTTTGATTTACATTTATTTTGTCGTCTGCAAATGCTTTCAATTTGGAATGTTCCAAAATTTTGTCTTTTTGGGAAAGAGTTATTGGAGATCGTGTTCGTGTAGGAAGTTGAGCCACGAACATCCAGTGTTGTGATAATTTGATAAGTTGTCGTTTTTGTAGCGTCATTAGGTAGGAAACACCCACACCCACGTCAAATAGCCCGATATATGAACAAACCACAATGGACTTGTCTATCAGGCGATATACAAAACAAAAAAACAAGTGCTGACAATTATGGTCTTAAAGTTCCGTAAAACTGGGTTTTGACCATTTCATTTTCGGGGAAAGTTGTTATTTGGAGAGGTAAAATTATTAGAACGTGATTTAACTTTTAGTTAAACACAAAAAATGTTATAGACGCACTCTGTGCTGAGTCGAGGTTTGATGCATGTAAATGCAATACCAACCCAGCTCAGCTCATGCAGTTCGACCAGCCTGACATGGATGGAAACTTTCTGCTGTTGATCAATTTTCTGCAGGTTAAAAGATTAATCTACCCTATGCTTCTATCGGTTGAAACACAAAATGAATATATTGAGAAGATATTTGTTTTTTTTTTTTCGGTGAAAGATCGAAATTTATTTCATGGAGATGGCGCAGTTACGAGTGAAAATATTACCGATGATGTACACGAGTTGAAATAAATTTCGATCTTTTCACCGAAAAAAAAACCCACAAATATTCTATTTATTTCTTGCTTTAAACCCTTTTGGAGGAATGTTCAATATCGGTCCTATCGTTATCAATTTGGATCCCATTTGGACATGTCTAAAACGCAATTACATTTGCGGTTTTAGTCTATGCCTGGAATCATGTTTACACGTCCCCCAGTCGTCTCGATTTTATAGGCTTTACATCAATGAATAATTTATCGAAAATCTAGTAATAGTTTTAAAATGGTGGAAAAACTTGAGATGGATTACGTTCCGTAAATAGCTTGTCTGTAACAAGGACAATTCCAGTTTCAAGTAAAATTTATCGTGTTTACAATATCTTTTTTTTAAAAAACATTATAGTGCTGTGTAGATGAGACATACTATGTGAAAAGGGGGTTTAACTCTTTACTACTCGAGAATTTTTTTTACTAATCCAAATTGAAAGCATTTGCAGACGACAAATAAAATGTGACTGAAAAATTGAAATTTGTTTTGAGAAGGGTAGAAAACATTGTGGGAAAAGGAGAAAATGCTGGTTACCAGCATTTTCTCCTTTTCCCACAATGTTTTCAAAAGGCTTCTTTCTTAGGGTAGTTAAAAGTCCAGATTGTGTGGTAAAGAGTTAACCCTTTACCAAACAATTCCTGGTTTTAACGACCCAGAGATAGAAATCTTTTGAAAACATTGTGGGAAAAGGACAAAATGCTTTCTCCTGGAGTTTCTTTAACCAGTACTTCGCACAATAGTCTTTTCAAGCCACTGGCTGCTTTCCCACGTAACCATCGTCGGAAGAGTGCTCAGCGGTGAGGGAGAAAGATGTGTCCAGTCGGAATGACTCATCAATCCTCGGAAAGAAATTGGCCGTGTTGGGGATCGAGATAGCGACCCTCTGTGCCCAAGTCCTGTATACGCTACCTACTGAGCTATTGGAGCTTGCGTTCGAATGATGGGATAAGTTTTTGATTAAGAACAAATTTGCTTCTTTAAAGTGAAAGAAGCCAGGAGAGGTCAGCATCAATGTTTTCAAAGAGATCATTGGCTTTTAATTTCAATACATTTTGGAACATGTAAACAAACAATGCTTTACTTGACGGTTATTTGGCTTTCTTGTCGCGTTTTCAAGTCGCATGATCTTGTCCAGCAGTCTTCTTTATCTTTTTTTACAAAATTATTCTTATTTTTTTCTTCTGCTTAGATTTATTTACTTAATGAAACATTACAATTATTGTAACAAATATTTTTTTCTGAAATTCGTCATATAAAAATAAGCCACGTCTATTTCTTGTTTCGGGTTTTTTTTTTATTTCGATTTATTTACAAACTGTGAAGAATTTCGCAAAAAAAATGGATTTAGACAGCAAATTCTGTGACAGCCTGCCTTTTAAACTCACCACTGTTGGAGAGGTCTGATGATCTCTCCAATTAAATTGTGCTTCTATCTAAAAATATGTAATCGTCTTTTCCTCTCCAAATTACATGTAGACATCCGACGGTGGGAATACAGGACCGCGATAGTGGATCACGTGATTTCGAGCTGACTTCAGTTTCCGGAATCGAGGTGGTGATATTGTCTGTGTATTTTTCATGTGAGGCCGATACCACCGTCTATTGTATTGGTTTTACCGGTACATATCGATAGATTTAAAGGCAAATGCTCGTCTAGGCTTGATTAATGTTGGGAGATTTTTTTGTGCTAAACCATTACATTCCTGGAGCTATTGATAAAGATTGTGCTTGTGTTTCTATGACGTAATAATGGAAGTGTCTTTACTCCACCCATTACCACACAATCCCTACTTTTCCTGAGAAAGAAGCCTTTGGAAAACATTGTGGGAAAAAGAGAAAATGCTGGTAACCAGCATTTTCTCCTTTTCCCACAATGTTTTCTACCCTTCACATAGCAAATTTCAAATTTTCAGTCACTTTTTATTTTGTCGTCTGCAAATGCTTTCGATCTGGACAAACCTAAAATTTTGTCGTTTGGTAATGAGTTAATTTCTGTGCCTGCAAAGTAGGATTCGGAAACTTAGCAGTTATGCCTGAAATATCGAAGGATTGCATTTTATAAATTAACTCTTTACCAAACAATCCCTGGTTTTCACGACCCAGGTCTAGAAGGCCTTTTGAAAACATTGTGCGAAAAGGAAAAAATGCTGGTTATCAGCATTTTCTCCTTTTCACACAACGTTTTCTAGACTATCTGATTCATATCCCATCATTTTTGCCATTTAAATGTTGTCGTCTGCACATGCTTTCAAATTGGACCCGTCTAGAATATTGTCGTTTGGGAAAGAGTTAACCCTTTACCCCATAAGGCATTTCTATGGTATCTCTAATTGACCCTAAATAGCAGCAAGGACGAAGCTGTTTCTTATGTGTATACGACACCTTTTGATAGCCTAGAAAACATCGTGACAAAAGGTGAAATTGCTCGTGACGAGCAATTTCACCATTTACCACAATGTTTTCCAAAGGCTCCTACAAGCAATGCGTAGAAACGAGTATCTATTGAGTAAAGGGTTAAGTGCCATAAGCGTTATAATCGGAGGCTTTTGCAGAAGGGAAGATCAAGATCAGGCTGCACATAACGTGCAGTCCGACCTTGGATCTATGGCCCTCGATTGTTTAGACAAGCCCTACAAGATATAAAGTGTTCGTACAGTTACAGTGGGTTGTAAATTCTCAGCTGATGATAGAGGGTCGAGTTTGTAGGGTAAGCTCTGAAAGGGTTCGAGCAATTTCTCATTTCTGCAGCAGAATTTTATCTATCGAAAGCGGACTGTGGATGTATTAAACAATCTGCAAAAAAGAACTGAATGTTGTCTGTAGCATACAGATAGTAAACCAAAATAATGTTTTTCAAAATTGCATTTATCCCTTTACCAAACAATCCCTGGTTTTTACGACCCTGAGATAGAAAGCCTTTTGAAAACATTGTGGGAAAAGGAGAAAATGCTGGTAACCAGCATTTTCTCCTTTTCCCACAATGTTTTCTGCCCTGCTGGAAACAAATTTCAATTTTTGAGTCACATTTATTTTGTCATCTGCAAGTGCTTTCAATTTGGACTAGTCTAAAATTTTGCCATTTAGTAAAGGGTTAGAGTTGACAATTGCAGCCAGTGCACAAAACGCAGTCTGATCTTTTTAATCTTCTGCGTTTATGTGAAATTCTTGGAAAAGTCGAACTGAAATTCGTCATCTGTTGGCCCTGTTTCTACACTGAACAAATGTTTTTTTTTCTGGCCTTTTGTAGGGTAACCCTTGGCCTGTAAAGTACGACTTAACTCTCTATCAAACGACACAATTTCAGATAAGTCCAAATTGAAAGCACTTGCAGATGACAAAACAAACACAACACAAAAATTGAATTTCGTTTCCAGGGGAGGAGGGTAGAAAACAATTGTAGGAAAATGAGAAAATGCTGGTTACCAGCATTTTCTCCTTTTCCCACAATGTTTTCTATAGGCCTCCTTCTCAGGGTCGTTAAAAAGTCGGGAAAAACAGAGTTGTAAAATAAAGAATCAAGTATTTACCACATGACAATATTCAAGTGAAGAAATTTGCTCCTGGAAGATTAGAAAATATTGTGTGAAAAGGAGAAAATGCTGGTTACCAGCATTTTCTCCTTTTCCCACAATGTTTTCAAAATGCTTCTATCTCAGGGTCGTAAACACCAGGGATTGTTTAGGAAAGGGTTATGGATCTTTCTGGGACAGTTTAGATCAAGATCAGACTGCACTTTCTGTGCAGGCTGATCTTGGTTCTTCACTGTCCAATAAGGAAACACCCCCATTCCTTGAAATAACTGAATTTAAGGGGGGGGGATGTTACATTGGCTAGAATGTTTCATTTTATTAATTTTGTAGATGACGGGTTTCTATTTGGTTGCTCTAACTCATTACCAAACGACAATATTATAGACTTGTCCAAATTGAAAGCATTTGCAGACGACAAAATAAACGTGACTGAAAATTTGAAATTTTATCAGCATTTTCTCCTTTTCCCACAATGTTTTCTGAAGGCTCCTTTTTCAGGGGTGTTAAAAGTAGGGAGTGTGTGGTAATGGGTTAAACATATTGTGGGTTCCAGTGACATCTTCGAATTTACCAAACAATCCCTGGTTGTTATGACCCTAAGGTAGAAACCTTTTGAAAACATCGTGGGAAAAGGAGAAAATGCTAGTAACCAGCATTTTTTCCTTTTCCCACTATGTTTTCTACCCTGCCGGAAACAAATTTCAATTTTTGAGTTGCGTTTATATTGTCGTCTGCAAGTGTTTTCAATTTGGACCAGTCTAAAATTTTGTCGTTTGGTATAGGGTTGAACACATTGTGGATTCTACTGTGACATCTTCAAATTTAGACGATTCGAAAGTATGATTGTATATAAGCGACGGCATCATATTTTAATGCTTGTGTGTGTGTGTCTGTGCGTCTGTCTTTCTAACTTATTGATGAGTATATAATTGGATACGGGATCGCCATAGTGTGGTTACTCAGATTGTTCTTTCATTTTGAAGTGCTTGCTAAAGTTTAAGCCATTACCACACAATCCCTACTTTTGACGCCCCTGAGAAAGACACCTTTAGAAACACTGTGGGAAAAGGAGAAAATGCTGGTAACCAGCATTTTCTCCTTTTCTCACAGTGTTTTCTACCCTTCCCAGAATAAATTTCTATTTTTTAGTCACCTTTATTTTGTCGTCTGCAAATGCTTTCAACTTGGACCAGTCTAAAATTTTCTCGTGTGGTAAAGAGTTAAGCCAGTTATTAAAAGGTATTGCCAATTAGGACTGATTTGGTTATCTAATCTGACCTTACGGCTTAATACGCGAATTCAGATCCAGTTCTGTGCTGTCTGATCTTGATCCACACTGTCCTTGAAAGAATATTTAAATGTCTTTCACCAAACAACCATAGTTGTGTTAGATGGCCTTTAAAAGTCCTCCCGGCAAAGGGAGAAAACACTGGTAATCAGTATTGTCCGCCGCTTTTTCTTTTATGATGTTTTATAGCCTTCCAGAGACAAATCTCGTGAGATAAGCTGCATTTAATTTGTCGTCTGCAAATGCTTCCACTTTCTACAACTCTAAAACTTTACATGTTCTCCTTTTCCCTCTATGTTTTCTTTCCTTCCCAACGATGTTCAATTTTCCTGTCACCTTTATTTTGTCGTCTGCAATTGCTTTCAGTTTGGACCAGTCTAAAATTTTATCGTTTGGTAATGAATTAAACCTTTCCCAAACTGCAAGTTTTGGAACAGACCAAATTAAAAGCATTTTGCAGATGACAAATTGACAGTTGCTAAAAAGATGATTTTTCTATATGATAGGGTAGAAAACATTGTGGGAAAAGGAGAAAATGCTGGTTACCAGCATTTTCTCCTTTTCCCACAAAGTTTTCAAAAGGCTTTTATTCCTGACCCGTAAAAACCAGGGATTGTTTTGGAAAGGGTTAAATAAGGGGGAGGGGGGGGGGATGCCCGCAGCGTGATAGACTGTGAAATAACTTTTCAAGAATTTACTCGGTTGTTCGATAATTCAATTCGGATTTTAGGCATTTTTGGCCGAAACATTTCAGAAAAAGTATCGGATTACGTATGCAGTTTGGCTTTCGATTTTATGTTGTTTGCAAAAAAGAAGACAACCTTAATCCTTTTCCAAATTAATAAAACAAATTAGACCTCACTAAACTAAAAGCATTTGCAGACGACAAATGAAACTGAGATGAGATTAGTCTCTCTCTCTCTCTCTCTCTCTCTCTCTCTCTCTCTCTCTCTGTCTTTCTCTCCCTCTCTCCCCCTCTTTCTTTCTTTCTCTCTCTCTCCCCCCCTCTTTCTTTCTCTCTCTCTCTCTCTCTCTCATCTACTGAATTAATATAAGGTCATATAAACTTTTTATTAAACTTAAATAGTCATTTTATATGACGAGTACAAGAAGATTGACGATTATCCCTATGGTTCCCCACAATTGTGCTTTATTACAGTCCGGTCTTAACATGCACTTTATCATTATGGCGCCGCATGAGCGGCGGCACTATATTTTTATTCACTTCTGAAAAGTACCAATGGAGGCAGCCATATTGTTTACTCGGCTTCCAGTCATTTCGTAATAAGATCATTTCGTACCTAGACCATTTTAAACAATTTCAGTCATTTAGTACCAACCTATACTGTTTTATTTTGGTCATTTTGTACTCACTTTGATCATTTCATACCAACTTTGGTCATTTCACACCCACTTTTTGACATCAATTTGGTAATGTAGAACTTAGTTTTACTACAATTTTCTTGTGATGTTTGCCGAATGACAACTGTTTTTTTTTTTTGCACAAATCCAATTTAACTTATGTTAAATTTCGCGGAAAAAAGGGCTATGATTGTGTCTTACCATTATTGCGTCTTTCTTTTTTAAGTTTTTAGTTGGATTATAAGGATCGTTTAGGGATTCTCAGATAATTTCTCACTGATTTCTGAATAAATTTACTTTACACAATTTGAAATGCTGTAATGTGTGCTATTTCAGAAACAACTGATTTGCGGCGCCATTGATGTTATGCATCAAAATTTTCTTGTTACTACATTTAACCGGAAATGTAGGCATATAACCGTCAACAAAAAATGTTCTGGCGCCATGGAAAGTAAATCCAAGCATCACTTTCAGGATATTCGATATTATGTTATCTTTAGAATGTTTCCTCGGAGAGAAATAGTATGAAACATTCGGAAACTCATCTTCTGAAGTTTTACTTTCTGTTTATACACTTAACCCTTAGCCCTTTATTACACAATCCCGACTTTTGACGCCGCCCCTGAGGAAAAAGCCTTTTGAAAACATTGTAGGAAAAGGAGAAAATGCTGGTAACCAGCATTTTCTCCTTTTCCCACAATGTTTTCTTACCCTTTCCAAGACAAATTTCAATTTTTGAGTCACGTTTATTTTGTCGTCTGCAAATGATTTCAATTTGGACAAGTCCAAAACTTTGTCGTTTGGTAAAGACCTAGGCTGCCAACTCCGTCCCAGTTCGCCCATGTGGAAAGTTTAGATTAAGATTATACTGCACAACACGTGCAGTTTGCTCTAGGATCTACATGTACCATGTCAGAAACGGTGACATTTTTTTTTCGCCCAGACCGATTTCGAAATCGCAAGGTTTTTTTTTTTCATTTTGCAATCAGCTTTGGTGTCTGGTTGTTAGGTAGAGCGTCGGCCTCGTAAACAAAAGGTCCTGAGTTCGAGACCCGGGAACGGGTGTCAACATCGGGATTTTTCGTTGGCCCACACATTCGGCGCGAGTACTGGTGTAGTTCCCAGGAAGCAGAATCGAGAGAGATTAGCATAAGTTGTAAGAACTTGTTTCTCAATCGATGTAAAATAAATGTGTTTAAACTAAACTAATCAGCTTAAAGCTAGCTAATATGATACCATCTGCAGATGAGTTGTATATTATCATACGAGCAGTTTTTGATATCAATTTGGTTATTTGGAACCTAGTTTTAATACTATTTTCTTGTGTTGTTTATCGAATGACAACCGCTTTTATACATAGAGCTCTCCAGTTGAAATTTTTAAAGTTCGCCGAATAATGGCTATGACATTGTCTTACCATTATTGGTTCTTTTTTTTTTTAAGTTGAATTTTAAGGATTGTTTAGGACTTCTCAGTTCATTTCTCCCAGAGTTCTGCAAAAATTTACTTTGGTCAATTGAAAATGTTGTGATGTACCTTTTTTAACCCTTTCCCAAACAAGCCCTGGTTTTTACGTGTCTGCAGTAAAAGTCTCGTAATGAGCAATTTCTCCTTTTCCTACAGTGTTTTCTACCGTTTTTGAGAAATTTCTGCCATTTCCTCCAAATCTACAATTGTCGTCTGCAAACTCTTTTGGTTTGGAAGAGTCCAAAATTTGTCGTTTGGGAATGGGTTAAAGAAACAACTGCAGTGCGGTGCCATTGATGTTATGTATCGATATTTTCTTGTTATCTTATTTTTCAAAAAAAGTTTACAAAATTGTCAACTACAAACTTATTTCCGCGGGTAATGATTTTGACATTAACCCTGTAGTAGACAGACAAAATTGTAGACTTGTCCAAATTGCAGATATCTGCAGACGACAAATTCAGTGTGACTCAAATCACGTGATTTTCTTTTTTAGGTGGGAATAACCATACGAAAAGGAGAAAATGCTGGTCGTCAGTATTTTCCTTTTTCCCTCACATTAACCTTTTAACAAACGGCACAATTTAAGACTTGCAGACGACAAAATGAACGTAACTCAAAAATTTAACTTTGTTTCCAGTAGGTTAGAAAACATTGTGGAAAAAGGAGAAAATGCTAGCTACCAGCACTTTCCTCTTTTCCCACAATGTTTTCCAAAGACTTCTATCTCAGGGTCTTAAAACCAAGGGTTGTTTGATGAAGGTTTCACCGTTTACCACACAATCCTCTCTTTTAACACCCCTGTGAAAGAAGCTTTTTGAAAACATTGTGGGAAAAGGAGAAAATGCTGGTTACCAGCATTTTCTCCTTTTCTCACCATGTTTTCTTCCCTTCCTAATTCAGATTTTAATTCTTTAGTCTCATTAATGTTGTTGTCTGCAAATGCTTTCAATTTGGACCAGTCTAAAATTTTGTTGTTAGGTAAAGAGTTAAAAGCTGAAACAATTAAATTTACTCGTAAATATAAATCTGTATAAAATAGAACTACCCAGCCAAAAATTATAACAACCAAATATCCTGATTTTATCGTTCTTTTCTCCAGGGCAAAAAATACAGTATCGGAGAGTGTAGATACAAGATCAGACTGCATGTTCTTTGCAGTCTGATCTTGTATTTACACTGTCCGCAAAAAAAAAAAAGGTTTCAAGTCGAGTTGAACAGCCTATAAGGCTAAAGGTTGAGGTAACTTCACTGATTACTTTGCCCTTTTCAGTAACAACCTTAGATAATCAATAACGTGATCGATAGCATTTAACACATTACCACACAATCCCTACTTTTGACACCCTTGAGAAAGAAGCCTTTAGAAAACATTGTGGGAAAAGGAGAAAATGCTGGTAACCAGCATTTTCTCCTTTTCCCACAATGTTTTCTATTCTTTACAAAACAGATTTCAAATTTTCAATCACTTTTATCTTGTCGTCTGCAAATGCTTTCGATATGGACAAACCCGAAATTTTGTCGTTTGGTAATGAGTTAACCATTACAGAGTCATAGGAGCAAAAAAGGAGCTTTTGCGGACGACACAGATGCACGTTCTGTGCAATCTGATCTTGGATCTATATCTTCCGCTTCATCAGTAAAGTCGATAAGATAAATTGAGCCATGCTGTATGAAAAAGGGAGGCTTGTTGCATCTGCGAAAAGTAACTAGCATTTTCTCCTTTACCCACAATGTTTTCTACCCTGCTGGAAATAAATTGAGTTATGTTATGTTTATTTTGTCGCCTGCAAATGCTTTCAATTTGGATCAGTCTAAAATTTTGTCATTTTGTAAAGAGTTAATACAAGGTGCAAGTTTTGTACAGCCTTTTCTGTTAACCATACAGTGAAGATTTTAGAATTGTTCCATTTGAAAATATATGAGCCATGCTCTGGTATAACGGGGCTTAATACATCTCCGAGATTTGTGATACCTAGCGAGCCTTCATATACCTTTGGATCCATAATATTTACTTTTCTTTTAACCCTTTACCACACAATGACGACTTTTAACACCCCTGAGGAATAAACCTTTTTAAAAAATTGTAGAAAAAGGAGAAAATGCTAGTAACCATTCTTCTTCAAAGCAAAATTGCACCATTTTAGACACTCTGAAATTGTTGTCAGAATATTATGCTTTCAATTTCGATAGGTCTAAAATTTTGCTGTGTGGTAATGGCTAACTTAATCACGAGATAGACTGGTCCATTGACATACAGGAAATTGACCAATGGCGAAAAGTTTCGGCCCAGGTCAGCCTGCGCAGACTGCGCAGGCTGACCTGGGTCGATACTTTTCGCCGAGGCATTAAGCCCCAACTAAATTAATCATTAGATAGACTGGTCCATTGACATACAGGAAATTGACCATTGGCGAAAAGTTTCGGCCCAGGTCAGCCTGCGCGGACTGCGCAGGCTGACCAGGGTCGATACTTTTCGCAGAGGCATTAAACCTCTTATTCACATGGCATGGTACATAATGCCTGTAAAGAATTAAACATGGCACTGACGACGGGATTTGTCTTTTCATTGATAGAAAACATCCACGTCTTGACAAAAGAAAATGTTTGATACTAATATCATGTTTCTCCTTTTCCCACAATGTTTTCTGACACGTTTTTTTTTTCCAGGATCGTTTTAATCACATAATTATTTGATAAAGGTTTGAAATGAGTAGGCGGATCTCAAACAATGCTTTGTTTTGTTTGATATTTTTAGTTTAACATAAAAAGACCTAGGTCAAAGACAGTGGCCGCGATAGTAAAGCCTTGTAAACGTTTTAATTACCGCCATTGGTTAACTCTAATTGACTCGCATCATGCTCTCTGAAAAGACGGTTTATTATATACCTAGCAGTGAAATCCTGGAATTTCCCAGTGTAATAAATTTTGATATCATCACTAGTGACCATTATCTTTCGCTAGATGGCATTCTATAAATACTCATCTATCTAATTTGGGCATCCTGGGTACAGAACCGAACCACTTTCCTACGCGACAACCGTTACTTTGAATTTCAAACTAAAATAAACGTTTACTCAATAAAACGCTACCCCGTGCAATTCACTCAGCTATGATCAGCTGTTTAGAGAAATCTGGAGCTTAAGTAGGTCTCATTTCTCCTCAAACATATTTACAAAAGCTATTTGCCACATTGCTACTTCATAGAGCGTCATATTGCAGTCTGCCCGCTTTTGGGGTTAGTGATGCGTCATTTAAGACAGTCGAATCTTCGAAGAATATGACATGCGCAGACAACGACCTAGCAGTGAAATCCTGGAATTTCCCAGTGTAATAAATTTTGATATCATCACTCGTGACGATATCAACTTTCACTTTCACTTCCTGCCGTAATTTAGGAACTACTTTTTTTCATTAAGCACTTAAAGATACACATGTACTGTTAATTGAAACTTCTTTATTTAATATATGATAATGTTAATAAGGTATATAATAAATAGAATAATCAACTGGTTATTTTTGATATGAAAAATATCTCACTCGGATGCGTCGTAAGGCGTTAAAAAAAACTTGTGCTGCGCACTCGTTTTTTTTCAACGCCTAACAACGCATCCTCCTGAGATATTTTTTCATATCAAAAATAACCAGTTGATTATCCTCTATTTATTGAATCCAACAAAATTCGATTCGTGTCTGGTTTCCTTGTCCGCACAGGCTATTTTGAGTCAAAACTCTTTTGTTATTTATAAATTTTCTGTACATCCATGGACCATTCTAGCACATGATTAAGTGGGTTGTTAGACCTATATGATGACTTGTTAAGTATACTGCACCATAGACACGCAGACATCTTTTACCGCGTTATCCCGAAGTTTACGATCCTGAACGTGAAGGCCTCTGAAAACATTATGGGAAAAAACCAAATGTTGATACCCAGCATTTTCTCCTTTTTTTTTCTACATTTATTTTTTTTTTACTGTTTCGAAGAGAATTCCCATTAGTTGAGCCAAATTTGTCTTCTGTAATCGCTTCTTATCTAGTTTTTTTGTCGTCTTGTTATTTACTTACACTGCATAATCCCTATAATGCTCCTGGGAAAGAAGCTGCTTTTTGAAAACATTTGAAAAGGAGAAAATATTGGTATTTTTGTCCTTTTCCTGCAATTTTTTTTATCATACCAAAGACAAAATTCACCATTTAAGCTACACTGATTTTGCCGTCTGCAAATGCTTTCATTTTGGACTAGTAGTCTTTTTTTTGTCGTCTTGTTAAGATTTAACCCTTTACCAAACGACAAAATTCTAGACAGGTCCAAATTGAAAGAACTTGCAAACGTCAAAGTATAGGGAACTCAAAAATTGAAAATTGTTTCCAGCAGGGCGGAAAACATTGTGAGAAAAGGAGAAAATGCTGGTTACCAGCATTTTCTCCTGTTCCCACCATGTTTTCAAAAGGCTTCTATCTCAGGGCCGTAAAAATCAGGGATTGTTTGGTAAAGGGTTAAAACCCTTTCGCCGGAGCGCTTCATACAAATAATTTGTACTTACGTCAGACACATCGGGCGTTTGGATACAGTCTTTAACCCATAATTATACGAAAACACCATTTTTTTTTTTTGAGACAGCGCGAGTTGGAGAAGTGGGTAGAGAGTAGGTTTCCTGATATCAGTGTTTCCGGGTTCGACTATTGTTATATGTGCTCTCAGTCAATAATATAATAACTTAGTAGTGTTATGTTTGTTTTTATCATCATCATCATCATCATCATAATCATCATTATCATCATCACATGCGTCACATCTATTGGTGCTGTAGATGTAGTTTTTGTGGTTTTTGTCGAAGACAATACCACTATGAGTTCAAGATTGAATTTTGATCACCATGTATCCTATTTTGTGCAAAGCCGAAGGAAATAAACCCCAGTTAAACTCATTTTTACTCAGGCAAGTGAGTTTTTCGGTGGCACTTAGATATGTAATTTGAAATAGCATATTAAAATACATGGGGCGAAGCCATCGATCGTTGAGATACTTATTTTTCATTGAAAATATCTTCTCTCGCTCATTTGGTGCAACGATACAAATAAGCCAACTGACCCTGGGCTTTTTCGTTACAAAACCAATTCGTTCCATGGCTTGTTCGTCCGATGATTGCGCGCTATTCCATTTGATTGCTCATGAATATTTATAGATCGAAGTAATTTATTGTAATATTGGAAATTAAAGGTAAAAGGCTAAAGATATTTCAGAATTATAGTTTTAAGGTACATGAGTACTCTCTCTTAAACCGATAAGGTATTCATTTGCTTGGTGGGTTGACTTTTAAGCAAATATTTGAACAATATGTCTCTTTTTCTTTCAAACTATTAATTCCACACAATGGGTTTCCTTGACAAATACCGCTTCAGCGTTCTCAACGCTTTGATTAAAAGAAAAATCCTCTTGATAAAAACTATGTATTTATTAAAGATTAACCTCTCGGTCAAATTATCAATTGTCTATATTTAACATGCATATTTGTACATTTACCATGCCCAGAACATGAATTTTAGATATTTTTCTAAGCAAAAATAAATGAATTTTTATTAAACTGGTGTACTTTTTTTTTTAATTTTTCCGATAATTTTCCTGTGTAACTGATTACTCTAGTATTCAAAAAAAAATCAAATATAAGCTGAATGTTGGAACTGTGTCTTTTTTTTTTCAAATGCAAATATCTCAGAAACGAGTACAGTGACCTATATCTTGTTTTACCTTAAGCCCATTGAGACATGGTGTGATTTGTATATGAATGTTTTGAAAATATCTGTCTGTTGGGGAAAAAAATTATGGAAAAACTAGAGCTGTCACTGAATGTGACTTAATACCCCCGCCAGCACTTTGACAGAAAAAAGTGTCAAGTTCAAGTGGAAATAATTCCTCAACCAGGAAGAGTTGACACTTGAAAATTGCGTCTTGCAGATCTTCAATATATGATCAGTATACATGTATGTGCAAAGTTTCAATACAATTGAAGGAAACTGTAGGACTGTTACACCATACATACTAACATGGCTGAAATACTGAGTAGTATGTGTGGCGTTGTCTGCGCATGTCATATTATTCGAAGATTCGACTGTCACTTATATGATGCGGGCTGACTGTAATGTTACGCTCTATAAAATAGCAATGTAGAAAATAGCTTTAATACGTTTGAGGAGAAATGAGACCTGTTTTAGCTCCAGATTTCTCTAGACTGCTGATCATAGCTGAGTGAATTGCACGAGGTAGCGTTTTATATAGAGTAAACGTTTATTTTAGTTTGCAATTCAAAGTAACGGTTGTCACGTAGGAAAGTGGTTCGGCTCTGTACCCAGGATGCCCAAATTAGATAGATGAGTATTTATAGAACGCCATCTAGCGGGAGATAATGAAACAAGGGCATCGGTGGATGCAAAATCCGCCCGGACAGAAATACCGAAACACCAAACAAATGACTGTAGTTCAGAGCAAATTGGGTCCTAATAAACAATTCCCAATAATGACGATTCCCCCGCTTGTAGTTCGTAGGAAAAGACAACGTTTTTTTTGTAGTCTTTTCCTGAGACGCCGGAAATTGGAAACTCGAACACAAGCACAAATCATACCAATTGAATTTTAATTATTAATGAAGGCAGTTAAGCGAATTCTCCGAGTTTGTTTGAAACAGTTGATGCGTAATGAAGATTTTGGTAGACAAATAACATTTCATTAGACCTGAGAGTTAATGTTGTTCTTTACGTTTAGCATTAACTATATTGAGTACCAAGTATATGGCTCGCAACACGCGAAAAGGAACATTCGGACATTTGCGTAAAGTGTCGTCTCGGATCAGCCTGCGCAGTCCGCGCAGGCTCATCCGAAACGGCACTTCACGACTATATTAGTTTTTGTTCTTCATTAGATTTGCTCGATACAGACAATTACTTGAAAACGGAAAGTGCCGTCTCGGATTAGACTGCGCGGACTGCGCAGGTTGATCCGAGTCGGTACTTTACGCAAAAGTCCGAATGTCCCGTTTCGCGTGTTGCGGGCAATATAATCTGGAAATCGTTGGACGACTGAAAATAACTACATATATTCTTCTAAATTATCAATATATGATCTGAATCAGAATCTGCTGTAACCAGCATTTTATCTTTTTTTCAGCAAGGTTTTCTACCCTATCAAAGACAGAAATCGTCATTTAAATTACAATAAGATCTAGTTTTTCGTGTCCAAGTGCTTTCACTTCGGTCGAGTCCAAAGTTCTATCTTTTTGGCAAAGAGGTAATTGTCAAATGGCCTCTCTGTAGCCATGAAGATGATCTTCACCTACACTTAACTCATTATCAAACGACAAAATTTTAGGCTTGTCCAAATCGAGAGCATTTGCAGACGATAAAATAAAAGTGACTGAAAATTTGGAATTTGGAATTTGTTTTGTGAAGGGTAGAAAACATTGTGGGAAAAGGAGAAAATGCTGTTTACCTGCATTTTCTCCTTTTCCCACAATGTTTTCTAAAGGCTTTCTTTCTCAGGGGCGTCAAAGGTAGGGATTGTGTGGTAATTGGTTTTTCCCACAATGATGTCTTCCGTTCCTAAAACGAATTTCAATTCTTTAGTCACATTCATTTTGTCGTCTGTTAAGGCTTTCATTTTGGACCACTGTAAAATTTTGTCGTTTGGTAGAGTTAAAGTCTATCTTACACTAAATGTACGGGTGTTTATTTTTTCCCCATCATAAGAGTATTGTGAAACAGTTCTGCTTTGTTCTCGTACGCCAAACACCAATATTCCTGTTTCCCATATTCAATAGTCGGTGCCAAATTAGTACATGCCAATATTGCCTAATTAGGCTGATAAGTCCATTATTAAGGCTGACGCTTTCTATTTTATCAATATCTATCTAGCTGCAAATTTGTGGTTTGGGGAATTGCTGCGGCTTTGAAGTTGCTAGAAGCTACATCCCACTGGTTCTAGTTCTTGCTGAACGCGTTGTCTGCGCATGCCATATTCTTCGAAGATTCTGCCTGTCATATATGACGCATCACTAGCCCCAAAAGCGGGATGACTGTAATATTACGCTCTATAAAAGTAGCAATGTTGAAAATAACTTTTATCAATACTTTTGAGGAGAAATGAGACCTGCTTTAGCTCCAGATTTTTCTAAACTGCTGATCATAGCCGAGTGAATTGCACGAGGTAGCGTTTTATTGAGTAAACATTTATTTTAGTTTGAAATTCAAAGTAACGGTTTTCGCGTAGGAAAGTGGTCCGGTTCTGTACCCAGGATGCCCAGATTAGATAGATGAGTATTTATAGAATGCCATCTAGCGGGAGATAATGTGCTGAATGCGCAAACTCTTTCTGGGTCTCTACATCATCCGGCCGGGTGACTCAGTGGTTACCGTATCTGACTTGTGACCAGGAGGTTACGGGTTCGATACCCAGTTTCTTTTCAGTGATTTTTTCGCCTCTCAGCTCTGATGCATGTGAGAAAAGTAGTCAGTGGCCTAGGAAAGAAAGTCGCGTCAGTACTGGTGTGAAAAGGCCAGGCCCCGTATTCACCAGCCCTTCTAAAGAACGTTCTTAGTCTCAGTGTCCAGAATTTTCTAAATTTGAAAATAACACAGCTTCTGATTGGCTAAACCAAATGGTTTATCCAATCAGAAGCTGTGTTACTTTCATATTTAGAAATGGTTGGTGAATACTCTTTACCATACAATTCCGACTTTCAACGACCCTGAGAAAGAAATCCTTTGAAAACAGAGTAGGAAAAGGAGAAAATGCTGGTAACCACCATTTTTTCCTTTTCCCACAACGTTTTCTACTTTTTCCCGATCAAATTTCAACTTTTGATTCATATTTATTTTGTCGTCTGGAAATGCTTTCAAGTTGGACTTGTGCAGAATTTTATCGTTTGGTAAAGAGTTAAATGGCTTTAAACTCCAATACAAACTTAACCATTGGATCTGTTGTACCTCGTCCCCTATCTGATAGTAAAGTAAGAACAATGTCATGCTTATATACAGTGGATATATTCTCATATCGTCGGTTTGCTTCCAAAACCTCGTAACTACAGCTTGTTACAAGCTGTAGTTACGAGGTTTTGGAAGTAAACCGACGATGTGTTGCTTGTCTTTCTGAAATATGAGTCAAGCTCTGTGGTGTGAAAGTGGGTGGGGAGTGGGTGTGGGTGGGGGAGGGGTAAATACATGGTGCACTGAATCTCTCTTGCTTTCCGAGATCGGCGTATTGTTTCCAGGATTTTCTGTTTCTAACTTCTGATCCCCAAAAGGTACCATGCCTAGCTCCAGGCCTTTTGTTGATGAAGTGGATTAAGATCGGATCGAACAAAACTCATGCACTCTAATCTGAGACGAACAAGGGGGTGGGGGGTGATTATATAGACGGTGAAGATGTGACTGGACCGAAAGGTGGGGGGAAGAGAGAGAGAGAGAAAAAAAAAACCGGGTATTAACTCTATACCAAACGAGAAATTCATAGACTGGTCCAAATTGAAAGCACTTGCAGACGACACAATAAATGTGACTGAAAAATGGAAACTGGATTCTGGAAGGGTACAAAACACTTTGGGAAAGGAGAAAATGCTGGTTACCAGCATTTTCGTCTTTTCTCACAATGTTTTCAAAAAGCTGCTAGATCTACCTCAGGGTCATCAAAAGTCGTCATTATGTGGTAAAGGGCTAAGGCATCGAGTGTTTTCCGTTTAACCCATTACCACACATTCCCTACTTTTGACGCCCCTGAGAAAGAAGCCTTTAGAAAACATTGTGAGAAACGGAGAAAATGCTGGTAACCAGCATTTTCTCCTTTTCCCACAATATTTTCTACCCTTCACTAAACAAATTTCAAATTTTCAGTCACTTTTATTTTGTGGTCTGCAAATGCTTTCAATTTGGACCAGTCTGAAATATTGTCGTTTGGTAATGGGTTAACTCTTACCATACCAGAAACTTGTGCAGTCATCTGAATTTAAGAAATTTGCAAATACAAGAAATTAAACGTGTCCCTATTATTATTGTTTTCAAAGTAGTAGAAAACATCGTTAGAAAAGGAGAAATATTAGTATGCTGTTAACGAGGATTTTCTCCCTTTCCCACAGTGTTTTCAAGAACGTGGTCGTGTAAACACGTGATGGTTCGGTAAGGGGTCAAAAGAATAGTAAATCAAAGCGGTGATGTTCGATAATGCTACATTTTGCGACTTTACAAATATGTGAAACATAATTATTCTCATAGACAAAATGTGAAAAAAAAATGTGATGCTGTAAGTTACTGTGACTGATCAGGAATATGTTTTTCTCCGATCCCTTGGTGATGTGGTTTAAGCAGGGATCGGGGTCAAAAAGGTCAAACTCGGATACCCGGAATTTAAAATACAGGGCGAGATTATTACGCGGTAAGGACTTTCTCGTCTCCCATCACAATGTCACTGTCTTGTTTTGAAAAATGTATCGTCACTGTTTGTACAACTTTTTTTGTATGTGAATAGAGCATGCTGACTGCCAAGTGTTTCCAAACAGTTTTTGTGGTATTTGTCGAAGACAATACCACTATGAGTTCAAGATTGAATTTTGATAACCATGTACCTTATTTTGTGCAAAGCCGAAGGAAATAAACCCAGTTAAACTCATTTTTTCTCGGGCAAATGAGTTTTTCCGTGGCACCCAAATATGTAATTTGAAATGGCATATTAAAATACATTGGGCGTGGCCATCGACCGTTGAGATACTTATTTTTCATTGAAAATAGCTTCTCTCGCTTCTAGCCTTTTATTGGTGCAATGATACAACTTTGTCAACTGACCATGGGCTTTTTCGTTCCAAAACCAATTCATTTCATGGCTTGTTCGTCCTATGCTTGCGCGCTACTCCATTTGATTGCTTATGAATATAGATCGAAGTAATTATTGTAGTATTGGACATTAGATGTAAAAGGCTAAAAGATATTTCAAAATTATAGTTTTAAGGTACATGAGTACTCTCCCTGTAACCGATAAGGTATTCATTTGCCTAGTGGGTTGACTTTTAAGCCAATATTTGAACAATATGTTTCTTTTATCTTTAAAACTATTAATTCCACACAATGGGTTTCCTTGACAAATACCACTTCAGCGTTCTCAACGCTTTGATCATTTTAAGTGTAGCAAATATATTGGACTCAAATACGAGCCTTGCTGTGGAAAAAAATGCCGGTTTAACCCATTACCACACAATCCCTGGTTTTTACGTCCCTGAGATAGAAGCCTTTTGAAAACTTTGTGAGAAAAGGATAAAATGCTGTTTTCTACCCTACTGGACACAAAATTTCATTTTTTGAGTCACGTTTTATTTTGTCGTTTGCAAGTGCTCTCAATTTGGACCAGTCTGAAATTTTGTCGTTTGGTGAAGTGTTAATACACATCATCATCATGCATTATCTCTTTACCAAACGACAAAATGTTTTAGACTGGTCCAAATTGAAAGCACTTGTACACGACCAAACACACAGAATTCAAGCATTGAAATTTGTTGCCAGCACGGTAGAAAACATCGTGGGAAAAGGAGAACATGCTGATTACCAGCATTTTTCTCCTTTTTCCATCATGTTTTCAGATGGTTTCTATCTTCAGGGTCGTAAAAACCAGGGACTGTTTGTTTCAAGCAGAATAGAAAACATTGTGGGAAAAAGGAGAAAATGCTGGTTACCAGCATTTTCTCCTTTTTCCACCATGTTTTTAAATGGCTTCTATTTTAAGGATCGTATAAAAAACCAGGGATTGTTTGGTAAAGGATTATATACCAAGCAAGTTATCGTATAATCATATATCGAAAGAATCTATTTCTTGTTTAACAGCTGATTGAATCATGAGAAAAACTGGTCCTTTGTCATTCATAGAATGTTACCTTTTTTGCAAATAGTATCGACAGAGATCAGCCTGCGCGGACTGCACATGCTGATCTGGGTCGATACGTTTCGAATATGCATTAAACCCCATTTTAAGAGAGCACAGCTCGTATATCCTACATGTGCACATGTGTATTTTATGTGTTTGCTTGTTTGTTAGTAAGTGTTCACTATCCTTTTCTTTCCTTTATTAGTTATCTATATATCGAAACTTAGCTTTCTTCTTGCCATATTCGCGAGTCAAGGTTACGATCACTACGTGGATCTTACCTTGGCTGATTGAGCCCGATTTCGAGATTCCTGCGATGCGCCCTCTATTGGATGCTGGTTATTATCCCCCTTTACATCATATTTCTAAAAGCCAATGAAATATCGTTTTATAAACCGCTTATGAATTCACATGAGGCGATAAGCAGACATCCACGTGGGTTTCTATGTTTATCTTCTATTCGAAAGGTAGCGATCTTATTCTATTTTTATCAAAGATGAAATGCTACGAGCGATTTCATTCGTTGTAGTTAGAGCTGGCTGCATCCAATGAAAAAGTGTATCTGGTGAATGTAAAAATCAAGCTCGATCCGCCAAGGGTAGAGTAGCGTAGTGAATCGTCAGCCTTGGCTTGCGAAGATGATATATCGTAACCTAGCTTTCTTCTTGCAGAACGCAATAATATACGTAGATTGATTGAATTGGCGTTTTATTTATCGTCACCACCGGTTGCCCATATGGGCGAGATTCCCCTAAAGGCTGTTAGTATTGTTTCAGGGGACAGTGCAGATACGGAACGAAACCCGTCTTAAGTAATATGTCCGGTTCTTGCACGTGCTCGGTGCATGACTGAAAAATTATGGGCAGATGAGTGTGAGCTGTGGGGTCTAGATCTACCTGTTCTTGGAGAGGTCATAAGACTTCTCCAACAGTGGTTAGTTTAAAAGGCAGACTGCCACAGAATTTGCTATCTAAATCCATTTTTCTTGCGAAATTGTACTGATACACAGTCTGTCTCGTCATGGTTTTGTAAATATAGCGAAATAAAAAAAAAAACAAGAAAATATTGATGCTGAAAATCAATGGCGCCGCAAACCACTTATTTCTGTAACAGGGCACAATGCATTGGGCCGCGTTAAACCGTTTATGAAAATCATGTGATCGTTCAACTCATTATCAAACTACAAAATTTTAGGACTGTCCAAAGCGAAAGCATTTGCAGACGACAAAATAAAAGTGACTGAAAAATTGAAATTTATCTTGTGAAGGGTAGAAAATATTGTGGGAAAAGGAGAAAATGCTGGTTACCAGCATTTTCTCCTTTTTCCACAATGTTTTCTGAAGGCTTCTTTCTCAGAGGCGTCAACAGTAGGGATTGTACGGTAATGGGTTAACAGTTCAGTAGGAATCATATTGTTGATCACCTGACTCATTTTGTCACGTTTAACATCCAGTATAGTATATGTGGAGAAAATCGTCGCCCTTGTAAGATTTTGTCTACATAAACGGACATTTGTCGGCAATGAATGAACAGTCACGCAAGTTTTTAGGTTTGTTGAACAATAGGGTCCAAATATTTAGTCATGTATCACAAATGGCTATATTTTCTTTCCAATTATAACTATCAAACTGTTGTGAAATAGAAAATATACTTTTTAATGTCATACAAACACAGTATTGCCCAAACAAAACTTAGGTTCGGTAAGGTCAGGTAAGGTTCGGTAAGGTTCTGTGTTTAGGGAGACCGATCTGTTACCCGCTCAGACATTGACCTAGTTATACTTAGCTGGTCTTAAAAACACGATCGCGATAGGAAAATAATATTTCTACAATCCATACAACACAAGAACAAAAATATAACGGGGGTCACAAGTACCACATAGGGTGCTCTAGGGTCAAAGAGCTTGAAAATACCTCTTAACCTTTTTCCAGGGTAAGATATTTAAAATGGCGGCTTCGAAAATTTGTGACAGATAATTTTTTATCACGTGACTTATTTTTCGAAATGGATCTTTATTATTTTTCGAAAGGAAAATGTTGATATGTCTACAATCCCGGTTTTTTATCCTTTTAACGATGAAAGTACAATATAATTATTATATATTAAAAAAAATCCCACAAATAAATAAAAAAGTTAATAATATGGACCCCGATCTAGTAATCAAAGTATAGTAGATATAGATGGATGTTTAAACAAAGCATGGAACCAGTTCAATATGGCTGCTTCCATAGGCACTTTACAAAACCGAATAAAAATATAGTGCCGCCGCTTCAGGCGGCGCCACAAAAAACAGGAAATAGGGAAATTTTGTATGATGAATATCAGAAAAAATATTTGTTAAGATCAATTTGCCATGTCTGCAAATGACCCCTCAAATAATTCTGATTTTTCATCAAGCAAATAAATCTAGACTGTAGGAAAAAAAAGAAGAATTTCGTTAAAAAAAAGAAAGAAGACTGCTGAACAAGATCATGCGACTTGAAAAAGCGACAAGAAGGCGAAATGACCGTCATGTAAAGCAGAATTATGACGTGTCTATACGCGGCGGCTTTTTAACTTGTTTGTTTAAATGTACCAAAATGTATTGAAATTAAAAGCCAATAAACTATATGAAAACATTGATGCTGACCTCTCCTGGCTTCTTTTTTAAAGAAGCCAACTTGTTTTTGTTTTCAATCACGAACTTTTCGCTGGAACGCTGTTTGTTTTCCAGGAAAAGAAGGGTTTGAAAACGACTCCAGCCTATTAGACGAACATCGAACTGAGTTTCCTGAAGTCATAAAATTTGATACATCATTAAAACTTTCATTTGCGGTCCTGCTCCTTAACTACACCATCCCGACTTTTGACACCCCTGAGAAAAGAGCCTTTAGAAAACATTGTGGGAAAAGGAGAAAATGCTGGTAACCAGCATTTTCTCCTATTCCCACAAAATTTTCTACCCTGTCAAAGGAAAATTGAGTTATGTGAGCCACTATGAAATTGTCGTCTGCAAATGTTTTCAATTTGGATAGTTCTAAAATTTTGGCATGTGGTAAAGAGTTACACAACATGTTACCAAACGACAAAATTAGGACATCTCAAAATCTATGGCAGACGACATACAAGTGTTCTCCAACTGATGTGATTTCTTCTCAAATTTAAATCTAATTGTATTTCGCTGGACTCGAGACGGTAAGGTACAAGACAATTGTCCGAATAAAATCACTGTAGCGTCCATTGTCTGCGCATGTCATATTTTTCGGAGATTCGAGTACCGTATTAGTAGAATGCCCATGGGCGGATCCAGAGGGTGGGGACCGGGGCGTCCGGACCCCCCCCCCCCCTTGAAATTCTGGCAAAAATGCGGTTACCGGATTCGTGAAATGGTACTGGTTTGATATTGCACAGCATTTACCGGATGTAAAATACAGTCATAAATTAAAAAGAAAAAAAAGGTTCTAAAGGTGGAGACTTCCTCATGGTTAGAACTGGAAACGTTGACTTTTCTTGTAAACGGCTTACATCCACTGAAATCCGGAAACCAAAGTATCATATAATAAGACAAGTGCGTTTTTGGTGGGACCCCCCCTTTGAGAAAGATATCTGGATCCGCGCTTGATGCCATCTAGCAGGCGATAATGCCTTAGCGTCTCATATAGACTATAGACTATATGCTCTGTTAAAAGGGGGCTTAATACATCTGCGACAAGTTTTGATCCAAATCAGCCTGCGTAGGCTGACCTGGGCCGAAATTTTTAGCTGTCGATAAATCTTCTGTATGTCCAAGGACCAGTCTATTTCATGATTAAGTTAGTTTAAAAAAAAAAAGTGACTGTTATGGATCCACAAGTGTGCGATGGCCTGCTTGTTAAAATGGATATGGAGATGCATTGATCCTTTTTTGCCAGAGAATGGATTATATGAAAATGGGGGGAGTTGCCTTTGAAAAATTTGAGTAGCTCGCCTATTATCGTTGATTCTTATTACTGCGTGAATAATCATACATTTTGTGCCAATAATTTCAAAGTACGATACAGAAAATGCATCTGTGATAAGTTTAGAGGCTCTGACCGTTACGAATACCCCTTTAATGATGTCATTTTGACTACATTCGGAACGACTCTGTGTTTTTCCTAAATGATTCACGAATGTAGATCAATGGAAAATCGTCTGCTCAATTTCTGGCCGTGATCAAATGTATTTTTAGGGTGATTTCGCCATGACAAATGAGTTAAGTGTACTTTCCCTTGTCCAAAAACTATTTCTAACACTTTCTCTGTCTATTAATATGTGGAATTTAATCATTCCTCTTTGAAAGAAAGAAAACCAGTTGCCTAAGGTTCACGCATCCTTGGGGAAAAGGCGAAACAATCTCAACAGTTCCCTGTCTCTTTGAGAAGTCTCTTTGAGAAGAAAGCTTTGTTTCTTTTCAGTAAAATCAAAGACCGTATACATGTATATAGAGACCTTGTAGAATTATCTTGGTTTTTAGATTTTTTATCTCTGATCTCTGAACATAGCTTGAACGTATTCTGTTTTTAGTTGCTTCCCTTTAAAACTAGCCGCCATTTACCAAATAATAATTTCCAGAGTTATTTCCCTTCTGATTAGAAAGTTTTTCCCGGGCATCAGACGAACTTCCGGAGGTCAAATGCAAGAGCGACACATGTCCATCTTTTCGATAATCACCGGGTCGATAGAAGAGCAGCTTTGTGGTATTTTTTTTCTCGGATGTACACTTAATTTGATTGCAAGATTAATTTTGATAGAAACAATGTTAAAATTTGGTGTTCGTTAGGTCACGTAATGCGGATGTTAAATTGTCAATGTCATGTGAATCGCACCCTTTCCGTAATCTCGTGATAAACAATTGGTTGCGAGGCTTGTGTCATTTCATTACGATTTCTTTGTTTATATTCTCTGCGAAAATCTTGGCAAAATGATCTTAAAACCTGTAGATAAATGGGAAAATTTGACGAGCTCTTGGTCTAGTCTAGGGTAGGCCTGGGATATTGGGTACACATTATGTCAGTGACAACATTGATATTTGCAGTGATAGGGTAGGCTTGAACTACAGGTGCCTGCCATGTCTTGGACTGTGTGTCGTGGTAACATTAAAATCCAAAATGTCACATTGCATTTGCAATCAATTGTGCCATTGTCCTGTTCAATTTCCAAACCCTGTAAAGTGTGAAACTAAGTGGGATGAATATGCTTTGATCAGTGTCAAGAAAGACTCTTTATAAAACGAGTACTCAGTAGCAGTAGGTATGTGTGCATCACCTTGCTTTCAATGAAACAAATTCTTATTAAGTAATAAGCTTATTTTGTTGTTGTAAATTTGTTTGTTGAAGCAGGGCTTTAGATTTGCTGTAAAGTTGAATCTCTCGATCATTGCTAAAATTGTAAAAAGATACCCTTGAAAAAAAGCGTGTCTAGTGACACATAGCAAACATCCTCTGTCGCTCAACAGCCAAACACATCAGAATCCTCCCAAACAACCTTACTGACAAAAAATAAGGAAAATCAAAGATAAGTGGTCTAAAATTTGGGTCAATATTTGGCAGACAATGCATGGATAACATCCTTAACTTTTTTGCTACAGATGGCTGTCCGCTGTCATGGTTTAACTCTTTGCCACACAATCCCCACTTTTAACGACCCTGAGAAAGAAAGCCTTTGAAAACATTGTGGGAAAAGGAGAAAATGCTGGTAACCAGCATTTTCTCCTTTTCCCACAATGTTTTCTACCCTTTCAAAAACAATTTTCAAATTTTTGATTCACATTTATTTTGTCGTCTGCAAATGCTTCCAATTTGGACCAGTCTAAAATTTTGTCGTTTGGTAAAGAGTTATTTAGACATCTTCTATGTCAAGGCCTGAGAAATCAGATGAACACCTTGCTACAATGCTAGCCGCAAACTAGTTGCATCATTCTTGGGTTACCTGAAAAAGGCTATGGTCCCATATCATAGTTGATATTTTTTCATTTGTACAGGAAACTTGATAGAAACTTTCATACAGTGCATTATCATGCTGATTGAGAAGAGTACTTAACTATTTTGTTGTCAAAGTACTTGGCTTTTAAATTGGAAACCAAGCACATGCATTGGCCTACAGGAGAGGTTAAGAAATAACAATAAATGAAAGCAAATTATGATTTTGATGTTCTTTCAAAGGTATATCAAGTAGGATTAATACCGTGACAAGATAATTTAAAACCCCAACACAATAATATCTATACTATCTATTATAACCCCTAGAACAACATCCTCGGATACCCCGGGGTCTCCCTGTTTGCTACGCTACATCGACCCCTGGGACAATTGACTAATAAAACTTTGAATCAGCCGCCAAAAATCGATACGAAACATCATAGCGTACAGTACACTCGCCCATCACAAAATGATGATAGAACCAATGAAAAGCAAGCATTCGGCCAGCGGTAAAGCGAGGGAAATTCAATTAATTGTCCCAGGGGTCGATGTAGCGTAGCAAATAGGGAGACCCCGGAGTATCCGAGGATGCTAGAACAAAGTGGATGGGGTATACTGGAATCACCATGGCTGTTTGTCTGTCTATCCATCAGTCTGTCCGTCCCTCTGTAGACACAAATTTGTCCAGACCAATATTCCAATAGTTTTGCACGTTCTGAACTCGAATTTACACACAGGGTTCCTATGTATATGAAATTGTGCATGTGCAATTTTCATGATCCTGCTGCAATTTGTTATGGAATTATCTCCCCTTGAACTTTCTTCAACTCTTACTTTTGTACTAAACCATTCTGTATTCAGTGACAAAGACCTGTTTTCGTGACAAGGAGCTGGTGGGGGGGGGGTGTATAATCATGTTTAGTGATAGCTGTACTTCATCAGAGCTCTAAACCTGTATCCCTGAAAACAAGCACTGATATAAAGTGTTAATGAAAGATTTATCAAGTTATATTTATATTTCACTATGTCTTGTTTACATCAGATAATTGTATCCAACTTTTCCCAAATTTTCTTCTTGTCCATGGACAGCTACCAAGTAAATTGAAAAAAAAAAAGTCACTGGTCCAACACCCCTGTCTAAAATTTCATTTTTATAGCAGAAGTTTCCCAGAACTTTATCACATTAGGGAATCAGAATTAAAGGAGGCTATCTTGGAAATGTTTGGGAACATTTGAAATTTCTTGACGTCCAAAGAAATGAGGTTTCAGGGAAAACCAAGGTTTGATATTAGAGTTAATTGAGGATAAGAGCTAAAATACATGAACAGTATGAAATGATGGAATATGTGATCAAATATTCAAAAAGCCCAAAGCAACTAAACCTTTAACCCTATCATTAAACAATCCTGTTTTGACAAACCCGAGGAAGAAGGCTTTTGAAAAGACAAGTTGGCTTTTTTAAAAAAGAAGCCAGGAGAGGTCAGCATAGAATTTTTTCAAATAGTTTATTGGCTTTCAATTTCCAATTTAGTTTGGTACATGTAAACAAATGAGTAAAAAAGCTGCCATGTAGAAACCTCATAATTATGCTTTACATGACGGTAATTTGACCTTCTTGTTGCATTTTCAAGTTACATGTACATGTTCTTGTCCAGTGGTCTCTCTTCTCTTTTTTAATTAAATTCTTCTTATTTTTTCTTTTGCTTGGAATATTTGCTTAATAAAAAAACTACAATGATTAGAAAGGTTATTTGCAGCCATGGCAAATTATTAAATTAAATTTTTTCCGAAATTTGTCATTTATAAAAATGAATCACGTCTATTTCCTGTTTCCTTTTTTTTTTATTTCGCTTTATTTACAAAACCATGACGAAACAGACTGTGTATCAGAACAATTACGCTAGAAGAAATAGAATTAGCAAATTCTGTGGCAGTCTGCCTTTTAAACTCACCACTGTTGGAGAGGTCTGATGAGAAAATGATGGTGACTAGCATTTTCTCATTATCCTACAATGTACCTGAACCATTTTCTTTTTCAAAGACAGAAGCATGCAAATTATTGTATGCAAATGCTCACATGTAGAACTTGTAAAGGATATAATTCTTTTGGAAATTTCATTACCTCTCCACCATACGACAAAATTTTAGGCTGGTCCAAATTCAAAGCACTTGCAGATGACAAAATGAAGATAACTAGAAATATAAAACTTGTTTCCAGCAGGGTAGAAAACATCATGGGAAAAGAAGAAAATGCTGGTTACCAGCATTTTCTTCTTTTCCCATAATGTTTTCGAAAGCTTTCTCTCTCAGGGTCGTTAAAAGTCGGGATTGTGTGGTAAAGAGTTAAGGCACATATTTCACTTCGGTGAAAAGTAAAGGGAAATACTTAAGCCCTAACCCTTTACCAAACGACAAAGTTTGGGACCAGTCCAAATTGAAAGCAATTGCAGAGAACAAATTAAATGTGAATCAAAAATTGAAATTTAATTCGGAAAGGGTAGAAAACATTGTGGGAAAAGGAGAAAATGCTGGTAACCAGCATTTTCTCCTTTTCCCACAATGTTTTCTACCCTTCTGGAAACAAATTTCAATTTTTGAGTTACGTTTATTTTGTCATCTGCAACTGCTTTCAATTTGGACCAGTCTAACATTTTGTCGTTTGGTAAAGAGTTAAACAGGGTCTAGTCCTCTCCAGCAGGCCTGCCCGGGTGGCTCGGTGGTGAGCGTGTCAGACTCATGACTTGATGGTTGTGAGTTTGATACCCATTTATGGCAAACTTTCTTTCCGGCATACTTTCGCCTCTCACCTCTGCTGAAGCATGTGAGAAAAGTAGTCTGTGGCTTTGGAAAGAAAGTAGTGCAAGTACCGGTGTGAGAAAGCCAGGAAACACATGTGCATTACTGACCGCCATGATATGACCTTAGCTGTTGACCTTAGCTGTTAAAAGTGGCGTTAAACCCCAATACAACCAACAGCCAACCTCTCTGGCAGCTGAAAGTTGTTTCAACAATGTTTACGTGGTTAACCAGCTAATGACTCAGGGGGGGGGGGGGGGGGGGGGGAAGTGAAAAAGTACTGGTAAAAGAGGCTCTTGAAAAGCATGGATAGACGCTCTGAGCATTGGGATATAACTGAAATAATGTGGTAAAATGGTATAATTAAGGTAGTGGACCTGTAATATATCTGGTGCAACAGGGCGTAAAATTTCTTGACAGTTGATAAAGACAGATTTATACAGATATAATATTTTTGCACATTTTTAAGTGACCAGAAATTCCTTTGATGTCCATGTTGAAATTATTTGTTGATACTTTGTTAGTTTCCAGAAAAGGGAGGTAATTATAATATCTCTATATAATGAGAATATAGTGATTTTAAATTTATCAATGATAAATCTAAGAAGGACAAAAAGAAAAAAAAAATGGCTTGGTGAAAGTAGTACAATAATAATCGTTTTTAATGCTAGCAAATTTTGTAGGATAATATTAGA
The DNA here is from genome assembly GCA_943736015.1 of Tridacna crocea. NCBI lineage: Eukaryota > Metazoa > Mollusca > Bivalvia > Cardiida > Cardiidae > Tridacna > Tridacna crocea. Next base: position 29,340,860 of record OX031072.1, on the reverse strand, counting down.
GTGGAAATAGCTGTTTTCTATTACGGGTCAACTACGTTAAATGTCAAAAAAGACCCGAACAGAATGCTGGAGGGGTGCAATTAGATGTATTTTTAGTATGATGGGCTGAAAATAGTTGGCAAGTAAAACAATGAAATTTCTATAAGCTACATAATTCAGTAAGAAGTGTCAGATTTTTCTGACTAATTGATGCCTTATTAGGGTATTACCACCTGAGCCTGTATGTCTTTACCCTTCACCACATAATCTTGACTTTTAACGACACTGGGAAAGAAGCCTTTTAAAACATTGCGGGAAAAGGAGAAAATGCTGGTATATAACCAGCATTTTCTCCTTTTCCCACAATGTTTTCTATCCTTCCCAAAACAAATCTCAGCTTTATTCAACACTTATTTTGTAATCTGTAAATGCTGCAAATTTGGACTGAGTGTAAACTCATATAGGTTTAACTCTGTATGAAATGACAAAAATTTTAGACTGCTCCAAATTGAAAGCGCAAGTTTACAGATGACAAAATAAAACTTAACTTAAAAATTGAAATTTGTTTCAAGCAGGGTAGAAAACATTGTGGGAAAAAGAGAAAATGTTGGTTACTAGCATTTTCTCCTTTTCCCACAAGGTTTTCAAAAGGCTTCTATCTCAGGGTCGTAAAAACCAGGGATTGCTTGGTAAAGGGTTAACTGTCTACTAGATGAAGACATTGTAGATTGGTCCATATTGAAAGCATTTTGCAGATGGCTGGTATGGATGAAATGATGACATTTGCAGTGTTCTGCCAAGGAGAAAACTAGAGACAAATATTCAGAAAAGTTTGACACATTTTTGAAACTCTGGGAACAAAATTCAGCATGGATAGAATTGTTTGAACAATAAGCAATTGTAATTAGTTCCCCAATATCCATACTTGTTAAATGCTATGTTCTCTTTCACTAGCCAAAATGTGGATTTAAAAGCAAGTTATATGGCTGATTATTTCTCATTGAAACTTTCCCTATCATACAGTTCTCTTAAAGGTGGGTATTTAGAATTTTTACATCTCACCAAATTAAAAAATTTATGTATCACTGAAATTCATATGAAAAAATAATGCAAATCATCAATAATTAAGATTCATAAAATTAGTAAAAAAATTTTTTTTGATGGTGTTCCCTTAAAAGGCTACGTAGCCTCTTAAGCTATTTTTAGATTTTGCGCCAAAAATCAATAAATCATTTTGGGAATGTCAAGTGACTGGCACGTGACTCATAACGCTTGAATTCCATTACATAACAAACATGTAATAATTATTTTCCGTAATGTTTTCTTCGGACGCTATGTTTGAAACTTTGTCTGCATATTCCTGTATGTAAATGAGCGAACTGATCATCTAAAAATAGCACGTGTCTCCCGTTGGTGTCAACCTGGGCTGTAGTAAATCTTTAATTTCTCGTGTTGTCGGATGCTTTTCGACTACTGGGGTTTTATGAATGAAAATTAAAAGGCTTTGGGAGTATAAGGATGATTGTTTTGCATTTCTGTAAAATTTTCATCCCAAAATCTGAAGGGCCACCTTTAACATCCCCCTCAGCCATGAAGGCTTATCTTCATTAGACATTCTTTGCACGTTGTACATAGAATAGTAGTTCTGAAGTTACATTTTTTTTTCAGTAATTGCACTTTTTTTTTTTTAAACACATTTCACGACCCATAAAGTTGAAGTCGCGATCATAATCATAGGCGTAACCAGGAAAAAGTAAATTATACGCATGCTGAATTTGGTCATTTTTGAGGCAGGTGACAAGAGCAATTCGGAATCAGCCGAATGGAATCGGAGATGTAAAATCAAGATATTTCTGATCTTGTCTGTTTTAGAAAACGTCTAAACTGTAAAATACTGTACGCGTAAAGAGGCAACCTACGACCTATTCTCCATTTTCTTGCATTACACATGCGCATGTGCGTGGTGTGTAAGAGAAGTTACGCCTATGATAAACAAAGGCTATTCTTTCATATACTAAGAACTGTCGTACAGGTATTTTTAGCTCACCTGAGCACAACATACTCAAAGGGAGCTTTTAGGATCACCTGGTGTGGGTCATCAACATTTCTTTAAACATCAACTCCTCCTAAACCGCTGGGCCAATTTGGACCAAACTTGCCTGGAATGTTCCTTGGGAGGTCCTCTTTCACATTTTATGGCCCATAAAGTTGCAGTCGTGATCATATTGAAACAAAGGCTATTCTTTAATATACTAAGAACTGTCGTACAGATATTTTTAGCTCACCTAAGCACAACATGCTCAAAGGGAGCTTTAAGGATCACCTGATGTGCATCGTCAACAATTCTTTAAAACATCAAGTCCTCCTAAACGGCTGGGCCAACTTGGACCAAACTTGGCTAGAATGTTCCTTGGGAGGTCCTCTTTAAAAAATGTTCACAGGATTTGATTCCGTCAAAAACTCTAAATGTCATGGCAATCGAATGGAATTTTTTAAGAAATTTTTAAAAAAATCTTCTTCTCTGAAACTGATGGCTACCTCTAAACAAAGTTGTCTGAGGGTCATCATGTATTAACCCTTTACTCCGTAGATACTCATTTCTACACATTGCTTGTAGGTGCCTTTGGAAAACATTGTGGCAAAAGGTGAAATTGCTCGTGACGAGCAATTTCACCTTTTGTCACAATGTTTTCAATGCTATCAAAAGGTGTAATATACACATAAGAAACTGCTTCAGCCTTGCTGTTATTTAGTGTCATTTAGAGATACCATAGAAATGCCTTATGGGGTAGAGGGTTAAGTATCATTGCCTGACAAAGAAGGGTCTAAATCCACTGATATTTTCACTAATAGAATTGAATGTTAATTCTACTAGGCTGTGATATATCATCCTGACAAAACTGATGAGATTTTAAATAATACTGTATCTATAATAAATGAAGAAGAGTCTTTCACTTTCCCGCTTTATTTGGATATGAATTTTTTACCATGGAGCAATATAATTAACACAATACGACCCTTTAAGAGAAACCTTTTGAAAACACTGTAGGAAAAGGAGAAAATGCTGGTAACCAGCATTTTCTCCTTTTCCAACAATGTTTTCTACTCTTCTAAAGTCAAGTTTCAATTTTTGAGTTGTGGATAATTTTGTTGTCTGAAAATGCTTTCAATTTGGACAAGTCTAAGAATTTGTCATTTGGTAAAGAGATAACCCATAAAATGCCAAATGATCCCAAAATATATTATCATAATTATGGAAATAAGACCTGAATACTCACACTTTCAGGGTTAGCCTAGTTTAACTCTTTACCAAACGACAAAACTTTAGACTGATCAAAAGAGAAAGCATTTGCAGACGACAAAATTAATGTGACTCAAAAGTTCATATTTGGGTTGGAAAGGATAGAAAACATAGTGGGAAAACGAGAAAATCCTGGTTACCAACATTTTCTCCTTTTCTCACAAAGTTTTCAAAAGGCCTCCTCCTCTGGGTCGTTAAAAGTCGTCATTGTGTGTAAAGGGTTAAACATATTTTATTCGACAGTAATATATACAAGTTTACAATAGACAATATAATACAATCATAAGACAAATATACTGAAAAAAAGGATAGAACGAAAGTTTAGGCTTATAAAGTTCTTCTCCAAATTTGGGGTAACAGTTAATTACTGATCAAATCAATACTACCTACAAAAAACACTGGTCAATTTAAACTTTTAAAAAAAAGGTTAAGGGAAAATAACAAAAGAACACAGAGGTGTGGAGAATTTAATTGAGGAAATGCCTGGGCTAAAAAATCTTCAACTGGATTATCACAAATGCTTGAACAAGTGGTTGTTTACACATAAAAAAAAAAACTTGGTAGTAAGATGTCACTCACCTTTAAAAGAAATGATTTGAATAGATTGACTTGATACAGATTCAGCTATTACCAAGAAAACGTAGGAATAAGATGTTACATGGTAAATCTTTTACTCTCATGGATATATAATATTATGTATGCACTGTAGCAAATAATTTATCCTTTGTTGTCAACGAGGTTAAGATTTTCATCTCCAAATAGAATGATTTGCAGTGTTAATCTTGTTATAACGCTATTAAATTGGCTAAGGCTAGTTCTCTGGTTATCATGTAAGACATTCTAAAAAGTAGTGTTCGAGGGTTGATTTATCTGTGCCGCATCTACAAAGTGGCGATTGGACCAGTTTTTTAAGTACAGGTGCTCATTGAGAGAGCTGCATGTGTAGCGTAGTCTAGCATAAGATTTGAATTTTCCTGTCGCCAAAAAAAGTAAAGCCTCTGCGGGCAAGGTTCATCTATGTTTAAACAGTATCTAAAGTAGAGCTGGGGTGATATCATCGATGGGTTGTGATATTTTGCTGGCGATAGTACAGTGGATTCCACTTAATCGCAACCCTGTTTATCGGGATTTTCGGTTATTTGCAAGATTTAGTCCAGCACCGATCCATTTCCTATTTAGACAACATAAATTTCAACGCTTAATCGGGATCCTATAAATAGAACATTTCGGTTTTTTGCAATGAAAAATCAGCAAGTTATTCGAAATTCTAGTGTTTATTAGCAATTCCTTGGGATAAGACAGCGAAAAATTCCAATCTGTCCGGGAAAAAAAAGGCTACTCAAAACGATGAAAGTCAAATTATAGTGCATACGGAGAATCACAGATAAAAACTGATGCAACTGCATACAAACGACGAGTCCGACATGATTCGTTTTCATAATTAAGTCATTAAAGATAAAAATTCTTGGCGTATTTCATGTTACTCTTTTCATTTAAGAAAGTGCAATAACGTTTACAAAACATCTGCAAATGGCCGACATTCTGAATATGGACCTCGTTAACTCAGTGGCTGTTTTGCAGCATTGGTGCATTAGTTTACTTCACTGGTTGCCGATTATCAAGTTCAACAATTGGACGGTTACGCGAGATTTTGGGTACCATGCTGTACACCCACCATCAAATGCACTGATAAATAAAATGGTAATTTTAGTGCAGGAAAATTGGCGAAAAGATTACTACTTGTACTTAAATCTTGTCTTGGTAAAACTCGGCAAAAAATAAAAAACTTACACGGACTTTCTATGATCAGACTTCACACTCTGTGCAGTCTGATCTCGGTCTACGCTCCCCGAAAGCAACTGAGGACGAATTCAGCACTTTACCTGTTACAAGAAAGACCGATCGAATTAACCTATCACGGATCAGATAATTACACACTGGGTAGAAAAAAACTTAACTGTTTGTAAGTGTCTCGTTGATAATCCAATTTGTGACAAACAATTTGACTACAGGCGTGAGAGTAAGGTGTACCGAATGTAAACTGTGAAAAACACAGAAAACCGTTTCTTACTTAGGTCTGCTTTGAATGGTATGGCCTAAATTAAGGCGTTAAAATAGAATCGTCTGTGCGGCAATCAGTCTATGACGTCACACAAACTTTTACCCACCCATTCAACCAAACAGGTGGCGAGTCGGAGTTTATACAGGTGCACAGTACACGATCATGTTGTGTAAGAATGTGCATGTACACAAGGAGTAATTGTTAGATAACCAGAAACTGGAGATATGCGTCGAAACCTGTGTTTACAAAAAGTTTGTGTTGGATTTTATGTCAAACGAAGCATCACCATGGCCAACAGCCTGGATCGTTTCTGGTACTTTGTGCACTTGATAGGTAAATAAAGTAAGCAAACAAATAATTTTTTTAAACTTGTTTAGTTTGAAATACATATATTTAAAAAAATATGAACATTAATCAAATGATCGGGATGCAAGATCTGAACGTCTGTCATTAGAACGAAACGATCGTCTGCATCTCTGGTTAGACTTCCGGTCTGAAAAGAGCCATCGGATTATCGGGCCGACCGCTTATTCGGGATATTTTCTCTGACAAATAGGACTTGCAAATAAGCGGAATCTACTGTATATCGCGATACTTACTCTTTGTATTGAAACTTGGCAATACATTTACGTCATATCGTGTGCAGAGTGTGTGCGATCATGTTTAAATGTACATGATTCATGTATAAAATAGAAAAAAATATGCATAGTTTGTCTATGCTATACATACAAGAATGTTAAAAAAAACTCGCCCTAGAAAAAATAAAATCCATAAAACTAATTTGGGGAATAATTTGCAGCAAAACGGTTTATGGTCACTGGCTCTTGGTTAGGGTTTTTCCTGTTTTAAATATAGATGCTAATTCGGAATGTTCGAAGGTTATCATATTTTCTTCGTACCCAGAAAGTTGGTGCTGTGGTTTGATCGGTTTGCCTCCTTCACAGTTTTGTCAACAAGGAATGTAAAATAAAACATTTTCTAACCAGCATTTTCTCCTTTTCCTACAATGTTTTCTACCTTATCACATACAGAAATCGTCTGTTTAGCTACATTCAATATGTTGTCTGCAAATGCTTTGAATTTGGTCTAGGCCTGAATTTTTACGTTTGGTAAAGATTCAATCAGAAATCATGTTAGTTTCTTATCTATGATTAGACAATTTAGTATGGTTGTTGTGTGTTGACTGTGATTTCTTGTCATTGAGAACTTTTTTAAGTTCAAGAGAATTCAATTTTTCAATAGATTCAAGCATTGGTTTAGAAATAAGATATTCTGATGCTTTCTTGATATAGAATTCAGATGCAATTCAGAGTGTTTTTTTAAAGTATTGTTTTTTTTCCAACACATCAAATGAAAGTATGATTTTTGCGATTCACAAAGTCATTAACTCATTACCAAACGACAAAATTTCTGGTTTGTCCAAATTGAAAGCATTTGCAGACGACAAAATAAAAATGACTGAAAATTTGAAATTTGTTTTGTGAAGGATAGAAAACATTGTGGGAAAAGGAGAAAATGCTGGTTACCAGCATTTTCTCCTTTTCCCACAATGTTTTCTAAAGGCTTCTCTCTCAAGGGCGTCAAAAGTAGGGATTGTGTGGTAATGGGTTAAAGGCGGTTAAAATGAAATATGAACAGTAAAGGTCATCTAGAACATGAAAATAATTGCCAGTGTTTTGGTTGAGACTAGAAATCAATTGGTACGCAATGGAAAGAAAGACGGAATCCAATTTTTATTATTGAATACCATCATTGTGTGTCTTAGCGGAAATTAGGACTTTACAATGACAAACTATCAGCAGTCGTTGAGTGCATTAACCCTTTATAAAGCAGTATCAAATTGTAACAACACTACAAAGAGGGCATTTGAAAAAAAAAATGTGAAAAAGAAAATGCTTATAACAAGCATTATTTGGCATTTTCACCATATTTTCTGTCTCATTCAAGAAAAGCTCCATTATTCCAGCCACTTTTGATATTTTATCTGTAAGTGCCTCTAGTTTAATTAATTCTTTCCCAAATGACAAAATTTTAGACTCTTCCAAACTGAAAGAGATTGCAGACGACAATTTTAAACTTGATGAAAATGATTGAAAGTTCTCCAAAAGGGTAGAAAACACTGTGGGAAAAGGAGAAATTGCTTGTTACGAGCAATTTCTCCTTTTCCCACAGTGTTTTCAATAGACTTAAATTGCAGACAAGTAAAAACCAGGGCTTGTTTGGGAAAGGGGTTAAAGAGTCTAAAAAGTCTTAACCCTTCACCACACAAATTCGAAGAAGCCTTTTGAAAACATTGTGGGAAAAGGAGAAAATGGTGGTTATCACATCTTTTTCCCCCTTTTCCCACAATGTTTTCTACCCTATCAAAGGCAAAAATCATCATTAAATGATCTTGTCATCAGCAAAGCTAATGCTTTCACTTTGGTTGAATGCAAAATTTTGTCATTTGGTAGAAGGTTAAGTCAATAAAGAGGAAATTTGGTTCAGTCATGCCTTCAGTTATTGGAAATAGATGTATTCTATGACTTTGTCTCCAAATTAAGATTGAAGTGTTGTTTTCCCAAATATATCTAACCTTTCACCAGACAACAAAATTGTAGAACTATCCAAAATGAATGTATTTGGGATTAACAAAATTTAATGCAACACTTAAATTTGAATGATGGGATATTTTTCTCTTGTAAAAGACATTGTATTCCAATTATTTTCTCGTTTACCAATATTGTTTTCAAAAGCCTTCTCTCACCAGGGTTGTCAAAACACGGAATTGTTTTGTTAAAGCTTATAAAAATGGCAATAGACAAACTGCACATACTGATGATATGCAATTTCTCAAAGGTTTCAATACACCTTTTTTGCCACCTGTGAGGCCCTCTGAAAAAAAAAATTGTTAAAGTTAAAACAAGGGGTCAAGATATCTAGCGTAAGTAATAAAAGTAGGTACTGATTTGTGGTACCTACAACTTTGAGATAAAACGTTGGTAGCAATTGTCTTTGAACGTGTTCAGAGAGTCTAGTGTTTTAATGTTGAGGGGTAGGGTATTCCAAAAAATTGACCCAGAATATGCAAAAGACCGTTTCCATGCATTAGTTCAAGGTGTGCCTAACTTAAGGTTTAAGTTAGATGTTGATTAACCCATTACCAAACGACAAAATCTTAGACTGGTCCAAATCGAAAGCATTTGCAGACGACAACATAAAAGTGACTGAAAATTTGAAATTTGTTTTGTGAAGGGTAGAAAACATTGTGGGAAAAGGAGAAAATGCTGGTTACCAGCATTTTCTCCTTTTCCCACAATGTTTTCTAAAGGCTTCTTTCTCAGGGGCGTCAAAAGTATGGATTGTGTGGTAATGGGTTAAGGAATAATTTGACTTTTTATCATTTTCTTGGGTGAACTTACTTGTTATGTAACTTTGGATCATATGGTTTTGTACTGTGTAAATCATGACATATCTTAAGTACTATCTGTACAGATCCAATTCAGCAAATACAGGTGAACTTAGAGTGCCATCAGGAGAGAGATCTGCTCCATTGGCCAGGAAACATGTAGGAACATGATCAATAATTTCAGACAAAAACTTGACGTTGTAATTGCCCAAAACGGACGTCATATTGAACATCTCCTATAAGATTGACGCCAAGCAGGATTGAAACTTTCAAAGGTACTAATGCAAATTATATATCAATATAGAATTTGTTTTGTCTGCTATGCAGCATCTTCGCAAGCCAAGGTTACGATCACTACGTGGATCTTACCTTGGCGGATTGAGCCCAATTTCGAGATTCCTGCGATGCCCCCTCTATTGGATGCTGATTATTACCCCCCTTTACATCATATTTCTAAAAGCCAATGTAATATCATTTTACAAACCGCTTACGAATACACATGAAGCAATAAGAAGAAATCCATGTGGGTTTCCATGTTTACCTTCTATTTGACAAGTAGGTAGGGACGATGTTCTATTTTTATCAAAGATGAAATGCTACCAGCGATTTCATCGTTGCAGTTAGAGCTGGCTGCATCCAATGAAAAAGCGTATCGGGTGAATGTAAAAATCAAGCTCAATCCGCCAAGGGTAGAGTAATGGTAGTGAATCGTCAGTCTTGGCTTGCGAAGATGGCTATGCAGATACATATTCGCTTTAGTTGTGTGCTAAGTTTTTACGAAACCATAATGGTTTAGAATGGGGACAGATATTATGAAACTCCCTGTATACTGGTAATTTGATTGTAACATGTTGTCTCCCTTGTCATTGATCATACCCTATCCTGAGGTGAAAGCATCTGCTTGCATATATACTGTTAATCTGATTGCATCATGTTGTCTCCCTTGTCATCGATCATACCCTATCCCGAGCCAATTTATACTGGTGTAAAAAGACAATAAGTACAAGCACAATGGACCTCTGTCTGTCTCATTTATGATCCAAATATGGGAATGACTACCATTTTATTGGTCTGGACTGTTATCTTCATAACTGAATGATTTCACTTGGCATCAAGACTTGATGCCATTATGATACATTGATTTGCACATTTCTCCTGAATCAGACCATGGCCTAGTGATATAGCTTTACTTATTCATGAGATTTAGAAATCCATGGGAATGTCTGTCTGAATTTTCTTGATTCCTGCGATTCTAGAATTACGCAGTGATGAGCTAGAAATGTCATGGCATAAAACAAGGAATGCTTAGTATCATCACAGACTTTATATCTACATTTTTCTACCGATCTGTTTCTCCTCTGTCCCCTTGCTTAACTTAAATTTGAACTTTCATTTCTTCAGTTGATTAATTGATTGATAAAAATGGTGTTTGAGCAGTTATAGTGACAGCTCATATTGTCACGTGTCCTGGGTTTCATCAGAACTAAGATTATAGTACTGAAATGCCTTGTCCAAGGTCACTACCATGCAAACCTAACTATTTCTTCAAAATATGAAAACAAAACAAAACTATGTAACATGAAAAAAGTATAGCAAGAAATTAAATACATTGTTGAGTAGAAGTGGAGTAAAAGCATAGAACACAGCTGTAGTTACTCTTTGGGCAGTGTAGATCAACATGCTGTCTGATCTTAGATCTACACTGCTATTTTGTGATCTATTCTGGTAGAACTGTCCTTGAACTTGCTACTATTGTGACAACATTACTTATTTCTGGTAATGGTGAATGTATCATAAATAATGAATTTAACTCTGTACCAGACGACAAAATTTTGGACTAGCCCAAATTGAAAGCATTTGCAGATGACTAGATAAATGTGGCTTGGATATTGAAATTCCATATGCAAAGGGTAGAAAACATTGTGGGAAAAGGAGAAAATGCTGGTTACCAGCATTTTCTCCTTTTCGCCCAATGTTTTCAAAAGCTTTCTTTCTCAGGGTCGTTAAAAGAAGGGATTGTTTAGTAATGAGTTAAACCAGAAACTGTGTCTGTCAATGGCTTTTACCAAAATGATGAGACTTCAGTGTTTTAGTAAAAAAGGAACCAGACTTTTTCATCTACTTTATTACTGATCATTGGTTTGACAATGGTTATGTGGGAAGGCAGCCAGTGGCTTTGGAAGAACTCAGAGCACAAGTTGAAGAAACTCAGAACCATGTAGATATGTGTACCACCTTCCACCTTGTAACTAGAATAAATAACCGAAAACAGCATGAAACACTATTTGATACATAACCCCCTTCCCCTATTTATTTTCATCATTCGTTCATAATATAGAGGGGTTTGGTGTCTTGAAAGTCGGCAAATAAATAGATTATTGTCTTTTTACCTCATATTCATAGAGAATCAAGTAGATTTTGGGCATTCGTCACAATGTTTGACTGCTAACTTAACTCTTTACCAAACGACATAAGTTTTGTTTTGTCCAAATTGAAAGCATTAGCAGACGACAAAGTAAAAGTGACTGAAAATTTGAAATTTGTTTTGTGAAGGGTAGAAAACATTTAGGGAAAAGGAGAAAATGCTGGTCACCAGCATTTTCTCCTTTTCCCTAAATGATTTATAAAGGCTTCTTTCTCAGGGTCGTCAAAAGTAGAGATTGTGTAGTAAAGGGTTAATACAAATAATAAACTAAAATAAAATGCTTTTGGTATTGGGAAAAACCCAAAAATATAGCAAAGCTGATGTTGTTCATACAAAATTATTAGACTTAATATCATGTAGATTGGACCAAGGATCAGAATGGACATATTTTACAGCCTGGTTCCAATCTACAATGTCTGCACAGAAACGTAGATTTTGTGCAAAGCCAAGAGAAAATAGATAGGTCATTGTCCCTATGATAGAGAAGCAGTCAGACTGTCATAAAATTTGAATTCCTAGATTTCATTGGCTTTCCTCTTTAAACTGGAGCCAAGTCCAGTCTAGGGGAACTTCAGATCTACATTTTTATGATGGCTGTTAACTCTTTACCAAACCACAAAATTTTAAACCAGTCCAAAATTGAAAGCACTTGCAGACGACAAAATAAAGGTAAATTAAAAATTGAAATTAGTTTCCTGCAGGGTAGAAAACGTTGTGGGTAAAGGAGAAAATGCTGGTTACCAGCATTTTCTCCTTTTCCCACAATGTTTTCAAAAGGCTTTTTTCACAGGTTTGTAAAAATCAGGGATTGTTTTGGTAAAGGGTAAATCCACACCACACGGTGACACCATGTTGATTTTAATGACCTCCACTGAAAGAAGGCTTTTGTATACATTGCTGGAAAACAAGCAAATAGTGGTAACAAGCGGTTTCTCAGTGTGTCCCACAATGTTTTCTATCATATCAAGGAAACATTCTATAGTGTGTGCCACCTTTTTTTTTTCTCGAGTGAAAAAATTCTTTGAACTTGAACCAGTCTAAAATTTTGTCAGTTGCTAATGGGTTACACATCTTTACGAACTGACAAAAATGTTAAGCTGTCCACATTGAAAGCAGTTTGCAAACAACTATTTAGAAGTGCTTCAAATGATGGAACCTGTCTTAAAATGGTAGAAAATGTTGTGGCAAAGGGAGAAAATGCTGCTTATCGCCATTTTCTCCTTTTCTTACAATGTTAAAACTTAGGATTATTTGGTAGAGGGCTAACCCTTAGGGTGCAGCACAAACCATACTGTTATTATATCCTCGCAAAACAAATGTTTTCGGGGTATACTGGAATCAGCCTGTCTGTCCGTGAGTCTGTCTGTGTGTGTGTGTCTGTCTGTGTACAAAATACTGTCAAAGCGCTGGCAGGGGTATAAAGTCACATTCAGTGACAGCTCTAGTTTTTAGCCGTAAAATAAGGCCGAAATAATTTTGCTCTTTTCAAAACTGACCCAACTTGGCACACAATTTAGATCAGAGATCAAGTTACATATTTTGTGGTGTCTAATCTTGATCTACAGTTGGATGAGAGTGCAACTAAAGTAGTAAAAGGCATTTAACCCTTTACCACACAATCCTGACTTTTAACACCCCTGAGTAAGAAGCCCTTTGAAAGCATTGTTGGAAAAGGAGAAAATGCTGGTAACCAGCATTTTCTCCTTTTCCCGCAATGTTTTCTACCCTTTCCAAATCAAATTTCAGTTTTTGATTCACATTTACTTTGTCGTCTGCAAATGCTTTCAATTTGGACGAGTCCAAAATTTTGTCGTTTGGTAAAGAGTTAACCCATTATCACACAATCCCTACTTAAAATTGATGCTCCTGAGAAAGAAGCCTTTTGAAAACGCTATGGGAAAAGGAGAAAATGCTGGTAACCATCATTTTCTCCTTTTCCCACAGTGTTTTCTACCCTTCCCAGAACAAATTTCTATTTCTTAGTTACCTTTATTTTGTCGTCTGCAAATGCTTTCATTTTAGACCAGTCCAAAATATTGTCGTTTGGTAAAGAGTTAAAAGGCTTTTTTAAAAGGTTAAATGTCAGTAAGCAAGCAATCACTAAATGGCCTGTGTGATTTTCACATTAAGCTTTCACTTTGATCCACCTCTGTGTTTTTACCCTGTACTGCATTATTGACTCATTAACTCTTTACCACACAATCCTGACTTTTATCGACCCTGAGAAAAAAGCCTTTTGAAGACATTGTAGGAAAAGGAGAAAATGCTGGTAACCAGCATTTTCTCCTTTTTATACGCCCGTCGAAGACTGGACGTATTATGGGATCACCCGTGACGGGCGGGCGGGCGGGCGGCGTCCAGTTCTTTGTCTGGAGTATATCTCCAAAACTATTCTACCTAGGGTTATGAAATTGCATGGGTGGATAGATCTCATCAAGGGGGAGTGCAGTGCACAGGAACCATAACTCTTGCTTGCTTAATTTTTGAGTTATTGCCCTTTGTCGTTTTTCATACTTGAATTTTGTCCGGTGAATATCTCCAAAACTATACTAGCTAGGGTTATGAAATTTCTTGGGTCGATAGATCTCACTAAGGGGGAGTGCAGTGCACAGGAACCATAACTCTTGCTTGCTTAATTTTTGAGCTATTGCCCTTTGTCGTTTATCATACTTGAATTTTGTCCGGAGCATATCTCCAAAACTATACTAGCTAGGGTTATGAAATTTCTTGGGTGGATAGATCTCACTAAGGGGGAGTGCAGTGCAGAGGAACCATAACTCTTGCTTGCTTAATTTTTGAGTTATTGCCCTTTGTTGTTTTTCATACTTGATTTTTATCTGGTGAATATCTCCAAAACTATACTACCTAGGGTTATGAAATTTCATGGGTGGATAGATCTCATCAAGGGGGAGTGCAGTGCACAGGAATCATAACTCTTGCTTGCTTAATTTTTGAGTTACTGCCCTTTGTCGTTTTTCATACTTGAATTTAGTCTGGTGCATGCCCCAGCTTTACAACTTGGGGTAAGACGGGCGTATCTTGCGACAGTTTGCCGCTCTTGTTCCACAATGTTTTCTACCCTTCAGAAAACAATTTTCAAGTTTTTAGCCTTGTCTAATTTGTCGTCTGCAAATGCTTTTAATTTGAACAAGTCTATAATTTTGTCATTTGGTAAAGAGTTAATCCTTTCTCAAACAGTCTCGATTTTTTTTTCTATCTATAGAAAATGGTGATTCAGAAAAGAATGTTGGAAAAGGAGAAAATAATGGTAATCAGTAAATTGTCCTTCTCCAACAATGTTCTCAAAACTTTCAAACACAAATTCAGTTGTTTTGGCCAAATCTAATTTTTCATCTGCAAAATACTTTGGATTACTCTGTATTTTAAAATTTTGTATGGTAAGGAGTTTTAAGTTGCAACAATGTGAGAAGGCTTTGGAGACAGGAATAAAATGTGTGTCATTAACCCTTTATTCCATAGGCACTCATTTCCATGCATTGCTTGTAGGAGTCTTTTTGGAAAACATTGTGGCAAAAGATGAAATTGCTCGTGACGAGCAATTTCATCTTTTGTCACAATGTTTTCCAATTGCTACCAAAAGGTGTCATATACACATAAAAAACGGCTTCATCCTTGTTTTTATTTAGGGTCAATTAGAGATACCATAGAATTGCCTTATTGGGTAAAGGGTTAACATGGAATGAAGTTCCATGCTAAGTAAATACATTCGAGTCATGCACTCTGAAAAAGGGGGCTTAGTGTATCTGCAAAATGTTTCGACTCTTGGCAGACTGCACACAGTCCTTTCAGTCTGACCTAAGCCGAAACTTTTTGCTATTTGGTAATTTTTCTGTATGCCTAAGATCTAGTCTTATCTCGTGAAATAATTGGTTGTTACAAAAGGCGATCATTGTGGATCCATTATATTGTGTTGGCTTGCTTGGTACCATTTTTCACAGAGACGCATTAAAGGTGGCCCTTCAGATTTTGGGACAAAATATTACAAAATATACAAAAAAATCATCCTTGCACTCCCAAAGCCTTATAATTTTCATTTGTTAAACCCCTGTAGTCGAAAACCATCCAACAGCTAGATAAATTAGAGATTTACTACAGCCCAGGTCAACACTGAAGGGAAACACGGTCTATTTTTATATGAGCAACTCGCTCATTTACATACCGGAAATTTACAGACGAAGCTTCAAACACAGCATCCGAAGTTCTAGACATTATGGAAAATAATTAAATGTTTGTTATGTTTTGGATTTAATAGTCATAAGTCATGTGCAAGTCACTTAACATTCCCACAATGCTTTTTTGATTTTGGCGGGAAATCTAAAAATAGCTTAAGAGGCTACGTAGCTTTTTGAGGGAATACCACCAAAAAAAATTTTTTTTTTGATATTATGATTCTTAATTACTGATGATTTGTATTGTTTTTTTCATATAAATTTCAGTGACATATATATTTTTTAATTTGGTGTGATGTGAAAATTCTAAATTCCCACCTTTAAAGGTGGCCCTTCAGATATTGGGACGAAAATTTTACAAAAATACAAAAAAATTATCCTTATACTCCCAAAGCCTTATAATTTTCATTCATTAAACCCCAGTAGTCGAAAACCATCCGACAACTAGATAAATTACAGATTTACTACAGCTCAGCTCGACACTGAAGGGAAACACCGTCTATTTTTACATGGGCAACTCGCTCATTTACATACCGAAAATATACAGACGAAGCTTCAAACATACCGTCCAAAGTTCTAGACATTATGGAAAATAACTACATGTTTGTTACGTTATGGAATTTATTAGTCATTAGTCACGTGCGAGTCACTTAACATTCCTACAATGCTTTTTTTATTTTGGCGGGAAATCTAAAAATAGCTTAAGAGGCTACGTAGCCTTTTAAGGGAATACCACCAAAAAAATTTTTTTTTGTAATTTTATGATTCTTAATTACTGATGATTTTTATTGTTTTTTCATATAAATTTCAATGACATATATATTTTTTAATTTAGTGTGATGTGAAATTTCTAAATACCCACCTTTAACCCATTACCACACAATCCCTACTTTTGATGGCCCTGAGAAAGAAGCCTTCAGAAAACATTATGGGAAAAGGAGAAAATGCTGGTAACCAGCATTTTCTCCTTTTCCCACAATGTTTTCTACCCTTCACAAAACAGTTCAAATTTACCCTATGCCTTATAGATAAGGCATTTACTATGGTATCTCAAATTGACCCTAAATAACAGCAAGGATGAAACAGTTTCTTATGTGTATATGACATCTTTTGATAGCATAAAAAACATTGTCACAAGCAATTTCACCTTTTGCCACAATGTTTTCCAAAGGCTCCTGCAAGCAATCCATAGAAATAAGTATCTATGGAGTAAAGGGTTAAGCCCACTATTTGCCTGAGAGTGCGGTTCATTTCTATCAAAGCATTACAGAAAAAAAAAAGAGAAATTGCTCCTTAAAAGCAATTCCTCCTTTTTACACAATGTTCTCAAATGTGTGGATTGATTGTCTTTAGTTACAAGACGGTAAAAGTTTCTACAGCTGGTAATGTACTTACAAATCCTGTAGTACCAGTTTATGACTCCCTTTGAGATATTTTGATGTTTGCTAGAATCATTCCTTCATGCATCACACTGTTATCATTGTTTTAACACAGGTGTCTTCCAAAAAAATATCAGGATAATAGTTGTTGCCCTGGTGTTGTCCATCCTAGGATACCCCGGGGTCTCCCTAATTGCTACGCTACATCGACCCCTGGGACAATTAATTGAATTTCCCTCGCTTTACCGCAGGCCGAATGCTGGCTTTTCATTGGTTCCATCATCATTTTGTGATGGGCGAGTGGACTGTACGCTATGATGTTTGGTATCGATTTTCGGCGGCTGATTCAAAGTTTTATTAGTCAGTTGTCCCAGGGTCGATGTAGCGTAGCAAATACGGAGACCCCGGGGTATCTGAGGATGGGTGTTGTCATGGTCATCATAGTTGTCCACATCTTTTGCATAAAAAACGTGACAGGTTGAAAATCGAGCACTTGCCACTTAGTGTTGGCACCTACTTGTGGTGCTCTTGTTTAATCCTTTACCAAACAATTGCTGGTTTGTATGGCGCAGAGATAGAAGCCTTGAAAACATTGTCGGAAAAGGAGAACATGCTGGTAACCAGCATGTTCTCCTTTTCCCAAAATGTTTTCTACCCTGCTGGAAGTCACATTTTGTGCATCTACAAGTATGCTAGCTTTGATCAGTCTTAAAAATTTGTTGCCTGGACAAGAATGAAACTTGTATATTTCTTTTGAATGCTCTAGGAAGCATAACATTTTTCAAAAGGGAGTGACTTATGGAAGTAAAATGACATTGAATATATTCTGAGGACAATGATAATACAAAAGAATGGGTATTAGTTAGTGCTGATTGAAATGTTATCACCATTAAAATTTTGAGAAACCTGTTTCATTAATGCAAAATATCAATTTTACTGCTAATCACAATTTATTTGAATATATAAAATAACATTCTCAGTTAAGTTGGGACATTGGTCTTCGGTACTTTCACTTTCTTAAAGTTTTTCAAAGTCTTCCGACATATTTTTTTGTCGAAAGAAGTTTATAAGAAGTTTTACATTAAGCCAATCACATTCAAGGAGGTGGCAAAGTAAACATAACCAAAAAATTGATATTTGTTTCCAGCAGGGTAGAGAACAGTGTGGGAAAAAGGAGAAAATGCTGGTTACCAGCATTTTCTCCTTTTCTCACAATGTTTTCAGAAGGCTTCTTTTTCAGGGTCGTAAAAACCAGAGATTGTTTGGTAAAGGGCAAATTAATAAAATTGTCATTAATCAAGTGATTTCGTATTGGCCCAGTTACAGGTCCTCAGTCTGCCGGATTGGCCCTCGGCCTTCGGCCTCGGGCCAATATGACTGACCTCGGACCTGTAACTGGGCCAAAATAAAATCACTTGATTAATGACATTATAACAGGATATTGTGGATTTTGAAACAAACTCATTATTTTTCTTCAATATTCATTTCAGATGGTGCAAAAGCTGCGAGTGTGGATTCTCCACTGATGTGCAAAAATCCTAACTGTGAGAGCCTGTCTCCTGATGCAGTCAAGGTAAGAAAAATATTTAACTCTTTACCACACAATCCCGACTTTTAACGACCCTGAGAAGGAAAGCCTTTGAAAACATTATGGGAAAAGGAGAAAATGCTGGTAACCAGCATTTTCTCCTTTTCCCACAATGTTTTCTGCCCTTTCCACATCAATTTTCAATTTTTGATTCACATTTATTTTGTCATCTGCTAATGCTTTCAATATGGACAAGTCCAAAATTTTGTTGGGTGGTAAAGAGTTAATATGATGTAGGAATCCCATTTTTGTTCTCTTGTTCATGGACCACTCTGTTAAGCATTGCGTTTGGAAAAGGAATGTAACTCATTACCAAACAACAGTATCTTAGGCTTTTCCAAATCAAAAGCATTTGCAGATGACAAAATGAAAGTGACTGAAAATTTGAAATTTGTTTTGCAAAGGGTAGAAAACATTGTGGGAAAAGGAGAAAATGCTGGTCACCAGCATTTTCTCCTTTTCCCACAAAGTTTTCTAAAAGCTTCCTTCTCAGGATCGTCAAAAGTAGGGATTGTGTGGTAATGGGTTAACTCATTACCAAACAGCAATATTTTAGGCTTGTTCAAATCGAAAGCATTTGCAGACGACAAAATAAACATGACTCAAAAATTGAAACTTGACTCTAAAAGAGTAGAAAACTGTAGAAAAAGGAGAAAAGGCTGGTTACCAGCATTTTCTCCATTTCCTACAATGTTTTCAAACGGCTTCTTTCTAAGGGTTGTTAAAAGTAGGGATTGTGTGGTAAAGAGTTAAATGTTCTTTTTTCCTGTACTTTACCAGGCCCAAGTAAGTTGTTGCCAAATATTGATCCATTTCTCCAAAAACCAACTGAATCGTGAGGTAGACATTTCCTTTGACTTGCAGAAAATTTACCAAAGCAAAAAATTTCAACACAAGGTCAGTCTACGTGGACTGATGCATTAACTCTACCAAACATCAAAATTTTAGGACTAGTCCATATGAAAGCATTTGCAGACAACAAAATAAATGTGAATCAGAAATTGAAAATTGATTCGGAAAGGCTACAAAACATTGTAAGAAAAGGAGAAAATGCTGGTTACCAGCATTTTCTCCTTTTCCTACAATGTTTTCTAAAGGCTTTCTTTCTCAGGGTCATTAAAAGTCCGGATTGTATGGTAAAAAGTTAAATACATTTTAATCTTTTGATAATTTACAAGGTATGCCCATAAAAATCTGATGAGCAGTTGGTCAGTTGTGGTGTGTTAAAAGTGTGACACATGCTAGGTTATGCATACAGAAATGAGCACAAGGGACATAACTAATGTGTAGAACTGTGAGCACTATAATGGGAGTTACCTGTCATGTCATATTTTTTCATTTCCAGACTGGCCAAAAGATCGAAATGTTTAATTAACCCTTGTCTATACAACCCTGGAATTTAAAGACCCTTTACTCCATAGATACTCATTTCTACTCCATTGCTTGTAGGAGCCTTTGGAAAACATTGTGGCAAAAGGTGAAATTGCTCGTGACGAGCAATTTCACCTTTTGTCACAATGTTTTCTATGCTATCAAAAGGTGTCATATACACATAAGAAACGGCTTCATTGTTGCTATTATTTAGGGTCAGTTAGAGATACTATAGAAATGCCTTATGGGGTAAAGAATTAAAGACTCTGAGTAAACATCCTTTTGAGAACATTGTGGTAAAATGAGAAAATGCTGGTTACCAGCTTTTATTTCTTTTTCCGCAATATTTTTTACCCTTCTAAAAATGAATTTTAATTTTGAGCCACTTTTATTTTTCTGCAAATGCTTTCAATTTGGACAGGTGTAAATCTTTTTTGTTTGGTAAAGAATTAAATGATGACTGTAAGTTTATCTACAGGGTTAAAAAAATCCACTGGGTTTTGCATGGGAATGTCCTTGGGCAAGATACTTCAGAACCCCAGCCTAACATTGGTGAAACCCAGGAAATACATGAATCATAGTGTTATAACTTTTTACCACACGAGAAAATTTTAGACTGGTCCAAATTGAAAGCATTTGCAGACAACAAAATAAAGGTGACTGAAAAATTGAGATTTGTTCTGGGAACGGTAAAAAACACTGTGGGAAAAGGAGAAAATGCTGGTTACCAGCATTTTCTCCTTTTCACACAGTGTTTTCAAAAGGCTACTTTTTCAGGGGTGTCAAAAGGAAGGATTGTGTGTTGTAACGAGATAACTATCATCAATCCTTTGAAAGAAATTTGCTGTACGTGCGCTTCAAACCAGTGGCCCCATGTTCTAAAGTCCTGTTTGCTTCTTTCTGTGCTACTGAGGGCTCAGCAGTGAAAAAGAACTGATATACATGTATAAGGCCTGCAACATGTGAAAAGGGGCATCTGTACATTTGCGTAAAGTGTCGTTTCGGATCAGCCTGTGCAGTCCGCGCAGGCTGATCCGAAACAACACTTTCCGTTTTTATCTAATTTTCTGTTTCGCGCAAGTCTGTGGTAATACAAAATCTAAAGTATTCGTAAAGTGCCATCTAGAATTTGCCTGTGGCAGACTGCGCAGGCTGATCCGAGTTGACACTTTACGCAAATATCCGAATGCCCCTTTTCGCGTGTTGCAAGCCATATATCAAAGAGATGAGGTTATTCACACTTTCTTGTTTGCATATGACTCCTTTAGGATTTGAATAACCCTTTACTGTACCCTTTACTGAACAATCTTGAGTTTTAAGTATGGGGAAGAGGGACTTTTTAAAGCTTTGCTGGAAAAGGAAGAAATGGTGTAGACCAGCATTTGCTACTTTTCTCAGAATGTTTTTGACCCTACATAATTATATCAAGTTCCATCTTTTTTGGCCACATTTAATTTTCATTTGCAAATAAATTTAATTTGGACAAGTTTGAAATCTTGTACATGGTAGACTTAAGATACTAAATACTGAAAAGTACAAACTTTAATTTGTCTATTAAGTTTGGAGGGAAAGAGAGGGGTTTGTTAAAAAGATACATGCCTAATACATGAATATAAATGTTTGGAAGCCAGAACAGCTTTTTATCAACGGGCACAGATTGCTTGTTTCCATTTGTAACAATATTTCAGAGGCATGTCTTGTTTGTGAAGACAGGATGTAAAGGGAGATAAATATATGGGTTTTGATGGGCAATTGAATTAGATCTGATAAACTTGTAGTTGACAGTTTCACTGTTTAGCATTTTGAGATAGTAACTTTATGATACCACCATAAATTTGTACAAATTGATATTTGACCCCTTTTGACCTTGTATTCAGTGCTTACAACCCAATTTATCATAAAGTTTTCACCTTCCTATTATACTCCCATCACACACACCAAATTCATTTTCACTCTGTTCCGAAAAGTTTTGCCAAAGGGACTGAGACTGTTGATGTATCAGGAAACTGTTTCCGAACTTAATCGACAGGTTAGGACAGGAAGGGTGCTCCAGCACTTCGGCCTACTCAGAATTTTTGCTGTCAATCCTGTCCTATAATTAGACACTCAATCCCTACTTTTGACGCCCCTGTAAAAGAAGCCTTTTGAAAACATCGTTGGAAAAGGAGAAAATGCTTGTAACCAGCATTTTCTTCTTTTCCCACAATGTTTTCTACCTAATCAATTAACATTTGCACCATTTGAGCCACACTAAAATTGTCGTCTGCAAATGCTTTCAATTTAGACAGAGCCCCTGTAAAAGAAGCCTTTTGAAAACATTGTGGGAAAAGGAGAAAATGCTGGTAACCAGCATTTTCTCCTTTTCCCACAATGTTTTCTACCTAATCAATTAACATTTGCACCGTTTGAGCCACACTGAAATTGTCGTCTGCAAATGCTTTCAATTTAGACAGAGCAAAAATTTTGTCGTCTGGTAAAGGGTTAAAACAAGATGGACTTGCTAGAAATGGAATTGCTTAACTTTGATTTTAGTAGAGATTTGGTGAAAAAGGGTATCAGTTGGCAGTGCATTTGCATTTTAACAACCAAAGTTACATGTTGTATCCTGGCTGAAGCCTGCTTTAGGATTTTTTTTTCTAACCAAGGTTAGACATTATAAGAGCAGGTTTGGCGAGACAGGGGCTTCAGGGATTGTCAGGCAAATTAAAAGTACACTTTCTACCTGGCTGTAACTGTGTTTCCAATCATGTCAGGACAAGGAAAGATGTACTAAGAACTTGTTTGGTGTGACAGGGGCTTCAGTAGACACCAAGTTGATCCCTGTAGCTCATTTGGTTACTTTACATAACTTAGCTCTTTACCACATAATCCCGACTTTTAAAGACCTTGAAATAGAAGCCTTTTGAAAACACTGTAGGAAAAGGAGAAAATGCTGGTAACCAGCATTTTCTCCTTTTCCCACAATGTTTTCAACATTTCCCAAAACAAATTTCAATTTTTCAATCACATTCGTTTTGTTGTCTTCAAATGCTTCGAATTTAGACAAGTCTAAAAAATTGTCGTGTGGTGAAGAGTTAATCCTAGGTGTCACTGCTTCTATTTCCAAGCATGGTCAAAACCTTCCTGAGGATTACTGATAGTCGTTGAGACAGGATTCACCACTCTCTCATTGCTAAACATTGTTTTAACGACAGTAATGTGGGAAAGTGACCAATCTGCTAACCCATTACCACACAATCCCTACTTTGATGCCCTTGAGAAAGAAGCCTTTTGAAAACACTGTGGAAAAAGGAGAAAATGCTGGTAACCAGCATTTTCTCCTTTTCCCACAGTGTTTTCTACCCTTCCAAGAACAAACTCAATTTTTCAGTCACCTTTATTTTGTCGTCTGCAAATGCTTTCAGTTTGGACCAGTCTAAATTTTTCTCGTGTGGTAAAGCGTTAAAATGGCCTTTAGTACTAGGTTTCCAGCATTTTCTCCTTGTCCTACAATGTTTTCAAAAAGCTTCATCCTAAGGGTCGTAAAAACCAGGGATTGTTTGGTTTAGTTGAAACATACTCATTTTAGATTGATTGAGAAACAAGTTCTTACAACTTATGCTAATCTCTCTCGATTCTGCTTCCTGGGAACTACACCAGTACTTGCGCTGAAGATGTGGGCCAATGAAAAATCCCTAAGATGACCCGCTCCCGGGTATTGAATTCAGGATCTTATGCTTACGAAGCAGACGCTTTACCTCAAAACCATGGATGCCACAATTATTTGGTAAAGGGTTAATATTACAGGCCCATAGGAACAGCGGGGGTTTGTGGGGGCTAAGCTCCCCCCCCCCCCCCCCCCCCAATAAGTTTGAAAATCATAGTAACTAGAATATTAGTTTTTAGTGCAATACAACAACCACGCAAAATAATAACAATTTTAAGGTTATTATTGTTCAGAATGTCTCGGGAAACAAGAGTGTGTAGATCAAGGATCAGAATACACATCTTGTGCAGTCTGATCATCTACGTGAAATGGGTATTCTGATCATTTACACTGGCTGCATAGGCGACATTTGACTCATTACCAAACGACAATATTTTAGGCTTGTCCAAATTGAAAGCATTTGCAGACAACAAAATAAAAGTGACTGAAAATTTGAAAAATGTTTTGTGAACGGTAGAAAACATTGTGGGGAAAAAGGAGAAAATGCTGGTTACCAGATTTTCTCCTTTACCCACAATGTTTTCTTAACCTTTTACCAAACAACCCCTGGTTTTTACAACCCTGAGATAGATGCCTTTTGAAAACATTGTGGGAAAAGGAGAAAATGCTGGTAACCAGCATTTTCTCCTTTTCCCACAATTTTTTCAACCCTGCTGGAAACAAATTTAAAACTTTGAGCCACGTTTATTTTGTCGTCTGTAAGTTCTTTGAATTTGGACCAGTCTAAAATTTCGTCGTTTGGTAAAGAGTTAAGGCTTCTTTCTCAGGGTCGTCAAAAGTGGGGATTGTGTGGTAACGGGTGAAGTTGTGAAAAGTTTTCTAGAGGTTGAAAATTGGGATCGTTTGGTAAAGAATATTTAAAATTGATGAAGTCCTAAATAACTCCTAAATAGTAGATTTATACAGTGTTCCCCTTGATGAAAAGATTTGATAAATTTATTCAGTAATTTAACCCATTACCACACAATCTCAAAATTTAACGACCCAGTAGGAGAAGGCTTTTGAAAACATTGTGGGAAAAGGAGAAAATGCTGGTTACTAGTATTTTCTCCTTTTCCCACAATGTTTTCTTCCCCATCAAAAAACAAAAATCATCCTTTCAGTTATGTGTAATTTGTCGTCTGCAAATCCTTTGAATTTGGACCAGTCTGAATTTTTGTCCTTTGGTTAAGAGTTAAAGGGTGGAATATGAACTAGGGCAATCTTTTTATGATGGCGTAAGATTTTGTTTACTTTAGCAAAAAAATATAAAGAGGTTTTTTCGTACCCACTTTGTTGGGGTCTTGAACTTTTTTCTTTATTATCTTTTAGGAGGTGATCATCACCTTGATATAAAATAGGGGTGTTTAACCCATTACCACACAACCCCTACTTTTGACGCCCCTGATAGAGATGCCCATAGAAAACATTGTGGGAAAAGGAAAAAATGCTGGAAACCAGCATTTTCTCCTTTTCCCACAATGTTTTCTACCCTTCACAAAACAAATTTTCAGTCACTTTTATTTTGTCGTCTGCAAATGCTTTCAGTTTGGACCAGTCTAAAATATTGTTGTTTGGTAATGAGTTTAACCCTTTATCGCACAATCCTTGTTGTTTGAATTCCGGGAAAGAAAGCTTTTGAAAACATTGTGTGAAAATAAGAAAATGCTGGTAACCAGCGTTTTCTTATTTTCCCGCTATGTTTTCTTGCTATTCATGGACAGGGAATATGTAGTTTCAAACTGAGCGTTGTCCGTATATTTTTTTGATATGGACTGGTCCTGTTCAAGCCTTAAGAAATTATGAATTCCTCCGAATAAAGTGAAAGATGTTGCAGACTACAAATTACATGTGCTTCAAATCGTAAAATGTTTCATTGAAAAGGAAGAAAGTATTGTGGGGAATGGAAAAAAATGCTGATTACTAGCATTTTATCTTTTTTCCACAATGTTTTCAAAAGATCTCTCTTTAGCTTGAAACGTGGATTTTTTTAAATGAGGGTAAACTTTTTCTGAAAAGATTCTGTGCGCATAAGGTTCCTGAGCGAGACAGCTTAGCAAGCCTCTAAATGCGTAGAAATCGCATCACTTAACTCTTTAGATTTAATTTAGACTGGTCCAAATTGAAAGCATTTGCAAAGGACACACTGTTGGTTTTTTTTTGGCTCAGCTGTCTTCAAAACAAAAATACCAAGTTATAGTCATTGCCCTTGTGTTGTCATGGTCATCATGGTTATCTACATCTTTGTTGCACAAAAACCAAGGGTAACAACCTACGTCACAGGAAGTGATATCGGACCTGGGCATTTTCGAAACTTATGTCCGCCATATTGAAAAGTAAGTACGATATGAAGATAGAATGAGGCTAGCTTGGGTGGATACAAACGGACTACAAAGACTACCATGTATTTATCAAAGACATTAGATGAATACGTTTAATATTCTGATGTTTTAGACAGGAAGCAAAAGTCTGAATGCACAAACACTTTGACCAAATATCAACAAGAGCGGCAAATTGTCGCAAGATACGCCCGTCCTACCCCAAGTTGTAAAGCTGGGGCATGCACCAGACAAAATTCAAGTATGAAAAACAACAAAGGGCAATAACTCAAAAATTAAGCAAGCAAGAGTTGTGATTTTGGTGCACTGCACTCCCCCTTGATGAGATCTATCCACCAATGAAATTTCATAACCCTAGCTAGTATAGTTTTAGAGATATGCTTCGGACAAAAATCAAGTATGAAAAACGACAAAGGGCAATAACTCAAAAATTAAGCAAGCAAGAGTTATGATTCCTGTGCACTGCACTCCGCCTCGGTGAGATCTATCCACCCATGAAATTTCATAACCCTAGCTAGTATAGTTTTGGAGATATTCACCGGACAAAATTCAAGTATAAAAAATGACAAAGGGCAATAACTGAAAAATTAAGAAAGCAAGAGTTATGATTCTTGTGCACTGCACTCCCCCTCAGTGAGATCTATCCACCCATGAAATTTCATAACCCTAGCTACTATAGTTTTGGAGATATGCTCCGGACAAAATTCAAGTATGAAAAACAACAAAGGGCAATAACTCAAAAATTAAGCGAGCAAGAGTTGTGATTTGTGTGCACTGCACCCCCCATCCATGAGATCTATCCACCCATGAAATTTCATAACCCTAGGTAGTATAGTATTGGTGATATGCTTCGGACAAAAATCAAGTATGAAAAACGACAAAGGGCAATAACTCAAAAATTAAGCAAGCAAGAGTTATGATTCCTGTGCACTGCACTCCGCCTCGGTGAGATCTATCCACCCATGAAATTTCATAACCCTAGCTAGTATAGTTTTGGAGATATTCACCGGACAAAATTCAAGTATAAAAAACGACAAAGGGCAATAACTCAAAAATTAAGCGAGCAAGAGTTATGATTCTTGTGCACTGCACTCCCCCTCAGTGAGATCTATCCACCCATGAAATTTCATAACCCTAGCTAGTATAGTTTTGGAGATATGCTCCGGACAAAATTCAAGTATGAAAAACAACAAAGGGCAATAACTCAAAAATTAAGCGAGCAAGAGTTATGATTCTTGTGCACTGCACTCCCCCTCGATGAGATCTATCCACCCATGAAATTTCATAACCCTAGCTAGTATAGTTTTGGAGATATGCTCCGGACAAAATTCAAGTATGAAAAACAACAAAGGGCAATAACTCAAAAATTAAGCGAGCAAGAGTTGTGATTCTTGTGCACTGCACTCCGCCTCGATGAGATCTATCCACCCATGAAATTTCATAACCCTAGCTTGTATAGTTTTGGAGATATGCTCCGGACAAAGAACTGGACGCCGCCCGCCCGCCCGCCCGCCCGGACGCCCGCCCGCCCGCCCGCCCGCCCGCCACGGGTGATCCCATAATACGTCCCGTCTTCGACGGGCGTATAAAAAGTGATTTGGTTTTAATAGTTGGTCAAAGTCTATTCCATTATTATAAGTAGTTAACAAAAGCTTTGACAAAAAACAAAGTCCCTAGGGATTGTACGCTTTGGAGGTCAAAAGACTTTTTCCGATCATTTTCAAAAAGGAACGATTACAAAAAAAAACAGTCTTGCCAAACACGCACATTGACTTTATAACAGGGTCCGATATCACTACCTTTAACATCACACTGACATAATGTTGTGAGGGGTGAAAACCTTGACAAGACAATATTGTTGTTTGGTAATGAGTTAAATGACAAATTTAACTCGTCAAATACAAGTGCCTCGAGTTTGGACAAGTTTAAAGTTTTTTCGTCTGTGACAGAACTTGTGCCTTTGTGAAATGTTACGATCCTTAAAGCTGAAAAAGCTTTTAAAATGTTATGAGAAAAGGAGAAAGCACTAGAACAAAGTTAACAACTCTTTCATCCCTTTCAAAGACAATCCCACTCTTTACCCACATTAAAGTTTGCAGTTTGCAACTACTTCTAGTTTGGTCAGCTCTTAAATTTTGTCTCTATGTAAAGAGCTTTTATCTCTGTAAAGTTGGTTCATTATAAGAGACATTGTTGGAAAAGAAGAAAATGCTGGAAACCAGCATTTCCTCCCTTTTCCACAAAATTTTCAAAAGCATTGTATGTTGGGGTGACACGCGAGATAATGGGGTACGGGGATAACTTACAACAGTTTTTATCTTCCGTCTTGTCATACAAAACCATCACTAACAATGGATGGCTTTTTTATGCTTATATTTTAAAACTATGATAATACCAGATGAAAGATGGACAAAGGATCACATATCTTCCTCAGAATTTTTGTCACAAAATTTTTTTTAGTGACATCATTACTCTGAGGGACAGGATTTCCTGATCTTTGATGTGATACCTGTTGTTTCATTAACATTTGAACCCTTTACCACACAATGACGACTTATAAAAAATGGCCTTGAAAACATTGTGGGAAAAGGAGAAAATGCTGGTAACCAGCATTTTCTCCTTTTCCTACAAATGTCTTCTACTCTTCCAACTACAAATTTTAATTTTGTAGTTTCTGGTTCCTAACAAAGGTGTCCCTGGTCGTGAGGTAGTGGTGTCCGTTGTTGTGAGGTAGAGCATCGGCCTTGTAACCAAAAGGTCCTGAGTTCGATTCGTGGGAGTGGGTATCAACTTTGGAATTTTTCATTGACCCACACATTCAGCGCAAGTACTGGTGTAGTCCCCTGGAAGCAGAATCGAGAGTATAAGCTGTCAGTACTTCTTTCTTAATCGATGTAAAATAAACATGTTTAAATTTTAATTTTTTAAACACAATTATTTTGTGATCTGCAAATGCTTTCAAATAGAATCGGTAGAAAATGCAAGAAATCAGTATATTTCTCCTTTTGCCAGTTATTTTTTCAGCCCTTTCATAGACAATTACTAGCCTTTCGGCCATGTTTACCTTGTTGTTAGCAGAGGAATCAAACTGTTGTGACCTTGTAAAAAGTTCAAAAAAGAAATGAATAAAACTTACTTAAAAAAAAAAGTATCAATAACAGTAACACACAGTCATAGCCATTCTTTGGCGAAATTTAACATAATTTCAATTGGAGCTATGTACGAAAGCAGTTGTCATTCCAGAAACAACCTAAGAAAATAGTATCAGAACTAGAAATGATCAAAGTGAGTACAAAATGATCATATCTAAAAAGCAGATGAATATGAAAAGATAAAGAATTGTAAGAAATGGCCTAGGTGCGAAATGACCAAGTTACGAAATGACTTGAGGACGAGTAAACAATATGGCTGCCTCAACAGTTACTTTTCAAAACGGGATAGAAATATAGTGCTGACGCTCCTGCGGCTCCTCAATAATGTAGATATTTTTATTCAGTAGGAATGACTCATTTTCCTGTAATTTGAAGACAATGTTTGGCTAGAAATCTCTACAAAAAAATTTGGACACAGTAAAGACCAAAAATCAGGTCTATGCAGCCTAACATATACTACACTGTTTGTTATATCTAAATAAGTTGTCCTATGTTTAGCCACACAACAAAATTTTAGACTGGTTCAAATTGAAAGCATTTGCAGATGACAAAATAAAGGTGACTGAAAAATAGAAATTTGTTCTGGGAAGGGTAGAAAACACTGTGGGAAAAAGAGAAAATGCTGGTTACCGGCATTTTCTCCTTTTCCCACGGTGTTTTCAAAAGCCTTCTTTCTCGGGGGCGTCAAAAGTAGGGATTGTGTGGTAATGAGTTAAGAGCTGACCAAACTAGAAGCAGTTGCAAACTGCAAACTTTGATGTGGGTAAAGAATGGGATTGTCTTTGAAAGGGATGAAAGAGTTTAGCATTCTATGGGAAAATGAAACTCAAGCTCAAGTAATTATTGTTCGATTGATTGAATGGTGTTTTATGCCACTTTCAACTGTGTTTCAGTTATATCACATGACAGCTCACATATTCATGTTTTACACCTCTGAAGACCCCTGAAGTAATCAGAAAGGGGGAAATCATGGTTACTAATACATGTATTTAGTCATAGAAGGATAGTATAGTGCACCAAAACCCCGGATTTGTGAAATCTATGGTATTACTATGATGTGGATTAACCCTCAACACTGAAGCGCAGAATACTGACTTCACAAAGGAAGCATGTTAAAACATTTTTGGAGAAAATGCTGGTTATGCTAGCATTTATTTTTGTCTTTTCCAAACATTTTTCCTACCCTTTTAAAGACATACATACATTTGAGCCACAGTTTTGTTTTTGCAAATTGAAAGAATTTATTTCAATTTTGTAGCTTTCTTAGGACTTAAAATTTTACCAGATGACAAAACTTTAGAACGCAGTCTATACTGAAAGCAGTTGCAGCTCAAACAATAGAAAATGTTTTTGAAAGGATATACCTGTAATTACCAGTATAATATTGTTAAAAAAGTAGAAAATTGTTGGGAACCAGCATTTTCTCCTTTTCCAACAAGTGTTTTGAAGAGGTTTACATTTCAGGGTCATTGAAAAGGGGTCATATAAAAAAAGGCGGTTGTTTAGCAAAGGGTTTGACCAGGGGTGAAAGAGGTCAAGAGGCTTAGTGTCCATTCTCCAGTGTCGGCTGGACATCCCAGCCAAAGGATGCGTTTATACAAATAAGGTCTTAACCCAGTAACTGATATGCTGTACGAATTTGGTCTATTCTGGGCTTGTTTCTGAAGAGGTCCAATAGTGCTACCACACAAGAATTAATCTGATAACCCGTCTGGCCTTAACTAAATGATACGACTTTAAGCTCCACCAATTTGATAAGCATTTGCAGACAACATATTGGTGATAATGATAAAGGAAAAGGCCATTGGCCACTTTTCTGCATTTCAAAGGATCATTTTACCACATAAATCAGATGCTTGATTGACAAAATGGATTGATGGACCCACAGCTACGTGATGACCTGCTTGGTGTGATGCATCACTGAGATGCATTAAATTTTAGCCCCCGCAAAACGAATGTTTTCGGGGGTATACTGGAATCAGCCTGTCTGTCCGTGTGTCCGTCCGTGTGTCCGTCCATGTGCCCGTCTGTGTGTTCGTCTGTGTACAAAATACTGTCAAAGCGCTGGTGGGGGTATAAAGTCACATTCAGTGACAGCTCTAGTTTTCTTTCTAGATGCTTAGCAGTTATTAAAACTTATATTTTGCGAAAATTATTTAATTTATATTGTCCTTTTTGCACAGACGTATAAAAGTGGTGAGAACACTGAAGTGGTATTTGTCAAGGAAACCCACTGTGTGGAATTAATAGTTTGAAAGAAATAGAGACATATTGTTCAAATATTGGCTTAAAAGTTTACTCATTAAGCAAATGAATACCTTTTCGTTTGAAATGAGAGTACTCATGACAAAATTTGGTTTATTTTTGTATAAGTGGTCTCCCTTTGATCATTAGAAGGAAGCAGAAGTAACGCCCCTTGACAGTAGGATGCATAACGAATAGAGAGAAAAATCCTGTTGATATATCAAACTAAATTAAGTTTGTTCCTGAAAACTATAATTTTGAAATATCTCTAGCCTTTTACATTTAATTTCCAACATTACAATCAATTACCTCGATTTATAAATATTCATGAGCAATCAAATGAGTAGTGCGCAATCATAGGACAAACAAACCATGAAACGAATTGGTTTTGGAATGAAAAAGCCCAGGGTCAGTAAGCAAATTTGTATCATTGCGCCAATAAAAGGCTATGAGCAAGAAAGGCTATTTTCAATCAAAAATAAGTATCTCAACGATCGATGGCCTCGCCTAATGTATTTTAATATGCCATTTCAAATTACATACCTGAGTACCACTGTAAAATTCATTTGCTTGAGAAAAAATGAGTTTAATTGGGTTTATTTCCTTCGGCTTTGCACAAAATAAGATACATGGTTATCAAATTTCAATCTTGAACTCATAGTGGTATTGTCTTTGACAAATACCACAAAAATTGTCCTCTGTGGGACTCAACTCTTTACCAAACGACAAATTTATAGACTGGTCCAACTGAAAGCATTTACAGACGACAAAATTAATGTGACTAAGAATGGAAATTTGATTTGGAAAGGTAGAAAACATTGTGGGAGAAGGAGAAAATGCTGGTTACCAGCATTTTCTCCTTTTCCAACAATGTTTTCAAAAGGCTTCTACCTGGGGCTCGTCAGAAGTCGTCATTGTGTGGTAATTGGTTAAAAAAAAATCATCTGCAGGAGGTGGTGCATTCACGCTTTACCTAATGACACTTTTAGACTTGTCCAAATTGGAGTATTTGAGACTAATGTATTTCAAATAATGATGTTACTTTGATGGGGTAGAAAACATTATGGGCAAAGGAGAAAATACTGGTTACCATTGGGGTTGTTAAAACCAGGGATTATGTTCAGTATGGACCAACGTACAGTGTCGCAAATCGGAAGCTGCTGCTACTGTGCGCTCCAAATGAGTTAGCTGCAGTAAACAAGTTTAACAAAACAGGCTGGCACGCGTAATCTAACAGACAGAAATTGATTGGGTGTTTTGCATTTGAGATTTAAGAAAAACTTGCATTTGAGAGGTAAGAAGTTTTTCTATCAATACATACTGCGATTTGGTACATAAACCATGCGAGTTTTGTACAAGAAAGCTGCATCACCAAATTTTGTGGTTGGCAGCTGCCATGATCGCTAAACTTTTGCTTTCTACTCTTTCGGGAAGGTCAGAAACCATTTTCTGATACTGCAGACAGATAAAGAAATCATTCAGCTTCATGTATACATGTCTATGGTAGTATTCAGTGCCGTATCCATTGAAATGAGAGGTTTTCTGTTTCAGCACTGCTAAAAAAATAATTGTCTGGTAAAGAATAAATCTCTCTGTGTTTACATGATCATTTATTTGAATATATAAATAAAAGCATAAATACTTGGAGAATAAGTATAAAACATATATTTAATGGCCAAAACTTCCAGCTGTTTTGGTTAGTAATAACCATTTTAGGAAAGTATTAGGGCGTAAAACTGGGCTTCAGTTACCCATAAAATCATTACCCGCTTTGTAGTTACTGAACCTGGTAATAAGATTGTTCGGGGTGTTACCTTGAGGGGTTGCTACCTGTCACTCTATGCTCCATTTATGGATAGTGTAGATCAAGATTAGATTAGTTAGAAAATGTAGTCTGATCTTGGATTTGTACTGGAAATGCTAACTTGGGGGATGTCCATAGTTGTGAGGTAGAGTGTCGGCCTCATAACCTAAAAGTTCTTAGTTCGATACCCAGGAGCGGGTGTCAACTTTGGGATTTTTCACTGGCCCACGCATTCGGCACGAGTACTGGTGTAGTTCCCTGAGGAAGCAGAATCGAGAGAGATTAGTATAAGTTGTAAGAACTTGTTTCTCAATCGATGTAAAATAAATATGTTTAAACTAAACTAACTTGGGGGTTGTTGAAAATTTGAATTGTTTGGTAATGAAGTAGATCTAACTAATGTCTCTTCACAATAGAGATTTAGGGTCATATTTCATACTAAAGACTGGGTGTTGACAAGCCCAAGTTTTTGTGGAGCTTTTATCCCATATTTAAATGTAATCACTGCAAAGATCAAGCCTTTTGTTGTTGATAGTTTGTAAACTTATGTGAGCTGGACTGCCTTAACTGTTTACCAAACGACAAAATTGTAGACTGATCCAAATTGACAGCACTTGCAGACGATAAAATAAACGTAACTAAAAAATTGAAATTTGTTTCCAGCAGGGTAGAAAACATTTTGGGAAAAGGAGAAAATGCTGGTTACCAGCATTTTCTCCTTTTCCCACAATGTTTTCAAAAGGCTTCCATCTCAGGGTCTTAAAAAAAAAGGGATTGTTCGGTAAAGGGTTAACAGTAGACAACAAAATTCTTGACTTGTTCAAAATGAAAACAATTGCAAACCACAAAACAAGTACTGAAATCTGTTTTGGAAGGTAGAAAACATCATGTGAAAAGGAGGAAATGTTTGTTACTAGCTTTTTCTCAATTTCCCACATTATGTTTACAAAACGGCTTTTCCTGAGCGTTGTCAAAAAGTTGATTGTTTGGAAGAGTTAATTCTGTACCAGATGTAAATTCTGGACTTGAGAAAATTTTGTCATTGTGTAAAGAAAATTTTGCTATTTTGTAAAGATCAATGTATGCATCAGTGCCATTATAAACTTAATTGTTATTTGCACATTTCGTCAGTGCCGTTTAGAACATGTAAAAGTATCACAGGGTTCACTAGACTGGTGTCAGTCCGTTAAATAGAGCCTTTTCATTGAAACAAAATCTTCAAGTAAAACTGCAAAACGAAAACTGCTTTCTCAATGTTCTGGATGCTTGGTTTAACGCCTGTATTTCAGAAGAAGGGCAAGTAACAACACATATTTCTGTGACTTTGCTGTAGTTGTGTGTACCTTGTTTATTGGAATGACTTAAACGCAGGGCCTGAATACCAGACTAAGGGTTCACTTGTAAATGGTGTTTCAATTCTAAAAATATTCCTATATACTGCTATATACTAAGTGCAATCAGTGTTGTTTTATTTTGATAAAAGAACTGACCATGGTCAGGGAGGACAGTCTCATCTACTGCTTTTAAGTGTTTTACCCTTTACCAAACAATTCCTGGTTTTTACGACCCAGAGGAAGAAGTCTTCTGAAAACACTGTGGGAAAAGGAGAAAATGCTGGTAACCAGCATTGTCTCCTTTTCCCACAATGTTTTCTA
The DNA here is from genome assembly GCA_943736015.1 of Tridacna crocea. NCBI lineage: Eukaryota > Metazoa > Mollusca > Bivalvia > Cardiida > Cardiidae > Tridacna > Tridacna crocea. Next base: position 29,306,298 of record OX031072.1, on the reverse strand, counting down.
CTCTTCTAACTTAAAGTTTCAATTGTCTAGTCACCTTTATGTTGTCGTCTGCAAATGCTTTCAATTTGAACAAGTCTAAAATTTTGTTGTTTGGTTAACGGTTAACCCATTACCAAACGACAGTACTTTAGGCTTTTCCAAATTGAAAGCATTTTCAGACGACAAAATAAAAGTGACTGAAAATTTAAAATTTGTTTTGTGAAGAGTAGAAAACAGTGTGGGAAGAGGAGAAAATGCTGGTTACCAGCATTTTCTCCTTTTCCCAGAATGTTTTTTCTAAAGGCTTCTTTCTCAGGGTCATCAAAAGTAGGGATTGTGTGGTAATGCCATTTGAAAACATTGTGGGAAAAGGAGAAAATGCTGGACCAGACCACATTTCTACATGACAACTATTACTTTGAATTTCCAACTAAAATAAACGTTTACTCAATAAAATGCTACCTGGTGCGATTCACTCAGCTATGAGCAGCAGTCTAGAGAAAACTGGAGCTAAAACAGGCCTGATTTTTCCTCAAACATATTGATAAAAGCCATTTTCTTCATTGCTACTTTATAGCACGTATTAGTACACTCTCCCCAATATCGGGGAGAGTGATGAGTCATATAAGACGGGTTGAATCCTCGAAGAATATGACATGCGCAGACAACGAGTCCAGCTTTTTCTCGTGTGGTGAAGGGTTAGATAGCTCAGTTCCATCAATTAGCATTTGTCAGGATTACATTTAACCCATTACCACACAATCCCTACTTTTGACGCCCCTGAGAAAGAAGCCTATAGAAAACATTGCGGGAAAAGGAGAAAATGCTGGTTACCAGCATTTTCTCCTTTTCCCACAATGTTTTCTGCCCATCACAAAACAAATTTCAAATTTTCAGTCATGTTTATTTTGTCGTCTGCGAATGCTTTTGACCTGGACAGAGCTAAAAGTTTGTCGTTTGGTAATGGGTAAGTAGCATTGAAATGGGTAAGTAGCATTGATTGTGTAACCTTTTTGTTGACATTTCTCTGCCTCCAATTAGGGTTTAATATTTTGCATTAGGAAAAAAGAGACCTCAGTGTTGCAATTCTCTAAAGCTGTTTTTTGTCTAGTCTAGTATCATGCTAAATACCTCCCAGTATATATTAAGCCCTTTACCACATGGTCCTGACTTTAAGCCTTCACCACACAATCCCGACTTTTAACGACCCTAAGAAAGAAGCCTTTTGAAAACACTATGGTAAAAGGAGAAAATGCTGGTAACCAGCATTTTCTCCTTTTCCCCACAGTGTTTTCTACCCTTCCCAAACTAAATTTTCATTTTTCGGTCACCTTTATTTTGTCGTCTGTAAGTGCTTTCAATCTGCACCAATCTAAAATTTTCTTGTGTGGTAAAGAGTTAAGCCTTTACCACACAATGAAAACTTTTAATGACCATGGGAAAAAAGCAACATTGTGGGAAAAAACTGTATTTAACCAAATTTCTGTCAGACCTCTGTCAAAAGCAAAACAGAAGTACAGCAGACGTCAGCTCATCGCTGAAAATGAAATGGTAATTTCATAAACCCTTCTGAAGTTGTGGAAAGCATGCAAAGTTGTAAATCTGAGTAGAAATGGTTGCGTACTTGGATGAATGGGTTCCAGGTGTCGTTCGTATACAGGACTGTTGCTTTCCGTTGGATTCAAAGTAGTGTAACCACCTCTCATATGCTATAAAAAGAGAATCAAACAGGGTGTCGTTTGCTTGAACTTGAGCAAGAAACTTGAGGGATGTATGAACCTTCTCTTTGTTTTCATCAGACAGCAGATGGGACCCATTTTTTGCAGACTCATGACATGTTCAGTAAGCCCTCAAGTCTCTATAGAAAGAATACCTTGAAATGGCGGTTGAGGAATGACGTAGTTATCTTTCTGACTGTTAGTCTCAGATATTTGAACTATCTCTTCACCAAATCGCACGACTCTTCACCTGAAGAAATCTGCCCACCTTTTCGGGCTTTCTCCTCTTCCTAGAGCTCACCAGTCCTGTTAACCCTTTCCCAAACGACAAAATTTGGGATGTGACCAAGTTGAAAGCATTTGCAGACGAGAAATTAAACATGGATGAAATGATGATTTCTCTCTTTGATAGAGTAGAAAACACTGAGGGAAAAGGAGAAAATGCTGATTACCAGCATTTTCTTCTTTTCCTACAGTATTTTCCAAACACTTCTTTAGGGTCGTTAAAAGTCAGGATTGTGTGGTAAAGACTTATGTCTGTTTTACTTCCATGGCACATGTAAGCCAGTGCTCGAGAAATGTTTTTAAACTTTTCAGTATGCCAAATTTGTTCTGTAGTCAAATAGACTGTCATTCCAAGATTGGCACAAAATCTAATAACTGTTTGCTGTGCTGGGTGATCTTCTTTTCATTTTCAGTGTACTATTTTGTACCTGACTTTCTCGTTTGGGTAAATTATGTACGTTGTGTACTCAATCACATAAAAAAATTTTCTGTGATGAGGTCAAGGGATTAGAAGAAGACATTCATGTACTGTGAAGCAAAAATGGTATCAAATATTGAAAATATATTTTACATAAATAAAGTTCGTAGAAAAGATATATGGAGAAAATGGCATGTGCCGCTAAATGACACCTCCTTATCAATTTCATTGAAGACTTTATATAAAATGAAATAACATCTTTAGGTATGAATAGGGCTCCGTATCGGTCAGTTTGATCGATACGATATTTGTATCGATACAAAATGATCGATATTCGATATATCATATGATATTACAATTTTCAATAAAAGAAAGAAAAAAATGCGAAAATTGTGTTTGTTCTTTTTTCAGCATACCTGAAAAACAAAATACCGCAAATTTAACACTTCTAGATTGTATTGAAATTTTATAATTATGTAGGCCTAAATTAATATGAATTCTAACAAGATCTACATTTACTACTCATTAAAAAGCTGAAAAGACAGTCTAAGAGGACTCTGATCGGACAATGTCAAGGAGACATTTTGTTGTGTCATGGGTTTCCGTGTTTTTTTTTCACCAAACAATTTTTCATGTGTGTTAATTTCTGGATAGGTATGTTCGCATGATTCGACATAGATTTCTCAATAAGGATTAGAACTACATGTAGCATCAAAACCTGTTATTTTACTCACGATAAACAGATAATGGCCTTTTTTGTCCATGTTTTTTCTTACGTGAGGTCTCGCGTGTTTTTAACATTTGTTATGCAAATTTCAAGTCTATAAAATGATTTACACAATAATTTACGCGAGTCGGAACACTGATTTCAGATAATCTAATGGAAAAGAGATTTGATTTTCGAGCCACATTTTTCGGCAATATTAAAAGATCGACCAAATAAAATCTTAGGAAGGTTGAAAGGTCACGGCTTCAATTATTTCCATCGCTACCTCTCGATCACATCACGAGATGTTCATTACCTTTCTTTAATCAACTATATTGACCAATTATCAGCGTAAATTTGTCTGCAATCTGCTGATTGATGCATAATTTGCAGATTTCAACCAACATGACAGGGGAACGAGAATAGGGGTATTAGCTAATTGTCATCCATTGTGTAACGGGTACAGGGCGAGTAATAAAGAATGACGCATTTCGATTGGTTGTAAGTTTCCCAGGTACCCACACCTACCTCTACAACTACTCGACTTTAGAGATTACCTAAAGTAAACTCGTAATGAATTTCGCCGTTAAAAACAACTAAATTGGGTATTTATATGCTTTACTTTTATTTTCTTTTGATGATCGATATTTTGTTCGATACAGAAACGTTCGATCCGATATATCTATCGAACATAAAATACCGGTTTTCGATATATATCGAGTACCGGTACGGAGCCCTAGGTATGAAGTATGTGCAAATGAATGTCCAACACTAGAAATGGCTATAATAAAATTTGTCACAGATTTTGAGACAAACCTTGTATTGTCAGAATGTCTGTTTGATAAAGAAATAATTTTTCATCCAAGTTTTGAAATGATTTACATTTTATTGTAAATTTAAGGGTGAGCCCTCTGATGATTATTTCATCATCTATGATGAATGGCAACTATTTCATCAATGCAAATAATTCCGTAGGGAATTCAACACTTAAATAAATAAATATAGTCACTCAGTTTTTCAATATTTCGGCCAGCGGCCTTTCTCAAGAAAAGAAACGTAAATTTATCTACTTTGTAGATGCACGTCGTATGCCATTCTTGTATACAGGATGTGACGTCACTGTGAAATACACAACGTTTGATCCCGCGCTAATCAAATTAAAGTTAATTGATAGCGGGAATCTTTGACGTTACACCCCGCCGGCCGGTGAGTCCGTAATTTCTGTATCCAAGTTGATTCGTACATCAATCTCTCTGTCTTGCAGCCTGATTTTATTTGTTGTAATATAGAAAAAACAGCATCCTCTTCTGAATGGTCTTTCTTTGAAAAATGACCGTTAATTGGCTTGTCTCTCTGCAGCTTGATGTCACGTAAGTGCTCCGTCATCCTCTCATTTAACTGTCGTTCAATGAAAACGTAGAAAAGAATCGAACAGAGTGCCGATGACTGTAACCTATTCAAACCTCCTCCCAGACTTGAACCATATCATCCGTAAACACACGAGAGTACTATATAAGTCAGAGAGAATGACGAAAGTGTTTCAAGAACCTCCTATGGTTGCATACAGAAGGGACAGAAATCTTGGCGACTCTTTAGTTCATGGAAAGACGAATAGACAGGTTAAAAAATCAAGCAAACCATGCAAATTAGATTGCGACAAATGTGCCCACATTTCCGACAGCGATAAAATTATTAGTACAACAGGAGAAGGGTTCAAAATCCCGAATTACAACAATTGTAGACAGCACAGCGTAGTCTACTCAATAAGCTGTAAGAAGTGTGAAACGGTGGTATATGTTGGAGAGACTGAACGACAGTTAAATGAGAGGATGACGGAGCACTTACGTGACATCAAGCTGCAGAGAGACAAGCCAATTAACGGTCATTTTTCAAAGAAAGACCATTCAGAAGAGGATGCTGTTTTTTCTATATTACAACAAATAAAATCAGGCTGCAAGACAGAGAGATTGATGTACGAATCAACTTGGATACAGAAATTACGGACTCACCGGCCGGCGGGGTGTAACGTCAAAGATTCCCGCTATCAATTAACTTTAATTTGATTAGCGCGGGATCAAACGTTGTGTATTTCACAGTGACGTCACATCCTGTATACAAGAATGGCATACGACGTGCATCTACAAAGTAGATAAATTTACGTTTCTTTTCTTGAGAAAGGCCGCTGGCCGAAATATTGAAAAACTGAGTGACTATATTTATTTATTTCATCAATGGTTCATTACAGCTCAATTAGTTTGAAGGGTGGTTTTTTTTTTCACCTATGTACCAAGACTTTAATATCTTTCAACGAATATAGGCTGATGATTGCCAAATAATTAAGTAGACACATTATAATTATGAAACTCTTTCCAATGATGAAATCATTGTTTACCACATAACCAAGATGTGGACTTGTCTATATTGGAGGCATTTGTTGACGACAATTTATATGTGGAAATTGTATGTGATACAGTTGAAAACATTATAGATAAAAGGAGAAAATACTGAATATCAGGCCCGTGGGAACAGAGTGGGGTGGGGGTGGGGCTAGGGGGGAAGGGGGCTCAGATCCTCCCCCCCCTTCCCCCAATTTTGAAAATCATAGTAACTAAAATATGAGTTTATAGTGCAATGCAACAACCACACAAAAAATCTCAGTATTTTGAAGTTAAGGCCCAAGTTAAGGCCCCCCCCCCCCCCCCCCCCCCCCCCCATCTTGAATGCTTCCTACGTGCCTGCTGATTTCAAGCATTTTCTCCTTTTCCAACAATTTTTTCAAGTTTTCAAAAGGCTTCTTCCATCAATTAAAAAGTTGTCTTTTGCAGAGACATTTAATGTTTGAAGTGTCTGCAATTTGTTACTTTGGAATAAGTAATGAGAGTATCATAAGGAGTTTCTATCATTATGCATCTGATTTATTTTTACATCCTTCAGCCAATATACAGCAATCATAACTTTGAAAATATTCTCTTAAAAACAATATATCTGTGTTTATGTCTATACCACCTATCCCAAGTTTTAAACAACACTGAAGGAGAAGGCAAATCTGAAAACATGGTGGGTTAAAAAAGAGAAAATGCTGGTAATTATTTTCCAACAGTCTCCTCTACCCTATCAAAGACGGCGATCATCACTAAGTCTTGAGCTACATTTATATTGTTATCTGCACATGCGTTCAACTTGCTAAGTCCTGATTTTTCTCAACTGATAAAGATTTAATGCACATATACCTGTAAAAATTTTGCAATCTTTCTAATTTAGCAAGGGTGCAAACAAAATTTATGTCTGCTGGAGTATATGTGGTTAAATTTATAACCATCAATCCTATGATGTCATAATGGTGTGAAGATTTAGAGCCTCGCACTTAAATGAACTGTCGAGATGTCACAGTGAGTAGTTTTGAGACAAATAACTACTTAAACCTTTTCCAGATGACAAAATTTCAGACTGGTCCAAATTCAAAACATTTGCAGATGACAAATTAAAGTGTGTCTCAAATGATGGTATTTGTGTCTAAAAGAGAAATTTTGATCTATGCAGGTCACAAAAGTAACTAAAGTTGTCATCGGAACTTTAAGTTTTAAGTGATTAACATATAAACATGCATCTTTTACGGACTGTTTTTATTTAAATCATGGGCAATCAAAGAAACTTCTGATACTTTTAGTCATGGACTTTGAAGTTTCATAAAAAATTCAAATTGTCCTTGAACAAAATTTGCATAATGGTCCATGGTTCCCTTTTACCAAGGTATAACGGACAAAATTTGCGTAATGGTCCATAGCCTCCCTTTCACCAAAGCAGTTACAGACAAAATTTGCATAATGGTCCATGGTTCCCTTTTACCAAGGTAGTAACAGACAAAATTTGCGTAATGGTCCATGGCCTCCCTTTCACCAACGCAGTTATGGACAAAATTTGCGTAATGGTCCATGGCCCCCCTTTCACCAACGCAGTTACGGACAAAATTTGCATAATGGTCCATGGCCTCCCTTTCACCAACGCAGTTACGGACAAAATTTGCATAATGGTCCGTGGCCCCCTTTCACCAACGCAGTAACAGACAAAATTTGCATAATGGTCCGTGGCCCCCTTTCACCAACGCAGTAACAGACAAAATTTGCGTAATGGTCCGTGGCCCCCTTTCACCAACGCAGTTACAGACAAAATTTGCGTAATGGTCCATGGCCCCCTTTCACCAACACAGTTACAGACAAAATTTGCGTAATGGTCCATAGCCCCCTTTCACCAACGCAGTTACAGACAAAATTTGCATAATGGTCCATAGCCCCCTTTCACCAACGCAGTTACAGACAAAATTTGCATAATGGTCCATAGCCCCCTTTCACCAAGGCAGTTACAGACAAAATTTGCATAATGGTCCATGGCCTCCTTTCACCAAGGCAGTTACAGACAAAATTTGCATAATGGTCCGTGGCCCCCTTTCACCAACGCAGTTACAGACAAAATTTGCATAATGGTCCGTGGCCCCCCTTTCACCAACGCAGTTACAGACAAAATTTGCGTAATGGTCCATGGCCCCCTTTCACCAACGCAGTTACAGACAGAATTTGCGTAATGGTCCATAGCCTCCCTTTCACCAACGCAGTTACTGACAAAATTTGCATAATGGTCCATGGCCCCCTTTCACCAACACAGTTACGGACAAAATTTGCGTAATGGTCCACAGCCCAGTTTTATCAAGGCAGATAAGCGCAAACTTTGCGTAATGGTCCATGGCCTAGTTTTACCAAGGTTAGTGTTAGTGGTTGTAGTAATACAAACTCAAAAGTAGCAATGGAGAAAATGGCTTTTATCGAAGCATTTGAGGAGAAATCAGGCCTGTTTTGCTCCAGATTTCTCTGAACTGCTGATCATAGCTGAATGAATCATACCAGGTAGCATTTTGTTGAGTTAATGTTTATCTTAGTTTGAAAGTTAGTTTTACTTTGAAAGTAATGGTTGTCGCGTAGAAATGTACTAGTCAGGTTCTGTACCCAGAATGCCCAAATAAAATAGAATGCCATCTAGAGGGAGATATTTATGGATCTTGTAAAGGTCCTACTGTCAAATTCTGCACTCACTGTTAAAGGAAATTCACATTTAGTGAAGAATAAGGTGTATTTAAATGAAAGTGACTAATTAAATGTTTTTGTTTTTGATGTTTTTCTGTGCTGTTTAATATGCACTTACATTTTGTTTTTTGCTTAATGAGTCATAGTCAGATAAGTGAATTTTGAAATATCAGCATTTTAGTTCATTTTTTGTTTAAATTATGTGTTACGTCACTCTCAGCAGTGCTGTCAGTTAACCCTCAAAGCACTAGAACTGGCTTAAAGTTGCTTGCCGAAAAGGTAGATCATAATCAGACTGCACAGAACATTCAGTTTGATCTTAGGTCTATTCTTTCCACTAGTTTACTACAACTTCTGGCCAGAACAACCTCGAAATAGCAATACTTGACTGTCTTTTTGATTGAGTAGGTCCATTTATTCAGTTAATTCAGTGCTCGAGGACTTAACTATGATTTATGCGACTATGACTTCAATTTGCGCAACATTTTGCTGAATGAAATATGCAAAACCATACTCAAACATGTGGGAACTTCGATGAATGACGCCAGTCATGTCTCTGAAAGTAGTGGCAAACATCGTCAGGAAATGACATTATGACTCTGGTGCTTATCTGAAACATAAGATGAGAAAATTTGTAATAGATGCATAACACTTAAAACAACTGGGCTCAGGGTGTGTAACAAGAACTGATGATATTTCCACAATGTAAAAAGAACATTTGTTTAACCCTTTCCCAAACAAGCCCTTGTTTTTATGTGTCTGCAGTACAAGTCTTTTGAAAACACTGTGGGAAAAGGAGAAATTGCTCGTAACGAGCAATTTCTCCTTTTCCCATAGTGTTTTCTGCCCGTTCGGATAATTTTCTGCCATTGTTATGAAAGTTAAAATTGTCATCTGCAATCTCTTTCAGTTTGGAAGAGTCTAAAATTTGTCGTTTGGGAAAGGGTTAATCTTGCCCAAACAAGCTCAACAGCTTGCAATTAGGTATTGAAACCCCAAGCTTTCTAAGGATTGATGATAGTCATTACAACAGGGTGCATTGCTGTTTGAGAGATTAGTTTCATTTTCAACAAATCACATCTTCACAAGCCAAGTTTAAGATCACTACGTGGATCTTACCTTGGCTGATTGAGCCCGATTTCGAGATTCCTGCAATGTGCCCTCTATTGGATGCTGGTTATAATTCCCCTTTACATCATATTTCTAAAAGCAAATGAAATATCATTTTACAAACCGCTTACGAATACACATGAAGCAATAAGCAGACATGCACGTGGGTTTCCATGTTTACCTGCTACTTGAAAGGTAGAGACCTTGTTTTATTTTTATCAAAGATGAAATGCTACGAGTGATTTCATTCGTTGCAGTTAGAGCTGGCTGCACCCAATGAAAAAGCGTATTGGGTGAATGTAAAAATCAAGCTTGATCCGCCAAGGGTAGAGTAATGTAGTGAATCGTCAGCCTTGGCTTGCGAAGATAAACAAATCATTATTGGTGAATTATCCAACCTATAGATAATAAATGTCATTTTTGATCAATCACGGGAAGTGTACAAAAGATAGCGATACATGTGACGCTGTGCGACCAATCAGAAGACACACAATTTTTAGTCATCCGCTTCTAGATTCAGACTAAAACCCACAACAAAGTTCAAATGATATTTTTCAAATCTAAAATGGTGTTACCACATAATGAATTTTGCTGATTACAGGCTTTGCTTGTTACCTGCTGTAGCTCATTAATGTTTTTAAAAAAACCCTAGTTAAGATATGTAACTTATGTTTTGATGAAGGAAAAGGTGCAAGTGCTTGTTGCAAGCAGTTTCCATTGTTTCTGAAATGGTAGTATTCAAGCAAAACTTTTCTTTTTCATCTTAACCCTATACCACACAATCTGATTTTTGACAATCCTAAAAAAGGGGGCCTTTGAAAAAATTGTGGGAAAAGGAGAAAATGCTTGTAACCAGCAAAACCAGCATTTTTTCCTTTTCCCACAATTGACATTAATGGACAAAGATCATTATTTTAGCTACATTTATCTTCTGCAAATACTTTCAATTTTGTTGAGTCAAAAATTTTGCTGAAAGGTAAAAAGTTAATTTGGCATCAGTTGTAGCACTTTAACTCTTTGCCAAAAGACAAATAAATTTTTGGATTAGACCAAATTCAAAGCATCTGCAGACAACAAATGAAATCTTTGGAATATGATGATTTCTGACTGATAGGGTAGAAAATAGTGTGGGAAAAGGAGAAAATGATGATTATCAGCATTTTCTCCTTTTCCTACAATGTTTTCTATAGGATTCTTTGTCAGGGTTGTTAAAAGTCAGGTGTGGTAAAGAGTTAAACCTATTCAAGAAGATGAAAATAATCATGGAAGACAGTCATGTGAATTAGTCCATATATCAAATCTCTATGAAGATGTCACTTAACTATCAATGAAGCTACTGTAGGTAAAAAAAAAGGGGGGGGGTAGAATTTAAGTGAAAGGAGTCATAAATTTCGTTTCATTTAATGCATGGAAGGTTCATAAAACACCTCTCTGCAACAAAACTGCTTTAACTTTTCTCTTGGGACAAAATTTTACACTTGTCCAAATGTAAAACATTTGTAGACTACAAATTAAATGTGGACCAAACAATTAGATTTGTTTTTTAGGTTAGTAAGATCAAGATTTAAGATTGTGGGATAAGGAGGAAATGCTGTTGTCTGGCATTTTCTCCTTTTCCGTCTTATGGTTTTGAAAGTCAAATTTCACAGTGTTTTTAAAAGTTTGGTTGGTGTGGTTAAGGGTTAAAGGGTGTCAATTTCAATTTGTTCAGTTTAATTTAATAAAAAGACCATTTGAAACTATCTTTAATGCAATCATTGAAAGTCAACACTGACATGAATAGTTTTTTTTTTTCATTCAGTCACTTATATCATCTAGAGGAACACCAGTATTTTAACCCATTACCACTCAATCCCTACTTTTGACACCTCTGAGAAAGAAGCCTTTTGAAAACACTGTGGGAAAAGGAGAAAATGCTGGTAACCAGCATTTTCTCCTTTTCCCCCAGTGTTTTCTACCCTTCCCAGAACAAATTTCAATTTTTCAGTCACCTTTATTTTGTCGTCTGCAAATGCTTTCAATTTGGACCAGTCTAAATTTTTCTTGTGTGTTAAAGAGTTAATTTTTTTTGTGTTGCCTTTTTATTGTAGACAACATTGGAATCAAATTTACTACAAATATCACATAATGCAAAGGTTGCAATGATTTATATATGTTATAGTCTTTTTCACTCTGTTTTCCTTATTATTTTGTTTATAACTCAGCCATGGCACACCTATATTTGTTTTTCTGGAGTTTCTGTTACTAGTACTTTATACAGCATTCTTCCCCATTTGGTATACTGCGGGTGATGGGAGCCATCATATTCCTCGGCTGTAGCAGGTAGATTGATTTTTAGCAGATCGGTACATTCATCGCCCGGAAATATGCGGGTTTACCTTTCTGAAAATTGTAAGGCTCCTCTTACAGTAGAAAACTTGAGTTTCAATTTTCTATCAAAATCTTTCTTACTATATTTAAGTTGACAGACAGTTTGTAGATTCATTTTCAACATGTTTTATCATATTCTGATTGAAATTTTCCCTGACAAATAGGCAGATGTCAATAACTTACGTCGTTGCTAAAGGACTGTCAGTGGTGCACCATATATATAGAATCATGTGATTCTCAGTTCAAATGGGAACAACCGTAATACAGTCTAGGTTAGATGTAGGTACAGAATCGACAGAGTTGTGATGAGTGCATTCTTCCCAAGCCACTTCTTTCCCAAACAACTAGCGTTCAAATAATGATGAGCGATAAGAGGGGAATGAATCCTGTTGCAATCACTATCGTCAATCCTCGGAAAGAATTTGGCTTAGCTTGGAATTCCAGCAACCCCTTTTCTCAAGTCCTGTATGCTACTGGCACAAAGGACACGACAGAGAAATAATACTTTAACTTGTTACCACACGACAGACTTTTAGGTTTGTCCACATAGACGGCATTTGCAGACGACAAAATAAAAATGACCGAAAATTTGAAATTTGTTTGTGAAGGATAGTAAACATTGCAGGAAAAGGAGAAAATGCTGGTCACCAGCATTTTCTCCTTTTCTCACAATGTTTTCTAAAGGGTTCTTTCTCAGGGTTGTCAAAAGTAGGCATTGTGTGGTAAAGGGTTAAACTCTTTATCTGACAACAACATTTTAGACATACTGACATCGAAAGAATTTGCAGACTGCAATTTGATTGAAGTGATGATAGGATTTGGCTTAACACTTTACCAAACGACAAAATTTTAGACTGGTTCAAATTGAAAGCATTTGCAGACGACAAAATAAAGATGACTGAAAAATTGATATTTGTTCTGGGAAGGGTAGAAAACACTGTGGGAAAAGGAGAAAATGCTGGTTACCAGCATTTTCTCCTTTTCCCATCGTGTTTTCAAAAGGCTTCTCTCTTGGGGCGTCAAAAGTAGGGATTGTGTGGTAATGGGTTAAGAAGGTTAGAAAATATTGTCAGAAACAGGGAAAATGCAGCTCACTAGCATTTTCTTCTTTTCCCACATTATTTCAAGGGTCATTCTTCTAAATCCTCATGAAACTGATGACACAAAAGTATGTTGCTTTAATTACATGAAAACATTGGGCAAAAAAGAAGCAGTTGCTTTTACATGCACTGGATTTTCCATTAATTGTTTCCAAAATCATCCTCTTAAGGGATATCAGTGCTTGTAATAGTATATGATATTTGTCATATCATAACACAACATACCATATTTGAAACCATAAACTCTCAAGAACAGTGTAGATCAAGATCAGACTGCACAGAATGTGCACTGCTTTATTTTAGATTACAAATTAATAATTTCTTGTTCTCATAGCCGAACTTCTTAAGCAGCCAATAAGACATTGCAGCTTGTTTATTTGTACAGTATTTAGAGATTTAGAATGTTTTCAAGGTGTCAAAGCAAACTTTAACACATGACTCTTCCAATATAATATTAGCCTATCTATATTCAAATAATTAGAAAAATATTATTTTGTGGTCCCGAACACTGTTTGATGTTTTCATAAAATATGATTTCTTTTGATAATAAACCAAAGTACACAGGAGGCGTTAAATAACTTCACCTAATACTAAATCGTATATGACAAATGTTTATCTCGAATTTGCTAAAAAAGAATTATATTAACCCATTACCACACAATCCCTACTTTTGACGCCCCTGAGAAAGAAGCCTTTTGAGAAGCCTTTTGAAAACACTGTGGGAAAAGGAGAAAATGCTGGTACCAGCATTTTCTCCTTTTCCCACACTGTTTTCTACCCTTCCCAGAACAAATTTCAATTTTTCAGGCACCTTTATTTTGTCGTCTGCAAATGATTTCAATTTGAACAAGTCTAAAATTTTTCTTGTGTGGTAAAGAGTTAATCCTTAACCATACAATCCCAAGTTTTAATGACTCTCGGGAAAAGCTCTCCTGAAAACATCACGGGAGAGGAAAAATGCTAGTAATAAGCATTTTTACTTTTTCCCACATTGTTAACTTACGAGAGACAACTGCAATTATTTGAGCCACATTTAACTACAAAATTTTGGACTTGTCGAAGTATAAAGCATTAAATTTTGCAGGCTACCAAAAAAAAAAATATAAGCCAATCAAAAATCGAAATTAGATTTGCAAATGGTAGAAAACATTGTGGGAAAAGGAGAAAATGCTGGTTACCTTTCCCACAATGTTTTGATAAGCTTTCTTTCTCAGGGTCGTTAAAAGTCAGGATTGTGTGGTAAAGAGTTAAATTGTCATCTACAAATGCTTTCTATTTCATGTGACAGAAAATTCGTTTACCAGCATTTTCTCCTTTTCTCACAAAGTTTTCTTCCCCTCTAAAGTCAAGTTTCAATTTTTAAGTCCTGTTTATTTTGTCATCTGCAAATGCTATGATTTTGGACAAGGTTAAAATTTTGTTGTAAGATAAAGAGATAAGCCCTTACCAGGTGACAGAATGGTAGACCTGTCAATAGTGGAAGCATTTGCATGTGACAAATTTGGTGTGGATCAAATAACAGGAATAATTTCTGGAAGATCAGCAAAAAAAACAGTGGGAAAGAAGAAATGTAACCAGCATATTCTCTGTTTTCCCAAAAGGCTTCTTTTTTAGTGCTGTTTAAACTTGAGATTGACTGTAGCAAGGGTTAGATATCAGTGAGTCACACCAGGTTGATAATGACCTGCAGACAAGCACCTGCTTATCAAATGCTTCATGCAACCTGCACATACATTAAATTATTCATTCCTAATGCATAAGAGGCTCTACACGGATGAAAACGGCATAAATATGGAACATCAAGGGAAAATCAGCCATGAAAAACAGTGAAGCAGGCTTTTTTTAGCGAAAAATACACTTGAAAAAGATGTGAAAAGTTTAGCTACTACAAAGAGACCGGGTTCTATCTGGATTGATGAGTTGATGAACACTTGGCTTTAATTTATGGCTTTATTAAAATGAAGTCCGGGTTTTTATGGGCAATTGTGGGCTCACACAATATTGTCTTCATTGTTCATCTAGGTTGGTGTAAACTGATCAAAGTTTTAGCCGGTTCAGTCTTTACCAAATTTCAAAATTTTAGACTGGTCCACATTGATGCATTTTACAGAAGAGAGATTTATTGAGGCTATACCCTGAAAGCGTGGACTTTACATTTACAGAAGCCTTCAATTCTAATACCCCATTTCCACTAAGGCAGCGATCTATGGCACTCTGTGCGCTCACACAAAGCCCCGTAGAACCCTGCCAACAACATTTAAGACATACTGACATTGAAAGAATTTGCAGACTGCAATTTGATTGAAGCTCAGATGGTAGGATTTAGCTTAACCCATTACCACACAATCCCTACTTTTGACGCCTCTGACAAAGAAGCCTTTTGAAAACACTGAAGGAAAATGAAAATGCTGGTAAACAGCATTTTCTCCTTTTCCCACAGTGTTTTCTACCCTTCACAAATCAAATTTCAAATTTTCAGTCACTTTTATTTTGTTGTCTGCAAATACTTTCGATTTGGACATACCTAAAATTTTGTGGTGTGGTAAAGAGTTAAAAAGGTTAGAAAATATACTGCCAGGGATCGGCTATTATGTCTCATGACCCTCCCGCTTAGATAACAAACAGATGATGATCCGCTGGCGATCAAGTAACGACCATTGAGATCTGATAGCGATTGAACTGTACATAGTCACTATCGTATCTTTGCCAGGAGTTTCGACCTTATATGACCTGTTTATGCTCCTTCCCCAGGGTGGCATAATGCAGTTAAAACTTTTGTACCAAAGAATTTACTACAACCTAAACCTGGTGGTTTCCTAATACAAATTGATGATATGATGACTTTGTAGGATTAAGGTCCCTCTGCGCTCAAGGCATTTATATGGTAAGGAACGTTAGAGAGAAAGGATTGGATACAAGGAAATCCGGGTACAAGCCCCAGGCTCTTCTTCAAATAGACCTCCTTGTTCCTTAACATGCCCATCGTAAAGCAAAGATGCACACGAGGCTACCTCTGGGTTCCAAACCAGTTCATCCCTAGTTGGGTGGGAAACACAAGGTGTCTCAGACAGGTCCTGGTTTGGCCTGGTATCGAACCTTGGGCCTCAGGAGTGATAGTCCAGCATTTTAACTCTGCCCTAAAATGATGATAGCCGAGACAGACACTCATTTATATAATCCTCCAAGAGCGCGATCTGAGCGCCATCATATCCACCACTTGATCGTAACAGAGCACTATCATATCGCCACTTGATCTTATCTGAGCGCTATCATATCGCCACTTGATCGCAACAGAGCACCTCTGCATCTCTAACAGTCGCTATTGGATCACATTGAAGTGTGATGATCAACATTCTGCCGAACATTTTGCGCTCTTGAGCAATCCGATAGCGCCCCAGTTACGATGTTTACGTTCAAGTTGCATTTCGATAGTGATTTAACTCTTTACCAAACAGCAAAATTTTGAACTAGTTCAAATTGAAAGCATTCGCAGACGACAAAATAAACGTGAATCAAAAATTGCATTTTGATTTTGGAAGTGTAGAAAACATTGTTACCAGCATTTTCTCCCTTTCATTCAATATTTTCAAAAGGCGTCTTTCCCAGGGTCCTCAAAAGTCGGGATTGTGTGGTAAAGGGTTAAGCGATGAAGTAGTTATGTGATAGCCTTCTGAGCAGATTGCCATGAATCTTTGTGCAAGGGAGTAGACTGATTGTGATCTTGGAGATCTGTTAAAGATCTGTTAGCGTTCTCGGTGTTCTGCATGGTGATCTACGGCGCTCTCACAGAGCGTTGTATGTCGCGGCCTAGTGGAATGGGGTATAAAGAACCAAAGTTAGGCATTTTGTCCTGGGTCACATTTATTTTATTGTGTACAAACGGCCCAGTTTGGACAAGTTCAAGATTTTGTTAATGGTACTTCTAGTTCAGTTGCTAGCTCTATCATTTAACCCATTACCACTCAATCCCTACTTTTGACGCCCCTGAGAAAGAAGCCTTTCGAAAACATTGTGGGAAAAGGAGAAAATGCTGGTAACCAGCATTTTCTCCTTTTCCCACAGTGTTTTCTACCCTTTCCAGAACAAATTTCGATTTTTCAGTCACCTTTTTTTTTGTCGTCTGCAAATGCTTTCAATTTGGACCAGTCCAAAATTTTCTCGTGTGGTAATGAGTTAATAGAAAAGGATAAATCCCCCCCACCCCCAAGTGCTATGTTAATGCAGTTCAAAAGTTCTGTGTAATCTACTGATGATCTATACAGAAGCAAAAGCACTTCGACTCTTGCTAGTAGCCAGGGGGCTGTAAAACTGGATGTTTGACAGATAAGTGCATCTTAATGTACAAAAACTTTTAATAAGTATGAAAATATGATGAACACCCATCAATTGTTTGTCACTTCGATCTTATACTCCCGTAAAATGAATGTTTTCAGGGGTATACTGGAATCAGCCTGTCTGTCCATGTGTCCGTCTGCATACATAATACTAGTAATTGAGAATTAAGTCACATTCAGTGACAGCTCTAGTTTTGTACAGGTTTCAACTACCTGTTTGAAGTCAAAATGTTTAGTTCATCTGCAGTTATTAAATCATTTTGTTTTTGCATATTGGAATAGAGAAATTGCTCAGTGATTTAACTTTGAAGTTGTTATTTGTATAGTTTTAAAATCAGGCTCATTTGCATGACATGTATCATATACTTTGAGTCTTATTACCACAATATTTTGTAAAATAAAGGTTTTGGTTGAAGTAAATATTCACATACATAATTTTTTTTTAAAGATTGTTCCTGAAGTGTACTGCAAGTTATATTGTCAAAAGAATACAAAAAGGAATACATGTATAAAATATTAGATAAATTAGGACAGAATTATAAAATATAATTCATAAGTTGACTGTTTTAATTGCTTGAAGGCATTGTTTGACATTTCATCAAAATTGCAAATTAAGATGGCCACTACATATACAATTCAAATTTGAATCATGTCATACCTAACCCATGACCTTTAAGGTTTTTTTACGAGAAATACCACCTTTCTAAACAGAACAGAATTATTTTATGACTTTTACAAGGTATATTGTAAGTTGCACATACAATATACGAAAACATAGTAAATGGAGATACCATCAAGATGTTACGAAAAGCACATAAAGGAAAGAAATAGGTTGAAAAGTATATTGATAAGAAATAAACAAGCAGTAGAGAGTGAAGATCTATAAATCTGTAATATTTCCTGTCGTTTTGCAAAAGCGAGTTTTACGCAGATTCCAGTCTTCTTAATGATGTTTTTGTCTTGAGATTTTAACACTCGAATAAATTTATACATAATTGGCAATTTTGAAAATAAACAGGCAAGAAAGAAAAATATCTATGTCTATAGGTTCACTTATAGCATAAGGATAAAAATAAAAGTGATAGAAGTTTGCAATATCTATTGTGTTACAGCAAGGATAAAATCTTTAAACTCCAAAGCACCCTGCAAAAATCAATTACATTGGCAGCCTGTATGGGTGAAGATCAGACACGAAATGCACAGTCCGATCTTTGATCTACTCTCAGAGTTGCTTTTAGGGTATGGTAGTGTGATATTCCACCTGATTTTGCAACACTTGCGCGAAATTTTGAGTTGGATGTGGAGAAAATCCTGCAAAGTATTGCCGCAATTTTTGTTAATTCTCTGCCCAATGTGGTTCTTTTCAGTAACATTTGGATAATGTAGCTGATGCTTTATTTCTGTTGATTTTGTCATGTGAGATTTGCCGGAGACTATTCTATTGGCTGAGATGGTTTGCACAGTGGAGCCTTAGGGGAACATCTTTTGACAAATCGAAGGACTTCGCATACACTCTGCAAGACTGCATACAAATTCGCAATGCTATAGTCATTGCAAGCCTGTTTTTCAACATGCTCATTTTCTTTGCTATTTCTTTGTGATTTTTGGAGTTCGCACAGCAATGGTACTTGCCACAAGGCAGCGGTATGGTTACCTTGAGACCATCGCACATCAATCGTAATGTTTTATACTTGCGTTTGTCCTGTGAAAGCTTCACAATGATCGCATGAACATCTTGTTGCTGTCTTGCGAATGCCTTCCGTTTGGTGAAAGTCAGTCTAAAAACTACTGCGAAACTTACAAACAATGTATAGATTTGTATGATTGCCCCGCAAATGCCTTGCAAAAAATTAGCATCATCTGTCATCTTTTGGAAAGTTTGTATGTCTTTTTCATCATCAGTTGCTGTTGAGATTTCAGGAAGAGAAGATCATGCCTCAGAAACAAAGATCTTAGAAGAGAAAGGGGAAGGTTCCGGTTGCTGAACCCCCCCATTGAACCCAAGACAACCAAAGTACCATCAACCCAGGATTCAGGTGAAGAAGGCATATACTTGTAAAGGAGTGACAAATATGCCATTAGCATATAATAACATTGTCCCGTTCTTCATCAGCGAGTATCCTGTTCATGACTGCAATATGCAACCTAATTGTGCCTGGATAGCCTTGTTTATATCCAAATTACATCCCTTTTTTTTCGTGCTGAGCTTAAGAGATCTCTCGATGCAGTGGTCTGTATTGTATTTAAATTGGGACAAACCCATGCATGAAGGAGTGGTCTCCCATAACAATATTACATTCAGAAGCAAATTTGAAGCAGATAATATTACAAAGCAGGTGTCAAAATGCATTTGAATTTAAATCATACCATCTAAGAGTATTGAAATTATTGTAAAGAGGACAATCTCTTATTGTACTGAGTTGGCCCAAGTATAAGTAGCAGGCAAAAACATGAAGTTTAAAAATGGATACCAGCATTTTCTCTTTTCCCCCATATCCTTTAAAATGGCCTTTAATCTAGGGGTCATTAAAACTTGGTATGTTTGTAATACCCCGGTCACATATTCACGGAAGGCCGCCACGGAAGAGCTACGGATTCGTTCCGGCATTGTCCGTGACAACTCGTACTAGTCTGTAGCTCTCCGTACTGTAACCGTAGTCAATCGTAGTAGTCCTTGTATATCCGTAGCGGTCCTTGACAATTTTTGAACATGCACAAAAATTCGCTACGGATCAAACGACCGTAGCGTATCCTTACTAGTCTGTATTAGACCGTACTGATACGTTCTGGTCCGTATTAAAACCGTATCAGTCCGTACTTATCCGTAGGCCCGAATTTTTTTCAGGATTTGATACGGAGAACTACGTATTAGCACGGTTACACTACGTTTTAGTTACGTTATGATACGGATTTGTCACGGAGAATCACGACCTTAATACGTTGTACTACGGAGAGGCAGGGATTCGCACGGTCTTTTACGGTTCACTACGTTGCAACACGACACAGCACGGAATTGTAAGGACCACTATTGTTTGGTAGGATAAATTCAGAATCATGTACTTCAACAAGGGTATTTTTACTCTGTCTTTGTAGAATACAACGCAATTGCGCTTTGTTGTTGGGTTCACAATCATGAACCGTCAACAATTGATGTTTGCAATAAATTGGCTGCAACTGGATATTGGTATGGCACAAAATGTCAAGGCACTGGTCCAGCAGCTTGATGACATACATAGATATAATAATTATATTTATATCGTACTACTAGTAATACCTTTAATTTAAGGTTACATATTTCACAAAACATTGTACGAAAATGAATAAACATCAGTATTATAATGTGACATTCCATCCAAACAACGAAGCTAAACATGCAAGTAAAACGATCAAATAGTACGAGTACATAAAACTGTCACTGTTTCTGGTGGTTCAGGCAACCGCCAACGAAACGAGAGGTCAAAGGTTCGAGCCCCGCCAGGAGCTTATTCTGATATGGCTGGCTGGTGAACCGCCAGCTAGTTCAATGTATGGTTACTGGTTGCCTGCCTAGTGCCAGGCTGGCCCTTCCGAAATGGGTGATACTAACTATAAAGACAAACACTTTACTTTTAAAACATAAACATTCACGATAATCAGTGTAATTGTGAAATAAACAGTAGATTTTTATGAACATGAGAGCATAACAATATTTTCATTCAACCCTTTGCCATTCAATCCCTTCTTTTTATGGGTCTGCAACAGACAAGTCAAGAAAACATTCTGATTCTAGGAAATCGAAAAAAAAAATGCTCAAAATGGGCAATTTCTCCATTTCCCACAATGCTTTCAACCTTATTGTAGAACTGAATCTCATTTGTACCAAATTTACAGTTGTTGTCTGCAGATCCTTTCAATTTCGTGGAGGCCAAATTTTGTAAACTTGTGATGGGTTATTGATTATAATAATCAGGTAATAGAATATGTGGACTAGAGATTGGCTTTTACGAAGACCCGTCCATGGCCAGTATGAGGCTCTCATGGCCGAACTTGTTGCATTTTGAAAGTGAGCAGGCTAGAGTATTTGGACGGAATGCTAAATCGTGGTAGGTCCGTATCGATCCGTGACGATTCGTACTACTACGTATCGGATCGTTCTTATTCGTACTAATCCGTACCTGTACCGTAGCAAATCGTAGTGTAACCGTACTACAATCGTCCTGATTCGTGTCGCTCCGTATTAAACCGTGTCCAACCGTAACAGTCCGTATCACTCCTGGAACTCTGACCTACATTTTGGCTGTAGATCCGTCGAACTCCGTACTCACACCGTTGTGTATCCGTATTGGAACCGTAGCGGACTACGGAATTTGTCATTTCCGTGGTCATCCGTGAACGATTAGACCGTAGTTCTTCCGTGGCGGTCTTCCGTGAATATGTGACCGGGGCTTTAAGGATTAAACAGTGGGTTTGCCTAAACATATAGATCTATATATATATATTATTCTTTAGAAAAATTCTACAAAAGATGGATGCGTTGTTGAATAAGTATTCTGTTTTCAACAGCCTAGAGATTTACAAGTCTGATACTCTCTTGACCTCAAAAGCTGGTGGCTTTATTTCTTTCATTCTTTTAACCCTTCAGGCACATTGCCGACTCTAAACAACCCTGGGAAAGAAGCCCTTTGAAAACTTAGTGGGAAAAGGAGAAAATGCTGGTGACCAGCTTTATCAAAGCAAGAATGCACCATTTTAGCCACATTGAAATGGTTTACATGCAAACGCTTTCAATTTGATAAAGGCTTAAATCCTGTCATCTGGTAACAGGTAAACCAAACAGCCTTGTACTTCAATGAAACCTAGGAAGAGTGCTGGTGAAAACACTGTGAGAAAAGGCAAGGAACCAGCATTCTGTCCACAGTTGTTTCTACCTTTCTTCAGACAGGAATCACTTTTTACATGTTTAGCTCCATTCACTTTGTTTTGTCAGCAAGACAGTGCTTTCAATTTGGTCCAATCTAGAATTTTGTTGTATTTTAGACAGATTGTTTCTTTACCAACAATAAAATGAGGTTCTGATATGGCTTTGAAAGAGTAGAAAACATTGCAGGTAAAAGAATATGCAGGTCTCCAGCCTTTCTCATTTTCTTACAATTCTTTTTAAAAGCCTCTTCCCTCAGGGTCGTTAAACTTTAAAAAATTTGGTAAAGGGTTAAACTTGTGACTGTATTTTGTTAATACAGATCTACTTATTTAGGAACGTTTGTTTGTTTTAGTTGGTGGGTGGAGTTTATTTGATCTTCAACCTTTTTTCTTTCCAGCCAACAATACATTTTTGAGTTCCATGAGAAAAGACTATGGAGACTTTATTATGCCTTTAAGTATGATAATGACCTACTTGTGAAACACAAAGGTGTTCTGGCATTGCAAGCATACTTCAGTGTCTTGAATGGTGTAACCTAACAATGAGTTTTGCCTGAACCTACAGTGTGGTAGACACTGGCAAAATGAATGGCTTTTTTGTATGGCACAGATCAAGCTCAGATGGCACTGAACTTTTTCAATAGATTGGCTTTAGCGCTACCTTGTGAGATATCATGCCAGATTGACAACCCCTCTTCCTCACAAGAGGGGTTACCAGCATTTTCTCCTGTTCCCACAATGTTTTCAAAAGTCTTCTTTTTCAGGGTCGTTAAAAGTCGGGATTGTATGGTAGAGAGTAAATTGTTCCAGTATTTACAGCCAACAAATTGAATATGGACCAGATAATAAGATTTGTTTCAAAATAAGTAGAAAACATTGCGAGAAAAGGAGGAAATGCTGTTCACCAGCATTTTCTTCTTTTCCAACAATGTTTTTTTTTAAAAAGCCCTCTGGGGATTGTTCCATTGACCCATTACCACACAATCCCTATTTTTGACGCCCCTGAGAAAGAAGCCTTCAGAAAACATTGTGGGAAAAGGAGAAAATGCTGGTAACCAGCATTTTCTCCTTTTCCCACAATGCTTTCTACCCTTCACAAAACAAATTTCAAATTTTCAGTCACTTTTATTTTGTCGTCTGCAAATGCTTTCAATTTAGACTAGTCTAAAATACTGTCGTTTGGTAATGACTTAACCCTTAACTGGAAGACAAAGGTTTGAAATTGTTCATTACTGAAAAGGTTTGCAGACAGAAGCTTAGGTATGGCTTGTATGATGCATTTTAACCCTTTTCCAGATGACAAAATTTCAGGCTTCTCCAAATTGAAAGTAATTGCAAACGACAATTTCAATATGGCTTAACCCTTTACCACACAATGACGATTTGTAACGACCCCCCAGGGAAAGAGGCCGTTTAACCCTTTACCACACAATCCCGACTTTTAACGACCCCGAGAAAGAAGCCTTTTGAAAACATTGTGGAAAAAGGAGAAAAAACTGGTAACCAGCATTTTCTCCTTTTCCCACAATGTTTTCTATCCTCTCTAATACAAATTTCAGCTTTTCAGTCACTTCTATAATGACGTCTGCAAATACTTTCAATTTGGACCAGTGTAAAATAATGTTGTTTGGTAAAGAGTTAACCCTTTACAAAACAACAAAATTTTACACTGGTAAAAATTGAAAGCACTTGCAGACGACAACTTAAATGTAACTCAAAAATTGAAATTTGTTTCCAGTAGGGTGGAAAACATTGTGGGAAAAGGAGAAAATGCTGGTTACCAGCATTTTCTCCTTTTCCCACAATGTTTTCTAAAGACTTCTTTCTCAGGGGTGTCAAAAGTAGGGATTGTGTGGTAATGGGTTAAAAACGTTTTGCGAAAAGAAAATGCTGGTAACCTGCATTTTCTCCTTTTCCCAAAATATTTTCTACTCCATCAAAAAATAATTGTACTGTTTGAGCTATATTTAAATTGTCGTCTGCAAGTGGTTCCAATTTGGATAAGGCTTAAATTCTGTCTTCTGGTAAATGGTAAAATGGTGCTTTTTCTTTGATATGGTAGAAAAAGTGTTATCCTTTTACCACAATGTTTTCAAAAGGCTTCTTTCTCAGAGTCGTTAAAAGTCGGGATTGTATAGTAATGGGTTAAATGACTGGGGAAAAAACTGTTTCAATCAGGATCAAAAAGCAAAAGGTGTGTGGCCTGATCTTGGATTTAACCCATTACCACACAATCCCTACTTTTGACGACCCTGAGAAAGAAGCCTTTGGAAAACATTATGGGAAAAGGAGAAAATGCTGGTAACCAGCATTTTCTCCTTTTCCCACAATGTTTTCTACCCTTCACAAAACAAATTTCAATTTTTCAGTCACCTTTATTTTGTCGTCTGCAAATACTTTCAATTTGGACTAGTCTAAAATTTTTTCGAGTGGTAAAAAGTTAAGTGAACCTATGATTTTAACAGGTGTTTAGACAAAACAGAAGAAGAAGAAAAAAAATAGTAATTGATACATGAATGGAAATTTCTCATATTATT
The DNA here is from genome assembly GCA_943736015.1 of Tridacna crocea. Lineage (NCBI taxonomy): Eukaryota > Metazoa > Mollusca > Bivalvia > Cardiida > Cardiidae > Tridacna > Tridacna crocea. Next base: position 29,281,767 of record OX031072.1, on the reverse strand, counting down.
TTTCAATTATATCAAAAGAAATGTTATGAAAAGGTTTGAGAAAGAATTTGATTTTGAATTTATCATTGCCTGTCTTTATTTTCAAGCGTAGGGTGTTTAACTGTCGGTGGAGGAAAAGAAAAACCAATCTGTCATCTGTTACTACTACCAGGTGACATCTAAAACATTTCAGACAGATGAGCAGTCAATTAGATTTCAAGATTGTTAAATTTTCTCTGCAAATCCTATTTCAACAACCCATGCCCTGTTGAAAGAACCATCATAAATCTTGTATCTTTTTTTTCCCTTTCTTTCATAATGAATATTTATTGCGGTTTTATTTTTTATCAGTTCTGCTATTGGTCAGATGTAAACGAGAAAGGACTTCTGGGATGTAAGGGGTTTTTTTTATCCCTAAATTAAAATGACTCATTATTATAAATTCTTACTAAAATAACCCTGTGCTTTAACACATGTCACTAACATTTTTATAAATAAAGGAATGATAATCTCAAATTCAATTGACAAAAAAGTGCCAAAAAAAAAGAATAAGATAATCTATTATTATCCATGCAGGTATTGAGATAGTACAGATATTGTTGAAAAACAGTGTATTTACATAGGGTTTAGAAAAAATCTATTAAAATTTCAGATAGTGTGAAGTGAATGAAATCTTTCATGGTTATTTGAGCATTTGCTCATTTTGTACTTTGACAAAGTGATGGGAGGTGGTCGATGCGATATTGTTGGATAATGATGGTAGTTTTGTCGCGTAGGGATGTACAAAAGAGAAGCTTGTCAGTGCTAATTTATTTTCGTGTTGTTTGCTAGTTATTGGATACTGTAGTAAATTTAAATATTTAAAGCTACTGGATAGACTCTAACTAAATGGGATACGTGTCTTGTTGAAAAAAGGTTTAAGTTGAGTTTGTAATTCTGGATGGTTGAATGCAAGGGTAACCCTTCTTTATCAATTTTTTTTTTTTAAATGTCTTTTTCTGACAGATAATAATTTTAGGTGACTCTATAGCCCAAAGAGTACTAGATAAACCATAAACCATATCTAGCATCTTCGCAAGCCAAGGCTGACGATTCACTACGCTACTCCACCCTTGGCGGATCGAGCTTGATTTTTACATTTACCCGATACGCTTTTTCATTGGATGCAGCCAGCTCTAGCTGCAAGGAATGAAATCACTCATAGCATTTCATCTTTGATAAAAATAGAACAAGGTCTCTACTTTTCGAATAGAAAGTATACATGGAAACCAACGTGGATGTCTGCTTATAGCTCCATGTATATTCGTAAGCGGTTTGTAAAACGATATTTCATTTGCTTTTAGAAATATGATGTAAAGGGGGTAATAACCTGCATCCAATAGAGGGCGCATCGCAGGAATTTCAAAATCGGGCTCAATCAGCCAAGGTAAGATCTACGTAGTGATCATAAACTTGGCTCGTGAAGATGTAGTACTAGATACTGAGAGTATTTTCAAGAAAGCCTTTGTCCTGAATATCTGTGGCAAGCATAGTGGACAATATAGATAAAAGATCAGAGTGCAGACTTATATGGTCATTTGCCAAAATGTTTATAACACCAAGGCAACATCTAGGCTAAGATTAACTTAACTCTTTTCCAATCAAGCCCTGGTTTTTACATGTCTGCTGTGCAAGTCTTTAGAAAACGCTTTGGGAAAAGGAGAAATTGCTCGTAACGAGCAATTTCTCCTTTTCCCACAGTGTTTTCTAGCCTATCGGAAAACTTTCTGCCATTCTCATCAAAATTATCATCTGCAAACACTTTGAGTTTGGGACAGTCTAAAATTTGTCATTTGGGAAAGAGTTAAATTGCTTTTGCAGATGGTAAAGATCAAGATCAGAATGATTAAAACTTAATATTTTGATCACCTCTATCCCATGATCAAGACAAACAATCTGACCATCTTTCCAGAATATTGCAGTGAAAATGTGGCCTTTAGAGCGTACACATGGTTTTTCTAAGATTTGACCTGGTGACCTAGTTTTTGACCCACATGACCCATTTTTGAAGTCGTCCAACATATTATCAAGCTAAACATTCTTACCAACTTTCAAGAGTTTTGGCCTTTAGAGCATACACATGGTTTTTCTAAGATTTGACCTGGTGACCTGGTTTTTGACCAGACATGACCCATTTTCAAACTGAGTCGTGAGAACTTTCAAGAGTTTTGGACTGAAATTTTGGCCTGTAATGTGTACACATGTTTTTTCTAAAATTTGACCTAGTGACCTAGTTTTTGACCCGACATGATCTTTGTTCAAATGTGTATGAGATATTATCAAGACAAACATTTTTACTAAGTGTGGCCTCCAGAGCGTACACAAGGTTTTTCTAAAATTTGACCTGGTGACCTTGTTTTTGACCCACATAACCCATTTTTAATTTTGTTCAAGATATTTTTTTAAAAACAAATCACCTGAGAAACCTTTAAGAGTTTTCCAATGAAAATGTAGCCTCTAGAGCGTAAACATGGTTTGTCTAAGATTCGACCTGGTGCCTTTTTTTTTGACTGACATGACCCATTTTCAAACTCATCCAACATATTATCAAGACGAACATTCTGATCAACTTTCAAGAGTTTTGGACTGAAATTGTGGCCTCTAGGCTGTTTTTTTTTTTTTTTAAGATTTGACCAAGTTACCTAATTTTTTGACCCAGCATGACCTTTTTTTCAAATGCGTCTGAGATATTATCTAGATGAACATTTTGACCAAGTTTCATAGGTATTGGACTGAAAATGTGGCCTTCAGAGCATTCACAAGGTAAACGTTCACAACACTGTGACAATGCACTACACACAACGGATGACAGACACAGCAGGATCAAAAAAGCTCACCATAAGCACAATGTGCTCAGTGCTCAGTTAACCCTTTACTCCATGTATACTCATTTCTACGCATTGCTTGTAGGAGCCTTCGGAAAACATTGTGGCAAAAGGTGAAATTGCTCGTGATGAGCAATTTCACCTTTTGTCACAATGTTTTCTATGCTATCAAAAGGTGTCATATACACATAAAAAAACGGCTTCATCATTGCTAGAGATACAATAGAAATGCCTTATGGGATAAAGGGTTAAGCTAATGACAAAGCATGTAGTTGTCTCTGAAAGAGGAGAAAACATTGTGGGAAAAAAGGGAGAAAAGCCAGTCATCAGCATTATCTCCATTCCTGGCAATATTTTCAAATGCTTTGTACCTAAGGATCGTTAGAACACTTGAGGTTTCGCAAAGGTTTTACATCAAACATTCAAATATTTTGAAACAACTGCAATCTATTGATTTACAAAACAGTGTAACAAAATGGAACTGCTGGTTTGAATTATGATTAACTCATTACCAAACGACAATATTTTAAGCTTGTCCAAATCAAAAGCATTTGCAGACGACAAAATAAAAGTGACTGAAAATTTGAAATTTGTTTTGTGAAGGGTAGAAAACATTGTGGAAAAAGGAGAAAATGCTGGTTACCAGCATTTTCTCCTTTTCCCACATTGTTTTCTAAAGGCTTCTTTCTCATGGGCGTCAAAAGTAGGGATTGTGTGGTAATTGGTTAACCTGCCAGACATGTTCATTCTAGGGAGAGAGTAACTGAGATCAGACAGCACAATCATATGTGCATGAAGATCAAAGTCTGTACTTCATGCTACGATTCATTCGTATGATTCTTGTAAAGTGACAATTAATTTAACAAAAATAGTTTATGTAGGCCTATAATATAGATTTGGCAAGATATTAGGGGTTAGTGACCTAAACCTTCATGGTGAATATTTTAAAACATCGACATCGACATCGACATCGAATGATTTCATAAACATTTGGACACTTTGTGGGAAAAAAAGATGCAATGCTGAGAATGCTACCATAAAAAGTACAACAAAGATTCTTGCCCCAAAACCATTTACCCAATCACTAAATTTTAGTCTTGTCTAGACAGGAAAGGGTTAAATTGACTTGTTAGACAATGTTTTAGACTGGAATTTAAGAATACTAGCAGATGACCAAGTACCGAGTTTCAAATGATAGGATTTTTCTTTGAAAGGGTAGAAAACATTGTGGAAAAAGGAGAAAATGATGGTAACCAATGTTTTGTATTTTTCTCACAATGTTTTTAAAGCAATATTTACTTGGGTTTGTTAAAAAGCAAGATTGTTTGGTATAGAGTTAAAGCAAGATCAGGTTTTTTCCAGCAGTATTTCTCAAGGTCATATTAATCAGACCATCTTCGCGAGCCAAGGTTATGATCACTACTTAGATCTTACCTTGGTGCATAGAGCCCGATTTCGAGATTCCTGCTATACGCCCCCTACTGGATGCTGGTTATTATCCCCCTTTACATCATATTTCTTATATCCAATGAAATATCATTTTACTTACGCTTACGAGTATAATAATTAAACATGAAACAATAATCACAAATATACTTTGAGATTCAATTTTTAGGTGCTGGGATATAACCTAAAACCTAAGATAATTGATTGGTGACACTGAAACTTTCTGTAAATATTGTTCGTCTATGTTTTTTTCGTTAATAAATCATTACAGATCCTGCACTCATCCACGGAGGTATCCATGTTTACCTTCTATTTTCATTTGAAGGTGGCAACCTTGTTCTATTTTTATCAAAAATGAATTGTTACAAGCGATTTGAATCGTGCATTTAGAGCTAGCTGTAACCAATGAAAATGTGTATCGTGGGAATGTCGAAATCAAGCTTGATCCACCAAGGGTAGAATAGCGTAGTGGATGGTTACCCTTGGCTTGCAAAGATGTCATCGGACCTGTATGTCAGAATATTTCAAATTCACAACCAATCAATAATGACAGATGGTGTTTGGTTTTCAGCTTAACCCATTAGTATGCAATCCCTACTTTTGACTAGCCCAAGAAAGAAGCCTTTAGAAAACATTGTGGGAAAAGGAGAAAATGCTGGTCACCAGCATTTTCTCCTTTTCCACACAATGTTTTCTACCGTAAATTTCAAATTATCAGTCACTTTTATTTTGTTGCCTGCAAATGCATTTGATATGGACAAACCAAATTTTTTTTTCTTTTGGTAGCAAGTAACCCTTTACCAAACAGCAAAATTGTAGACTGGTCCAAATTGAAAGCATTTGCAGATGACAAAAGAATTGTGACTGAAAAATTGAAAGGAAGGGTAGAAAACATGGTGGTAAAAGGAGATAATATGCTGGTTACCAGCTTTTTCTCCTTTTACCACCATGTTTTCAAAAGGCTTCTTTCTCAGGGTCGTCAGAAGTCAGGATTGTGTTGTAAAGAGTTAAATAGTTTGGTGGGGGTGGGGTAGGAGAAATGATGTTTTCCAGCATTGTCTTGTTTTCACTGTGATGTTTTCGAAACGAAAGCCTACTACTTGGTGGTGTCCGTGGTCGTGAGGTAGAGCGTCAGCCTCATAACTTAAAGGTCCTGAGTTCGATAGCCGGGAGCGGGTGTCAACTTTGGGATTTTTCATTGGCCCACACATTCGGCGCGAGTACTGGTGTAGTACCCAGGAAGCAGAATCGAAAGAGATTAGTATAAGTTGTAAGAACTTGTTTCTCAATCGATCTAAAATAAATACCTTTAAACTAAAGCCTACTACTTCTAGGGCTAAACACATGGGATTGTTTGGCTAAAATTAAAACAGATGTTATTTTGTTTAACTTGCAAATCAATGAGCCATGTTTTGATAAAAACATGACATATGCCACATATATATTTATTATGAATCTTTTAGGGTGATCCCTAGCAAATTTTGAGTAATATATAATTTGAGGTAGGCACTGACAGCATTAATTTTTAATGTGGCTAAGATAATGGGATTTGTCTTTGAAAGGATAGAAAACATTGTGAGAAAAAGAGAAAATACTCCTTTTCCCACAAACTGTCAAAAGGCTTCAATGTGAGGGTTTGTAGAACACTGAAAAATTAATGAAAAGGTCTATTATGCTCCAAGAGAATTGTTTTGTATGTGTTCAAAATATTGAAGTAAATGATATCAAATTTTTCTGGTAGGAAAAAACACGTATATAGTTCCTATTGGCCAGATTATCCCTGCAAGACAGACAGTGTAGATCCAAGATCAGACTGCATATTTTGTACAGTCTAATCTTGATCTACAATGCCTACAAAATCTGCGAAAGCAGCTTGGTTGTTAAAAGCACTTACAGGGATAAATGTGACTTTTCTCTCCCTCATTAAGCACAAATTGTTTCAGATGAAAGACTTTTACCCTATACCACATAGTTCCAACTTTAACCTTTTACCACACAATGATAACTTTTAACAACTCTGCCTTGAAAACATTGCGGGAAAAGGAGAAAATGCTGGTATCCAGCATTTTCCAAATGCTGGTATCCAGCATTTTCTCCTTTTCCCACAAAGTTTTCTACCCTATCAAAGAAAAATTGTGTCATTTGAGCCACTAAGAAATTGTCATCTACAAAATAATGCTTTCAATTTGAGTATGTCTAAAATTTTGCATGTGGTAAAAGGTTAAACAATATTTTCAATGCATTGTGGAAAAAGGAGAAAATAGTGGTAACCATTATTGTCTCGTTTTTCCACAATGTTAGAGTTGTGTTTGTTTTGCCATCTGCAAAAACTTTAGATTTGGACAAATTTTTAAATTTATCATTTGTTAAAGAGTTAAAAAAACCTTCCTAATTCATCAATCAACTGAAATGACTCCAGTCAGTTTGATCCTTTTGCCTTACCACTAGTATGTAATTGCTAAATAGACCAAATGGAAGTTTTCAGTCACTCACGTAGATACAGATACTGCTATTTCAAAGACATTTTTGTGAAAAAAATCTGGAAATGTAGTGGTCAATGTAGATCACAGATGAGAATGGTCATCCTGGTACAGTCTGATCTTGATCTTGATCTAGTCACTGTTTGTATAACTTTACAACATGACATTAACCACTCTGGTGTAGTACTCTAGTACCTTGTCCAAATCTAAAGCATTTTCAGGGGACAAATTAAATGTGAATCTAATGATAAAATCTGTTTCATGTGGTTTAGAAACATAGTGGGAAAAGGAGAAAATGCTGGTAACCAGCATCTTCTTCTTTTCCCACAATGTTTTCTACCTTTCCCAAATCAAATGTAAATTCTTCAGTGACAAATCTGTCGTCTGCAAATGCTTTCAATTTCAATTTCACCTTTTGCCACAATGTTTTCCAAAGGCTCCTACAAGCAATGCGTAGAAATGAGTATCTATGGAGTAAAGGGTTAAGGAATGAGTATAAGGTGATACTAAAGGTAAACCAATGGCTTGATACACCATCTTTTGACTTCTGATTATGAGCTATCTGGGGTCAGGTATGGAAGTTGTAGATCACTGATACAAACAGGTAAAGGACAAAATATGCTGAAAAAAAAAATATCATGATAATGAGGAAATTACTTGTATGATTAATTTTTCCATTGGTCACAATGTTTTCAGAAGTTATCCAGGAGCGATATGTTAAAAGATGTTTGTGTTCAGGGAGAGGGGTTGAGCTGTCTAGGACATCAGTCAACAGTGACTGACTGATCAATATGCAATCTCCTTGCAAACCCTTATATGGTTGTCTAACCCTGTATCACGCAATCCAGTTTTGACAACCTTGTTAAAAACATAGTGGGAAAAAGAGAAAATGCTGGTGACCAGTATTTTGTAATTTTTCCACCATATTTTCTACACTATCATTGACTAAAACCATAATTTGACATGGTTTTAATTTGTTGTTTGCAAAATTCAATGCTTTCTATTTGGATGAATATAAAGTTTTGTTTTCTACCATTTCATAGGTGAACTTCTACATTTGAGTCACACTTATTTTGTTGTCTGCAAAGGATTTCAATTTAGGCTGGTCTAACATATTGTTGTTTGGTGCAAGTTTAACATACACAAACCACTGGAGGACTGGAAGTTCAGCTCCACAGGGGCTAATTTTGGGCAGCCTGCAGTATGCAGTAAAACTGTTGGAGGTAAAAATGTCTGGGTAAAAATGTCTAGGATAAAAATGCAAGAGGCAAAGATACCAGAGATAAAAATGTCACCGGTAAAAATGCCAGATCTATTCACTATTTTAAGTATGTGGGGAAAAAGTGGTAGCTATCCAGGTTAGCTCGGTAATGGATTTGATACAAGGTTGAAAAACACCTGTAGTAGCAAAAAGTGTTTGCTTTTGACCCTCACCAGATACATGTATGTAGATCACAGCATAGCATTTTCAAATGATAACAGATAACTTATTAAAATGTAACATATGTAAATAAAAAATGTAAATGTAAATTAAAATGAAGAAACTTAAAAATGGAGGTGAAGGAGAAATTGCTCATTATGAGATGTTTAGTCACAATGTTCTTCGTATTTCCACCGCAGATGACAAAATTAATGGGACTGAAAAAAAGGGAAATTTGTTTTGGGAAGGGAAGAAACCATTGAAGGAAAAGGAGAAAATGCTGGTTACCAGCATATTCTTCTTTTCCCACAATGTATTCAGAAGGCTTCTTTTTTAGGGTCATGAAAACCAGGGAAAGGGCTAATCACGATGTTCCTCAAATTTCCACTGCTGTTAATACAAAAAGACTGTAATAGTTGTTTAATTTACATACATTGAAAAAAACGGCACCAAAAGGATGTCTAATTTGCCACAGAGTTTGATGGTTTATAAATATGATAAAACATCGGTGGAAAAGCAGGTACATTATTAAAATGTTATACCTATCATCTATCACTTATTTATAAATCATCAAACTCTGTGAGAAATAAAGAGTCTATGTTTTTCTATTAAAATTCAATAAAAACAATTAGATACCTGTCCAACATGATTTATGAATTGCAGTAAATGGATATTTTAAAGAAGTTCTCCAAAATGTACTGGTCTTTTGAAAACATAGCTATCCTAAAAAAAATTATCTGTTAAAAAGTATCTTGGATGATACTATGCAACCTTTGTCTACACATTTCTTTTGTTCATAAACCAATCTTGATTTTGACTGAATGCTTTCTCAGATGATTCAGATGTCAGAAATAAGTGTGTCCTGACTAGGTTTCAAACCTGCTACAGCTTGACGACTTAGTTCACCTAAATGGCTTCAGCTTTTCTCCCAAAATATATACCGTATAAGTACTTTTTTCTGCGGGGTCCAAATTCTACGGATTTTCAAAAAAACAGGGGGTTTAAAATTCTGCGTACCTTTTTTCTGCGCCAATGAATCTGATAAAAAAATGGATTTAATTATTGCGCTTTATTTTGATACCGGTACCAGCTTCCATTTTGGACAGGTATACTCCATAAATGTATTTCGGTTGTTATCGTCTTCAATGTAAAGGACGATATTCATGTGGTTAAAACATACAAACACACACTTTTTTATGTGAATTAATAACTACATGTATTTTATTCATTGCAATACCATATCTATTTCTGTATCAGACCAAGAGAACATATTCTTCCAATGCTTCCAAGATCCGTGCCGATCTGAATCCATTAGTTTTTAACCCATTTTAATTCGACACGTTTTGGTGCATTTTGACACGCCATTTTGAGACAAGCTCTTTCAAAACAGTTATGGATAAGTGAACTGAGTCAATTGGTACCTCATCGGACCCATTTTCCCTAATCTGGGCCACAATCTGTTCCGAATATCAATTATCAAAGGAAGATTTCAGCTTGGCTTTAACTGTCTCAAAATAATATTGGGGGAAAGGGTATAAATGGTTCGATGTGCGAAACTAACAATGGTATAACCTTTGTTTTCTACCCGTAAGCGATGTCATAACGGCATGCATATACCGTAAAGCGCGAATAATAGATCGCACCTACCAAACTGTAAATTAACTGTACAGTTAACATTAAGACTCGTTTATAATGTATGCAGAAGAGGTCTAGTATTTTGAAAACATTGTGGGAAGGGAGAAAATTTATTGCGATAATCATAATATGTTAATACAGTACAGGTGGTGAAAGCCATTATATATAAAGAGTAGGAAACGGTAAAAAGACGATAATAATATGCCGAGTTTGATATTACACGTGTAATTTACACATGTCCCCAAAACAACAACAACAAGTAAAAGAACGACGACGATGATAGAATCCTTTTTATTTGGACTAAATTTTTGCGTCTTTTAAATCTGCGCTCCTGCATGTCCCCGCAGATAAAGCAGAAATAAAGTCACCGCAGAAAAAAGTGCTTATACGGTATACTGGAACAAATACATCTAGCTTTTTCACCTTTGACAATTTTACCTCTGGCAATCTACCATTTTGACACTGACATTTCTACCTCTGGTATTTCTAACTCTGACATTCTTGTATCTGGCATTTTTACCTCTGAAAATTTTACCTCCATTACAGTCTGATACTATGTCACAATGAGGAAGTATGTGTATGTACATGATACAAGATACAAGTGATATTTACTTTACATAAGATGAACTAATGTTGATTATGATACTGATATTATGTGTAGATCTGCAGAGATTTAAAATAAGTTTAAAAGGTAATCTCTTTTTCATATCAATTATGTCATTTGATTCTTCTTTTTTTTGTTCTGACTGAAATCTGCAAATCTTTAGGAGCATTTGGCACACCTTTTGACCCTTTACCAAATGATCCCCGGAGTTAAATCTTCACTCATAGTGCTAGGTTTTTCTTGGTAGTGACCTTGGCTAGCGCACTTTAGATAGAAAGCATTATTATTTCATGCTTTCCAGTAGGATATCGAGAAATAGCAGTGAAAATATTTTTTGATCTTACATGGGTATGACCAGTGAAAATACAGATTTTCATGTTCATGTTGTATGGGTAAATTGCGCATGCCTCACAACCAGATGGAAATATGACGTCATTTACATAACACTTCTTGCTCTTGACGTAATATTGTAATGTGTTGCTATGTGGGAGGGGTACGCCACGGGAATAGCGGAAAAGAACATGTACAGGATTTTGATAAAGCTCCTCCCAGAAAGGATTAAACGCATGAAATAAATAGAATATTTGTTTTTTTCGGTGAAAGATCGAAATTTATTTCATTGAGTGAACACCATTGGTAATATTTTCACTTGTGGCTGCCACGAGTGAAAATATTAGCGATGGTGTTCACTGAATGAATTAAATTTCGATCTTTCACCGAAAAAAACAAATATCCTCTATTTATATGCAAATAAAGCAAACACACTGCACATCAATTATGATGATTGAGCACAAATAAGGAAAAACTTACCATACTATATCTTCATTTCTGTGCAAATAAGGCTGCATTTCTGCAGAATTTGATACAAGTGTTTGACAAATGTCAAATAAATCATATTTTCAAACAGTCTTTTGGCCGTTTACCACACAATCCCTCATTTTGACGACGTTTAGAAAGAAGCCTTTAGGAAACATTGTGGGAATAGGAGAAATGGGTAACCAGCATTTTCTCCTTATCCCACAATGTTTTCTACCCTTCACAAAACAAATTTCAAATTTTCAGTTACTTTTGTTTTGTCGTCTGCAAATTCTTTCAGTTTGGAGAAGCCTAATATATTGTCGTCTGGTAAGGAGTTGAATATCATAAACTCATTATTGACCTTTAAAGGCTCTTTCACAACCATAGCTGCCTTTGCAAGCTTTATAGATCAAGATCAGACTACACAAATTGTGTATTCTTATCTTTCATACAAATCACCTGCTTTGCTGAGTCAATTCTTAGCAAAGTATTCTTACAATAGGAATTATTTGGGTCCAAAATTTTTGAATTAACACTTTACCCCATAAGGCATTTCTATGGTATTACTAATTGACCCTAAATAAGAACAAGGATAAAGCCATTTCTTATGTGTATATGACACCTTTTGATAGTGTAGAAAACATTGTGGCAAAAGGTGAAATTGCTCATCACGAGCAATTTCACCTTTTGCCACAATGTTTTCCAAAGGCTCCTACAAGCAATGCGTAGAAATGAGTATCTATGGAGTAAAGAGTTATAATATCTGTTAGGTTTATTCACTCAAATAATGGAAGTTTTCTTTGAAGGCTTAATTTTTATTTGCAAGAATCTAAAAACATTATTCCAACAGGAGACAGTCACACAGGTTACAATCCGACCTCTCCTTTGAAAACCAAAGTATGCTTGTGTGATGTAAATACTGTAAAATGCAAGTTGTTTTACCCCAAGGCAAACAGAGATCTTTAATGATATTATTGCACCAATTTTGAATACTTTGAAGTTTCTGTATTAACCATGCACAAAAAATTGCTCTCTTTAAAGACTGAGACAATGAGATTTTGCAAACATAAAGGGAAAGAAGAAAAGTGGTATAACCAGCATTTTTTCCTTCTTCCACAATGTTTTCTATCCTTTCAAAAACATATTCTATTATATGAACCTCACATAATTTCCTGTCTGCAATTGCGTCAATTTTGACAGGTCTAGAACTGTCTTGACTAGGAAAGAGTTAAGATACCGTAAAACGCTGTGTATACCACGCAGGCATGTATAACACGCAGGCCTTTTTCAGCATCAGATCCGAGGAAAAAAGGTTGTTCGGATGTACAACACGCATCAAAAATTGACCAAAATATCGTAACATGTGAAGCTTAGGTCGCCGTCTTGAAAAATTGTAAATGGCGCAACTTTATCAAAGGGAAATAACCATTTTTAATCAAAGTGGAAATGGTAATGATTCGATGTATACTCGGGGGGATTACAAAAACATGCCAGCTTATGACATTTGCAGATTCACACATTGAACTGACGACCATATCGTAGTTAATCTCTTATTTTCTCACCTCGATCGACAAATGTGACAGGTGTGAAATAAAAATAGATCTATATGATGTAAATCACGGTTTTTGTAAAAAGTAGCGATAAATGTATATAGATCTTTTTTTAAATCATTCATTTCTTTATGAATCGTTATTTTACTCTTTTATAAATGTTCAATTTTAGGTATTAACAAAGAATAAAAAAAATATGAGACGAATCGGACGATAACAGTAAATCAATATTTATCATTCCGGGGTACGTTCGCCGTTGCCAAAATGGCTGATAGAATCGGGAAATTACGAATCCTTATCGACAAATTAAGAATGTACAAGTACATTTTAACAAAATTAAGACATAATGTTTTTTTTTTTATCGGTAAAAGTTGAAATGGGATGATGACAAAAGTTAAGGCTGTGGCGAGAGAACTTTACCGTTTTGTACCTACGCCACTCCCCCACCCACTTTGAACAGGTATACGACCGACTTTCAAGGAGGAGAAAAACATGATTTTGCCTATAGTAGTGTATAACACGCAGTCCCCAGTTTGAAATTATTCAGAGCTGAAAAAATGTGCGTGTTATACGCACCAAAACACGGTAGGCAAATGAAGATTACAGGAAATTGTGCAGAGTTAGTCACACAAGACACATTTTACAGTTAAAGCTTTTTCTATATAATTATGTATAATTATATCAACTTTTGTACCAGTTTTTCTAAAAGCCAACTTAAATATTCCTAATGAATGTAGGGACACATGAATTATGGGGGGAGTAAACAAGATACAAATGTCAAGAAGTAAAGGGCAAGGGAGACTTTAATTTGACAGGAGACATCTTTATTGATTCATCACTGATTGATTTTTAGTAACCATTTACCTCCTCAATGTGATTTTTCATTTAAAAGCATGCAAACTGGACACTTTTGAAAACAAAAGAGGTAAAAAGAGGAAAAAGCTGATATAGAATACTTTCTGTATGCCACAGAAGTCTTTACCAAACAACAAAATTTCGGGTTGGTCGAAATTCAAAGCATTTGCAGGCGACGTATTAAATGTAACTCAAAAATTGAAATTTGTTTTCAGCAGGGTAGGAAACATTGTAGAAAAAGGGGAAAATGCTGGTCACCAGCATTTTCTCCTTTTCCCACAATGTTTTCAAAAGGATTCTATCTCAGAGTCGTAAAAACCAGGGATTGTGTGGTAAAGCGTTAATATGTTGTCTGCAACTGCTTTCAGTTAGGAAAGTTATGCTGTCTGTTAACCCATTACCAAACGACAAAATTTTAGTCCGTTCCAAATTGAAAGGACTTGCAGACGACTCAATAAATATAACTCAAAAACTGAAATTTGTTTCCAGCAGGGTAGAAAACATTGTGGGAAAAGGAGAAAATGCTGTTGCCAGCATTTTCTCCTTTTCCTACAATGTTTTCAAAAGGCTTCTTTCTAAGGGTCGTTGAAAGTCGGGATTGTGTGGTAAAGAGAGAAAGAGTTAAAAGGTTTAGAAAGGGAACTTAATCGCGTGATTTAATCAACCCCAAAAGTAATTTCTTTAAGTGGTTGTAGTTATGGGTCATAGAATAATGTTTTATCCTCATTTTAGGGATTAGATGAAATAAATCTAGCCTCAGATATACAATGAAATAATAATGTATGAAATACACGATTCATCTTCTTTAGAAATTTTTTGAGCTGCATGCAAAACTTTGCATTTATTTTTGTCTTGGCTGATTTTAACCCATTACCACACAATCCCTACTTTTGACGCCCCTGAGATAGAAGCCCTTTGAAAACACTGGGAAAAGGAGAAAATGCTGATATAGCATTTTCTCCTTTTCCCACAGTGTTTTCTACCCTTCCCAGAACAAATTTCAATTTTTCAGTCACCTTTATTTTGTCGTCTGCAGAATTATCATAGCGTCATAATTATGTTTGATTGCATACACAAAATGTAACCTCCAGAGAGTAGCAAGGATTTTTTCAATATTTGATCTAGTGACCTAGTTTTTTACCCGATATGACCCATTTTCACACTCGTCCAAGATTCCATGGAGACAAACATTTTGATCAAGTTTCATGAAAATATGGGCTCTAGAACGTACAAAAGGTAAAAAAAGTTGAAGACGGACGGCCGCACGACAGACCCCGGACACATAACAATTACAATAGCTTCCCATGAGCACTTTGTGCTCAGGTGAGCTAAAAAGGCAGGTAACCAACATTTGCTTTCTTTTCCACAATGTTTTCTACCATATCAATAACAGAATTCATCATTTGAACCACATTTGATTTGTCGTTTGCAAATGCTTTGAATTTGGACTAGTCTACAAATTTGTCATGCATTCAAGACATAACCCTTAACTCATTACCAAACCACAATATTTTAGGCTTGTCCAAATCGAAAGCATTTGCAGACGACAAAATAAAAGTGACTGAAAAATTGAAATTTGTTTTGTGACGGGTAGAAAATATAGTGGGAAAAGGAGAAAATGCTGGTTACCAGCATTTTCTCCTTTTTCCACAATGTTTTCTAAAGGCTTATTTCTCAGTGTCGTCAAAAGTAGGGATTGTGTGGTAATGGGTTAACACAATGACAACTTTTGACAACCCTGAGATTGAAGCCTTTTGAAAACATTGTGGGAAAAGGGGAAAAGGCTGATGCTGGTAAGCAGCGTTTTCGCCTTTTCCCACGTTTTCTACCCTTCCCAAATCAAATTTCGATTCTTCAGTCACATTTATTTTGTCGTCTGCAAATGCTTTCTATTTCGACCAGTCTATAAATTTGTTGTTTGATAAAGAGTTAATTCTTAACCAGATGATAAAATCTTTTAATTCTTCCATATAGTGAGGACATAAGAAGTTAAACATGCCCCAAATGTTAAATTTTGTCACTGAAATGGTTTTAAACATCATTTGAAAAATAGAAGATGCTGGTTACTAGCATTTTCTTCCTTTTCCCAGGAAAGAATGGATTTTGGGGATAAAGGTTAAAGTGAATATTTTTATCAGTAAAACACACATTTGCCAGTGATGTAATCTGCACTAAGTTTAGAAAAAAAATCTCAAATGACAGATTTGTGTCTGATGGAAAAAAATCACGAGGTATTAAGTTATTTTACAGTTCTGACTAAGCTACTGGATTGACAGCTCAGAGATACTGTCAGAAGGTAAAAAGATTTTACTCTTCCAAACGACAAAATTTTGGACAAAACCAAATTGAAAGCATTGCAGACAGCAAATTAAATATAGTACAAATATGTGCAAAAGTATTTGTCCTTAAACATAGCAGACTGAAAAAAAGGGGGTTTTAGGCTATCACCATGGAAACAGGTTCTTTTGTAAATCTAAATTAAATTAAAGCCTGAACACTTTTCCAAAAAATAAATTTTAAACTTGTCCTAAATGAGAGCATCTGCAGCAGACAAAAGAAATGTAGATAGATTGACAGACTGATGGAAATTATTTCAAAAAGGTTAGAAAACACTGGGAGAAAACGAGATAATGCTGCATTTTCTCCTTTTCTCAGAGGGTTAAGCCCTCTTTTTCCAGGTTAATGAAACCCAGGATTAATTGGTAAAGGAAAAAGAAAATAGAAAAAGGCAATGGACATTTTGAGAGTGTAGAAAAATCTCAGCTGTAGCATTGTCAGTGCAGTTCAAGGGGCCAGAGTGATTCTCCTCCTAAAGATAAGGTAGAATGTTGTTATACATGATCAAACATGCACTTTTTCGCAGTCTGATCTCAATCTTCAATTACAACAATTGTCCTCAGACAGTTTGGAGGGTGACCATATTTTTTTTCAGATTGGAGATGAAATCCTGTAGAAGGTTTACATTTTAAGGATGAATAGGTGTTGAGAAAACCAAACAAATTAACCAAAATAAATCCGAGCTACTTATCTGCGCTACTTAACCCAATCCCAAAAAACAAAATTTTGGACTAGACAAAATTGAAAGTGATTGCAGACGACAAATTATATGGAATGTAAGTAATGATTTTTCTCCATGAAAGAGTAAAAAACATTGTGGGAAAAGGAGAATATGCTGGTTACCAGCATTTTCTCGTTTTCCTACAGTGTTTTCAAAAGCCATCTTTCCCCCAAAAAACAGGGATTGTTTTGGAGAAGGTTTAATGCTTCACCAAACAATTGAGTTTTAACAACCCTGAAGATAAAGGCTGTATGACCCTGAGAAAGAAGCCTTCTGAAAACATTGTGGGAAAAGGAGAAAATGCTGGAAACCAGCATTTTCTCCTTTTCCCACAATTTTTTCTTGCCTTTCCGAAACAAATTTGTATTTATTTTTGTCACATTAATATTGTCGTCTGCAAATGCTTCCAATTTGGACGAGTCTAAAATCATGTCATTTGGTAAAGAGTTAACCCATTACCACACAATCCCTACTTTTGACGCCCCTGAGAAAGAAGCCTTTAGAAAACATTGTGGGAAAAGGAGAAAATACTGGTTACGAAATATATGTACAAAATTGCTTTTAGAACACTAACAGTGTTATACGATTCTCATTATTTGAGAATTTAACTTTACACCCTCTATACTGTAATTTTAACTCGATACCACACAATCCCTACTTTTGATTACCAGCATTTTCTACTTTTCCCACAATGTTTTCTACCCTTCACAAAACAAATTTCAAATTTTCAGTCACTTTTATTGTGTCATCTGCAAATGCATTCAATTTGGACCAGTCTAAAATATTGTTGTTTGGTAAAGAGTTTAATGCCAAGTAGCTGCCAAAAGTGAACAGCGTATGTTTACATGCATCTTTGCAAGCCAAGGCTGACGATTCACTCTTGGCGGATCAAGCTTGATTTTTACATTCATCTGATACGTTTTTTCATTGGATGCAGCCAGCTCTAACTGCAACAAATGAAATCGGTCGTAGCATTTCATATTTGATAAAAAAAGAATAAGGTCGCGACCTTTCAAATAGAGGGTAAACATGGAAACCCACCTGGATGTCTGCTTATTGCTTCATGTGTATATTCGTAAACGGTTTGTTAAACGATATTTCATTGGCTTTCAGAAATATGATATAAAGGGGGATAATAACCAGCATACAATAGTGGGTGCATTGCAGGAATCTCGAAATCGGGCTCAATCAGCCTAGGTAAGATCCATCTAAGTTTCAGTCACGTAACCATTTATTAAGTATGGAAATTGCTATGAAACTGGCTATCTATTATTCTTATGTTTGGTACGTGACAGATTGACAACTTTCATACATATAGTTCTCATACTTTTGACCATTCACCACACATTGATCCCTTGTTTTAATGATCCTGTAAAAGTAGCCTATTGAAAACATTGTTGGAAAAGGAGAAAATGCTGGTAGAACAAGCATTTTCTCCTTTTACCACAATGTTTTCTACCATTCGAAAACAAATTTCAATGTTTTAGCCGCATATTTTGTCATCTGCAACTGCCTCCAATTTGGACCAATATAAAATTTTGTAGATTCTACATGAAAGCACAATGTTTGTGCAGATTGATTGGTTATTTCCGTTTATTTATCGTTGCTACTGGTTGCCCATCTGAGCGACGCCCCCAGAAAATGGTTAGTTGTTACAGGGGATAGTGCAAGGATACAGGTCGAAACTCCTGAGAGCTCCACCTAGTTTTTTAGGGTGCTCGGCATATAGCACTGCCACACGAGATCTCGGTTTGATGTCTCATCCGAAAGACTGTTAGTAATTATACCCCCCAAAACTCTGTTTGGGGGGTATATAGGAGTCAGCTTGTCGGTCGGTCTGTCCGTCGGTCGGTCGGTCTGTAGCTTTTTGTCCGCTCTATTTCTCATAAACTACTGGATGAATTTTATTCAAACTTCACAGGTAAACTCGGTATCAAGCAGAGATGTGCATATGAAATGTTGGTTATGGTTCATTGATTTTTCAATGAGTTATGGCCCTTTCATGAAATTTCTTGTCCGCTCTTTTTCTCATCAACTATTGGACAGATTTAGTTCAAACTACACAAATAGACTCACTATAAAGCAGAGATGTGCATATACTATTTTGGTTATGGTTTATTTAGGTTTCATGGAGTTATGGCCCTTTGATGATTGTGGACAAATTTCTTTTTCATACTTGAATTTTGTCCAAAGCATATCTCCAAAACTATACTAGTTAGGGTTATGAAATTTCATGGGTGGATAGATCTCATCGAGGGGGAGTGCAGTGCACAGGAATCATAACTCTTGCTAGCTTAATTCTTGAGTTATTGCCCTTTGTTTTGTTTTTTTATACTTGAATTTTGTTCAGAGTGTATCTCCAAAACTATACTAGCTAGGGTTATGAAATTTCATGGGTGGATAGATCTCACCAAGGGGGTGTGCAGTGCACAGGAATTATAACTCTTGCTCGCTTAATTTTTGAGTTATTGCCTTTGACGTTTTTAATACTTGAATTTGGTCCGGTGAATATCTCCAAAACTATACTAGCTACCCAAACCAAAATGGCGAGCTCGTTTGGACTTCGTATGAACTGCGTATGAAGATCGCAGATCAACTTCGCGCGACTTTGCATTTGGAACCGAGGCGAAGTTACAAGTACGCTAATGTATGCTTGATGCCAACACTCGCGTGCTTACTTGGTGTAGTTGCGTACTTATAAGCACACCAAGGCGAAGTAACAAGTACGCAAGCGTTTGCTTGCGTGCTTGCACTCGCGTGCTAAATCGCATATTTGCGTACTTATAAGCTCACCAAGGTGAAGTAACAAGTACGCAAGCGTTTGCTTGCGTGCTTGCACTCGCGTGCTAAATTGCATATTTGCGTACTTATAAGCTCACCGCGAAGATGCAAGCTTGCATTTGGAACCGAGGCGAAGTAACAAGTACGCAAATGTGCGCTTGCGTGCTCGTAATCGTGTGCTTATTTGGAACAGCGTTTGTAAGGACAGGCAAGCTCGCGCGAGCTTGCAGGCATGTTTACGCTAGTGTAGTTGGGCGCGATCTCCAGTTGGTGATCATGCGCAAGCTCGCACATGCGTACATTTGTAATGAAACAAAATAAAATCTGGAACTTTTCTTAGCCCCTTCCAATACAGCAAAATCTTAAACTTGTCTAATTTGAAAGAGGTTGAGACGACAATTTAAATTGAGTGAAATTTGAAAAATTACCATCCTGTAGGGTAGAAAATATTGAGGGAAAAGAAGAAATTGCTTGTTACAAGCAATTTCTTCTTTTCCCACAATGTTTTTTTAATCACAGGGACGTAAAAAACAGGGATTGCACAGGAAAGGTTAAATATGCACATGAAAATAATGTACAAAAGGCAATCACATAAGGTCATCTGGTATTTTGAACCAGGTGAGCTGAAAAGAACATACAGAATAACCCTCATGGAAATGTTTAAGGTACCTTATTTAACCCATTACAATTTAGTCAGACTGCTTTTGGACTGATCCAAATGAACAGGATTTTAAGAAATGATGGAATTTCTTAATAATTTCTACCTTTCCAACATTTCCTATACAAATCTTATACAGTAAACTCCAGTTCTAGCCATACTCAGGGGACCAAAGAAAATGTATCTTTTTATGGGAAAATAGTTATAACCAATGTATATTCTTACCAAAACACTTCATCAGGTCTATGAAATGAATTTCGTTAAAAGCGATATATCTTTTTCTGCTATAACATTATAAACAAAATTCACTGCACAGGCCTTTCATCAGCAATTTATCCCTTTCCCATATTGTGTACTAAAGATGTTTGCTGCAGACTCATACAGAGTTACTTGTTGACTGGTGAACAGTTAACAAGAGGACCCTGATGGTCCTGAATCATTGATCTGGGGAGCGATTGTAAGAATAAAACTGCATTTGATCAAGGAATGTCAGAGGAATCAAACATAAATAAAATTTGGACAGACTGACAAACAGATTCTGAATTTACTACTTGACCTCCCTGTTGGGGGCAAAAAATAAAGGTGATTAATTCAGTAACCATAAAGGGTGGAATTATGGTAATATGCTCAGGACTTGCAAAGCCAGACTTTTACATCCTTAACGCTTTCCCAAACAAGCCGTTCTTTTTACCTATCTGCAGTACAAGTCTTTTGGAAACACTGTGGGAAAAGGAGAAATTGATTGCTCGTAATGAGCAATTTCTCCTTTTTCCCACAGTGTTTTCTACCCTTTTGGAGAGCTTTCTGCCATTTTCATCAAATTTGAAATTCTTGTCTTAAAACCCTTTTGAGTTTGGAAGAGTCTAAAATTTGTCGTTTGGGAAAGGGTTAAACCCTTTCCACTCAATCCATTGCATTAACAATCACGAGATGGAAAACTTATGAAAACATTGTAGGAATTGGAGAAATTACTCATAATGAGTAATTTCTCAATTTTTTACAATATTTTTTACATTATCAGAAGTACAGTAAGGATACAAATTTTAAGATTCTCATCTGTAGATGCTTTCAATTTGTAGACAGTCCAGATGTTTTGAGTGGGAATGATTGAACAGTAATCTGAACATGTTTTCTTAGGATACAAAATTTACATAACTCTGTACTGTAATCTATTACATTTAATGATTGTATTGTTCGGCATTAAAGTGGCTATGTAACAGATTATGGATGATTTTTTTTTTTGTTCTCAATTTCCAACTTTCTAACTTAACTTTATCAAATGTCTGAAATCAGGGGATTAACCTGGTTTTGAAATGAAAATGACTGTTCATACACTGAAAAACCATTAGAAAAATAGCAAAAAATTAGGCATTCATAAAGCCAAATTCATATTTTTACAGTCAACGAGGTACAATCGGAATGGAAGAGGAATTCATCCTGTGAAGTCATTACCTTTTGATTTCACTGAACATTGCCTTTTTTGTTGTTTCCATGACGTATTTATTATGTCATTGGCTTCCGCTAGCATTTCAATCAGTAACAACATTATCCGATGAATTACGACTTTGTGCGATGAATTTAAATGATTAAAACTAGCACATTAGGAGGATACCAAGTTAAATTACATTTTAACAATGATTATAGTTCATTTAACTCATTACCAAACAACAAAATTTTAGGTTTGTCCAAATCGAAAGCATTTGCAGACGACAAAATACAAGTGACCAAAAAAATTTGAAATTTGTTTTGTGAAGGGTAGAAAACATTGTGGGAAAAGGAGAAAATGCTGTAACCAGCATTTTTCTGGTTACCAGCATTTTCTCCTTTACCCATATTGTTTTCTAAAGGCTTCTCTCTCAGGGGCGTCAAAAGTAGGGATTGTGTGGTAATGGGTTAAGACAAAGAAAAGAATGACATCAAAAACTATTCAAAAAGCAGAATGTTTTTGCTATATGATATTTTCACGCAAATCTGTTAAATAGCTGCTTTAAACACATGACCAGTCAGACTGTTTTATTAACCCTCTTCATGCTGATCCCGGAATATTCCTATTTTGTATAGAGCTTTGGCAGTCAATATATACTAAGATCAGCCTGCACAGATGTGCAGTCTGATCTTAGTCTATATTACCTGCTTTTGAAATTCGTTATCCTGGCTAAAAATTGGTATAAATGTGGCAAACAGGTCTTTTAATCTGAATCTTATTGAGATTTTTTTTTTTAATTCATTCAAGTTAAGACTTGTAAGAAAAATGGCATTTTTTGGAAGGATAATCTAATAATAGATTCGTGAAAACTCCGTGGGAAAAGAAGAAATTGCTCATAACGAACAACTCTTCTGACACCAAGGCTATGACAAAACATCAGGTTTTCTACGAAAACAGCTGAGCTTACTGATCACTTCTTCAATACTCGGCGTGCTGTGCCACTCTTTGCATTAATAATTTCCGTAAATGCTTTTTATGTCAGGCAAGGCTCACCACTACTGTTTTTAAATTTGTTGTAAACAAATTCTTTTATGGCTGATAGTACAGTTGATGATAGTGCTCTGGATTCTTCTTTGGCGTTGTGAGTCTTTCTTTGTCCTTTTGCTTTACCATGTGCCAGTTGTTCGGGTGTAAATAACAATGTGGACAAAAGGGCAACTGTCAACTTTCTTGGGTTGTCCCCCATGATCATTGCTGCTGATAACTTTCCTGGTGCGATGTACACTTCAAAACCAGGACTCAACAAGGTTTTTCTCTGTCCATTGGCCTGTAGAAAGTAACATAAAATTATGATGTTATTTCAACTAAGTTTATGTTTCAACAGTATTTCATCAAACCATCCCAAGAGCTCAATTATTCATGTCCCCTTGTTTCTTTATCCCTTTACCAGTCTGTGATAGATAACTTTAGAAAACATTGGGGGACAGGAGAAATTGCTCATGACTGATAACCGTCATTTTCTAAATAACCAACATTTCGTAATGTATGTACATGTTGAGTACCCTGATCACACCTAAAATAATGTAAAATAGTAATATGATTTTCTACTTTTTACATGAAAGTCTTTAGAAAACAATGTGGGTAAAGGAGAAAATGCTGGTAACAAGCATTTTCTCCTTTTCCCACAATGTTTTCTACCCTTTACAATACAAAATTTAAATTTTCAGTCACTTTTATTTTGTTATCTGCAAATGCTTCCAATTTGGACAAAGTTAAAATACTGTCTTTTGGTAATGAGTTAACTGGTCCACATCAAAAGTTGCCAAATACAGATTAGACTCTAAATCAATCTCACATGAACACAAACAAATAATCCTCTATGTAATACACAAGAGCTCCTTAACCCATTCCCATACAATCTTGCTATTTTACATCCCTCAAGAAAAAAGCTTTGGAAAGCATTGTGGAAAATGAAGAAATTGCTTGTAACAAGCAATTTCTTCATTATGATTTATCCACAATGTTTTCTACCCCAAATGACAAAGATTTTTGAAATTTCATGAACTATAAACGTCGTCTGCAACTTATTGATTTTGGACCAGTCTAGAATTTTTTTTGTCTGGTTTCTCTGGTAATAGTTTAAAGCAGGGCATCCCATTGCAATGAAAGCAATGAGCTATGCATTGAAAGATAGACAAACTTAAATCAACATTTTTACCTGGTGTTCTTAAACTGATGACATTAAAATCAAAAGCTTTTGTCCTACCAAGGGCTACCTACATGCAAAGTTAGAACAAGATTGGCTGAAAAATGTGTCCTGTATAGAGGCCACAAGTAAAGAGTGACAAATGGAGCTACCCATGTAAACACGGTCGGACATATGAACAACCCCGATACTGTAACTCCCCTCAACAGGGTGGCAAAGGGATAGTAAGATAAACTTCCCAAGTCTTTAACAAGAGATGTTTGTAAAACATGTATGTCCCCCAATGGCATCCAATTCTAAATATAACATGTGATTATAAACTGTTGAGTTCAAAGTGTAAAAACGAACAATGGGTAATTACTCAAAAATTATTAATGATAAATTAACAATTCTTGGGCACTGCACTTCCCATTTATGTGAACTATTAACTTTTAAAGTTTCATATTTTACCTCACATACTTTTTGAGTTATGCTCCGGAAAAAAAATTAAGTACGAAAATCAACAAAGGGCAATAACTGCAAAAATATAATGGGCAGAGTTATGGTTCTTGTGAGGTGCACTTTTCCTGAATAAGATCTATCCACATATAAAGTTTCACGATACCTGAAAAGCCTTTTGAGTTATGCTCTGGACAAAAATTAAGCATGAAAATCAACAAAGGGCAATAACTCCAAAAATATGATGGGCAGAGTTATGGTACTTGTGCACTGCACTTCTCCTTAATGAGATCTATCCACCTATGACATTTCAAGATGATACCTGAAATACTTTTAGAGTTATGCTCCGGACAAAAATTAAGTATGAAAATCAAGAAAGGGCAATAACTCCATAATTATGATGGGCAGAGTTATGATTCTTATGCACTGCACTTCTCCTTAACCTTTCCCAAACGGCAAATTTTGGACCAGACCAAATTGAAAGCATTTTGCAGATGACAAACAGTTGCTAGAAATAGTATTTTTCTATATGATAGGGTAGAAAACATTGTGGGAAAAGGAGAAAATGCTGATTACCAGCATTTCTCCTTTTCCCACAATGTTTTCAAAAGGTTTCTATTCCTGACCTGTAAAAACCAGGGATTGTTTGGGAAAGGGTTAATGAGACCTATCCACCTATGTAGTTTCAAGATGATACCTGAAGTACTTTTTGAGTTATGCTCCGGACAAAAATGTGGTCTACGGACTGACCGACGGACAGACTGACTGACCGACAAGTGCAAAGCAATATACCCCCGCTTCTTCGAAGGGGGCCATAATAAGATTTGGGACACCTAAAATAAATTACTAACCTTTTGCTTTCTGACTTTTCACTGATCCAAAGTGTATTTCGGTGGCAGCTTTGATTGTGTCATAACGTAGTTCTTATCAGCTGAAAGTGAAAATTTTAATACGAGTGAGAATTTTACTATCTTAGACGTCAAAAATTTTTCCCCCCAAAAAAAAAACCAACAAATTTTAGACAGTCCCAAATTGAAAGCATCTGCAGACGACACTTTTGCATTAAAAAGATGAGCTGTAGTGCTCTGAAAAGGTAGAAAATATTGTAGTAAAAGGAAAAATTACTCATAATGAGTAATTTCTACTTATCCACAATGTTTTCATGCTACCTTGCAAAGTCATAGAAACACAGGACTGTGACTGAGGGTTTACATGATGCCTGCATTTGGCTAATGTCACTTGAGCCACAAAACAAAAGGGTAATAAAATATCAACTGTGCCTGAATTTAGGATATCCCAAGAAGTACACAGAATCAAAGCTGGTCTAAAATTCATTCCAACATGTCACAAAGGTCTTCTGTAAAAGCCACTTGCTTTGAAAGTACAGATAGTAGAAACCAAGGAAGCACATATTATACATCTAGGCTGTGGCATTATGCGAATATGACAACAAATTGGTTTTGATTGTTTGTTTGTATGGGGTTAAATGGGGTTAAATGCTGCTTTTAACAGTATTTCAGTCATATTGCGGCAAGGTTCACTTATTCATGTACTTTCTGGGTGTCACCAGTACAAGGCTGGGGCTCATGACTTGCCCAAGGACACACTCAAGTGGTAAGTGGTGTGAGCGGTATTTGAACCCACGCGGACGACACCTCGACCATCATGGGTCGAACGCTCTAAACCCCCCTCCCAATAAATTGGTATTTGTCCTTCACAATAAAAATCTTTGCACCAGAATGGTTTAACTCTTTACCACACGAGAAAATTTTAACTGGTCCAAATTGAAAGCATTTGCAGAGAATAGAAATTTTGTTCTGGGAAGGGTAGGAAACACTGTAGGAAAAGGAGAAAATGCTGGTTACTAGCATTTTCTCCTTTTCTAATAGTGTTTTCAAAATGCTTCTTTCTCAGGGACGTCAAAAGTAGGGATTGTGTGGTAATGGGTTAATGAAAATCCGGAGCATTTATTTTTTTTAAAATAATCCTTCATTTGTAACATCAGTTCTATAGACAAATATCAAATTATCATCAGTGGGCGACCAAACTGTCAAAATCAATATTTTTGTTCAAAAATTGTTTTTGAAAATATTGAAAACTCTTTCTTATATTTTCAAATTAATTTATGTGCAAACCATAAAGAACGATAGTTGGCGAGGATTAGTACTTGGCGAGAATTGTTTGCCAGCCAGTAACGGCATTCATTGGAAGTGGGTGGGGTACAGTACACATTTGCACATAAAACTATTTTTAGAAACATTGTTTTGTAAAGTATTTCAGAGAAGATTAACAAGTCCTTACGAATATGCATACTTTACTTAGGCCATATCAGTGTGTGTGTGTGAGTGTGTTTTTTTTATTATTTATTTTTGGAAATCGCTAAACTTACACTGTTACAGTGGATTTCGCTGATGACTGCTTCGTATTTTCTTTTGTCAAAAATTGCCTCGTTTAAATCTCCTCTGTATTCTGTAACTGGCAGCTTCGGTGAAACGACATCGCTTGGATTTATAATGCTCAGATACCTATCCTCCCACAGTACGAGAAAATGCGTCGAATCTTCCATCCTCTGAAATTTCAAATCCGCGCCGCTTCGCCAACGATTACATGTGGTCGCTGATCTCGCGATAACTTAGGAAATCCGGGCATTTTATTGACTGGTACCATGTCCGATTGTACCAGTCAAAACGGCAAATATAGTAGTACGGGAACAGTCGGCAGGTAAATCAGTCTCCGGGAAGTGAAAGTAAATGAAAGTGAAAGTAAATAAGTTCTCTGTTAACAATAAAACAATATCTGACGAGTGAATATTATTTCGGAAATCCATTCGGATTTTCTGTCCCGTGGCATTAGAACTTTTTAGTAACACTTTATTTTTTAAAAGAATGCCAGCGAACTAATATCACGGCTTTATGTCGCTTTTAAGTCAACTCGTACCCAAGTAAACTCGTATCTTAGTCAACTCATAATAATTTTGGTTAACTCGTACCCAAGTTAATTCGGACACAAGTCATTTCGTATCAAATTATCAATGGTTATTATTTATCAGTGTATAATATGACAGGACAGGAAGGGTTAAATTAATGTTTCTTTGGTGTCACAATTGATATTGTTTTTTAAAAACATTTTTGAGCTATAAAAACAAGGCATTGACTGGTAATGGGAGAAGATAGACTTTGTTCTGATCCATACACTCTTATAAGTAGATCTATGTCAAATCATTGTTGCTCAAACCATCATAGCTTGGGACACAAACCATCTTCATGAGCGCTTTTCAGAGAGAAAAATTAGATACTATTAAGTTTGAAATTTTAGGTGAAAGTTAAACTTTAGCTCACCTGAGCATGAAGTATTTGTAGCAATATGACATCGCTTTGTCTATGTATCTATCAGTCTCCAATATCAATTTCATTAGCTCCACTGGCTGAAAGACAGCAGGCCACTGTCATGATGTTGTGTCTGTCTTTCATCTGTCTGTCTGTGTGCCTGCCTGTTTCCCTGCCTGTTTCCTTAAAAATCTTCTCGGAAACTATTGGCTGAATTTCAACGAAATTTCAAAGGAATGATCCTTGGATGACCCGTATCAGATTCCTTCAAAGAATTTTGATACAATGAAAAACATGGCTTTTATGAGTGGAGCTTGTTTCCATATATTGTATATACTTTTAAAACCTTCTTCTCTAAAACTGCTTGATGCGTTTTAACCACATTTCACAGGGATGAACCTTTTATCAGATTCCTTCAAAGAATTTCGATCAGATGAAAAATATTGCCTTTAATGGGGGGAACTAATTTCCTTAGAAACTGCATAATGGATTTCAACTGAATTTCAATAGAATAATCCTTGGATGAACTTTTATTAGATTCTTTCAAGAAATTTTGATCGGATGAAAACATTGCTTTTATGGACAGAGCTTATTTCCACATATGGCAAAAAACTTTGAAATTCTTCTACTCAGGAACAGCTAAATAGATTTTCACCACATTTCACAAGATTGATTCTTGGTTGATCATTTATAAATTTCCTTCAAAGAGTTTTGATCAGATGACAAGCATGGCTTTTATAAATGGGTTCATATTATGGTATTAAGTGAAAACTTTAGTAATGAGTAATCTTTATTGAATTCCTTATAATTATGAAAGACCGTGATCCGTTTAATTTGATTTGATTGATTTAATTTAAGCACACATGCTAAAGGCCAATAAGAGTGTGTGCATGTGCTTGAAAAAACTAAAGTAATCCAAATGAATTAAGTGCACAGTTACTTGCCTTTAAGATCACTGCTGCGTGCTTGTTTCTAACAATCAAGTGCGCACACGCGCTCTTATTGGCCTTTAGCATGTGTGCTTAAATTAGATGTGTGCTCGCGCGAAGTAACATTAACAGTATTGCGAAGTAAATAAGATCGCTTTGGCTATTGCGTGCTTATCGCAAGCTCGTGGCGAGCTCGTGGCGAAGTTGCATTTTGGTTTGGGTAGGGTTATGAAATTTCATGGGTGGATAGATCTCATCAAGGAGGAGTGCAGTGCATAGGAATCATAACTCCTGCTCCCTTAATTTTTGAGTTATTGCCCTTTGTTGTTTTTCATACTTGAATTTGGTCCGGTGCATGCCCCAGCTTAACAACTTGGGGTAAGACGGGCGTATCTTGCGACAATTTGCCGCTCATGTTCAACTCTTACTTTTGTACTCAACCATTCTGCATTCTGTGACAAAGACCTGTTTGGTGGCAAGGAGCTGGTAGGGGGTATGATCACGTTGAGTGATAGCTCTAGTTTTAGTTTGCCAGCTGGGGATTCGAACCCACAACCTGTAGTGACCCGAAACATTGTGTTCACAAGTCCTACGCTCTACCTACTGAGCTATATTGGCTGGTGTGTGAAGATTGATCTTGAACAATAGCAACTTGTTTTTCTCTGAATGTTAGGATTTAGATTTGTGTGTTTTTGAAGTGGAGGAATACCGAGCTTTATCATTAGATCTGTTTGTTTTAGGATAAAAACCACACTTTCTTCCATTTGGTCTGTGCCGTTGATTTACTTTTTACAGCAATGACAATATTTGTTCACCTTGTCGTTCAGAAATTTGATATGTTCATGTTTTGTCGTAACGCTGGATATGTGTCTTTAAATTCAAAGTAGAAGTGGGCTATTTTTCAGATTATACTAATCACTCAACCCTTTACCAAACAATCCCCATTTTTACGACCCTGAAATAAAGGTCTTTTGAAAAAATTGTGGGAAAAGGAGAAAATGCTGGTAATCAGCATTTTCTCCTTTTCCCACAATGTTTTCTACCCTTCACATAGCAATTTTCAAACTTTCAGTCACTTTTTTTTTTTTTGTCATCTGTTTTCAATTTTAAGGAGTCTAAAATCCTTTTGTTAAGTAAAGGGTTTAGTGACAGAAAGGAAATGTAATTGAAGGCAAGGTTTTGTTTTTTAATTGCTAATGATTTGTGATATTTGAAACGAAGCAGTTCATTATAATATGCATTTACATCGTTCCCTGATTTTTTTTTTTTTGACCCAGAGAGACTAAAGACTTCAGTAGCATGAAAAGGTTCTGGTCTTTCCAATTACATTTTTGTTTGAAAATATTTCAACTGATATTGAATTTTGGTTCAAGATAAAAATCTTGGCATCATAAATCCAGTCACACTTCTGACTTTTTTCTTAAATTACTTAAGCAGACATTGTAAATCCAAGATCAGACTGCACAGAATGTGCATTCTTTTCATATATCTCGACTTTCTGCTTCCTTGCCAAACATTTTTACAAAAAAGGCCTCAGAATGTAATTAATCTGTATTTTTAGCAATGGACTGACATTGACCATATTATCTATTACTGCAAGGGTTAACTTAGTCTATACTATCTGCATAAAGCATCTAGAATTGCCCATTGTTTTCTATATTTAACATTTCGTACTTGTTGATAAGGAAAATATCTGTCAGAGAAAGACATCAGTTTTTATTTTCAACCAACAGAAGAAATGACCTTTAAATGACTTGTACTCAATACTGTACATGATTTTAACGTAACTTTGCTCGAAGATAGATTGGAACTCAGTAGCTGGTTCATCTGTAATTTTTGCTGTACAGTGGGTCAGTGGAACCTGAAAAAAATGTGACAGAATTTTAAGGGACTAGATATTATTATTGTGAGATTTATGATAAGTTTCCTCTCGTTGGATAACCTGAAATTTTTGCCAAAGGATTTGGCCACAATGCCAAAAGGAAACAAGACTCCAAAAAACATAGGGACAAGTTCCCTGAAAGTGAAACCCAAAAAGAGACCAGGTTTGATTAAACAGCTTTCACAGCCATTTTTTCCTTCCAGTAAGAAAAGCAAAAGTATTGTAAATCAAGATGAGGATCCAGTTAAACTTCTGTCTGCTAAAAGCACTGGAGACCCAGGACTGTTTGGTGGTTTCGATGACATGTTCTTACCAGACAAAAAAATGTCCTCTCATGGTGATAATGTGTTTATGTCACCAGAGAAGGAAATTGAGACATATCTTAAATTTGAAAAGGAAAAGCTAAGTTTAGAGATGCCAAGTCGTGAGAAATGTTCCAGTGCTGATAGTGGGTACATGTCTCCTCCTTGTCCAAATGAGATACTGTCTCCAACTTCATCATCAACACCAGCCAAAGGTATACTGAAGAAAATGAGGTCACTTTCTCCAGATGTTAGATGTGAATCACCAATCATGATGGCCAACTCTGTTGATCCCGTGACCAATGGTCATGTGACTGTGGTGGAACCAATCAGGAATAGACCAATGTCACCACTAGAGAGAGCCATGTCCCCTTTGGGTATAGAGTTTGCCTCAGCTCTGGATATACTGGATAATGTGATAGAGGAAGAAAGTGACAAGAAGACAGTTAAGAAATGTGTTTCCTTTGGAGACATTCCTGAGGTCAAAAACTTCTTCAGTGATTCATCTGATGATAATCTAGAGGAAGAAATAGAACCAATCAAAAAGAGTTTGTCTTTCGATAGTTTGGACCGTATCAAGCAAGCTAAAGATACACTTAATGAACACCAGAAAGCTTTTAAAGAAAGTCAGTCGCTTGATGATCTGAGAATAACAAGTGATCTTGAACTTTGGACCCAAAAGTACCTTGCGGAGACATTTACATCCAATGAATCTGTTACAGACTATGGAAAGGATTCATTTGAAACTGAAAAGGCTGAAGAAGAGTCATGCCAATGCAGAGATGTGTGTCAGTTTGAAGTTGAGGCCAAGCTTATTGACATCCAACCTAATGAGGTCAAGGACACAAGTGAAGGACAAATTGCCACCGACACAGATGATGCCAAATATTATGGTAGAGTGCTTGACATGTTTAATATCCTGGTAAGTTACGGAATAATTTTTCATAATAATTATTGTTTGATA
Source organism: Tridacna crocea (assembly GCA_943736015.1). Lineage (NCBI taxonomy): Eukaryota > Metazoa > Mollusca > Bivalvia > Cardiida > Cardiidae > Tridacna > Tridacna crocea. The sequence goes on along the minus strand of OX031072.1, from coordinate 29,250,166 downwards.
AAATGTGTCATACTGTATCATTGACTTTAACCCTTCACCAAATGACAGAATTTTAGACTGGTCCAAATTGAAAGCATATTCAGATGACAAATCAAAAGTGACTCAAAAATTGAAATTTGTTTCCAGTAGGGTAGAAAACATTGTGGAAAAGGGAGAAAATGCTGGTTACCAGCATTTTCTCCTTTTCCCACAATGTTTTCAAATGCCTTCAATCTCAGGGTTTTAAAAACCAGGGATTGTTTGGTAAAGAATTAAATACAATTTTCACCCCTTTGCAGTTGACAGTCATCAAAATTTGAAACAAACAGCCTTAGAAAACCCTTGGCTTGCAGACAGTTCAAATACTGTGAGGTTGTATGTGAAACTTCTTATTGAAGAACCAATTTTTGTAAATAATCCGAAATTTCAAATTAACATAGTTTTTGATTGGCACAGCCAAATGGTTAAGCCAGTAAGAAATATTGTTCCTGTAAAAATTCAGAAAATTAGATGAAGAATACAGTTGGGAATAATTTGTAAATACAAGCCTCAATTCTTTGATTATACTACATAGGCGTAACTTCTGTTACACACACCACGCATGTGCGTAATATAAAAAAAAAACGAGAAAAAGTTGTAGGTAGCCTCTTTTCGCATATTTTTCTGTTTGGATGTTTTCTAAAACAGCCAAGATCAGAAATATCTTGATTTTAGTCGGCTCCAATTGCATTTGGCCGATTCCGAATTGCTCTCATCACTTGCCTCAGAAATGGCCAACTTCGGCGTGCGTATAATTTACTTTTTCCTGGTTACACCTATGTACTACTGAAAATGTACGAGTTTGATTCATACAAAAGATGATAAGAAAAAGATCTGCATTTTAAATGAGATACACAATCATGTATACAAGGTGCATGTTTAACAATTAAATGTCAGTGTCATAATTAATCATTTAATGCTTAACCAGACAATCCCTGGTTTTTATGACCCACAGATAGAAGCCTTTTGAAAACATTGTGGGAAAAGGAGAAATTGCTGGTAACCAGCATTTTCTCCTTTTCCCACAATGTTTTCTACTCTTCACAAAACAAATTTCAAATTTTCAGTCACTTTTAATTTGTCGTCTGCAAATGCTTCCGATTTGGACAAGGCTAAAATATTGTTGTTTGGTAATGAATTAACATTAAACCAGACAATCTCTGGTTTTTATGACCCTTGGATAGAAGCCTTATGAAAACATTGTGGGAAAAGGAGAAAATACTGGTAATCAGTATTTCCTCCTTTTCCCACAATTTTTTCTACCCTTCACAAAACAAATTTCAAATTTTCAGACACTTTTATTTTGTTGTCTGCAAATGCTTTCAATTTGGACCAGTCTAAAATATTGTTGTTTGGTAATTGGTTAAGGGTTAACCGAGTGGCTTGGTTGTAAAGTGGGGGACTCGTTACCTAGAGACCTTGGATTTGAGCACTTTGCTTTTCGTGGGAGTGTCCTTGGGCAAGACACTATAAAGTCCTAGCCTAGTACAGATAAAACCTTGGAAAATATGAATTAGTGAGCCCTTTCCATGATAATCACAGAAACAATGTTGAACGTGATGTAAAACACCATTCAAATCGGACAACAAAATTTGAGACCCATATTTATGTATTTACTCTTTCCCAAACGGCAAATTGTAGACCCTTCCAAATTCAAAGCGTTTGCAGACGACAATTTTGAATTTGATGAAAATGGCAGAAAGTTCTCCAAATGGTTAGAAAACACTGTGGGAAAAGGAGAAATTGCTCATTACGAGCAATTTCTCCTTTTCCCACAGTATTTTCAAAAGACTTGTACTGCAGACACGTAAAAACCAGGGCTTGTTTGGGAAAGGGTTAAAGGCATTAACTGTAGGTGCCAATTAAGAGGCAGTGCAAGTATGAATAAATACCTTTCCTTGAAAAGGTATCTGTAACAGGTGGTGAAAAATATCCCGGCTCGACCGGGATTTGAACCCAGGGCCTCAGGAATAGCGTTCCTGCACTCTAACCAACTGAGCTACCGAACCACATGTTACTACGGCTGCACAATATATCACCAAATACCTGTACCCATCTTCGTAATACCTTTACATCTATCTGTGGGATAGACCAGTATACTACATACTCCCCCGCCACATGGAGATTCGTCTACAAATTCTTCAATTACTGTTACTTTGTCTCTCTATTAAGTGTTGTTTTTTTTACGTAGGGCACCAATGTAACAGATGGTGAAAAATATCGCAGCTCAACCAGGATTCGAACCCAGGACCTCAGGAATACCGTTCCTGCACTCTAACCAACTGAGCTACCGAACCACATGCCACTATGGCTGCACGATATATCACCAAATCGCAAATACCTGTACCCGGCTACATATTACCCTTGCATCCATCTGTGGGATAGATCGGTATACTACAGTCAAAATTTGTTTTGGGAAGTGTTAAAAATACTGGGGGAGGGGGGAATGCATTTTCTCCTTTTCCTGCAATGTTTTGAAAAGCCTTTATGTCAGGGTTGTTAAAAGAAGTTGGGATTGTGTGGTAAAGGGTTAATTAAAGCTTCTTGTGTTTCCAGCCATGGCAGTAAAAGAGACAGTCTCAATTACATGGCAGAGACTTATTATGAAATTTTCATATGCTGCAGATATTTCAACAGTTTTGAATTTTTTTTTTCTAAAAGAGATGTTTATCAAAATATTAAGCCAATCTATAAAATTAACCCTTTACCAGACGGCAAAATTTTAGGTTTGTCCAAATTCAAAGCATTTGCAGACCACAAAATAAAAGTGACTGAAAATTTGAAATTTGTTTTGTGAAGGGTAGAAAACATTGTGGGAAAAGGAGAAAATGCTGTTACCAGCATTTTCTCCTTTTCCCACAATGTTTTCTAATAGCTTCTTTCTCAGGGGCGTCAAAAGTAGGAATTGTGTAGTAATGGGTTAATGATCCAGCCAACAATTCAAGAGAGAGAGAGACAGTCACTAGGGGAGGTAAATAAGTGATGAATAAGGAAATGTATTGAGTTTTTACCTCCCTCTAAAAACCCAAAACCAGTAATCTAAGTTACTGAATCAATATGTTACAAAGATAATCAAGAAAAGAAATGCTGGTTGCCAGCATATACCCCTATTCCCATAATATTGTCAAAAAGCTTCTTTCTTAGAGTTGTTAAAAGTTGGGTTTATGTGGAAAGGCTTTTGAAAATGTTGTAACCAACATTTTCTCCTTTTCTGTCTTTGTTTTTTTTCTTACCTTTTCAAACAAAAACAAGCCTGTCTTTGTTTCCCTGACAGTGTTTTTTTTTTTAACTCTTTACCAAACAACAAAATTCTGGACTAGTCCAAATTGAAAGCGTTTACAGACGACTAAAGAAACATTACTTAGTTATTGAAACTTGACTTTAGAAGAGTAGAAAATATTGTGGGAAAAGGAGAAAATGCTGGTTACCAGCGTTTTCTTGTTTTCCCACAATGTTTTCAAAAAGTGTCTTTTTTCAGGGCCGTGAAAACCAGGGATTGTTTGGAAAAGGGTTAATTAATCCTTTTAAAAAAAGACTTCCCACTTTCCCTCTCTCTCCTTGGAGCCACATTCATTTTGTCTGCAGACACTTATAAAGATGGACAAATCTTGCTGTCTGGCAATGAATTAAAACACCCCGCTGGTTTTCCCAATATAAAATCTACTATTGATTTGTCAGTTTCTTAAATTTGTTACCTAACACTTATTGATCTTAATCCTCCGAGTTAATTTTCTGTCTGACAACAAAATTTTAGACTTGGTAGACTGGAAAAGAAACTACCAATTATGAAATGAGAAAACTTTTATCAGTCAGCATTTTCCATGATGCACAAATCCTGCGTCATAGATGCAATTTTAATTCAAATGACCCCCAAGATAAATTGACAGTGCGTCATCGGTGACGCAACTTTTTCAAAATCTAAATAATGTATGAAGTTGAATGAAGTGTCATAATTCCAAGCCTGTTCTTGCTTCAATGTCAGATGAACACCGTTCTTTTTTTAAACTACAGGGTTTGTTTTAGATAAAAGTGGTTTTCCGGTAATTTATTTATAGAATAAGCCTGGTTTACACATTATTGCTGATATGTATATGAGACATGTGTCGTAATTATGGGCCCAGTCAAAGTTGTGGTTGGATTCTCTGTATTTCATAGAATATTTTACACGACTTGCGATATATAAAAGTACACATTGCCGGTCTGAGGTGTTAGCGGAAAAATAATGTCATGATGAAGAAAACTAGCATTCTTCTATCAACTGCTTCCTACAACTGCCGATCAAGGCACGTCAAGCAGCGATTCAGAGGAAAATGTTTGGTCTGTCAAAAAGTGACATCAGCTTTTCCATCAGAAATGATCGACTGACTTTTCAATCTTAGAAGTTGGCGTTTAAGGGTAAAATGCATTATAAATCGTGCTTGAAGTTGATGACGAGGAAATATTTTTGACCCCCAAAATTGATGAAATGACCCTCTAATGAGGAAGGGGGTCACAATGACCCCTAATTTTCAAAGCGGAGGAAAAACCCTGATCAGTATATGAAAAAGGATTTGATGATCATTTTAGTAAAAGACATAATTATGTGACAAAAAAAATACAAGATTTATATTTTTATTCAGGAACCAGTGCATTTTAACTCTTTACCAAACGATAAAATTTCAGACTGGTCCAAATTGAAAGCATTTGCAGACGACAAAATAGACATGACTCAAAAATTTCATTTTTTTTCCAGCAGGATAGAAAACATTGTGGGAAAAGGAGAAAATGCTGGTTACCAGCATTTTCTCCTTTTCCCACAATGTTTTCAAAAGGCTTCTATCTCAGAGTCGTAAAAACCAGGGATTGTTTGGTAAAGGGTTAACACATTACCACACAATCCCTACTTTTGACGACCCTGAGAAGAAGCCTTTTAGAAAACATTGTGGGAAAAGGAGAAAATGCTGGTAACCAGGATTTTCTCCTTTTTTCACAATGTTTTTTACCCTACACAAAACAAATTCAGATTTTCCGTCACTTTTATTTTGTTGTCTGCAAAATAACTGTGGGAAAAGGAGAAAATTTTAGTAACCAGCATTTTCTCCTTTCCTCACAATTTTCTCTACCCTGCTGCAGATAAATTTTAATTTTTGAGTGATGTTTAATTTGTCGTCTGCAAATGCTTTCAATTTAGGCAAGTCTAAAATTTTGTGGTTTGGTAGAGTTAAATCCCTGTCAAAATGACAAAAAGGTAGACATGTCGAAATTGAAAGCACAGGCAGTCCACTGTAATTGTGGACTGATGTACCCCAAACTATGAAATTTGTCCGTCATAGGGTAGAAAACATTGTGAAAAAAAAGGAAAAAATGCTGGTAACCAGCATTTTCCCCTTTTATACGCCCGAAGGGTCGTATTATGTTATACCCCCCCATCGTCCGTCCATCCGTCTGTCTGTCTATGTCCGTACTTACGAGCGGGACATTGTGGGGTTACAGGTGACTGTACATTTAGTCTCTATGGGGTTCCTTCTGTCCATCTGGTAGTTATGGGGTTAGGGTTAGGCTTGTGGGGTTAAAAAAGGTGCTCTTGTGGAGTTATTTTTGTTACATTGAATAAAGAGCAATTCGACCCCACAAGGTCCGTCCCCTAAGAACGTCCGTCCTTTAGCAATTTCTTGTGTGTGCAACTCCTCCTACAGTTTTCATCGGAATTATTTGAAACTTGCCACAATGAATCTCTATGATGTCTAGTTGTGCACCTGGGTCTTAGAATTTTGATCGCTGTTTGCGTTCCAAAATTATCTGCCCTTGATTCCTGAAATAACCAACTTTTCACTTTGAATTTTTGCTCAGGCCATAACTTCCATTCCATAAAAGGTATCAAATTGAAACTACATACACTGATAGAACACATTATGGAGAAGTGCAGTGCACATGAACGATAACTCTGCCACCTTTATTTTTTGAGTTATTGCCCTTTGTTAATTTTCAGTTTGAATTTTGTCCAGGCCATAACTTCCAAACTATAAAAGCTAATAACTTGCAACTTCATACACTGATAGAACACATTATGGAGAAGTGCAGTGCACATGAACGATAACTCTGCCACCATTATTTTTTTAGTTATAGCCCTTTGTTAATTTTCAGTTTGAATTTTTGTCCAGGCCATAACTTCTAAACTATAAAAGCTATTAACTTGGAATTTCAAACACTGATAGAACACATTGTGGAGAAGTGCATCGCACATGAACCATAACTCTGCCACTTTTATTTTTTTTTGTTATTGCCCTTTGTTAATTTTCAGTTCGAATTTTTGTCCAGGCCATAACTTCCAAACTATAAAAGCTAATAACTTGCAACTTCATACACTGATAAAACACATTATGGAGAAGTGCAGTGCACATGGACGATAACTCTGCCACCGTTATTTTTTGAGTTACAGCCCTTTGTTAATTTTCAGTTTGAATTTTTGTCCAGGCCATAACTTCTAAACTATAAAAGCTATTAACTTGGAACTTCATACACTGATAGAACACATTGTGGAGAAGTGCATCGCACATGAACCATAACTCTGCCACTTTTATTTTTTTTTGTTATTTCCCTTTGTTAATTTTCAGTTTGAATTTTTGTCCAGGCCATAACTTCTAAACTATAAAAGCTAATAACTTGCAACTTCATACACTGATAGAACACATTATAGAGAAGTGCATTGCACATGAACCATAACTCTGCAGCCTTTATTTTTTTAGTTATTGCCCTTTGCTAATTTTCAGTTTGAATTTTTGTCCAGGCCATAACTCCCAAACTTTAAAACCTATCATCTTCAAACTTCAAAGACTTAATAGAACACATTATGAAGAAGTGCACCGCACAAGAACCATAACTCTGCCATCTTTCTTTTTAGTTATTGCACTTTGTTAGTTTTCTCTTTGAACTTTCGTCTGGGCCATAATTTCTAAAATATAAAAGCTATGATCTTGAATCTTTCAAAACTGATAGAACACCTTGTGGAGAACAGCAATTTACAAAATTTGTAACTGTGCCACCCTTCTTTTTTTAGCTATTTCCCTTTAATATTTTTACATATCATGGAGATTAACTACTCTTCATTCATGGCCCTTTAGTCATTTCAACTCATTTCACTGACAAGCCCCTTCAGGCGTATATGCTTTGCGAAGCTCTTGTTCCAGAATGTTTGCGAAAGGTGAATCATCTTCAGGATTATTAAAAAGTCTGGATTGTGTTGTAAATGGTTAAACCTTTCCCAAACAAGCCCTGGTTTTTACGTGTCTGCATTCAAAGTCTTTTGGAAACACTGTGGGGAAAAGGAGAAATTGCTCGTAACGAGCAATTTCTCCTTTTCCCACAGTGTTTTCTAACCCTTTTGAGAACTTTCTGCCATTTTCTCAAAATCTAAAATTGTCGTCTGCAAACTCTTTCAGTTTGGAAGAGTCCAAAATTTGTCGTTTGGGAAAGGGTTAAGGATAAATGAGGATAAATGAAAAATAAAGACCTTGTATTGAGCCCTCTGAGTGTCCATGGATTAGTGATCTCTCAGGGGCTGTCAGCTGTGTTAGTTTTACAGAAGCTTAAAAGATATAAAAAACATTGTAACAGTTGTCAAAATATTTATGAAAGTATAAAGACTAAAGTGGCTGAAAAGCTATATTGCCAGTTTTGCTATTTAATAATAAATATACTTTGGAATTCAAGGTAGAATAAATTTTCAGACCTTTTGTTGCATATCTACACCTATTCTTTTATTGAATGTTTTAACTTTATACCACACAATCCTGAGTTTTAACCATCCAGAGAAAGAAGACTTTTGAAAACATAGCGTATAAAGGAGAAATTACTGGTAACCATCATTTTCTCCTTTTCCCCACGATGTTTTCTACTCTGTTACAGACAAATTTCATCGTTTCAGCCATGTTTGATTTGTCGTTTGCAAATGCTTTTAATTTGGACATGTCTAAAATTTTGTTGTTTTTGTAAAAGGGTCTTGAAAGTCGCTGGCTTGCTTTTGTTTGATCCATGAGAACTTTAGATAATGATCATGGGCAGATCCAGAGGGGGGGACCGGGGGTCCGGACCCCCCCCTGGAATTGTGACAAAATGTGGTTATCGGATTCGTGAAATGGTACTGGTTTGATATTGCACAGCATTTATGTAAAATACAGCCATAAATTAAAAAAGAAAGGTTCTAAATGTGGAGACCTCCTCATGGTTAGAACTGGAAACGTTGACTTTTCTTTTAAACGGCTTACATTCACTGAAATCCGGAAATCAAAGTATCATATAATATGAAGAAGAGTGCGTTTTCGGTGGGACCCCCTCTGAGAAAGATATCTGGATCCGCGCATGATGATCATTGTCTGTTTACAAGTAACTCATCAGTTTTAACCCTTTACCATACTATCCAGACTTTCAACCACTTTGAGTAATAAGCCTTTTGAAAAGATTTCGGGAAGGGACAAATGCTGGTCACCATTTATGACACAAATTTTAGCGCAGCAATACTCCTACAGTTTTTCACGTACTGAACTCAAATTTACACACAGGGCTCCTATATATATATAAAAAATTGTGCATTTGCAATTTTCATGACCCTGCTGCAATTTGTTATGGAATTATCTCCCCTTTGACTTTTTTTCAACTCTTACTTTTGTACTTAACCATTCTGCATTCTGTGACAAAGACCTGCTTTTGTGACCAGGAGCAGTTGGAGGGTTTGTTTTGATCTATAAGATTAGAATGGGGCATAGTATTTGTTGCTTAACCCTTTCGGAGACAAGCCCTTGTTTTTACGTGTCTGCAGTACAAGTCTTTTAAAAACACTGTGGGAAGAGGAGAAATTGTCTGCAAACTCTTTTGGTTTGGAAGAGTCTAATATTTGTCGTTTAGGAGAGGGTTAAAGAGTTATGTATAAAAGATATTCTTGGTTACCCAAGTGCTTGTCAAGACTATGCCAAGTTACAAATTTTGTAATTCATAAAATATTGTTTGTTTCTAGGTTTCAGAATAGTGAACAGGGCACAATACTTGTCTGCAAAAGAAACATCATGTTTTGTTTAGGGCTCTAGAGGTTAATATCTAAAAACATTGTCACATTTAACCCATTACCAAACAATCCCTGGTTTTTATGGCCCTGAAAAAGAAGCCTTATGAAAACATTGTGGAAAAAGCAGAAAATGCTGGTAACCAGCATTTTCTTCTTTTCCCACAATGTTTTCTTCCCAACTGGAAACAAATTTTAATTTTTGACTTGCGTTTATTTTGTCACCTGCAAGTGCTTTGAATTTGGACCAGTCTAAAATTGTGTTGTTTGGGAAAGGGTTAAAGTAGGTCCCTTATTTCCCAGATAAAATTTCATTGTTTTAATTCTACTTCATGTTTTCTTGCATGTTGATTCAGATTTCATGGTCTCGGAAGGAAACACGAGAGAATAACATGTGACACTATATATAGAATTAATGCATATTAAAGTATTTGAGTTTAGAGCCGTAAGCTGTACTTGACCGTGTGATGTCCACTGAACAAATAATAGGGCTCGTTTTACCAATTGTTGTGCATCTAACCTCGGCCTGTTGAACTTGCTTAACCCTTTACCAAACAATCCCTGGTTTTTATGACCTTGAGATAGAAGCCTTTTGAAAACAGTGTGGGAAAAGGAGAGAATGCTCATAACCAGCATCACAGTGCTTACTTCCCTATTGAAGACAGTTGACAATTAAGCTAGATTGATATTTTCATCTGCAAATGCTTTTGAAATAGAGAAGTCCCAAAGTTTTGTCGAGAGTTGAACCCTTATCATATGGGTCAGAGTTTTTTATGACTTTGATATAGAATGAATTTGGAAACATTGTGACAAAAAGAGAAACACTGTCTTGTAACCTAAATGCATACAACAGTTCGAAAGACAAATCCCATCAGTTGAAAAATATTCAAATTTTTTGTGTACAAAATTTTGTTTTTCAATAAAGACTTATACAATATAGGTCAATAAGTGGTGCGGGTATTTGTAAATTGCCTATGTAGGAATCAAAGTTTATGAATTCTTGAAAATGTTTTTTGTTTGTCATTCCTGCCATTTCTTTTGTGTAATATTGTGAGCATATCCAATTATATTGTGCTTCAGATAAATAAAACTATTTTGTAACCCATTTGAAGGTTTGGTTGGTGAAAGTAGATCCCAGTCTCAGTGCCTGTAGTCTAACATCTTCGTGAGCCAAGTTCACGATCACTATGTGGATCTTACCTTGGCTGATTGAGCCCGATTTTGAGATTCCTGCGATGAGCCCTCTATTGGATGCTGGTTATTATCCCCCATTACATCATATTTCTAAAAGCAAATGAAATATCGTTTTACAAACCGCTTACAAATAGACATGAAGCGATAAGCAGACATCTACGTGGGTTTCCATGTTTTATCTTCTATTCGAAAGGTAGAGACCTTGTTCTATTTTTATCAAAGATGAAATGCTACAAGTGATTTCATTCGTTGCAGCTAGAGCTGGCTGCATCCAATGAAAAAGCGTATCGGGTGAACATAAAAAAAAAGCTCGATCCGCCAAGGGTATAGAGTAGCATAGTGAATTGTCGGCCTTGGCTTGCGAAGATGGTAGTCTAAATGTACTAAACAAATGACACAGACGTATGTAGTGCCACTTGCTAAAGGAGCTTGTTTTATCTGTCTGTCTTGCGTGCATCACTGTGTTCCTCTATTAGTTGTTACCATGCACTTGAACATAAGTGGTGCATGTGCACAATAACTTTTACACGTTTATTTTAACTCATTACCAAACGACAAAATTTTGGACACCTCCACATTGAAAGCATTTGCAGACGACAATATAACAGTAACTGAAAATTTTAAAATTTGTTTTGTGAAGTGTAGAAAACATTGTGGGAAAAGGAGAAAATCCTGGTTACCAGCATTTTCTCCTTTTCCTGCAATGTTTTCAAAAGGCTTCTTTCTCAGGGTCGATAAAAGTCGGGATTGTGTGGTAAAGAGTTAAACATTTTCTGTAAAACTGCTGAACCACGTTTCACCAGACTTCAAAGATTCAATGTAAAATAAATGTATGGATAAATGTTTATATTGTCAGGTACTTATCATTAGCATTTTGCCAACAATGACAAATCCCAACATTTAAACTACATTTGACATTTTCAAAATTAATTGCCTCTGATTTAGATGAGCCTAAAATTCTGTTTTCTTGGTAAGTGATTTGACCCAGAACATTGCATGTTCTTTTCTGACAAATGGCAAATTTCCACAATTCAATTCTTACACTTTTAGAAGAGGAATTGTGTTCCAAGTATGATCAATCATGGCTGAATTCTATCAGTCTGATATTGTTGTCTACACATGTCATATTCTTCGAAGATTCGACTGTCTTATATGGCGTATCATTAGTACGGAAAGCGGGCTGACTGTAATATTACGCTCTATAAAGTAGAAATGTAGAAAATAGCTTTTATCAATACGTTTGAGGAGAAATGAGACCTGCTTTAGCTCCAGATTTCTCTAAACTGCTGATCATAGCTGAGTGATTTACAGGAGGTAGCGTTTTATTGAGTAAACCTCTATTTTAGTTTGAAATTCAAAGTAACGGTTTTCGCGTAGGAAAGTGGTTTGGCTCTGTACCCAGGATGCCCAAATTAGATAGATGAGTATTTATAGAATGCCATCTAGTGGGAGATAATGGTCTGATATGCATGTATATCATGTGACTACTTCTTACTATATAACAGCAATGGTAGAAAATTGTGCAAGATTTAGTTGTTACCAAACGACAATATCTTTAGGCTTGTCCAAATCAAAAGCACTTGCAGATGACAAAATAAAAGTGACTGAAAATTTGAATTTTGATTTGTGAAGGGTAGAAAACATTGTGGGAAAAGGAGAAAATGCTGGTTACCAGCATTTTCTCCTTTTTCCACAATATTTTCTGTAGGCTTCTTTTTCGACGTGTGTGGTAATGGGTTAAGTCATAAATGAACAATTTTCTTTAATGAGAAAAAAAGTAATCTTGTTTAAAATCAATACAGACTGTTGAGCGCCCAACTGCAACATGCTGTTGCAATAAAATATTAATTATGCATAATACTGGTGACTAAAAAAAAAATAAAATCTGAAAAAAACAAGATGCAGAATTGAATATCAGTTTTTTCTGAATCTACTTAATCCTTTACCAAACAGTCTTGGATGCTTACAATCTTGTTAAGGATTTCAAAAGCATTGTTGGAAAAGGAGAAAATGCTGGTTACCAGCATTTTCCCCTTTTCCCACTATGTTTTGTGTCTTTTAACATATTACCAAATGACAGTATTTTAGACTTGTCCTAATCGAAAGCATTTGCAAACCAGAAAATTAAAGTGACTTAAAATTTGGAATATGTTTTGTGAAGGGCAGAAAACATCGTGGGAAAAGGAGAAAATGGTGGTCACCAGCAATCATTTGAAATTATTTGTATAAATAACATGCTTGAACTCTTCTCCAAACCATAGAATTTTAGACTTGTCCAAATTGAAAGAATTTGCAGATGACAAAATAAAATTTTACAAGGCTTCTTTCTCAGGGTCGTTAAAAGTCGGGATTGTGTGGTAAAGAGTTAACTAAAACTGTAAAGCAGTATCAGTGATCACTGTACATACAAAATATGCGCAGAATATGCTGACAGTAGTTAAAATAAAAATAACAGATTTTACTTATTTACTAATACCCTCTCTACTATATAATGCCAAATGACCAGTGGTTGACCAAGATCCCTGACATCTCTGATTTCAATAGCTGTCTAATCTATTTAAATCATCATCTATCTTCACCATTCTTTGATGTATTTTGAAGACCATCAGTTTCAATAGGTTTTTTGTGAGGCCAATTTAGCATATTAGAACAAAATAGTGTATACCTTAAATACCAAAGTGGTTATTCACTGACAAGAGGTTGATACCCTGTGATCAAAGTTTCAGTGTCCCTTCTATCGTTATAACCTCATGTCATCAGACGTCTCCAACAGTTGTGAGTTTAAAAGGCAGACTGCCACAGAATTTCCTGTCTAATTCTATTTAAATTTGTTCTAGCCTGATTGTTCTGATACACAGTCTGTTTCGTCATAGTTTTGTAAATAAAGCAAAATAAAAAAACAATCGAAACAGGAAATAGACATGGTTTATTTTTATAAATGACGAATTTCAGAAAAGATTTAATTTAGTAATTTGCTATGGCTGCAAATAACCTCTCTCATAATTGTAGTTTTTTTTTACTAAGCAAATATTCCAAGCAGAAGAAAAACAAGAAGAATTTCGTTAAAAAAGAGAAAGAAGAACGCTGGACAAGAACATGCAACTTGAAAACGCGAAAAGAAGGTCAAATTACCGTCATGTAAAGCATATGAGGTTTCTGTGTGGTGGCACTTTTACTCATTTGTTTACATGAACCAAAATATATTGATATTGAAAGCCAATAAACTTTGAAAATATTGATGCTGACCTCTCCTGGCTTCTTTTTTAACCCTTTACTCCATAGATACTCATTTCTACACATTGCTTGTAGGAGCCTTTGGAAAACATTGTGCCAAAAGGTGAAATTGCTTGTGACGAGCAATTTCACCTTTTGCCACAATGTTTTCTATGATATTAAAAGGTATCATATACAAATAAGAAACAGCTTCATCCTTGCTGTTATTTAGGGTCAATTAGAGATACCATAGAAATGCCTTATGGGGCAAAGGGTTAAAGAAGCCAGCTTGTTTTATACTGATATTGTGAAACTCAAGACACAATTTTCAAAATCTACTCCCTATTATTTCAGGGTAATCTCCCCTTGAACTTCGAAAATTTCTTGTTAAATTGCCTGTTTCTGTCAAAGCACTGTGACAACTCTAGTTTGATATTGAAGATGACGAGTTCACATGTTCATGTATTCCTTGAGTTTCTGCTACCATTCTCTAAGCAAAATTTTGCCTCCAAGCTGCTGGCTGCTTTCCCACATAACCACCTCAGAATCAATGATCAGGTGTGAGAGAGGAATGAATCCCACTGTCAATGGCTATCATCAATTGTTGGAAAGAAATAGGAAGCGATGGGTCCCCCATCATCCCCAACCCCACCCCGGTCTCCAGTTCTTTATGCTATGGAGTGACCGGAGATTAGCTGTATCAGAGTTAGAACGATATAAACGCTTATCCTTTGAAAGTTCTTAACTGTTTACCAAAAAAACACTGGTTTTAGCGACCCTGAGGAAAAAGCATTCTGAAAACATTGTGGGAAAAGGAGAAAATGCTGGTAACCAGCATTTTCTCCTTTTCCCACAATGTTTTCTACTCTTCCAAAGTCAAGTTTAAATTTTTTGGGGACAATTGTTTATTGCCATCTGCAAATACTTTCAATCTGGACAAGTATAAAATTTTTACGTATGGTAAGGAGCATCTTCGCAAGCCAAGGCTGATGATTCACTACGCTACTCTACCCTAATTTAGGCAGATCAAGCTTGATTTTTACATTCCCCCTATACGCTTTTTCATTGGATGCAGCCAGCTCTAACTGCAACAAATGAAATTGCTGGTAGCATTTCATCCTTGATAAAAATAGAACAAGGTCACTACCTTTCAAATAGAAGGTAAACATGGAAACCCAGGGTTGTCTGCTTATAGCTTCATGTGTATTTGTAAGCGGTTTGTAAAACGACATTTCATTGGCTTTTAGAAATATGATGTAAAGGCGGGTAATAACCAGCATCCAATAGAGAGCGCATCGCAGGAATCTCGAAATCGGGCTCAATCAGCCAAGGTAAGATCCACGTAGTGATCGTAACCTTGGCTCGCGAAGATGGGTAAAGAGTTAAATGGGTCATAATTATACCATCAATGTCCTTGTTGATGGAATTTCAATGGCATTGTTTCTATAAACAGTGATAGGGCTATATTGCTGTATACAGTTCCTCTGTGAATTTTTATCTGCCCCTGATTAGGATGTTGGTGATGGTTTGCCCTTGACCGTACAGTCTAAAATTTGATTGACCCCAAGAGGAACGATTTTCGAAAACATTGTGGGAAAAGGAGAAAATGCTTGGAGCCAGCATTTTCTATTTTTCCAACACTTGTTTTCATAACCTTCTCAAAACAAATTTTATTTTTTGAGTCATATTTATATTGGATTTTGCTAATATTCTTGTTTGGTAAAGAGTATAATGAAAGTGCTAATGAAAACCAAGTAGTATTCTAATCTAGAAATTATTGCCCCAAAAGTTGTAATTTCAAGGTTGCTTTTGACCAGGTCTGTCGCAGAAAATGTAGATCAAAGATTAGACTGCATACTTTGTGTAATCTAATCTTGAACTCTGCTGGCCACAAAGAAAGTAAAAGTGAAAGGTGCTGTAAGGATTAGAGAAAGATGAAAGGATTTGTAAACTGTAAACATTTCAAGATATACCTCACCTCTTTTGAAGGCTCAAATATATGGTTCAATGGAATCTAGAAATTAGGGACTTTGAGACTCTTACCAAACAAGCGGAGAGAAAAGATACAAGATCAGACTGGATATTCTGTTTTTTCACAGCAACCAAGCATGCAAGAGCTTTTCAGAGCTGTAGCACGAAATTGTGATGGGTCTCTAGGCTACTGGTAACTCTCTATTTAACCCATTACCAGACGGCAATATTTTAGACTGGTCCAAATTGAAAGCATTTGCAGACAACAAAATAAAAGTGACTGAAAATTTGAAATTTGTTTTGTGAAGGGTAGAAAACATTGTGGGAAAAGGAGAAAATGTTGGTTACCAGCATTTTCTCCTTTTCCCACAATGTTTTCTAAGGCTTCTTCCTCAGGGGCGTCAAAAGTAGGGATTGTGTGGTAATGGGTTAAACTCTTTACCACACAAGAAAATTTTAGACCGGTCCAAATTGAAAGCATTTGCAGACTAATTAAACATGACTCAAAAATTGAAATTTTGTTTGGGAAGGGTAGAAAGCATTGCGGGAAAAGGGGATAAATTGCTGCTCACGGGCACAATGTTTTCAAAGGGCTTCTTTCTCAGGGTCATTAAAAGTTGGGATTTTGAGTTAAGAATTAAACTACAAGATAGTGGATTTATCCAATTTGAGATGCAGATGACAAAATAAGTGTTGCTTAATGACATTACCGAATGACAATATTTTAGGCATGTCCAAATCGAAAGCATTTGCAGACGACTATATAAATTTAAATCTATACTGAAAATTTGAAATTTGTTTTGTGAAGAGCAGAAAACATTGTGGGGAAAGGAGACAATGCTTGTTACCAGCATTTTCTCCTTCTCCCACGATCATTTCTAAAAATGTGGTGTCTGTGGTCGTGAGGTAGAGCGTCGGCCTCATAACCTTAAGGTCCTGAGTTCGATACCCGGGAGTGGGTGTCAACTTTGAGATTTTTCACTGGCCCATGCATTCGGCGCGAGTACTGGTGTAGTTCCCAGGAAGCAGAGTCGAGAGAGATTAGTATATGTTGTAAGAACATGTTTCTCAATTGATGTAAAATAAATATGTTTAAACTAATCTTTTCTAAAGGCTTCTTTCCCAGTGTCATCAAAAATAGGGATTGCGTGGTAATGGGTTAAATGATGGGAACTGTTCATGAAAGGTTGGAAACATTTTTGGAGAGGGAGAAAATACAGATTTAGAAAATGTTTTCGAAATCATCCGTCCTCAAATTTGTGACTCTTTGAGTCCTTTAAAATGCTTCATTAAAAAAAAACAGCAGATGTTTATAACAAATTCACCTAGTGTAATGTCAAGGTCAGAATTTCTGAAATAAAATCATACGTAATAGATCCAAGATCAGACTGCCCATTCTTTGTAGCCTGATCTTGATGTACACTTTCTGCTAAAGCAATCTAAGCCAAGTTAAGCAGCTTTTAATATGTAGAAAGTGCAATACAGGTGAAGCAATTATCTTGAGGATTACGACTAATTTAGAGGTTGATGTCTGTTTATGTACACGACAGTTGATAAATACTGGGCTCAGATGACCTTTGAAGGTATTTTTTACAATTCCTAATCTCTCAATACTGGTTGTCATTGGATGCATCATTTATGAAAATCCAAGTATGACTGATATTTGTGTGTGGTAGTTCATGTAAAAGAGAATTATTTTGATATTTGACTAATTTGAGTGACCCCCATCTTCGCGAGCCAAGTTTACGATCACTATGTGGATCCTACCTTGGCTGATTGAGCACGATTTCGAGATTCCTGCGATGCGCCCTCTATTTGATGCTGGTTATTACCCCCCTTTACATCATATTTCTAAAAGCTGAATGCAAAATCTTTCTCATGGGCGTCAAAAGTAAGGATTGTGTGGTAATGGGTTAACCAAACACTCCTGAAACCAAGTTAAAAAAAAAAACATTGTGGGAGGAGAAGATGCTGGTAACTAGCTTTTTCTCCTTCATTTCCACATTTTCTTTCTTCTCTAGGAACTTCAGCCCATTTGCACCAATTTTGATGTTGTTGCATGCAGATGTTTTGAATTTGGAAGAGATCAATATTCCTTGTTTAGGAAAGGGTTTGTAACAGGGTTGTATTGCATATTTATTGCACATTTTTATCCAAGGGTGATTTTCTGTTTCATATTTCAGATAACATCATGGTTTAAAATCAAATTGAACATGAAGCAGAATTTTTCATGTTCTACACTTATCAAACATGAAATCAAGTTATATACTCCTCATTGGCACCATGCTGTTAACTCTATACAACACAACAAAATGTTAGACTGGTCCAAATTGAAAGCAATTGCAGACTACAAAATAAATTTGACTAAAGAAATGAAACTTGTTTTAGGAAGGGAAGAAAACATTGTGGGAAAAGGAGAAAATGCTGGTTACCAGCATTTTCTCCTTCTCCCACAATGTTTTCATAAGGCTTCTTTCTCAGGGTCATTAAAAGTCAGGATTGTGTGGTAAAGAGTTAACCCAATCCCAGGTTTAACCAACCCTGGTGAAGAAGGCTTTTGAAAACATTGTGGGAAAAAGTGAAAATGCTTGTTGAAGCAACATTTTTTTCTTTTCCAAAAATGTTTTCTACCCTCATTTGGTTAGAAATCATTGTTCGAGCCACAGTTAATTTGTCATCTGCAAAATGCTTTCAGTGTGTTTTAGTCCAAAATTTTGTTATTTGTATAAGAGTTACGAAACTTCATATATAAAACGCAAACCCTATCATGGACTGGTATCAGTCAGTTTAATAGAACATTTTCATTATAACAAAATCATCTAGTAAAACTGCAAAACAAATACTCTGTGTTCTGAATGTCTGTATTCAGTATCTTTTCTGTATGAAAAAAATAAAATTATCTTCATTCCTTAATTGAAAAACCATTTTGTTTCAGATCAGGACCGTAGGAAGCAATTTTGGATTGGGGGGGCCAAAATTGTCGGTTTGTCCGAATTTGACATATACACGACGATTGTCTAGCAATATTTGGCCAAACAGTTACAGTCATTTTATTGGTGATCAAATTATTGGGGGGGGCCCGGCCCCCCCGGCCCCCCCTGTTCCTACGGCCCTGCAGATGTTAACCCTTTGGCTGCTTATCGCGTCTCTCACTGACCTTTTGCGGACATTGTAGATCAAGATCAGACTGCACAGAACGTGCAGTCTGATCTTGGATCTACACTGTCCGATGAGGAGATTTTATTCTCTAAATCATCACTTTGTAATGACAGTATTTTGGGTTTTACTATCGAAATGAAATTTTTTATTTTAGTTATTTAGCAGGATAAGAGTTAACAAGTTTAAAAAAAACTCAGGTGGTATACAATGAAAGGCCCAAAAATTACATTCTTGTATACATTGACCTTTGCAAGTAGCAGATTTTGTCACCATGATAACGATTATTTCCCAGTAGTGCAACAGTTTTCCCGTGAAATGTAAGGAAAATCAATAGCATAGTCCAGCTGTGCAAATACTAATTAATGTTTTACCTTCAGTATATCACAGGGAAAAGGAAAGTATGTCCCAACCTCGTCTTCACCTTTTATCGCACAATCCCAACTTTTAACAACCCATGAAAACCAAATATTGAAAACATTCTGGAAACAGGAGAATCTGCTCAGGTAAACTTGCATATGCTCATTTTAGCACAGTGTTTTGAAGGTTTCCAAAAACAAATTTTAATTTTTGAGTCACAGTTAAATTGTTTTCTGCACAGTGCTTTCAATTTGTACAAGTCCATTTTGTCACAATGTTTTGCCATAAACAGTTAACTCACTACAAAACAACAATATTTGAAAGCATTTGCAGACGACAAAATAAAAGTGACTGAAAATTTGAAAGTTGTTTTGTGAAGGTTAAAAACATTGTGGGAAAATGAGAAAATGCTGGTTACCAGCATTTTCTCCTTTTCCCACAATGTTTTCGAAAGGCTTCTTTCTCAGGGGCGTCAAAAGTAGGGATTGTGGTGTAAATGGTTAATGTTTTACCTTCAGTATATCATAGGGAAAAGGAAAGTATGTCCCAGGCTTGTCTTCACCTTTTATCACGCAATCATAACTTTTAACAACCCATTAAAACAAAAATTGGAAACATTATGGAAACAGGAGAAACTACTTGTAAACTTGCATATTCTCATTTTAGCACAGTGCTTTCCTATCCTTCCAAAAACAAACTTTAATTTTTGAGTCACACTTTTTGAGTCACACTTGAATTGTTTTCTGCACGATTTTCAATTAGTCAGTTTTGTCGCAATGTTTTGCCATGAAGAGTTAATGGACTTCTTGGAAAACTGTTTAACTTCTTACCACACAATGCCGACTGTTAACGACCCTGAGAAAGATTTAAGCTTCTTGAAAACATTCATATTTGCGAGCCAAGGTTACGATCACTACGTGGATCTTACCTTGGCTGATTGAGCCCCATTTTGAGATTCTTCCGATGCGCCCTCTATTTGATGCTGGTAATTACCCACTTTACATCATATTTCTAAAAGCCAATGAAATAGCGTTCTACAAGCCGCTTACGAATACACATGAAGGGATTAGCAGACATCCACGTGGGTTTCCATGTTAACCTTCTATTGGAAAGGTAGCAACCTTATTCTTTTTTTTATCAAAGATTAAATGCTACAAGCGATTTCATTCGTTGCAGTTTGAGCTGGCTGCATCCAATGAAAAAGCGTTTCGGAGGAATGTAAAAATCAAGCTAGATCAGCCAAGGGTAGAGTAGCGTAGTGAATCGTCCGCCTTGGCTTGTGAAGATGGAAAACATTGTGAGAAAAGGAGAAAAATGCTGGTAACCCTTTGCAAATGAAATTTCAATTTTTGATTCCCATATATTTTGTCGTCTGCAAATGTTTTCAATTTGGACTACTCTAACATTTTGTTGTTTGGTAAAGACTTAACGTCTACAGCCCCTAACTCATCCATATACATAGACATTTTTGTCCCTGAGAAAGAAAGCTTATAAAAATATTGTGGGAAAAGGAGACAATGCTGGCAACCACCATTTTCTCCTTTTCTCACAATGTTTTCTGCCCTTTGCAAATCGAATTTCAATTTTTGATTCACATTTATTTTGTTGTCTGCAAATGCTTTCATTTAGGACTAGTCCAAAATTTACAAACCGCTTACAAATACAACGATTCAACACGAAGCAATAACCACAAATGTTCATTCGAATTTCCATCGTCAGGTGCTGGAATATAGCCTAAAACCTCGGATAAATGATTGGTCACACTGAAACTTTCTGTAAATATTGTTTGTCTATGTTTATTTTGTAATAAATCATTACAGATCCTGCACACATCCACGGAGGTATCAATGTTCACCTTCTATTTTTATTCAAAAGATCACGACCTTGTTCTGTTTATATCAAAAATGAAATGCTATGAGCGATTTGATTTGTGCATGCAGTTAGAGCTAGCTGCAACCAATGAAAATGCGTATGGTGGGAATGTTGACATCAAGCTCGATCCGCCAAGGGTAGAGTAGCATAGTGGATAGTCACCCTTGGCTTGCGAAGATGGGAAAACTTTGATTGAAATTAAGTGAGAGTACCAAGTTTTGTGTGAAGAATGTGGTCTAAAATGCCAAATAAATGAAAACAATTTTGACCCAACTCTAATGATTTCAATGTTGTTACTATGAAAACTATCCTATATGATTTGAGGACAGTGTAGATCCAAGATCAGACTGCACAGAATGTGCTTTCTGATCTTCAATGTTTATTGTCTAAAAATATTTCCTAAAGCTGCATTAAAATTCCAATTGGGTTGTCAATTAGGTGAGGAGTTGGTAAAAAGTTCACTTTTACTTTTTACCACACAGTAAAATTTGAGACTTATGCAAATCAAAAGCATTTGCAGACAGTAATTTCATAGTGGCTCAAATGATGCAATTTTTCTTAGATAGAGTATAAAAACTTGGTGGAAAAAGGAGAAAATGCTGGTTACCAGCATTTTCTCCTTTTCCCACAATAGTTTTAAAAAAGGCCTCTTCCTTAGGGTTTAAAAGTTGTCATTGTGTGGTAAAGGGTTAAATCGCGAGTTATGTTCTAAGAAGCATAAGCACTCTATGAATGTTTAATGCTCCTGTAAAACAAGACCTTTAGTGGTGATCGGTACAATATTTTGCCAAGCCAGTGGCTGAGCCTAATTTTGCTTCATGTGAATACACCAGGCTTGTATACATCTATTGGTTATTTCACTTTAGGATGTTTGAGGAGGACTTCTAATCGGACTGGTTTCTCACCCCCTGTTTTTGATGGATAGATATGTGATAGAAAAATATCCTTTTATGGTGTATTTGTGTGCATTCACTTGAGATGGGTCCTCAGATTATTTTACGGATAAAGAGATGAGAGGAGTCCTTTGTTGATTGGGACAAATTGCCTAGCAATAAAAATTTAATTTTGAGTCAATTTGTGGGCTTTGTGAAAAAAAAAATTGGAGATAAATTTAGCAGTGAAATAAACCAAGATTGATGAAAAGAAGGGAATTTGAGTGAAAATTGTGATTTTTATTAAACAGATATTCAAACTTTTAAGTATGTACATCATGATCGGCGTGTAGGAAAGATGGGTGGAAAAGTAGCCTATGGTTCTTAACCCTTTCCCAAACGACAGATTTTAGACTCTTCGAAACTGAAAGAGTTTGCAGACAACAATTTCAAATTTGATAAAAATGGCAGAAAGTTCTCCAAATGGGTAGAAAACACTGTTGGAATAGGAGAAATTGCGTTACGAGCAGTTTCTCCTTTTCCCACAGTGTTTTCAAAAGACTTGTACTGCAGACACTTAAAAACAAGGGCTTGTTTGGGAAAGGGTTGACTACATGATAATTATTATTCCATTAACTCTTTACCAAGTGGGAAAAAAAATTGAGTTGTCCAAATTCAAGGCATTTGAAGACAAATTATGCTTTCTGACTAATAAAGAGAATAAAAACATTCTTAGAAAAGAAGAAAATGCTGGCAACCTGCATTTTCTGCTTTTCTTAACTCTTTACCAACTGACAAAATTTTAGACTTGTCAAAATTGTAAGCAATTGCAAACAAAATGAAATTTACTGAAATTTTGAAATTTGTGTTTGGAAGGGAAGAAAACATTGTGGGAAATAGAGAAAACGCTGGTTACCAGCATTTTCTCCTTTTCCCAGCATGTTTTCTGAAGGCTTCTTTCTCAGGGTCGTCAAAAGTTGGGATTTTATGGTAAAGAGTTAAATTTTTTTTTAACCAATTACCAAACGACAATATTTTAGACTGGTCCAAATTGAAAGCATTTGCAGACGACAAAATAAAAGTAACTGAAAATTGGAGAATTGTTTTGTGAAGGGTAGAAAACATTATCGGAAAAGGAGAAAATTCTGGTCACCAGCATTTTCTCCTTTTTTCACAATGTTTTCAAAAAGCTTCTTTCTCAGGATCGTCAAAAGTAGGGATTGGGTGGTAAACTAGTAATGGGTTAAATATTTTTTTAAATATAAATCTGTAATATTTGCACTTGTGGCTGCACCACAAGTGAAAATATACTGAAGGTGTTTATGAAATGAAGAAAATTCTGATCTTTCACTGTAACAAACAAAATAGTGTCTATATAATCAAATGTTGCATATTTGGTAGAATTTGTCTTTGAAAGGAATAAGAAATGTAATGGGAATTTTTTCTGGTTTTCTTGCATTGCTTACAAAAGCTTACATGGAAATGTATGGTTTAAAGTCAGTTTAATTTCCTTAACTCATTACCAAACGACAATATTTTAGACTGGTTCAAAATGAAAGCATTTGCAGACGACAAAATAAAAGTGACTGAAAATTTGAAATTTGTTTTGTGAATGGTAGAAAACATTGTGGGAAAAGGAGAAAATACTGGTTTCCAGCATTTTCTCCCTTTCCCACAATGTTTTCTAAAGGCTTTTTTCTTAGGGACGTCAAAAGTAGGGGTTGTGTGGTAATGGGTTAATGTTTCTTCCCAAAGTTTTCTTTCATCATTTGGGAAGAGTCCAAGTAGAAAAGAAGATGAAGTGATGTGATATTTTTCTTGTTTATTATTAACAATAATGTTCAGTATGTCAGCCAAGTTCAGCATTGAGTTAGATACAATTTCTTGAAATATGATACGCCTACTAAATAAAATTGTAGCAAAAATCTCATACGGTGACCCTGAAGGCTGGGATGGTGAACTTGCCGGCGAGCAACTTTTTTTTGCCTTTTTACCGCACAATGCAGGTTTTTAGTGGTCTTTCAAAAAAAGCTTTTTTAAAACATTGAGGGAAAAAGTGAAATTGCTGGTAATCAATATTTTCTCCTTGCCAAAAGTTTTTTCTACCAGATCAGCGAAAAATTGCACTGTTTGAGACAGGTTGATATGGTTGTCTGCACATACTTTCAATTTGGATAAGGCTAAAATTTTGTTGTTATAAGAAATTTCTCGTTATAACTGAACTTTTCCTCTTGCCACAATGTTTTTATATATGTAATCATTTTCACAAGTTGAGGACAGAGTTTGACGCATTCATGAAAAATGATACTATTACTTAACCCTTTACTCCATAGATACTCATTTCTACGCATTGCTTGTAGGAGCCTTTGGAAAACATTGTGGCAAAAGGTGAAATTGCTCGTGACAAGCAATTTCACCTTTTGTCACAAGGTTTTCTATGCTATCAAAAGGTGTCATATACACATAAGAAACGGCTTCATCCTTGCTGTTATTTAGGGTCAATTACAGATATCATCGATGCCTTATGGGGTAAAGAGTTAATAAAAACAATTTGATAGGATTGAGCCTTAACTCATTACCAAACGACAATATTTTAGGCTTGTCCAAATTCAAAGCATTTGCAGACGGCAAAATAAAAGAGACTGAAAATTTGTAATTTGTTGTGTGAAGGGTAGAAAACATTGCGGGAAAAGGAGAAAATGCTGGTTACCAGCATTTTCTCCTTTTCCCACAATGTTTTCCACGGGCTTCTTTCTCTGGGTCGTCAAAAGTAGGGATTGTGTCGTAATGGGTTAACTCATTACCAAATGACAATATTTTAGGCTTGTCCAAATTGAAAGCATTTGCAGACGATAAAATAAAAGAGACTGAAAATTTGAAATTTGTTTTGTGAAAAGTAGAAAACATTGTGGGAAAAGGAGAACATGCTGGTTACCAGCATATTCTCCTTTTCCCACAATGTTTTCTATAGACTTCTTTCTCAGGGTCGCCAAAAGTAGGGATTGTGTGCTACAATCTGAACTCTGCAGCATGGATATCATCTTTGCAAGCCAAGGATACTAACTCCACTTTGTTCGTTAAGTACCCTTGGCCACTCGCCCCTTTAAAAATCAGAACTCCGGCTGCGCCACCTATCGAATATCACAAGTTGCATAACCTTTGCTGATGATATTTCTTACCTGTCAAAATGCTGGTAGTAAAATTTGTAAGGCTATGCATCAGATAATGGCTGCGCTTTCAGATTGATCACATCAAAAACAAGACAAACAGACATACAATGATTTGCAGTCATTTGGCTGTGGAAACTGTCCTGATATTTCACATTATTGATCGTGAACTATGAAAAACTCGTTAAATACTGATCGTCTACTCTTTTTATGGCAAATTTTTGTCACAAACATGACAATTTTCATTTTTGAAGGGTGCCGCCATTATTGTTTTCTGTTTTGCGAAATATTTCTCGTTACGGATGGTTTGATTGGATGCGATGCATTTTGATGGCATCGAATGAAATGGCGCAGCGGGAACTTTAATTTTTAAAGAGGCAAGCGGTCAAGGGTACTACCTTAGTATCCTTGGCTTAGGAAAATGCATGGATATTGAAATTCGCAAAATTAGACATTTTTCAGTATGAAAAAGTTTTTTAGCCTACCACTTTTTCCACCATTGTTTAAATAGCATTCTCTGTCAAACAGAACTCCAGATAGAGGGTCTCAGTGATTTTGTTTTCAAAATATTTGTTTGAAAATATTGATTATTCTCCCCTAAACCCTATGATGTGGGTACTCATTAGAATTGTCGACGATTGGTTTAGCCAATCAGAAGTTCTTTTTACTTTCACACTGACGAATTACTGAAGAATAAGACTAAGAATGTTCTTAAGAATGTTTGGTGAATCCCAGGGCCTGTAACTATTCACCAAACATTCATGAGAACGTTGTTTGTCTTATTCTCCAGAATTTTTTACATTCGTAAGTAACACAACTTTTGACTGGCTAAACCCAATCAAACGTCATATTACTTACAAATTTAGAAAGCCTTGGAGAATAAGACTAAGAATATTCTCAAGAATGGTTGGTAAATACAGGCCCTGCAGGGTCTGTATTCACCAACCATTCTTAAGAACATTCTTGGTCTTATTCTTCAGAATTTTGTCAATGTGAAAGTAACAGAACTTCTGATTGGTTAAACCATTTGGTTTAGCCAACCAGAAGTTCTGTTATTTTCACAGTTAGAAAATCTTGAAGAGTAAGACAAAGAATGTTCTTAAGAATGGTTGGTGAATACGAACCGTGGGCATGTATTCACCAACCATTCTTGAGATTATTCTTGGTTTTATTCTCCAAGGTCTTCTAAATTTGTAAGTAACACAACTTCTGACTGGCTAAACCGAATGTTACTTTTACAGAAACTGTTAGAAAATCATGAAGAGTAGGACAGAATGTTCTTAAGAATGGTTGGTGAATACCGACTCTGTGGTCTTAGGCTTATCTGTCCTCTTAGAGGGCATCCAGGTTTGATGTACTCTAGATATAGATAAATGTCTTGATCCATTGGCTGAACATGTAGGGCACTTGATATCTTCTTCAATACGAGGTGTGAAGATAGTTCGATTGATGTCATACATATTCAAATTGTTATTATGAAGCTGTTATACAACTGACAGATAGATTAGCGTTTGAACTTTTATCGGCAGAAATCATCTCAAAGCGAATATAAATAATATATCAGTAGCTTCATTGAATTTTTTTCATAAACATTTAAATCATGCAGCCACACCAAAAAGGGTTTAAATATATTTTGTGATGGATTGAGTTAAGATTCTATGGAACTGACTCGAATTTAGTTACTTCTTTTTATTTCTTTCAATCTTTTTAATCCTTTGAATGCCTATCACAGCTTTTATAGGTTTAACTCTTTACCGAACGACAAAATTTAAGACCTGTCCAAATTGAAAGTAATTGCAGACGACAAAATTTGCTTGAGTCAAAAATTGAAATTTGTTCATGGAGGGTAGAAAACATTGTGGGAAAAGGAGAAAATGCTGGTTACCAGCATTTTCTCCTTTTCCCACAATGTTTTCTAAAGACTTCTGTCTCTGGGGGTTGTCAAAAGTAGGGATTGTGTGGTAATGGGTCAACCCAGAGATTGCTATTATTTTGGTCTTATTTTAAGAATGAAAAGCTCAGTGGGCTTATTTAGGACTAGAAGGGTTAACTCTTTACCCATCAGCTCCAGATAAGAGGGAGTGTTGGTATTCTAAATCCATTATTTCTCTTCAAAACCCTATGTTGTGGGTACTCATTAGAATCGTCTGGATGAGACAATTCTAATGAGTACCCGCAACATAGGTTTTAGTGGAGAATGATTGATATTTTCAATTTAGAAATCAAAATCACTCCCTCTATCTGGAGCTCAGCTGTGAGTGTTACCAAACGACAAATTTTTGGAATGGACCAAATTCAAAGCATCTGCAGACAACAAATTAAATCTTCTTAATATGATGATTTCTGACTATTATAGGGTAGAAAATATTGTGGGAAAAGGAGAATTTGTTGGTTACCAGCATTTCCCCCTTTTCCCACAATGTTTTCTAAAGAAGTCTTTCTCAGGGTCGTTAAAAGTTGGGATTGTGTTGTAAAGAGTTAAAAAGGTATCTCATAATCAGATTCCAGCTGTCAAACTAAAGAAGTAACAAAAAAAATATTGTCTTTGTTTACATAAGAATAAATTATAGCTGATGTATGCATTATCTTGAAGTAATTAACCCATAAAAAAGTGAAATAATTATTTCAATATTTCCTACATCAAAGACAAAGATGATAGATCTCGTGTCATAGCAGCAATATAATAATGTGATGGAACATTGTAAAACGTGGAAAATTTTGTATCTAGCATTGTGTGTCTAGATCTGTACCAACAAAGTTTCATTCCCTGAATGGCTGTTAAAAAATTTCCCTTGTATCCCTTTACCATGCAATTCTGACTTTTAATGAACCTGAGAAAGAAGCCGTTTGAAAACATTGTGAGAAAAGGAGAAAATGCTGATAACCAGCATTTTCTGCTTTTCACACTATGTTATCTACCTTCCCGATAAAAAAATTCAATTTTTGAGCCATATTTATTTTGTCGTCTGCTAATGCTTTCAATTTGGACAAGCCTTCAATTTTGTCGTTTGGTAAAGAGGTATATGTCAGGCCTCCTAGTGAAACCTTTAAAACCTTTAAAAACCTTTAATTTCAGAGCAAACCTTTAAAACCTTTACATTTCCCCAGAAAACCTTTAAAACGCCAAAATAGCCTGTAATTCTCACTCAAAACCTTTATATTTGCTCTGACTGGTTGCCGTGCTTAAGCTTAAAGCAAGTAATGGATTTTTTTCTGCATTTTCCCTTCTTTTATGTGTAGTTAAACAATGCTGCTTTTGTTTCTTTCATCTTGAGTTTTTCAGAATGCTGTTGTGTTCACCAGAAAATGACTTTGGTATGACTGTGGGTTTAATAAAGAAATGAGAACTTCGACGAAAATAGCCTTTATTTACTCTTTATTTTTTCATATTTTACACTAAAAGGCCTTTATTTTCATACATTGGAGCCTTTATAAAAACCTTTATTTTTGTTTTGGCCTTCTAGGAGGCCTGTATATATGCTTAACCCTTTCCCAAACAAGCCCAGGTTTTTACGTGTCTGCAGGAGAAGTTTTTTGAAAACACTGTGGGAAAGGAGAAATTGCTCGTAACGAGCAATTTCTCCTTTTCCCACAGTGTTTTCTTCCCGTTTTGAGAACTTTCTGCCATTTTCTCCAAATCTAAAATTGTCGTCTGCAAACTCTTCTAGTCTGGAAGAGTCCAAAATTTGTCATTTGAGAAAGGGTTAAATCATCCTGGCTTTGTATGGTGTTTTACCAAGCTTTTAACAGTATTTAACTTTTATCACACAATATCCTGGGTTTTAATGACCCTGAGAGAGAAACCTCTATGAAACATTGTGGGAAAAGGAGAAAGTGCTGTTAACCAGCGTATTCTCATTTTTCTGTAGTGTTTTTTCTTCCCTTTAGGAGACAAATTTTATCATTTCAGTGTAAAACCAACCCCTCATTCTATACAGCATTTCCATTGCATTTGCTCCCATGACATATTATGGCATTCCTACAGAGTTCTTGGTGATTCTTTGCACTCTCACAGCACTTAACTCTTTACCAAACGACACAATTTTGGACTAGTTCGAATTGAAAGCAGTTGCAGACGACAAAATAAATGTGAATCAAAAATTGAAATTTTATTTGGAAAGGGTAGAAAACATTGTGGGAAAAGGAGAAAATGCTGGTTACCAGCATTTTCTCCTTTTCCCACATTGTTTTCAAAGGCTTTCTTTTTCAGGGTCATTATTTAGTCAGGATTGTGTGGTAAAGAGTTAACAGTGTGCACTGTGCTTTCATTTTGCTCACACTGTGTGCATAGTTTTCAAACTGGGGTTTTGGCGTGCTCATGACTTTGGAAGGCACCACCTTCGGAAACAAGTCGTAAACACACCTGTTTATTAATTATTCCCTTTATTTTCTAGATTAAATAGTGAATAAAAAATAAAACTATGCAGAAAGAAAGGGGAGGACCAAAGCAAAATAATAAACACTCACACAGAAGCAAGTCAACCAGCAGTAGCTCAGCTAGCTGGCATACATAAAAGTAATTGTAAAATGAATTTTTGTTTGTCCCCCTTGTCAGGGTCAGAAGACATATTGTTTTTGCCTGTGTGTCTGTCTGCCACAACCGTGTCTGCTCTGTAAGTCCAAAACCTTCTAAGATATTTTGATAAAACTTCATGCTTTTGTAAAGCACCACGAGATGAAGTGTCATGGGCAAGAACCATAACTCTGGCTTCTATATTTTTCAAGTTATTACCCTTTGATTACTTTCTGTCACAAATTGTGTCAGCTCTTTAACTCAAAAACCTTTTAAGATATTTAGATAAAACTTCACACAATTGTAAAGCACCATCACAAAAAGTGTCATGTGCAAGAACCATAACTCTGGCTAGTGTATTTTCCAAGTTTTTTGCCTTTGATTATTTGCCATGATAAATTGTGTTTGCTCTATAACTCGATTTTGTTTGAAGATATTTTGATAAAAAAACACACATTAATTTTGTGGAGCACCATCAGCAAAGTGTCATTTACAAGAACCATAACTCTTGCTTAAATGTTTTTAAACTTATTACCCTTTGATTATTTTACTTCACAAGGTCTGTAGCTCTTTAACATGATAATCTTTGAAGATATTGAGATAAAACTTCGCACATTTGTAAACCACCATCAGACAAAGTATCAAGCATATGAACCATAACTCTGGCTTGAATGTTTTAGAGTTATTTCCCTTTGATTATTTTCCCTTCACAAATTGTGTCTGCCCTATAACTCAGAATCTTTAAAAATATTTTGATAAAACTTCACACATTTGTAAAGCACAATCAGGTGAAATGTCATGCCCTATAACCAAAATTCTGGCTTGTAATTATTTTTCAAGTTGTTTCCATTGGGTTATTTTTCTTCACAAATTGTGTTGGCTCTTTAACTTGAAAACCTCCTAAGATATTTTGATAAAACTTCACACATTTGTAAAGCACTATCAGATGAAGTATCATGCAGGAGAACTATTACTCTGGCTTGCATTTTTCTCTGAGTTATTTCCCTTTGATTATTTTTCTGTAGAATTTGTTATTGGTGTTCCCTCTATAACTTGAAAACCTTTGAAGATATTTTAATCTAATTTCACACATTTTTAAAGCACCATCACAAAGTATCATGTGCAAGAACCATGACCATAACTCTGGTTTTTATATTTTTCAAATTATTTCCCTTTGATTGTTTTCCTTCACCAATCTTGTCCACTGTATAACTCAATAGCTTTTGTTTTAGATATTTGGATAAAACTCCACACATTTGTACACCACCATCAGACAAAGTGTCAAGTGTATGAACCATAACTATGGCTTGAATGTTTTTTGTGTTATTTCCCTCTTATTGTTTTCCCTCACAAATTGTGCCTGCTTTATAATTCAAAATCTTTCAAGATATTTCGATAAAACTTCACACATTTGTAAAGCACTATCAGATGAAGTGTCATGCACAAGAACCATAATTCTCCATTTTTTGGATTATTTCCCTTTGATTATTTTCCTTATGTTATGTTCATTTTTGTCTTGCCAAGATTAATGGAAAGGGTAAGAGCTTCCTGGAACAATCATTGTGGCAGTTCCAAAGAGTTGTTTTAAGAGTGCGGTAAAATAAAAAACACTCTATGTAAGTGCGGTTGATGCATCTTTAAGAGCAGCAGTGACACAGTGACATCTCGCTGTCATCTGCATATGCTTTCAATTTGGATAGTTCTAAAATTTTGCTGTGTGGTAAATGGGTTAATCTTCATGAGGGAAGAGAGAGAGACACTCTTGTTTGAAATAAACTGATTTTTGTATGAGTTGGAAAGTTGTTTATCACCCCATTTTGTTTGAAGACTGATAAAATACATTTGTGTCAATAGAATTCACTGTTTGATGATAGCAAGGGAAACTTTTGTTGTTTAATAGACTAGCATTAAAACTTTTGTTGTGCTGATACACAAAATGGACTCTAAAGTTACAGACATTTGCAGTTCAAAGCTATTGTTGTTTGAATATCAGGCAAAATAGTGAATAGCGAAGATCCAAGATCAGACTATTCACTCTATGAAGCTTTATGTTGGTCTACACTGTTTGTGTGAACACTTACATCCAAGTCAAGTGTTAACCTATTACCACACAAGCCCTACTTTTGACGCCCCGGAGAAAGAAGCTTTTTGAAAACACTGTGGGAAAAGGAGAAAATGCTGGTAACCAGCATTTTCTCCCTTTCACACAGTGTTTCCTACCCTTCCCAGAACAAATTTCAATTTTTCAGTCACCTTTATTTTGTGGTCTGTCTGCAAATGCTTTCAATTTGGACTAGTCTTAAAATTTTCTCGTGTGGTAAAGAGTTAAAAGTTTCAATGCTAAGAAAGTTGATCCATTACATTTACCTGTACAGGGTCCGTATTCACCAACCATTCTTGAGAATATTCTTTGTCTTATTCTCCAAGGTCTTCTAAATTTGTAAGTAATACAACTTCTGATTGGCTAAATCGGAATGGTTTAGCTAATCAGAAGTTGTGTTATTTACAAACATAGCAAATTCTGGAGAATAAGAGAAAGAACGTTCTTAAGAATGGTTGGTGAATACGGGCCCTGGTCGTTCGAAGGAATGTGAATACTCAGTAGCAATTTTTGAAAGATGTGGAAAACATGGTGGGAAAAGAAGTAAAGGTATTCAACAAGCTAGCTATTGCTTCTTTCCCCTTTATGATTTTAAAAGGTGTCTATCACCGTTGCCTTAAAAAGAACTTGTTTTTGTTTTCCTTTTGCTGTATCGGATTAAAAATACAGGTGTCTAGTGGATATACCAGTGTCTTGTGTCTTTAACTCTTAAATCTATATCGCACAATCCAGACTTTAAAAGACCCTGGGAAAAAGCCTTTTGAAAACATTGTACGGAAAGGAAGAAGCCTTTAAAAGCATTGTGGAAAAAGGAGAAAATACTCGGGTAACAAGAATATTTTCTACCACAGCTTTTGTGGTGTCTCTAAAATTAATGCTTTCAGTTTCAACTTACAGTCTACATTTTTGTTCTGTGATAAAGAGTAAATGCTCTATGCTGAATATCTAGTTTCTGAAACCTTAAAAATGGATGGTGAGTCAAGGAAATGGTGATTAATCTATTCCCTGCTCATTGAAATGAGAATTAGAATTAACTTGATCTTTACCAAACGACAAAATTTTAGGATTGTCTAAATCAAAAGCATTTGCAGACGACGAAATAAAAGTGACTGAAAATTTGAAATTTGTTCTGGGAAGGGTAGAAAACACTGTGGGAAAAGGAGAAAATGCTGGTTACCAGCATTTTCTCCTTTTCCTACAGTGTTTTCTATAGGCTTCTTTCTCAGGGGCGTCATAAGTAGGGATTGTGTTGTAATGGGTTAAATACTTCTATCCACCAACCCTCAGTCATCCCAGTTGTAAATGCCTTGAAATTAATCCAGGTAGAAATTGGTTCAAATAAAAATTTCTCAATTTTTTTTCCATTTTGTAGCATTGTTTTGGTCAGTTAAAATGTTGCCTTTTACTTGAAGTTGGGTCTATGCAAGCTAGGGTTCAGTGTGACCATCGACAAAACAGTATTGCAGGGGCCTTTTGAAAACATTGTAGGAAAAGTAGAAATTGATATTAACCCTTTTGATAACATTTTAACCCTTTATCAAATGACAAAAAATTAGACTGGTCCAAATTGAAAGCACTTGCAGACAACAAATAAAAGTAACTCAAAAATTGAAATTTGTTTCCAGCAGGGTAGAAAACATTGTGGGAAAAGGAGAAAATGCTGGTTACCAGCATTTTTTCCTTTTCCCAGAATGTTTTGAAAAGGATTCTATCTCAGGGTCGTAAAAACCACAGGATTGTTTGGTAAAGGGTTAAACAACATTTTCTATTTTTCCCTGGATATTCTATATCCATGAGAAGAGATTTTGAAATGAATTGCTGTAATGCAAAAAAGAAGACAATTTTCTTTATTGGCCAATTAACCCATTACCACACAATCCCTAATTTTGACGACCCTGAGAAAGAAGCCTTTGAAAAACATTGTGGGAAAAGGAGAAAATGCTGGTAACCAGCATTTTCTCCTTTTCCCACAATATTTTCTATCCTTCCCAAAACAAATTTCAATTGTTCAGTCACTTTTATTTTGTCGTCTGAAAACGCTTTCAGTTTTGACAAGCCTAAAATTTTGTCGTTTGGTAATGTAAATGAGTTAAAAGACAAAAATGATGGGTTGGCAGATTTATAGCAGGTATGGTTAGATCAGAAAGAATTTATAGATCATGACACTATAGGTAAAACAAAGCTCTATTGTATACATGTGCAGTTTCAATTCTTTTTCTTCTTTAGTTGTTTAAACCCTCAACCAAATGACAGAATTTTAGACCAGCCAAATTGAAAACTCTTTGGGATATTTCATTGGCCCACACATTCAGCGCGAGTACTGGTGTAGTTCCCAGGAGGCAGAATCGAGAGAGATTAGTATAAGTTGTTAGAACTTGTTTCTCAATCAATGTTAAATAAATATGTTTAAACTAAAGCTCTTGCAGACAACAAATTACAAGTTATTCAGAAATTGAAATTTGTTTCCAACAGGGTAGAAGCCCTATGGGAAAAGGAGAAAATGCTGGTTACCAGCATTTTCTCCTTTTCCCACTGTTTTCAGAAGGTTTTTACCTCAGGGTTGTAAAAACCAGGGATTGTGTAGTAAAGGATTAAATTACAGTATAAATTATAGTCTAATTTTTGCCTACCTGAAATAAGAAAATCACACACAGGCAAAAGAAATGTTGATTCTTGATGAAATGGATAATATCGTTGTTTGAAAAGGAGCAATTGCCTCCAAAGATAAATTGTTTAGTTGCTTTTGTCTGATAGGTTAGTAAACATTGTGGAAAAAGGGAGAAATTGCTCGTTATGAGCAATTCCTCCTTTTCCCACAGTTTTTACCAAAGCCTTCTATATCAGGGGATCAGCATAGCCTAACCTGGGTCAAACCTGATTTCGAAAAAAATCCAATAAACAATAGGGAAAAGTAGCCATCTCGGGTTGAACATTTCAAATTTTTGTTTATGGGATGAAATGTGCACTTGTAATCAGATTTTTGTGAAACTTGCACACTTTGTTTATCTCATCAATAACTTCAACCCTATGGATTTTGAAAAAAATCCAACAAACAGTATGGGAAAAGTAGCCATTTCAAGTTGACTGCCAGTAGAGCATATTCAGGGCCTTCAAGTTACTTCGTTACAGATCCGTAAGCAGGTCTGACCAAGCCTTTAATCTTGTCAGACTGGGGATATGTAGGGTTACTGGTGAATATTCCTTATCTGGCTTAAGTGTTTGGACATACTGGTCATTTTATGGATATTTCATATTGGAGTTAGTCTGAATACATTTATGGATAGAACATACCAATTAATGTTACCTGTAACCATACAATATTTTGGATTGTTAACTCTTTACCAAATAACAAAATTTTAGACAGGTCCAAATTGAAAGCATTTGCAGTTAACAAAATAAAAGTGAATAAAAATTTGAAATTTGTTTTGTGAAGGGTGGAAAAGATTGTGGGAAAAGGAGAAAATGCTGGTTACCAGCATTTTCTCCTATTCCCACAATGTTTTCTAAAGGCTTTTTTCTCAGGGTCGACAAAAGTAGGAATTGTGTGGTAATGGGTTAAATTATAGTTTGGAAAGGAAGCATTGCTTGTTACTAGTAATATTTCCTTTTTTTTCTCACAAAGTTTTCCTTATCACAAAACTTCTCCATCCATCAAAATATTTCACTAAACAGCTGTATGTGTTACATCTACTAGGTATTGGTACAGTTTTAGAGTAAAACTTCATGGTAAAGGGTAAATCTTCTAGCACACCATTCCAGGTTTTGATGACCCCTACCAGGGGGTCAGTCCTGAGATTTTACGACCCTGGGAATGAAGCCTATTAAAAACATTCTTGGAAAAGGAGAAAATGGTTATCAGCATTCACTCCTTTTCCCACAATGTTTTCTTCCCAATCAAAATCATTTTCCATTGTTATGAGCAGTTTCTGCAATATCATCAGCAAAAGTTAATGCTTTCGAGATCTAAAATTTTGTCATAAATTGGCAAAGAGTTAAAAGGATTTCTTGTGCAAATAACAACTGTATCATGCATTCTGTTATCTTTTTTGTGTAAATAGGAAAGCCTTGATAATGAACTTCAAACAGGAGCAAGTCAATAAGGCAAAATACAAGTATTGGGACACATGATTACAATTTGGAATTTTAAATCGGCAATATGTGACCAACAATAATGCATTAATTTCTGTGGATTTAAATTACTGACTTTACAATACTTGAAATTATACCAATAAAATTGGAGGAGAAGTGCAGTTATTGGTGCTATAGTGTTGTTTTAAAATGTGTTTGAGATTATAGTGGGGGGAAAACCATGGATTTCCGAGCCCTTTTTGGGTACCGACCCAAGGCAGGAATGCCCAGGAAAAAATCTAGAAGCTTTAGTTTGCCAGAAAATCATTATATACCACGACAGGCAAGTATAATGTTTATTATGTGTTATATGAATACTTTATGAGTTAAATTCCAACACAAAAGAGGATACATGCTTAACTTCAGTGATGTTCTGTGAATAATTTTATATCCCTGCAAAACAAATATATAATGCAGTTTGAAGGGGGCTATATGCTAGGAAACAAAAAAAAAGGAGTTTCTTCTTTTCCTACAATGATTTCAAAAGGCTTCTTTTCCAGGAGCTTCAAAAGTAGGGATTGTGTGGTAATGGATTAATATGAGAGGGGCCATAAAGTCCTGAAAGACATTTTGCAGACCACACACTAAATATGGCTCAAGTAATCGTATTTATCCATAACCAATTACCACACAATCCCTGCTTTTGAGACCCTTGAGAAAGAAGCCTTTAGAAAACATTGTGGGAAAAGGAGAAAATGCTGGTAAGCAGCATTTTCTCCTTTTCCCACAATGTTTTCTACCCTTCACAAAACCAATTTCAATTTTTCAGTCACTTTTATTTTGTCGTTTGCAAAAGCTTTCGAATTGGACAAACCTAAAATATTGTTGTTTGGTAATGAGTTATCTTCAGTAATGTTCTATGGATAATTTTATAATCCGGCAAACAAATACAATATTTTACATGCAGTTTGAAAAAGGAGCTAAATGCATCTGCAGAAAGAACAGATCACACTGGCTGATCATCTTCGCAAGCCAAGGCTGACGATTCACTACGCTAATCTACCCTTGGCAGATGGAGCTTGATTTCTACATTCACCTGATACGCTTTTTCATTGGATGCAGCCAGCTCTAGCTGCAACGAATGAAATCGCTTGTAGCATTTCATCTTTGATAAAAATGGAATAGAAGGTAAAACATGGAAACCCTAGTGAATGTCTGTTTATCACTTCATGTGTATTTGTAAGCGGTTTGTAAAACGATATTTCATGTACTTTTAGAAATATGATGTAAAGGGGGCGTAATAACCAGCATCCAATGGAGGGTGCATCGCAGGAATCTCGAAATCGGGCTCAATCAGCCAAGGTAAGATCCACATAGTGATCGTGAACTTGGCTAGCGAAGATGACAGGCTGATATGGGTTGAAAGTTTGTGCAAAACTCTGGATTGTTTGGTAAAGGATTAATCCCAAACTGAAGATGTGTTAACCAATTACCAAACGAAAAAAAATTTGGACTGGTACAAATTCAAAGCACTTGCAGACGTCAAAATAAACATAACTGAAAAACTCGAATTTGTTTCCAGCAGGGTAAAAAACTTTGTGGGAAAAGGAGAAAATGCTGGTTACCAGCATTTTCTCCTTTTCCCACCATGTTTTCAAAAGGCTTCTCTATCGGGGTCATAAAAAAACAGGGATTGTTTGGTAAAGGATTAAATGCAGGTTGTTTGCCTTTTTAGCTCACCTGAGCACATAGTGCTCAGGGTGAGCTATTGTGATCGATCGTTGTCTGGCGTCCGTCCGTCCGTCCGTCCGTCCGTCCGTCCGTCCGTGAACAATTACTTAAAAATTCTTCTCCTCTTGGATTTCACATGGAGATAAAGAAGGAAATCTTTAAAAATTTTCTTGTCGCAAACCATAAAGGCTAGAGCTCTCATATATGGCATGTAGTATCATCTAGTGGCCCTCTATTAAAATACTTCAAATAATGGCCCTAGTGTAGAAATTGGCCCTATGTTGTGGGTTCTTGGATTTCACATAGAGATAAAGAAGGAAATCTTTAAAAATCTTCTTGTCCCAAACCGTAAGGGCTAGAGCTTTCATATTTGGCATGTAGCATCATCTAGTGACCCTCTACCAAAATATTTCAAATTATGGCCCTAGTTTGAAAATGGCCCTATGTTGTGGGTTCTCGGATTTCACATAGAGATAAAGAAGGAAATCTTTAAAAATCTTCTTGTCCCAAACCATTAGGGCTAGAGCTCTCATATATGGCATGTAGCATCATCTAGTGGCCCTCTACCAAAATACTTCAAATAATGGCCCTAGTGTGAAAATTGGCCCTATGTTGTGGGTTCTCCGATTCCACATAGAGATAAAGAAGGAAATCTGTAAAAAACTTTATGTCCCAAACCTTAAGGGCCAGAGCTTTCATATTTGGCATGCAGCATCATCTAGTGGCCCTCTACCAAAATACTTCAAATTATGGCCCTAGTGTTGAAAATGGCTCTATGTTGTGGGTTCTTGGATTTCACATAGAGATAAAGAAGGAAATCTTTAAAAATCTTCTTGTCCCAAACCATAAAGGCTAGAGCTTTCATATATGGCATGTAGTATCATCTAGTGGCCCCCTATTAAAATACTTCAAATAATGGCCCTAGTATGGAAATTGGCCCTATGTTGTGGGTTCTCGGATTTCACATAGAGATAAAGAAGGAAATCTTCAAAAATCTTCTTGTCCCAAACCTTAAGGGCTAGAGCTTTCATATTTGGCATGTAGCATCATCTAGTGGCCCTCTACCAAAATACTTCAAATTATGGCCCTAGTGTTGAAAATAGCCCTATGTTGTGGGTTCTCGGATTTCACATAGAGATAAAGAAGGAAATCTTTAACTATACTAGCTAGGGTTATGAAATTTCATGGGTGGATAGATCTCATCAAGGGGGAGTGCAGTGCACAGGAATCATAACTCCTGCTTCCTTAATTTTTAGCTCACCTGAGCACAAAGTGCTCAAGGTGAGCTATTGTGATCGATCAATGTCCGTCGTTCGTCCGTCTGTCCGTCTGTTCACAATTACAAAAAAATCTTCTCCTCCTAAACTAACAATCAGATTTCAGTCAAACTTCACAGAAATGATCCCTAGATGATGCACTTTCAAAATACTTCAAAGATTTGAATTCCATGTAGAACTCTGGTTGCTATGGCAACAGAGTGAAAAAACTTTAAAAATCTTCTCGTCAAAAACTGTAAGGGCTAGAGCTTTCATATTTGGCATGTAGCATCATCTAATGGCCCTCTACCAAAAT
Organism: Tridacna crocea; assembly: GCA_943736015.1. NCBI lineage: Eukaryota > Metazoa > Mollusca > Bivalvia > Cardiida > Cardiidae > Tridacna > Tridacna crocea. Next base: position 29,211,324 of record OX031072.1, on the reverse strand, counting down.
ACTTCAAATTGTGGCTCTTGTCTTGAAATTGGCCCTATGCTGTGGGTTCTCAGATTTCACATAGAGATAAAGAAGGAAATATTAGATAATCTCCTTCTCCCAAACCGTAAGGGTTAGAGCTCTCATAATTTGCATGTAGCATCATCTAGTGGCCCTCTACTGAAATACTTCAAATTATCACCTTAGTGTGGAAATTGGTCCTATGTTGTGGGGTCTCGGATTTCACAAAGAAATAAAGAAGGAAATCTCAGAAAATGTTCTTGTCCCAAACCGTAAGGGCTAGAGCTTTCATATTTGGCATGCAGCATCATCTAGTGACCCTCTACCAAAATACTTCAAATTAAGGCCCTGGTGTGAAATTAAACCTATGTTGTTGGTCTTGGATTTCACATGAAGACAAGGAAGGAAATCTTTAAAAACCTTCTTGTGCAAATGGTAAAGGCCAGAGCTTTCATATTTGGCATGTAGCATCAGCTAGTAGCCCTCTACCAATTTTCGTCAAATTATGTCCCTGATGTAAAGAATTTGCCCTATGTTGTGGGTCTCGGATTTCACATAGCGATAAAGAAGGAAATCTTAGAAAATTTTCTTGTACCAAAACGTAATGGCCAGAGCTTTCATATTTGGCATATAGCATCATCTAGTGGCTTTCTATCAACATACCTCAAATTATGGCCCTATGTTGTAGGTTCCCGGATTTCACATAGCGATAAAGAAGGAAATCTTAGAAAATCTTCTTCTCCCAAACCATAAGGGCTAGAGCTTTCATATTTGGCATATAGCATCATCTAGTGGCTTTCTATCAACATACCTCGAATTATGGCCCTATGTTGTAGGTTCCCGGATTTCACATCGCGATAAAGGAGGAAATCTTAGAAAATCTTCTCCCAAACCATAAGGGCTAGAGCTTTCATATTTGGCATGTAGCATCATCTAGTGGCCCTCTACTAAAATACTTCAAATTATTGTCCTGGTGTGAAAGTTAGCCCTATGTTGTTGGTCTCAGATTTCACATAGAGATAAAGAGGGAAATGTTTAAAAGTGTTCTTGTGAGCACTCTTGAGACCACATTTCTTGCTAAGCTGAATTGAAAATTGGTTAGAATGTTTTTCTCAATAAAATCTCACATGAGTCTGCATTGAATACTTGTTTGGAATATAACTTTGTCATCTCAAGTCGGAACGAATTCAAAATTGGTATGCATGTTTGTTGTGATATTACTGAGTACTCGGTTCAAGAACAATAACTCTACCTAGCGTGGATTTTGAGAAATTCCACTTTGATCTTTACTTTAATAGTATTGTTTGCTTGTCCAGAGTGGAATTTTGAAATCTCAAGTCAAATTGTCTGTTGCATTGCCAGCCCTTTGCAACTATTATACCTCCTGTACAACTGGTGGTGGGATTGCATATCTTTCGACAATTTGCCGCTCTTTTTTCATCATCATTAGCCCTTGAACCTCAGTATTTGGTAATTATAGTCTTTGTTGCAGACCTTTGCTGCTTAGTACTCAGGTGAGCGATATAGGACCATCATGGTCCTCTTGTTTGCTTTGAAGAGTAATGCCCCTTTGAAGGTAGACATTGTTAGCATAATGAATGTGAAAATTGAACATTTATCGTTGTTATCACATTACTAATTAGCAAAAATATAATTATACTAAGTGATGAATCAAGTTATACTAGTGAAGAATCAATGTTTTTCACTAGTTAACCCTTTACCACACAATCCAGACTTTTAACACCCCTCTGAAAGAAGCCTTCAGAAAACATTGTGGGAAAAGTAGAAAATGCTGGTTACCAGCATTTTCTCCTTTTCCCACAATGTTGTCTTCCCTTCCTAAAAAAAAAATTCAATTCTTTAGTCACATTAATTTTGTCTTCTGCAAATGCTTTCAGTTTGAACCAGTCTAAAATTTTGTCGTTTGGTAAAGAGTTAATGAAAAAAGTATCTCCTAAATACTAGTGCAGACGGCAATATCTATTTGAGCAGCAGCTAAACTTGACCTTTCAACTCAATACCACACAATCCAGACTTTTAATCATACCCAAGACAGAAAGCTTTTGAAAACATTATGGGAGATGAAGAAAATGCTGGTAACCAGCATTTTCTCCTTTTCCCATAATGTTTTCTACCCTTCCCAAAACAGATTTTAATTTTTAATTGACATTTGATTTGACGTCTGCAAATGCTTTCAAATTGGACCAGTCTAAAACTTTGTCGTTTGGTAAAGAGAAGGTAAAACATGGAAATTTTTTAGACTGGTCCAAATTGAAAGAATTTGCAGACGACAAAATTAAGGCCATTCAAAAATTGAATTTTTTTTTGGAAAGGGCAGAAAACATTGGGGGAAAAGGAGAAAATGGTGGTTACCAGCATTTTCTACTTTTCCCACAATGTTTTCAAAAGGCTTAGAACTTTTTCAGAGTCATCAAAAGTAGGGATTGTTTGGTTAAACATATTTGTTATACTTGGACTGAGAAAAGGTACGTTTTTAACATGGATGAAAAACAACTTACTGTAGTGCCTATGTCTTGATTCTGGTTCCTGGAACTACCTTTGTACTTGCGCTGAATGTGTGGGACAGTAAATAGTCCCAAAGTTAAGGCCCTCTCCCACATATATAACTGGGTACCTGATGGTTACAAGGCCAGTATCCAGCAGATAGAGCTTAGTAGGTAGAGCGTAGGACTCGTGAACACAATGTTTCAGGTCACTACAGGTTGTGAGTTTGAGTCTCCGGCTGGCCAACTGAAATTACTAATAGTCTTTCAGATGAGATGTTAAACCGAGGTCCTGTATGACAGTGCTGTATGCCGATCATGTTAAAGAACCAGGTGAAGCTCTCAGTAGTTTCGACCTGTATCCTCGCACTATCCCCCATAACAACTAACAGTCTTCTGGGGGCGTCGCTCAGATGTGCAACCGGTAGCGACAATAAATAAACAGAAATAAACCAAATTACAAAGCCAGTGCTAAGTACCTTTCTACCATGGATGCCTTGATGACGACTGAAAATATCAATCTACTGAGGTACAGATAGATTCTGTATCTTTTTTCAGAGTTCCAGATAAGAGGGAGTGATCCTATTTTAAAGTAATTATTTCTCTTCAAAACCCTATGTTGTGGGTACTTATTAGAATTGTCTTAATGAGACAATTCTAATGAGTACCCACAACATAGGGTTTAGTGTAAAATGATTAAAATTTTCAATTTTGAAATCAAAATCTCGCCCTCTATCCTTAGCTTTTTGTTTTGCTTGCTGTCTAAGTGGATCCTATAGACCTGAGATTAGATACAACACATTCAGTGTAATCTGATCTTGATTTGTGCTTTCCAAAAAAAAAAAAGCCCCTGTTTTTTGCCTTTAATGACACTGAAAGGGATATAGAAACCTTACAGTTATTTACTTTTGTTTCCTTGTTGGAGGGATCATTGATCGATTAATCATAGCTTGAACATAATTGTGGTAGATTGTGTGTGCCTTTTTAAATGTCACACCTTTTTGACAAACAAGCCTGTTTCATCCTGAATCATCGGAAGAAAAACTTTTAAAACATTGCAGAAAAAAGGAGAACATATGCCAATTTCTTCCCATATAAACCATATACTTCATCATTGCAGCCAACTATTTTTTAAGTCTTTAATAAAAAGTTTCAATATTAAAACAAAAACAAGTTTTGCTGAACTAAATGATTGGTATTTAACTCTTTCCCAGACAAACCTTGGTTTAAACATGTCTGCAGTACTAGTCTATAGAAAACACTGTGGGAAAAGGAGAAATTGCTCGTAATGAGCAATTTCTCCTTTTCCCACAGTGTTTTCAGACCTATCGGAAAACTTTCTGCCATTCTCATCAAATTCAAAATTGTCATCTGCAAACACTTTCAGTTTGGGACAGTCTAAAATTTGTCATTTGGGAAAGGGTTAATGAAAAAAATAAATCAGATATGCTCTGGCAAAAGGGGGCTTAATGCTTCTCTATGATACATGATACCAGCCCAAGTCTTCACATATTATCTATAAGGGTTACATTTTTTTTAACCCTTTGCCCCATAAAGCATTTCTATGGTATCTCTAATTGACCCTAAATAACAGCTAGGATGAAACCGTTTCTGATGTGTATATGACACCTTTTGATAGCATAGAAAACCTTGTGACAAAAGGTGAAATTGCTCGTCATGAGCAATTTCACCTTTTGCCACAAAGTTTTCCAGAGACTCCTACAGGCTATGTGTAGAAATGAGTATCTATGGAGTAAAGGGGTAAATAATCCACTGAATCACAAGGTAGACTGGTTCTTTCACAAACAGAAAATTGACCAATAGCTAACAGTTTTGATTCAGGTCAGCCTGCAGGGACTGCGCAGGCTGACCTGGATCGATACGTTTTTGCCTATGCACTAAGCCCCCTTTTCACAGAGCATGGCTCAAATAATAAAGATAAGAGTACTGCACTTAGATTAAGTAGATCAGACTTGGGTATGGGGTTACACCATAATATTTACTAAATCCATTCACAAACAATGAATTTTAGACTCTTCTGTTTTGAGAGCGTCTGCAGACTACAAATCAGAAAGTAGTACATATGAAATGAGGTTCTACCACAGGACAGAAACCATTGTGGGAACAGTAGAAAATGCTGATGAGCAGCATTTTCTACTTTTTCCCACAATGTTTTCAAAAGGCCTCTACTTGAATGTCCGTAAAACTCAGGATTGTTTTGATGGGGGTTAAGATCAGCACACTGCAAACATTTGTTTTAGGTAAACACTCTTTATAAAAATTGTCTTTGTCAACAACGGTGCTTAATTTATGTCTCCTTGCAAACTTAATTCAGGACACTGAACTTGTTTCCACACCGTGCCATGTTTTGAAAGACGTTGAAGAAAGCATCTAGAAACGATGTGGTCATGGGGAAAATAGTTGTGGCCAGTATTTTTTCCATTACCCACAGCATTCTCTGTCCTAAAAGAGTGATTTTGAATTACGGCCAGCCAGGGTTGCACAGTGGTGAGCATGTCAAATGGTGAGCGTGTGGAACTCGTGACCTTGTGGTTGTGAGTTTGATACACGGTTGAGGTGAACTAAAAAATTCTATGCGGCGTATTTCCATCTCTCTTCTCTGCTGAAGCATTTGGGAAGGGTGTAAAACATTGTAGGAAAAGGAGAAAATGCTGGTTATCAGCATTTTCTTCTTTTCCTACAATGTTTTCAAAGGATTCCTTTTTCAGGGTCATTAAAAGTCTGGATTGTGTGGTAAAGAGCATCTTCGCAAACTAAGGCTGACGATTCACTATGCTACTCTACCTTTGGCGGATTGAGCTTGATTTTTACATTCCCCCGATACACTTTTTCATTAGATGCAGCCAGCTGTAACTGCAATGAAATGAAATCACTCGTAGCATTTCATCTTTGATAAAAATAGAACAAGGTCGCTACCTTTCGAATAGAAGGTAAACATGGAAACCCACGTGGATGTCTGCTTATCGCTTCATGTGTATTCGTAAGCGGTTTGTAAAACGATATTTCAATGGCTTTTGGAAATATGATGTAAAGGGGGGGTAATAACCAGCATCAAATAGAGGGCGCATCGCTGGAATCTCGAAATCAGGCTCAATCAGCCAAGGAAAGATCCACAAAGTGATCGTAACATTTGCTCGCGAAGATGGTTAAAGAGTTAATTCTTTACCAAACAAGAAGGTTTTGGACTTATCCATTTCAGTAGCTTAGTTAGTCAAATAAAAAAGAAGTTGGTTGAAATGATGGAAATTGTCTATAGAAGGGTAGATAACATTTTGGGAACTAGTATTTCTTTCTCCTTTCCACACAATGTTTTTTTAAAGTCATCTTTCACAAAATCTTTGAAATTCAATATGTGTGGTTAAGAATAAAAGTGAAAATAGATACTTGTGGTATTGCATGTATTTCATGATTGTAATAAAAGTTACTTTTCAACAGAGACGACATTAAAAATGAATTACCCATACAAAAATAATTGGAGAGCTTTTGTTGAAAGGGCTTTTCACACACTTCTGTGATGTTTATTTGTCCTTTTGAATGGTATGCAATGTAATAAGTTACTCTTAGGAGTTTTTTAATGGTCAAGCAAACATAGGGGCCATGTTTAAATATTGGAGAGCAGGTCATACCTACATGACCTTACATGCACAAAAATTTAACCCTTTGTCACACAATCCTGAAAGATAACAACCCTGGAAAATCAGACTTTTGAAAACATTGTGAGAAAAGAGTATTGATTACAATTAAAAGAGAAATGCAACTTTCTTAACCCTTTACCCAACGGCAAAACTTGAAACTGGTTCTAACTGAATGCATTTGTAGATGACAAAATAAACCTAACTCAGAAATTGAAAATCTTTTACACCAGGGTAGAAAGCATTGTGGGAAAAGGAGAAAATACTGGTTACCAGCATTTTCTGCTTTTTGCTCAATGTTTTCAAAAGTCTTCTATTTCAGGGTTGTAAAAACCAGGAATTCTTTGGTTAAAGGTTAAGCCTATTTTACATAAAATGTATTCCTAGCATAAATTAGATTAGGGAACTGCTGTTTGGTGAGTGACAGACCTTAACCCTATACCACACAATCCCGACTTTAAACAATCCTGACAAAGAAGCCTTCTGAAAACATTGTTGGAAAAGGAGAAAATGCTGGTAACTAGCATTTTCTCCTATTCCGACAATGTTTTCTACCCTATCAAAGAAAAGTCACACTGTTTAAGACACACTGGAATTGTGGCCTGCAAATGCTCTCAATTTGGACTGTTCCAAAATGTTGTTGTTTGGTAAAGGGTAAAGCAAGGATTAAGAGGAAAATTCTCGTTACCAGCATTTTCTCTCTTTACCACAATTTTTTCTACCCCCTAAAAGACAGAAATCATTGTTTCAGCTACAGATTTAATTGTCATCTGGGAATGCTGTCAATTTGGAAAAATCTACATTCTTTTCTTTTGGTAAAGAGTTAACAAGTATGGGATAGAAAACGAGTGCCCTGGTATATGGGAAATATACACGAGCGTTAGCGAGTGTATATTTCCCATATATCACGGCACGAGATTTTCTATCTCACTTAGACCACGTGACTATTTATTAATGCTTTTTACGTCATATGCTCATATTTATAGTAGATAAAAAGCTTGTTACAAATATGAGTCGTTGTAATTGTTAAAATGAAAGTTTTGCATCTAATTCAAAAGAGGCATAAGTAAGGTATTAATTTATATCAGAATGCTAAATTATTTATTATGATTTTAATGAAAGTTAACCTATTTGTGGATTGTTAAGATAGAAATTGTATTTGCCAGTAAAATTTTGAAAACGTTATGTTTCGATTGTAGATTGTCAAAGGCAATAGGGACGTTCATTGTTTAGAACTTACTATGTGTTTCCTGTAATTAGACTGTACTAGTCTATTTTATTACGAAACACATGGAAGGTTCTTGAGAAATTTTGTTCAGTTTTCTTTTGCAAGTATGTTCAATACGTAAATTTTGAGCAATTTTTGTAAGCAATGTCAATGTACATTAAAACCTTGTAAACTTTGTACATAGAGCCATTGAGCTTAAACTGTAGGCTGCTAAATGCGACTCAATGACCTTTAGTGGACAATGTAGATACAGATCAGAAAGCATAGAACGTGTACAATCTGATCTTCGATGTACACTTTCCGATTAGGCGATATTTTCCCCTAAATATCTTTGAAATAGCCAAATTTGGGCTTTTATTATTGGCTTGAAGGTTTCATTTCACTTATTAAGCAGGTTAAGGGTTAAACATTACTAAACCAACTCACGTGTAGGTGAACTGCCACGTTTAACGCGCATGCAAACTAAAGAGCTATCGAATTTGTTGTAATTTCTTGGCAAAAATAAGTGTTTAATCCTTCTCAGATTGATGTTTTAGAAAAATGGTTGTAAAGGCAATGGCATGTTTTAAAGCCAAAATGTGAACATTGAACTTTTAACTATACTGGAGCCTTATTTTTCTACCGCCTAAAGCACACTCCTTTCAAGAGGTTGCTGTAGTTAATCGCTATTTGAGGGCAATACTGTTTTAAGTGTTTGTATATTGTATAGACTTAGAATAGTATTGCACTCACACATGAAAATGTTATACCCAGTTCAAATCATACTTCAAAATTGTGTTTCCGCAAAGGGTACATTTTGCCCTGACTCGACATTGCAAACAAAAATTGTCGGAATTCACGTGCGGGATATACTAGCACAGTATATTCAGATATACAACTGTGGGAGTTGTATCTTCGATATATACAATGGAAATACTGAACGCTGATTGGTCAAGTCCCTACAAGCGTGGTCTAAGTTTTGAATAGAGTTGCACGATACCCATAATCTTGGATTACCCATACTCAGGATGTATAGAATATATGGGTTCAAATGACATTATGGGTGTTTGTTTTAGGGATTAAAACCTATTGCTGTCCAAATTTGACTTTTTGCAGCCTCAGAAATAGATTGCTTTTATAAAAAAAAAATAGATGGTTGTGGGAAAAGGATCAGTTGCCTGTAGCAAGTAATTTTCCCTATATAAGCAGTCAATGTTCCTCATAAATTATACCAGATTATCTCCATTGACTTAAGTTCTGTTTTGTTGTTATTTGTTCTAGATGGGCATGGCTCAAGATAATTATGCCCATATATAATAATTAGTAAACCCTTTGAACAAACAATCCTGCATTTTAACAACCCAGAGGAATCATCCTTTTGAAAACATTTTGAGAAATTGATAAAATGCTGTTAAACAGGTACTTTTTACCTTGCAATGACAAATCCCCTCATTTGAACCTTATTAATCATGGCTCTTTATTCACTCATTACCAAACAACAATATTTTAGGTTTGTCCAAATCGAAAGCACTTGTGACAGAAACTTTGAAATTTGTTTCGTGAAGAGTAGAAAACATTGTGGAAAAAGGAGAAAATGCTGGTTACCAGCATTTTCTCCTTTTCCCACAATGTTTTCTAAAGGCTTCTTTCTCAGGGTTGTCAAAAGTAGGGATTGTGTGGTAATGGGTTAAAATAAAATTTTCAACTTGCCCAAGTTGAAAGCATTTGAGGACTTCAAAATAAGACTGAATCAGAAATTGAATCTCAGTTTTAGAAGGTCAGAAACACCATATGGAAGAGCAGGAATGCTGGTTGCTAGCATTGTTTCCTTTTTTCACAATGTTTTCGAACTTCGACTGCTTATGGCTAGTTAAAATGCAAATTTTAACTTGATTGAAAGCATTTTGTAGAAGAAACCCGCTGAAAGTGATTTTCACATGCATGCAACAGGGCGTATGGAAATCAACCATGTGGTAGACGTCAGCGCGTCAAGACGCGTGGCGAAGACTGTTATATTCAGAACATCCACCTGCGCAATCGCTTCCAAACTGCCACAGCCACTGCTGCCAACACCCCCGTTACACATAAAAGACGTATACTGCCCAAACTGGGCAATCGCTTGCGAGAGGGCTACATGCACGCCATCCATACCTTTGTTGTTTTGACGCGATTTACCAAGTAAATGGTGTTAATTGGGCACATGGACACCAACGCTGGCTTGGACAACAATGGAATAGTGTTCTTTTCTCAGACGAGTCAAGGTTTTCCATTCATTGAAGTCATGGCAGGGTTTGAGTATGCTGTAGGAGAAATGAATGATACAAAATCCACAATCATGAAACTGGATGCCTATCTCAACCTGGAACCAAACAGTCCCTCAGGTTTTTATGACCCTGATATTGAAGCCTTTTGAAAACATTGTGGTAACCAGCATTTTCTCTTTTTCCCACAATGTTTTCTACCCTGCTGGAAACAAATTTCAATTTTGAGGGTTTTTTTTTTTGGTTGTCTGCAAATGCTTTCAATTTGGATTAGTTTAGAATTATGTTGTTTGGTGAAGAGTTAAGGAGCCTGCCTTGGTGGCTCAGTGGTGAGCGTTTCGGACTCATGACCTGGTGGTTGTGAGTTTGATACCCGGTTGAGGCGAACTTTCTTACCAGTGTATTTTTGCCTCTCACCTCTGCTGAAGCGTGTGAGAAAAGTAGTCGGTGGGTTTGGAAAGAAAGTTGTGTCAGTACTGGTGTGAGAAAGCCAGGAGAAACACATGCATTACCGACCGCCATGATATGACCTTAGATGTTAAAGTGGCGTTTAACCCCAATACAAAGAGTTAAGCCTTAAAATAATTTGAACATCTGATGATTCTGCAAATTGTGTAGATTAAGAGCAGACCGCAGTCATTATTTTTGAATAACAGTCTGATAGTTGAAAAAATCTTTTGTTTTGAACATTGGCAGAGTTCGACTATTTACATGGAGGTCAAATATCTGTTTTGTTTGTATAGCACTGTAAGGATTAATAAGTTTAAATCCTTTACCAAACAATGGCTGGTTTTTAAAACCCCAAGATATAAACCTTTTGAAAAAAATGTGAGAAAAGGAGAAAATGCATTTTCTCCTTTTCCCACAATGTTTTGTAACCCTGTTTGAAACATGTTTCAGATTTTGAGTGATGTTTATTGTGTTGTCTGCAACTTCTCTCAATCTGAACCAGTTTAAAATTTTGTCGTTTAGCAAAGAGTTAATCCCTAAATACCAAATGATCTGTGTTTTTACAAACCTCCGAGAGCTGCTGAAAATGTTGTTGGTACAGGAGAAAATATCTGGAATCTATTGGAGGTTTTTTTTTTTTGAAATTTAAGTGTCAGACCTGTAAAAGACAACACCTATGATATGAGCAACATTTACTTTTGTCACTTGCACTTATAGCTTTCAATACAGAACAGTGTAAAATTTTGTCTAGTAAAGAGTTGACATAAACCACAGACGACTGGTTGTGAATTATTGAAATATTTGAGGGATTATTCAGTTCATTTTAATTTAGTAAACGATGTGTCGAGTAATGAACCAATAGAGACAAAACATAACGGAAATATTTATGCAATAGACAGGTAGGAAAATTTTGATGTTCTCTTCAGTGACTTGTTTTGAATTTTTGAAATAGGGACTAAGAGGGCTTATAATACAGTATGTTTCCAGTTGTCTGATAATATTTCCATTGATTGACTGAAAAAAACCATAAGTGACATAATTTTAAAGGCCCATAACCAGCTAAAAGTAAATAGTTAATCCTTTACCCAATAAGGCATTTATATGGTACATCTAATTAACCCTAAATAACAGCAAGGATGAAGCCATTTCTCATGTGTATATGACACCTTTTGATAGCATAGAAAACATTATGACAAAAGGTGAAATTGCTTATCACAAGCAATTTCACCTTTTGACACAATGTTTTCCAAAGGCTCCTACAAGCAATGCGTAGAAATGAGTATCTATGGAGTAAAAGGTTAAGGGATTGGAATGTAGGTGAATTTAATTCATTCTGCTAGGAGACAGACAGACAGACAGATGGACGGACAGACAAATTAACACGCAGACTTGCGAATAGACAGTCTGTTAGATCTGTGTCAACTGTTGCTTATTTATCAAATTTCTCTGACATTTATAAGCAGCTAGATCTGTCATATACAGGCAAGTAGACTGGGTGTATATTGAGGTCGAAAAAGTCAAGTATTGTTTGACTGACGATGTTTCTGATGCAGGTTAGGTGAACCAGGGTTCAATGCCTGGATGTGTCATACCTGACTTTGATAGCAAGGATAATTGCATTTCATATTCAGACTAATACCCCCATTCCACTAGGCCGCGATCTACAGTAGCTTCACTCTGTGATCTCATACACAGCGCCATAGATCACCTAAGATAGCTGCCAGATTGGTGATTATGAGGATACACCCGCTCGGATAACAAGCAGATGATTCTCCGCTGGTGATCAAGTAACTACCATTTAGATCCGATAGTGATTGAACTGCACATGGTCACTAGCATATCCTCGCTAGAAGTTGTGAAGTATATGATGGGTTTTTGCTCCGTTAGCGACCTGAGGCTTTGATGCCCCATTGCTCTTTCCCCTGGGTGGCATTCTGTAGTTGGCCAAAGAATTTATTATAGCTACACCAGCAGGTTACCAAATGCAAAAAGATGATATGGTAACTTTGTAGGATTTAGGTCCCCCTGTGCTCAAGGCATAGATGGACCATTAAAGAGAAAAAATCAGATACAAGGGAATCCAATTACAAGCCCCCTAGCCCTTCTTCGAATAGACCTCCTTTGTTCCTTGGTGTAAAGCGCTGACACACATGAGGCTACCTTTGGGTTCCAAACCATTTCACCACTAATTGGGTGGGAAACACAAGTTGTCTCTGAAAGGTCCTGGTTGGGCCAGGTATCGAACCTCCGACCTCCAGATCGAAAGTCCTACATTTTACCACTGCATTACTGGTCCACCCTGAAATGATGATAGCCAAGATAGGCACTCTTTTATATAGTCCTCCAAAGGCACAATCGGAGTGCCGTTATATCGCTACTTGATAGTAACAGAGCGCTATTATATGGGAGTGCAATCATATCGCCACTTGATCGCAACAGAGTGCTACTGCATCTCTAACGGTCGCTATCGTATTTACATAGGAGCATGGTAACTTGCGAACATTTGCACTCTCAACCGATCCAATAGCACTCAAGTTACGATGTTTTATGTTGAAGTTGCATGTTGATAGGGATTTAAGCGATTAAGTAGCGATGTGACAGATTGCCACTGATCTTTGTGCAAGGGAGTAGACTGATGGCGATCTTGGTGATCCGCTTAAAATCTGTTAGCGTTCATGGCGCTTTGCATTGCGGCCTGGTGGAATGCGGGTATAAACAACCTGTTGCTGACTAACAATGTGACCTGAAGTTTGTTGTGAAAGGCCTATCAGCCTCTTACCAAACAATTTTGTGTTTATACGATCCTTAGACAATGGCCTTTTGAATTTTCTTATCTCACACACGTTTAATATCACATTTGTGTGGCGTCATTTTTGATGTCATTTTGTACGCATTTCATACAAGTTAATGGAAAATACTGCAGGTGCATATATGAATGCTCTTGCATCATCTGATCTATATTTTGTGAAATATCATTATGTGATAAAAAGAATGTGACATTTGTAGGCTTTTGAGATGAGATCTTATTAAACTTGTCATGGAAAAAATTAAGCTCACCAAAGGCTTGCTTGATTAATAACATTTTCCTAGACTTGTTTAATAAAGTCTTATCTCAAAAGCCCACTCATGTCAGGTCCTATATATCCTGATCTAAACTGTCTCATTGTGGTGCCGCATTCGCTTTTGAAAAGTGACCATGGAGGCAGCCATATTATTTACTCGGCTTCCAGTCATTTCGTAATAAGATTATTTCGTACCTAGACCATTTTGTACAACTCTGGTCATTTTGTACCCACCTATACTTGTTATCCTGGTCATTTCATACTCACTTTGATCATTTTGTATGCAATATTTTCTCGTGTTGTTTGCCGAGTGACAACTGCTTTGTTGCATAGCTCCAATTGAACTTATGGTAAATTTTGCCAAGAATGGCTATCATTGTGTCTTACTATTACTGCCTCTTTCTTTTTTAAGTTTTAAGTTGTATTCTAAAGATTGTTTAGAGCTTCTCAATTTATTTCTCACCGAATTCTGCATAGATTTACTTTGGACAATTTGACATGCTGTAATGTGCCTTATTTCAGAAATAACTGATTTACGGCGCCATTGATGTTCTGCATCAAAATTTTCTTGTAAGCATTAATTTTGCAGCAGTCCAATGCAATGTAAGGGTTTAGGATAAATAAGGCCTTTCTTTATACAGATCTGAGCGCCTAAATGCCAATGAATCACCCAGTAAGTACTGGGAGGCCAAACAAGGATATGCAAATTTCATTCATATCTTATCTAGTCTATTAAAATTATCAGCATGATACAGTTAAGATCTATCACTTTTCTGTTGCGGAGGCGTTTAATCCTTTATCAAACAATCCCTGGTTTTTACGAACCTGAGATAGAAGCCTTTTGAATACATTGTGGGAAAAGGAGAAAATGCTGGTAACCAGCATTTTCTCCTATTCCCACAATGTTTTCTACTCTTCTCAAAACAAACTTCAAATTTCCAGTCACTTTTAAGTTGTCATCTGCAAATGCTTTCAATTGGGACCAGTCTATAAATTTGTCGTTTGGTAAAGAGTTAACTCATTACCAAACGACAAAATTTTAGGTTTGTCCAAATCGAAAGCATTTGCAGACGACAAAATAAAACTGGCTGTAAATTTGAACTTTGGTTTGTGAAGGGTAGAAAACATTGTGGGAAAAGGAGAAAATGCTGGTTACCAGCATTTTCTCCTTTTCCCACAATGTTTCCCTAAGGCTTCTTTCTCAGGGGTATCAAAAGTAGGGATTGTGTGGTAATGGGTTAATCCTTTACCAAACAATCCCTGGTTTTTAGGACCCTGAGATAGAAGCCTTTTGAAAACATTGTGGGAAAAGGATAAAATGCTGGTAACCAGCATTTTCTCCTGTTCCCACAATGTTTTCTACCCCATTGGAAACAAATTTCAATTTTTGAGTTACGCCTATTTTGTCGTCTGCAAGTGCTTTCAATTTGAACCAGTCTAAAATTTTGTTGTTTAGTAAAGAGTTAAAAGTATTTTATGTGCCAATTTCTTGACTTGAATTAAGTCTTGCACAGTCATATTTATCCATTACAATCCTTTAGGAAAACATTGTGGGAAAAGGAGAAAATGCTGGTTACCAGCATTTTCTCCTTTTCCCACAATGTTTTCTAAAGGCTTCTTTCTCAGTGTCGACAAAAGTAGGGATTGTATGGTAATGGGTGAACACAATGACCTACTTTTGACTTTTTCTTGTAGCATTTTGTTTAACCCTTTACCAAACAATCCCTGGTTTTTACGACCCTAAGAAACAAGCCTTTTGAAAACACTGTGGGAAAAGGAGAAAATGCTGGTCACCAGCATTTTCTCCTTTTCCCACAGTGTTTTCTAACCTTCTCCGAACAATTTCAATTTTTCAGTCACCTTTATTTTGTCGTTCGCAAATGCTTTCAATTTGGACCAGTCTAAAATTTTCTTGTGTGGTAAAGAGACTGGTCCAAATTGAAAGCATTTGCAAACGACAAAATAAAGGTGACTGAAAAATTGAAATTGTTCGGAGAAGGTTAGAAAACACTGTGGGAAAAGGAGAAAATGCTGGTGACCAGCATTTTCTCCTTTTCCCACAATGTTTTCTAAAGGCTTCTTTCTACAGGGTCGTTAAAAGTCGGGATTGTGTGGTAAAGGGTTAAGCAGATAAGTATATAAAGAATTACAGATATTTTGGTTTCATTTTACATTTGTCAAAATATTTTTGAAAAATTCAAAGCTTATGAAAACTTTATTCTGCTGGAAAAGCTTTCTTTCACTCTTTAACTGCCAGGTCATAAAATTTATCTATTCAACCTTTCAGAAAAAATGCATGAGTTTTAAATTGACCTTTAGAAAAAAAGCTTTTGAAAACATTGTAAGAAAAGGAAAAAATTCTGATAACCAGCATCCTGTTCTCACATTTTACCCTTCAACCAAAAAATTAGAATTTGAGCTGTATTTATCATGTGGTCTTTGAATGCTTTTAATTAGGACTTAGTCTAATGTTTTTTGTTTAGAACAAAAACACTAAATCTGCTGTGACATTGTATGGGTTCTTTTGCTTATGTTGACCTAGGTGTGGATCCAAGATCAGACTACATGTTCTTAACAGTTTGATTTATATCTATGCTATCTGTAAAATGTACTTATGTTGGCCGTTGGGGTGAAAGGTTCAGGGCAAACATTCAGACAGCCCTTTAACCCTTTACCAAACGATAAATTTTGGACCCTTCCAAACCGAAACAGTTTGCAGACGACAATTTTAGATTTGGAGAAAATGGCAGAAAGTTCTCAAAAAGGGTAGAAAACACTGGGGGAAAAGGAGAAATTGCTCGTTACGAGCAATTTCCCCTTTTCCCACATTGTTTTCAAAAGACTTTTACTGCAGACACGTAAAAACCAGGGCTTGTTTGGGAAAGGGTTAAGCATTTTAGTGCCCTGAAACGTAAAAATTTAATACGTTTTTGTTAGTTTCACATTTTTTTTTTCAGCCGTTACGCATCTTGATCGTATAAAACCGACACCCACCCATAGCATTATGATGGAGAATATAAAATATTTGTGTAATAGGACTGTGTAATATTTACCTTGATGTTGAATTTGAATGTTTCACAAAGGGATAACCCTCCAGATTTGTTTGGAAACCTTTAAACAGTTTGAATAGATAAGTTAATTGAAAAATCACTGTGGACTAAATGGTTTGATACTCTCAGTACTTTTAGAGTGGAGATTGGGATGATTTATAAATTGTGCTCATTTTTTTTAAACTAGTTTTTGGAGGAATATTTTTTTAAATGCAGAGTGATGGACTAACATGTTCTTTTTTCAAAAGAGAAGGAGACTAAATAACAGCATGGTGGGTGTATGACATTTAAAATTGATGGATTCCCTCCAAAAAGTTTTGGCCCACAAAACCTGTCTCTGTGTCTTGCTATTAGTTTATTTTACCTTGATTTTGATTAACCCTTTACCACATAATGCTGACTTTTGACGACCCTTAAGGAGAAGCCTTTTGAAAACACTGTGGGAAAAGGAGAAAATGCTGGAGACAAGCATTTCCTCCTTTTTCCTCCCACAAAGTTTTCTACCCTATCAAAGAAAATTTGCACCATTTGAGCCACATTGAAATTGTAGTGTGCAAATGCTTTCAATTTGGACAAAGCTAAAATTTTGTCTTCTTGTAAAGGGTTTTAATATGATATTTGAAACTTACTTCTTTGATAGTACCAGACAACTAAATGTGGAACTTATCCAAAAAGTAACTAGACATTTGCAGAAAACATGCTTATTTTACCATTTGACAAATTGTTAGACTTGCCCAAATTGAAATCTTTTTCACATGTCAAATTAAGCTTGGCTCCAAAATTGAAATTTGAATTTTTAACCCTTTACCACACAATGACAACTTTTAACGACCCTTGGAAAGAGGTCTTTTAAAAACATTTTGGGAAAAGGAGAAAATGCTAGTAACCAGCATTTTCTCCATTTCCCGAAATGTTTTCTTCTCCATCAAAAAATTGTTGCACTGTTTGAGGCACATTGAAATTGTCTGCCAGTGCTCTCAATTTGGACAAGGCTTAAATTTTGTCATCTGGTAAAGGTTAGAAGGGTAGAAAACATGGTGGGAAATGGAGAAAATGCTTGTCACAGGCATTTTCTCCTTTTTCCAAAATGTTTTCAAGTCCTATTCTACAGGGTCATCAAAAAATAGGATTGTGTGGTATAAGGTTAAGTGCGAATTAGTAGAGGTGGAAAACAATTATGGAAAGGAGAACCAGTTAGCTGTTTGTTCTTTTTCCTCAGTGTTTTCAAAGTGTATTTTTCCTCTGACTTGCAAAAATTATTATTGTTTGATATGAGAGGGGGTGCGCAATAGTAGAAACCATTGAGGGAAAAGGAGAAAAAGTATTAAATTCTCTTTTTTCTGTTTTCAAAAGCCTTCCTCTTGTGGGGTTGTTAAAACTTCAAGGGATTATTTAGTTAAATGTTAAATGAAATGAAAAGTTTTGGTGAACATTTTGAGTAAAGAAGATTTAGAAATGATTTTTTGTAAATAATGGATATACACAAAGGTGAAAAACAGGTTAGGAAAACAATTGTATTTCAACAGACAAATTGATTTCCTCAATATATTAGTTTAACATTAAACCAATTCCTGGACACTCTAATTTGAGACATGAGCTAGGTTAGCAAAACTGATGCATGTAGATTTATAAGACAGAATAATATAATATGTCTTTCTACTTGGTATTTTGAGAACATTATGAGAAAAGGAGTATTTAATATTATTTGAAATTAAATCAACATTTAGTTAATTACCCTGATAAAAAACACTTTTGAAAACATTGTTGGAAAAGGAGAAAATGCTGGTTACCAGCATTTTCTCCTTTTCCTACAATGTTTTCAACCTCTACTAAGGCAAATATCAATGTTGTAGTCACAGTAAATTCACCATCTGCAATGCTTCACAGTTTGGACCAGTCTAAATTTTTGTTGTTTGGTCATCGGTCAACTCTGTACCAAACAACCACTGGTTTTTTACGACCTTGAGATAAAAGCCTTTTGAAAACATTGTGGGAAAGGAGAAAATGCTGGTAACCAGCATTTTCTCCTTTTCCCACAATGTTTGTTACCCTGCTGGAAACAAATTTTTATTTTGAGTTTACATTTATTTTGTTGTCTGCAAGTGCTTTCAATTTGGGCCGGTCTAAAATTCTATCGTAGGGTAAACAGTTAATTCTCTACCATATGGTGAAATTTTGGACTTGGCCAACTTGAAAGCATTTGCAGACAAATTAAAGGTAGTTCAAATGATGTAATTGGTCCTTGATTGGGTATAAGGAAACGTTGTAGGAAAAAGAGAAAATGCTGGTCACAAGCATTTTCTCCCTTTCCCAAAATGTTTCAAAAGGCTTTTTTTTTTTCAGTGTCATTTAAAATTACAGCAGTATGTTTTGAATAGGGTTATAAGACTAGGAGACACTCTCTTCTGTCACAATGCCTTTGCAATCTTACCTTATCCTACAGCAAACCATGTCAGATTTGTTGATGTACTAGTATTAATCCTTGTACCACACAATCCCGACTTTTGATAACCCTGAGAAAGAAGCCTTCTGAAAACACTGTGGGAAAAGGAGAAAATGCTGGTAACCAGCATTTTCTCCCTTTCCCACAATGTTTTCTACCCTTTCCAGAACAATCTTTAAACTTTGATTCACATTTAATTTGTCATCTGCAAATGCTTTCAATTTAGACCAATCCAAATTTTTGTCATTTGGTAAAGAGTTAAATATTTTCTGTGAGAAGAAGAAGCCTTAATATTGCACTATCAAGCCCTTGTGGACCAGGTATATTACAAAATCTTGAAACTTGTAGAATAAAGATTAAAATACATTTTGTGCAGTCTGATCTTTCATTTGCACTGTTAGCAAATGCACAATATATACTTCTCAAACTTTAATAAGGATCACTTACATATTTCTGTATGGGTTTATTTGTTACAACAGTTTGGCATAAACTCTTTACCATACTGTAAAATTCTAAATTTGTCCAAGTTGAAAGCATAATTGCTGATCAAAAACTGTATGCAACATGCACTATGCTGTTTTTCATAGGGTAGAAAACATCATTGGAAAAGGAGAAAATGCTGCTATCCAGCATTTTCTCCTTTTCGAACAATGTTTTCCAAAGGCTTCTTTCTCATTCGGCATTGTGAGGTAAAGGCTTAACTCTTTACCATACAATCCCGAATTTTAACAACCCTAAGAAAAAAAGCCGTTGAAAACATTGTAGGAAAAGGAGAAAATGGTGGTGACTAGCATTTTCTCCTTTTTCCACAATGTTTTCTGCCCTTCCCAAACCAAATTTCAATTTTTCAGTCACATTTATTTTGTTGTCTGCAAATGCTTTCAATTTGGACCAGTCTATAAATCTGTTGTTTGGTAAAGAGTTAAAGATCCATTTCCACTGGTCATTTTATTGATCAGTATGGCGATGTAACATTGAAAAACCATACATGATACATGCCACATATAAATTTAGGGTGAATCTTTTAGGGTGTTCCCTAGCAAATTTTGAGTAGTATATATGCAAAGAGTTTGGGGGGAAAATTGCGGAAATGAGTTTTTGTGAAATCATAAACTGTTTTACAGCAATCACAATGACATGATTGTTGCTTTTAAATGACTTGTTTATGTGAAAGTTGACTTTGTAAGTATCTTTACAAATACCTGTTTCCTGAATTTGACCATTTATTTTAGTTGTCTTGATTCATAAAGTTGATAGTAGATGTTAGAAGGAAAAGAGAAAAAAAGACCTTGTAACTTTGTGATAGGGAAAAAGAATTTGGGAAGAGTTATATATTTGGTAGTACTTTCCCGTTGAATACTGATGTCTTCATCGATGAATTTTTTGATCCAGTGAAATGATTAACACACTGTGTATGGTTGTATTATGCTTGTCTTTTTCCCTTGGGCAAGTTTGCAGACCTCTTAAAAGCGAAAACACAACCCCATCCACAAAAAAGAAAATTGAATAGTTACTTTGAATGGGTTTAATTGGTAAAGGGTTAACGATAGACAATAGTGGTAGGAAGACATCGACAGTGGCATTTTGTAGTACAAAATGTTTGCAATATTAAGGCCTCTTTCAATAGAAAATATTTACTTAACTCTTTACCACACAATCCCGACTTTTAACGACCCTGGGAAAGAAAGCCTTTGAAAACCTTGTGGGAAAAGGAGAAAATGCTGGTGACCAGCATTTTCTCCTTTTCCCAGAATGTTTTCTACCTTTTCCAAATCAAATTTCAATATTTGATTCACATTTATTTTTGTCGTCTGCTTTCAATTCGGGCTTGTCCAAAATTTTGCCGTTTGGTAAAGAGTTAATAGATTAACAAATGGTTTGCATCTTGCGAAAAGGGACATTAAGACATTTGCGTAAAATTTTGCCTCAAATCAGCCTGTGCAGTCCACGCGGGGTAATCCGAGACATTACTTACATTAGATTTTTTTCTTAGTAGACCTGATGGAAAGTGTATTTTTAGGTTTGCCTGTGGTGACTACGCAGGCTGATCTGAGATGACACTCTATGCAAATGTCTTAACCCATTACCACACAAACCCTCCTTTTGAGGCCCCCTGAGAAAGAAGCCTTTAAAAAACATTGTGGAAAAAGGAGAAAATGCTGGTAACCAGCATTTTCTCCTTTTCCCACAATGTTTTCTACCCTTCACAAAACAAATTTCAAATTTTCAGTCAATTTTATTTTGTCGTCTGTAAATGCTTTTGATTCGGACAAACCTAAAATTTTGTTGTTTGGTGATGAGTTAATTCCCCTTTTGGCGTGTTGCAGGCCAAATTGGACATGGTTTATTGAAGGACAAAGGAGATTGCAAAGGCATTGTGCAGCCAGTTTTTTTTACTGAATTAACCTTTAACCAAGCAAGAACATTTTACACTGGTCCAAATAGAAAGCAGTTGCAGACAACAAAATAAATGTAACTCAAAAATAGAAATTTGTTTCTAGTAGGGTAGAAAACATAGAGGGAAAAGGAGAAAATGCTGGTTACCAGCATTTTCTCCTTTTCCCATGATGTTTTCAAAAGGCTTCTACCTCAGGGTCGTAAAAACCAGGGATTGTTTGGTAAAGGGTTAAACAGTGACACTATAGATACCAGTCTTGTTACTGAATTATACATTGGTTTCACTGATGCCAGTCAAAATATGAAAAAGTCAGAGAATGATAAGGGAAGAATTAATTAACTAATCCATGTAAAAATATTTGTTTTATATTTTCAGATATGCCATCATCCAAGCTGTACCAATCTGAATGAGAACAGACCTATGCTCTTGTGTAAGGAATGTGACAACAATATACACCATCAGACACAGTACAGCGGCCATCTTGTCCTTGATATACCAAAAAGGAAAAGTAGTAAGTAATGACTCAAAATATAAAGACTTGTTATGCCTATGCCAGCTAGGTAAATGGAAGGGGGTGGGCCATGTTATTTTGGGCTGTTTTCACCACCCATTCTTACAGTTATCAGTTTTATTCTCCAGTATTTTCTGTATTTGAAAGTAATAAAACTTTTGACTAGCTAAATCAAATAGTTTAGCCAACCAGAAGTTGTGTTATTTTCATACAGAATTTAGAAAATTTTGTAGAATAAGCCTGAGAATGTTCTTAAGAATAGTTGAATACATACCCTGGAATCAGGTTGTCTGTCTGTTTGTCCATCCACCCTGTCTACAGAATGCAAATTGGTGTCCTCTCTTCCTCCTAGTTTTCACGCAATTTGGCTGTAATTTTGAGCATGTGAGCCTGCAATTTCATTTCCAGCAGAGAAGTTGTCAACTTGCACAGGAGTTATGGGCCATTTAATTTTTTTTGCCGATCTAGTCACAAAGAGAGAGGATGTTTGATGGCCTGTGACAGTTTTGGTTTTATCACCTATACATTGAGACTTTTCTACCTGCAAATGCTTTATGTCTAGCAGTGCACTATTTTTAACCCTTTACCCCATAAGGCATTTCTATGGCATCTCTAATTGACCCTAAATAATAGCAAGGATAAAGCCATTTCTTATGTGTAAATGACACCTTTTGATAGCATAGAAAACATTGTGACAAAAGGTGAAATTGCTCGTCTTGAGCAATTTCACCTTTTGCCACAATGCTTTCCATAGGCTCTTAAAAGCAATGTGTTGAAATGAGTATCTATGGAGTAAAGGGTTAAAGCATGTTGGCAAAGATGTAAATCCTCATAATGGACAGATCAAATTTATTTAACCCTAAAAAATTTTTGTTAGAAAAAGAAGGAAGCTGCATGTATATACTCAGAGTAGTTTGATGAAAGCCAAGGGTGGTTATTTATCCTTTGTTTTAATGTGGAGGCTGTAAGAACTGATGTGGCAAGGTATGGTTTAACCTTTGACACAAGTCCACCAGTTTATTTTTTATTTAATACTATACCACACAATGCTGACTTTTAACTACCTTGAAAAGGAAAGCTTTTGAAAACATTGTTGGAAAAGAAGAAAATGCTAGTAACCAGTAATTGTTAACAAAAATTGATGTGTACATCTATACTGATAGATGCTCATTATCAATTAGAAATGAGAATCTATAATGCTTTGTGTTAGAAATAAGGTAATATCAACCCCATATGCATCAACCCCTCCCATGTCGGCTGTAAAAATATAGCAAATATCCTATCCGCCCTTGAAAGACAGTAATCATTTCCATTCAAAAAAGGAAATTGACTAGATAAATACAAATTTTGTGAATGCTTAATTATCCCCCGCCGTAGGCGGAGGGATATAGTTTTAGCATTGTTCGTCCATCCGTCTGTCCGTCCGTCCCGGCAAATATCTCCAATACCATTGGACGGAATTTCGTGAAACTTTATACACATGTACAATGACCCATTCTCCCGAGACACTTTTTTTGTTTTTTTCATTCGATGCAAAATGGCCGACTGAGAGTGATTTTAAGTTTCACTTAAGTTACACTTAAGCACACTTTTGATGTTTGAGTCTTCTCTTCAAAACTGTACAAAGTTTTTACATGGAACTTGTCACATCTGTCAACCTCCATAAGAAAATACAGGGAAAAAAGTTTCACCTACATTGAATGTGCAACACCACAGTTATTTGCCCTTGTTTTTGTAATAAGGTGTCATAGAAAAAGGGGGTTTTATGTTACATCTCATTCCATTTCTTGTGCGAAGGCAACTCCTTCCACATTTCTTGATGGAATTGAATAGAATTTTGACAGAATATTTCTTGTCATGTGACCTATAGCATATTGTCAACATTTTGCGACTTTCAGCTGCGTCATGAAAAAAGGGGGCTTTATGTTTTATTTCATTTTATTTCTTGTGAATTCAATTTGTCCCATATTTATTGACAGAATTGAAAAAAAAAATTCACAGAATGTTTCTATTCATCTGATCTATCGCATATTCTCAAGGTTTTGCGATTTGTAGCTGCGTCATGAAAAAAGGGGGCTTCATGTTTTATTTCATTCTGTTTCTTGTGAAGGCAACTGCTCCAACATTTCTTGGCAGATTTGAATGGAATTTTCACATTATCATGTGACCTAACACAACGCCTCCCAGATTTCATGGCAGATTTGGATGGAATTTTCACATGATCATGTGACCTATGGCATATTGTCA
Source organism: Tridacna crocea (assembly GCA_943736015.1). Classification (NCBI taxonomy): domain Eukaryota; kingdom Metazoa; phylum Mollusca; class Bivalvia; order Cardiida; family Cardiidae; genus Tridacna; species Tridacna crocea. The sequence continues at coordinate 29,187,538 of OX031072.1, read as the reverse complement.
AGGTTTTGGGATTTGTAGCTGCATCATGGAATAAGGGGGCTTCATGTTATAATTTCTTTTTTTTTTTCACCAGAATCTCTTCAATTACTGGACATATCTCAACAGATTTGGATGAGATTTTCACAGATCATGCTACCTAGCACATGTTGTCAGGGTTTTGCAATTTATCACTGTATCATGGAAGAAGGGGACTTCATGTCAAATTTAATTTTTTATCAGTGTATCTCCAACTTTTGCACATATTTTCATAGAACTTCATATTTTTATTGCTTGATCAAAGCCAGTGACCAATGAGTCAACTGTGCATTCATCTCTCCATGCATCTGTCTGTTCGTAAACCTTTTAGATCACAAGTAATACCATATATCCATTCCGCTACCCAGGCAGGTGCTACAAATTTCAACTCTTTAGTCTCTAGCTACCTGCTTGAAAAGGCAGCAGTGTGGCAGCTTATATTGTTAGAGGGATATCTTCTAAAGTCCTTGACAAAAATTGATGAAACTTCATGCATGTTTTCCTTTGGATAGTCCTTTGATATGTTTTTGTTTCCCCACATATGATATGACGTCATGGAAAAAGGGGGTTTTATGTATATTTCCTTTATTTGTTTTCATTTTATGAAATGCCGAGTTCTGCAAAAAGGGTACTTAATGTATAATCCTGTTATGGACCTCTTTTATATTTTTTTATGTAATGAAATCCTGTGCCATGGAACAAGGGAGCTTAACGTATAATTTCATCATGAACCAATGACAAAAAGCCCACATGTACATGCAAAACACAAGACCTCTTATACAAGGTCTTTTTCGGTGGGGGATATCATTTCAACAAAATTGTTTGTTTTCCTTCACCCACCCCTGAAAATTTTTACCTCCCCCCCCCCCCCCCCCCCCCCCCATTTTGAAAATTCCATGGGGGATCTCCCTATCTTGGCAGAATTCCTGCAACACTGAACCACCATTTTTCCATTCCCAACAATGTATAAATCCGAGTCCCAGTTAATTTGTCATCTGCACAGACTCGTCAGTTTTGACAAGTCTCAAAGTTTGTTGTCTGGTAGAGAGTTAGAAGTGCTGATTTTTGTTTCATTATCATCTTATTATCACTGGCCTTAAATTATAAAGCAATTGTCAGCTCAAACATTAACGGTATACCACACAATCACAACTTATAGCAGCTGTGAGGAGCCTTGTGAAAACATGGTGGGAAAAGGAGAAAATGCTGGTAACCAGCATTTTCTCCTTTTCCCACAATGTTTTCTTCTCTAACAAAGACAGAAATCATCACATGAGCTACATTTATTTGGTTGTCTGCAAATGCTTTGAATTCGGTTGAGTTTGAAATTTTATCGTTAAGTAAAGAGTTGGGTAATGTTATGGCAATTTCCATACAAATTGGATATTTGTCGATATTCTTATTATTGTTTCATTGCATGTTTAACTCTTATCATAGGAGTTTGTTTTCCGTTAGACTGCCGACACAAACCCTGTGTTTAGGGTTATTTTCAACAGTATTTCAGAGCATTTAAAGTCACGCTAAAGTCCAAATATAAAAAGGTCTGTTTATAAAAACTTAATGCATTTCTATCATATAAAAATTTGGCGATTATTATGACTTCAATGATATTTAAAGGTGCAGTTCATAAAAGTTCAAGTTAATGGCAGAAAAAAGAATTTTGAAACTAGAGCAGATCCTACCGTATCGAATTATCTGTTTGTTTACAACGATGATTGCCTACGATTAGCAGACTTTTTGTCATAAATCTCCGCATTGATGTTAACACAGCATGATAATTCAATGTGTTGAAACAAAACTTTTGTTCATTAGATTATTCTAGGCTTGAAAACTGTAGGATTTTTTTCTCTAATCTTGTGTGTTGTGATAGGTTATCGATTATATTTTCAAGTAATAGTTATGGTGAAAATTACCTATTTTTGGACTTTACAGGGACTTTAAGGGTTTTTTAAGCTAGTACTTTGCACATTATTCTCCCACCTTTCAGATGAAAGAAACTCCAAGTTTGTTCATACAAATTCAACTCCTGTATTACAAAGTCGTCGTGACTCTGGATTCTCCATAACAAGTATGGACGTGGAAGAAGCCGATGAAGGGCTTGATGAGCAAGATGGATCACTTCCAACAAATTCAACTATTGCAGACAATGAGCCAAAGCCAGCTCCAAGGTAACTTAACTTTTTATCATAAGACAAATGTTGGAGTCTTCAGTATTGAAAAACAAAATACCTGCAGGGAACAAATTAAAAATTTCATAAAATGAACTGATATTCATTCATAGGGCAGAAAATTAAGGAAAAGGAAAAATTTTGGTTATCAGCGTTTGTTTTTGTTTCTACAATGCTTTCAAGTGGCTTCTTTTCCAGGGTCTAAAATTGTTTGGTAAAGGGTAAAGTTTTTACCATTTGACAGAATTTTAGACTTGTCCATTCTGAAAGTATATGCATACAACAAAGAATAAACTCTTCCTTCATTTGAGCTAAGTTTGTTGTGCACATGTGGTTTCAAGAAGTATGAGTGTAAAATTTTGTCATGTGGTAAAAGGTGGTTCATAGTTGTAGCATTGTAATAAGAGAAGCCTGGGCCCAATTTCACAAAAAAACTTCAGTCTCTATTTTACTCAAGTCAGCAAATGGTCCCATTTTTCAACTTGTGTTGACTTTGTTCTTTCAGACAATTTAATGAAGCTCCCGCACACCAAACTAGTTTTTCGAAACATTTTCAACCCATTCTGACATAATGGAAAAACAGGTTGCAGTCAGGGTAGAATGGGTACTTTTGGCCTGATAATGCCTTAAGGCTTATTCTCACCAAAACTGTTCCTGCACAGTCTTGCAGTCTAACACCAGTCACCAAATCTGTTCTTGAACAGTCTTACACCAGTCAACAAAATAAAAAGAAAATGGGCTGCGCTGGGGATATGACATGTAATTTGGGTCTATAAAATGCATACACACTGCCAACTGATGCCTGACAGCACTATATCTCTAATGGGATCAAAGTATGACACTTCTGTTTGTAATTCATCCATCTCATTTTAACCCTTTACTCCACAAGGCATTTCTATGGTATCTCTTAAATGACCATAAATAACAGCAAGGATGACGCCATTTCTTATGTGTATATGACACCTTTTGAAAGCATAGAAAACATTGTGACAAAAGGTGAAATTGCTCGTCACGAGCAATTTCACCTTTTGTCACAATGTTTTCCAAAGGCTCCTACAAGCAATGTGTCAAAGAGAGTATCTATGGAGTAAAGGGTTAAGAATGTTGTCACACCAGGATCGACAGCAGAAAATTTTGAGCAAGCTCAAAGTTCTGGAGCACCCCTCTCATCCTAACCTGTCCATTACGTTTGTAAACAGATCCTAAAAGGTCGCTCTTACTTCCACTTTGTCGGATCACAGTTTATGTCTTTACCACACAATCCCGACTTTAATGACACCCAAAGAAGAAGTCATTGGAAAACACTGTGGGAAATGGAGAAAATGCTGGTCAGCATTTTCTCCTTTTCCTTCAGTGTTTTCTACTCTATCAAAGAGAGAAATCATCGTTTCATCAATGTTTAATTTGTTGTCTGCAGATGCTTTCAATTTGGTCACAAAAATTTCATCGTTTGGTAAAGGGTGAAGTATGTTTGGCAAAAGTTTTTGGAACAGAGTGAGAGAGAGTTTGGTGGGACGGGGTATAACATATTAAACTTTATAAACTTTTTTAGATCCTAAGTTGACACAACATTTCAGACTCAGCTCAGCTAGATATGAACTTAGGTCATTTAAATAGTCTTAAGTCCACTATTTTGCTGAGTTGACTCAAGAATTGAGAATGTTTCATAACTCTGTTAATAGTAGTGAAATAAGTTTTCATGTAACAAACTCAACTTAAGTTGCAAATGGGGCCCTTCAGCAGACTGAAGTAAAATAAGAAACTTAAGTTTTTTCACGAATCCTGGCTCAAGTTTGATGCTGTCAGTAGTATCAGTTGCGCCCAAGTTTCTTTAGGAAAGGTACTGCAGAGCCCAAGGGTAATACTGATGAAGGCTAGGAAAGACAAAACTTGTTACAACTGCCAGTGCTTGTGTTTCCTATATGTATTATTGTTTATTGTGTCTTGGGTTTTTGTTTGTTTGTTCGGATGGTGTTTAACACCATCCTCAACATTATTTTACCCTTTCCCAAACAATCCCTGGATTTTACGGGTCAGGAATAGAAGCCTTTTGAAAACATTGTGGGAAAAGGAGAAAATGCTGGTAAGCAGCATTTTCTCCTTTTCCCACAATGTTTCCTACCCTATCATATAGAAAAATCATCTTTTTAGCAACTGTTAATTTGTCTTCTGCAAAATGCTTTGAATTTGGTCTGGTCCAAAATTTGCTGTTTGGGAAAGGGTTAAACTATATCTCAGCAGCCTGCTAATCTATCTGAGCTTTTCTCAAGTTTCTTTTTCTAGTACTTTGCACAACTTTCTTGGCAAGCCACTGGCTGCTTTTACACAAACTCATTGTAGAAGCAATAATTAGCAGTAAGAGAGTGAGTGAATACTGTGGTAATGAGTCTTATCAGACCTTGGAAAGGAATTGAAGGAGCAAGTGATGTAGTGACCCTGTGCCTCAAGTCCTATACATAACATAAAGAAGTCTATGGGCCTGGGTTCTTTTATTGTTTTAACTCTTTACCAAACAATTACTGGTTTATATAACACTGAGATAGAAGCCTGTTGAAAACATTGGTAACCAGCATTGTCTTCTTTTCCCACAAAATTTTCAACTATGCTGGAAACAAATTTCAATTTTTCAGTTACATTCATTTTTATTGTCTGCAAATTCATTTTATTGTCTGCTTTCGATTTTGGCAAGTCTAAAATTTTGTTGTTTGGTAAAGAGTAAAGAAAAGGAACCTCAAATTTGATCACCAGGAGCTAATTTCATAATTATCATTCCAGCAAAGAGTCACCAGAAATGGGTGAAGTAGAGAAAAAATTGAAGAGAAAGAAGGTTGTGAAAGCCAAGAGGAGGCATACCACAGTAAGTACCGGGCACTCCACACACTATTGTGTCTTCCATACTGTGACCACTGCATGATATTTTACTGCCTTACTCCCTGACCAATATTCACTGATTATTCTTAAATCATCTTGGCGAGCCAAGGTTATGATCACTACATGGATCTTACCTTTCGGGATCGAGCCTGATTTCGATATTCCCAGGATACACCCTCCTATTCGATGCTTGTTATTATCCCCCTTTACATCTCATTTCTGATAGCCAATAAATTATTGTTTCACAAACTTCTTAAGAATACATTAATTCAACATGAAGCAATAACCACAAACATACTTCAACATTCCATCGTTAGGTGCTGGAAAATAGCCTAACACCTCAGAGAATTGATTGGTCACACTGAAACTTTCTGTAAATATTGTTCGTCTATATTATTTCGGTAATGAATTATTACAGATCGTGCACACATCCCCGAAGGTACCCATGTTTACCTTCGATTTTTATTCGAAAGGTTGTGACCTTGTTCTATTTTTATCAAAGGTGAAATGCTACGAGAGATTTGATTCATGCAGTTAGACCTGGCTGCAACCGATGAAAATGCATATTGCGGGAATGTCGAAATCAATCTCAATCTGCCAAGGGCAGAGTAGCGCAGTGGATCATCACCCTTGGCTTGCAAAGATGTTCTTAAATATGAACATATCTCCAAGAATGCTTTATACATGAAATGGACATGTCAGTCAATGGAACAATTCCAGGGGCCATAACTTGCTAACCATCGAAATACAGTTTCAGTCTCTAAATTCTTAAACCTGCCATTCAGTTGGTCAAAACAGAAGGACTTGTCCAGTCAAATGGGTAGTTTTTGAGTTTTCAGTTTGAATTTAATTTAGAGTGAAAAATGGGCTGCAGGCCCTTGGTGTTGTTATTTTAAGGTCTTGGTACCCTTTACCAAATGATACATTTTTAGACATGTCTAAATTGAGAGCATTTGCAGATGATAAACAAAATAATGTGATTCAAAAGTTCAAATTTGTATTTTGAAGAGTAAAAAACATAGTGGGAAAAGGAGAAAATGTTGGTTACCAGTAATAATTTCTTCCTTTCCCACAATGTTTTTAAAAGCTTTTCTCCTCAGGATTGTTAACTCTTTACCGCACAAGGCGGCCTTTTAACAACCCTTGGGAAGAGGCCTTTTGAAAAACATTGTGGGAAATGGAGAAAATGCTGGTAACCAGCATTTTCTCCTTTTCCCACAAAGTTTTCTACCCTTTCAAAGAAAAAATGTTTCTTTTGAGCCACTATGAAATTGTTGTCTGTAAATGCTGTCAATTTGGACCAGTCTAAAATTTTGTCATTTGGTAAAGATTTGATAAACAGTCAACATTGTTCATCTTGTGTAAGAAGTACCTAGCCTGAACAGCCTTGAAGATAGAAATGTTTTGATGTGCTATTTAGAAAGGAATGTCCATTTCATTTATCAAGTTTTCTTAGGGAAACTTTGGGCAAAATAAAATAAAATTTTCTTCCTTTCTCTGCCAAATTTTAAAGACATCAAAAGTTGAATTCCTTTCCTATTTCTTTTTTTTCTCCCACAGATTCTTGAAATATACACAATATTTTTCACCTCTAAATATTTCATTATTATAATATGTACACCTCCATAGGTCTTGCTCATACTGTAACATACTAGTACATGATAAAGCTTCTTCTGAGTGAACAGGATCTGCTTTATCTTTTAACCCTTTCCCAAACGGCAAATTTTGGACCACACCAAACTGAAAGCATTTTGCCAATGACAAATTAACAGTTGCTAAAAAGATTATTTTTCTATATAATAGGGTAGAAAACATTGTGGGAAAAGGAGAAAATGCTGGTTACCAGCATTTTCTCCTTTTCCCACAATGTTTTCAAAAGGCTTCTATTCCTGACCCGTAAAAACCAGGGATTGTTTGGGAAAGTGTTAATCTTAATTGAAATAAAATATGAGGGAAGAAACTTATTCCTTTTGTACTGTGTGAACAATTTTCTAAATTCTGGTAAATTTTCTTGTTGAGTAGTTATTTATTTCACTAAACAATCAGTAGAACTTTTTGATAAAATGTCCTTGTAAAATGGGGATAGTCAGTTTAAATTTCAGTTCATTGTACAAAGTCATTATCAAAAACATAATACAGTGGATTCCACTTAATCGCAACCCTGTTTATCGGGATTTTCGGTTATTTGCAAGACTTGGTCCAGCACCGATCCATTTCCTATCTAGACAACGTAAATTTCAACGCTTAATGGGGATCCCGTAAATAGAACATTTCGGTTTTTTGCAACGAAAAATTAGCACATGATTCGAAATTCTAGTGTTTATTAGCAATTCCGTGGGATAAGACAGCGAAAAATTTCAATCTGTCCGGGAAAAAAAAGGTTACTCAAAAAGATAACAGTTGAATTTCAATGCGTACAGAGAATCGCAGTTTAAAAACCAATGTAGCAGTATACAAACGACGAGTCCGACATGATCAGTTTTCATAATTTAATCATTAAAGAAAAAAATTCTTGGCGTATTTTATGTTATTCTTTTCATTTAAGAAAGTGTAATAACGGTTACAAAACATCTGCAAATGGCCGACATTCTAAATATGGAGCTTCACTGGTTGCCGATTTTCAAACTATTGGACGGTTACTCGAGATTTCGGGTACCAGGCTGTACATCCACCACCAAGAGCACTGATTAATAAAATGGTAATTTTAGGGCCGGAAAAATGGCGAAAAGATGACTACATGTACTTAAATCTTGTCTTGGTATAACTCGGGAAAAAAAAACGAACATAGACGTTCTATGATCAGACTACACATTCTTTGCAGTCCGATCTTTATCTACGCTCCCCGAAAGCAACTGCAGACGAATTCGGCACTTTACCCGTTACAAGAAAGACCGATCAAAATAACCTATCACCGATCAGATAATTACACACGGGGGGGAAAAAAACTTAACTGTTTGTTAGTGTCTCGTCGATAATCCAATTTGTGACAAACAATTTGACTACAGGCGTGAAAGTAAGGTGTACCGAATGTAAACTGTGAAAAACACAGAAAACCGTTTCTTATCTCGGTCTGCTTTGAATGGTATGGCCTATTTTGATGCGTTAAAATAGAACCGTCCGGACGGCAATCAGTCTATGACGTCAACCAAAATTTACCCACCCATTCAACCGAACAGGTGGCGAGTCGGGGTTTATACAGGTGCACAGCACACGATCATGTTGTGTAAGAATGTACATGTACACATGGAGTAAATGTTAGATAACCGGAAACTGGAGATATGCGTCGAAACCTGTGTTGACAAAAAAATTGTGTTGAATTTTATGTCAAACGAAGCACCACCATGGCTAACACCCAGGATCGTTTCTGGTGCTTTGTGCACTTGATAAGTAAATAAGCAAACAAACGATTTTTTAAAACTTGTTTAGTTTGAAATACATATATTTAAAAAAATTATGAACATTAATCAAGTGATCGGGATGCAAGAGCTGAACGTCTGTCAATAGAACGAAACGATCGTCTGCAACTCTGGTTTGACTTCCGGTCTGAAAAGAGCCATCGGATTATCGGGCCGACCGCTTATTCGCAATATTTTCTCTGACAAATAGGACTTGCAAATAAGCGGAATCTACTGTAAAATCATGCGAATAAACCTTAGATTCTACAATGTTGACATGATTTTCAAAATGGATCTGCTGCAAGATAAAGAAGTTGTCTGTGAGTGGTAAATGCACACTGGTCCTTTGGAACTTTGTCATGGAAACAATACATGGATCCGTGGCGAAAAGATAAACCGACTACCTTAGTTACTGTTGCCAAGGTCTCACAAACAAACGTAGTCAATACATATACAGTATAGCAGATAGGCTACTTAAATCGTGCTTTCATGACTGTTTCTCTCAATAAAATTCCGGAAAAAGTATTTTAATCATATATTTCTATCGATGATAAATTCTCAGTAAGAAATTTAAAGATGCTTTACTGATTTACATACGGAGATGTATTAAAAGGGCGAATTACGGGGGCGACGTACAATGTAACAGATTTACATGTTTAAACAAAAATTTGAACATATAAAAAACATCAACAAATCTTCGTTTTGCAACAGAATAATAGAATTAACGATGCTTATTGCTTTCGTTGGGCTAGAAAAGTCATCTCAGCATCATACCAAATTAAAGAAACCTTTTGAAAAGTTTATAGAATGTCTGAATGTACAGAGAGGTTTAAGTTAATGGAAAATTTTAATATCAGGTTAAGGGGAAAAGGGTTGTCTGATGGATTATAAAATGCGTTTAGTGTGTTGTCAATTAAGAAAATAATTAATATCATTGACGGTAGTATATGATATACTGATGACAACGGGTGGTCAAGTTGATTAGAGCGGCAAATTGTGTTGCAATCAAACACACTTCTTATCAAATTAACAGTTTACCAACACACCCTTTGTGCTAATGTGCAGATGTGCTAATCCATTTAAACTCGTCACCAAATGACAAATTTTTTAGAGCAATCCAAATTTAAATATTTGCAGACAACAAAATAAATGATTCAAAAATTGAAATTTGTTTTTGAAAGAGCGCAAAACACAGTGAGAAAAGGATAAAATGAATGTTACAAGCATTTTCTCCTTTCTCCGCAATGCTTTTAAAAGCTTTCTACGGGTCGTTAAAACCCGTTATGTGGTAAACGGTTAAAACAGATAAGTCAAGAGAAAAATTTCCATGTTCCACCAGATCAGAAGTTAGACTTTTTTTAAAAATGAAATATACATGTACTCCTATAATGAGGAAGAACTACACGTCAAAGTGCTTATTGTAATCAGCAGGTACTTTAAATACAAGAATAAGCAACATGTAGTTTGCAATCTGATCTATATCTACACACTAGAGATCGTATATACGATCCCAGTACACATTCAGCATATTCTTCATGCACCATGGGTTAAAATTAATGTCAAATTCAAACATTGGTGACAAGTAACGCGGCCACTTTTTGGATGTGCATAGGTTATTGAACAAGGTTAATATTCAAGTAAAAGTATTTTCTTTTTATTAATACTTCATATAGGTCTGTTTTTACTTTTGTTTTCCAGTTTTCTCTTTCAGAGAGGAAAAAATACAGAATACTTTAAATCAATCTATTATCCAGCGCAGATTAGCTCTTTGCACAAGTTCAAATTTTCAGTAATCATCACAATTTAAACTTTTCTATAGCCTCTGCGTGATTTCACGTCATCGGTACACGTTCGCAAAGCACATTTTGTAATTTTTTTTGAAAATTCAAACGTTAAAAACACAACATAAATAAAGAGAATTGCATTCTTCCAACGTTAACAGTCGTTTATTTGTGAGCCGAAATAGCAGAAGCCAAGGTAGGACATCGGGTAGAATAAACCCGATGTCCTGATTGGTCAAATATCGATTTCCACGGATCCATGTATTAAATCAGTAGATCTCTTTTTTCAGACTTACATGTGTTTGTCATGTCATGAATTGTACCATCGCAGAATAGATTAAACTTTTCCAAGAATTAATGACAAAGTTATATCATGCACTGATCTCCAGATAAGAGGGGGTGATGGTATTCTAAATCCAGTATTTCTTTCCAAAACCCTTTGTTGTGGGTACTCATTAGAATCGTCTCAATGAGACGATTCTAATGAATACCACAACATAGGGTTTAGTGTAGAATGATTGATATTTTCAATTTTGAAATAAAATTCACTCCCTATATCTGGAGCTCTGTCATGCAGAATGTCAAGTCTGACAATTGATTCATAATGTACATACCCAGTTGGATGAAAGAGACTAAATAATGGGAAATATGTTCTGACTGAGGGTAGTTAACTTCATGTTTATTTTGTGATGTTTAAACATGAGAAATTTTTTTTTTTCAAGAAGGTCACTTAAATTGAGAAATTACCCATGAGTGATTGTGATTTGAAGATGCTTTGCTTCAAGTAATAACTGTTTGTTTGTGTATCTAATCTTTAACTTCTCAAAAGTATTGGATAAATCTACAGCCATATTATTCTACAGACACAGTGTGATTAAAGTGTCGAAAATGGAATTTTTCATGCATTCAGCATTTTCTGGCCGCAATTGCTTAATTTTCCATACTCTTATTCTATTGTTTCCATGGTTGGATATTCAGAGTCCAATATTCATGAAATGTATGTTGGCAATTGATATTGTTTGCCCACTAATAGTCTTGATAAACTTTCTGGGTGATCTGTTTGTGCAGTGTTTGTCTGTGTTTAATAAAAAATAAAAAAAAAAACATGATAAACATTATTTCTGGTTTTTTGATGAAGAATATCTTTTTTTGTGTATAGACAGGGATTTTTGTTTCAAACTTCTTATTTATACTAGTTCTGAGTCTAGGTAAATATGAGTTCGAAACCATCTAATTTCAGGATTTTTCATCGGCTTCAGTTTGTTGCTGAACGTCTTCTTTATCTTCATTTTTGTTTTTTTTCCTATACCTCGGTTCACAGTACTCTCACATGGTGAAAGACCCTCTATGGGTATTTTTGGTACCCTCTCCCCAAATCCTTAACCCTTTACCACACGAGAAAATTTTAGACTGGTCAAAATTGAAATCATTTGCAGACGACAAAATAAAGGAGACTGAAAAATTGAAATTTGTTCTGGGAAGGGTAGAAAACACTGTGGGAAAAGGAGAAAATGCTGGTTACCAGCATTTTCTCCTTTTCCCACAGTGTTTTCAAAAGGCTTCTTTCTCAGGGGCGTCAAAAGTAGGGATTGTGTGGTAATGGGTTAATATTCATAAGCAGTTTTGCCTTTCCAACCATATTAATCCTTTACCACATGGCAAAATTCTAGACCTATCCAAATTGAAAGCATTTCTAGACAGCAATTTCACAGTGGCACAAATGATAATTTTTTCTTTAGTACGGTAGAAGACTTTGTGGGAAAAGGAGAAAATGCTGATTACCAGCATTTTCTCCTTTTCCCAAATTGTTTTCAAAAAGCTTCATCCTCAGGGGTGTTAAAAGTCGCCATTGTGTGGTAAAGGGTTAACTCATTACCAAACGACAATATTTCAGGCTTGTCCAAATCGAAAGCATTTGCAGATGACAAAATAAAAGTGACTAAAACTTTGAAATTTGTTTAGTGAAGGGTAGAAAACATTGTGGGAAAAGCAGAAAATGCTGGTTACCAGCTTTTTCTCCTTTTCCCATAACGTTTTCTAAAGGCCTCTGTCTCAGGGTCGTCAAAAGTAGGGATTGTGTGGTAATGGGTTAACTGTAATCCATTTTATCTGAAGACAGCCTTTTACATCTTGCAGCATAGCATCTTAGGAGCTTGGTATGGCCCAAAATAAGAAGTTTACAAATGGTGTGGATGTTTTCATGTTCAAGACACCCATTCATTCTGATTATCCATTATTGTACAAGGATGTTTTAGAAAGAAATTCTCTTGATCTTTTTAATCCTTAGGCTGCTATGTGCAAATCACTGACCTTTTGTGTACAATGCAGACGACAAATTAGGAGTAACTGAAAATTTGACATTTTGCTGTGAAGGGTAGAAAACATTCTGGGAAAAGGAGAAAATGCTGGTTACCAGCATTTTCTCCTTTTCCAACAATGTTGTCTAAAGGGTTCTTTCTCAGGTTTGTCAAAAGTAAGGATTGTGTATTGATGGGTTAGAAATGATGTCTAAAGTACTGTATATGACTTTAAAGCAGAACATAGTCGATTGGTTAAATTTTTAAACCGTGATAAAGTCAAAGGTTAAAAGTGTGTGCTTTTAACACAATTTTCTCTATGCTGGTCTTTGCTTGTCTTTGTACTAACCAATTCCTAACAACCAATTAAATTCCAGGGTATTCGCAGCCATAGCGCTAGTGATATTTTCTTCGGAAATCAGGCTGCTTCAGATGACGATGATGAGAACAGGAACCAGCAGCACCGCTATAGTTATCATGGAAGTATCGATGAGCAGTCAATGATTGCAAGAGATCCATCACCTGTGCCGGGCACCAGTCAAAATTTTCAGAAACCTGGAAAGGTGTGATCTGTGTTTTGTGGAGTCTTGGCTTAGATGTAGTAGATTTCTTTTGTTAACCCTTTACTACACAGTCCGACTTTTCATGACCATGAGAAAGAAGCCTTTTAAAAACATCATGGGAAAATGAGAAAATGAAGGTAACCAGCATTTTCTCCTTTTCCCACAATGTTTTATGCTGTTCCCAAAACAAATTTCAGTGTTTGATCCACATTAATTTTTTAGTCTGCAAATGCTTTCAATTTTGAAAGGCCCAAAATTTTGTCGCTTGATAAAGAGTAAAGTAGATTCACCATTCTGCAGGTTACAACACAAGCTTAGATCTATAAACAAATTTCTTGTGAGTGCTGATTGTTCCACCTCTTGTCTTATAACTTGCTAAATAAAGTATCCAATAAAAATTTGCTAATACTAGAATTTATCCGTCCATAACCATAAAAGGCATGAAGTCAGAAATAATTACATATTGCACACACCAAACCACCCTAAAGAGTATTGAAAAATTTGCAGTCTTATTCTCAAGAATTGTCTAAATTCAAAAGTGCTCGTATGATTAGCCAATTAGAAATGATTATTTTTATGAAATGTACATTATAAAAGCATTTAAATACTCACCAAACGACAAATGTTTGGACTCGACCAAATTCAAAGCATCTGCAGACAACAAATTAAATCTTATTAACATGATGATTTCTGACTTTGATAGAGTAGAAAATATAACTAGCATTGTCTCCTTTTCCCACAAATTGTTTTCTATGGGCTTCTTTCTCATTGTCGTTAAAAGTCGGGATTTAGTGGTAAGGAGTTAAGAAATGTTTTTTAGCGCAAGCCAATTTTTTTTCCCTTTTTCTGTCATTTTCCTTGTCAAGTTCAGGGTGGAAATTTGAACATTCTAAATGAGGTAATAATCTAACTGTTCACTTTAAGACAAATATCTTATTAAATATTTATAGATTTGGGAGTCCTGTGGTTGGATGGAGGCCATTTCCAGACAAAATCACTTATTATATTCCTAACTTAACTCATTACCACCCAATCCCTACTTTTGACAACCCTGAGAAAGAAGCATTCAGAAAACATTGTGGGAAAAGGAGAAAATGCTGGTAACCAGCATTTTCTCCTTTTTCCACATTGTTTTCTACCGTTTTCACAAATCAATTTTCAAATTTTCAGTCACTTTTATTTTGTCGTCTGCAACTGCTTTCGATTTTGACAAGCCTAAAATATTGTCGTTTGGTAATGAGATAAACAACTGTAGAAACTATTGTGAGAAAAGGAGCAGTTGCATGTCAAAAGCAATTTTTTGCTTTCTCACACTGTTTTTCTATGTCATGAAAACAGATTTTTATCCTCCCCGAAGGGCGAGCATATAGTCGCCGCTTCGTCTGTCCGTCCTTCCGTCCGTCTGTCCGAAGCCATTTCTCCACAACCCCTGGACCAAATTGGATAAAACTTCATATTATGAACTCCTTAGGGTAAGGCACCGTCGTTTCTTTCCCGGTTTTTCAATTTGAGTCCGTGTCATAAAAAAGGGGCTTAATGCAAAATTGCAATTTTTACTAATATCTCATTCAGCTTTTGTCAGAATATCATGAAACTTCATGGTTATATTGTTTATGGAAAGTTTCAGCATGCGCCCTTGCTATATTTTAAGTTGATGCTCTGGCATGAAAAAAGGGGGTTTCTTGCAAAATTCCAATTTTTACTAATATCTCATTCAGCTTTTGTCAGAATATCATGAAACTTCATGGTTATATTGTTTATGGAAAGTTTCAGCATGCGCCCTTGCTATATTTTAAGTTGATGCTCTGGCATGAAAAAAGGGGGTTTCTTGCAAAATTCCAATTTTTACTAATGTCTCATTCAGTTTTGGTCAAAATTTCAGTACACTTCATGGTTATATTGTTTTTCCAAAGTTTCGACATGTGCTTATGTTTCTTTATCAATGTGTTTTTCAATTTGACCCACTGTCATGGAAAAAGGGGGTTTCTTGTAAAATGCCAAGAAAAAAGGGGCCTTAATGCAAAGTTGCACTTTTTTACTAATATCTCGTTCAGTTTTTGTCAAAATTTCATGAAACTTCATGGTTTTATCTTGTTTTACAAGTTTCAATGTGTGCCCTTGTTTTTTTCAATCCATGAATTATTAATGTGCAAATAGCTCTTTCCTGCTTTCTCAATTTGAGGCTGCATCACGTAAAAAGGGGACTTCATGGAAAAAATTGTTTTTCTCTAGTATCGCCTACATCTGTGCTCAAAACTTCGTAAAATTTCAAATCCGAACTTGTTGGAACATTGCCCAGGTACCTGTCTTCTGGTTTCTGAATTTCAGGCTGCGTCATGGAAAAAGGGGGCTTCATGTAAAAAATCGTTTCATGTAATATTTACTACATGACTGCTCATAATTTTATGAAATTTTTGAATTTTGAATTACTATTAAAAAATGCCACAAACCACACACCCGTTGTATTTATTTCAATGATGCAATATTGCCTTATGGGAAAAGGGGGCTTAAAGGGGGCTTAGTGGGCTTATTATCATCTGCAAGTTGTTGTTGGCTATCTCTAGGATAGTAATTTCCTTTTCACTTCAATTTTTTGGGGGGGGCATGAACAGGTCCTTTAAGGATAAAAGAAGTGAATTTTTATCAATTTCATATATTTTATGACGAGCACCTGTTAGGGGAGCATAACCTGTCTCTGACGGCTCTTGTTTCCTATAGTTTTTCAACTACAGCTTCTAACATTTCTATTTCTCAAATAAGTTAGTTGCATGTTTAAAACAGCATATTAGACAATGGGTTTGACAGTTCTTAGAATTTTTTTTTTTACCTTTTGTTTCTCATTTAGAAGATGTATATCTTATGGTGTTTTCGCTGTTGTCATCAATTCTCCGTCTTGGATGTCCACATTTATCATTATTTTTAGCTTGGCTGTTTTCTGAGAGAATGTCAAGCTATTGTCATAGCTGTACTGTTGACATAATGACCAAGATGGTGTACGACAAAAGGCCACTAGAATAAAAGCCCACTGGACAAAAGCCCACAAGAACAAAAGCCCACTTTGTTAAAATCACATATTTAAATAAAAAATTCATACATATGTAGGACAAAAGGCCACTAGGACAAAAGGCTACTAGAATAAAAGCCCACTGGAGCAAAAGCCCATAGGACAAAAAGCCACTAGAACAAAAGCCCACTGGACAAAAGCCCACAAGGACAAAAGCACACTTTATTATAATCACATATTTAATGAAAAAAAATCCTAGTCTTGAGAAGAGGAGAAAACATTTTGTGAAAAGCAGAAAATGCTTTCTTACAAAAATGATTAAAAAAAGATTTTTTCTAACACTTTTTTATTAGCAGTGGGCTTTTGTCCTCCCTGTCAAAATTTCCAGTGGGCTTTTGTCCTAGTGGGCTTCTGTCCAGTGGGCTTTTGTCCTAGTGGGCTTTTGTCCCAGTGGGCTTTTGTCTGTTCCCTGCCCAAGATATCACAAAATACCGAAGATTTCCACAACAGTACAGCTATGACAGTAGCTTGACATTCTCTCAGAAAACACTTGGTTTAGGAGATAACCTTTGAAGGGTTAGAAAGGAGAGAAAATGCCGGTTACAATTGGTTAATTTGATAAAACAGTTATATAATTTAATTACTTTATAGGACCAATGGTATACTTAAGAAAAGAAATTCACATTTCTGTACTAAAAAAAATCTGCCAAAAAGTGCCCTGGTTTATCTGTTGAGGTGATTCCATATTGTTACATTAGATGTTTTTAATTCCCTTTATAGCTCATAATTTGCATTCAAGTTCAGATGGTACAGAGTGTGGGGGCAATAGGATGTGGGCAAAGACTAAGGTTATTCTAGCTCAAAATTCTAGACTGTTCCAAAGTGAAAGCATTTGCAGGCCACAAAAATTAATGTGAGTCAAAAATTGGAATTTGTTCTGGGAGGATAAAAAAGCATTGTGGAAAAAGGAGAAAATGCTGGTTACCAGCATTTTCTCCTTTTCCCACAATGCTTTTAAAAGGCTTCTTTTCCAGGTTTTCCAGGGTTGTGAAAATCAGGGATTGTTTGGGAAAAGGCTCCTGTTGTTTTAACCACACAATCCCTACTTTTGATGACCATTAGAAAGAATCTTTTAAAAAATGTTGTGGGAAAAGGAGAAAATGCTGCATTTTCTTCTTTTCCCACGATGTTTTCTACCCTTCACAAAACAAATTTCAAATTTTGAGTCGCTTTTATTTTGTCATCTGCAGATGCTTTCGATTTGGACAAAACTAAACTTTTTTTGTTTGGTAATGAGTTAATGACATGAAGATAAAGGCTTTTGAAAAATCTGGTGGGAAAAGGAAAAAAAAATATGGGCTGTAGACATGTTAAGCTAATCCAAAAGTTGAACTTTACTTAATCTGTAATTTTTTAGACTCTATAAATTTATCTAAAAAAGGAAGGGAAAGTAATGCTGTTATGTTTAATCTGGATTAATTCTTTAGCAGACGACAAAACTTTAGACTGGTCCAAATTGAAAGCATTTGCAGACGACAAAATAGATGGAACTCAAAAATCAAAATTTGTTTCCAGCAGGGAAGAAAACATTGTGGGAAAAGGAGAAAATGCTGGTTCCCAGCATTTTCTCCTTTTCCCGCAATGTTTTCAGGAGGCTTCTTCCTCTGGGTCATAAAAACCAGGGATTGTTTAGTAAAAGGTTAATCGGCCTGACCTGCAAGATCCTTTGTAACCTTGTAATATTTTACAAATTACTTTTTACAGACCTTTATAAAAGATTGGTTTTACTCTGCACCAAACAAATATCTTGCTTGTGTGAGTGTTACAAAAATCTTTAAAAAAAAAACAAGAAAAAGTTGATGCAAAGCATCAAAGTCGCCGCAAAAAAATTTTTTTTAATGCTTCAAGAAAGCCAGGGCAAGTAAGTAAATGTCAGTTTTCATCAGCAGATTTTTTTAACACATTATGAAATTATGTGAATAGTAACTCCTATATCAAAACTTGTCTTCTGTTACAGTATCTAATACCCTAGCACAGCGCTCTCTTAGCTCTTTTCCAAATGACAAATATCAGACTCTTCCAAATTCAAAGAGTTGGCAGATGACAATTTAAAAAGCTGCAAAAATGGTGGAAAATTCGCTAGTAGTGGGGAAAAAGTATTTAATAAAGAAGAAATTGCTTATAACGAGCAATTTCTCCTTATCCAACATGTTTTGACAAAAGAATTTGATAGCACACATGTGATAACCCGTGTTTGTTTGGGAAAGTGATGAAAGCAGGGCTAAGTTACTAAAATGTCCTAGGAAAGTATGATTCAAGAGGACGTAAGTTTGCAAGGCATGCTTTCAATATAAACAAGTCTAAGACTATAGTGTTTGGTGAACAGTATTCATAAAGAATCATGGTTTTGCATCGCGCTTTAATATCATTATGAACAACACAGCGAAAAAGTGGCCTCTCTCCAGATTTTTTCCACAAATTGAATTTATGCAGAGCTCGTTGAGAAATAAACAAAGGAGTTTTAAACTATCTTTGTTGTAAAAACTAAACTTAGAAATAAGTAACCAATAATGGTCAGATAAAATCATAACCATCATACCCGTTCTTCGGCGGAATTTAGCACAATTTCAGCAATGCACAATTTTAGCAGTGGTCATTCAACAAAAAACACACAAATAGTAGGAAAAACTATCTACAAAATAATCAAAATGATTATTAAACCTGTGTACGAAGGTTGTACGAAACGACCAACTGGGTACGAAATGACCAAAATTGAAAGTATAAGTAGGTACGAAATGTCCAAAATCGTACGAAATGAACTAGGTACGAAATTAACAAGGTACGAAATGACTGGAAACCTGTTCAGCCTTGACCAATGGAAACAAGGCATTTATGTGGACGAGCCCATTTCTCACGAATAGCGACAATAAAAGAAATAATTAGGCGGTTTTTTGATGTTGTAAGTATTAATAGAACAAAAATAGTATCGTATTGCAATTTCGTAGTTTAAGAATGAATTAAAAAGCCAGTTTAAGGCGAAGTTACGTTAGAAAGATTCCTTGTTAACCTAACACCCCTATAAAAACGAAATTCCCACTATCCATGTCCTAACTCGAAAAACTATTAAAAATATAGTCACGCGCTTCTGCGCGGCGACTAAAAACTGCAAGTTTATATACTTCAACTACAACAGTAAGTAATATATAATGATTAACAAAATAGAGTTGAATACAATTTATGATAGATTTATCCTATTTAATTCATGCTTTTTGATAGTTTCATGGGAAATACATAGAGGATATTTGTTGGTTTTTTTTTTTCGGTAAAAGATCGAAATTTATTCCATCAAGTGGACACCATTGGTAATATTTTCACTTGTGGTGCAGCCACGAGGGAAAATGTTATGGATAGTGGTCACGAGATGATACAAAATTTCAATCTTTCACCGAAAAAAACAACAACAAATATTCTATTTATTTGATGCTTTTAACCCTTTCTTGGAGGTTCTTTATCAAAATCCAGTACAGTTCTTTTCCTTTATTCCCCGTGGCGTACCCCTCCCGCATAGCAAGGCATTACAATATTATGTCAAGCGCAAGAAATGTAAGGTATATGACGTCATATTTCCCATCTGGTTGTCAAGCATGCGCAATTAATCTTGGCAACAAGAACATGAACATGAGTATTTTCACTGGTGGTACCAGTATAAGATCGAAAAATATTTTCACTGCTATTTCTCGATATCGTACCGGAAAGCATTAAAAAATTACTCTTCATTCCTTGTGCTTTACTAAGTATTGTAATTCATTTGTATGGAGAGGGAGTAAGCCACACAGGATTTACTGAAAACATCTGTACTGAATTTTGACGAAAGTCCCAACAAAAAAGGGCTTAGAAAGATGATATAAAAAAAAATATTTGAGAGGGTTTTTTTTTTTGGTGAAAGATTAAAATTTAATTCATATTCTGAACATCATCGGTTATATTTTCACTCATGGCTGCACTTCTCATGAAAGTATTACTGATGATGTTAATGTGATGAAATAAATTTCGATCTTTCACCTAAAGAAACCAAATATCCTCGATTTATTAAATGATAAATAATTATGGTAGTGTTTGATAACTACATTGGTACTATTAGACCTCAAGCATTGAATGATGTCACTATTTGACTTTGTTATGATTCATCTTTTTGTCTGTATTTCTAATCTAATTTCTAATTTTCTAATCTGTAATGCACTAATGGGAAAAGGCTAAACCCTTTGCCTCACAAATGTAACTTTTAACAACCCTTAGAAAGAAGTCTTTTGAAACCGTATGGGAAAAGGAGAAAATCCTGGTAACCAGGAAGAAGCTGTTTGAAAAGCCAATGGGAAAAGGAAAAAAATGCTGATAACCAGCATATTCTCCTTTTCCCATAATGCTTTCTGTGCTTTCCAAAACAAAGTTTAGTTTTTTATTCAGTATCATTTTTTTGTTGCCTGCCAATGCTTTCAATTTGGAACAAAATTTTGTCGTTTGATAAAGAGTTAACTCTTTACCACATAAGAAAATTTAAGTCGGGTCCAAATTGAAAGCATTTGCAGATGACAAAATAAAAGTTATTGAAATTTGATTTGGGAAAGGTAAAAAACATTGTGGGAAATGGAGAAAATGCTGGTTACCAGCATTTTCTCCTTTTCCCAAAATGTTTTCAGACGGCTTCTTTCTCAAGGTCGATAAAACTCGGGATTATGTGGCAAAAGTGCTAACTAATGCTTTTATTTGTTTTTGTTGTGAATAATGAATCTTTTTACAGAAGTCTTCTTGTACAACCTTGGTATGCTAACAAAATTGGGATGAATATGTATCTAGACACTTCTGCAAGCAGAAAGCATAAAAAAAAAATCCTGTAAAATATAGAATAACAAGCAGGAATTTCTCTTTACACTTGTCGCTTTTATGGCATTTTATGTATGGAAAGTGGTCATTATACTTTACATAGAGGATATTTGTTTTTTTCGGTGAAGGATCGAAACTTATTTCATCGAGTGAACACCATCGGTAATATTTTCACAAGTGGGCACAGCCACGAGTGAAAATATTACAGCTGGTGTTCAGGAGGTGAAATAAATTTTGATCTTTCACTTAAAAAAAACCAAATATTCTATTTATTTCATGCTTTTAACCCTTTCTGGGAGGAGCTTTATCAAAATCCAGTACAGTTCTTTTCCGTTATTTCCCGTGGCGTACCCCTCCTGCATAGCAACCCATTACAATATTACGTCAAGCACGAGAAATGTAAGGTATATGACGTCATATTTCCCATCTGGTTGTGAGGCACGCGCAATTTACCTAAGCAACGAGAACATGAAAATCGGTATTTTCACTGGTTGTACCAGTGTAAAATCGAAAAATATTTTCACTGCTATTTCTCGATATCCTACCGGAAAGCATGAAATAATATACAATCATTTTTCAGATTGAATTATCAACTTAAATTGACCTGTACTATTCTTGATCTGTTTTCATCTAATTGATGTTAGGAATTCCAGGATTGTCCCTTTTCGAACGATGGGTCTCATTATGTCTGTTGGTATTGAAGATATTTCTTCAAATTTAACCCTTTCCCAAATAATCCCTGGTTTTGACGACCTTGAGATAGAAGTCTTTTGAAAACATTGCAGGAAAAGGAGAAAATGCTGGTAACCAGCATTTTCTCCTTTTCCCACAAAGTTTTCTACCCTGCCAGAAACAAATTTCAATGTTTGTGATACGTTTAATTTGTCGTCTTCAAGAGCTTTCAGTTTGGACCTGTCTAAAATTTTGTCATTTGGTAAAGGGTTAAGAGGGATGTAAACTGTCAAAATCACACCCAATTTCAGAAGGGCATGTAACCCTAAAGATACCTTTAGACTCAGTCGTGTCCCTTTTTTGACAGGAGTTTTCATTGAAAAAGTGATGGCTGCCAAACTTAGTACCAACTTGTGGTGTTCTTGTTCAGTTGACAAACAAGTCCTGTATGACAGAAATTCAAGGAAAAAATCCAGTAAATTCAACCACTGCTTCTTTCTGATATTTGTGTTTATCTTGTTGCAGGGAACTATCAATCATGAGACCTTCACCTTGAAGATAAAAGATCCCTTTAGTGATGCCGAGGATATAGAAATTGTTGCAGCAGAGAAAAATGTGTCTCTCAGGTAATGATAGTAATTAAACAGGTTTTCAAGTTTAACCTAGACATCATAATTATGATTGAGTGACCAAAAGAAAGAAAGATCTTGAAAAAAGATAATATTGTGGGAAAAGGAGAAATTGCTGGTAACCAGCACTTTCTCTCTTACAAAAAATGTTTTTCAGCCTTTCAGACACAAATGCGATCATTAACCCATTACCACACAATCCCTACTTTTGACGACCCTAAGAAAGAAGACTTTCGAAAACATTATGGGAAAAGGAGAAAATGCTGGTAACCAGCATTTTCTCCTTTTTCCTCAATGTTTAGTACCCTTCACAAAACAAATTTCAATTTTTCAGTCACTTTTATTATGCTCCCCGAAACATTTCGGGGGAGCATATAGTCACCACATGGTGCGTACATCTGTTTGTCCGTGCATCCGTTCATCCTAAGCCATTTCTCCACAACCCCATGACCAAATATTATGAAACTTCATATCTGAACTCAGTTGGAACAATGCACAGATACCTCTTCCTGGTTTCTCAATTTGAGGCTGTGTCACGGAAAAAAGAAGCTTCATGTAAAAAATTGTTTTTCACTAATATCTCCTACGTCAGTGCTCAAAACTTTGTGAAATTTCAAATCTGAACTTATTGGAAATTTTGCTCAGTCTGATACTCATGAAAGTTGGTCAGAATGTTTGCCTCCATGATATTTTGGACGAGTTTTAAAATGACGGGTCATGACGGGTCGAAAACTAGGTCAGTGGGTCAGATCTTAGAAAAACCTTGTGTACGCTCTACAGGCCACATTTTCAGTGCGATACTCATGGAAGTTGGTCAGAATCTTTGCCTTGATGACATCTCGGATGAGTTCAAAAATGAGTCATGTCGGGTCAAAAACTAGGTCACTAGGTCAAATCTTAGAAAAACATTGTGTATGCTCTAGAGCCCACATTTTTAGTCCAAAACTCTTGAAAGTTGGTCAGAATGTTTGTCTTGATGATATCTTAGATGAATCTGAAAATGGGTCATGTTGGGTCAAAAACTAGGTCACCAGGTCAAATGTTAGAAAAACCTTTTGTACGCTCTAGAGGCCACATTTTCAGTCCAAAACTCTTGTAAGTTGGTCAGAATGTATGTCTTGCTGATATCTCGGGAAAGTTCAAAAATGGATCATGTTGGGTAAAAAACTAGGTTACCAGGTCATATCTTAGAAAAACCTTGTATACGCTCTGGATGCCACATTTTCAGTCCAACACTCTTGAAAATTGGTCAGAATGTTTGCCTTGATAATATCTTGGGTGAGTGTGAAAATGGGTCATGTTGGGTCAAAAACTAGGTCAATGGGTCAAATGTTATAAAAACCTTGTGTATGCTCTGGAGGACACATTTTCAGTCTGATACTCCTGAAACTTGTTCATAATATTTGTCTTGGTGATACCTTGAATGAGTTTGAAAATGGGGTATGTGGTGTCAAAAACTAGGTCACTGGGTCAAATATTAGAAAAACCATGTGCACACTGTAGAGGCCACATTTTCTGCCTGATACTGTTAAAACTTGGTCAGAATGTTTGTTTTAGTGATGTCTCAAAAGAGTTTGATAATGGATAATTGTCAGGTCCAAAACTAGGTCACTTGGTCAAATCTTAGAAAAACCTTTTGTATGCAGTAGAGGGCACATTTTCAGTCTGATTCTCATGAAACTTGGTCAGAATGTTTTTCTTATTGATATCTCAAAAGTGTTTGATAATGGGTAATGTCTTATAAAAAACTAGGTCACTGGGAAACTAGATTGAAAATGGTTCATCTTTGGTCGATAGACTCAGGTGACCGATTTCAGGGCCGTCATGGCCTTCTTGTCTCCTTTTCCCACAATTTTCTCTACCCTGCTTGAAACAAATTACCTTTTTTGAGTCGTGTTTAATTTTTTATCTGCAAGCACTTTCAATTTGGACCAGTCTAAAATTTTTTTGTTTGGTAAAGAGTTAACTCTTTACCAGACGACACAATTTTAGACTGGTCCAAATTGAAAACATCTGCAGACGAGAGGATTAAAGTGAATCAAAAATTTCAATTTGTTTTGGGTAGGGTAAAAAAAAAAACAGGAGAAAATGCTGGTTACAAACATTTTCTCCTTTTCTCACAATGTTTTCAGAAGTCTTCTGTCTCGGTCTTGAAAACTCTGGATTGTTTTATAAAGCTGTCTACCCGGTGGATATCAAGAGGCATAGAGTCAGTCCATATATCTCTGAATATAAACAAACAATCTTTACAGTCAAAGAATAGAACCCTTGCAATTGCTTCTTTCTCATGGTTTCTTTGGTCTGCCAGATCTGGGCAAAGTGGACAGTGAAGGATCAGACTGCATGTTTTGTGTAGTCTGATCTTGATCTGCATGTACTGCAAAAGCAACATAGTTTGTGAAAGGCACTTTAAACCTTAATAAAAAAATCCCTGGTTTTTATGACCCCAAGAAAGAGGCAAAATTTGTGGAAAAAGGAGAAAATACTGGAACCAGCATTTTCTCCTTTTCACAAAAAGTTTTATACCTTATCAGAGACCTAAAGCTAATATGTACTAATTCTTAAGTTGTCTTCTGTAGATACTCCTAGCTTGGAAGAGTCTTAACCCATTACCAAACGACAAAATCATAGACTGGTCCAAATTGAAAGCATTTGCAGAGGACAAAATAAAAGTAACTGAAAATTTGAAATTTGTTTTGTGAAGGGTAGAAAACATTGTGGGAAAAGGAGAAAATGCTGGTTACCAGCATTTTCTCCTTTTCCCACAATGTTTTCGAAAGGCTTCTTTCTCAGGGGCGTCAAAAGGAGGGATTGTGTGGTAATGGGTTAACCCTTCACCCCATAAGACATTTCTATGGTATCTCTAATTGAACCTAAATAACAGCAAGGATGAACCCGTTTCTTATGTGTATATGACACCTTTTGATAGCATAGAAAACATTGTGACAAAAGGTGAAATTGCTCGTCATGAGCAATTTCACTTTTTGCCACAATGTTTTCTAAAGGTTCCTACAAGCAATGCATAGAAACAAGTATCTATGGAGTAAAGGGTTAAATCTGTCATTTGGGAAAGGGCTAAGGGTTAAGCATGGATAATGGTTGTAATTAAGCATGATCTTAGTCAATTCTTTTCTTACAGAGAGGCCATTCGACCAATTTTAGACAGACGCGGCTTGGATATAGATGAAATGAATGTTTTCGTCGACCAATCAAACACCCCACTACCTCTAAACTGCGAGACATTCCTACTAGGCGGAACTACCATGAATATACGACGTAAGTACATACAGTTTGTGTGTGTGTGTGTGCGTGTTTTAGCGGAAACTGATCTGCAGCAGAAATCCTTGTTGTGCAAAATAAATAAACCCCTTCAAGTGCTTTAACTCTTTACCTCACAATCCTGGCTTTTAACGACCCTGAGAAAGAAGTCTGTAGAAAACATTGTGGTAAAAGGAGAAAATGCTGGTAACCAGCATTTTCTGCTTTTCCCACAATGCTTTCTACCCTTTCCAAATCAAGTTTCAATTTTTGATTCACATTTATTTTGACGTCTGCAAATGCTATCAATTTGGACTTGTCCAAAATGGTGTTGTTTGTTAAAGAGTTAAATGTTTACCAAATGTGAACTGTGGATCTGCCCAACTTGGAAACATTTGTGGACAACAAATTACATTGTGTTCAAATTATGACTTAACTGTTTTGATAAAGTAGAAAACATTGTGGGAAAACCCTTCCCAAGACAAATATCAATTTTTGAGCCACATTTATTTTGCCGTCTGCAAGTGCTTTCAATTTGTCTATGATTTTGTCGTTTAGTAAAGAGTTATGGAAAGCATCTTAGTCCAAGGCCCGTATTCACCAACAATTCTTGAGAATATTCTTAGTCTTATTCTCCAAGGTTTTCCAAATTTGTAAGTAACGCAACTTCTGATTGGCTAAACCGAATGGTTTAGCCAATCAGAAGTTGCGTTACTTACAAATGTAGAAAATTCTGGAGAATAAGACCAAGAACGTTCTTAAGAATGGTTGGTGAATACGGGCCCTGGACTGAAATCTGTTTTGTTGTTACTTCTTTGTAGTTTGGAAATGAGAATAAGTATTGAATGAGGATCCCTCTTTACTCCCTGACTGATCTCTGTCTGCACAATTTCTAAATACTGTTCTGTTGTTCAAAGACCTTATCATTAGCACAAGAACTATAGACTTGGCTATAACCTCTCCTATTTAACTCATTACCAAACAACAATATTTCAGGCTTGTCCCAAGTCGAAGGCATTTGCAGATGACAAAATAAAAGTGTCTGAAAATTTGAAATTTGTTTTTGTGAAGGGTAGAAAACATTGTGGGAAAAGGAGAAAATGCTGGTTACCAGCATTTTCTCCTTTTCCCATAATGTTTTCTAAAGGCTTCTTTCTCAGGGTCGTCAAAAACAGGGATTGTGTGGTAATGGGTTAAAAACCCTGCATCAACAAACTTGGTACCTCTACATACATATGTGCAATATTCTTGTAAAATATGAATAATAAACATGACTCAAAGTTTAACCTGTTGTGCACAAAGGTCAAATTATATTGCAGTTGCAGTCAGTGAATATCTAGATCTGTCAGCCCAAAATGTGCAGTCTAATCTTGGATCTTCACTGTTGTGTGGTTTGTAACAAAAGGACCACTCATTTACTCTGTGCACTGAGATAAATAAACATTTTTGAAATGTTGTGGCAAAATAACAAAATTGTTTCTATGTCTTTTATGATTATGTTTTGAAAAATTGTTTGCGGCAATAAGACAAAACTGCAGTATCAGTGATAATCACCCTGGGCGCGTATTCACCAAAATTCTTGAGAATATTCTTAGTCTTATTCTCCAAGGTTTTTTGAATTTGTAAGTAACACTACTTCTGATTGGCTAAACCATTTGGTTTAGCCAATCAGAAGTTGTGTTACTTACAAATGTAGAAAATTCTGGAGAAAGAGACCAAGAAGGTTCTTAAGAATGGTTGGTACATATGGGCTCTGGTAATATGTAGATAAAAAGGGAGATAAACCTCATTTTGTATGAATTTCTGCAGTATTTGATTTGTCTCCCTTATTAAAATACATGTAAGATTGTCTCCCTTTAACAAATGATTTCTGATTGTCCATGTAAAGGAAGTTATTTCTAGATCCAAAATGGCTGTTACAACTGTTACTTTTTCCACAATGTTTTCAAAAGTCATTAAAATGTAGGAATTGGTTGGTAAAGAGTTAATTTACAAGAAACACTTTAATCCATTACCACACAATCCCTATTTTTGATGACCCTTAGAAAGAAGCCTGTAGAAAACATTGTGGGAAAAGGAGAAAATGCTGGTAACCATCAATTTCTCCTTTTTCCACAATGTTTTCTACCCTTCATAAAACAAATTTCAAATTTTCAGTCAAATTCATTTTGTCGTCTGCAAATGCTTTCGGTTTGGGCAAGCCTTAAATATTGTCGTTTGGTAATGACTTAAGGACAGTAGATATTGGAAGCTCTGAGACTGTTAAAGGTGATAATATAATACATGCATATACATAATTAATCTTACAGAGAAATCTAATCCAAGACTGATATATTTTTCTTGAACATTCATGCATCAGATCACAATGGGTGATGCAACCTTATACCACACCATCCCCAACTTTGAACAACCCTTAGAAAAAAGCTGGTGAAAACTTGGTAGGAAATTAGAGAAAATACTGTTATCCACCAGTTTTTTACCTTTTTCCACAATATTTTCTACCATTTCTGAAACATATCGCAATTTTTGAGTCACATTAATTTTATTGTTTCATATTCACATGCTTTCAGCTTGGAACAGTCTAATATTTTGTTGTTTTGTAATGGGGAAAGAAGGATGGTAAAGCTCAGGTTGAATCCACTGTTCAGAATTGGCATTGCCATTATGGTGTGCATCAAAGATTGCCTTATCCTTACAGTTCAAGATTGCATCTTGTTGCTGTTAATGTCTTGGAAAGAGCCCCCCCCTCAGAGCCTCTTCGGCTCGGAGCGACATGATTCACCACAGCCGTGAACAAGTTCCCAAATCCCCTGCCATCTGACCGTGCAATGAATTTATCATACTGCAAAGTTTTACCCTTTCAAAGCGCGTTAAGCAAAATTTTCCTGTTTTATAATTTCACGAATTGAGTATGCTGACGAAATAGAAATTCCTTTCTGTGTGCCCCAATTCAATGAAAACTGATGCCACTGGAAACTAAAGTCACTAAAACGTGCAGTTTGGTGCATATATGTGCAGTCTGCTGATCGATCACACGGCCATTTTTGATGTTGTGTTGCACCTGTAGTAATGTTTACGGGGCACTCAAAAGGGAAACTTTCTTTATGTGGTTTTTACCATGGAACACGTTATATAGTTCCAGGCATGTTCACCAATCATGTCACTAGAAATTTCTTTGCAGTATAATAGTGACTTATATGAAGGTGACCAAATGTATTCATAATTTATACCACACACATTTTGTATTGATTAACCATTTCCTCCATGTTGAAGATATTCGATTCTTAATCAGTCTTGTTATAAGAAGGTGGAAACATCTGAATAGGTCCACTTTGTTCAAAAATTGGTAATGTTTTCCCGATTTCCTTATACATGTACATTTTTTTTTTTTCTTATTTATATCATTATTATCGTAAAACCTTAATGAATACAGAATGGAATTCTCTTTGAGCAAGCCCCCGAGACAATATATACAGCTGACCTATCTATTTTCTTGACCCTTTCACAATTTTGTTTGATGTTACTGCCAATATAGATCATGATCAGACTGCTGAAAAAAAGCAGTCTAGTCTTTGATCTGCACTTTCTACTTTGCTGAGACATTAAGATTTGATATTTTACTGAGAAAGGTTTATGTTCTTGACTGCCAATGTATGTTGGGTTTTACTTGTTGTTTAACCCATTACCACACAATCCCTACTTTTGATGTACCAGAGAAAGAAGCCTTTAGAAAATGTTGTGGGAAAAGGAGAAAATGCTGGTAAACAGCATTTTCTCCTTTTCACACAATGTTTTCTACCCTTCACGAAACAAATTTAAAAAATTCAGTCACTTTCTTTTTTGTTGTCTGCAAATGCTTTCGATTTGGACAAGCCTAAAATATTGTCGTTTGGTAATGGGTTAAGGGTTAAAGCTGTTGTATTGTAGAAGTGGTGAATTGCGAGACAGAATTGTAACATTTGTTGACACCAATGATTTCTCTGTTTTCAAAATATAAACTGGAATTAACATGGAATACATAAAAAGACTGCTTTAAGTGAATCTTATAAACCCCTGTCATGGATTACTTGAGTATAGCAGGAGGGTAATACTGTAATAGTTGAATCAAACTTGAACCTGCTCCTTTAGTCGTAGGAGAAAAGTTTTCCTTAACCAAAGTAGCAGCATAAAACAAGCTTTTAATATTTATCATCTCATTACCAAACAACGAAATTTTTTGGCTTGTCCAAATTGAAAGCATCTTCAGACGACAAAATAAAAGTGACTGAAAATTTGAAATTTGTTTGGTGAAGGGTAGAAAACATGGTGGGAAAAGGAGAAAATGCTGGTTACCAGCATTTTCTCCTTTTCCCACAATGTTTATAAAGGCTTCTCTCTCAGAGTCGTCAAAAGTAGGGATTGTGTGGTAATAATGGGTTATGCACCTTGTATAAAGATTGATATTCAATGATGATTTTAAAAAAAAGTGATTCTTGTAAAGTATGTTAATGAACTAAAGCCGAGAGGGAATTCTGTATAATGGTAACAGCAAACTTCCTGAAAATTCTAGCCACAGACTTTGATGCATGTTTTTTAAACTGAACCGAAGGCCTAAAAAAACTGATCTATTTGAATCATTAAGCTCCCTGAATGTAGGCTAATATTAGGCATTGATGACATATCTGACCTATTCCTGTTTTTTCAGGAAAAAGCACTTGGAATTGTGGAGTTATTAGCCCTGTATGAGCCAATGGCCAAGGGTAAAGAATGAAAGTCATTTAGTTAGCTGTTACCATCAATTGGAAGTTTTTATAGAAGAGTTTTAGGAAAAGAAGCATTTGTATGAGGACATTAGACAAAAGACAACACAGGTTGAATCTTGAATATTTAGGTTAACCCATTACCACACAATCACTACTTTTGACGACCTTGAGAAAGAAGCTTTTAGAAAACATTGTGGGAAAAGGAGAAAATGCTGGTAACCAACATTTTCTCCTTTTCCCACGATGTTTTCTACCCTTTTCAAAACAAATTTTTCAAATTTTCAGTCACTTCTATTTTGTTGTCTACAAATGATTTTGATTTGGACAAACCTAAAATTTTGTCGTTTGGTATTGAGTTAACTAAATTTTAGGCTTGTCCAAATGGAAAGCATTTGCAAACGATAAAATAAAAGTGACTGAAAATTTGAAATTTGTTTTGTGAAGGGTAGAAAACATTGTGGGAAAAGGAGAAAATGCTGGTTACCAGCATTTTCTCTTTTTCCCACAATGTTTTCTAAAGGGTTCTTTTTATGGGCATCAAAACTAGGGATTGTGTGGTAATGGGTTAAACAATAATCAAATTAATTTTGTGGAAAATAAAAAAGGAGAAGAAGTATCTTCAGTGTGCTGGCTCAATGAGTTGTGCATTAGTAGATTTCAATCTTTTGTCAGATGATAAATTTTTTATTTGTCTTAATTTAAACCATTTGCAGATGACAATTTTTTCCAAAAGATGGGATTTTGAAAGAATAGAAAACATTTTCCTGAAAAAAAAAAATGTAGGGGAAAAACCGTTTTTTTTTCAAAAGGCCTTTCTTTCAGTGTTTTATGAAAATAAAATTGTTTGTTGAAGGGAAAAGTTTGTATTTAGAAGCAACAACATTGCCAATCACTACTAGAAAGGAATGATGACTTAATGTTTGTTTAGACACGTACAATGTGTATTCTGATACTTGTGAGGATTTTAAGATCGAAGTTGGGTTTTGGACCCTACAGACGGTTCGACCATGACACCAAGATGGACAATCTCTTTGTGCAGAATATGGCGCCGCTAAAGGGTTTGTTGGCTTTTTCTGAAGTTCCTTAACCCTTTCCCAAACGATAAATTTTAGACTCTTCCAAATTGAAAGAGTTTGCAGACGACAATTTACTTTAAAACAACAGCAGAAAATTATTGGAAGGGGCAGAAAACACTTTGGGAAAAGGAGAAATTGCTCATTACGAGCAATTTCTCCTTTTCCCACAGTGTTTTCAAAAGACTTGTACTGCAGACATGTAAAAACAAGGGCTTGTTTGGGAAAGGGTTAATTGTATATGAGCAATGCTGTAGCAAAAAGGAGGCTTGACTCATTACCAAACGACAAAATTTTAGGTTTATCCAAATCGAAAGCATTTGCAGACAACAAAATAAAAGGGACTGAAAATTTCAAATTAGTTCTGTGAAGGGTAGAAAACAGTGTGGGAAAAGGAGAAAATGCTGGTTACCAGCATTTTCTCCTTTTCCCACAATGTTTTCTAAAGGCTTCATCTCAGGGTCGTCAAAAGTAGGGATTGTGTGGTAATGGGTTAATGCATGTCTGTTATGTATGATACCAGACAAGTTATCACATGGTCATGGAGACATACAATCTCTTGTATCTAAGACCGGCCCTCCACTAGGACCCGAAAGGTTCCCGACCGTAAAAATGACAGGAACTCAATGCTTCAGCACATCTTCGCAATGATCGGAAACCGTTCTTAGTGTTTCTTAAACCCATCTGGAAACATTCTTAGTGTGTCGGGGCCGATTCGGGATCAAAAAAGCTTTGAGATCCAAATTTTAAAAGTTTTAAAATTTGGATGACGCATAATCCTGCAGCGTTCGGCGAGGTTTCTTATTCACTGTGTCACCCCGAGCAGTTCAGGAAAGATGACCGAATGCTTATAACTCGCCTATATATACCTTGGCACTCACATCGCCAACATGTCGGCATTGATTCGTAAACCCTTCTGTATGTTCTGCAAGTTAACTGCAGCCATTCTGCATGATCGGGAAACACTCGGTCAACAATCCTGGACCGATCGGCATTTTTCTGTACTGGATCCGCATACTTGGGTAAGATTTCGGCAACCTTTTGCATACTGTTCCGTGTATCACTGCCAAACGAGCCCCGTTTGCCAAGCTCCGCCCATTTTCATCCCGAAAGCTCCCCGAAATTAGCCATTTTTCATCTGCAACCCTTCGACAAGCAATCGGGGTCAGCTTGCGCAAACTGCAAAGGACAAACTGGGTCAATAGTTTTTCGCATATGCACTGACCCTTTTCACAGAGCATGGCTCATTTCAAAA
Source organism: Tridacna crocea (assembly GCA_943736015.1). Lineage (NCBI taxonomy): Eukaryota > Metazoa > Mollusca > Bivalvia > Cardiida > Cardiidae > Tridacna > Tridacna crocea. Next base: position 29,154,934 of record OX031072.1, on the reverse strand, counting down.
CAGGATTTTCACTTTAGTCACTGTAAGCTTTGCCAAGCAGACATGCATCTTACCTAGGTAACTTTCCTGTCATGGAGTCCCACCTTCGGTGTTAGTATGAAAATTTCTTTTTTCTGAACAGTAACTTACCTTAAGAACTCTGTATATGCAAGGATTTTTTTCCTGCAAATTAACCCTTTACTCCATAGATACTCATTTCTACGCATTGCTTGTAGGAGCCTTTGGAAAACTTTGTGGCAAAAGGTGAAATTGCTCGTGACGAGCAATTTCACCTTTTGCCACAATGTTTTCTGTGCTATCAAAAGGTGACATATACACAAATGAAACAGCTTCATACTTGCTGTTATTTAGGGTCAATTAGAGATACCATAGAAATGCCTTATGGGGTAAAGGGTTAATGCTTCTCTTATAGGCTTGCACGTTTAAACCGGATATTGATTTTGCTTATAGGAGGAGAGGAGACATTTCCTATGATATGACTGACCCCAGCTTGTGTCGTAAATCAAATTTTAAGCATAAACTTAACAAATACTAAGTATACATGTGGAAACAGCTGCTGTCATTTTGTGGTTGATCCTTGTCGATAATACAAAGATTTCTGTTTTACTCTCTGTATTATGACCAGGATTCTGCCAAAAATTCTTCAAAAGCCATACAATAGTCTCATGTCACTTAAACCTGCAGACATAGAGTATGCTTCCAGAATTAGATACAAATTAACCTTCTACCACACAATCCAGTTTCAACAACCATGACTAAAAAAGTATTCTTAAAACATTATGGGAAAAGGAGAAAATGCTGGTAATCAGCATTTTCTTCTTTCCTCACAATGTTTTCTACCCTATAAAGGACAAATTTCATGTTTTCAGTAATACTTAAAGGTGGGTATTTAGAATTTTCACATCACACCAAATTAAAAAATATGAATATCAATGAAATTTATATGAAAAACCAATATAAATCATCAGTAATTAAGAATCATAAAATTACACAAAAAAGTTTTTATGGTGGTATTCCCTTGAAAGGTTACGTAGCCTCTTGAGCTATATTTAGATTTCCCGCCAAAATCAAAAAAAGCATTGTGGGAATGTTAAGTGACTTGAACGTGACTAATGACAATTAAATTCCATAACATAACAAACATGTAACTATTTTCCATAATGTCCAGAACTTCGGACGCTATATTAGAAGCTTCGTCTGTATACAAGGTTGGCACAAGCTTGAAAAGTGTTTGAAAATCAGGGTAGTCTTGAAAAGTCCTTGAAACAGAGTTTTGTCTTGAAAAGTACTTGAAAATTCATATCTAGCTTTGAAAAGTACTTGAATTTCAGGCTTTTTACATGACGATAAGTAAATACATTTACTTCTAAAAATTCATTTAGCAGTGACAAAACAAGAAAATTACATCAACAAATGGCGTCCATTACATCTACGTCGCTTCCGAGTATGAAAATGCGTAAGACAGTTTTATTAGGTATGAAAGTATTTTGTTACGAAACGACTGTATTTACACCAGTTTCCTGCTTTAAGGTGCTATCACTACTTTATATCGTAATCGACCGGGGTCTAGTTTATACAATATTGTAAACATTATCTCCCTTCGCGGGATTCTTATCGTTTCGAAAAGTTATTGTCTGCAAGGTGTAGTTATTTAGTTACGTTTTAATTCCGGATTTCTAGAAGTTGGAATACGGAAATATGTTTTCCGTCGGGATTGGTCCAGAAAATACCCTTGGGCCAAGCAAACAAAAGATAAATATAAAGCCCTTTGTCGTAGCTGTAGAAAAGAAATCGATATTGCTTGCATGGGTGAAAGCGCGCCCCGGTCTCATTTTAAAAGCGAGTTGCATTAAGAAAGTGGAAAGTCCATGAGTGGAATGTTTTGAGACTATTTTGTAAAATGTTAAGTCATAAAAACGAGTCCAAGTGAAAAAAAGAAAACGAAAGTACAACTACGGCGTCGCCGTCAGGGGCAGAACTGACCATTTCTAATCTCATTGTGTTTCAGAAAATTAGAGAAAACCTGTCTTTGGCTTAAGAAAGGTAGGTATTTGAAAAAAAGGTCCTTGAAAATGAGTTTTATGTACTTGAAAAGTCCTTGAATTTAGTCAGCACTTGCCTGTATGAACCCTGGTATATTTCCAGTATGTAAATGAGCAAGTTGCTCATGTAAAAATATATTGTGTTTCCCTTCAGTGTCGATCTGGGCTGTAGTAAATCTCAAATGGTCAGATGGTTTTTGTCTACTGGGGTTTAACGAATGAAAATTATAAGGCTTTGGGAGTATAAAGGATTATTCTTTTGTATTTTTGTAAAATTTTTGTCCCAAAATCTGGAGGGCCACTATTAATTTGTTTTCTGCAAATGCTTTCAGTTTGGACATGACTAAAATTTTGTCATTTGGTAAAGAATTCATTTGTCTAGGGCTATGTATCAAGTGTGCACCATGATGGAATATTTTTCGAATTCTGCCAGAATCTGCCCTTGGCAGCAGAACACTGCAGGGTAGTTTAGTTTGCTATGGCTAATGGTGAACTTAGACCTGGACAGTATTAAAATACATTGAGCAAGGCCATTGATTGTTGAGATACTTATTTTTGATTGAAAATAGCTTATCTTGCTCATAGCCTTTTATTGGCACTATGATACAAATTTGCCAACTGACCCTGGGCTTTTTCGTTCCAAAACCAATTCGTCCCATGGCTTATTCGTCCTATGATTGCGCACTACTCTATTTGATTGCTCATGAATATTTATAGATCGAGGTAATATACCATTTGCCAAATACTGTTACTGACGCGTCACCACGAGTTACTTTCCTTTCCACCCGACAATTTTTCCCAATCCTGTATATACCCGAATAGTGAAAGTGTTATATTTTTTAAATGGATTACACCCTAAACGCGATAAGTAAGACAAACAACCTAAAACGGCCTTGCCATTAGTGTTATCAATTATGTTTTTCGAAGACACACACAAAAAAGAACTGTTGTTTTATCAATTTTTCGGTAGACTGCAGAGAGTAAAGCAGTATCATAAGTGCTGTCTCCTGCCGGGCGTGTTGATAGAGCTTTTTGTATGCAGACTGCATTAACCCTTTGGCTACCAAGTGCGACTCAGTGACCTTTTGTAGACAATATAGATTCAGATTACACCAGGAAGAACGTGCAGTCTGATCCTAGATCTACACTATCCGATACGCAGATATTTTTCCTCGAGATATTCCTTTGAAATAACTTTTGAGGTTTTACTATCGGCTTTAAAAGTGGCATTTAATTTATTTAGTAAGATCAGGTTTAACTTAAAATAAACAAATACCCCCCTCCATTCCTAAAGAAATCAGTGCAAATATACCGTTTAAAGTGGGACCTGTTAACCCAGGTTACATAATAATGCATTTGAAAAAAAAATTTCGGGCAGAAAAATGCATCTTTTGGCGCCAGTGATTAGAACAGACTTACCCACCGTCACAACTTTTAACAATTCCAAACCTTTACAAGTGATCAACGTAAGACTAAGCGAGATAAACACTTAATTATGACCCGTGTGTGTTAGTCGGTGCCTAAAAAGAACACAACAGCGTTTCATATAGATCATCGACTTTGACGGTGAAATACCGAGATCAAATGAATACCCAGCTAACCCTTGACTAGCTTTTCAATGAAAACAAGTATAGCATGTATTTGCTTCCTGAAAATGAATCTCCAACATCTTTTTTTTTCTAGAGGGAATGGAATGGTTGACCTTTAGAACAGCTGTAATGTACTTGCTTCTTACAGATTAGCATACATGTGTCACATTAAATTGACTCTTTTTATTAGCTCACCTGAGCACGAAGTGCTCATGGTGAGCTATTGTGATCGTGCTGTGTCTGTCGTCCGTCGTCAACTTTTTACCTTGTGTACGCTCTAGAGGCCACAGTTTTGGTCGAATACTCATGAAAAATGGTCAGGATGTTTGTCTCGATGAAATCTCAGACGAGTTCGAAAATGGGTCATGTGGGGTCAAAAACTAGGTCACTAGGTCAAATCTTAGAAAAACCTTGTGTACGCTCTAGAGGCCACATTATCAGTCGGATACTCATGAAAGTTGGTCAGGATTTTTGTCTCAATGATATCTTGGACGAGTTCGAAAATGGGTCACGTGGGGTCAAAAACTAGGTCACTAGGTCAAATCTTAGAAAAACCTTGTGTACGCTCTAGAGGCCACATTTTCAGTCGGATACTCATGAAAGTTGGTCAGGATGTTTGTCTGGATGATATCTCGGACGAGCTCGAAAATGGGTCACGTGGGGTCAAAAACTAGGTCACCAGGTCAAATCTTAGAAAAACCTTGTGTACGCTCTAGAGGCCACATTTTCAGTTGGATACTGACGAAAGTTGGTCAGGATGTTTGTCTGGATGATATCTCAGACGAGTCCGAAAATGGGTCACGTGGGGTCAAAAACTAGGTCACCAGGTCAAATCTTAGAAAAACCTTGTGTACGCTCTAGAGGCCACATTTTCAGTCAGATACTTATGAAAGTTGGTCAGGATGTTTGTCTGGATGATATTTCGGACGAGTTCGAAAATGGGTCACGTGGGGTCAAAAAATAGGTCACTAGGTCAAATCTTAGAAAAACCTTTTGTAGGCTCTAGAGGCCACATTTTCTGTCGGATACTCATGAAAGTTGGTCAGGATGTTTGTCTGGATAATATCTTGGATGAGTTTGAAAATGGTTCATGTGGGGTCAAAAACTAGGTCACTAGGTCAAATCTTAGAAAAACCTTCTGTACGCTCTAGAGGCCACATTTTCAGTTGGATACTGATGAAAGTTGGTCAGGATGTTTGCCTGGATGATTTCTCGGACAAGATCGAAAATGGGTCATGTGGGGTCAAAAACTAGGTCACTAGGTCAAATGTTAGAAAAACCTTTTTTAGGCTCTAGAGGCCACATTTTCAGTCCGAAACTCTTGTAAGTTGGTCAGAATGTTTGTCTTGATGATATCTCAGACAGGTTTGAAAATGGGTCATTGGGGGTTAAAAACTAGGTCACCAGGTCAAATCTTAGAAAAACCTTGTATATGCTCTGGATGCCACATTTTCAGTCCAACACTCTTGAAAATTAGTCAGAATGTTTGCCTTTATAATATCTTGGATGAGTTTGAAAATGGGTCATGTTGGGTCAAAAACTGGGTCAATAGGTCAAATGTTATAAACACCTTTTGTATGCTCTGGAGGACACATTTTCAGTCTGATACTCCTAAAACTTGTTCATAATATTTGTCCTGGTGATACTTGAATGAGTTTGAAAATGGGTCATGTGGAGTCAAAAACTAGGTCAATGGGTCAAATATTAGAAAAACCTTGTGTACACTCTAGAGGCTACATTTTCTGCCTGATACTCTTCAGACTTGGTCAGAATGTTTTGTTTTGGTGATGTCTCAAAAGAGTTTGATAATGGGTAATTGTCAGGTCCAAAACTAGGTCACTTGATGAAATCTTAGAAAAACCTTTTGTACACTGTAGAGGCCACATTTTCAGTCCAATACTCATGAAACTTGGCCAGAATGTTTGTCTTATTGATATCTCAAAAGTATTTGATGATGGGTAATGTCTGATAAAAAACTAGGTCACTGGGAAACTAGATGGTGCATGTTTGGTCAATAAACTCAGGTGAGCGATTTCAGGGCCATCATGGCCCTCTTGTCTTTTGTTTCATATTAATTTATCCCTTTGGTGATCATTTATGGTGAGGATTATGAATTCTATGCAGGTTTCAGAGGGTAAGCCTGTTCTTAGTCTCTACATGCTCTTTATTTAAATACGATTTCATAAAATGCATATTTTGTCTGTTTATGATTATTTTTTTCAAAGGCAATGACATGCAATGTGTTTGAATTATGTTAGAATTGATTTCCATAGATTTCTTGCTATGTCATTTTCTTTTAAGTTATGAATTTGTCCAAATTTAAAGGATTTGCAACATACGGCATTTGTTATTGAAATAATGCTTTGTTTGTCCGGTGTCACGTGATACTTCTGGTGCGCCGCTTACAATAAAATGGAAATATCGCTTACATCAGCTCTAACTGGCAAATCGTCTATTGATTGTAATGTTGGAAATTAAATGTAAAAGGCTAGAGATATTTCAAAATTATAGTTTTCTGGAACAAACTTAATTTTGTTCGATATATCAACAGGATTTTTCTCTATTCATCGTGCATCCTTCTGTCAAGATGCGTTACTCCTGCTTCCCCTTCATGATCAAAGGGAGACCACTTATACAAAGATAAACCAAACTTTGTCATGACTACTCTCCCTTCAACCGCAAAGGTACTCATTAGCTTAGTGGGTTGACTTTTATACCAATATTTGAACAGTATGTCCCTGTTTTTAGCTCACCTGAGCACAACGTGCTCAAGGGGAGCTTTTAGGGTCACTGGGTGTCCGTCGTCCGTCGTTCGTCGTCTGTTGTCAACAATTCTTTAAACATCAACTCCTCCTAAACCACTGGGCCAATTCGGACCAAACTTGGCAGGAATGTTCCTTGGGAGGTCCTCTTTAAAAATTGTTCACAGAATTTGATTCCGTCAAAAACTCTGGTTGGCATGGCAACCAAATGGAATTTTTTAGCAAATTCTTTAAAAATCTTCTCCTCTGAAACCGCTGGTCGGATTTTGAAATAATTTCACAGATATGTTCCTTGTGTGACCCTTTTCAAAAATTGTTCGTGAAATTTTGATCTGTCAAAAATTGTGGCTCTGGTGAATGGGGGCTACTTGCTCTATATAGAAGTGAAGGAATTCTTAAAAAATCTTCTTCTCTGAAACCGCTGATCGGATTTTGAAATAATTTCACAGATATGTTCCTTGGGTGACCCTTTTCAAAAATTGTTCGTGAAATTTTGATCCGTCAAAAAATGTGGCTCTGGTGAATGGGGGCTACTTGCACTATACAGCAATGAAGGAATTCTTAAAAAATCTTCTTCTCTGAAACGGCTGGTCAGATTTTGAAATAATTTCACAGATATGTTCCTTGGGTGACCCTTTTCAAAAATTGTTCGCGAAATTTTGATCCGTCAAGAAACATGGCTCTGGTGAATGGGGGCTACTTGCACTATAGGGAAATGAGGAAATTCTTAAAAAAATCTTTTCTCTGAAACCGCTTGTCAGATTTTGAAATAATTTCCCAGGGATGTTCCTTGGGTGACCCTTTTCAAAAATTGTTCACAAAATTTTGATCCGTCAAGAAACATGGCTCTGGTGAATGGGGGCTACTTGCACAAAAGGGAAATGAAGAAATTCTTAAAAATTCTTTTTCTCTGAAACGGCTGGACAGATTTTGAAATGATTTCACAGAGATGATCATTGGGTGACCTTTGTCAAAAACTGTTCACAAAATTTTGATCCGTCAAGAAACAGGGCTCTGGTGAATGGGGGCTACTTGCACTATATGGAAATGAAGAAATTCTTGAAAATTCTTTTTTTCTGAAACCCCTTGTCAGATTTTAAAATAATTTGACAGAGATGTTCCTTTGGTGATCCTTGCTCTTGTGAATGGTAGCTACTTGCACTATATGGACATGATGAAATTCTTGAAAATTCTCTTTCTCTGAAACCCCTGGTCAGATTTTAAAAGAAATTTCCTGAAATGTTCCTTGGAAGACCCTTTTCAAAACTTGTTTGTAAATTTTGATCCATTCAGAAACATGGCTCTCCAGGATGGGGGATACTTGCTCTTATACAGAAATGAAGAATTCTTAAAAATTCTTCTTTTTGAAACTGATGGTCAGATTTAGAAATGAATTTTACAGGTGACCTTTTGAAAATTGCTTAGCAAAATTATAAATTTGGTACCAATGTTTCAATACCTCAAAAAAAATAGGCTATGGTCATCTCAAAAATTCAGGTGAGCGATCCAGGGCCATCTTGGCCCTCTTGTTTTCAAACTATTAATTCTACACTATGGGTTTCCTTGACAAATACCACTTCAGCATTTTCAACGCTTTGATTTTTTAACTTTCCAAAGACAAGTCCGCAGATGAACTCTATACCAGATGACACAATTTTGAATTGGCTGGAATTGAAACCATCTTCAGAGGACAAAAACAAAGGTGACTGGAAAATAAAAAATTGTTTGGGGGAGGTTAGAAAACATTTTGGGAAAAGGAGAAAATGCTGGTTACCAGCATTTTCTCCTTTTCCCACAATGTTTTCAGAAGGCTTCTTTCACAGGGTCACTAAAAGTTGGGATTGTGTGGTAGAGAGTTAAAGCCAAGATATTTTTTTCTGTCTACAAAATTAAGGTTATTCAATGTGGACATGGTTTACGCTTTACCAAACCATCCCTGGTTTTTACGACCCTGAGATAGAAGCGTTTTGATTTGAAAACAGTCTGGGAAAAGGGGAAAATGCTGGTAACCAGCATTTCTCCTTTTCCCACAATGTTTTCTACTCTGCCAAAAACAAATTTCACTTTTTGAGATGCAGTTATTTTGTCCTCTGCAAGTGCTTTCAATTTGGACCGTTCTAAAATTTTGTGGTTTGGTAAAGAGTTAAAAGTTTGCACAACATCATTGAAAGGCTTTGAGTCTTACAAGAAAATTAATTGTGAAAACAGCTGACTTACCCAGTGTCGCCTACAAGTAACTGCGGCTATTTGATGTCTAAAGATTTAATTGAAATTTTTGTTGAATTTGGGCTTACGTGACCCTCCCTGGTACAATAGAACTGGGTTTACTGGGTATAAATTGGTGATATTTGTATTTACTTACGGATAATATTCAAACAATATTGCCATGAGAAAAGGAGAAATCTGACTGAGAACTATGATTTACATCACAATTTCACTGTCATTATATTTTTATGTGCAGTCAAAGTAGATTTTGAAGGTATCTGAGGTATTTTTTCTTTGTTCAGAGCTCTTACAAGTATGTTGCTACCTGTGGATAATAATTTTACTGGACATCTTTTGGAAACATTGTGCAACAAAAAAAATATTCAAGCAATTCATATAAAGTAAGGTTTAAACCTTTACCATACAATCTTGAGTTTAAACATCGTAAGGAAGGATGCTTCTAGAAACATTGTGGAAAAAGGAGAAAATGCTGGTAAGCACCATTTTATACTTTCCCACAATGTTTCTACCCCTTTTCACACAAATCTTACCATTTGTGCCAAATTTAATTAGCTGTCTGCACGCTTCTTGACAGTTTCTCCTCTTCCTACAGTGTTTGATCATTTCTCCTACAGGGGCGCTCAAACTCTGGATTTATGAGATAAAATGTTAACCTTTCCCGAATGTCAATTTTGAATTTGATGAGAATGGCAGAAAGTTTTCCAGTAGGCTTGAAAACACTGTTGGAAAAGGAGAAATTGCTGGTTACGAGCAATTTCTCCTTTTCCCACAGTGTTTTCTAACTTCTTGTACTGCAGACATGTAAAAAACATGGGCTTGGGAAAGTGTTAAAAGGGTGGCCAGACTCCTATTTCCTTGTGCCACAACCAAAACTAGGCCAAGTAAAACAGAAAAATCTGTTGGCAAGTTTCTATCAGTTGCACAATTTGTAAAAGGGGCTTTCACACTTTGGAAAATGTGAGGATTAACTTTTGATAAAATAATTTATCCGCCCTAATGAAACCGCAAAATCCTTTCCTCTGAAATCTCAAAAAGTAAAACTTAACTTCAGAAGAGTAGAAAACCGTCGGAAAAGGAGAGGATGCTGGTTACCAGAATTTTCTTCTTTTCCCACAATGTTTTCAGAAGGTTTCTTCCTTTAAGTCATAAAAAGCAGGAATTGTTTGGGCAAAACTTATCAAAATTGAAAGTAGTTCCAGATGATATGTCAAAATTGGATTTGACATTTTTTAAAAGGTAAAAAATTCGGGAAAAGGGGAAATTGTAGTTACCATCATTTTCTCCTTTTCCCACAATATAATTTCCTTAGCCGTCTCTCTCAGGATTGATTGGTATGGAGTTGAACAGACATTATTATTTATAGTTATAACTTGATAATATGACAAATTGATTGCTAATTGCAGCCTTACCTCATTAATGCTTATTGTGAAGGACAGAAACATCGTAGGAAAAGGACAAACCATTTACAGATGCAAATATGTGAGACTCAAGTACTAAAATTTGTTTTTGGAAGGGTAGAAAACATTAATGGTATGTTTTTTTAAATACCAGCTTATTTTGCTTTTCTTGCAATGTTTTCAAAGTGCTTACTCCTCGGGATTGTTGAAAGTCCTGTTCTGATCATGTTAATTGTAAGGCTAACTGGATGTTCATAAAAGTAATCCTGATGAACCTGTAATAATTGCCATACAGAATGAGATTTTTGAAGAAAATTTTATTTCTGAATTCTACAATACAGGAATTAAATATTTTTCATATAAAAGGGTCTATTTATGTCTGATTTTCTCAAAGTAAATTTGCATTTGAGATTGCATATCTGTGGGGATTAAGTGTTGCTATTCAGTGATGATTTACGAATAGAAATGTTGAAACAAACTTATCGCAAAAACATTCAAAAGTTTAAACTTTGTCGGTAAAAGAAAGAGCAGTGAGGATTGGTTTCACTTAACCCATTGCCACACAATCCTAAGAAAGAAGCTTTGTAGAAAACATTGTTGGAAATGGAAAAAATGCTGGTGACCAGCATTTTTTCCTTTTACAACAATGTTTTCTACCCTATCTAAGACAAATTCCATCATCAGGGGAATATTAAAAAATCATCTGTAAATGCTTTTTTGACAAGTTTATTTTTGTCATGTGGTAAAGAGTTACTCTGTACTCTGCACTTGATGGAAAAAAAAAATTCATGTATCCCAAATTGAAAGCATTAGCAGAATGACAACTTAACTGTCAATCAAGTGATTCTATTTGTGTTAAAAAAGGTTAGAAGATAATTTGGGAAAAGGAGAAAAATGTCAGATTCCATTATTTTTTCCTGTTCTTAGAATACGGTAATTTTTAAGTTTTCTACCTCAGTCACGTGTCTGAAACTGGGGATTGTGTGGTAAAGGGTTAAAAAGCCAAAAGGTAAACCTGCGTCCCTTCAGTCATTCACATAATACTAGAGTCCTAAAGACATATTAACTTGTGTTTAAAGTGATATCTTGGATGTGTGGACACAAAAGTTTTAAAAAGCTTTGGAAATTGAACCTTTGTGAAAAATATGATTATGTAAGTGTAAAATTAAAGGGTGTGTGTGGGTTTTCTTTTTCCTTTTTCAAGAAAAATATCCCAAGGTAATTTTTCAGTCTTTTATCCAACATTATGACATGTTTAAAATTTTTACGAAACAACAAAATTTTAGACTTGTCCAAACCGAAAGAATTTGCAGATGACAAATTAGTTTTGGGATGGGTAGAAAACATTGTAGGAAAAGGAGAAAATACTGTTTACCAGCATTTTCCCCTTTTCTACAATGTTTTCAAAGAGCTTTTTTCACAGGGTCATGGGCCGGCCTGCCTGGGTGGCTCAGAGGTGAGCATGTCGGACTCATGACCTGGTGGTTGCGAGTTCGATACCCGGTTGTGAAGGGTAGAAAACATTGTGGATAAAGGAGGAAATTCTGGTTACCAGCATTTTCTAGCATTACCAGCATTTTCTCCTTTTCTAAAGGCTTCTTTCTCAGGGTAGTCAAAAGGTAGGGATTGCATGGTAATGGGTTAAATGTGGCTGGAATGATAAATTTGCCATTGAACGTATAAATAACAGTCTGAGAAAATAATTGTTAGCTGCATATTTTCCTTTCCACTATATTTTCAAAATCCTTCTTTTTCAGGTTTATTAAACCCTTTACCACAGTCCCGACTTTTAATGACCCTGAAAAAGAGGCCTTTTGAAAACATTGTAGGAAAAGGAGAAAATGCTGGTAACCAGCATTTTCTCCTTTTCCCACAATGTTTTCTACCCTTCAAAAACGAAACTCCATTTTTGCTTGACATTTATTTTGTCGTCTACAAATGCTTTGAATTTGGACTGGTCTACAATTTTGTCGTTTGGTAATGAGTTAAAGAGGGTATTGTCAAATAAAGGGCCAAAAACTGTTAACTAGGATTTTTTTTTTCAGTCCACCAGACAGTGTGGAATACTGATCAGACAGCTAGCAACATGCTTTATGCCGCATAACCTTGATCTTTTGTGCAGTAATCATGTTTGTATAAAGAGTTACTGTTAACCCATTACCACACAATCCCTACTTTTGATACCCCTGAGGAAGAGGCCTTTTGAAAACACTGTGCGAAAAGGAGAAAATGCTGGTAACCAGCATTTTCTCCTTTTCCCACAGTGTTTTCTACACTTCCCAGAACAAATTTCAATTTTTCAGTCAGTCACCTTTATTGTGTCGTATGCAAATGCTTTCAATTTGAACCAGTCTAAAATTTTGTCATGTGATAAAGAGTTAAGCCCTGCATTCAACAGAAGACGGATCGAGGTATCCAGAATTACCTACTGTTCTTTATATTTCCTGGCACATTGTCATTTTCCGATGTTTCTCACTGAGTTGAGTGTCAAAACAACCGTGGTTGCAGCAAGTTTAGTTGGTACTATGATACATTACCTGGCACCAGTGCTGGGGTCTTATCGCTTTACTCCATAGATACTCATTTCTACCCATTCCTTGTAGGAGTCTTTGGAAAACATAGTGGCAAAAGGCGAAATTGCTCGTGACGAGCAATTTCCCCTTTTGCCACAATGTTTTCTACGCTATCAAAAGGTGTCATATACACATGAGAAACGGCATCATCCTTGCTGTTATTTAGGGTCAATTAGAGATACCATAGGAATGCCTTATGGGGTAAAGGGTTATATATGTGAAACAAGGTAAGGTAACTGCCTTATGATGAGTTCTGCAGTCTTTGACTCTTTACCACAGTCCGGAATCGTCACAACTCTTGACGGGAAAGATTTTTATAAACATTGTGAGAAAAGGGAGAAAATGTTGGTAAACACTAATGTTCTCCATTTCTTGATCTGGTTTTTACTCTGTCATAGACAAAATTTACTCTTTTCAGCCACATTTTTAATTTGTTTTCTGCTTTCAGTTTGGGCAAGTTTCAAATTTTGTTGTTTGGGTTGAAGAGTATTCCAAGTATGCTGATATCAAGATAAACTGCATGCACTGACATTACAATAGAACAAGATCAGATAGAAAATTCACTGTTTCTGATCTTTGATCTGTAGGAATGGTGAGGAAACTCAGACCACAGTGGCCTTGAATTTTTGACATTTTTATTGGATAATATTCAGGAGGCAAAGGAACAAACAAATTTATGAATAATGGCAACATTTTTTGTCTGACATATGAAATATTTTTTGGTTACACTGTAACTTGTGAAGCAGTTGATTTTTTTTTGACATAACAGTATTTTTGTGTTGAACAACAATGTTTGTGGATTTTTCGGGCTCAAGTTTTGTAAGGAGTGCATCTCAGAAAAATAAAGGTAAGTTCCTAAGTTTTCTCTCTGACATACTGATAAAAAATTGCACAATACTTTACCTGCATATTTTCAACTTTAACTATTTACCAATGATCTCATATTTTCATATCTTTTAAAGAGAAAACTTTGAAAGGAATTGCAGGGAATGGAGAAAATAATGATTAACTGCATTTTTGCATTCTTTTAACTTTTTACCACATGACAGAATTTAAGACCTGATCCAAATCGCAAGAAATTTGTCTGAAAAGAAAACATTGTGGAAAAAGAATGAAATGCTGGTTGCTGACAACTAATTAAATGCTATTCAAATGATGACTTACTGTTTTGATAAAGTAGAAAACATTGTGGGAAAAGAAGAAAATGCTGGTTACCGGTTTTCAAAAGCTTTATTTCTCCAGTTTAAACTTATTTATTTTACATCGATTGAGAAACAAGTTCTAACAACTGATACTAATCTCTCTCGATTCTGCTTCCTGGGAACTACACCAGTACTCGCACCGAATGTGTGGGCCAATGAAAAATCCCAAAGTTGACACCCACTCACGGGTATCGAACTCAGGACCTTATGGCTACGAGGCCGATGCTCTACCTCGCAGCCACGGACACTCTGGATTGTGTGGTAAAGGGTTAAAAAAGGCTTCTTTCTCAAGGATGTTAAAAAAAGGGATTGTAAAGGGTTAAAAGTTCTATCAGTATACTGGCTAAAAGATAAGATTAGCTATGTTCATATATATGTGATGCCTTCATACTCAATTTTTGGTCATTTACAATCCCAACCTAGCACTGGTAACACCCTGGAGCCCGGAAAAAACATGATGAATAGTGAATAAAAAAACAAATGAACAAATAGAGAGACAGATGGACAGACAGACAGACCAACAAACAAATGAGTGAAATTTGAAATTGATTAACAGCTGAAATGAATTTATTACACTTTGCCTTTTAACCCCTTTACCACACAACGACGACTTTTAACACCCCTGAAAAACACAAGGCTTGTGAAAAAATTGGGGGGGGGGGGGTTACCAGCATTTTCTCCTCTTTCTACAATGTTTTCTACCTTTCCAAAGTCAAAATTGAATTTTGATTTGCATTTATATTGTCGTCTGCAACTGCATTCAATTTGGCTATGTCCAAAATTTTGTTGTTTGGTAGAGTTAACTTCTTAAAATAGAGTTTTCTAGTGGGGGACTTTAAAACTACTCTTGTTGAAAGCTGTTGAAAAAACACTGTGGAAAAAGGAGAAAATGTGGATAAGCAGTAATATATTTTTTTTCCAGCAATGTGTTCTATCCTATCAGAAACAAGTTTTGTCATTTTTTGGACACATAATTTATCAATCATAAAATGCCTTCAGTCTGGTCTAGTCCACAGTTTTGTTGTTTGGTGAAGAATTTAACTCATTACCAAACAACAATATTTTAGACTTGTCCAAATTGAAAGCATTTGCATACAACAAAATAAAAGTGACAGAAAATTTGAAATTTGTCTTGTGAAGGGTAGAAAACATTGTGGGAAAAAGGAGAAAATGCTGGTTACCAGCATTTTCTCCTTTTCCCACAAGGTCTTCTACAGACTTCTTTCCAAGGTCGTCAAAAGTAGGGATTGTGTGGTAAAGAGTTAACTCATTGCCAAACGACAATATTTAAGGCTTGTGGGAAAAGGATGAAATGCTGTTAACCAGCATTTTCTCCTTTTCCCACAATGTTTTCTAAAGGCGTCTTTCTCGGGCCGGTCGTCAAAAGTAGGGATTGTGTGGTAATGGGTTTATACAAGGAATGCAGATAGTATTGACCCAATGACAGCTGTCCTTGTAAATGTAGATAAGTCATAAAATTGGCATAAATGAGGGAAAATTATTAATTTTGTTGGTATTAACTGGGCAGCCATTCTAAGTCTTACATTACCTATAATACTTGTGAACTTGTGATTTCATGATGCTGGAATTAATGGATTTTTAGCGCTTTGTCGCTTGTTTACTGATCTCTTAAACTAAGAGACTGTTTAACTCTTTACCAAACGACAAACTTGTAGACTGGTCCAAATTAAAAGCACTTGCAGACGACAAATTATATGTAACTCAAGAATTGAAATCTGTTTCCAGCAGGGTAAAGAACATTGTGGGAAAAGGAGAAAACGCTGGTTAGCAGCATTATCTCCTTTTCCCACAATGTTTTCAAAAGGCTTCTATCTCAGGGTCGTTAAAAGTCTGTTACCACACTATCCGGACTTTTAAGACCTTGTGAAAGATTCCTTTTGAAAACATTGTGGAAAAAGGAGAAAATCCTGGTAACCAGCATTTTCTCCTTTTCCCACATTGTTTTCTTCCCTATCACAGACAAAAAGCATCATTTGAGCTACATTTTATTTTGTCATCTGCAAAATGCTTCCAATTTGGACTAGTCTAAAATTTGTTGTTTGGTAAAGAGTTAACTCTTTCCCACTTGACTTGTCTTGGAATTGTCCATGTTGAAGTCATTTTTATGATGATCTTTTTTTAGTAGGATGGAATATGTCTTTTAACCCATTACCAAACAACAAAATTTTAGACTGGTCCAAAGTGAAAGCATTTGCAGACGACAAAATAAAAATGACTGAAAATTTGAAATTTGTTTTTTGAAGGGAATAAAACATTGTGGGAAAAGGAGAAAATGCTGGTTACCAGCATTTTCTCCTTTTCCCACAATGTTTTCTAAAGGTTTCATTCAGAGGGGCGTCAAAAGTAGGGATTGTGTGGTAATGGGTTAAGGGTATGAAATACTGTGGGAAAAAGAGATAATGCTGGTTACTAGCATTTTTGCTTTTCCAAAAATGTTTTCAAAAGGCTTCTTCCTCAGGGTTATTAAAACTTGGGATTGTGTGACTAGGGAGTCAAACTCCTTGAATTTTTAAATTTGACATTTGTTTTGTGAAGAGTAGAAAACTCTTACCAACATTTTCTCCTTTTCCCACAATATTTTCTAAAGCCTCGATCCTTATGGTCGTTACAAGTCAGGATTGTGTGATAAAGAGTTAAACTATAAAATATCATTGTTTGTCAGGTTTGAAATTTATAACCTTGTTAGCGATTCATCAGACTAAACAAAATGATTAAAACGCTGCCCCATGAAATAGAACACAATTATTCTGTTTTCACACAAGTCTAAGGGAGGTAATTCTTGCAAGGATATTGATCAAAATGGAAAAATTTCGCAACTTGGACGAGGATTACTGCAAGGACCTTTTCCTGATAGGTAAGGAGTTACCTACCTTTAACTCATCATTGCCAAACAACAATATTTTAGGCTTGTCCAAATTGAAAGGATTTGCAGACGACATAATAAAAGTGACTGAAAATTCGAAATTTGTTTTGTGAAGAGTAGGGATTGTGTTTAGTTAATAATTTCTTATCTCTTGGCAAACAACAGATTTCAGACTGGTTAAAATTGAAAGGATTTGATAAGAGTTGAGATCTACAGTTGAATACATTGAAAACATTAAGGCAAAAGGAGGAATTGCTCTAAATGAACAAAATCTCATTGTATTGTTCTTAAACAGCTTTCTGTTCTACAACACCTCACATGTAGATCAAGATCAGACTGCACAGAATGTGCTGTCATTGGATCTACAGTATTTGATGGAGATATTTTTCCCCAAAAGTAAATTTGAAATGGCATCAATTGGGGTTTTTGCAATGGCCTAAAAATTTCATTTATTTCATTTAGCAAGGTAAGGGTGAACTCTTTCCTAGACAATCGTGACTTTTAACAATCCTGATAAAGAAGCCTTTTGAAAACATCATGGGAAAAGGAGAAAATGCTGGAATATAGAGTGACATCATTCTGTATGAGCAAGTAAGTTATTCAGTGGAACATTTTCTCTTCCCACAATGTTTTATACCCTTTCCAAATCAAGTTTCAATTTTTGATCCAAATTTATTTAGTTGTCTGCAAATGCTTTCAATTTGGACTAGTCTAAAATTTTGTCATTTGGTAAAGAGCTAACTCTTTACCAAACGACATAATTCTGGACTACTCCAAATTGAAAGCACTTGCAGACAACAAAATAAATAGCACTTAAAGATTGAAGTTTGATTTGGAAAGGGTAGACAACATTGTGGGAAAAGGAGAAAATGCTGGTTACCAGCATTTTCTCCTTTTCCCACAATGTTTTTAAAAGGCTTCTTTCACAGGGGTATTAAAAGACGGGATTGTGTGGTAAAGGGTTAAAGGACAAACAGAACAAACAAAAAGTTAACCTTGGGGCCGAAAGGTCACAGACACATTAATTTATTTTTGACAAGTTTATCTAATATCAACCTTTATGTATTTATAATCATTGACTTTATTTCATGTATTTACAATTATTGACTTTAAAACACTGATCTTTATCATTAACGATACACCTTTATGGCCAAAGAGCAAAATGGTGTTGATGGCCCCCTGAGAATCCAATGTATTTGCTAACATTTGTAATCTGTGCCGACTTGCAATGGTCAGGTTACAGCATTTGGCATAAAGATACAAGAATGTTAATAGTTTAACCCATTACCAAACAACAAAATTTCTGGTTTGTCCATATTGAAAGCATTTGCAGACGACAAAATAAGTGACTGAAAATTTAAAATTTGTTTTGTGAAGGATTGAAAACATTGTGGGAAAAGGAGAAAATGCTGGTTACCAGCATTTTCTCCTTTTCCCACAATGTTTTCTAAAGGCTTCTTTCTCGGGGGCGTCAAAAGTAGGGATGGTGTGGTAATGGGTTAATGAAACAAAGATGACATTGGTCCTGAAACTGGCTAAGAAGGGTTAACCCATTACCATACAGTTCCTACTTTTGATGACTTTGAGAAAGAAGTATTTAGAAAACATAGTGGGAAAAGGAGAAAATGCAGGTAACCTGAGCATTTTCTCCTATTCCAACAATGTTTCTTTCAAACCTAAAACAAATTTCAAGTCTTTAGTCACATTCATTTTGTCGTCTGCAAAAGCTTTCAATTTGGACCAGTCGAAAACTTTGTCATTTGGTAAAGAGTTTAATACTGATCTGAATCATTAACCCATTACCAAACGACACTATCTTAGACTGGTCCTAATTGAAAGCATTTGCAGACGACAAAATAAAAGTGACTGAAAATTTGAAATTTATTTTGTGAAAGGTAGAAAACATTGTGGGAAAAGGAGAAAATGCTGGTTACCAGCATTTTCTCCTTTTCCCACAATGTTTTCTAAAGGCTTCTTTCTGAGGGGCGTCAAAAGTAGGGATTGTGTGGTAATGGGTTAAAAGCAAATTTAAAATGGTACCTATTGGGGTTTTTGTATTGATTATCCATACATAATCATTTCTACGCATCGCTTTTAGGAGCCTTTGGAAAACATTGTGGCAAAAGGTGAAATTGTTCATGACGAGCAATTTCACCTTTTGTCACAATGTTTTCTATGCTATCAAAAGGTGTCGTATACACATTAGAAATGGCTTAATCCTTGCTGTTATTTAGGGTCAATTAGAGATACCATAGAAATGCCATATGGGAGTAAAGGGTTAAAGCTAGTTACATCTTTACACGGCTAAAGAGCAAAATGCTGTTGACAGCCCCAAGAGAATGAAATGTATTTTCTAACATTTTGTAATCTGGTAACCAGCATTTTCATCTATTCCCACCTTGTATGTATGATTTATTATAAGCAATATAAAACATTGGTTACATGCAGATTTGTTGTCTGCTCATACTTTTAATCTGGACAAGTTGAAAAATTTGTGGTTTGATACAGAGTGAAAAATGGCATGTTCTTACTTTTCTTGTCTGATAAAAATAAATAAACAAGAAAATTTTAGCCTTGTCCAACTTGAAAGCATTTACAGAAAACAAAAGTAGCCCAAATGATGAGTTTCCTATTTGTAAGCGCATTAAATATTGTTGGAAAAGGAGAAAATGCTGGTTGCCAGCATTTTCTCCTTTACCTACTTTGTTTTCAATAGACTTCTTCCACAAGGTTGTGGGCTTTTTTTCGGGAAAGGGATGATGCTTTTTAATGGGAGGATATTTTGGATTTTTATTTTGTCCAAATCATGTGGACTCGACCCACATGCTATTGTATAGGCAGCTCTGCCTCTACACATGCTTGATCAATTACAAGAAAAAGTAAAATGCAAGGGTACAAATCCCAAGTGTTAAAAATAGTAAAGGAAACTATTATTAGATAATAAAACATGGTTGACACACATTATGTATGATAGACTGTGACAGTCATTTGTCTACTGCAAGTTTGCCAGAGGCCCAGTCTGCTCATTGTGTCTTCCTTTTCTAATATGCCCTTTTCTCAAAGATTCATGAACCTTACTGGTAATTTCATTCTTTCAAAGAGACAAATTGCCTTTAACAACCTTCTGCTGAAGTCATATAACCATGGGACAGTTTATGGAAGGGTAAAAGATGCAAAAGAAATGATAGATGTAAGGTATTTAGCATGGGTGTTGACAATGACATAATTCATAGTCAAAATTATGTCATGTTTGTTATTAAACCTGTCTTTTTGTACAGTAAGACAGCAAACACTCTCTAACTCATTACCAAATGACAAAATTTCACACTTGTCCAAATCGAAAGCATTTGCATTTGCAGACGACAAAATAAATTTGAAATTTGTTTTGTGAAGGGTAGAAAGCATTTTGGAAAAAGGAGAAAATGCTGGTTTCCAGCATTTTCTCCTTTTTCCACAATGTTTTCTAAAGGCTTCTTTCTCAGGGCATCAAAAAATGGAGATTGTGTGGTAATGGGTTAACTCTTAGCCAAGCCCCAAAGCTCAGTGGTAAAGGACTCTGTCAGAATCAAACAAAGCTTGAAACCCGCTGGTTGCTTATTCATTCCCCAGGTAAGCCAAAATTGTCTCAGGGGATTGATGATCGCCATTGTGATATGCTGACTCTTACACTATACCTTTTTGCCATGAAAGAAAACTAGGAACAGTAAGCTAAAATGTGAGTTTTCTTTGACAGCATAGAAAACATGGTTGGAATGCTGGGTAGATCGAGATGAATTACCAATATATATGTTGTAATAAATAAAAGTTTCAAAAGAGAATTTTACCCGATCTTAAAATGGGAAACGATTACAGCAATTGCCTTGGAGGCCTTGAAAACATGAAATGCATTTTCTATCCGTCCTAATTGGTGCAGTCTTGTAGCCAACAGGGGCAACATGTTGCATGACGATACAAGAATGAGTATGGTTTCATATCAAAGTGTTTAGAACGCTGAAGTGGTATTTGTAAAGGAAGCCATTGGATGGAATAAATAATTTGAAAAATAAAGAGAAATACTATTCAAATATTGGTTTGAAAGTCAACCTACTAAGCAGATGAATACCCTTTTGGTAGAAGGGAGAGTACTAATGACAAAGTATTATTTATGGTCTCTCTTGATCATTGGCAACATCCCTTGAAAGAAGGATGCATGATGGCTAGAGAGAGAAATCATGTGAAAAGAATTAAGTTTTGCTTGAATACTATGATTTTCATAAAGATTTGATCGCTAACATTTAATTCCCCACATTATAATCAATTATTTTAATCTATAAATACCACAAAAAATAAGAATAAAATTGGTTAGAAACTAATTTAAATCAGTATAGATGTAACTTTTAATTCTTTATCAAACAATACCTGGTTTTCACAATCCTGAGATAGAAGCCTTTTTGAAAACATTGTAACCAGCATTTTCTCTTTTTCCCACAATGTTTCCTACCCTGCTGGAAAAAAATTCAATTTTTAAGTTGCGTTTATTTTGTCGTCTATAAGTGCTTTCAATTTGGACCAGCCTAAAATTTTGTTTTTTGGTATAGAGATAAAGTCAAAATTTCTTCATTCAACCGTTTATGAAACAATTCAGAAGTTTTTAACCACTGCAGTGTAGATAACTTGAAAACTGGATAACTATCCGTTTCCAACAGTATTAAAACACTTCTTAATGTACATCAAAGTTTGAGACACATTTATATTGTCTTCTACAGATGCGTGCAGTTCGGACAAGTCTAAAACTTTGTCTTTTGTTAAAGAATTAAAAGCTTACAAGACTATTGAAAAATAATGCACAAACTTATATGGGGCTAAGCCATCCTGAGTTCTACCAGCAAAGTATAGAGGTCTGAAGTGTCTTGCTTCATTATCTGTGCTCTCTCCTTTGAATGAATATTATCAAAGTTTAAATAGCTGTACTTTTGTTTAAATTGATCTAATAAAACTTGCTATAAAGAAAGTAGAGCAATATTCACTGTGGGTATCTTGTTTTACGACCTGCAAACACTATCACAAGACAGTCACATGCTTTAACGATTGCTAGGAAAAAAGCTTTTGTGAAAAAAAAGCTGGTAACCAGCATTTTCTCGTTTTCTCACAGGATTTTAGCCCAATTCAGTGATAATTGTCTTCAGTTCAGTCAGATGGAATTTGTTGTCTGCACTTGTTGCTCTCAATATGGGAAAAGTCCAAAATTTTGTCACCTGGGTAAAGGTTAACCATTAACCCATTACCAAACGACAATATTTTAGACTGGTTCAAACTGAAAACATTTGCAGACGACAAAATAAAAGTGACTGAAAACTTGAAATTTGTTTTGTGAAGGGTAGAAAACATTGTAGGAAAAGGAGAAAATGCTGGTTACCAGCATTTTCTCTTTTTCCCACAATGTTTTCTATAGGCTTTTTTCTCAGGGGTGCCAAAAGTAGGGATTGTGTGGTAATGGGTTAAAGCATGTTTGACAACAGTACTATACTTGCCTCTGTGTTAAAAAGTGTGGGTCAAGATCAGAATGCTGTCTAATTGCGAACTTCCAACATTTCGTAATTTTTTAGATACTCCCATTATGTCCTGCTAAATGGCATTCTACAAATACATATCTATCCAACTCGGGCATGCTGGTTTCAGACAATGTTTACTCAATAAAACGCTACTAGGTGCGGTTTGTTCGGCTATAGTCGGCTAGCATGTAACCAATGCATTGACTATTTATCAAAACGGCTTCTACGTGCTTGGGCAATAGGCTAATACTTTCCTATAAGCCTTTCTTTTCCCAGGTATTAGGGGGACAGGTCGAATCTTCGAAGCATATGACACGTACAGACGGAGATACTCTGGATCTGAGGTCTCAAGTAGAAGGGTCAATTTTGTGGACTGAAAACGTTCATTTCAAATTAATTAACCCTTTACCACACAATGACAACTTCTGAGGAAGAAGTCTTTTGAAAACATTGTGGGAAAAGGAGAAAATGCTGGTAACCAGCATTTTCTCCTTTTCCCATAGATTTATTTTTACCCTATCAAAGCATAATTGCACCATTTTGGACCACTTTGAAATTGTTGTCTGCAAATGCTTTAAATTTGGATATGTCTAAAATTTTGCGGTGTGGTAATGGGTTAACAGCAGACTCCACTGGGCTTTTTTTTCGTAGGAATGTCCTTGGGCAAGACACTTCAGAGCCTAGACTAGTACTGGTGAAACCCAGGAAACATGAATATGTGAAGTGTCACCGTGATATGAATGAAATACTGTTGAAAGTGGCGTAAAACACCATTCAATCAAACAAACATAAGATTTCAGACTAGCCTGTTTTGTAAGCTATTGCAGTGAACCAAGGAAAGTCATCAATGATAGAATTGATATTTATTTGAAAGGGAAGACACATTGTGAAAAAAGAGTGAAAGCTGATTACCAGCATTTCTTCTTCTTTCACATTGTTTTCATAAGGTGTCTTCATAAACATGCAAACTCCTAAATCTTAACTTAGAGACAAAGTTTAACCCTTTACTAAAAGACAAAAGTGTAGACTTGTTTAAATTGAAAGCATTTGCAGACGACAATTCAAATTTGGCTAAGATAATGAAATTTGTCTCTGTAAGGGTAGAAAACATTGTGGGAAAAGGAGAAAATGCTGGTTACCAGCATTTTCTCCTTTTCCCTCAATATTTCCCAAAGGCCTTTTCCTTAGGGATGACAAAACTCAGGATTGTGTGGCAAAGGGTTAAGGCTCATGCTTAAAAAAATTGCAAGCATTTGTAGGAACTGATTATTGTTCAAATGATGGACTTTGTTATAAAATTTGGTAGATAACATTGTGAAAACTGGAGAAAATGCTGGTTTCTCCTTTTCCAACCTTTTTTCTAAAGCCTTCCTTCTCCAGTTATTAAAACTTCAAAGTTTTTGAAAGTGGTTAACTCTTTACCAAACGACAAAATTTTGGACTAGTCCAAATTGAAAGCATTTGCAGACGACAAATTAAATGTGACTAAAAAATTGAAATTTGATTTTGGAAGGGTAGAAAACATTGTTTGAAAAGGAGAAAATGCTGGTTACCAGCATTTTCTCTTTATCCAACAATATTTTCAAAACCTTTCTTTCTTGAGGTCATGAAAAGTTTGGATTGTGTGGAACAGACTTAACCCATTACCACACAATCCCTACTTTTGACTCCCTTGAGAAAGAAGCCTTTTGAAAACACTGTGGGAAAAGAAGAAAATGCTGATAACCAGCATTTTCTCCTTTTCCCACAGTGTTTTTTCAGAACAAATTTCTATGTTTGAGTCACCTTTATTTTGTCGTCTGCAAATGCTTTCAATTTGGACCAGTCTAAAATTTTCTCGTGTGGTAAAGATTTAAGGGTTAGTTTATTACTTTATTGAAGAAGGACAAGAGACAGGATAAAGTGCTCTAGGATAAATTATGTATGGATTCTTTCATTGGGACAACAATTTTTTTCTCCATTTATGTATTAGACAGTCAGCTGTTTGATGGGTCACCTACGTCTGTGTTTTGTCTCTGAAGGTTTCGTCATTGTATTGGTGAATTTGTTCTGGTGTAAAAAAATTTAATTTGGGGATTATTTCGGGTTGGAATGATTTGCTAGCTGCTGCAGCAAAATTTACATGTTTGACTGTCATAGTTGATCAGGAATGGGAGTGCTTCCTCGATGGATCGAAATTGTCAAAAAAAAATGATAAAACATGAGGGATATCTCTGTTAAAAAGGTGTCTACTGAGGTATCGCCAAATGTCGCTGGTACATTTTTGTACTGTCTATCACCAGGCTAAAGGAAATTATGATCAGTGTTTGTTTCGTGGGTGATTTTGGGTGGGAAAGGCTGTCTATTGCTATCGCTGGCAATCGAGGCGTTGCATTCCTTGTGTTTATATGATGTAGGGGAGATTTTTTTTTCATATTTTATCATATATTTTGGTTATCCCTTTACCAAACAATCCCTGGTTTTTACAACCCTGAGAAAGAAGCCTTTAGAAAACATTATGGGAAAAGGAGAAAATGCTGGTAACCAGCATTTTCTCCTTTTCCCACAATATTTTCTATCCTGCTGGAAACAAATTTCAATTTTTGAGTTACATATATTTTCTCGTCAGCAAATTCTTTCAATTTAGACAAGACTAAATTTTTGTCATTTGTTAAAGGGTTATAGGATGTCAAATTCCTGTGGTGGATCCATCTTTCTGTCTTTGTGTCCATCTGGGATAATATCTCCAATACAGTTGGACAGAATTTCGTAAAACTTTATAATTATGTACAATAACTTATTCCACCAATACCCCTTTTTTTTTTCTCGAAAAATAGGTGACAGGAGCAATTTTGAGTTAACTCTTTCCCAAAGAAGCCCTGGTTTTTACATGTCTGCAGTAAAAAGTCTTTTGAAAACACTGTGGGAAAAGGAGAAATGCTCGTAACGAGCATTTTCTCCTTTTCCCACAATGTTTTCTACCCTACTGGAAACAAATTTCAATTTTTGAGGTATGTTTTTTATGTCATCTGCAAGTGCTTTCAATTTGGACCGGTCTAAAATTTTGTCGTTTGGTAATGGGTTAAGCTGTTGCATAATTTTTTTAAAAAAAGGTCGTTTTTGGCAGGGGAAATCATTTCAATGAAATTGCTTGCTGTATGTGCCTTATTTCCAAGTCACAGAATATTTATCTGACATGCATCAGCATCTTTGCAAGCCAAGACTGACGATTCACTACGTAAATCTACCCTTGGCGGATCAAGCTTGATTTTTACATTCACCCGATACGCTTTTTCATTGGATGCAGCCAGCTCTAGCTCTGGCTCTAGCTGAAATCACTTATAGCATTTCATCTTTGATAAAAATAGAACAAGGTCTCTACCTTTCGAATAGAAGGTAAACATTGAAACCCACATGGATGTCTGCTTATCGCTTTATGTGTATTTGTAAGTGGTTTGTAAAACAATATTTCATTTGCTTTTAGAAATATGATGTAAAAGGGGGTAATAACCAACATTCAATAGAGGGTGCATTGCAGGAATCTCGAAATTGGGCTCAATCAGTCAAGGTAAGATCCACGTAGTGATCGTAAACTTGGCTCGCAAAGATGATGCATCAGAGATGAGAGGCAAAAAATTACCAAAAAGAAAGTTTGCCTCAGTGGGGTATCAAACTAATTTACTCCCGCTAGATCGCATTCTACTCATCTATCTAATTTGAGCATCCTGGGAACAGAACGGGACTACTTTTCTACTTTTCTACGCGACAACTGTTACTTTGAATTTGAAACTAAAATAAATGTTTACTCAATAAAATGCTACCTGCTACCTGGTGCAATTCCTTCAGCTTAATGATCTCAGTTATGAGAAATCTGGAGCTAAAACAGGCCTGATTTTTCCTCAAACGTATTGATAAAAGCCATTTCCTCTATTGCTACTTTATAGTGCGTATTACTATAGTCTCTCCAGTATTGGGGAGAGTGATGCATCATATAAGACAGGTTGAATCTTCGAAGAATATGACATGCGCAGAAAAAGGTATCAAACTTACAACCATCAGGTAATGTGTCAGTTACACTTACCACTGAGATACCTGGACGGGTAGTACAGATAACTGTCCCCAAAGGCGATGTTAACTTTTTGACTGGTTGCCTCTGGGCACAGAGACAATACGGACAAAATCAGTTGAAATCACAGATTTTGTGCGCAAGTTTGAACTCTATAATTTCACAAATAGAGCACAAAACTAGGATTTAAACATACCTGTTGCTTGTGTATTCAATATTCCTTTGAAATACAAATACTTTCAATTTAAACGCTGAACATGAGAAAAAAACATGTGTTTCATTAGTTACTTGAGTTGTTTACGTTCCTGAAAACATACAAAATGGCCGCCACGCACTACAAATTTCATCAGTGATTTTTCTGAGATAAACATGTTATAGACGACTTCTACAAGCTCTTTATGTAATGAATGATTTAACAATTTATTTTTGGTCATGTTTATTACTAAAAGTTAATTGCATTTCGCTGCAATACGGATAAAACTGACGAAACCGAAAGTTAGTATAGCGCTGTATATTTGCTACTGGAAAATTTACAATGGACTTTAGACGTACGGTATACAGTAAATGTCCAAATATGAAAAAGATCACCGCAGCATCTCATTATTGAGACTACCTGGACGGGCACCAAGGGTGAAGAGGGAATAATGTGGGTAGGAAAGAGAAATATTTACTTCCTTCTTAAATCTTCATCCACCAGCCCTAACATGTTGAAAGATTTTGTTTGTCTTAGGACGAATATAAATAGCTGATTGTATGAATAGGGTTTAGATAAACAAAATAACTGGGTTGGCATGAAAAAGGACCCAGGTATCTCTGTCTCTAAAGACTGTGTGCCCGTCTTTGAACTTTACAGACCTCACATATATGATTTTGATTTATGATTTTGCAGTAGATAGCGTTGAAAACATCCTAAAAAATTGGGAATCCTTACCAGCCTGAATCATGCGTTAAAGTGTTAACTCATTACCAGTAGACAATATTTTAGGCTTGTCCAAATTGAAAGCATTTGCAGACGTCAAAATAAAAGTGGCTGAAAATTTGAAATTGTTTAGTGAAGAGTAGAAAACATTGTGGGAAAAGGAGAAAATGCTGGATACCAGCATTTTCTCCTTTTCCTACAATGATTTCAAAAGGCTCCATTTTCATGGTTGTTAAAAGTCGGGATTGTGGGTAATGTAACTCTTCAGCAGACGCCAAAATTTTACAGGCTCTTTTTGCAGCCAGTATACGGTAAATGTGTCTGAACAAATAAGAAATGTCCTAAAATGGGTAGTAAACATGGGAAAAGGAGAAAATAATGGTTACCAGCATTTTCAAAACCAAGGATTGGTTGGTAAAAGGTTAACTCCAAACTGGGTAGCACAGTGGTTAGTGTATCTGACTTCTGATACCTGGGCCTGTACATGTTCACCAACCATTCTTGAGAAAGTTCTTTTGTCTTATTCTCTAAAATTTTCTGCATTTGTAAGTAACACAACTTCTAATTTGCCAAACCATTCGGTTTAGCCAATCAGAAATTGTGTTACTTACAAATGTTTGAAAACCTTGGAGAATAAGACTAAGAATATTCTCAAGAATGTTTGGTGAACATGGGCCCAGAAAGTACTCCGATAATGAAAAGCCAGTGGTTCAAGAGGAATCAATCAAATTAGCGTGAGTTTCAGCGTCAACTCAAGTCCAAGTTGACCTACATAAGTGACAGATTTCAAAACTTTTGTGTAATATTTGCAATATTTGTTAGACTAAATAAGCTTAATTTGGGATTTAGGCCAAGCAATTTGCTCTATTGACATCCTAAATAGGCCGATATTACCCTGAGGGGTATTTTATGACCCTTGACATGTCTCATTCTTTGGACAGTAACTGTTGTGGTGTTCACTTGACTAGAGTGAAGAAGTTTGATTTTGAAATTTCGATAGATGTGATTTAATTTTCAGATCGCTGAAAATTCTGTTTGGGAAAGAAAAATTGCTTACCATCAGCAATTTCTCCTTTGATCACAATCATTTCCAATGGTCTTTTTTCCTAGAAATGTTGAACTCTTTAATGAAAAATACAAAGTGTTAACAATCTTAAAGAAAAAGAATCTTTTAAAACACTGTGGAAAGAGGAGATAATGCTAATAGCCAACATTTTCTCATCTTCTGACAATGTTTTATATCCTTTTATAGAGAAGTCTAGAATTATCGGATGAGTTAACCCATTACCACTCAATCCCTACTTTTGACGCCCCTGAGAAAGAAGCCTTTTGAAAACACTGGGGGAAAAGAAAATGCTGGTAACTAGCATTTTCTCCTTTTCCCACAATGTTTACCACCCTTTCCAGAACAAATTTCTAATTTTCAGTCACCTTTATGTTTTCGTCTGCCAATGCTTTCAATTTGGACCAGTCTAAAATTTCTCGTGTGGTAATGAGTTAATAGCTTAGCCCTTTAAGGCTTGGTCAGACCGGCTAACGGATATGTAACGGACAAAAACATGCACAATTTGGTTATCTGGTGACGAAATTTACCTCCACTGCAGCTCAAGGCTCTCGTGATTGGTGTGTGGAGACAAGAAGCTACACAATGACTGCACGAGTACCGAACATGTAACTGAAAAAACGCACTTGTACTGGATACATACCGGATAATAAACATGTGGGTCAAGACTTGTACCAGATAAAATGGTTGTGCAACGCATATGAACCGGACAAAACATTCTTCCAAAGTACGATGAACGGAAATGTACCGAACACCCAACGTATGAGGAACCTACCGGCTACGTGACATGCCGAGGGTTATAAATTGTCAGAATGCTTCCAAAGTCTGCCATTTGTACTCTGGACGTCTTCATAAAATGCCACCAAAAGGCAGCACAAGAAGAAACCCTGGCAAAAGCAAGTCTAGAAGGGCAGCTAAGAGGCCCCCTTTTCTTTCTCTACAGTATTTCTTTCTGAGGATCGATGATAGTCAATGCGACGATACTCATTCATCTTCCACCGCTGACCATTGTTTCAACGATGGCAATGTGGGAAAGCAGCCAGTGGCTTTGGAAGAAAATTGTGCGGAGAACTGGTAAAAGAGTTTCCAGGAAAGCATCGATATGTGCACTGCCCACTGCGACATGACCAAAAAAGGTTGAAAACGGCGTTAAACACCATACAATCAATTAATTAAACCGACACAAACTTTACCCTAATCTAAATAAAGGCACCACAGTACATGGCCTTTTCAAATGTTCATATATTTTAAGTTTGGGTTTTTTATAACGTTCGTAACACAGACATTTTTTATAACATTCGTAACATTCGTAACACAGACCTAAAATATTTTCAATCTGCAAAGGTCATAGATTCTTCACGAGAGAATTCAACAAGGTAATACAGTTTTTGATTTGGGCCTCTCAATAGTTTATACGAGATAGTTTGAAATTATTTTTCCTAACAAACCTGTGCTGTTAGCTGAGTAACTAAAGTAAAGGTTTTGAGCTTCGATGCTCATAATTAGCCAATTAAAAGCCAAGGTCTGACCCATCACCTGTGCTGCCTCCGATGCATGGCCAGATTAGCATCTAGCAGGCCAATCTGGGCCTGCACGAGCGCGGCTTGACTCTATATTCAAATTCGAGCATGACACCCCATTGTATATGGTCTTCTTAGGTAGCATACCAAAACAAAATGAGACACTGACACAGGTTAACTACGCATTAATATTCCATAGAAACATTGTATGCACATGTCATATTCTACGAAGATTCGACATTTCATATTCTACGAAGATTCGACTGTCTTATATGACACATCACTAGCCCCGATAGCGGGCAGACTGTAATATTACGCTCTCTAAAGTAGCAATGTAGCAAATAGGTTTTATCAATACGTTTGAGGAGAAATGAGACCTGCTTTAGCTCCAGATTTCTCAAAACTGCTGATCATAGCTGTCATTGAATTGCACGAGGTAGCTTTTTATAGAGTAAACCTTTATTTTAGTTTGAAATTCAAAGTTAAGGTTGTTGCGTAGGAAAGTGGTTCGGTTCTGTAGCCAGGATGCCCAAATTAGACAGATGAGTATTTATAGAATGCCATCTAACGGGAAATAATGTCCATAGAAAATATGTGTCAATAGTTTGGTTACCATCCACTATTTGCACTTTTGTATGCATTAGTTTTCCGTTATCATCCGTTGAGCAAACGGTACGTGTCCGGAATACTCCGGTTTATCCGTTAAAAGTCCGTTATTTGTCCGATCGAGGCGCCAGAACCACCAGACTTTGACGGATATAAACCGGATAAGTACAGGAGATGTAACGCACGAGTATCGGATAAACCGCATGCTAACATGCTCAAAACTTCCGACCAGACGGAACGGACATCAACGGACGTCACCGAATCAGTAGCGGATTCACGGGATAAGAAACGGACATAAAATGGATATGAACGGATACCAACAGATAGAAAGATTTTTTTATCCGTTACTTGTCCGTCAGCTCGGTGTGACAAAGGCTTTAACAAACAATCCCTGGTTTTTATGACCCTGAGATAGAAGTCCTTTGAAAACATTGTAGAAAATATTGTAACAAAAGGAAATAATGCTGGTAACCAGCATTTTCTCCTTTTCCCACAATGTTTTCAAACCAGCTGGACACAAATTTCAATTTTTGAGTTACTTTCATTTTGTCGTCTGCAACTGTTTTCAAGTTGGACCTGTTTAGAATTTTGTTGTCTGGTAAAGACTTGCCACACAATCCCGACTTTTAACAACCCTGAGAGAGAAGCCTTTTGAAAACACTGTAGGAAAAGGAGAAAATGCTGGTCACCAGCATTTTCTCCTTTTCCCATAGTGCTTTCTACCCTTCCAAAAATAATTTCAATTTTTGAGCCACTGTTGTCTGCAAGTGCTTTCAATTTGGACAAGTCTACAATTTTGTTGTATGGTAAAGGGTTAAAAGAAAATCTTACACGCTTTCATTTTCATGCACTGAAATGGGAAATGCTTAAAATAGTGTAAACTTATTGAGATTTGTATATCTCTGTTGGATTTTATCAAACAATGACTTGGCTGTATTGTTTGCTTCATTGAAAATTCTCACAGATTTTGAATGGGTTACCTATATTTACCCAAGATCTTACACCCAACCACAAACCCAGTTTGTTCCTTTTCCACATGGCTTTTAAACTCCTTAACTCTTTACCACACAATCCGGACTTTTAATGACTCTTAGAAAGAAACTGTTTGAAAACATTGTGGGAAAAGAAGAAAATGCTGGTAACCAGCATTTTCTCCTTTTCCCAGAATGTTTTCTTCCCTTCCCAAACCAATTTTTCAATTTTTTAGTCGCTTTTATTTTGTCGTCTGCAAATTAATGTTTTCAATTTGGACCAGTCGTTTGGTAATGTTGTTAACAGACTCGGGTTGTTTTATTAAACAGAGTAAATCAAAATCAGATTGCTCAGAACATACAGTTTGATCTTAGATCTACACTGTCCAATATTTTGTTACATGTTCTGGCCAAAACAACCTTGAAAAGACAATATTTTGATTGTTTTTTGTATTGGAAAAAAAGGTCCATTTCATCAATGTGGCACTCTAATGGTTAATCTAATACCTGACTATGAAAAATATCAAAAAACTACTTTTTTTTTTCTTTTGAACTACTCATGACAATCATTTCAAACATCAGTTTTAGTAATTGAAACCATAATTTTATCAAAGATTATTGTTTCACTGATACCCGAGTTTCTAATCTAATGCAGAAAAGTTTATAGTAATCTGTTTCCAAAATGTTAGAAACATTGTTGGAACAGGGAAAATTGCTGATTTTCTCCATGTTCTCCTTTTTCAACATTGTTTTCTTTCGGTTTCTCCTTTAGGGTTGTTAACTCAAACGACAATATTTTAGGCTTGGCCAATTCGAAAGCATTTACAGACAACAAAATTAAAGTGACTGAAAATTTGAAATTTGTTTTGTGAAGGGTAGAAAACATTGTGGGAAAAGGAGAAAATGCTGGTTACCAGCATTTTCTCCTTTTCTCACTATGTTTTCTAAAGGCTTCTTCCTCAGGATTGTCAAAAGCAGGGATCATGTGGTAATGGGTTAAGATATGAAATTTTTGGTCGGTAATCTTTCTTAAATTTTAATCATCCATGACCCACAGGAATATCTTCAAAACTTGTCAGCCATAAATTTGTTTACTGAGTTTTCAGCAGTGGTTAACAAAAGATTTGCACAATGCTGTCCAAAATTTATGTCGATATTCAGGCTGTTTTAAGTTTTGGAATGAAACATGTGACACTGTAATAATAGTCACAGAACCTGGAATGGGTTCATTTTCACAGTTAAATGATGAGTGTTGTGTACATACGAATAAAGGGATAAAATTGGATTTTGACAAAATCTTTTATACCTGCTGGGCAGTCAAAAGGATTACTGTACATTTCTTACTGGAGTGTTGGACTGTGATGATTTAATTTGTTAGGATGGAAAAGTTTTGAAAGACTACAATAGGTTTTCTGTGTTTGTTAACTCTTTAAGACACGAGAAAATGTTAGACTGGTCCGAATTGAAAGCATTTGCAGACAACATAATAAAGGTGACTGAAAAACTAAAATTTTGTTTGGGAAGGGTAGAAAACACTGCGGGAAAAGGAGAAAATGCTGGTTACCAGCATTTTCTCCTTTTCCCACAGTGTTTTCAAAAGGCTTCTTTCACAGGGTCGTTAAAAGTCGGGATTGTGTGGTAAAGAGTTGATATAGGTTTGGGAATTAAGACACAAATTCAGTGCAGGTAGTGTTTCACTTTGATGATAAGTTTCTGACATAATCGAGTGTTGATGCTGCAGTTAAAAAAGCAATCATGTGTTGAGTTTTAACAACAAAGGCTGAATTGTATGCTTGTCTATGTAATTAACTGTTTACCATACAACAAAATGTTAGACTGGTCCAAATTGGAAGCACTTGCAGACGACAAAATAAAAGTAACTCAAAAATTGAAATTTCTCCCTAGCAGGATAGAAAACGTGGGAAAAGGAGAAAATGCTGGTTACCAGCATTTTCTCCATTTCCCACAATGTTTTCAAAAGGCTTCTATCTCAGGGTCGTAAAAATCAAGGATTGTTTGGTAAAGGGTTAAATATTATTTGCAAACCAAACACTATATATGGCTAAATGCAAAAGGGGCATTCGGACATTTGCATTAAGTGTTGTCTCCGGTCGGATGTTAAAACTGTCATGAAAAGATGTGGTCTAAGCTGTTTATTCTAGATTTATTGTGGCGCCGCATGAACGGCGCAACTATATTTTTATTCGCTTTTGAAAAGCCATATTGTTAACTAGGCTTCCAGTCATTTCATAATAATGTCATTTCGTACCTAGGCCATTTTGTACAATTTTGACAGCTTTTGTGCATTACTCCAATTGAACTTCTGTCAAATTTCGCCGGAGAATGGCAATGACTGTGTCTTACTTTTATTGCCTCTTTCGTTTTTAAGTTTTTAGTTTAAATTCTGAGGATTGTTGAGGGCATTTCAATTCATTTCTGACCAATTTCTCTATAAATTTAGTTTGGACAATATGAAATGCTGTAATGTGTCTTATTTCAAAAACATTTGCGGCGCCATTGATGTTATGCATCAAATTTTTCTTGTATGTAGAATTAAAAAGAACATTTTTACTTGATGAGAACTGCAAACCATTCCTCCATCATTAGTTCAAGCTCATTGGAATGTTGTGAAGAAGCATGTCTGTCTGGATTTAACTCTTTACCAAACGACAAAATTGTAGACTGGTCCAAATTGAAAGCTCTTGCAGACGACAAATTAAACGTAACTCACAAGTTGAAATTTGTTTTGTGAAGGGTAGAAAACATTGTGGGAAAAGGAGAAAATGCTGGTCACCAGCATTTTCTCCTTTTTATACGCCCGTCGAAGACGGGACGTATTATGGGATCACCCGTGGCGGGCGGGCGTCCGGGCGGGTGTGCGGCGTCCAGTTCTTTGTCCGGAGCATATCTCCAAAACTCTACAAGCTAGGGTTATGAAATTTCATGGGTGGATAGATCTCATCGAGGCGGAGTGCAGTGCACAGGAATCATAACTCTTGCTTGCTTAATTTTTGAGTTATTGCCCTTTGTTGTTTTTCATACTTGAATTTTGTCCGGAGCATATCTCCAAAACTATACTAGCTAGGGTTATGAAATTTCATGGGTGGATAGATCTCATCGAGGGGGAGTGCAGTGCATAGGAATCATAACTCTTGCTTGCTTAATTTTTGAGTTATTGCCCTTTGTTGTTTTTCATACTTGAATTTTGTCCGGAGCATATCTCCAAAACTATACTAGCTAGGGTTATGAAATTTCATGGGTGGATAGATCTCATTGAGGGGGAGTGCAGTGCATAGGAATCATAACTCTTACTTGCTTAATTTTTGAGTTATTGCCCTTTGTTGTTTTTCATACTTGAATTTTGTCCGGAGCATATCTTCAGAACTATAGTAGCTACGGTTATGAAATTTCAATGGTGGATAGATCTCACTGAGGGGGAGTGCAGTGCGCAAGAATCATAACTCTTGCTTTCTTAATTTTTCAGTTATTGCCCTTTGTCGTTTTTTATACTTGAATTTTGTCCGGTGAATATCTCCAAAACTATACTAGCTAGGGTTATGAAATTTCATGGGTGGATAGATCTCACCAAGGGAGAGTGCAGTGCACAGGAATCATAACTCTTGCTTGCTTAATTTTTGAGTTATTGCCCTTTGTCGTTTTTCATACTTGATTTTTGTCCGAAGCATATCTCCAAAACTATACTAGCTAGGGTTATGAAATTTCATGGGTGGATAGATCTCATCGATGGGGAGTGCAGTGCTCAGAAATCACAACTCCTGCTTGCTTAATTTTTCAGTTATTGCCCTTTGTTGTTTTTCATACTTGAATTTTGTCCGGTGCATGCCCCATCTTTACAACTTGGGGTAAGACGGGCGTATCTTGCGACAATTTGCCGCTCTTGTTTCACAATGTTTTCAAAAGGCTTCTGTCTCAGGGTCATAAAAACCAGGGATTGTTTGGGAAAGGGTTCTTATTTTTGTAACATTTCTTTGAATACAGAGAGAAACACTTGTAGTCCAATCAACACTGTGAATTCCTAGGTAAATGGTAGGCATTTAAATGAAATTTAATTTAACAGTTTAAAGTGATCGAAAATGACTATAAAATTCAGCTTTGAAAATTTCAAACATCTTTGAAAAGCAATTTTACAGTTTACTCCTTAACCCATTACCACACAATACCTACTGTTGACACCCCTAAGAAAGAAGCCTTTAAAAAACATAGTAGGAAAAGGAGAAATGCTGGCAACCAGCATTTTCACCTTTTCCCACAATGTTTTCTACCCTTCATAAAACAAATTTCAAATTTTCAGTCTTTTATTTTGTCGTCTGCAAATGCTTTGGATTTGGACAAGTCTAAAATATTGTTGTTTGGTAATGAGTTAACCCTTTACTCCATAGATACTCATTTCTATGCATTCCCCTTCTATCCGCCCTTCTGTCTGTCCACCATTTCTCAATAACCACTGGGCCAAATTAGATGAAACTTCATGTATATATAAACTCTGTAAGAAATTGCACCAATGCCTTTTCCTAGTTTTCGAATTGGACGCTTTGTCATGAAAAGAGGGGGTTTATTGTAATTTTCTCCTGTGACCAACCATTTACAGACAGCCTTCACTTTTCTTAAAAGAGACATGTTTGGGAGTATAGTCCGTTTTTGACGGCCCTTTGTTTAATTTAGAATTTTCACTGGATATTCATCTACTTTGAAAAGCAACCACAGGCAGGGCCAGCACTTGTATTATAATGCTCATGTCTCTTTTTTCCCACAATTCTTCAAAAGGCTTGCTCTGAAGAAGGCTCTGGCTTCTTCATACAGGTCACCTAGGAACATGCGATTACTTTGTAAAGGTCAATTTTAATTATTTAGCTGTGTAAAGATTGAGTGTTTGTAGGGGAAAGCATTGATTAGGCTCCTAACTCTTTACCAAACAACAAAATTTTAGACTGGTCCAAATCGAAAGCATTTGCAGACGACAAAATAAAAGTGACTTTCAAAATACTTCAAAGACTTGAATTCCATGAAGAACTCTGGTTGCCATGGCAACCAAAAGAAAAAACTTTAAAAATCTTCTTGCCCCAAACTGTAAGGGCTAGAGCTTTCATATTTTGGCATGTAGCATCATCTAGTTGTCCTCTACCAAAATAGTTCAAATTATGGTCCTGGTGTTGAAAATGGCCCTATGTTGTGGGTTCTCAGATTTCACATAGAAATAAAGAAGGAAATCTGTAAAAATCTTCTTGTCCCAAACCGTAAGGGCTAGAGCTTTCATATTTGGCATGTAGCATCAGCTAGTGGCCTATACCAAAATACTTCAAATTATGGGCCTAGTATTGAAAATAGCCCTATGTCTACCAAAATAGTTCAAATTATGGCCCTTGTGTTGAAAATGGCCCTATGTTGTGGGTTCTCAGATTTCACATAGAAATAAAGAAGGAAATCTTTAAAAATCTTCTTGCCCCAAACCGTAAGGGCTAGAGCTTTCATATTTGGCATGTAGCATCATCTAGTGGCCTCTACCAAAATACTTCAAATTATGGGCCTAGTATTGAAAATAGCCCTATGTTGTGGGGTCTCAGATTTCACAAAGAGATAAAGAAAGAACCCTTAAAATATCTTCTTGTCCCAAACCGTAAGGGCAAGAGCTTTCATATTTGGTATGCAGCAGTATCTCGTGGCCCTCTACTGAAATACTTCAAATTATGGTCCTGGTTTGAAAATTAGTCCTTTGTTGTTGGTCTTGGATTTCACATAGAGACAAGGAAGGAAATCTTTAAAAATCTTCTTGTCCCAAATGGTAATAGCCAGAGCTGTCATATGTGGCATGTATTATCATCTAGTAGCCCTCTACCAAAATACTTCATATTATGGCCCTGATGTAAAAGATTGGCCCTATGTTGTGGGTCTTCGGAAAGTCTTCAGAAATCTCTTTGTCACAAATGGTAATGGCCAGAGCTTTCATATTTGGTATGTAGCATCATCTAGTAGCCCTCTACCTAAATCCCTTAAATTATTACCCTAGTGTCGAAAATGGCCCTATGTTGTGGGTTCTCGGATTTCACATAGTGATAAAGAAGGAAATCTTGGAAAACCTTCTTGTCCCAAACCGTAAAGGCTAGAGCTTTCATATTTGGCATGTAGCATCATTTAGTGGCCCTCTACCAAAATACTTCAAAATATGGCCCTGGTATGAAAGTTAGCCCTATGTTGTTGGTCTCAATAATTCTACCTAGCATGGATTTTGAATAATTTCACTTTAATCTTCATTCTTACAGTAGGTTTTGCTTGTCCAGTGTGGAATTTTGAAGTCTCAAGTCAAATTGACTTTAGACTTGGTAAACATGTTTGTTATATTGCCTGCTCTTTGCAACTATTATACCTCCTTGACAACTGGCGGTGGGATTGCATATCTTGCGACAATTTTCTGTTCTTGTTTCATTATCATTTGCCCTTAAACCTCAGTGTTTGGTAGTTATCTTCATTGTAGACCTTTAATGCTTAGTACTCAGGTGAGCGATATAGGACCATCATGGTCCTCTTGTTTGTTAGTTGATGTTTGATGGAGGGAGATTGTTTTCTATGCTAGTGAATGACCTCTGTTTGATCTCGTCTTCAAGGTCACAAAAAAAAAAATGATAAAATTATTTGGATTTTGTGTGTACAAAATGGGTTCATGTACAAAAGATACCTAATTATCACTGTGGAAGTATAGCAGGGTTTTTTGATCAGATTGGGCTGTTTTGAACTTAAACTTTTTACCGCAGACAAACAAAAATGGCACAATAATGGAATTTGTCTTGGAAATAAGAGAAAAAAATATCACTAGGAAAATGCAGGAAATTCCTTGTTACCTGCATTTTTCCTTTTCCCATAACACATTCTTTTAATTTTAAGCCTTTTGCGTCAAGGTTATTGAGACACGGTTCTTCAAGGAAACTTTCATTATTGGTACTTGATGGGAAAACAGGAGTTTCTATGTGTGGTAGCAATTTTAACACTTTACCAAACAACAAAATTTTAGACTTGTACAAATTGAAAGCATTTGCAGATGATAACTTCGATGTGGCCGAAATGGTGCAATCTTTCTTTGATAGAGTAGAAAACATTGTCGGAAAAGGAGAAAATGCTGGTTACCAGCATTTTCTCCTTTTCCTACAATGTTTTCAAAAGGCTTCTTTCTCGGGGTCAACAAAAGTAGGGATTGTGTGGTAGTGGGTTAAATACACTAATGACTATTTTGGACGCCTCCAAATATTGAGGCATTTGCCAACAGCAAAATAAATGTTGCAAAGATGGTTGGATTAACCTGTGAAAAGATAGAAAACATTCCGGAAAAAGGAGAAAATGCTGGTTTTCTAGCATTTTCTCCTTTTTCCAGAATTATTCTAACAGCTCTCTTTCTGTGGGTCTTCAAACTTGACATCGTTTGGTAAATGGTTGAAAGCTTTTGCAGACAACAAAACTACTGTAACAGTTGCTTCATGTTGGGATTTGTCTTTAAAAAAGGTGGAAAATATTGTGGGAGAAAATCCTCATTACGAGGAACTTTTTCCTGCAATGTTTTCAAAAGTTTTAGCCTCAGATTCTGGATTGTGTGGTAAAGTGTAAAGAAATGTTTAGTGTTTATTTCTGTGATTTAGGGACACAAGATCTGATTCTTGAACAAAATATTAATTGGACTAGATGTATTACAGCATTCGCCTGGATGACTTTTATATGGAATAAATTGCATCCAACTGATAGAAAGGACACAAAACTGTTGCTATGACAGAATGACTTTCAGTCTGTTTTATTTATAACAATTTTGTGCAACCCTGTTTGGGATCTGTGGATGTGTCTTTTTGCAATAATGAGTGAAGTCGAATAAAGGAAATTTGAATTATTTTTGTTGGTTGCCACTGCAACAGTTTGACAAAAGTTTTGAGTAGTGACTGTGTTTCCATGGCAATGTTAAAATCACGGCGTCATACCACCATCTGTCAGATGAGAGGCCATTCCTTGGACTCTGGATTCTGCGGTAAGTTACTTGATCCCTGTATAAAGTTTTTTTTGTGTAACACAGTCAGCCTTTAATGATAAAGAGGCACATGTTGCAGTTCAAAATGATGATGAAGTCTTTTGTTTCTGTTGGATTTGACATTGATTTCTGTAGAGTACCAACAGCAGAAGCATTTTATATTGCTCAAAGCTATGGAAATTGCCTTTAACTCTTTACCACACAATCCCAACTTTTAACGACCCTGGTGTAGAAGCCTTTTGAAAACATTGAAGGGTAGGAAACCCTGTTGGAAAAGGAGAAAATGCTGGTAGGTTTTTGTAGGGTACCAACAGCAGAAGCATTTTATATTGCTCATAGCTCTGGAAATTGCCTTAAACTCTTTACCACACAATCCCAACTTTTAACGACCCTGGTGTAGAAGCCTTTTGAAAACATTGAAGGGTAGGAAACCCTGTGGGAAAAGGAGAAAATGCTGGTAACCAGCATTTTCTCCTTTTCCCACAGTGTTTCCAACCCTTCCCAAATCAAATTTCAACTTTTCAATCACATTTATTTTGTCGTCTGCGAGTGCTTTTGTACTAAAATTTGTACTAGTCTATAAATTTGAGGTTTGGTAAAGAGTTAAATTGATAGAAAACATTTCGGGAATAAGAGAAGACATTGATTACGAGCATTTAAGCTTAACTGTTTTTAGCTCACCTGAGCACAACATGCTCAAGGGGAGCTTTTAGGATCACCTGGTGTGCGTCAGTGCATCGTCAACATTTCTTTAAAACATCAACTCCTCCTAAACCGCTGGGCGGATTTGGACCAGACTTGAGTGGCATGTTCCTTGAGAGGTCCTCTTTAAAAACTGTTCACAGAATTTGATTTCATCAAAAACTCTGATTGCCATGGCAACCAAATGGGATTTTCTAGGGAATTCTTTAAAAATCTTCTCCTCTGAAACCGCTGGTCAGATTTGTTCCTTGGGTGACCCTTTACAAAAACTGTTCATAAAATTTTGATCCGTCAAAAAATGTGGCTCTGGTGAATGGGGGCTTCTTGCACCATATAGAAATGAAGGAATTCTTAAAAATTCTTCTTCTTTGAAACCGCTAGTCAGATTTTGAAATAATTTCACAGGATTGTTCCTTGGGTGACCCTTTTCAAAAATTGCTCGTAAAATTTCGATGCGTGAAAAAATGTGGCTCTGGTGAATGGGGGCTTCTTGCACCATATAGAAATGAAGGAATTCTTAAAAATTCTTCTTCTTTGAAACCGCTAGTCAGATTTTGAAATAATTTCACAGGATTGTTCCTTGGGTGACCCTTTTCAAAAATTGCTCGTAAAATTTTGATGCGTCAAAAAATGTGGCTCTGGTGAATGGGGGCTACTTGCACTATATATACAGAAATTAAGAAATTCTTAAAAATTATTCTTCTCTGAAACAGCTGGTCAGAATTTGAAAAAATTTCACAGGGATGTTCCTTGAATGCCCCTTTCCAAAAAAGTGTTCGTGAAATATTGATCCGTCAAAAAATGTGGCTCTGGTGAATGGGAGCTTCTTGCACTATATGGCCATGAAGAAATTCTTTAAAATTCTTCTTGTCTGAAATGGCTGATCAGATTTTGAAATAATCTCACAGAAATGTTCCTTTGGTAACCCTTTTCAAAAACTGTTCGCAAAATGC
This sequence comes from Tridacna crocea, assembly GCA_943736015.1. Lineage (NCBI taxonomy): Eukaryota > Metazoa > Mollusca > Bivalvia > Cardiida > Cardiidae > Tridacna > Tridacna crocea. The sequence goes on along the minus strand of OX031072.1, from coordinate 29,113,929 downwards.
TGATTTGTCTAGAAAGATAGCTCTGGTGAATGGGAGCTACTTGCACTAATTGGCCATGAAGAAATTCTTTTTCTCTGAAACGGCAGATCAGATTTTGAAATAATTTCTCAGAAGTGTTTCTTAGCTAACCCTTTTCAAAAATTGCACTAGAAATTTTGATCCATCAAGAAACATGGCTCTGATGACTGTGGGCTATTTACACTATACAGACATGAAGAAATTCTTAAAAATTCTTCTTCTCTGAAAGGGCTGATTAAATTTTGAAAGAAATGGCTATGGTTCTCTCAGAAATTCAGGTGAGCAATCCAGGGCCATCTTGGCCCTCTCGTTGAAGTTGTTGTTGTTGTGCAAAACTTAGACATTTTGTAATATGAAGCAGGGTTTGTGCAGGCTTAAAAAGTACTTGAAAATGAAGGGCAGTTTTGAAAAGTCTTTGAACAACAAATTTACCTTGAAAAGTGCTAGAACACTGGCTATATACCTTGAAAAGCACTTAGATTTCGTTTTTTGTGTATGTATGTTCAAGACAGTTAAAATTAGCCGAAAAGTAAAAAGTGGACTTTCCACAAGGAAATAGACACGCTTGAAGCAACAAAGGACGTCTGAGTGTGATCATAATAATCAAAGCGTTGAGAACGCTGAAGTGGTATTTGTCAAGGAAACCCATTGTGTGGAGTTAATAGTTTGAAAGAAAAAGAGACGCATTGTTCAAATATTGGCTTAAAAGTCAACCCTAAGCAAATGAATACCTTTTCGGTTGAACGGAGAGTGTTCATGTACCTTAAAATTATAGTTTTGAAATATCTTTAGCCTTTTACATTTAATTTCCAACATCACAATCAATTACTTAAATCTAGTAATATTCATGAGCAATCACATGGAGAAGCACGCAATCATAGGATGAACAAGCCGTGGAACGAATTGGTTTGGAACGAAAAAGCAGGCAAATTTGTATCATTGTGCCAATAAAAAGCTATGAGCGACAATCTATTTTCAATAAAAAATTAGTATCTTAACGATCGATGGCCTCGCCCAATATATTTTAATATGCCATTTCAAATTACGTATCTGAGTGCTACGGAAAAACTCATTTGCCTGGGAAAAAACGAGTTTAACTGGGTTTATTTCCTTTGGCTTTGCACAAAATAAGATACATGGTTATCAAAATTCAATCTTGAACTCATAGTGGTATTGTCTTCGACAAATACCATAAAAATGGATAGATGTGCTGGGCTCCAATACAAAGTTCAAACACGTATGGTGGGAATGTTCTTACTAATGTATGTTTGGGTTGCCTTTCTGGACTGGTTTACATTCCATTGCATGATTTTTATCCGTGAAAAAAGTCCAATTTACACTCCACCATTTGGGAGCATTAGTAGACAACTGATTTAATGTTGCTAAGAAATTGGTTTCTCCCTTTTAAATGATTGAAAATATCTTGAAAGCGAAGAGATCTAAATTTAAATGGCTTTCAATTTCTTCATGGTGTATTTTTTACCACTCTTGGGGATTTAACAGTTAAATTTCATCATTGTAAGTGTTATAATTGGGTACTTATAGACTAAAGGCCAATAAACCATGTTTTATTTTATAGGGGTCATAATTTGGCCCCTATAAAGTGATATATCCTCAGATACCCTTAACTCTTTCCCAAACAAACCCTTGTAACCTTAACTCTTTATCAAACAACAAAGTTTTGGACTTGTCCAAGTTGAAAACATTTGCAGACAATAAAATAAATGTGACTCAAAAATTGAAACTTGACTTTAGAAGAGTAGAAAACATTGTAGGAAAAGGAGAAAATGCTGGTTAACAGCATTTTCTTCTTTTACTACAATGTTTTCAAAAGGCTTCTTTCTCGGGGTCATTAAAAGTCAGGATGGTGTGGTAAAGAGTCAAGACAAATACATAAGCCTCTGCCCCCTGGTGCCAGCTGCCATTATACATGCTTTTATCTTTGTCAGAAATGAAAGAATCAGGTTTAAGAAAACTTCAATATCTAATAAGAGTTGAGAGAAGAGATGTAACCAGATGACAAAAATTATAGACTGGTCCAAATTCAAAGCATTTGCAGACAAAAAAAAATTGTGACTGAAAACTTAAAATCTGCATTTGGAAAGGGTAGAAAACAGAGTAGTAAAAGGAAAAAAATGCTGGTTACCAGCATTTTTTCCTTCTCCACAATGTTTTCAAAAGGCTTCTTTCTCAGGGTTGTTACAAGTCGGGATTGTGCGGTAAAGAGTTAACCCATTACCACACAATCCCGACTTTTAACGACCCTGGGAAAGAAGCCTTTTGAAAACATTGAGGGAAAAGGAGAAAATGCTGGTAACCAGCATTTTCTCCTTTTCCCACAATGTTTTCTACCCTTCCAAAATCAAACCAGTTTTAAATTCATATTTATTTTGTCGTCTGCAAATGCTTTTAATTTGGACTAGTCCAACATTTTGTTGTTTGGTAAAGAGTTAAGGCAAAAGATCATTTTCTGATAGAAAGTGATACTCTTCTCATGTTTCTGGACGCGTCAAGCTATGGTCGGCATGGAGACATGGCTATGCTGAATTGTAAAAAGACAGATATGTTACAGTTCTGTTTTAGAACCAACGTACCTGTTACTTGTTTTTGGACACGTACAATGCTATTTTGCTTCTGTCTTTAAATTCTTATTTGAAAATGATACTTCAATATATCTTAATCATTTTATAATGCTTCAGGAAGTGTTGTTTTACTGCTAGTGTGGTCATCTGATCCATATCTCGTTTGGACAAATTTTAGGAAGTTTTGTGAAATGCTTGCAAAGTCAAACCTGTAATCATTGACTAAGTGCTGGATGAAATTAAAAAATTAAAATGATTTTGTACAGTAGAATTTGTCATTTAGTTCTTTACTAAACAACAAGTTTTGGAATTGGACAAAATTCAAAGCGTCTGCAGATAACAGATTAAATCTTATTAATATGATGATTTCTGACTTTGATAGGATAGAAAATTGTGGGAAAAAAGGAGAAAATACTGGTTACAAGCATTTTCTTCTTTTCCCACTGTTTTCTATTGGCTTCTTCGGGATTGTGTGGTAAAGAGTTAAAACATAGGCTATGAAATTACTCAAAGGTATGAAGAATTGAACTAGTGTCTCTTCATGCAGTTGGATGCTTGATACAAGTGGTCTGTAAGAAAGGATTGCTATTAGGTACAACACTTTGGGGCACAAATTCATATGTTCAGCTTGATGTTAAGTACTTTAAACTTTTATGTTGATGTCTAAAAACACAGACTAAATATTTAAATGAAGGACAAAATATTTCAAGATAAAAACTGAAAATGTTACTTGAAATGTTCGGTCAGTTACTTGTCATTGTTTAAATTCTACAAGGGGAACTAACTCTGTGTGCAAGCTTAAAAAATAAATTCTAATGGACATCATTGTGTATTCGGATTCCAACATCCTGTGTGTTTTAAAGTTCCTGGGAAAGACGACCTTCAAAAATGTTGGAAAAAGAGAAAATGGTTGTGGTTTCTTGAATTTTCTCCTGTCTTCAGAATGTTTTTTACCCCCTCAGAAAAAACTCAGATTATTTGAGCCAAATCAGTTGTGCCATCTGCAATGTGTTGAATCTAGACAAGTCTAAAATTGTGTTGTCTGGTATGGAGTTAATGAGGCAGATTTGGTCAGAATAACTCGACATCTAATCTGATCTTGACCTGTATGTTTCCTGTAAATCACAATATTTCCATGTGAGCTTTATTTCGAGAAAACCACCTACCTGACTTGTGAATTCACGTCCGATGATTTGTAATGTTTAATTCGCAAGACCCAAATACCGAAAGTATAATTACTGAATTTACGGAAATGACCGAATCAAAGTTGTGAGAACTTGTGGTCAGACCCTTTTGCTTAGTTGTTTACTTATGTATATTGTTCTCTATTGCAAATTTTATTTGTAGCATTACCTCGCATTAAAATATGTTTAAACTAACTGAATTTCCGGTTCGGCCTAAAACACAAGTTAAAAAAAAAGTTAATGATATTGCATCACACTTATAAATCGATTATCCGTTAGTTTACAGCAAACTCCTCTCCGGATAATTTGTTTCCTCGATATGTTTTCACTCACATAGCAATTATACAAAGTTGTGTCAGACATATTCCTATTGTTATCAAATCCTGTTTTCACACCTTTCAGTTACGTTCAAAAGATCATGCTGTCCTACATTGACGCCGTAAAGGACGAAACAAAACAAACAGGCTTACGTACTTACTAGGTTGTGTTTGATAACGATTTACACGATGCTTTTATAGTTTGCCTTTGCTTTCATGATAATTAGTCTGTTTCTATGTCATACTCAAGAAAATGGGAGACTTGAACAAAATGTCATCATCCGGTAGACATTCGGCTGTGCGATTATCATGCAATTTTGGACATTCTAATTCTGGGATACTTGTAAATTACTTATGTTCTGTTTGCAAATTTATGCGGATTTTTGAAATCACGATCATTCACGAATAATAACGAAAATAAAATCACCACAAATAAAACATGATTTACAGTATTAGAGATATGTAACCCTTTTAGCATCAAGAAAACCCACTGGGCAATTTCAGTCTTGTATACATCCTACTGGAAAATTGCAATTTTGTGGTAACTGTTTGCTTTTATTATATCAGCAAAGCAGACAGTGAAGATTAAAGGTTAGAATGCATCTTTTGTGCAGCCTGATCTTGATCTGCACTAATACCACAAAATGCACTGTAGTTGTGAAAGGCACTTTAAAGTCAATTTAATCTTTAAGCACAGTCAATGTTAATTTGCTTTGACATCACGACCACAGTAGGACTAGATTTGACCAAATGTTGCTAACTGATATTCTGACCTTTCTTTCTTTTAACTCTTTACCACACAACATACTCTCAGATTTTTCCAAATCAAAAGTGTAACGCAAACAACAAATGATGTATGCCCAAATGATGATGTGGAAAGTAGTGAGTAAAAAGAAAGAAATTCTGGTAACCAGCATAAAAAAGGCTTTCTCCTTTTCCTACATTGTTTTAACTCTTTACCAAATGACAAAAATTTGGACTAGTCCAAACTGAAAGCATTTGCAGATGAATAAATAAATGTGAATCAGAAATTGAAACTTGACCTTAGAAGAGAAGAAAACATTGCGGGAAAAGGAGAAAATGCTGATTACCAGCATTTTCTCCTTTTCTCACAATGTTTTCAAAAGGCTTCTTTAACAAGGTCGTAAGTACCAGGAATTATTTGGGAAGGGTTAAAGACAGAAGTCATCATTTTAGTGGCATTTTATTTGTCGTCTGCAAATACTTTCAATTTGATCTTGTCCAAAATTTTGTCATTTGATAAAGAATTAACGAGGGCAAGTGACAGGAATGATGAGGAAAAAATGGCATGATATTTGTCAAAAAGTGAAACATGGAATGGAAAATGGAACCTACAATAAACTTGAGGGGCAAGGTTGGTCAGAATGTTGTATATTGTGAACAGTCTAGGTGTGTTTCTGTGAATCTTAACCAAATTACAAAGTTTTAGTTTGTTGGTTGTATTGGAGTTTAACGCCACTTTAACAGCTAAGGTCATATCATGGTGGTCGGTGACGCACATGTGTTTCCTGGATTTTTCACACCAGTACTAACACAACTTTCTTTCCAGAGCCACTGACTACTTTTCTCACTTGCTTCAGCAGAGATGAGAGGCGAAAATACGCTGGAAAGAAAGTTCGCCTCAACCGGGTATCGAACTCACAACCACCAGGTCATGAGTTCAACACGCTCACCACTGAGCCACCTGGGCGGGCACAAAGTTTTAGATGAAAATTTTCATTTTGCAGACAACAAATTAGATGTGGTACAAATGGAGGGGTTTGGACAAGAAAGGACATTGTGAAGAAAATATTGTTTACCAGCATTTTCTGCTTTTTCCACAATGTTTAGGAAAGTTTTTTTTTCTTCAGAGATGTAAAACTCTTAATTGTGCAGTAAAGTGTTGAAATAAACCTTTACCAAACAAGCCATGGTTTTTACGACCCCCAAAATAGAAGTCTTTTAAAAACATTGTGGGAAAAGGAGAAAATGCTGGTAACCAGCATTTTCTCCTTTTCCCACAATGTTTTCTACCTTGAAGGAAACAAAGTTCATTTTTTGAGTTACATTTATATTGTTGTCTGCAAGTGCTTTCAGTTTGGACCAGTCTAAAATTTCGTTGTTTGGTAAAGAGTTAATTATCGAGAGTCTATCATGCAGTTCTTGGGCCATCATGTTCTATTTGCTGTAATAAACTGCAGAGCTTGAAAACTCCACTGTTCATCCTGTCGAGTGAACTCGAGGTCTAGATGAATGTTTTTTGGCAAAACCTGTCCTGTCGGACAATAATTATTGCAAATAATGAGACATAAAAATTAACTCTTTACCAAACGACAAAATTTTCGACTGGTCCAAATTCAAAGCATTTGCAGACGACAAAATAAACGTGACTGAAAATTTGAAATTTCTTTTGGGAAAGGAAAAAAAACATTTTGGGAAAAGGAGAAAATGCTGGTTACCAAATTGAAATTTGTTTCCAGCACTGGGTAGAAAACATTGTGGGAAAGGGAGAAAATGCTACTTACCAGCATGTCCTCCATTTCCCTCAATGTTTTCAAAAGGCTTCTATCTCCGGGTTGTAAAAACCAGGGATTGTTTGGTAAACCAAAGAGTTAAAGGCTCATAGCTGCGTTTTGAACCTAAGATTAAGGGAACCCTATGCCTGATTCATGTTATCTATCTGCTTACAGTCCTAAAAAAGAAGGAGTATTTTGAAAATGAAAAAATGAGGAAAAGCAGCTTTATTCTCCTTTCCCATCATTGTTAATTATACTATCAAAGACTTAACCTATTAATTGGGGCATATTTTGTTGGAGAGGTCTGCCACAGAATTTCCTGTCTAATTGCATTTTTTCTAGCGTAATTGTTCTGATACACAGTCCGTTTCGCCATGGTTTTGTAAATAAAGCGAAATAAAAAAAAAAATTGAAACGGGAAATAGACAATGGTTTATTTTTATAAATGACGAATTTCAGAAAAGATTTAGTGATTTGCCATGCAAGTAACCTTTGTAAGAATTGTACTTTTTTTTATTAAGCAAATATTCCAAGCAGAAGAAAACATAAGAAGAATTTCGCTAAAAAAAAGACAAAGAAGACCGCTGGACAAGAACATGCAACTTTAAACGCGACAAGAAGGTCAAATTACTGTCATGTAAAGCATAATTATGAGGTTTCCACATGGCGGCTTTAAAAGCCAATAAACTATTTTAAAACATTGATGCTGACCTCTCTCTTGGCTTCTTTTTTAAAGAAGCCAACTTGTTCCTTTTGCCTTCCATATGGACAAGTCTGATATTGGATGGTTTTGTAAAGAGTTACACTTACTTTATAGAGATGGCTGTTTAAAACAGGTTGACATTAACAGAGCACAGACTGTAATTTAACTCTTTACGGCATGGTAAAATTTTGGACTAATTCAAGTCATTTTGCTCCCAACAAAACAAACATAGCTACGGAAGGGTAGAAAACATTGTGGGAAAAGGAGAAAATGCTGGTCACCAGCATTTTCTCCTTTTCCCACAATGTTTTCAAAAGCCATCTTTCACAGGTTAGTGAAATCTTTGGATTATGTGGTAAGAGTTAAATACAGCAGAAGACAGCAAACAATTACATAAAGATGACAAAAGATATGCTATTGGCAGAAACAAAAACAGGATCAGTTGTTCAACAAATTGGTATTTTCTGTTTCTTGGTGAACTTTGATATTTCTTGCTGAAATACGACACTGGAGACAAAACTAGAACTTAACAATTTTTTATGGTTAGAGAGAAAAAAAAAACAGTTGTATTTCTGATAATTCTGTGAATATTAGGGAGATTGTCTATATTGTAACCGGAACTGGTTTATTACTTCTTGGAAGAAACTTGAAGCAAGTGGCCTTTTTCATAGTAAGATAGATACATATAGTTATCCCTTTACCAAACAGTCCCTGGTTTTTGCAACCCTGACATAGAAGCCTTTTGAAAACTTAGTGGGAAAAGGAGAAAATGCTGGTGACCAGCCTTTTCTCCTTTTCCCACAATATTTTCTACCATAGCTGAGAAAGATTTAATTGTTTTAGCAGCATTTAATTGTCGTCTGAAAATGCCCTTGGTTTTAAAAAGTTAGAATATTTTGTCATCTGGTAAGAGTTGGCAATCACTGTGTTGGCTATATGACCCATCAAGGGCAGAATAAAGAAAAAATACATCTTCAGTGAGTAAAAAATGCAAAACCATTGCTACTTTAATTTTGATGTGAACAATTCTGCAAAAATCCTACAAGATTGTGAACCTTAGATCAGAATGCACTCTCGAAATCATTTAATCTTGATCTGCATTGATCACACGTTGCATTACATTTTAAGGAAATTAGCTCTCAACAGATGCCACATGCAATACAACATCATTGTGTTCTGGTTGACAGGTTAGATCATGGTAAACCTGCACAGAATGTGCATTCTGATCCTTGTCTGCCTTATCCTATTATGTCAGAAATAATTAATTATAGTCCTGAAAAAATTTTAGCTCGGCTGTTTTCCAAGAAAACAACAAATCATTGTCGTAACCCAACGGCCTCGTATAAATTGTTGTCTTTGTGAGTGTTGTCTATCAAAAATTTTGACAATTTGTAATATCAAAAATTCCAAAGATATTAATTTCAAATTTGGACAAGAAGTTAACTATCAAAAAAGGAACTCATAAAATCGGGGCAGGTAGCTTTCAAAATATTTTTGACAAAGTTATGCCCCTTTTTTTCGAATTTGAATCCCCCCCATTCTGTCATATTGAAAAGTTTCCCTATTCTGTCATACTTAAAAGGTTAACTCTTTACCACACAATCCTGACTTTTAACGACCCTGAGAAAGACGCCTTAAGAAAACATTGTGGAAAAAGGAGAAAATGCAGGTAACCAGCATTTTCTCCTTTTTCCACAATGTTTCCTTCCCTTCCCAAAAGAAATTTGGAATTTTCATTGACTTTTATTTTGTTGTCAGCAAATGCTTTCAATTTGGACCAGTCTAAAATGTTGTCATTTGGTAAAGAGTTAAATCATTACCAAAACGATAAAATTTTAGACTGGTCCAAATTGAAAGCACTTGCAGACAACAAAAAGAACGTTACTCAAAATTTGAAATTTTGTTACCAGCAGGGTAGAAACATTGTGGGAAAAGGACAAAATGCTGGTTACCAGCATTTTCTCCTTTTTCCATAATGTTTTCAAAAGGCTTCTATCTCTGTTCGGTAAAGGGTTAACTCTTTACCAAACGACAAAATTCTAGACTGGTCCATATTGATATCAGTTGCAGAATGAAAAAATAGATGTAACTCAAAATTTTGAAATTTGTTTCCAGCAGGGCAGAAAACATTGTGGGAAAAGGATAAAATGCTGGTTACCAGCATTTTATCCTTTTCCCACAATGTTTTCAAAAGGCTTCTTTCTTAGTGGCATCAAAAGAAGGAATTGTGAGGTAATGGGTTAAGCGTTAATCATAGAAACCCAGTAAATGTCCTCCATGTTTGTCTTGCACAGATAACATTGTCTCATCTGCTTACCACAGATATTTAAATTTGGTTTCATGTTCTCGGAAGCAAATTAACATTAACCCTCTACCAGACGACAAAATATGAGACTTGTCCAAAGTTAAAGAATTGGCAGATGAAAATTTAAATGTGGCTAGATTTGATAATGTAGAAAACATTTTGGAAATGGGAGAAAATGCTGATTACCAACAATGTTTTCAAAAGGCTTTTTACCCAGGTTAATTTAAGTTAAGTTGGCATTTGCAGTTAATGGTTAAAAGTGAAGACAAATTACAAGATACTTTTTGTCTGGTATTTTGCAGACAAGAATTTTAAGCCGTAACTCTTTACTAGACTACAAAAGTTTAGACCTTTTTCAAATTGAAAGCATTTACAGACAACAAGTGATACTCAAAGTATACAACTTGTCTTCCATAGTGTAGAAAATGTTGTGGGAAAAAGAGAAAATGCTGGTTACTAGCATTTTCTCCTTTTCCCACAATGTTTTCATAAGGCTTCTTCCTCTGAGTCATAAAACCAGGGTTTGTTTGATAAAGGGTTAAAATGTGGTATCATTTGTTTACGGGTATAATGAATTTGAATTCGACTTGGAAAACCCGAGTCCAAATAATGCTGTTGTTCCAAAGAGTTAGCCCTTTACCGCACAATGCCAACTTTTGAAGCTGTAGAAAAGAAGCCCTTTGAAAAGGTTATGGGAAGAGAAGAAAATGCTGGTAACCAGCAGTTTCTCCTTTTCCCCAAATGTTTTCTACTCTATCAGAGAAAAATTACACCATTGAGAGCCACACTGAAATTGTCGTCTGAACTTTCAATTTCGACCAGTTTAAAATTTCGTCGTCTGGTAAAGGGTTAAGACAATTTTAGACTGGTTGAAATTGGAAGCATATTTTTGAAGGGATAAAAAGCATTGTAGGAAAAGGAGAAAATGCTGGCTAAAAGGATTTTTTCCTTTTCCTGCAATGTCTTGAAAAGTGTTCTCTATCAGGTTTTGTTAAACTTGGGCCTCTCATTTGAATATGACCCACAAGATGTCTTCCCTATAATGGGCTTTATCTTTGAGTCAGAAACCTTTTGAACTTGAGAAAATGCTGGCCCTTTTTCCCATGATGTTGCCAAAAGGCTTTTTGTTTAGTGTAGAGGTAAATGTTTCATTTGTTTTAATATCCTTTGAAACTAAACATTATAATTATTTCATTATTGCATTTTCTGTTTCCAGAGAAAGATGGTGAGTCTGCTCCAATGCCTACAGGAAGTCAGTCTTTGAGTAAAGCTACTGGTTCCAAACTAGCAGGTGGAAACAAAGGGCAGGGAAACAAACACTCAAAATCAGGGGTAAGTTTGGTTGAATCTGATTGGTTGTTACCTTGCTGATTTGACGGTACTGGTAACTTTCATTGGGACATTTGGTATTGGGCTAGGTGATTGTTGGCTTTGTTTTAGAGTTGCTGTGAAAACTAGTTTTACCACAGTTTGATGAGCTTTAACCCTTTACTCCATAGATACTCATATCTACACATTGCTTGTAGGAGCCTTTGGAAAACATTGTGGCAAAAGGTGAAATTGCTAGTCACGAGCAATTTCACCTTTTGCCACAATGTTTTCTATGCTATCAAAAGGTGTCATATAAACATTAGAAACAGCTTCATCCTTGCTGTTATTTAGGGTCAATTAGAGATGCCATAGAAATGCCTTATGGGGTAAAGGGTTAAGGAAAATAGGCTTTGTGAACCATGTTTGAGTCTTTCATGTTCATAATTCTTCCTGAAATTTTAACAAATTTTTGAAAAAACAACCTCGTGATTTGTTTCAGCAAAAGATGACAGCATTACCAAGTACACTTCCTATTTTATCCATTTGAGCCTTGATGCAATAGTATAAAACCAGCTTGTCAAAAACTATTGATTACAGAATTCATCAGTATTTGGCATGGGTGATACTTTGCTTAGTACAGATAACTTTTCGAAAGTAATTTTAATTTTTGAAGCCTGGCCTCTGGTATGGTGAAGAACAAATTTACAGATATCAGAAGAATCGTCTCATTACTGAGACTAAACCATTGATAAACTGAAAGGCAGATTTTAAGATAGAGCCATGATCTGGCAAAAGACAGAATTCCCATTGGTGTGGACCATCTTCTTTTTATGACATAATGTCAGAATTCCTTGAAAAATGGCATTAATGAGCCTTAGAGTACATCACATAGAGATTTTTTTTGATGACATTTTAATTTGTCTAAAAGTAGGTCCTTCTTCATGGATGACATTTTTTTCTCAAAAACTATGGCCCATTGTGTAATATTGGAAGAGAAAGCAGATATTAGATGTTTATTTGCCCCATAAAGTATTACATGAAGTCATATTTACACCATGAAGTATTACATGAATACTGGCAGTCATATTTGCCCCATTAAGTATTACATGAATACTGGCAGTCATATTTGCCCCATTAAGTATTACATGAATACTGGCAGTCATATTTGCCCCATTAAGTATTACATGAATACTGGCAGTCATATTTGCCCCATTAACCCTTTACTCCATAGATACTCATTTCTACGCATTGCTTGTAGGAGCCTTTTGAAAACATTGTGGCAAAAGGTGAAATTGCTCGTGACGAGCATGTTTTCTTTGTTATCAAAAGGTGTCATATACACATAAGAAACGGCTTCATCCTTGCTGTTATTTAGGGTCAATTTGAGATACCTTAGAAATGCCTTATGGGGTAAAGGGTTATGTATTACATCAATCCTGGCAGTCATATTTGCCCCATGAAGTATCACATGAATACTGGCAGTCATATTTGCCCCATTAAGTATTACATCAATCCTGGCAGTCATATTTGCCCCATGAAGTATTACATGAATCCTGGCAGTCGTATTTGCCCCATGAAGTATTACCACGAATCCTGGTAGTCATATTTGCCCCATGAAGTATCACATGAATACTGGCAGTCATATTTGCCCCATGAAGTATTACATCAATCCTGGCAGTCATATTTGCCCCATGAAGTATTACATAAATACTGTCAGTCATATTTGCACCATGAAATATCATAGATCACACTGGCATACAGCAATATAACAAATAATGTCACCTTCAATTTCAAATTTTCTTTTTGAGCAACAGCGATATGGTTTTATGATGTTCAAATGTCACAAACCTACAGGGTACAGCTCACCAGCTTTCTTAGTCAATGGAGCGATACAGAGCCACTTGCACTTTTGCAACTGTATTCATCGATGTGTGCTTTTGATTATGTTATTCTTCAGTTTATGAATGTGTATTGCAAGGTTAACCCATTACCAAATGACAATATTTTAGACTGGTCCAAATTGAAAGCATTTGCAGACGACAAAATAAAATTGACTGAAAATTTGAAATTTGTTTTGTGAAGGGTAGAAAACATTGTGGGAAAAGGAGAAAATGCTGGTTACCAGCATTTTCTCCTTTTCCCACAATGTTTTCTAAAGGTTTCTTTCTCAGGGGCGTCTAAAGTAAGGATTGTGTGGTAATGGGTTAAATGTGTAACATGAACAAACATAATTACCTTCATTCATATATATGATAGAAAACTTATAATTTAGTGAGAATTTTTTTAAATTAACCCTTTCCCAAACGATCCCTGGTTTTTATGGGTCTAGAATAGTAGCATTTTGAAAACATTGTGGGAAAAGGAGAAAATGCTGGTAACCAGCATTTTCTCCTTTTCCCACAATGTTTTCTACCCTGTCATAGACAGAAATCATCTTTTCAGCAAGAGTTGAATTGTCGTCTGCAAATGCTTTGAATTTGGTCTAGTCCAAAAGTTTGTTGTTTGGGAAAGGGTTAAGATAAGAGTTTTGCAAATGAATGAGAGTTACACTGTTACAAGACATTTATTTTTTTTTTTATTATCATTATTATTTTTCAATAGTGTTTGTATGATAAAAAAGAAAAAAAATGATACATAATAGACATTGTATGTTATATACAAATGTATTTTCAACATTCTGTCCTAGATGAACCGACGAGAGTCGATGATAGGGCGTGCTCACTCAGTACTTGAGGCGCCAGTCAGTAAACAACGACGCAGCTCTCTTCAACTACCTTTTCAAGCATTTTTTCCCTCTCCAAAGTTAGGAGACGGATCTCGAATGAGTGATGATTTAGTTGTAAGTTGAAAGGAATGGCAACCATTGCATAATTCCAAAGTAATATTGTGTAGCCCAGCTGTAGTAGTGCTCGGTGTATGTAAATCCCTGTATTACCTCCCTTTATTACATAGAGTACAGATTATTACATCATTTTAGGTTATAAGAGAGTTTGCACAGTTCTTCTAATACTCTAACATTGCACTTCATTGTGGATTATGTTTGTTGTTCAAGTCTGAGAAGTATTTTATGGTATTGTTGCCCTATAATAAGCTAATGGTAGGGGGTTTGGAGGGGGATCTATTATATAGTATCAATGCCGTTCTTTAACCACTCACTAAACTATTCAAAGTTATACACGCCCCCATGGAAGGTGGATTTTTAACTCTTTACCAAACGACAAATTTATAGACTGGTCCAAATTGTAAGCATTTGCAGACAACAAAATTAATATGCCTGAAAAATTGAAATTTGATTTGGGAAGGGAAGAAAACATTGTAGGAAAAGGAGAAAACCAGCATTTTCTCCTTTTCCCACAATATTTTTTACCCTACTGGAAATAAATTTCATTTTTTGAGTTATGTTTAACTTGTTGTCTGCAAGTGCTATCAATTTGGAACAGTCTAAAATTTTGTCGTTTGGTAAAGAGTTAAAAGCCTTTTTCCTTGAAGTTGTTAAAATGTTGGATTGGTTGCCAAAGGGTTTTGCTGACAACATTTCAGACATGGTTCAGAGTATGAAATGTGTTAAGGGAAAAGGATAAAATGCTGGTTACCAGGACTTTCTCCTTTTCCCACAATATTTTTCAAAAAACCTTTTCCCAAGTCATCAAATATAGGGTTGGTAGTTTGATTATTTCCGTTTATTTATCGTCACTACCAGTTGCCCATCTGAGCGACGCCCCCAGAAGACGGTTAGTTGTTACGGGGGATAGTGCAAGGATACAGGTCGAAACTACTGAGAACTTCGCCTGGTTGTTTAATGTGCTCGGCGTATAGCACCCTCACACGGGACCTCATCCGAAAGACTATTAGTAATTTTAGTTGGCCAGCGGGGGATTGGAACCCACAACCTGTAGTGACCTGGAACATTGGGTTCACGAGTCCTACGCTCTACCTACTGAGCTCTATCAGCTGGTAACATAGGGTTGTTTGGTTAAGGTTTAACTTAATGTGCACAAGTTATTTCCCTTTTATAGTCTTGTAAAGTGCATTTATCAACCTGTAATATGTGCTAGTTATTTCCCTTAAACTCTTTACCACACAGTCACGACTTTTAATGACTCTGAGAAAGAAACCTTTTGAAAACATTGTGGGAAAAGTAGAAAATGCTGGTAACCAGCATTTCCTCCTTTTTCCACAATGTTTTCTGCCCTTCCCAAAACAAATTTCAATTCTTTAGTCACTTTTGTTTTATTATCTCCAAATGCTTTCAATTTGGACCAGTCTAAAATTTTGTTGTTTGGTAAAGAGCTTATAGTATTTTTTTGTACAATCCCAGTTTGTAATTTTTGTAACAAAGTTACTGCACTAATTTAATGCTTTCCCTGATAGCTTCACAGTAATTTCTGTTTAAAATAGATATTTTTTTTTATTTTTTAACGTTTGATTGAAATTAGGGTGATTAGATAATGCTAGTTTGTTGTCGACTCTTTTTGTTATTTCACAATTACAAGAACAGATTGAAGAGGTATAATTCTTTCATCAGAATATGACTGTCTTATGATCTTTTCAACAATCCGACAATGAATAAAACTGTGTAGTTAATTTGTTTTTTAACTTTGTACTGCTAAATTAAACTTTCAAGCCCATTGTAAAACATCGATTCTAACATGAAAAATGATTTTAGCTCTATAAACACAGTGCAATCAAAGCATAGTAAAATCTGCCTTATACCACAGAGAGCAATGTCATTCTGTATAAAGTGACATCATTCTGTATAAAGTCATTAAGTTACCGTATTCAGTGGAATATGACCTGCATCCACATTACTGTAAGTTTGATTTTTGTCATCCTTTGATTAAGAATTGGTCATGTTAGAATTGAAATAATCTTCTTTCTGTGGTGGTTTATCGTTCAGTAAACCACACTATGAGTTATGAGGTGCAATGAATAAACCACTGCGACTATCGCCCTCATGGATTATTCATTGTGCCCCATAACTCACAATAATAATGTGGTTTATTGAATGATAAACCACAATAGGAAGATTATTTCTTAATCAAACTTTCAAGCCTATTGTAAAACAACGAATATAATGCCATTTTCAACTTATATTTTTTGGGAAGAAAATATTCCAATGTGACAGTGTAGTTCTAAGATTGGATTGCTTTTTCTGTGCTGTCTCATCTTAATCTACACTGTCTGCTTAATGTTTAACTCTTTACCAAACGACAATAATGTAGGCTTGTCCAAATTGGAAGACAAAATAAATGTAATTCAAAAACTGACATTTGTTTCTAGCAGGGTAGAAAACATTGTGGGAAACAGCATTTTCTCCTTTTCCCACAATGTTTTCAAAAGGCTACTCCCTCCAAGTCATTAAAAGTAGGGATTGTGTGGTAATGGGTTAAGGGCATTGAGTCATGCTTAACCCTTTCCCAAACAATCCCGGGTTTTTACAGGTCAGGAATAGAAGCCTTTTGAAAACATTGTGGGAAAAGGAGAAAATGCTGGTCACCAGCATTTTCTCCTTTTCCCACAATGTTTTCTACCCAATAATATAGAAAATTCATCTTTTTAGCAACGGATAATTTGTCATCTGCAAAATGCTTTCAATTTGGTCTGGTCCAAAATTTGCCGTTTGGGAAAGGGTTGAGCATCCTAGGGGTTAATTTTAGGAGTACAAGAACAGAGAAGTTGTATTATCTACCCTTTGTTTTGGGCAACAGTTCATTTTTTTGTCTACAAAAGCTTTTAACTCTATACCAAAAGACAAAATTTTAGACTGGTCCAAATTGAAAGCACTTGCAGATGACAAACAAATTAAACGTAACTCAAAAATCGAAAATTGTTTCAAGCAGGGAAAAAAACATTGTGGAAAAAGGAGAAAATGCTGGTTACCAGCATTTTCTCCTTTTCCCCAAATGTTTTCAATAGGTTTCTTTCTCAGGGTAGTTAAAAAAAAACAAACAGGGATTGTTTGGTAAAGGGTTAATATTGACAAGTCTGCCATTTTCATGTCTACTGAAAGCTGAACTCTTTCAGGTAACCAGCATTTTCTCCTTTTCCCACAATGTTTTCTACACTTCCCAAGACAAATTTCAATTTTTGAGCCATGCTTAGGTTGTCGTCTGCAAATGCTTTCAATTTGGACTGGTCTACAATTTTGTTGTTTGGTTAAATAATTATATAGATTCTTTAATTAACTTCTTACTAGTTAACATTACTGTAGACTAATTAAAGTTAAAAGCATTTGCAGATGACTTTAAATGATAGATTTCCATGATGTGAATGAAATTAAGGACAAATCTCTGTAAAGCACCATTTAATCAATCAATCAAATCCTGGAATTCATTTCGGAAAGGGTAGAAATTACCGTGTGAAAAGGGGAAATTGGGTTTTACTTGTATTTTCTGCTTTTAACACAATGTTTTCAAAAGCCTTCAAGGTCACTCAAAGGAGAGGTTGTACCATACACTTAGTTTAATTAAATGATTGAAAGTTATTAAGCTTATCAGGGAAGAAGTATGTCTATTAATGTTGAATGTTCCCAAATGTTATTTTTATACAATAATAATGAAATATTAATTTACCTGTTATGCAATGGTTGCATATTGCATGAGCATGCTTCTAAACTTACTTTGGAATTCCCCACAGCTGCTAGTCTTATGAACTGTTACAGATGTAATCATTTTTCTTAACTCATTACCAAACAACAAAATTTTAGACTTGTCCAAATCAAAAGCATTTGCAGACGACATAATAAAAGCGACTGAAAATTTGCAATTTGTTTTGTGAAGGGTAGAAAACATTGTGGGAAAAGGGAGAAAATGCTGGTTACCAGCATTTTCTCCTTTTCCTGCAATGTTTTCTAAAGGCTTCTTTCTCAGGGTCGTCAAAAGTAGGGATTGTGTGGTAATGGGTTAACACTCTACCAAATGGCAAAATTTTAGATCTATCCAAATAGAAAGCATTTGCAGATGACAATTTCATAATGGCTCACATGACGCGATTTTCCTTTGATAGGACAGAAAACTTTGCTCTGGTTACCAGCATTTTCTCCTTTTCCCACAATATTTCAAAAGGCTTCTTCCTCATGTTCCTCAAAAGTCATCATTGTGTGGTAAAGGGTTAATTCTTTACCAAATGACAAATTAAGTCTCATCCATACTGACTCTTTTTTACAGTGAGAAATAAACCGTTTTTACCAAACCACAATTTTTGTACTTTTGTAAATTATAAGCATCTTTAGAATCAAAAGAAAACATATCCAATCTTTTATGGGACAGAAGGATTTATTTTTGAAGAGGTAGAAAACATTCTGGGAAAAAAAAGGAGAAAATGCTGGTTACCAGAGTGATCTGTTTTTCTCGCAATCCTTCTTCTTTAAAGATTTTTTAAAAAATGGGTTCATTTGGTAGAGAATTTAACCCATTACCACACAATCCCTACTTTTGACGACCCTGAGAGAGAAGCCTTTAGAAAACATTGTGGGAAAAGGAGAAAATGCTGGTTACCAGCATTTTCTTCTTTTCCCACAATTTTTTTTACCCTTCACAAAACAGCTTTCAAATTTTCAGTCACTTTTATTTTGTCGTCTGCAAATGCTTTCGATTTGGACAAACCTAAAATTTTGTCATTTGGTAATGAGTTAATATGTGACAGTTTGTGATAAAGAAGTTGCTTCCCCTGTGGTTAGTTGCTAGGTAGTTTGTGCTAGTTATTTCCCTTGTGCTGATATTTCCTGACCAATATGGAAAATTGACGGATGCTTACCAAAATAAGTGAGGTTGATAAAGATTGAATACTAAATATAAGTAGGCTTTTTATACCTCCGCAAAACGAGTGTCTAAAATTTTGTTGTTTGGTAAAGAGTTAAGAAGCTCTTTAATATTTTTATGTTTTTCATCCTGGAAAAAATATTGAGAATGTTCTATTAACATATTACTTAATGTGTTTTGTATCAAAACACATTTTTAGATGATAAACAGCTTAACCTTTTACCACACAAGGCCGACTTTTAACAACCCTGGTATAGAAGCCTTTTGAAAACATTGTGGGAAAAGGAGAAAATGCTGGTAACCAGCATTTTCTCCTTTTTCCCACAAAGTTTTCAACCCTATGAAAGCAAAATTGTACCATTTGGTCCACTTTGAAATTCTCGTCTGCAAAAACTTCCAATTTTAGGATTGGTCTAAAATTTTGCTGTGTGGTAATGGGTTAAAATGGTGTTGGGTGGTTTCACATCGAAGTGCAATGAAAAATACGATATGATGTTTGGTTTCAATAACTCCTCTTTAAGGTTCGTGGTCGTGAGGTAGAGCATCGGCCTCATAACCTAATGGTCCTGAGTTTGATACCGGGGAGCAGGTGTCAACTTCGGGATATTTCGTTGGCCCACACATTTGGCGCCAGTACTGGTGTAGTCCCCAGGAAGAAGAATCAAGAGAGATTAGTGCAAGTTGTAAGAACTTGTTTCTCAATCGATGCAAAATAAATATGTTTAAACACAATAAACTGGTCCACGTGAAAAATGTGGTTTCAGTAGTTGGATTGGTTTCTGAGAGGTAAGAAAACATTGTGAGAATAGGAAAAAACTAGTATTTTCTCCTTTTCCCAAAAATTTACAAGTCTCATTTGCCAGGGTGATTATAACTGAATTGTGTGGTGGCTGGATAGACTATAGAAGGGCAAGGTTACTGTATGGTTTGGCACAATCAGGAACCTTCAAGTGAGTAGGATATTTGTAACCCTAGTTATAGATCAAGATCAGCTTACTTGGATAGCACTGTCTGATCTTTGATCTACAGTGTACAATGTTTGAATTGCTTCTTACCATATAAGCTTTCAGTATTTGATTCTTACTGCAGTCTTAGAATTATATTGACATTTTCTTGGTGTGTAAGGGATGAAGTTCTGTATTCATGAATAAGAACTTGACCTGTGGTATTTCAAAAAACAAACTTGACAGGTCGGGATGGGAATAGTGAGTTGAAAAACATTTTAAAAAGGTTATAAAGGGAAACAACTCAAAATTTAGTGATTGAATGTACAAAGTGAGTTGTCTTTCCTGAAAGTGTTGGAATTTTGTTCTCATTAAACCAACCCATTACCACACAGTCCCTACTTTTGATGACCCTGAGAAAGAAGCCTTTGGAAAACATTGTGGGAAAAGGAGAAAATGCTGGAACCAGCATTTTCTCCTTTTCCCACAACGTTTTCTACCCTTCACAAAACCAATTTCAAATTTTCAATCACTTTTTTTTTGTCCTCTGCAAATGCTTTCGATTTGGACAAGCCTAAAATACTGTTGTTTGGTAACGAGTTGAATAATTATTGTAATTTTTTCCAATAAATATGGTGAAAGAAAAACAGTTTTCTAGAGATTTGAAGAGTTCTTTTGTGACATCATACATGTTTAACCTTTTACCCAACAATCCCTGGTTTTTATGACCTATAGGAAGAGGCTTTCTGAAAAACATTGTGGGAAAAGGAGAAAATGCTGGTAACCAGCATTTTCTCCTTTTCCCACACTGTTTTCTACTCTTCTAAAGTCAAGTTCCAATTTTAGAGGAACACTGATTTTGATCTGTGCAGGCCATAGACCCAATTATATTTGTGTAAGGAGCTTTAGGGGTGAAAAAAATATTGTAATATGTGTTTATGATTTAATTTACAGGGAAGTCTACGCAGCAGAAGAGGGATTAATTTATCAATAGACGACTCCCAGTTTCCTGTGGCCTTGTCCCAGTCCATAAGTCCGCAGGGGACATTGCGGGAAAATGACAACAGGAAACAAAAACAAGCAAGCAAGCTCACCACCCTGTTTAGTCCTATGAATAAGGTAAGATATGTGCTTTATTAACCTGTAACCTATTGGTCCCATGTACTCAACGACCATTGAGTATTAACCCACTACCACACAATCCCTACCTTTTGACGACCCTGTGAAAGAAGCCTTTAGAAAACATTGTGGAAAAAGGAGAAAATGCTGTTAACCAGCATTTTCTCCTTTTCCCCGCAATGTTTTCTACCCTTCACAAAGCCTTGTTTTTCAGGAGTTATTTAAAAAAAAAAAAAACAACTAAACATTATGTGGAAAAGGGTTAATCCTGAGAAAGTAGGCTTTCGAAAATATTGCAGGAATAGGAGAAAATGTTGGTAATCAGCGAATTTTACTTTCTCTATTTAGCTTCCTGACAAATCCTATCAACTGGGTAATACTAAATTTTTTGTCTACAGTTGCTTTGAAATAGGTTTTGTCCAAAATGCTATCATTTTGTAAAGGTTGAATAGGTCTTGGGATGAATGTCTTTGGTTGTAATGGCCAGGAAATCTTGTCAAAAACTGGATTTTGTAGACCAAAGATTGCTCATGTTAAACTCTTGGAAGCATTTGTAGATTTGAGATTGCTGCATGCTCAAGGTTTTGTAGATCAAAGATTGCTCATGTTTAATTCTTGGAAACGTTTGTGGATTTAAGATTGCAGCAAGCTCAAGATTTTGTAGACCAAAGATTGCCCATGTTAAACTCTTGGAAACGTTTGTAGATCTGAGATTGCAGCAAGTTCAAGATTTTGTAGACCAAAGACTGCCCATGTATAACTCTAGGAAACATTATTAGTTTTAAGATTGCAGCAAGCTCAAGATTTTGTAGACCAAAGGCTGCTCATGTTTAACTCTTGGAAACCTTCGTAGATTTGAGATTACAGATTCATACACCAACGATTGCTCATGTTTAACTCTCGGAAACATTTGGAGATTAAAGATTTCCGGAAGCTCAAGATGTTGTAGACCAAATATTACTCATGTTTAACTCTTGGAAACATTTATAGATGTAAGATTTTAAGATTGCTATTTCTAAGAGCAGAAAATTTATGAAATGTTAAGTTTCATATCAGTCTGGGTAGACTGCTAAAGTTGACATTGCGCAATAATATTTTGCAAGTGCATCAACCTATACCAAACAATCCCTAGTTGTAAGACCCTGAGATGTAAGCCTTTTGAAAACATTGTGGGAAAAGGAGAAAATGCTGGTAACCGACATCTCCTCCTTTTCCCACAGAGTTTTCTCTCCTGCTGTCTACCTGTATATAAAGTAGGCAGCATTAAAATGAAGGTTCTCATGGTTAATGTACCCACATTGGTTCATGTCACTCGGTGCCAAAAGAGATACAAACATCAATATTTTATTAATAATGCCCTTGAAAAGGCAAACAATTAACCCTTTACCACATAAGGCATTTCTATGGTATCTCTAATTGATGCAAAATAACATTAAGAATGAAGCCATTTCTTATGTGTATATGACACCTTTTGATAGCATAGAAAGCATTGTGGCAAAAGGTGAAATTGCTCGTCACGAGCAATTTCACCTTTTGCCACAATGTTTTCCAAAGGCTCCTATAAGCCATGCGTAGAATTGAGTATCTATGAAGTAAAGTGTTAAATCCTTAACCACACAATCCTGATATTTAATGACCTTCAGAAAGTAGGCTGGTAGCGAGCATTTTCTACTTTTCCCACAATGTTTTGTAAGCGGTCATCAACACATCCCATCGTTAACGTTACAGTTAAATTGCTGTGTTATTAATTTAAATCAATCCAAAATCATTTTTTGGGATGAAGGGTTGACTGGAAATTTTTTGTACACTTCAAACTAGGGAATTAAACAGTTCTATATTATAATAGCCCAGAACAGTAAAGCTTTGGAAAAACATCATTGAAAAAGGAAAAAGTGCTTGTAGCCATCATCTTGTCCTTTTCCCATGATGTTTTTGTTTTATTTTGTGGACAAGTTCTATCATTAAGGCTTCTTAACCCTTTCCCAAACAATCCCTGGTTTTTACGGGTCTGGAATAGTAGCCTTTTGAAAACATTGTGGGAAAAGGAGAAAATGCTGGTAACCAGCATTTTCTCCTTTTCCCACAATGTTTTCTACCCTATCATAGACAGAAATCATCTTTTCAGCAAGAGTTGAATTGTTGTCTGCAAATGCTGTCAGTTTGGTCTATAGTCCAAAAGTTTGTTGTTTGGGAAAGAGTAAAATGTATTACCTGCAATTGTTTTCAATTTGCAAAAGTTTAAAATTCTGCGTCAGTTACAGAGCCAGGTCAATTAAGGGAGAAAGCACATCACTATTTCCAAGCTAAATTTGTCTTGTAATACCTGACAGTGAGGCTCCAAGATACTGCATACTGTCTGCTGTCTGATCTTGATCTACATTGTCTTATAAGGCAAGAAAGGATGTACATATGACTTGAAGGGTTCCTATGGTTTATAACTAAAACTAACAAGAACTCCAAGGTATGATAAATATGTGACCTCCCAGGGCAAAAGGCTATGCACTGATTTTCACCCATGACTTAGTACTTTTTGCTTTATTCCATAAAGGTGAGATAGAAATGTCATTGCTTAACTCATTACCAGATGACAAAATTTCAGCCCTGTCCAAATTAAAAGCATTTGCAGATCACAATTGCAATGGTTCAGATGGAGCAGATGTTTATTGAAAGGGTAGAAAACATAGTGGGAAAAGGAGAAAATGCTGGTTACCAGCATTTTCTCCTTTTCCCACAATGTTTTCAAGAGGCTTCTTTCTCAGGGTCGTCAAAAGTCGTTATTGTGTGGAAACTCTCAATGGCCAACTCACTGATAGCTCTTTAGGTAACACACAGGACTAGAAACATGGGTGTTGCCTGGTCAAACCCAATGCCATCTTTGCTAGCCAAGGTTACGATCACTACTTGGATCTTACCTTGGTAGATCGAGCCCGATTTCGAGATTCCAACGATACACCCCCAATTGGTTGCTGCTTATTATCTCCCTTTACATCATATTTCTTACAGCCAATGAAATGGCGTTTTACAAACTGCTTACAAATACAATAATTCAACATGAAGCAATAACCACAAATATACTTACCAGGAGAACATCGAAATCAAGCTTGATCTGCCAAGGGTAGAGAAGTGTAGTGGATCGTCACCCTTGGCTTGCGAAGATGACCCAGTGCCTGCCCATTTTCCTTCAGGGGATTGATGATTATCATCACAACAGGATTTACTTTTCTCTCACCTTTCATCATGGTTTCAATGATGGTTACGTGAGAAAGGAACCAGTAGTTTTGGAGTAATTTTGTGCGAAGTACATATAAGAGAAACTGCAGGAAAACAGGGGTAGATACTCTGGCTGCCGCAGTACATGTATTACTAAAATATTGTTGAAAATTGCATTTATCCTTAGGCTGCTAAGCACAACTCACTGACCTTTTGCGGACACTGTAGATCAAGATCAGGCTGCACAGAACTGCCAGAGACCTTAACTTGAACTCTTCACCAAACATTGATATATTTTAATGATCTAGCTAGCAAAGGAAAAATTTTTAAACCATTGTGGAAAATAAAGACAAAGCTTTTAATCAGTATTTTTAGCTCACCTGAGCACGAAGTGCTCAGAGTGAGCTATTGTGATCACTCACCGTCCGTCGGCGTCCGTCGTCCGTCCGTCGTCCGTCCGTCCGTCGTCCGTCCGTCCGTCCGTCCGTCGTCCGTTCACATTTTCTTGTTTACACTCTAGCATCTACAAAAATCAACCAATCAACACCAAACTTGGTCAAAAGATATATGACCATAAGATCTCGGATGAGTTCGATTATGGGTCTAATCGGACCAGAACATCTGGAGTTATTTGCCCTTGAATTGGAAAAATTGCTATATTTCGCTTTGTTTACACTCTAGCATCTACAAATATCAACCAATCAGCACCAAATTTGGTCAAAAGATATATGACCATAAGATCTCAGACGAGTTCGATTATAGGTCTAATCGGACCAGAACGTCTGGAGTAATTTGCCCTTGAATTGGAAAAATTGCTATATTTCACTTTGTTTACACTCTAGCATCTACAAATATCAACCAATCAGCACCAAATTTGGTCAAAATATATATGACCATAAGATCTCGGATGGGATCGATTATAGGTCTAATCGTACCAGAAAATTTGGAGTTATTTGCCCTTGAATTTGAAAAATTGCTATATTTCACTTTGTTTACACTCTAGCATCTACAAATATCAACCAATCAGCACCAAATTTGGTCAAAATATATATGACCATAAGATCTCAGATGAGTTCGATTATGGGTCTACTCGGACCAGAACATCTGGAGTTATTTGCCCTTGAATTTGAAAAATTGCTATATTTCACTTTGTTTACACTCTAGCATCTACAAATATCAACCAATCAGCACCAAATTTGGTCAAAATATATATGACCATAAGATCTCAGATGAGTTCGATTATGGGTCTAATAGGACCAGAACATCTGGAGTTATTTGCCCTTGAATTTTGAAAGTTCTTTAGAGTAGTTCTTAGTCAGGAGCATAACTTTGTCATCTCCAGTCCGATTGACTTGAAATTTGGTATTTGTGTTTGTTGCAATAATACAGAGTGCAGTGTGGAAGAACCATAACTCTACCTCATACTATCTATGAGTTATTTCCCTTTTATTATCATTTTTACAGCATTTTCTGCTCGTCTGGAATATAACTTTGTCATCTACAGCCTGAACATCTTCAAATTTGATATGCATGATTGTTGAACAGATATGGAGTGCAGTGCACAAGAACCATAACACTTCCCAGCACAAATTTTGTGTTATTCCCCCTTTGGCCATCATTTTTTATAGCATTTCTTGCTTGTCTGAAGCAAAACTTTGTCATCTTAAGTAGGAATTACTTGAAATTTGGTATCCTTATTTGTTGCAATATTTAGAAGTGCAGTGCCTAAGAATTGTAACTCTACCTCATGCTGTCTTTGAGTTATTTCCCTTTGTATGTCACTTTTATAGCATTTAGTGCCTGTCCGAAATAAATTGTCATGTCAAGTCAGAACGGCTTCAAACTTGGTATGCATGTTTGTCGCAATATTACAGAGTACAGTGCGCAAGAACAATAACTCTACCTAGCGAGAATTTTGAGTAATTCCACTTTGATCTTCAAAGTATTCTTGCTTGTCGGGAACGGAACTTCGAAGTCCCAAGTTAACTTGCAACAATTTAATTCTCTTGTTTCGTTATCATTTAGCCTTGAACCATGATATGTGGTAATTATCTTTATTATACGCCTGTCGAAGACGGGACGTATTATGGGATCACCCGTAACGTACGGGCGGGCGGGCGGGCGGCGTCCACTTCTTTGTCCGGAGCATATCTCCAAAACTATACTACCTAGGGTTATGAAATTTCATGGGTGGATAGATCTCATCAAGGGGGAGTGCAGTGCACAGGAACCATAACTCTTGCTTGCTTAATTTTTGAGTTATTGCCCTTTGTCGTTTTTCATACATGAATTTTGTCCGGAGCATATCTCCAAAACTATACTAGCTAGGGTTATGAAATTTCTTGGGTGAATAGATCTCACCAAGGGGGAGTGCAGTGCACAGGAACCATAACTCTTGCTTGCTTAATTTTTGAGTTATTGCCCTTTGTCCTTTTTCATACTTGAATTTTGTCCGGAGCATATCTCCATATCTATACTAGCTAGGGTTATGAAATTTCTTGGGTAAATAGATCTCACTAAGGGGGAGTGCAGTGCACAGGAACCATAACTCTTGCTTGCTTAATTTTTGAGTTATTGCCCTTTGTCCTTTTTCATACTTGAATTTTTGTCCGGTGAATATCTCCAAAACTATACTAGCTAGGGTTATGAAATTTCATGGGTGGATAGATCTCATCAAGGGGGAGTGCTGTGCACAAGAATCATAACTCTTGCTTGCTTAATTTTTGAGTTATTGCCCTTTGTCGATTTTCATACTTGAATTTTGTCCGGAGCATATCTCCAAAACTATACTAGCTACGGTTATGAAATTTCATGGGTGGATAGATCTTATCAAGGGGGAGTGCAGTGCACAGAAATCATAACTCTTGCTTGCTTAATTTTTGAGTTATTGCCCTTTGTCGTTTTTCATACTTGAATTTTGTCCGGTGAATATCTCCAAAACTATACTAGCGACGGTTGTGAAATTTCATGGGTGGATAGATCTCATCAAGGGGGAGTGCAGTGCATAAGGACCATAACTCTTGCTTGCTTAATTTTTGAGTTATTGCCCTTTGTCGTTTTTCATACTTGATTTTTGTCCGGAGCATATCTCCAAAACTATACTAGCTAGGGTTATGAAATTTCATGGGTGGATAGATCTCATCAAGGGGGTCAAGTGGAAGTGCAGTGCACAGGAATCATAACTCTTGCTCGCTTAATTTTTGAGTTACTGCCCTTTGTCGTTTTTCATACTTGAATTTAGTCTGGTGCATGCCCCAGCTTTACAACTTGGGGTAAGACGGGCGTATCTTGCGACAGTTTGCCGCTCTTGTTTTAGACCTTTGCTGCATGGTACTCAGGTCAGTCAGGTGAGCGATATAGGACCATCATGGTCCTCTTGTTCTCTTTTTCCCACACTTTCTACCATTTCTTTACCCATTTCATCATATAATTTTAATTTAACCCATTACCACAGGACAATATTTTAGACTGATCCAAATTGAAAGCATTTGCAGTCGACAAAATAAAAGTGTCTGAAAATGTGAGATTTGTTTTGTGAAGGGTAGAAAACATTGTGGGAAAAGGAGAAAATGCTGGTTACCAGCATTTTCTCCTTTTCCCACAATGTTTTCAAAAGGCTTCTTTCTCAGGGGCGTCAAAAGTAGGGATTGTGTGGTAATGGGTTAAGGTAGTAGACCCCTAATACCTCTAGTGCTGCATTGGTAAAGACCTGTTTACACATTCATGATTTTCTCTACGATCACCACGATTCACCCAGATTTCTCATGGTCAGAAAAATCGGGATGGATCGGGATGAATCGTGGTGAAAAGTAGAAATATTCAGTGTCACTACGATTCCAGTAAGAATGTCCACGATATTAGTACGGTGTCTGTAAGGTATCGCTACGAATCAATGACGATTCATGACGGCAACGCTACGGTCAATGAGGATTGACCACGGTGGCACAACGAATGCTCACGGTGCTTGTACAGTTCGATACGGTACAAGTACGATTCACAGCGGTAGTGACACGACTGACCACGATTTAAACCATGGATGATTCGTAGGACAACCGTACACAATTCGTGGTGAATCGTGAGAATTTGTGGTGTCAAAGATTCCACGACTGACTACGATCTCTCACGAATAGCCACAAATATAGCTACGGTGTCAGTACGAATAAGCACAATTCCGCTACGGTTGCGCTACGAATTAGGCCACGCCCAATAACCACCACGATTCGCCACGAATGTTTTAAACAGTTTAAAACTTCCGTAGCGCTACCGTGGAGTTTCCCAAATCATCACGATTCATCAAGATTCACCACGATTCACCACGGTTCTACTACGAATCACCACGGTACACGACGATTTTACAAATCCTGGCGAATCGTAGCGGCACCGTAGCCAAAAATCGTGAATGTGTAAACAGGCCTTAAAGTTTTCTTGATTGTTGATAAATATGGATTTATACAGGTATAATACTTTTGCACATTTTTAATGGACCAGAAAATTTCTTTATGCCTGTCTTTAAATTATTTATACAGTAGATACTTTTGAAAAGGAAGGTAATTACTATCTCTCTTTGTAATGAAATATACTGGTTTTAGATTTAGAAATGGTAATTCTAGAAAAGACAAAAAGAGAAAAGTGACTTGGTTAAAGCAGTACAATTTCATTCTTTTTTAATCATAGCAAATTTTGTAGGATAATGTTATCGTGGAAATAGCTGTTTTCTATTTTGAGTCTACTACATTAAACTGTGGTCTGCATTATTTTTGCAGTATGGATAGGTCTAGAATTTCGTCTTCATGTTGTATTGGGTTTAACAAGCTATTGAACTTACTAAATGAACTGTCTATTTACAAAATAAATATTACCACATACTACATGTAATTATGTAACTGTTTTATTAACTGTGATACACTTTAATGATCAGATAGACTGATTACAATCTTAAGGAAAGGACAATAATTGTTAATGTACATGATGATGTACCACTGGCTTTTCTTACTTCATTTATCTGTTTTTCCAGCACTATAGCTGCTTTTTCCAGCATAGCTTAATGTGCTAGCGATCACTTTCTCCCACTAGATGGCAATGATTCTACAAGCACACATCTATCTAATTTGGGCATGCTGGGTACAAAAGCGGACCAATTTTTGAAAACAACAACCGTTCTTTGAAATTTCAAAATGAAATAAATGTTTACCCAATAAAATGCTAGAATACTTGGTGTGATTCATTAAAGAGGCCCTTATACTCATTTTCAGCCAATTTTAACAATTTTATAAAGCATAGTGGATAAAGGAAAAAATGCTTATATGCTATCATTTTGGTCATGCACGTTTTAGTTGATGTCTGACCAAGGTTCTGATATGGAGGAGTGTGAATTTTCAGTGGTCTGGTGAAAAAAGGAAATTTTTGCCCTTTGGTGCAAACTTGTATATTTGGAGGCCTCTTCAAACCATGGATATTATATAAAAGTAGAATAATATTGTCATTTGAGTTTGGGATTGTGCTGTAAAGGGTTAAAAATTGATTTATACTTATTACCTAGGTTCAGTTAATTGGTTTTTTGTTTCATTCATCGGTTGCTCCGTATCAACAGCACCCCAGTCATGTTACAGGAGATAGTGCAAGACACAGGACAAATGGCATCCTAAATAAGGCCTTGTACTTTAACCCAATACCACACAATCCCTACTTTTGACGCCCCTAAGAAACGAGCCTTTTGAAAACACTGTGGGAAAAGGAGAAAATGCTGGTAACCAGCATTTTCTCCTTTTCCCACAATGTTTTCTACCCTGCTGGAAGCAAATTTCAATTTTTGAGTTCAAGTTTATTTTGTCGTCTGCAAGTGCTTTCAATTTGGACCAGTCTAAAATTTTGTCATTTGGTAATGGGTTAAAGATATCCGAAGTAAGGCATGGTGCGTTAACTCTACCAAACGACAAAATCATAGACTGGCCCAAATTGAAAGCATTTGCAGACAAAAAAATAAATGTGACTTAAAAATCAGAGGGTAGAAAATATTGTGGGAAAAGGAGAAAATGCTGGTTACCAGCATTTTCTCCTTTTCCCACAATGTTTTCACAAGGCTTCTATCTGAGTGTCGTAAAAACCAGGGAATGTTTGGTAAAAGGTTAACGTGCGGGATTTATACCTCAGTCATTGGGGATCTTGACATGATAGGGGTCTGATACTTTGACTGCTGTTAAATTTCTGATGGCCAGCCATTGGTATCAAATCTGCAACCTCAAGTGGCTAGAGATTTGACATTTACACGTCTCATATTTTACCACCTAAGCTATTGGGGCTGGTCCCAACGCCCAGATCTGACAAGGAAGTTGTCCTTATAAAGTTTCTGCTGATAATTTTGTGGAGCACAGCAGCTCTGTTGGTAACATACTGGGTTTAACTCTTTACCAAACAATCCCTGGTTTTAACGACCCTGAGATAGAAGCCTTTTGAAAACATTGTGGGAAAAGAAGAAAATGCTGGTAACCAGCATTTTCCCCTTTTCCCACTATGTTTCCTACCCTGCTGGAAACAAATTTCAATTTTTGAGTTCAAGTTTATTTTGTTGTCTGCAAGTACTTTCATTTTGGACCAGTCTAAAATTTTGTTGTTTGGTAATGGGTTAATATAACCCTATTATTTCATGCTTTCCGATACGATATCGAGAAACAGCAGTGGAAATATTTTTCGATCTTACACTTGTACCACCAGTGAAAATACCGATTTTCACGTTCTTGTTGCCTAGGTAAATTGCACGTGCCTAACAGCCAGATGGGAAATATGACGTCATATACCTTACATTTCTCGCGCTTGACGTAACGTTACTATGCTGGAGGGGTACGCCATGGGGAATAAGGGGAAAAGAACTGTACTGAATTTTGATAAAGCTCCTCCCAGAAAGGGCTAAAAGCATAAAATAAATATAATATTTGTTTTTTTCGGTGAAAGATCGAAATTTATTTCATCGCGTGAACACCATCGGTAATATTTTCACTTGTGGCTATGCCACTCGTGAAAATATTATCGATGATATCCACTCGATGAAATAAATTTCGATCTTTCACTGAAAAAAAACAAATATCCTCTATATGTTGGCTGGTTGGATTTTCAGCTAGGCCAATTTCTTTTCAAGAACTGATGATAGTCAATGCAACAAATTGATTGATTGACTGATTGATGTATGTTGTGTTATTAACTCTTTACCACACAATCCCGAGTATTAACGACCCTGAGATAGAAGCCTTCTGAAAACATTGTGGGAAAAGGAGAAAATGCTGGTAACCAGCATTTTCTCCTTTTCCCACAATGTTTTCTGCCCTTCACAAAACAAATTTCGAATTTTCAGTCACTTTTATTTTGTCGTCTGCAAATACTTTTAATTTGGACCAGTCTATAATTTTGTCGTTTGGTAAAGAGTTAAATGCAGTTTCCAACGTTAGTTCCGGTATATTACAGAGGCAAGTGCTCCCGTCCATGCTTTCCTGGAGTTTCTAATACCATTTGCTTAGCAGAGTGTCTTTCCAAAGCCACTGGCTGCTTTCCCATATGACCATTTGTCAAAGCAATAATCAGTAAATTGGTATGAAGATCATGCATTGTGTCACGTGACTTAATAATCTTTGACCTTCGCCCTACGTCTAATGAGGTAAACAAAGGAAATGGAGGCTTCTTTGTTGCATCTTTGATTTTCAGAAGGAGGTCATGGCCTGTATGCAAATTACACCATATCCGACTCTGTGGTGATAAAGTAATAAATCTGGTCACAATTGCTATTATCAGTCCTTGGAAAGAAATTTGCCCAGCTTGGGATTCGAACCTTAGTGATCCCATATTCACAAGTCCTGTACCCTACTCATTGCACTACCCGTGTCTTGGCGGCAACACTATTCATTCCTATGCAACCAATGCACTTTGTTTTGATGATGTTTATGTCATTGTCTGCGCATGTCATATTCTTCAAAGATTTGACTGTCTTATATAACGCATCACTAGCCCCGAAAGCGGGCAAACTGTAATATTACCCTCTATAAAGTAGCAATGTAGAAAAAAGCTTTTATCAATATGTTTTAGGAGAAATGAGACCTGCTTTAGCTCCAGATTTCTCTAAACTGTTGATCATAGCTGACTGAATTACACGAGGTAGAGTTTTATTAAGTAAACATTTATTTTAGTTTGAAATTCGCGTAGGAAAGTGGTTCGGCTCTGTACCCAGGATGCCCAAATTAGATAGATGAATATTTATAGAATGCCATCTAGCAGAAGATAATGATGTTTATGTTGGAAAGCATAATGTGGAAATAAATTAATAAAAACTGCTTCAAATTTGTTACAAGGGGTATTGAATGACCCCTATACCAAGAGGAATGAAAGAGAAGGGGAATGATTCAAAATACTGACAAAAGCTATGTTTGGTATGATAGAGTGATAACTGTTGACAGGCCAAGTAGAAATGAAAACAAAGTGACAGGTGAACCAGTCTAAAACAGCCGATTATGGGTCATTATTGAGTGACAAGGGGAGACAGTCTAGTAGCCGTGAAGTACTGACCATGATTTAGGACACAATATATGTCCACAATGAAAACGTTTGATGTCAATTACTTCTTTAGCTGAAGTTAACAGCTTATTACTGATAATGGTAATATCAGCTCTTTATGAATAGTTTTATTTATCTTTTACCAAACAATTCCTGGGTTTTACGACCAAGAGGAAGGAAAAGAAGCCTTCTGAAAACAATGTTGGAAAAAGAGAAAATGCTGGTAACCAGCATTTTCTCTTTTTCCGACAATGTTTTCTACTCTTCTATAGACAATTTCGATTTTTGAATCGCATATGATTTGTCGTCTGCAAATGCTTTCACTTTAAACATGTCTAAAATTTTGCCGTTTGGTATAGAGTTCATAGCTAAATAAGTAAAGGGAACCTTTCCACCCAAAAGTAAAAACCTGGGCCGGTACTCCCCCCCCCCCCCCCCCCCATGAAATGACTGTGTCAGTATTTCGCTGAATACTGCTAGACAATCATCGTGCATAAAGAGAGTGAAATAATAAAAAATTTCGAGCAATTTAAAATAGATCTAGTTCTAAACAAACGGAGGCGAGCTGTGGAAATTTTTCACCTACTTT
The DNA here is from genome assembly GCA_943736015.1 of Tridacna crocea. Taxonomy (NCBI): domain Eukaryota; kingdom Metazoa; phylum Mollusca; class Bivalvia; order Cardiida; family Cardiidae; genus Tridacna; species Tridacna crocea. Next base: position 29,080,836 of record OX031072.1, on the reverse strand, counting down.
TGTTATCTGACAGACACCAAACAATTTCTGGCGTGATTCCATGTGATTTTATGCTTTATTTTTTGTCCAAAATCATAATTCACCAAATTGTTGAACAAATTTCTTTCTTTTTTGGTCATTGGTATTAGGAGGTTGGTTATTTCTTACTGCATAACCAAACGCAATACATGTAAAATTAGGACAAGCCGATTCTAAAATGATGTTCCCCCCCCCCCCCCCCCTCCAAAATTGCTTCCTACGGTCCTGAGACAAGTTCTCAAATTTGAAATTTTCAACCATCATTAATTTTTTGCATGCTTTTAAACACTTCTATTATCATAATTTATCATCATATTTAGAAAGCTGCACTTGGCAGCTGAATATACACCACAAGTTTGTAAGGGGTCGAAACTAAAATTTGGGTCAGAAATACCAAACTTGACTGCCAGATACGACAAATACTACGATTCATCAGTGATAGTGCCGTTTGATTTTTCAATAAAAAGAGTGTTGTTTACTTCAGTTTATCATGCTTTGGACAAAACAGCATGAATCCTGATCGAAACATGTCCTGTATAAATGTGTTTATAAGATATAGAAAATGATCAGTTTGTCTAAAATAAGGATTGACAAAAAAGCGAGGTAGTAGTCTCTAGTGCAACCAAGGTAACATGTGAATAAAGGAACTTTGTGGTTGGCTCTTATATTCTATTTTTACCCTCGGCATCAGTTGGCATATGTCTCAAAATAATGGTCTCGGAAATATTAATCGTGGTTTATGCCAATCAGCCCTTAACCCATTACTACACAATCCCTACTTTTGACGCCCCTGAGAAAGAGGCCTTTAGAAAGCATTGTTGGAAAAGCACAATGTTTTCTACCCTTCTCAAAACAAATTTCAAATTTTCAATAACTTTTATTTTGTTGTCTGCAAATGCTTTCGATTTGGACAAGCCTAAAATATTGTCGTTTGGTAATGAGTTAACCCATTACTACACAATCCCTACTTTTGACACCCCTGAGAAAGAAGCCTTTAGAATACATGGTGGGAAAAGGAGAAAATGCTGGTATCCAGCATTTTCTCCTTTTCTCACAATGCTTTCTACTCTTCACCAAACAAATTTCAAATTTTCAGTCACTTTTATTTTATCGTCTGCAAAATTTAATGCTTTTGATTTGGACAAGTCACAAATTTTGCAGTTTGGTAATGAGTTAACTTACTGAAAAAGTAATTGAGACTTTCCAGTCAATAGTAAAAAAAGCCAATGTTGCAGTTTCGAAGTTGTCTTTAAGGAGAAATATGTCCTTATCTGTCAGTGTAGATCCAAGATCAGGCTGCATATTTTGTGCAGTCTGATCTTGATCTGTACTGGCCGCAAAATTGCCGTAAGTAGCCCTTTGTTGGCTTAGATCTAAATTGATGACCTGTGTATATTAATACCTTCATGTGTATATGTAACTTCCAGAATAATAGTCCTAGTTCCCTGAGAAAGAAAGCCTTTGAGAACATTGTAAGAGAAGGAGGAAATGCTGGTAAACAGCATTTTCTCCTTTTCCCACAATGTTTTCTACCCTTCCCAAATCGAATTTCAATTTTTAATGCACATTTAATTTGTCATCTGCAAATGCTTTCAATTTGGACTAGTCTTAAATTTTGCGGTTTGGTAAAGAGTTAAAGAGGCCCTCATTATACTCATTTTCAGCCAATTTTAACTCATTTTTTTCTTTTTTTTTTTTATCAAACTATAGTCATTCTTATATCTTCATGCCAAATATTGGGCCTGGCGGTTGCAAGATTGTTTAGATTACCGTCGATAGAAAATGCACATCGCTGAGTTGCGGCCTTCCATTTAAACAGACTCGCTGTTTCCTGTTTTTGAATCGAAGCTTTCAATATATCTGTAATACACTGGGGTAGATTCTTATGAAGATCATGCAGTCTGTCACGTGACTTAATAATCTTTTACCTTTGCCCTACGTCTAATGAGGTAAACAAAGGAAAATGGAGGCTTCTCTGTTGTAGCTTTGATTTTCAGAAAGAGGTCATGGCCTGTATGCAAATTACACCGTATCCGACTGTAGGTGGAAACCAACGATAAATTTTCGAGAGTCACCGCCTTTGCGTACAGCTTCGATCATCAACTAGTTTTCTTCTGACTAATTATTGGTTTCTAATTCAAATCTCCTTGTTTCTTTTTTTCAATTACACCATGTATGTCAGTAATTTATCCATGTTTACACAAAGGACTGACTTCTGTGCCATTCTAAATTGTTTGAATTTTTAACAGCGTTTTTGCTTGCCGGCTGTAGATGGGTATCTTTAAAGTTCAGGTTAAATGAAGTAGACAATACTTCCTCTGAAACTTTGACAACAGATGCAATATGCAAAGGGTGAGAAAATCTATAGACCAAAACCCAATGTTTATTTATAACAAGTGAAACATCTTGCATGAAGAATATATTGACAATCCATACAGACTGGCAGCTCACCTTGTCAACGTGTGTGTTTTATTGTCGAAGAGGGTGTTTTTACCTGTATTGTGTTTAAAGTTTTGTGTACCGATGGGAAAGCATGTGGAATAATGTGAAATTTTGTGCTTCCTTGTTGGAAAATTTTCAATTTGTGTGAAATTGATGTCTTATTGATATTCTATGGAGACATTTAACGCTGTACCAGTTGATAGAATTTTTAGACCTGCTCATTTTGACAGCATTTTGCAGAAGAGAGGTCATGCTCAAACAATAGCATTTCTTTGTGTCAGACTGGAAAAAATTGTGAGCAACGGAGAGAATGCCAATTACTGGTATTTCCTCCATTTCCCACAATATTTGCTCAAGCCTCACTTCCTCGGGGTCTGTAAAAGAAGGGACTCATTTAGGTATACTTGGTTTGACTCTGTACCAAACAACAAAAAGACTGGTCTAAATTAGAGACTTGTACGGACAACAACTTGCACAGGGCTTAAAGTAGGAAATCAGTTTTTGAAAGGGTAGAAAACTTTTTGGAGAAAAGAAAAAAGGCTGGTTACCTTCATTTTCTCCCATTTCCAACAATGTTTTCAAGTCCTTTTCCTTTGGGAAAGGGAGTATAAGAATTTCAGTTGGGCCTATTTGCCACATTGTTTAACTCTTTACCACACAATAAAATTTTAGCCCTGTCCAAATTGAAAGCATTTGCAGACAACAATTTCAGTGGGGCTCAAATGGTGCAATTGTTTATTGATAGGGTAGAAAGCATTGTGTGAAAAGGAGAAAATGCTGGTTACCAGCATTTTCTCCTTTTGCCACAATGTTTTCAAAAGGCTTCTTCTCAAAGGTCGTAAAAAGTCATCATTGTGTGGGAAACGGTTAATTAACTCTTTACCAAATGACAACATTCTAGGTTTATCCAAATTGGAAGCATTCGCAGACAACATGATACAAGTGACTGAAAATTTGGAATTTGTTTGGTGAAGGGTAGAAAATATTGTGGGAAAAGGAGAAAATGTTGGTTACCAGCATTTTCTCCTTTTCCCACAATGTTTTCAAAAGCTTCTATCTAGGGGTTGTAAAAACCAGGGATTGTTTGGTAAAGGGTTAAAATTGAGCTGAGAATGATGCATAACCTGATTTCTTAGTACATTTTACAGTTTTTGAGGTCAATGACCAGACATGCAAATTTGATGATCATGAATCTCTGTTGACACATGGGGTATTGACCATTGTAATATTTTATACCTTAGAGGTATGAGGGGTTATTTCAATTTTCATGGCAAAAGAAAAAGCCCAAGTTTTGTCAGTTCATGGATCCAGGCCTTGGTGTTTACCAGATGACAAAGGTTAGACTTCGTTGTCTGTGCATGTCATATTCTTCGAAGATTTGACCCATTTTATAAGACACGCCACTAGCCCCGAAAGCGCGCAGACTGCAATATTACGCTTTATAAATTAGCAATGTAGAAAATAGCATTTATCAATATGTTTGAGGAGAAATGAGACCTGATTTAGCTCCAGATTTCTCTAAACTGCTGATCATAGCTGAGTGAATTGCACGAGGTGGAGTTTTATTGAGTAAACGTTTCTTTTAGTTTGAAATATAAAGTAACGGTTGTCGTGTAGGAAAGTGGTTTCGGTTCTGTACCCATGATGCTCAAATTAGATAGATGAGTATTTATAGAATGCCATCTAGCGGGAGATAATACTTAGACTTGGAAAACAAATACTGATGACTCAACTGATTCAACTTACTAAAAAAAAAAATTAGAAAACAGTATGACAAAATGTATTAATTCTGGGCCTGTATTCACCAACCATTCATAAGAAAGTTATTGTCTTATTCTCCAGAATGTTCTCCATTTGTAAGTAACACAACTTTTGATTGGCTAAATCGAATGGTTTAGCCAATCAGAAGTTGTGTTACTTACAAATGGAGAAAACCTTGGAGAATAAGACTAAGAATATTCTCAAGAATGGTTGGTGAATACAGGCCCAGGTTTTCAAATAAAATCCTCCTCATTGTTAAAAGAAAAATTGTGACAGTTTGATAAAGGTTATGTGGGAGAAAAACAAAGTATTTAAAGCAAATCAATAAAAATTCAATCTGTCAAGTTAATGTAGTCAGGTATTCCATAGTTACACCAGGCTTCCTGACGTGAAATAAACATGTTGCTTCTTGGCACAAACTAGTCACTTACAACTTTGAAAACATCTGTTATAGAAAGGAAGAGGCACCATAGCTTGAGGTTTGATCTAAATGACTGCAATGTCACAAAAAAGGGAAAATGCCAAAATTCATATTTTCAACTTTGAAAACACCTGTTATAGAAAGGAAGAGGCACCATAGCTTGAGGTTTGATCTGTATGACAGCAATGTTAAAAAAAGGGGAAATTGCCAAAATTTACATTTTCAAATTTAATTTGAGCTGTTTTTAAGAAAGCACCAAGGTATTATCCTCGCTTTGTATCATCTGCAGGGGTGTGGAAATATTCAAATTTTCTACTTGTCCATGGACAAGTAAATCTAAAAAATCTACTTGTACGTCAGCGAAGCTTACTTGTCCAAAACAAAAACAATTTTACATAGCTTTCAAAGACCTAACTGAATGTAGTTTGTAGATTATTATGATCTTTTCACTAAACCATTGCCAAATATCTCAGTGTTTGCACTTACAGCCCCTAATTAACACTACTGTCATACATCCATGGGTTCCAAATGTAATACTTCTGCAGAACTGCTCACCAGCCGTCATAATGATACAAGGGAATAATTATCTGTGGCATGGTTATTGTGTCTGGAGATGTAGAGTTTGCATGATGCGCAGTGATAATAACGGTCTAGTTTTCAGACAACAGGAGATCGGCAATGTCCAACACTTCAGATTGAGACTCAGAAAGCGGATAGTTGATTACCTGCAGATCGATCTGCAAAGAATTTCACGCCGAAAGTAAAACGGCTGCGCTGGCTTTTATCATCTACAGCCTTTTTAACAAACTGTTTGTAATGTTTCCCGGTTCTTGACATGTTTTACATGGATACAGCTTGTTTGGTTTTCTTTCAAATACTGCAACCGAGTAAGAATGTGTTCCACAGTGTTAAATTGAGACAACTTCTCTTTTGTCAACTGTAAGTTCTTGCAAACAACAAAAAAGAATTTAATTTTGAATGATAGAGATTGAATGACAACCGCATCTAGTCTATGTGTGATGTAATCATGTGCAAATGAAAATAGGCTTACTTGATTTGGTTATTGTTGCCTCCATTTAACAAACCAAATGGAGCCAAGAAACCACAACATTTCGGCCGTACTGCAGCGCAGTACTTAAAAAAAAAAAAGCCTTCGTAGGGGATAAAGTCAGAGTCAGCCAAAAATTCGGGCTTTTTTCTGATTCCAGATATCAGGGAATAGTTTATCATAATTCAATTTAAAAATGTTCTTGTTCTTGTAGTTTAATAATGATCTTTTCTTCCAAATTACCCCTCGTTTTCTACTTGTCCGCGGACAAGTAATTTGCAAAAAGCCACTTGTCCGACGTCAAATTTACCCGAGTCGGACGAGTCGGACGTAGGGATTCCACACCCCTGATCTGTGACTACATCGTCTGTGTAGTGCAAAAACTTGGACATTTCTCAGTATCTCCATCAATACTGAAGATACTTTCTTCAAACTCGGACCAGTGGTGTCACAACAGAGGCCATCTTCGCGAGCCAAGGTTTCAATCACTATGTGGATCTTACCTTGGCTGATTGAGCCCAGTTTCAAGATTCCTGCAATGCGCCCCCTCTATTGGATGCTGGTTATTACTCCCCTTTACACCATATTTCTGAAAGCCAATGAAATATCATTTTACAAACTGCTTATGAATACAGTTATTCAACATGAAGTGATAAGCAGACATCCATGTGGGTTTCCAAGTTTACCTTCTATTTGAAAGGTCGAGACCTTATTCCATTTTTATCATAGATGCAATGCTACGAGCAATTTCATTTGTTGCAGTTAGAGCTGATTGCATCCAATGAAAAAGCATATCAGGGGATTGTAAAAATCAAGCTTGATCAGCCAAGGGTAGGGTAGCGTAGTGAATCGTCAGCCTTGGCTTGCGAAGATGAACACTGGAGGCAAGTAACCATCAAAATATATTTGAGACAGTTATGTACATGTTTTTGACTGGGAATTGTTGCTCCAAAATTGACATACGTTTTGGAAAAGGGTTGAAAACATTGTGGGTAAAGGAGAAAATGCTGGTTACCAGCATTTTCTCCTTTTCCCACAATGTTTTCAGAAGGCTTCTTTCTCAGGATTGCGAAAGCCCTAGATTGTTTGGTGAAGGGTCAAAGGCTAGTTCTACAGAATAGATCCATAAACATGTGATGACTGGATCTTCTGGACATTACAAGGTTACAGATGAGACCGCTAAGTGTAGATAACTGACAAGTTTGAACTCTTCATTAGTCGACAGAACTTCAGACCTCTCCAATTTGAAAGCATGAATTAAAGGCGAAAAACAAATAATGGCTGTAGTTATAGTGTTTTGCTTTGAAGAGTAGAAAAACATAGTGGGACTAATGCTAACAGCACTTTTTCCCATAAGCAACAAGGTTTTCAACAGCCTAGAATCATTCCATCATAAGAGATTTAAAAGGAGTCAGATGTGAAATATTGAATTCAATAAGATAGTTTAACCCTTTACCACACGATGACTTTTGACGACCCTGAGGTAGAAGCCTTTTGAAAACATAGTAGGAAAAGGGAAAAATGCTGGTAACCAGCATTTTCTCTTTTTCCCACTATGTTTTCTACCTATCCAAAGTCAAAATTGAATTTTGATTCTCGTTTATTTTGTCACCTTCGAATGCTTTCAATTTGGACAAGTACAAAAGTTTGTCGTTTGGTAAAGAGTTGAAAGGAGACAAATGTGAAATATTGAATTCAGCATACTATAATTAGATTTATGGAAATACATGTACTGTGGTTTACCATTATTAAATCTTGAAAGTGTCTTTCCTTCCCATTTTCACTACAAGGCTTTCTCAATGTCATTAATTTCCACTCTTTACAACACAACAAAACTTTAGACTGGTTCAAATTGAAAGCATTTGCAGACGACAAAGTAAAGGTGACTGAAAAATTGAAATTGATCTCAGAAGAGTAGAAAACAATGTGGGAAAAGGAAAAAATGCTGGTTACCAGCATTTTCTCCTTTTCCTACAGTGTTTTCAAAAGACTTCTTTCTCTGGGGTGTCAAAAGTAGGGATTGTGTGGTAATGGGTTAAGTCACAGTATTGTTTGATAAAGGGTTGGTTAGATGTGTGATATTGAATTCAGCATCCATTTATGGCTACTGTAATTGACCAGTATTGATTATTGGAAGTTTCCATTCTTTTCTGTTCTTTCATGCCCCCTGTAAACATATGCTAATATAGGTAAGAGCCTAACTCCTTAAAATCAAAGTGTTGAGAACACTGAAGTGGTATTTGTCAAGGAAGCTGTTGTGTGGAATTAATAATTTTAAAGAAAAATAGGATTGTTGAAATATTGGCTTGAAAGTCAAGCAACTAAGCAATTGAATACCTTTTTAGTACTCATGACAAAGTTAGGATAAATTTGGATTAATTGTGTATTGGTGGTATCCCTTTGATCATTAGGAGTCAGGAGTAACATCCCTTGGCAGTAGGATGCATAATGGGTACAGAGAAAAATCATGTGAATATATCAAATAAAATTAGTTTGTACCTTAAAACTATGCTGTTCAAATATCTTTGGCAGTTAACATTTAATTCACGACATTACAATCAATTATTTCGATCTATAAATATGATTGCCCAATCAGATGGAGTAGCGTGCAATGATGGAATGAACAAGCCATGGGATGAACTGGTTTTGGAATGAAAAGCCCAGGACCAATTTTGTATAATTTCAGCAATAGAAGGCTATGAGCAAGTGAAGCTATTTTCAATAGAAAATTAGTATTTCTACGATTGATGTCCTCACCCAGTGTATTTTAACATGCTATTTCCGATAATATATCTGAGTGCTACCGAAAAACTCATTTGCCTCATAAAAATTGAGTTTAATTGATTTATTACCTTTGGTTTTGCTCAAAATATGATGCATGGCCTTTAAAATTCAATATTGAACACATGGTGTATTGTCTTTGACAGAACAATTTGGGCAAAAATACAGGTTACCAGCATTTCCTCTTTGTTTCACAATGTTTCAAAAACGTCTTCTTCAGGGTCTATATAACTCGGGATTGTCTGGTAGAGGGTTTAAATTTAACAGAAGTAAATTTTGATACGGTATGTGTGTAAATGTGATATCCCATGAAGCAAGCCATTAGTCGAAGGTGTTCTAACTTATTACCAATTGACAAAATTTTGGACTAGTCCAAATTGAAAGCATTTGCAAACAACAAAATAAATGTGACTCAGGAATTGAAATTTTATTTCGGAAAGGGTAGAAAACATTGTGGAAAAAGGAGAACATGCTGGTTACTAGCATTTTCTCCTTTTTCCACTATGTTTTCAAAAGGCTTCTGTCTCAGGGTCATGAAAAAGAGTTAAATGAGGCTTAAACAATGGAATTCATCTTTGTAAGGGTACGGAAATTTTCTGGTTACCCCATGATGTTTTCAACAGGGTTTGTCACTGGTCCTTAAAAAGTAGACCTCTTTGGTAAAGTTTGAATGTAAATGTTAGAAGACTGAAAAATTTTTCATTAAATGGATTGAAAACTTTGTGGAAAAAATAGCAGTCATGTGACCTCACAATGATGTCATATCAATATGTCCCAGGTAGTGAAGTATCTACTCGTTCTCAGCGTGATTGGATAAAATACGGGGTACCTTAGTAAGAAGTAATATCAGTTTGAATGTGTAACATCCATGTGCCACATTGAAATTTTCGTCTGCAAATGCTTGCAAAATAGACACAACTGAAACATGATAATAATAATAAGTACTTTGTTTTAAGAGGGTGAAAAGACTCATTTAGTTGTTAGACTTATTTCCCATGAGGCCCTCTGAAAAAAAAAAAATGTACAGTTAAAACAAGGGGTCAAGATATCCACCATAAGTAATAAAGGTAGGTACTGATTTTTGGTACCTATAACTTTGCGATGAAATGCTGGAAGCATTTTGTCTTTGAACGTTTTCAGGGAGTCTTGTGTTTTAATGTTGAGAGGTAGGGTATTCCAAACAATTGAACCAGAATATGCAAAAGACCGTTTCCATGCATTAGTTCGAGGTTTGCCTAACTTAAGGTTTAAGTTAGATGTTGATCTTAAGGAATAATTTGAATTTTTATCATTTTCTTGGGTGAACTTGTTTTGTAAATGGGGGTCATAAGGTTTTGTGCTTTGTAAATCATGACACATCTTAGGCACATTGTGACCTGGTAAAGGGTTCGGTGCATATAAACGAAAGTCAAAGGTCTATACAAGGTATGTGGGAAAATATTGCCTGCTATTAAAACAGAGAGATAAAAAATGAACTTAACAATTCAGTGACACACTAGATCTAAAGGTCATCATTATTGTTCGACCATTTTGTTGCAAGTTTTCAGTGATTGAACCCCCAATATTTCAATTGTAAAGTGGAACCATTACACCTGGACATAAAGTGCTCAGTGAGCGTTTAAATCTAAATGGATTAGCGTGTCAACAAAAAGAAATACTCCCAATTGGTCTGGCTATTTTGTATCATTAACCCTTGTTGTGCTGATTAACCCTTTCCCAAGCAAGCCCAGGTTTTTACTTGTCTGCAGTTAGAGTCTTTTGAAAACACTTTGGGAAAAGGAGAAATTGCTCGTAACTAGCAATTTCTCGTTTTCCTACAGTGTTTTCTGCCTCTTCAGATTATTTTCTGGCATTGTTATGAAAGTTAAAATTGTCATCTGCAAACTCTTTCAGTTTGGAAGAGTCTAAAATTTGTCGTTTGGGAAAGGGTTAAAAGAAATGGAATCATGTATACTAACTCAGTCATTAAAATGCAGCTATTTGAGTCGTCAGGCTATTTTGGTCATGTGTGGCAAAGAAGCACACTGCAGATTTAATATCAGACAGCATATTCTCTGCAGACTGATCATTGTCTACACTGTCTGTAGAAGCAGTTGAATTGTTTGGGAATATAAGGGTTTAAACATTTTAAAATTGGGATCTTATTGGGATAACGTAATACGATTTTATTGTGGCATGGATTGTACATTTGTTATTGTTTCGCTAATCTTTAACCCTTTCGACACGAATTTGAGAATTGCAAAATTAAATTTTAAAATAGATAAAATTTGATTGCTTTAAGTTGGTTGCTTGCATTCAACCATAAAAGAGATGGGAATTTATTTTTATATTTAAATAGAGTAAAAGCAGTGAATATAATTTCTGTTACATGACAACCTAAACTTTTTTTTTCAATTTTGTGATGTAAGCTTATCGAGAGTTCATTGTTTTCAGATCTTTAAGTCCTTACAAGATAGCAAAATTAGATATTGCTTACATTTTGAAATTTGTCATGAATTCATTGAAAATTTGATGGAGAAAAGAGAAAATCTTTTCTACAATGTCTTCAAATGCTTTTTCCCTCATGGTTTTGAAGATTATAGATTGTTGGTAAAGGTAAAAAATGGCGGAAAAAGGAAATATTTCTACTTTTCTCTGGATGTTTTTAAAAACCTTTTTTTCCACAGGGTTGTTAAATTTCAGGGTTGTTTTTGGTAAAGGGTAACACGGACCAGATTCATTAACTCATTACCAAACAACAAAATTTTAGGTTTGTCCAAATTGGAAGCACTTGCAGACGACAAAATAAAACTGACTGAATATTTGAAATTTGTTTTGTGAAGGGCAGAAAACATTGTGGAAAAAGGAGAAAATGCTGGTTACCAGCATTTTCTCCTTTTCTCACAAGGTTTTCTAAAGGCTTCTTTCTCAGGGTAGTCAAAAGTAGGGATTGTGTGGTAATGGGTTAAATCATTTTTTCACCAATTAACTCTTGTTAACCCTAAAATTACCACACAATTCCAACTTTTAATGACTGAGAAAAAAGACCTTTGAAAACATTGTTGATAAAAGAAAATAAGCTAAACCGAGAAAATGCTGATTATCAGCATTTTCTCCATTTCCCACAATGTTTTCTTATCTAACGAAGGTAACTTCCCCAATTTAAGCCACCTTTTTCAAGTTCTCGCCTCGAAATTTTTTAGCCAAGTACTGGTAAAAAACTCTTGGAAACATGGATAGGTGTGCTGGCCTTCATGATATAATGGAAATAATGTTGAAAAATGGCATTACACAACATTATAAATAAACATACAAACAGAAATCTGACAGGGTATAAGGTAAAGGGTGCAATCTCGTCTAAGGATCTGTAACTGCGGGTATAAAGAATTGAGCCTTTGATTGGCTATTGGTCCGAGTATCGGGTTATGTCGGCAAATACAGAAAGATTGTTCCCGAACTGAGTCATTTTTGGCTGTTGATGGATTTTTGTACAAACATTATGTTAAAATATTTTGTCAGAGGTGTAATATTTCGAAAGTTAAATGTGTATGTGACACTTACCAAGCCTAAAGGTATTAGAAATTGTTGTTCCGGACTATATAGATGAAGATCAGACTGTACAGAACGCACAATCTGATTTCGATCTAAATTGTCTGATATTGTGGAGAGATCTATTTACCAAATTGGCCTTGAAATTGCAGTTAATGTATGTTTTACGACTGACTGAATATGTTTGTTCATTGATTCAACTTAAAAAAGGGTGCTGTCTTCACTGAGGACAATATTTTAGACTGTCCATATTTAATGAAAGCATTTTTACAGGTAAATTTAGTGAATGTGGCTGAGATAATTGTATTTATTCTATAAGAGGATAGAAAACATTGTTGGAAAAGAAGAAAATGCTGGTTCCCAGCATTTTCTTCTTTTCCAACAGTGTTTTCAAAGGCCCTCCTCTTGGAGACATTTGGAAAAGGATTAAAGCTGTGCATGGTTGAGAAATTTTTCACTGTGTATATTGTCAGGTATGCAGACTAGAACATTAATACAAACTGATTTTAGTTTGTGAACAAGTCTTTTTAAATTGACGGGAAAGAGAAAAAAATCGAAATGTCAAAGTGACTGGATTTAAATTTGTAGCCTAATTTGGTATGAAACTGGATTTAAGTGATCGACTTTTTAGTGTGTGACTTTGTATGATATTCAACGAAATGTTGCCTAGTCATTTGGAAGGGACGGACCTTAAGAAACCGGAGATTAAAAGACGACAACATAAGCCCTTATCGATTAACCCTGTGTATAGAAGATCATGGCCCTCTGCGCCCAGTTCACCCATGAGGCTGAAGGTAAAATGTTTTTGTACCCTTACGTAAAAAACAATAGTCTCTTGAGTTTAAGTGACATAAAAAAAATGGTATGAAAGCATTCTGGGAAAAGGAGAAAATGCTGGTTAACTCTTTATCATGCAATCTGGACTTTTAACGGCCCTGAGAAAGAGGCATTATAGTAACAGGCATTTTCTCCTTTTCCCACAATATTTTCTACCCTATCAAAGTCAAAAATCATCAAATTAAATGATTAAATTTTTGTTGCCTGCAAATGCTTTGAATTTGGTCCAGTCTTATTTTAAATTTGCCATTTGGTATAGAGTTGATAATTATTTTCTTTTTTCCCAAAATGTTTACCCTTTCAAAAAGAACATTATCATTAATACCCTTTCATAAAAAGAACAGTATCATTAGAGCAACGTTAGACTAGTCGGAGATTTTCCTGTCTACTGAAGTGTTAAGCCATTACCACTCAATCCCTACTTTTGATGACCCTGAGAAAGAAGTCTGTAGAAAACATTGTGGGTGAAGGAGAAAATGCTGGTAATTAGTGGTGAAACGGTTTACCAATATACCGATTAACCGCGGTTTGTTCAAAGAAAAAACCGAAACCGGTACGATTTTTACCATATCGGTATTTCTTCAATATGTCAACTTCTCGTAATTGCATTAGAAAGTCCGGTTTTCCCAAAAATTTGGTCAGAAATCGATCGTTTTTCAACAATCTAAACATTTACAAAAGCGAAAGTTGTTTATTTTTTCTACAGGCGGTGTCACCGGTGTTAAGGTAAATTATGATGGCCTCAAATTCGCCGCGGGTACAAACTCCAAATAACCGTCGACCGTATTACTGATTTTGGACCAACAGTGTTTGTTATTCATTTCCTATAACTTTGCTCACGCTTATTTCACGTTTTTTCTCCCGGTAGATAAGCGGGAAAGTATTTGTGTTTAACAGAGTAAGTTAGTGCATTGCACTGTCTTCTCTGTTGAGCTCCCAAAGTTCGGTATAGTAGCCCTGACTGGTTTCTTCATAAACAAGTGGGCCCTCTGAGCGAGTGTTCAGTATTGCTTGTGACTTTTTGTCAGCACAGAGGGCTTCTCTGGGTAATGACAAGGTTGACATGCTAATATTTTTGAAAAAGAACATGACTTGTCACCGAGTCATTTACTTGTTTCTATGGATAATTCTTAATTTCATTGTCATTTCAGTCTAGTCTGTGTTAAAGACTAGTCAATTCTTTTTAGCATATGCAACCCTAACAGTGACTACAAGTGGTCAGATATGCTAAATGTCAGCATATAGAGCGTATTGCAATACATATTGCAATACGGGTCAGCCGTATTGCAATATATTGCAATACGCTTTTTACCGTATTGTTTCACCCCTACTGGTAACCAGCATTTTCTCCTTTTCCCACAATGTTTTCTACCCTTCACAAAACAAATTTCAAATTTTCAGTCCCTTTTATTTTGTCGTCTGCAAATGCTTTCAATTTGGACCAGTCTAAAATATTGTAGTTTGGTAAGGAGTTAACCAACCACTCTTCTGAACATTCTTTGTCTTACTCTGCAAGACTTTCCAAGTTTGAAAAAAAAAAGAGAACTTCTCTGAATTATTAGGCTAAACCAAATGGTTTGGCCAATCAGAAGGTATGTTACTTTCATATTTGGAAAAATCTGGAGAATAAGACTGTTCTTGAGAATGGTTGGTGAATGTGTATGCAGCTGATCTTTGATCTACGGATTCCAGTAGTTTGAAGAACATGATACTTGTTACAAAATTGGGAAAAAAAGGAAATATTTGAAGGAAAATGCCCAATTATTTTGCTGTCATGGCTGTTTGGGCTTTTGTAAGGCAAGCTTATCCCATAATGTATCAGACAGTACATGCTATGTGGACGCAAGATCAGATTGTATTGTCAGTAGTAGCCTGGTCCTACAGTGTCTACCTTGGCGTCACGGTTTTAAGGGGGGCCAATTACATGTATAATTTCTTATCAATGATAAAACAAGTTGAGTGCCTACTTGAATGTTACCTTGAACGCTTGTAAATGTAGGTGGAGCCGATGCTTTATCACACAATCCCGACTTCTAATGACCCTGAGAAAAGAGCATTTTGAAAGCATTATGGGGAAAGGGAGAAAATGCTGATAATCAACATTTTCGTATTTTTCTATCATTATTTTCAAAAGTTTTCTATTTTGAGGACATTTAACTCTTTACCAAACAAGACTGACAAAGAAGCCTTTTTCCACACAGTTTTCTGCCCTCCTAGAATATGACTGTTTCAGTTTTTGAGTTGTGTTAATTTTGTCGACTGCATTAACTCATTACCAAACAACGGTATTTTTGGCTTGTCCAAATCGAAAGCATTTGCAGACAACAAAATAAAAGTGACTGACAATTTGAAATTCGTTTTGTGAAGGGTAGAAAACATTGTGGGAAAAGGAGAAAATGCTGGTTACCAGCATTTTCTCCTTTTCCCACAATGTTTTCTAAAGGCTTCTTTGTCAGGGCCATCAAAAGTACCAAGGGATTGTGTGGTAATGGGTTAAGACTTTCAACTTGAACCAATCTGAAATTGTTTTGTTTGGTAAAGAGTAAAATTGAAGGTTGTCTGGTAAAGGGTTAACCCTTTACCAGACAACCCCTGGTTTTTATGACCCTTAGATAGAAACCTTTTGAAAACATTGTGGGAAAAGGAGAAAATGCTGGTTACCAGCATTTTCTCCTTTTCCCACAATGTTTTCTACTCTGCTGGAAACAAATTTCAATTCTTGAGTTACGTTTATTTTGTTGTCTGTCAGTGCTTTCAATGTGGACCAGTCTCAAATGTTATTTTATGGGAAAGGGTTAAAGGTAGATTAGATGACAGGATTTGTCATTGAATTAATGGGTAGAAAACTTGAGTTGGAACAGTGGAAAATGTTAGTGAACAGCAATTTCCCTTCTTTCAATACTCATGACCTGGTGGTTGTGAGTTAGATACCCGGTTGATGCGAAATTTCTTTCCGGCGTATTTTCACCTCTCACCTCTGCTTAAGTATGTGAGAAAAGTAGTCGGTGGCTTTGGAAAGAAAGTTGTGTTAGTACCGGTGTGAGAAAACCAGAAAATACATGTGCGTCACCGATCGCCATGATATGACCTTAGCTGTTAAAGTGGCTTTAAATCCCTATACAACCAGCCAACCAAACTTCGTACAGTGTTTTTTCATGTTGTCTATGTTGGGTTCACATGATTTCGTGTGATTGTGAGGGGTTTTTGTAGTGATATGCAACTTTTATTGGATTTCGATTCATTTCTTTCAGTTGTCCTCTAAATTGATTATTTTAACTCATTACAAAACGACAAATTTATAGACTTGTCCAAATTCAAAGCATTTTCAGATCACAAAATAAATGTGACTGAATAATCAAAATTTGATTTGCAAAGGGTAGAAAACATTGTGGGAAAAGGAGAAAATGCTGGTTACCAGTATTTTCTCCTTTTCCCACAATGTTTTCCGAAGGCTTCTACCACTGGGTCTTCAAAAGTGTATAGACTGGTCCAAATTCAAAGCATTTGCAGACAACAAAATAAATGTGACTGAATAATCGAAATTTGCTTTGCAAAGGGTAGAAAACACTGTGGGAAAAGGAGAAAATGCTGGTTACCACAATGTTTTCAGAAGGCTTCTACCTCTGGGTACCAAACGACAAAATTTTAGGCTTGTCCAAATCGAAAGCATTTGCAGACGACAAAATATAAGTGACTGAAATTCTTAAATTTGTTTTGTAAAGGGTAAAAAACATTGTGGGAAAAGGAGAAAATGCTGTTTACCAGTATTTTCTCCTTTTCCCACAATGTTTTCAAAAGGCTTCTTTCTCAGAGGCGTCAAAAATAGGGATTGTGTGGTAATGGGTTAACATATTGTTTGTCAGGTGAAGGTTGAAGAGGAAACAAAAATACCGGTACCTTCTGTAGCAACCTTGCAGCTAATGATTTCAATCTGTAGGCAACCTTAGAGGCTGCTGCAGAGAAAAAGGATCAAGATCAGACTGCATGTACTGTGCTGTCTGATCTTTTATCTACACTGTCTTATGTCGTGAGTGGCAGAAAATTGAATTTAAAAACCAGGCAAAAAGTTAACAAAGATACGTAGAGGAATAATTGGCATTTTTCGACCTAGTTTTTAAAGTTCATTTTCCCACCAATGGCTAATATCTGGACCAACAAACCATAACATAGCAATAATTTCTATTAATTCCATACTTTTAACCATTTACCAAACGATCCCTGGTGTTTACAGCCCTGAAATAGAAGTCTTTTCAAAACACTGTGGGAAAAGGAGAAAACTGGTAACCAGCATTTTCTCCTTTTCCCACAATGTTTTCTATCCGGCTGGAAACAAATTTCAATTTTTGAGGTACGTTTATTTTGTCGTCTGCAAGTGCTTTGAATTTTGGCCAGTCTAAAATTTTGTCGTTTGGTAAAGAGTTAACCCATTACCACACAATCCCTACTTTTGACGGCCCTGAGAAAGAATCCTTTAGAAAACATTGTGGGAAAAGGAGAAAATGCTGGTAACCAGCATTTTCTCCTTTTCCTAAAATGTTTTCTTCACTTTCTAAAAAAAAATTCAATTCTTTAGTCACATTTATTTTGTCGTCTGCAAATGCTTTCAGTTTGGACCAATCTAAAATTTTATCTTTATGTAAAGAGTTAAATGGTATGTTTTGAATTTAGATGCATCTCTACACATTGTATTGTTTACTTTTGGCAGCTGCAGGGCATTTATAAAAACCCAACACAAAGAATGAAAGTGACGGTTGTACTGGCATTTAACACCACTTTAACAGCTAAGCTCATATCATGGCGGTCGGTGACGCACATGTTTTCTGGCTTTTTTATACCAGTACTAACACAACTTTCTTTCCAAAGCCACTGACTACTTTTCTCACATGCTTCAGCAGAGGTGAGAGGCAAAAATATGCCGGAAGGAAAGTTCGCCTCAACTGGGTATCAAACTCACAACCACCAGGTCATGAGTCTGACACGCTCACCACTGAGCCACCCAGGCAGGCCAACGAAAGCGAAGAGTAAGACAAATTGATCTATTGATTAATAAAATTTCAAACAAAATGCTCTAGGAAAACAGGAATGTACCTTTATAAAGACAAGATTGCCTATAATAGAAAATCTATACTCTAAAGAATCGCAGGAATGTTAAAGCTGCGGAGACTCGTCTATCTATTGATCTTGATTACAATAACTGATTCTGACTTCCTTATGTCAGTTTCGTATCAACACTTTTCTGTGACTGTGACTTTGAACTCTAGACTGGTCCAAATTGAAAGCATTTGCAGACAACAAAATAAAGGTGACTGAAAAATTAAAATTTGTTCTGGGAAGAGTAGAAAACACTGTGGGAAAAGGAGAAAATGCTGGTGACGAGCATTTTCTCCTTTTCCCACAATGTTTTCAAAAGGCTTCTTTCTCAGGGGCGTCAAAAGTAGGGATTGTGTGGTAATGGGTTAACCCTTTCCCAAACAAGCCCTGGTTTTGACGTGTCTGGAGTAAAAGTCTTTTGAAAACACTGCGGGAAAAGGAGAAATTGCTCATAACGAGCAATTTCTCCTTTTTCCCGCAGTGTTTTCTACCCTGTTCGAGAACTGGCATTTTCTCCAAATCTAAAATTGTCGTCTGCAAACTCTTTTGGTTTGGAAGAGTCCAAACTTTTTTGTATGGGAAAGGTTAAAGGTGGGTAATTAGATATTTCAAATCTCATTAAATTAGAAAATGTATATATCAGTGAAATTTATATGAAAAAACAATACAAATCATCAATAATTAAGAATAATAAAATTGAAAAAAAAAATTATGGTGTTCTCTTAAAAGGCTACGTAGCCTCTTAACGTATTTTTAGATTTCGCGCCAAAAATAAAAACTGCATTGTGGGATTGGTAAGTGACTGGCACGTGACTAGAGATGCTTGAATGACAAAACATAACAAACATGTAATTACTCTGCATAATGTATTCTTTGGACGCTATGTTTGAAGCTTTGTCTGGGTATTTCCAGTATGTAAATGAGCGACTTGCTCATCTAAAATACACTGTGTTTCCTGTCGGCGGCGTCCTGGACTGTAGGAAACCTCTAATTTCTCTTGTCGGATGGTTTTGGACTACTAGGATTTTATGAATGAAAATTTAAAGGTTTTGGGAGCATAAGGATGACTTTTTTGTATTTTTGTAAAATTTTCGTCCCAACATCTGAAGGGCCACCTTTTTAAAGAAAAGGCTTTTGAAAAACTGGGTTTTTTTTTGGAAAAAAAGAAAATGCTGGTCACTGGCATTTTTCACTTTTCAGAAACTATTTTTCAAATACAAATCTCATGGTTTGAAAAATAGTTATTGTGTTAGCTTTTCATTGGACAAGTCTGAATTTTGTGATCAGGTACTGTGAGCACATTAAGGTGGCCGTTCAGATTTTGGAACAAAATTTTACAAAAAGTATACTGGAATCAGCATGTTTGTCTGTCCATCCACTCTAGTTTTGGAAATGTTCTGATGTAAGAGGAATAAAGGTGGCTGCTATTTGTATCTCTTTTCCAACAAAGTACCATGAATTATACATAAATTAAGTCACTTTCCTTTATGTGTTCAAGAGATAATGCTGTGTAGACAAAAATCAGTGTGAGATAGATCAATGGGATAAGAGAAATGTTATTGTCTGTGTACAAGTCCGGGGTAGCCATTCTGTCTGGTAGTTAGGTTGCCTAAGGAAATAGGCCGATACACGTACTGTCAAATTGTACAATATTACTGTTGTTTGACTGCAACCATATGCAGATGTCAGTGATGAGGTAATTACTCCATTAACCCATTACCAAACGATAAAATTTTAGGTTTGTCCAAATTGAAAGGAATTGAAGATGACAAAATAAAAGTGACTGAAAATTTTAAATTTGTTTTGTGAAGGGTAGAAAACATTGTGGGAAAAGGAGAAAATGCTGGTTACCAGCATTTTCTCCTTTTCCCACAATGTTTTCTAAAGGCTGCTTTCTCAGGGGCGTCAAAAGTAGGGATTGTGTGGTAATGGGTTATCCAATAATCTTGTATTTTCATACAACCTACATTATCTCCTTTTCTCATAATGTTTTCTACACTTTCAACAAGAAGTTAATCTTTTTGGCCACTCATTCCTATACCATATCGTCCCCTTTACCACATGATCCAATGTTTTACTGACCTGAACCGAAAAAAAGAGATTAGATTTGACTCGGTGACAACATTGGTTGAAGTGAAGGAATTGCTAGCTATGAGCATTTTCTTTTCCCCCAATGTTTTGCAAAGCTTTACAGGGATGTTAAAGTCAGGATTGTTTTATAAAGGGTTAACATGTAGAAAGAAGCCTTTTGAAAACATTGTGGTTGAAAGAGAAAATTCTTATAATCAGCATTTTATCCTTTTACCACAATGTTTTCTACTCTTTCCAAAACAGATGAATTTTTAGTCGCATTTATATTGTTGTCGGCAAATGCCTTTAATTTGGACAAGTGTAAAATTTTGTTGTTTTGTAAATAGTTAACTCTTTATCACACTATCCCGACTTTTAATGACCCTGACAAAGAAGCCTATAGAAAACATTTTGGGAAAAGGAGAAAATGCTGGTAACCAGCATTTTCTCTTTTTTCCCGCAATATTTTCTACCGTTTCTAAATCAATTGATTCACATTTGTTTTGTTGTCTGTAATAATTGCTTTCAATTTGGACAAGTCTAAAATTTTGTTGTTTTGTAAATAGTTAATGAAACAATATAGGTCTTTGTCTTTATGCTACTTGCAGATGTTTGCCAAAGAATATAATTATATTTTCATGGGAAATCAATTTATTTAGGTTTATCTCTGACACTCCTTCACTTGGTATTTTGCACTGTTGCGTAATTCTTGCAAGAGGGAAATTAGCCTATTTTGATAAAATTTTACATTACTTTTAGCTGAGGAACTGACATTAACCCATTACCGCACAGTCCCCACTTTTGACGCCCCTGAGAAAGAAGCCTTTAGGGAACATTGTGGGAAAAGGAGAAAATGCTGGTGACCAGCATTTTCTCCTTTTCTCACGTTTTCTACCCTTCATAAAACAAATTTTCAAATTTTCAGTCACTTTTATTTTGTCGTCTGCAAATCCTTTCAATTTGGACCAGTCTAAAATTTTGTCATTTGGTAATGGGTTAAGGAAGTGGAAGAAAATTTGGGTTGAAATGCAGCCACGTGAGGTTCTTGCATGCTATGATAGGGTTTTTTTTCGCCTCTGCCACAAAAAAAAAGAGGGGAGTCATTGTGAAACCTCCCTCATTGTGAAAAATTATGGGGGTCATTTTGGAATTTTGTGGGGATCACAACAAAAATGTAATTTGCTTAACTCTTTACCACACAATCCCGAATTTTAACGACCCTGAGAAAGAAGCCTTTTGAAAACATTGTAGGAAAAGTAGAAAATACTGGTAACCAGCATTTTCTCCTTTTCCAACAATGTTTTCTACCCTTCCCAAGACAAATTTCAGTTTTTGAGCCATTCTTACAATGTCGTCTGCAAATGCTTTCAGTTTGGATTGGTTCTCCTTTTCCCACAATGTTTTCTACCTTATCAATAAAGAAATGCACCATTTGAGCTATACTGAAATTGTGGTCTGCAAATGCTTTCAATTTGGACAGGGCTAAAATTTTGTCATCTGGTAAAGAGTTAAACAATCCACCAAGATTGAATTGTTCATTCTGTGAAGTCTGATCTTAATCTGTGCGGTCCTACAGGGTACCTAGTGTTTGCGATGGCTTGCTTTAGGCAAAGCAATCTCTGAGAATCGACACTGACAAAACTTACGTTTAAGCTGACAGTTTTGATACATAATATATTTGTCTGGTCAAGTTAAGTGGTCATATTTTGTACTTCAATTTAATTACTTTTGTCAATCAAGGGCTTGTCAAAATTTCAAGTAGCATTTGTCATTGTGAAAGCATATTGACACAGTCCTTTTAACTCTTTACCACACAAGAAAATTTTGGACAAGTCCAAATTGAAAGCATTTGCAGACGACAAAATGACGGTGACTGAAAAATTAAGATTTGACTTGGGAAGGGTAGAAAACACTGTGGGAAAAGGAGAAAATGCTGGTTACCAGCATTTTCTCCTTTTCCTACAGTGTTTTCAAAAGGCTTCTTTCTCAGGGTCGTTAAAAATTGGGATTGTGTGGTAAAGAGTTAATAATGGGCTTTTGAATTACTTTATGTAGATAGAAATCATCGCTTAAAGGTGGGTATTTAGATTTTTAACATCACACCAAATTGAAAAATATATATACGTATCACTGAAAAAATCATACAAATAATTCAATAAGTACAGTAAGAATCATAAAATTACAATTTTTTTTGTGGTATTCCCTTAAAAGGCTACGTAACCTCTTGAGCTATTTTTAGATTTCCCGCCCAAAATAAAAAAAAAAGCATTGTTAACATTGTTAAGTGACTAGCATGTGACTAATGACGCTTTAATCCCATAACATAACAAACATGTAATTATTTTCCATAATGTCTTCTTCGGACACTATGTTTGTAGCTTCTTCTGTGTATTTCCAGTATGTAAATGGGGGAGTTGCTCGTGTAGAAATAGAACATGTCAACCTGAGCTGTAGTATTTAATCTCTAATTTCTCTTGTTGTCGGATGGTTTTTGGAAGGCGAGATTTTCATTCTCGCCTTCATTTGTCAACGCTCAGCAGCTTGCTGAAAATGCCTCTGAGCAGCATTATCAAAACGCCTTTCAAATAGTTCGATATTTCCCGAGTACATTAGAACAAAATAATGTCGAGACCATTGTAAATTTAATCAGAACAGCAAGAAGAATCTTCAAGTTTCTAGAGGAATTGAAATCGAATTCGTAAAAGGCATCGTTTTTGACAAATGCAAAATACTTTGGATCAGTTCATTGATACAATCATGTTGCTACAGCAACAAATAAACTGTAGCTATATTATAAGCCAATCGAAAGCTACTAACATGACGTCATTCGCACCTACTTCAACTTCACAACGCATAAACAACTAACCAGTGTAATCGTATATGTAAATTTACGATCCCAGAACTAACCAATCAGACAGCTTCTTTGAATGACGAATCGCTGATAGACCCCTTTCCTCTGTTGACAACCTTATTCTGTCTTTGTGAGAAGTAAAATTTCAATGAAATAAATTCCTTTGAATCATCAAATGTTTAAAGAAAATGTTCTCTTTCAAAGAAATATAATTTTCTTTTATCAAAGTTGTGCTTGACTTTATGATCAATGACTAGGTTATTGTTACGCGTCGGCGTGGCCGAGTTTTGATTCCGGAGACCCGTGAAAAGAAAAAGGTACATCAGTTGAAATCACAATTCTGATCAGTACAATGTACGGAAGTATAGCCTGGGTTCCAGTTTGATCGCTTTTTTCCTTATATACGAGTATGATCGAATTTTACTGCGTCAAAAATGACAATAACATTATCTGTAACCGTTTTAACACGCAAAAAGTTTTAAAGTCTTCTTTTGGTCGTCACGTTGCTTAAAGTTCAGCAAGAATTCATAAATATTTAACCCTTTACCCATCACTTGAAACGACTCTGAAAATCAAGCTTTTAACAACATCGAGAGGAGAGAAATTGCAACCGGAAACCGGCACTGTTTTCATTTTACCTCAATGTTTCTACCCTATCAAGAACAAATTTCGTCGCTAATTTGGGCCACCCTGAATTTGTCATCTGCATGAATCGGTGCTTTCAACTTAGTCTGGAATTTCTTTGTCAGGTAAAGAATAAACGCTTATCGCAATGAATTGTTATCATAATCACTTACCTACCATCTTTACGCTAAAATATCCCATTTATTTTCCTCGAAAGAATTTCCTTCAACTATACACTTTTTTCCAAAACTGAATAACACAATGATCTTGACACGGAGAATCCCACTGTCCTAGAGTGCATCGGACGTGTTCATGATTTTCTAAGAACACGGAATAAGGGCCTGTATCTGTGTACATGATATATTTTTGTCGAACAAAGGAATTTGGTGCATCTCAATATTGACGAGTTGACAGTCATTTTGCTTTTATGTTTGCCGACATGCTGGACGTACATTTTGGTAACGCGGGATTAATCAAAGACAGGCGTTAATGTCGATGAACCCTTAATTCGCTTATTACGCCTTTCTCTTTTGAAGACAAGGCTGATGATTCTATAGTCTACACAGAATATGCAATCTTATGTCTGATTAGCTATATTTTAATCAATGAGACATGTAAAGGTAAAAAAAAACAAAACGTGAGACATGTAGAAATTTGTTACCAGCATTTTTTTTCCCTTTTCTTACAGTGTTATGAAAAGCCATTTTCAGAAGGATTGTTGATACTATAGATATTGTAATTAAATAGCCGAACAGAACAGAACAGAACATAATACAATCAAGTCGTAAACAACAATTCCCGAAAGTTTTTAAACAAAGAGCAATAGATTGTTTTATTCAAGATTGGCTGAGTACCGTACGAAATAGCGCAGCTTTAAAAGACTATTCATTAATTAAACACACATTTGGTTACGAACCATATTTAGATATTTGATCAAGAGATATGAGAATTTATTTTACAAGACTTAGATTTTCATCACTCAACTTGCGAATTGAAACTGGGAGATACAGCAACCCCCCTGTACCCCGCTCTGAAAGATTTTGTCCTTGTTGTAACGCTACAGATATTGAAGACTCGTATCACTTTTTATTTTTATGCTCATGTTATAACGAAGTTAGACAGAGATTTTTTCCCTTTTGCCTGTATATTTTCGAAATCGCCCATCTGAAATTTACTGAACTGCTAAAACCCCAATACAAAAACATTATTATAAAAACCGCGGTCTACGTCAAATATGCGATCGAAAAACGACTCGAAATATTATAACTCTTAGATCTTAAATGTTCACTCTCTACTGTTTGTTTATTATTTATTTCTAATCATGATACTTTTCAATTTACTTTTTTCCTATGTGTCTTTTTTTGTAATATAAAATTATGTCCTGTTCTGTAACAGCCCTTGGTGGAGTTGCGATAATTAAGCATTTTTCCCCAAGATGTAAAATGCCATTTTCATCAATCCAGAGCTCTAGTATAAGGGTTAACAGATCCACAGATTACAAGAATCGTATAAACGAAGAACACCTTCCGACGTTCCTTATAGGACCTAGGAAGTCAACCGTCAAATGATGTTGGTTGGTTATCCTTAATAGGATGGTAAACATTGCGTAAAACGGAGAAAATGTTCGTTGCCAGTATTTTCTCATGTTCCTGCATACTTTCAAAGTACCCTTCCCTTTCTAAAAAACCCCATTCTTTAAGGTCATTAAAACTCAGCACTTGACTGTGTATTGTAATCTAAAAGTTAAATCTCCGTTTTGAACATTGAAAGTCGTTTGTTTTGAAACTCTTTTTCAGTCTTGATAAAATATATTTCAAATAAAATGGTAAACAAATAAAAGAAGCCTTTTAAATGAATGACAAAATTTTGACAACCTCAAGGGAAAAAAAGTTTCAAAATACTTTTGGAAAAGGAGAAAACGCTAGTTGCCAGTATTTTCTCTTTTTACCACTATGTTTTGTACTTTTTTCCCAGCCAAACAACACATTTTCAGCTGCTCTTAACTTATTGTCTGCTAATTGCTTTAATGTAGACGGTCCTAATTTTTCGTTATTTTCTGAAGGGTTTTGTAAAAGGTTACTACGATGGAAAACATTGTGGGAAAGTCAAACAAAAAGTTGATTATTATTATTTGCTACTTTTCCAACAATGCTTTGAAAAGCCTCTTCTTCAACATTGTTGAAAGTCAGTGGTGTGATCTAAAAGGCTGGATCTCAGTTTCTGTACTCTAAAATGTACCTTTCTAGAAACTCTTTGCTCTCTCAATAAAATTGTCCATGGAATAAAATGTTAAAGACTTTCAAGAAATTAATCATCTCATTACAGAGTTACAACAGTTTTAGACCAAAATTGATTGCATTTTCAAGAAAAAACTATTCTTTAATCCTTTACCATACCCTATCAAGTACAGTTTTAGCAATCTTGAGAAAGAGGCCATTTAAAGACTAAATTTTGAACAGGAGAAACTTTCTTGACTCTTTACACGAAGAAAAAAAAAAAAAAAAATCAGACTTTCCAAAATTGAATGCATTTTCGGGTAGCAACTTTTTGATCTGGCACCATTAATGGAACCTGTATGAAATAGGATGGAAGACATTTTAGGAAAAGAAAAAAAATTTCAATTTGCATCGTATTCTCCTTTTCAGACCAAAAGTTCTCAAGCCTTCTTCCTAGACCTTTTAAACACATTATTGGGGTAATAGAGGGTTACATCTAAGTTTCTATACAACGTAAAACATACGGGTAATGGTAAATCAAAACTCTTTGCTATCACATAAAACTTTTCCTTCAAATGAAATGGAAAGGAGTTTCAGAAAAGTCCATTCGTTTTAATTTTTTTTTCAACTTATTTTCACAAGCCTTCTTCAAGTTCGTTAAAACTCAGGATGGTAAACTGGTCTTCTTTGCACAGGAACATTGCACAACTCTATAGACTTTGCCGTATCAGGAGAGGCGATTTAAGTACAGGAAAATGTATTTCAATATGTTATGCCTGTATTCTAAACTCGCCTTCCAACAGTACTTTCAGTACTTTGATTAACTATTGGGGTTTTATGAAATGAAAAATAAATGGCTTTGGGAGTATAAGGATGATTTTTTTTATATTTTTGTAAAATTTTCGTCCCAAAATCTGAAGGGCCACCTTTAAGCTCTACCAAACTACAAGATTTTCATCTAAATTCACACTCTCTTGCACTCCGGATCATTACATTTACCTCTGTAGTGGGCTCAGAAAGTAGACCATCATTACGTCATATTTTCGTCACATGACCATAACTCAAAATAGCTACACAAATGCCGGTGAAAGAAAGACCAATACCGATTGTTTCGTGTGCTGTTTAAACAGCATGGGACCAATCAGACTTAAACGATAGTTAATGAACACAAGAGGGACTTTCTGAAAAGCCTAAATATCTTTATAGGACGATAACTTGATTTTTAATCGTACAAACTTAGATCCAGCGGTGTGTCAAATCAGTTGTCATAATTGATTGGCGCATCTATTTTTGTTACAATCGGCGTAAGATTCTTAAAAGTGAAGAGGCTAAAAGAAAGATAGTTCCATTTAATACAGGCAAATTCATCAGTTTGAACGCACCTATAATGTACCCAGAATCATATTTCCTTTGTCTAACTCACAATTTTACATATGAAACAGTTAAACAGTAACAAAACATCTTTTCCTCGGTTTGACAAGATTCTTGTCATTTAGCCCATCGCAGAGATGTATGTGAGGTAACGAACGACAACTCTGCTCGGAGATTGCTAAATTCATTGTAGTTTTAGACAAAAAATGAAGTGTTGTTCAGAATGATGATGTCGCTTGCTTTTGGTTGGGTAGAAACCTTTTTGGGAAAAACAGAAACTGCTGGTAACAAGCATTTCTCTATTTACCCCACAGTTAATGTTGTTTTCAAGGGGCATCAAAAGTAAGGATTGTGTGGTAATGGTGTTACGGGAGACCACTCCTTCCTGCATGGCATACTCCCGATTTAAATACAATACCTGGCTACTGCGTCAGGGAGATAACTCTTTGGCTCAGTGGTTAGGGTATTGGTCTTGTGTCCGGGAGTTCCGGAGTTCGAATCCCGCTCCGACCCTTATTTCTGCCATGCATTTATTCATTTGTTTCTTTCAGGGTTCCCACGCAGTCGGGAAAACGGGAAAAAGTCGGGAATTTCGTAAAACCCGTTCCCGGTCTGGAAAAAGTCTTGAATTTTGTTATATCTATGAAAAGTCGGGAAAAACCCGGGAAAAGTGCGAAACGTTTTGGGTATGAAACAAGAATACAGGACCATATTAATCTGCGGTCTGCGTCCTCCATTTCTTGGATAAAGGTCCAATATTTTCTACAATAGATATATAGACCGAAGAAGGTGAATTTCCCAAATACATACGGTCTTTTTGTAGGTTCACTGGTCCCGGAATAGTTGTTCTAACATTTAAACAAACCGGGATCCAGCGTATTGATTTCGGAGAACTCGGTACTTATCCTAAAATACAATGCAGCTGTGCTTTGTACTTTCCGGGAGCTGAAGTGAATTGACGTGAAAATGAGCTACAACAGTAAATATTACTGAAAATTTAAATCAATTGGGGTCTAAAAGGTTAAAAGACTATATCTTTATGAAGGCACGTTATGATTGTAGTCGGAATGAGGTTGACGAGTATCACGAGTCAGAGGAAACTGAAAGTAATCGCTCGTCTGCAATCATGGATCAAAACACTTCAAGTATTAAATCTAATAAAGTTACGACTATTCGTATTTTCAGAAACTTTAAAAGCAGGGATATTGCCCTTTGAAACGACCAATTTATTTATTCATGTACTTCAGGTCATGAAAACTGAACTATTAAAGTGAAAGTAAAACATGGTACTTTTGAATTAGGTTTTAGTTTCATTGACTGAAGAGGGAAAAGAACCTCTATTTGAAGGCTTACAACAAAACTGTCATGCACTATGATAGTAAATGATATGCAAATACTTGATTTTGTGTCTTAAATCATAAAGAAAAGAATACCCAATATTAGAAAAAACAACACATTTTTAGCTCACCTGAGCACAAAGTGCTCAAGATGAGCTTTTGTGATCGCCCTATGTCTGTCGTGCATCGTCCACAATTTCTTAACATTTTCTCCTCCTAAACCACTAGGCCAGTCGTGATGAAACTTGGCAGGAATGTCCCTTATTTGAATCTCTACCAAAATTACTCCACCCATAACTCTGGTTGCCATGGCAACCAAAGAAAAAAAAAGAGCAAAATCTTTGAAAATCTTCTCTGAAACTAGAAGGCATAGAGCTGTGATAATTGGTATGTAGCATATCCTAGTGGACTTCTACAAAGATTGTTCATATAATGCCCCTGGGGGTCAAAACTGGCCCCATCGCGGGGGTCACAAGTTTGAACATGGGAATAATAAAAGAAAACTTTGAAAAATCTATTCTCTGAAACACGAACTTGTAGAGCTTTGATATTTGGTATGCAATATCTGCTATATTGGACCTCTACCAAGATTGCCCGGGAAAAGTACGAAACGTTTGGACCATATTAATCTGCGGTCTGCGTCCTCCATTTTTTGGATAAAGGCCCAATATTTTCTACAATAGATATATAGACCGAAGAAGGTGAATTTCCCAAATGCATACGGTCTTTTTGTAGGTTCACTGGTCCCGGAATACTTTTTCTAACATATAAACAAACCGGGATCCAGCGTATTGATTTCGGAGAACTCGGTACTTATCCTAAAATACAATGCAGCTGTGCTTTGTATTTTCCGGGAGACGAGCTGAAGTGAATTGACGTGAAAATGCGCTGCAGCAGTAAATATTACTGAAAATTTATATCCATAGGGGTCTAAATGGTTAAAAGACTATATCTTTATGAAGCCACGTTATGATTGTACTCGGAAGGAGGTTGACGAGTGTCACGAGTCAGAGGAAACTGAAAGTAAGCGCTCGTCTGCAATCATGGATCAAAACACTTAAAGTATTAAATCTAACAAAGTAAACGATTATTAGTATTTTCAGAAACTTTAAAAGCAAGGATATTGCCCTTTGAAACGACCAATTTATTTATTCATGTATTTCAGGTCATGAAAAATGAAATATTAAGGTGAAAGTAAAACATGGTACTTTTGAATTAGGTTTTAGTTTCATTGACTGAAGAGGGAAAAGAACCTCTATTTGAAGGCTTACAACAAAACTGTCGTGCACTATGATAGTAAATTATATGCAAATACTTGATTCTGTGTCTTAAATCATAAAGAAAACAATACCCAATATTAGAAAAAAAAAACACATTTTTAGCTCACCTGAGCACAAAGTGCTCAAGGTGAGCTTTTGTGATCGCCTTATGTCTGTCTTGCATCGTCCACAATTTCTTAACATCTTCTCCTCCTAAATCACTAGGCCAGTCGTGATGAAACTTGGCAGGGATGTCCCTTATTTAAATCTCTACCAAAGTTATTCCACCCATAACTCTGGTTGCCATGGCAACCAAAGAAAAAAAAGAGCAAAATCTTTGAAAATCTTCTCTGAAACTAGAAGGCTTAGAGCTGTGATAATTGGTATGTAGCATCTCCTAGTGGACTTCTACAAAGATTGCTCATATAATGCCCCCGGGCTTCAAACTGGCCCCGCTCCAGGGGTCACAAATTTGAAACATTGGAACCAAGATGGAAAACTTTTTTTTTCTCAGAAACTGGAAGTCCTAGAGCTTTTGTATGTACTATCTTCTAGAGGACCTCTACCAAGTTTGTTCATATGATGCCCCAGGGGTTCAAACTGGCCCAGCCCTGGTGGTCACAAGTTTGAGCATGGGAACAAAGAAGGAAAACTTTAAAATTCTTCTGCACTGAAACAATAAGGAATTTATGTACATGTATTCCTTATGATAGTTTGCCACTAACAATATTTTACATTTTTTCATTAAATGTCATGTCATGGAAAAAGGGGCTTTGGTGTATATTTCTGTGGACCAATATCTCTTTCAGGACAAAATGTAATTAAAGTTCATCTTGTTAAGCCACAGACAATAGTTATTTGATTTTATTTCATGAAACAACATATTATCAAAAAAGGGGACTAAATGTATAATTTCATTACGGACCAATTACAGTCAATTGGCCCATCCATCCACGTTGATGGTTATCTTCTAAAGTCCTTGGCATACATGTCTTTTGTGTCTTAACAATGAGCGAGTGATGTTTTTTAATCTGTCATTCGACCACCATTTTGACCAGGAAATGAATGCTTTGCCTCTGAAAGTTAATTCAGTCCCTTACTGTATAATCCTGACTTTCAATGACCTTGAAGAAGAAGGGTTGTGAAAGCATTTTGGGAAAAGAAGAAAATGCTTTTTGCACAGTTACATACTTGTCAGAATTATTTGGCCTTGAACTTTGATATTTGGTATTTATCTTCCCTGTAGACCTTTACTGCTTAGTACTCGGGTGAGTGATATAGGACCATCATGGTCCTATTGTTCCTATATGTAGTCTTACAAGGATCTATACTATTTGCCTTCAAACTCTTCATTACTTGTAGGAACTCTAAGAGAACAGCATGGATCCTTATTAAACTGCCTGTATGGATAGGCTGATCTGAATCTATATTTGGTCCTTTGTAGTTGTATAACTGGCCAAGTAAAGAAATGAAATAACTATCATGCTGTTAGAATGTTCTTTAAATCTCAATTTTTCATTAAAACAAGGAATGTATGTAAGAAAGTAACTTTCAAAAGATTTTGCAGTTCCAGTTCTTCTATCGCGAAAAAACCTTGAATTTTGAAAAAAATTCCTGGAAAAAGTCTGGAATTTCGCAAGCAGAAAGTTGTGGGAACCCTGGCCTTACCTCTGAAAGTTAATTCAATCCCTTACTATACAATTCTGACTTTCAATGACCTTGAAGAAGAAGGGTTGTGAAAGCATTTTGGGAAAAGAAGAAAATGCTTTTTGCACAGTTACATACCCTGTCAGAATTATTTGGCTTTGAACTTTGATATTTGGTATTTATCTTCACTGTAGACCTTTACTGCTTAGTACTCAGGTGAGTGATATAGGACCATCATGGTCCTATTGTTCCCAATTTGCCTGGTTATGTAGTCTTATAAGGATCTATACTATTTGCCTTCAAACTCTTCATTACTTGTAGGAACTCAAAGAGAACAGCATGGATCCTTATTAACTGCCTGTATGGATAGGCTGATCTGAATCTATATTTGGTCTTTTGTAGTTTTGTAACTGGCCAAGTAAAGAAATGAAATAACTATCATGCTGTTAAAATGTTCTTTAAATCTCAGTTTTTCATTAAAACAAGGAATGTATGTAAGAAAGTAACTTTCAAAAGATTTTGCAGTTCCAGTTCTTCTATCGCAAAAAACCTTGAATTTTGAAAAAAAATCCTGGAAAAAGTCTGGAAAAAGTCTGGAATTTTGCAAGCAGAAAGTTGTGGGAACCCTGTTCTTTGTTACGGACTTTGTTCGTAAGATGGGGGCTCGTCCGGGATTGGCCATTGAGCCATTAATCCCATTTGTTGTCCAAAATCGGACTTCCTGCCTAATAAGGCTTTGAGTCATCAATAAATGATGACTTTAAGAGGGGGTGTGTTACGGGAGACCACTCCTTCCTGCATGGCATACTCCCGATTTAAATACAATACCTGGCTACTGCGTCAGGGAGATATCTCTTTGGCTCAGTGGTTAGGGTATTGGTCTTGTGTCCGGGAGTTCCGGAGTTCGAATCCCGCTCCGACCCTTATTTCTGCCATGCATTTATTCATTTGTTTCTTTGTTACGGACTTCGTTCGTAAGAATGGGTTAATGCCACTTTAACAGCTATGGTCATATCATGGCAGTCGGTGATGCACATGTGTTTCCTGGCTTTCTTACACCAATACTAACACAACTTTCTTTCCAAAGCTACCAACTACTTTTCTCACATGCTTCAGCAGAGGTGGGAAGCAAAAATATGCCGGAAAGAAAATTCGCCTCAACCGGGTATCAAACTCAGAACCACCATAACCCTGTACCAAACAATGATGCAGATACATTGTACTAAGCCCCATTTTCACAAAGCACGACTTGAATAAATCTCACATATGGTATTTCCATGAGGGAAAAAGCTAAGTGTTTGTAAATGCATTTCAAGAGGTAGGATTATTTTCAGGAGAAAAAAGAAAGTTGGAATGTTTGTATTGGCAAAAGGGATAAACATTCTGGTCGTTAAGTCCACTTTATATTAGTAATAAATCCTTGTATGGTCCTAATAGAGTAAAATGACAGTACTGTAGTTCTGACGTAAATGTATAAGTACACACCTACAGATTTACCTGCAGGACCCTTTGCTCCATGTCTGGATATTTCCTTTATCCTTTTACCAAATAGTCTGGTTTAACGCTTTCCCAAACAATCCCTGGTTTTTACGGGTCAGGAATAGGAGCTTTTTGAAAACATTGTGGGAAAAGGAGAAAATGCTGGTAACCAGCATTTTCTCCTTTTCCCACAATGTTTTCTACCCTATCATATTGAAAAATCACTTTTTTTGGAAACTGTTAATTTGTCATCTGCAAAATGCTTTGAATTTGGTCTGGTCCAAAATTTGCCATCTGGGAAAGGGTTAACTCATTACCAAATGACGCAGTTTTAGACTGGTCCAAAATGGAAAGCATTTTGCAGACGAAAAATTAAACATTGTTAAAATGCTGATTTCTTTTTTCAATGGGTAGAAAACATTGTGGGAAAAGGAGAAAATTTTAGACTGATCTAAATTGAAAGCATGTGCAGACGACAGAAAATGTAACTGAAAAATTGA
The DNA here is from genome assembly GCA_943736015.1 of Tridacna crocea. NCBI lineage: Eukaryota > Metazoa > Mollusca > Bivalvia > Cardiida > Cardiidae > Tridacna > Tridacna crocea. The sequence goes on along the minus strand of OX031072.1, from coordinate 29,047,555 downwards.
AATTTGTGTGAAGCAGAATAAAAAACATTGTGGAAAAAGGAGAAAATGCTGGTTACCAGCATTTTCTCCATTTCCCATAATGTTTTCAAAATGCTTTCAATTTGGACCAGTCTATAATTTTGTCGTTTGGTAAAGAGTTAAAGGGAAATAGATATTTTCTCCTTCTCCACAATATTTTCTAGATGTGTACCCACAAGATAGGTCTGGAAGAGAAATAATGGATTTAGAATATCAAACCAAACACACACATCCCACCAACCTCTTATATGTAGCTCTGAGAGTCTAAGCAAAGAAAACATTTTGGGAATTGGAAAAAATGATGGTACCTGTTGCTTCTTTCCCACAATGTTTCATTGAAGTCTTGCTGACTATTGTTTTGAAAATGGTTATGTTTGAAAGCAGCCAGTGACTTGGTCAGAAAAACATTTAGAGAACTGTTCAGAAGAAACTCGAGGAAATTATGAATAGTTGCACTGCACTGACTAGGTGCTGCATTGATATACAGTCGACTCTCATTATCTCAAATCTCTTGGGACAACAAAAATAGTTTGATATAACAGGAGTTTGAAATAAGAATTTGAGGACCGACTTCGAAAACCGGGAGTAAACATAAAATAAGAACGGGGATAAATTATCGTCATGGATTTGTGGAACAAACCTCAGATATTTAAAGATCCCTCGCTGGTTTGCTTGAGCACAGCAAAAGCACAATTACGTTGCATTTCTGATGACATTAAATATGCGCATTCATCAAATAAATAGGCAGCATTTGTACAGACCGACTTAAAACACGAAAGACCGACTTGAAACACAAGCGATTACCAAGAGAGACAAACTTGACAAGCCTCACCGTTCAGTGTATTTTTCAAGATGTGTAAGTCTTACATGAACTGCTGCTACAAACTTATTCACACCTTTTACAATCCGATATCTAATGAATCAATTAAGATAATGAAGTATAGTGTGAATTTCTCACCCTATTATCTACAAACAATAGCGGATATATGGATGAAAGTATGATCCGATGTATGAAATTGGTGTTCAAATTACTTCGACATAACAGGTTTTGGGATGCAACGGGTTCAACTAAATTCAATATAAAATAAAGAGGCTCGAAGTTCGTACATTGCTTCGACTTTGACTAAACAGGAGTTTTGAGATTAGCGATTTCGACATAATGAGAGTCGAGTGTACATGAAAATGAAATGTTGAAAAATGGCATAAAACACCATACAATTACATTCGCGGGGCCTGTATAACAAGTTATTGTATGAGAAAGGCTTGGATTATTTTCAAGATCAAGCATTTAAAGATGGTGACAATTAGGTTTATTTTTATGAGAGATGTTAATGTGTCAGTGACCATTCACTAAATTGCTCTGTGAACTGACCAAAAATCTATACGGTGTCAAATAGAAAATAGGGTGAATTTAATGGAAATAAGGAAAATTATTTCTTTTGATAAAGTAATTGATAGAGCTCTGTACTTAAAATGTCATTAAAAAAAAACATGGCTGACATAGTCATATGGTACCTGAGTTTAAAACTCTAGAGTAAGTCTTCAACTCTTTACTACACAATCCTGACTTTTAATGACCCTGAATGAAATACCTTTTGAAAACAGTGAGGGAAAAGAAGAAAATGCTGGTAACCAGCATTTTCTCCTTTTCCCACAATGTTTTCTACCGTGCTGTAAACAAATTTCAATTTTTGAGTTACCTTTATTTTGTCGTCTGCAAGTGCTTTGAATTTCGACCAGTCTAAAATTTTTTGGTTTGGTAAACGGTTAACTCATTACCAAACGACAAAATTTCAGACTGGTTCAAATTGAAAGCATTTGCAGACGACAAAATCAAGGTGACTGAAAAATTGAAATTTGTTCTGGGAAGGGTAGAAAAAACTGGGGGAAAAGGAGAAAATGCTGGTTACCAGCATTTTCTCCTTTTCCTACAGGGTTTTCAAAAGGCTTCTTTTGCAGGGGCGACAAAAGTAGGGATTGTTTGGTAATGGGTTAACCGTTTACCAAATGAAGGAATTACAGAATTATCCAAATTGAAAGCATTTGCAGATGACAATAATATGGTGAAAACATTGAAGTTTGCTCAGTTATTTGGTATAGGGTTACAAAGAGACGTGTGATATATAGCAGCTATGTGGAAATTGAAGGGAGGTAACACTGTAGGTGGAAATAAGGCCTTGTTGTGAGTGCAGTGGTCCTTGAAGGGAATTGACCCAAAGCTCTTTACCAAGAGACAAAATTTTGGAAAGGACCAGATTGAAAGCATTTGCAAACCCCCAATTTCAGAATTTAACTCATGTAACATTTGCATCATTTATCTTGGAAAAATAACTTGGCCACAACACTTTTTGCAGAGTAAAGTGGGCATTTTAATAGGGACATAAAATGTCACCATAGAAAAGAGCTTGGAAAAGGAGAAAAAGCTGGTTACAAGCATTTTTTCTTTTCCCACAATGTATCCAAAAGCTGTATTCCTCAGAGTTGTTAACCCTTTACTCCATAGATTGTCATTTCTACGCATTGCTTGTAGGAGACTTTGGAAAACATTGTGGCAAAAGGTGAAATTGCTCGTGACGAGCAATTTCACCTTTTGCCACAATGTTTTCTATGCTATCAAAAGGTGTCATAAAAACATAAGAAACGGCTTCATCCTTGCTGTTATTTAGGGTCAATTAGAGATATCATAGAAGTGCCTTATGGGGTAAAGGGTTAAAGCTTGGGATTGTTTGGTCAAAGGCTAGGTAAAGTTTTTAGAGAAGTCCGGAACATGTACAGAAAGAATAATAATTGTTTATAGCATAATTTATATATGTATGTTTACTTTGTACTAAACTAAGGGTAAAACACTTGGGGGGAAAGGAAAACAGCTTACCAAAAAATGAATAAAAAATAAAATTATGTACATAAAATTGTTTAGCCTACTAATATTATTTACACCTATGTATCCTTCAAAAATGCCCTCTGTCAGTTTTGTTTCATGACTCGACACAAAGGGCGAGTTATTGCTTGTCATTGGAAAGGTGTGAAAAAGTATCTTAAAGAACACAATAACAAAGTAAACAATTGAATCATTGGATAAAAGATTTTGATGTAATAATGTGGGCTTATTATAACACAAGTTGTTAGTGTTTATCCTAAATTGTATTTTGTATTTGGGAAGACTTATTACAACTTAGCTTGTTACTCAACAGTGTTTTGTTGTAATGGAAAACTTAGTTCTAGATTCATGTTAACTATTCTAATGAGAAAGTTTGTCCATGGGATGTGACAAGAAAAAGTGCTTTAAGATGAAACTTTTTTTTTCGTTCTTTTTAAATGTGTAAAACAGTTGAGTAATAGTCAAAAAGTATATAACTGAGGTCAGTTTCATTAATAAATGTGACATAGGTTAGTTTCATCAATAAATGTGACATAGGTTAGTTTCACCAATATATGTGACATACTGGTTAGTTTCATGGATAAATGTGACATTCTCCGTAGATGTGATTCTTAATGAATTTTGGATTTATCAATCATGAAAGTGGATGCACTATCAGAAATGTTTAAAAATTCCAGAGAATGGCAAATCTTACTGGATCTGTATAATCCTCATCCAGCCTGGAACTTACAAGTAAAGGTAACTTTCGTAACTCATTACCAAACGACAAAATTTTCAACATGTCCAAATCGAAAGCATTTGCAGATGACAAAATAAGTGACTGAAAAATTGAAATTTGTTTTGTTAAGGGTAGAAAACATTGTGGGAAAAGGAGAAAAAGCTGGTTACCAGCATTTTCTCCTTTTCCAACAATGTTTCCTAAAGGCTTCTTTCTCAGGGGCGTCAAAAGTATGAATTCTGTGGTAATGGGTTAACTCTTTACCACACAATCCCAACTTTTAACGACCTTGAGGAAGAAGCCTTTTGAAAACATTGTGGGAAAAGGAGAAAATGCTGGTAACCAGCAATTTCTCCTTTTCCCACAAAGTTTTCAACTCTATCAAAGCAAAATTGCAGCATTTTTAGTCACTTGGAAATTGTCCTATGCAAATGCTTTCAATTTGGATAGGTCTAAAATTTTGCTGTGTTGTAATGTGTTAACTCTTCACCACACAGCAAAATTTTTGCCTGGTCCAAATTGAACCTATTTGCAGACGACATTTTTAGTGTTACTCAAAACAGGACAGTGTTGCATATCAAAGGTTAGAAGACATTGTGGGAAAAGGAGAAAATGCTGGTTGCCAGCATTTTCTCCTTTTCCCACAATGTTGTCAAAAAACTTTGTTCCCAGGGGTGTTAAAAGTCAGGATTGTGCGGTAAAGGGTTAACTCTTGGGTCACTAAGCATGACTAAATGACCATGTGTGGACAGTGTAGATCAAGATCAGTTTGCACAGAACCGATTGGGAGATACCTCCCTCCAGTGCCTACCCCAAAAAAACAGAATTTTAACTCTTTCCCACACAATCCCGACTTTTAACGACCTTGAGATAGAAGCCTTTTGAAAACATTGTGGGAAAAGGAGAAAATGCTAGTACCCAGCATATTCTCCTTTTTTTGTAACGTTTTCTATACTCTCCAAATCGAATTTCGATTTTGGATTCAAATCTAGTTTGTTGTCTGCAGATGCTTTCAATTTAGACTAGTCCAACTTTTGCTGCTTGGTAGGTAGTTAACAAAATGTTTTACCTGTCCCTGGTGGACCCTACAGAATGACACCTTTTGGAAGTTTAATTGCTATTCCTTATGCCTAGGTCACATATAAAATGGGCACCCAGGATGATTTCTTCCAACTTCGCGGATTCAAAGATTTGAGAAATTGTCTAGGCGCCATCATCTTTGCAAGCCAATGTTACGATCACTACATGGATCTTACCTTGGCTGATTGAGCCTGATTTCAAGATTACTTCCACTTTTGGATGCTGGTTATTACCCCCCTTTACTTCATATTTCTAAAAGTCAATGAAATATCGTTTTACAAACCTCTTACGAAAACACATGAAGCGATAAGCAGATATCCATGTGGGTTTCCATGTTTACCTTCTATTCGAAAGGTAGCGACCTTGTTCTATTTTTATCAAAGATGAAATGCTACGAGTGATTTCATTCGTTACAGTTAGAGCTGGCTGCATCCAATGAAAAAGCGTATCGGGGGAAATGTAAAAATCAAGCTTAATCCACCAAGGATAGAGTTGCTTAGTGAATTGTCAGCCTTGGCTTGGGAAGATGAGGCGCCATACGATTGTAAGACATTTTGCTCAAACAGTCACAAATCAAACGGGCACCTGATGGCAGTTTTTACGGAAATCCTGTGCGTGCGCTTTTCAGTTCAGAAAGGCACCAGGTGGCCACCAAACAGACCTTTGGGCGGCGACCGGACGACACCTGTATGGATATTTTTCAGACTTTGTGCCACTGTCTGGTCACCGAGTGGTCACCTTATGATGGAACCCGGACGATGAGTTAAATGGCTCTCAGATGGCCCAAAATCGTTTGGTTGCCGTCCAATTATAAATTTGTTTCAAACTTCGTACAGGCGCCGGATAGCGTCTCAACTAAACTGCCGCGGTTCAAACTGAAACACCACCTAAAGGTTGCCATGGGGTCCCCGGACGATTAATATTAATACTAAACTGCTGCGGTTTAAACTGAACTACCACCTAAAGGTTGACATGGGTTCCCCAGACGATTGAGCAGCTGAACAGAATATTTTAACTCTTTACCAAAAAATCCCTGTTTTTGACGTCCCTGAGAAAGATGTCTTCTGAAAACATTGTGGTAACCAGCATTTTCTTCTTTTTTCCACAGTGTTTTCTACCTTCCAAAATCAAGTTTCAATTCTTGAGTCAACCTTTTTTTGTCATCTGCAAATGCTTTTAGTTTGGACAATTTCAAAAATTTTGTCTTTTGGCAAAAACCTTAAGTGATTGCTTTTTTGATGAGAGGGCTTTTGAAAACATTATGAAATAAGGAAAATATGCATTTCTTTCGCTTTTAACCATTCTAAAATTTTGGTGTCTGCTTTAGAGTAACAAGGAAATTGTTAAAGGTTGCTTGCTTAGTCATTTGTTACCCATTCAAGTTTATTTTTAGGTTTCTATAAAAAGATAATTTCACATAGATATTTAGAAACGGCAGTTGCAAAGAAATATGATACACCTTCCAGTCAAATGTTATTAACTCATTACCAAACGACAATATTTTAGGTTTGTCTAAATCTAAAGTCTAAATCTACAGCATTTGCAGACGACAAAGTAAAATTGACTGAAAATTTGTTTTTTATGAAGAGTAAAATACATTGTGGGAAAAGGAAAAAATGCTGGTTACCAGCATTTTCTTCTTTTCCCACAATGTTTTCTTTAGACTTCTTTCTCAGGTCCTTCAAAAGTAGGGATTGTGTGGTAATGGGTTAAAAACAATGCAGCATCCTAGAAAACGAACTAGTGCAAATTAGATCAAATAGAATTCATTTTACCTGTGGTCATTCGTCATTTTTGTGGTTGGTGGTTACCTGGGGGTTAAGTTGACAGTAAACAGTGTGAAATGTAAACCGGTAGTTATAATTGAGGGATAGGAAGAAAATATAACATACAGTCATTATGACACTGGTATTTTTTATACTGATGGTCTTTTTACCAGATTTTTACCACAAATAATGGGCTATACTCTGTAAAAAGATGGCTGAACTCTTTACCGCACAAGAAAATTTTAGACTGGTCCAAATTGAAAGCATTTGCAGTTGTCAAAATAAAAGTGACTGAATGATCGAAATTAGGGTTGAGAAGGGTAGAAAACATTGTGGGAAAAGGAGAAAATGCTGGTTACCAGCATTTTCTCCTTTTCCCACAATGTTTTCAAAAGTATTCTTTCTCAAGGGTCGTTAAAAGTCGGTATTGTGTGGTAAAAGAGTTAATGCACCGGCAAAAGAAATATCGGCGCAAGTCAGTCTGGGCAGTCCTATCAGGCCTACCTGGGCTGAAACTTTTAGGTATTGGTCAGTTTTCTGCAGCGCAAAGGACCAGTGTACCTAGTAGTTAAGTTGGTTGTTTTAGAAAATTGGTACTATCGATCCATAATACAGTAATAACTAGTTTTGTACCATGTGTCATGAAAATGCATTTACTCATTACTAAACGACAACATTTTAGGTTTGTCCAAATTTAAAGCATTTGTATATGACAAAATAAAAGTTACTGACAATTTTAAACTTGCTTTGTGAAGAGTAGAAAACATTGTGGGAAAAGGAGAAAATGATGGTTACCAGCATTTTCTCCTTTTCCCACTATGTTTTCAAAAGGCCTCTTTTCACAGGATTAAGTCGGAATTGTGTGGTATAAAGTTAAATAGCGGCTTGTTTTTGTGTCAAATTGAAAAACAATATGAGCTTTGTTCATGTATCATTTTCGTTCAACTCTAGCTGTTGTGAGATATGTCCAAACTGCTGAAAACAAAAGACAGAGAAAAATGATGTCTACTGAATTTCAATCTTTTTAACTGCATCAGTTACCTTTTTACCTTACAACAAATTAATGTTAGACTTGTTTTTTAAAATTTACAGCGAATATGGCCTTAATGACGAAAAAATGTCTTTGAGACGGTAAAAAACAGTGTGGGAATAGAGAAAATACTGGTTATCATCATTTTCTCCTTGTTCGTTTCAGTAGCTGTTTTCTGCAGTGTCAGTAAAACAATTAGGGCTAGAGCTCTTTCGTATCAGGTTAACCCTTTACCCCACAATGACGACTTTTAAAGACCCTGACGATAAAGCCTTTTGAAAACATTGTGCAAAAAGGAGAAAATGCTGGTAACCAGCATTTTCTCCTTTTCCCACAAAGTTTTTTACCCTATGGAAGCAAAATTACATCATTTGAGCCACTTTGAAAGTGTTGTGTGCAAATGTTTTCAATTTGGATCTAAAATTTTGCCTTGTGGTAAAGGATTAACAAAGACACCCATTCAACTAGAGACACAGAAACCCCGCTATGACCTGGTTGAGGATCAGTGCAGACCTTTTGTATGCAAGTGTCAGTGCATCAGTGCATTATACACGGCTACAAATTCGAAATTAGGCAGTTATGTAAGAGGCGGAAAATCACCTGTTACGTTTCTGCGTCAGGGATGGTAGTTTTTTCCCCCGGGTACTTTGCTGTTTTGCTGTTATGGAATTTATTTTGTGGAAAAAATTGCCACAACTCTTTACCAAACAACAAAATTTTGGCGGGGTCCAAACTGAAAGTATTTGCAGCCAACAAAAAAAATCTGAATTAAAAATTGAAATTTGATTTGAAAAGGATAGAAAACATTGTGGGAAAAGGAGAAAATGCTGGTTACCAGCATTTTCTCCTTTTCCCAAAATGTTTTCAAAGGCTTTCTTTCTCAGGGTCGTTAAAAGTTGGGATTGTGCGGTAAAGAGTTAACCCATTACCAGCGACAATATTTTAGACTGGTCCAAAATGGCAACGTTTGCAGATGACAATATAAATCTGACTAAAAGATTGAAATTTGATTTGAAAAAGGATAGAAAACATTGTGGGAAAAGGAGAAAATGCTGGTTACCAGCATTTTCTCCTTTTCCCAAAATGTTTTCAAAGGCTTTCTTTCTCAGGATCGTTAAGTTGGGATTGTGTGGTAAAGGGTGAAGGTTATAAGCAGTAAAGACAGAGGTCTTGAGTTCAGTCTCTGGGCTGAAATGACCCTAGGAATGGTCAACCTGATGTCATTGTATCAATTATTCATATACAGGTACATATAGACAAGTAATGACTTTGGCCAGTTTTGCAGCAACACCTTGAATACTAATTAGTCGCCTACTTCACTGTTTAATTGATGTGGAGATATGATCCCATTTTGTTACTGGTTACTAACGTTTTCTCCTTTTCCCACAATGCTAACCTTCCAGACCAAATTTCACTTCTTATGTCACTTATTTTGTCATCTGCAAAATGCTCTCAATTTGAACCAGTCCAAAAATTTGTGGTTTTGCAGAGTTAAAGCTATTGAAAGCTAATGAACCCTTTGCACTTGAAAAAAAAAATACTACCTTGGCAAAAAATGAAGGACGCCATTTGTTTCTTTTACCAGTAAAACTGAGATAGCTTTGTTTTTCATTATGCAGACTGATTCACCGAATGGTGGGCTTGCACATAACATTCTGAATAATTGTAACTTTTCCCTACTCATTGACATCTGAAAATCAATTGGCCATATAGTAAGTTTAGAAAAACAAGTAAAATAAAAAACCCCAGTAAATTACAGTAATTTAGATATTTTTTTGTTGCATATTTGGGACAAATCAATTAAAGGTGTTGACTAGATGACCCAAGATGATAAAATATATAGAATTAGAACATTTGTCATATGTATACAAATACTATAAATTTGTATGTCTACTGTCAATTAGGTGTCATGTTACATTTTAGTCATTTTAGGATTGATCAGCAATGATTTGGGTCTCCAAATAAACAAGCAATTTCCTTGAAATGATATCCCCTGCTGAAAACAGCCGCGTGAACTTGAAATTGCTCCTTGTCATAGCCATTTTGCATCAAATTAAAAAGAAACAAAAAAGGTGTCATGGCAGAATGGAAGTACATGTACACATTTCTAAAGTTTCACAAAATTCTGTCCAATGGTATTCAGTATATTCAACCTTACGGACACACAGGAGGAAGGAAGGAAGGATGGATGAACAACACTTAAAAACTATATCCCTTCACCTTCTAAGTGCAAGTCATAGCTGGAACTAGAAAGGTGCTGATCTGAAAGACAACAATTAATGCTCTTTAATTTTCTCCTTTTTTCTCTAATGTTCAAAATTAACCCTTAACCATATCCCACCCTTCCAAGCAAAAAACAATGGGGGATGGGGGGTGTTACTGGCCTGTGACAGTTCCAATACATGTAATACTTTGTCTTAAAGGCAGCAGATTAAATTCCAAAAAGGATTCATACAGTTTTAATCCACATTTAAGACATTTGTATGTTCATGTACAGTCATGTCAAAATCTTGCTAAATACAAATACAGAAGCAAAACATTATTTTTTAAATTTCTGTAGTAAAAACAAGCAACTGTATGCTTACAATTAGCAGGGTATAACTAGGGTACATAACTAAAATTATCACAATTTAGCCAGAAAAAGATGGTTTACAGCTTTCTTTGAGCAGCTTTAAATGCTTTTTCTATGAAAGATCTCTCATATGCCTACAAAACATTGAACTGACCTTACCAAACAATGAAGTCTTAGACTGGTCCAAATTGAAAGCATTAGCAGATGACAAAAATGAATGCGACTAAAGAATTGAAGTTTGTTTTAGGAAGGTAGGAAAACAAAAGACGTCTATCTCAGTCATTTAAAGTCGAGGTTGTGTGGTAAAGGGTTAAGATATGATAACCCAGGTTAGTCAAAATGTTTATGAAGAAAAAGGGTGAGAAATTGATATGTTGACTCAAGATATTAAAAGAACTGACAAGGATAACTAATTTGATTCAAATTTGTGAACCATTTTGTCATTAAAAAATACTTGGCCACAGTATTTAGTATACTTGTCCCTTGTGAACAGGCATTTCCAATCATATGAAATGGATGGGTTTGGAAAATCACAATATATGAAGATATTAATTGCACAAAATGGACAACTTTTTTCATCCAGAGCAGTTATTCTAGAATTAAAAGTAAATCCAAATGTTCCTGTCTTTTCCGGGATTTTCAGATAATTTGAGGTGTGTTAAAATCTTGGCCCAAACTGTGCCTTTCAAATATGTGTTACCTTTGTAGCTTGTTTAGTTAGGATCAGACTGGACAAAACATTTAGTCTAATCTTTGACTATTCTTATACTGTATGCTTAACCAGGTAACAGCAACCCAGATTGTATAAATGTCCATTGGGTGTATCTGATGCTGTGAGGGTGAATTCTATACAAGGCTGAAAATATGAAATACTTGCGTATTGGAAACATTGCAGATGGCAAATCAAATATATGTACCGTATGTTCCAAATGATGGGAATCGTCTTTGAAGGGTTTGAAAACATTGTTGAAAAAGGAGATAATGTAGGTTATCAGCATCTTCTCTTTTTCTCACCATGGTTTTAAAAAAGTTTTTTCCCTCCGTCTCATTGGATACAAGTCAAATATGGGTAAATGTAAAGGCCAAAAGATCTTTCTTGATTAGGAATCATTATTTACTAGTATTTTACCAATATGTGTATTATATTACCAGTTATGGCTTTCTCTTATAATGGGAGTTACAGCATTGTGTAGTACAAAATTTTGAAATGGATGCTATAGTAGCCTCTTATTCTGTGACCAAAGTGTTTACACCTGTACTTGCTGTTGTAATAGATGGAGTGCTTAGTAACATGAAGGACCATTTTAACCCATTACCACACAATCCCTACTTTTGACGCCCCTGAGAAAGAAGCCTTTAGAAAACATTGTGGAAAAAGGAGAAAATGCTGGTAACCAGCATTTTCTCCTTTTACCACAATGTTTTCTACTCTTCACAAAACAAATTTCAAATTTTCAGTCACTCATATTTTGTCGTCTGCAAATGCTTTGAATTTGGACCAGTCTAAAATATTGTCGTTTGGTAATGGGTTAAAGGGGTGTGTGAAAAGCAGATCTCTAACTGTAAATCATAGATATGATAATTATTATTATTTCTGTATTAGATCAAACTATATTATTATACTGCAAAGAAATTTCTTGTGATCTGATTGGTCAACATGCCGGGAACATATATATCATGTTCCTTGGCAAAAACCATGTCAAGCCAGTTTCCCTTTTGAGTGCCCCATAAACATCACTACACATGCAACACAACATCCAAAATGGCGGCGTGGATCGATCACCAGACTGCTTTTTTTTTTTCACCAAACTGCATGTTTTAGTGACATCAGTTTCCAGTGACTTCAGTAGTCATTGAATCGGGGCACTCAGGAGGGAATTTCTATTTCGTCAGCATACTTGATTCGTGAGATTATGATATAGGAAAATTTCGCTTAACTCATTACCAAACAACAATATTTTACGCTTGTCCAAATCAAAGGCATTTTCAGAAGACAAAATAAAAGTGACCGAAAGTTTTAATTTTGTTTTGTGAAGGGTAGAAAACATTGTCGGAAAAGGAGAAAATGTTGGTTCCCAGCATTTTCTCCTTTTCCCACAATGTTTTCTAAAGGCGTCTTTCTCAGGGTCGTCAAAAGTAGGGATTGTGTGGTAATGGGTTAACGCACTTTGAAAGGGTAAAACTTTGCTGTAAATATGTTGTACGTTCAGTTGGGAGGGGACATGGAAACTTGTTCACAGCTGTATCAAATCATGTCGTGCCGTGCCTTCAGCGCAGGGCGACATGATTCGATACAGCCGTGAACAAGTTTCCAAGTCCCCTTCCAACTGACAGTACAACTAATAATGTCCTTGGATGAACATGAAAACAGATACATATAACTACTGACAAAACCATGAGTGAAAGTTTCAAATTTCGATAGCTAAAATGAAATTACACCTCATTTTTTTTCTTCAAAAGTTTTCTTCTCCTTCTTACATACTCACATTTTGGCAAATATGAATATTTTAGCACTTGTTTTGATCTATTTCTGTGGAAAAAGATAAAATTTGTGACAACTTATGTGGGACTCCACCAGTCCTCGTAACCCTCTTCCAAACAGTCTTAGCCCGCATTGCCACACAATCCTGAGTTTTAGCGAACCTGGAAAAGGTTTTTGAAAACATTGTGGGTAAAAGAGAAAATGCTGGCAACCAGCATTTTCTCTTTTTCCCCACAATGTTTTCTACTCTTCACAAAATAAATTTCAAATTTTTAGTCACTTTCATTTTGTCGTCTGCAAATGCTTTTGATATGGACCAATCTAAAATACTGTCGTTTTGAAATGAGTTAATCCATAAAGTTTAACAATTTTTGTTTTTTTTTATATTTTCAGGAGAAAGAAAAACAAGAGCAGTTAAGCGAGTTATTAAATAGTTACAGTAGCCTGGGATTACCTCCCCCTCCATCATTAGTGCAGATCGGCCAACCTCAGATAGATGAGTCTATGTTCGGCATTGAGTCACATTGGAGGGCCATTGTGGAAAACTCACAGGTGAGGCATTGTACATTAACCTTTTACCACACAATCCCCAGTTTTAAAGACCCTAAGAAAGAAGCCTGTTTAAAAAAACATTGTGGGGAAAAAGAGAAAATGCTGGTAACCAGCATTTTCTCTTTTCCTCACAAAGTTTTCTACCCTTCTCAACTCAAATTTCAATCTTTCAGCCATATTTATCTTGTCTACTGCAAATGATCTCAAATTGGACTGATTTAAAATTTTGTTATATGACAGTAAAGTCTTTGCCAAACATAAAAATTCTGGAATCAACCAAATTGAAAGCATTTTTTTTTAACCATTCTACCAGTTAATCAGCAGTTTTAACAAACCTAAGGAAATACTTTTAAAAACATTAAAGTAAAGGAAGAAAATGTTCTTTTCCTTATAATGGGGTCAGAGGTAAACTGAAGGATATGTGACCTAAAGGCACTGGGTTCAAGCCGCACTGGCTCCACTGGGTCTTTCATAGGATTGTTCTTGGGCAAGACACTTCAGAGCCCTAGCCTAGTACTGGTGAAACACAGGAAAACGTGACTGTGAGCTGTAGCCGTGATAAGACTGAAATAATGTTGAAAGCAGCTTTCAACACCTTTCAAATCTAATATTTTCCCGTGATTTTTTTTTAGCTTCTCAAAGATAATCATATTGGCCACATTTAGAAATACAGTCAAATCTGTGTACAGCAGCCAGTCAAGGGATGTGCCCACGTTGGTTGCAGTACACAGATTGGCTGCTGTTCACAGTACTTATTTCTCGCATATTATTATCATACTATAGTTGATACTTTGCAGCATTGTATGATGTTCTAGCTTGTTGAATCATCTTTTGTATACATGTCACAATGAACTTCTGCCTCACATTATGTAGTACAAAAAAAAGACTTGAATAAAAAGATTTGATTTAAAAGATTTATTTTCTTTTCCATTTATTTTCCATCATAGTAAAACAACAACAGTGCTCACAAGTTTCATGTGTTATACTATGTACATCTATAGTGTTTGCAAGAAAGCATGTAAAAACTTTAACAAATTAAATGTTGCTTAACCCTTTCCCAAACAATCCCTGGTTTTTGCGACCCTGAGGTATAAGCCTTTTTAAAACATTGTGGGAAAAGGAGAAAATGCTGGTAACTAATTTTTTCATTTTCCAACAATGTTTTCTACCCTACTAGAAACAAATTTCAATTTTTGAGTGCTTTCAATTTGGACCAGTCTAAAATTTTGTTGTTTGGTATAGAGTTAAAGAAGACCCATTTTGAGAAAACTGGGGGAAGAAGAAGAAAATGCTGGTAACTGTAATTTTCTGCTTCTTAACACAATGTTTTCAAACTCTTTCAAAAATAAATACTGCAATGTGAGCCACATATGAATTGTCACCTCCAAAAAGCTTTCAATTTCGACATGTCTAAAATTTTGTTATTGACTTAAACAAAACCTTTTTTTACTTTGCAGAATTTATCAAAGAGACAACAAGATCAGCAGGAGGCCATCTGGGAACTGCTTCAAACAGAACTGGACTATATACGTTCATTACGGGTTATATCTGATGTAAGAACCAATTATTAACTCTCATAGATTAGAAACTAGATTTAACTCAATACGAAACAACAATATTTTAGGCTTGTCCAAATCAAAAGCATACGGAGATGACAATAAAAGTGACGACGACAATATTTTAGGCTTGTCCAAATCAAAAGCATACGGAGATGACAATAAAAGTGACTGAAAATTTGAAATTTGTTTTGTGAAGGGTAGAAAACATTGAGGGAAAAGGAGAAAATGCTGGTTTCCTTTTCCCACAATGTTTTCTATAGGCTTCTTTCTTAAGGTCATCAAAAGTAGGGTTTACTGTATGTGGTAATGGGTTAAACACTTTTGTGGACAGAGTATATCAAAACCAGATTGCACATGTTCTTAGATCTTCACTTTGCTTCTTTACCAGATATTGGGACAAGAACACCTTTGAAATTGCAATGTCTAAATCTTGAGTGTTAGCTTAATTGTTTAATCCATTACCACACAATCCTGAATTTTTATGACCTTGAGAAAGAAAGCTTTTGAAAACATTGTGGGAAAAGGAGAAAATGCTGGTAACCAGCATTTTCTTCTTTTCCGACAACGTTTTCCACCCTTCACAGAACAAATTCCAAATTTTTAGTCCCTTTTATTTTGTTGTCTGCAAATACTTTCAATTTGGACAAACCTGAAATTTTGCCGTTTGGTAATGAGTTAAGGGTAAAACACCATGGTATTTTCATAGCCCCTTGGTCTGTGTCAATGTGGTGAAAAAAAATTTACTTTCTTTAACATTATTGTCATGACTAAAACATATTTACTTAAGACTTTAACTAATTGTTAACTATTAAAATGGGAACCTAAACCAGTGCAGCAGGTAACCAGCGAAACATTTTTGACACTGATACGCCCTATTTTGCATTATCTCCTGCTAGATGGCATTTTACAAATACACATCTATCTAATTGGAGCATTCTTGGTTCAGAGCGGTACTACTTTTCAAAACAACTGTTACTTTTAATTTCAAAATAAAATAAATGTTTACTCTATAAAACACTATTTGGTGCGATTTATTCAGCTATGATTGGCTAGCATGTAACCCATGCACCCGCCATCTATTAAAACAGCCCCTACATGCTTGGGTAATAGGCTAATAGCTTCAAGCCCTACTTTTTCCAAGTATTTGGGGATGGGTCATGTATCAGAGGTTGAATGGACAAAGAATATGGCATATTTATGTAGACAAGGTCCAATTTTTACTTTCAATTCTCTCTGAAAATCAGTCTTTATTCTGAAAGCATCAGTTCTGCCGTCAAACGTTGGAAAGTATATGGGATGCACATGTTTCTGTAGCATCACAGGGCTTAATTCTCTACAACATAATCCTGACTTTTAATGACCCTGAGAAAGAAGCCTTTTGAAAACACTGTGGGAAAAGGAGAAAATGCTGGTTACCAGCATTTTCTCCTTTTCCCACAGTGTTTTCTACACTTCCCAAATGAAATTTTAATTTTTCAGTCACCTTTATTTTGACATCGGCAAGTGCTTTCAATTTGGACCAGTCTAAAATTTTCTCATGTGGTAGAGACTTAAAAGGCTTAATTCATTATCAAGATTACAGCTCAAACTATGTGACTTGTCTATCAAAGAGGAAAAAAAAAATTGTGAGAAAAAGGCAAGTTCCTGGTTACTAGCATACTCCTCCTTTTCCCATTGAATTTTCAAATTTTCAGGGTCGTTAAAATTCAGGATTGTAATGTAAATGGATAAACAATCCGCAGCTGCTGCCAACGTTGAATATTTGATACATTTGTTACCCAAACTGAATGTGTTTCATTTTTATGCAATCTGCTCATATCAAATGTACATGCTTGCTTGAATTACATCATTTAACCCTTTACTCCATATACACTCAATTCTACGCATTGCTTGTAGGAGCTTTTGGAAAACATTGTGGAAAAAGGTGAAATTGCTCGTGACAAGCAATTTCACCTTTTGCCACAATGTTTTCTGTGCTATCAAAAGGTGTCGCACATAAGAAATGGCTTCATCCTTGCTGTTATTTAGGGTCAATGCATTAGAGATACCTTAGAAATGCATCAATGGGTAATGGGTTAACCCTTTCCCAAATGACAAACTTTTGGACTAGACCAAATTGAAACCATTTGCAGACGACAATTCAACTCTTCCTGGAAAGATGATTTCTGTCTATGATAGAGTAGAAAACATTGTGGGAAAAGGAGAAAATGCTGGTTACCAGCATTTTCTCCTTTTCCCGCAATGTTTTCAAAAGGCTACCATTCCAGACCCGTAAAAACTAGGGATTGTTTTGGAAAGGGTTTACTCTTTACTGAAAGACAAAATTTTAGACTGGTCCAAATTGAAAGCTCTTGCAGACGACAAAATGAACATAACTCAAAAATTGAAACTTATTTTTCCAGTAGGGTAGAAAACATTGTGGGAAAAGGAGAAAATGTTGGTTACCAGCATTTTCTCCTTTTCCCACTATGTTTTCAAAAGGCTTCTTTCTCAGGGTGGTAAAAACAAGAGATTGTTTGGTAATGAGTTAAATGCATTCTAAATGAAACAGCAGGACATTTTCAGTCATGAAAAAGAAATAAAACCACTTTTTTTTTAAGACTGCTTAATTCAACCCTCCATTTCAAGGACCTTGAAGAAAAAAGGCTTTTAAAACTGCTTTGTTGGGGAAGAAAAAGACAAAATGCTGGGTACAGGCTTGTTCTCCTTTACCCTAATATTTTCTCCTTTTCAGAAATAAATCTCTCTTCTGATTTATGAACCCAAACTTTGTTGAAGACTTTTAACTCGGATGATTATAGAATTTTGTTAAAGAATCTGTTAATTAATGTTAAACCCTTTATGGTACAGTGCCAACTTTTAACAACTCTGAAAAAGGAACCTTTTTAAAGGGATTTTTAAAAAGGAGAAAATGCTGGTAACCAATAATCTTCCTTTTCTCTCGGTGCTTTCTACCCTGTCAAAGAAAAATTGAACCATTTGGGCTACACTGAAATTATCATCTGCAAAATTTGCTTTCAGTTTGGACAAGGCTAAAATTTTGTCATCTGGTAAAGGGTTAAAGCACCTTTCACAAGCGTAGTTGCTTTAGTGATGAGTGTAGATCAAGATCACACTACAAAAATGAGCAGTCTGGTCTTTGAACTATACTGCCCTTTTTGCCGAGACATCTGGCAACCATTCTAAAGAGCATTCTTTGTCTTGTTCTTCAAGATTCTTCAACTGTGAAGGTAACATAACTTGGTTTGCAATTGGTTTAGCCAATCAGAAGTTCTGTTTTTGTCACACTGACAGAATTCTGAAGAATAAGACTAAGAATGTTCTTAAAAATGGTTTGTGAATACATAAGACACATAGGACACATAGGACATAAGACACCATAAAATGCTATTATTTTGGTCTTATTTTAAAATTGAAAATGGTTAATTGGGTCTTTTTGGCTCTCTGTGGATTACAGAATTAACCTTTTACCACTCAATCCTGACTTTTCACGACCCTGAGAGAGAAGCCTTTCGAAAACATCGTGGGAAAAGGAGAAAATGCTGGTAACCAGCATTTTCTTTTTTTCCCACAATGTTTTCTACTCTTCTGAAGTCAAGTTTGAATTTTTCATTTACATTTATTTTGTTGTCTGTATGTGCTTTTAATCTAGACAAGTTTAAAATTTTGTCGCCTGGTAAAGAGTTAAAGAAAAGAGTATGTGGTGTCACATTGAAGAGTTATGTGCTGTTTATATATTTCTGAATTGAAATATGTAAATACCACTTGAAAACCTTCTCTGTTTTTCACAGCTACATGTATTTCAACAAAATCTACCATGAAAGTTAATGTGTAAAGCTTTCAGCCAAGTCAGAGAATTTTATTAACCCTTTGCCAAACAACAAAATTTTAGACTAGTCCAAAATGAAAGCACTTGCAGATGACAAAATAAATGTAATTAAAAAATTAAAATTTGCTTCCAACCGGATAGAAAACATTGTGGAAAAAGGAGAAAATGCTGGTTACCAACATTTTCTCCTTATCCCACAATGTTTTCTAAAGGCTTCTGTCTCATGGTCGTAAAAACCAGGGATTGTTTGGTAAAGGGTTAAATGGGCCATGAAAATGGGTATAAGGACAATGAACTTGTTGACAAAATTGCTTGATGTTTTTAACCCTTTCCCAAACGACAAATTTTAGACTCTTCCAAACCGATAGCGTTTGCAGACGACAATTTCAGATTTTGAGAGAATGGCAGAAAGTTCTCAAAAAGGGTAGAAAACACTGTGGGAAAAGGAGAAATTGCTCATTACAAGCAATTTCTCCTTTTCTCAGGGCGTTTTCAAAAGGCTTTTACTGGAGACAAGTAAAAACCAGGGCTTGTTTGGGAAAGGGTTAAATGAAATGGACCATACTTCACATAAAAGTATGGAAAATTTTTATACCTTTGAACAGCCTTGCACAAATATAGTTGACTTTGGCCAGTTTATATCGAGACCAAGCCTGCACAAAATATGCAGTCTGATCTTTGATCTGCATCGTCCATTTTGCTTAGATGTTATGGATAAAAGTTTAAATATGTAGGCTGCTAAGCTTGACTCACTGATCTTTTGCAGACAGTGTAGATCAAGATCAGACTGCACATTTTGTGCAGTCTGAGATAGGTCTACACTGTCCAATATGGGGATTTTTGGTCAGAATGTTTGTCTTGATGATATCTCAGACTAGTTTGAAAATTGATCAAGTCACGTCAGAAACTGGGTCACTAGGTCAAATCTTAGAAAAATATTTGGTCTGATACACCTGAAACTTGGTCAGAATGTTTGTCTTGGTGATACCTTGAATGAGTTTGAAAATTGGTCATGTGGGGTCAAAAACTAGATCACTGGGTCAAAAATTAGAAAAAACTTTGTGTATGTTCCAGAGACCACATTTTCAGTCTGGTACTCTTTAAACTTGGTCAGAATGTTTGTTTTGGCGATGTCTCACAAGAGATGGCCACATTTTCAGTCCAATACTCATGAAACTTGGTCAGAATGTCTGTCTTATTGATATCTCAAAAGTGTCTGATAATAGGTAATTTTTTTATCAAAAACTAGGTCACTAGGTCAAATCTTAGAAAAACCTTGTGTAAGCTCTAGAAGCCACATCTTTAGCCCAAAACTCATGAAAGTTGGTCAGAATGTTTGTCTTGATAATATCTTGAAAGAGTTACGAAAATTAGTAAAATGTCGGATCAAAAACTAGGTCACTTGGTTAACTCTTCCAAAACCTTGTTTACTTTCTAGAGGCCTCATTTTAAATGCAATACTCCTGAAACTTGGTCTGAATGTAGGTCTTGCACTAGTTTACAATTGGGTCATTTTGGGTCAATAACTCATGAAAATCTTGGTAGAATGTTTGTGATAATATCTCAAAAGAGATTGAAAATGGGTCATGCTTGGTCAAAAGACTCAGGTGAGCGATTTCAGAGCCATCATGGCCCTCTTGTTCTTTGATAGAGTAGAAAAGCTTGTGGGAAAAGGAGCAAATGCTGGTAACCAGCATTTTCTTCTTTTCCCACAAGGTTTTCAAGAGGTTTCTTTCCTAGGATCAGCAATGTGTGATAAAAGAGTTAAATCTTGGTATTGTTTGGAAGAGGATCAATGTTTTTTACACATGAAGAGTTATGTCACTCTTTTATCAAAGTGATCAGGTGTAAATCTGTCTGGCAGGTAAATCTCCCTGCTAATTATATTGTTGACAATGGAATTCATTTTTCCCTAACAATATTTTCTTTGTATTTTCAGTTATTTTTATGTGTGCTACTTAATCTTCAAAATGAACTCATCCTAAATGAGGTAAGATTGTTTTCTTTTTCCACAAAGTAAAAGTGAAATAGTTAACTGAAAGATAAAAGTTAGATAAAAGTTATCAGAAAGATTTACAGGTAAAAAAGAATTCCTGCAGGGAGTCAAGTGCTTGTGCACAAGACCATTTTTAAAAACATTGTGGCGGTAGGAAAAAATGCCCATGATAGGGTGGTGCTTGCAAAATGTATACATTGTAAAGATTTACAGGACTATTAAAATGGTATCCTTTCAGATATATGACTGATAAAAGCATTTTTACTGTTCCATAGTTAACCCTTTAACAAATAGGCCCTGGTTTTCAAAACCCTGAGTAGAAGCCTTTTGAAAATATTGTGGGAAAAGGAGAAAATGCTGGTTACCAGCATTTTCTCCTTTTCTCACAATGATTTCTACCCTGCTGGAAACAAATTTCAATTTTCGAGTTTCGTTTATTTTGTCGTCTGCAATTGCTTTCAATTCGGACCAGTCATTTGGTAAAAAGTTAACTCTTTACCAAGAAACAAAAGGTTTGACATGTCTACATTGAAAGCATTAGGAGATGACAAAATTTTATGTGTCTTAAAACTTAAGTTTTTCATTTCATGTGTATGAAAGCTTCTTCTTTGGGGGTGGTTAAAACCAGGGATTGTCTGGTTAAGAGTTAACTGTACCGAAGGACAGAATTGTAGACTGGTCCATATTGAAAGAATTTGCAGATAACACATTAGATTTAGCTGACATGATGGCTGTTGTCTTAGTCTCAATAATGAGATGCTCTGGTGATCTTTTTCATATTTGGACATTTACTGTACACCGTACTGTCTCAAGTCCATCGTAAATTTTCCGGTAACAAATATAGAGCACTATACTGACTTTCTGTTTCATCGGTTTTATCTGCATTGCAGCGAAATGCAAAAAACTTTTAGAAGTAAACATGACCAAAAACAAATTGTTAAACCATTCATGACATAAAAAGCTTGTAGAAGTTGTTTACAACATATTTATCTCTGAAAAATCACAGACGAAATTTATCATGCGTGGCGGCCATTTGTATGTTTTCGGGAGCATAAACAACGCGAGTAAATGATAAAATGCACGTTTTTTTCTCACAATCAGCGTTTAAGTTGAAAATATTTGTATTTCAAACAAAGGAATTTTGAATACACAAGCAACAGGTATGTTTAAATCCTAGTTTTGTGCTCTATTTGCGAAATTATAAGAATTCAAACTTGCGCACAAAATCTGTGCGGAACTTTCAGCTGATTTTGTCCGGATTGTCTCTGTACCCAGAGGCCACCAGTCAAAAAGTAACATCGCCTTTGGGGACAGTTATCTGTACTAGCTGTTGTCTGTGACGGACTGAAGGACCTTATGGGAAAACGAGAAAATGTTCATTAACTGCATTTTCTCCTTTTTCTTCAAGATTTTGAAAAAAGACTATATCCTCAATGCCATTCAATCTCAGGGTTGTTCGGAGTTAAACTCCAGTACATGTGAGATATTGAAAATATGTTGAAAATTGTTTTTGTTTACATTTCAAAGCCCATCATTCTTTTTTTTTTCTGAGAGATAATTTTTTTCTGTGTTATGCATCAACAGGTAGAAACAGAGAAGTTGTTTAACAATATAGGAGATATCGTGACTGTAAATACCGAATTTTGGAAAGGTTACCTTGTCCGAGTGCTAGATGATGCCAGAACAACAACGTCTTTGTTAAATCCTTCTTTACTTAAACTGGGCTTTCAAAAGGTAAGGATGAGACACAATTTCAGCCAAAATAAGAAATGAATTTATAGAGAGCTAAACTGAGCTTAGTTCTATTTTGCAGACAGTGTATGTCAACACAGGACTGCACTTATTATTATACTGCAAGGAAAATTCTGGTGATCTGATTGGTTAACATGCCAGGAACATACCGTAAAACGTTGTGTATACTACGCAGGCATGTATAACACGCAGGCCTTTTTCAGCATCAGATCTGAGGAAAAAAGGTTGTTCGGATGTACAACACGCATCAAAAATTGACCAAAATATTGTAACATCTGAAGCTTACGACACTATCTTGAAAAATTGTAAATGGCGATACTTTATCAAAGGGAAATAACCATTTTTAATTTAAGTGGAAACGGTAATGATTCGATGTGTACTCGGGGGATTATAAAAACATGCCAGCTTATGACATGTTGCAAATTCACACATTGAACTGACGACCATATCGTAGTTTATCTCCTATTTTCTCACCTCCATCGACAAATGTGACGGGTGTGAAATAAAGATAGATCTATATGATGTAAATCACGGTTTTTGTAAAAAGCAGCGATAAATATATATATTTTTCAATCATTCATTTCTTTCTGAATCATTATTTTACTCTTTAATAATTGTCCAATTTTAGCTATAAACAAAGAATAAAAAAATATGAGACGAATCAGACGATAACAGTAAATCAATATTTATCATTCCGGGGTACGTTCGTCCTTGCCAAAATGGCTGATAGAATCGGGAAATTATGAATCCTAATCCACAAATTAAGAATGTACAAGTACATTTTAACAAAATTAAAACATAATGTTTTTTTATTTAAATCGGTAAAAGTTGAAATGGGATGATGACAAAAGTTAAGGCTGTGGCGAGAGAACTTTGCCGTTTTGTACCTACGCCCCGGCCCAAACCCACTTTGAACAGGTATACGACCGACTTTCAAGGAGCAAAAAAACCATGATTTTGCCTATTGTAGTGTATAACACGCAGTCCCCAGTTTGAAATTATTCAGAGCTGAAAAATGTGTGTGTTATACGCACCAAAATACGGTATATATCATGTTCCCTGGCAAAAACCACGTAAAACCAGTTTCCCTTTTGAGTGCCCCGTAAACATCAATACACATGCAACACAACATCCAAAATGGCGGCGTTGATCGATCACCAGACTGCACATTTATGCACCAAAATGCACGTTTTAGTGACATCAGTACCAAGTGACATCCGTTTTCATTGAATTGGGGCACTCGGAAGGGAATTTCTATTTCCTCAGCATACTCGATTCGTGAGATTATAACACAGGAAAATTTTGATTAATGCGTTTTGAAAGGGTAAAACTTTGCAGTATAATAAATTTGTTGTACGGTCAGGTGACTAAATTTGTTTGAGTGATGCTTAACTTATGTCTGACTGTATACGTTACAATACTGTACAGAAGTATCATCTACATCAGACTATACATTATTAGTTGTACTGTCAGGTGGCAGGGGACTTGGAAACTTGTTCACGGCTGTGGTGAATCATGTCGCCGCCTTCGGCTTGGGCAGGCAGGTTTTCTAGAAACTCTTTCACTACAGGCAAGTGTAAAGTTTAGTATTGTCTGGTGCCTCACTTACATATATAGAAATGGCAGGGGATGTCAGCTTGTTACATTGACTTCTTTCTTTCTTTTTTCAGTATTATGACATGTTTCAGCCGTATATACAGTACTGTTCCCGACAGAAACTTTGTATAGACTATATGAAGACTCAGTACAACGATAATGAACTCTTTAAAACTTTTGTTATCGTAAGTTATCATTTTATGCTCTTTAAATTGCTGTTGTTTTACATAGTCTTAAAGTTATATGTCATATTGATGCAATTACCGTTTGATACATGGATTTTATCTTACAATCATAATTTTGTTTTAATTAGTGTAATGTGGTATATACCATAACATAGCAGTTACATGTACCTTCTGATAATTATATGATTTTGTCTTACAATCATGATTTTGTTATAACTAGTGTAATTTGGTGTTTATACCATAATATGGCAATTACCTTATGATACATGGATTTTTTTCAGACTGAGTATATCAAGCAAATGATTGACAGGATTTTTTTTCTTTAAATCTTTAATAAATTGCAGTTACTTACTCATAGCAATGATGAGGTCCTGCATGGCTTGGTGTTAAAGATAGAAATATAGATAAAAGCACATTTTTTTTTCTTTTAATTGTTTATTTTTTATGTCACATTTTCTTAATTTTAGAAAAACTTCAAAAGTATCCTATACAGTGTAAGATTACTGGTATATTTCAGTGGGCAGAAGCACAAAAACAGTGCAACAGGTTAAAGTTGACAGATTTACTAGTAAAACCTATGCAGAGATTGACCAAATACTCCCTCCTACTTAAGGCTATTCTGGGTAAAACAGATGACGAAAATCAGTGCAAAGATCTTTTGGAAATGGTAAGTGATCTACAAAGAACAAAGGCTAACACCTCTTAGCGCATTAATACACAAGTGTGCTATGAGGAAAAGAAAAACAGTTCTGAAAATGCTGTATGGCAAGTTGGAAGTTATTCTCATTGTCATCATTAGTTTCAGTTTTGGCTGGGGTTAATGAGGGTTTGGAAACCCATGTTACTCTGGTAACTCATTACCAAACAACAATATTTTAGGCTTGTCCAAATCGGAAGCATTTGCAGACGACAAAATAAAGGTGACTGAAAAATAGAAATTTGTTCTGGGAAGGGTAGAAAACACTGGGGAAAAAGGAGAAAATGCTGGTTAGCAGCATTTTCTCCTTTTCCCATAGTGTTTTCAAAAGGCTTCTTTCTCAGGGGCATCAAAAGTAGGGATTGTGTGGTAATGGGTTGAACTCTTTGAAAATGTCAAAAGTTAAGACTTGCTAAGTTGAAAGCAAGTGCAGATTACAAGATAGGAAAACAAGTATAGCTCAAAAAGAGGTTTGTTTGTAGAGGGAAGGAAACTTGATTACCATTATTTTCCCATTTCCCACAGTGATCTCAAAAGTCAGCTTCCACAGGGTCTTTATAACTTTAGGATTATGTGTAAAAAGGGTTACAAGAGATATTTGTAAGGCCAGGAATCTGGTATTTTAAAAGTGTATTTCTTTACTAAAACCTATGTTGTTGGGTAATGTTAGAATTGTCTCACTGGCTATCAGCTTTTTCTCCTTTTTCCAAAATGTTGTTAGACCTCTTTAACTCACCTGATTACAAAGTGCTCATGTGAGCTTTTGTGATAGTGCTGTGTACATCGTCAGCTTCTGACCTTGTGTGTGCTCTACAGACCACATTTTCAGTCCGATACTCATGAAACTTGGTCAGAATGTTTGTCTCAATAAAATTTGGGACGAGTTCGAAAATGGGTGATGTCCTGTCAAAAAATAGGTCACTAGGTCAAATCTTAGAAAAACCTTGTGTACGCTCTAGAGGCCACATTTTCAGTCCAAAACTCTTGAAAGTTGGTCAAAATGTTTGGATGATATCTCAAATGTGTTTGAAAATGGGTCATGCTGGGTCAAAAAACAGGTCACCAGGTCAAATCTTAGAAAAATCTTGTGTACGCTCTAGAGTCCACATTTTCTGTCCAATACTCGTGAAACATGGTCAGAATGTTTGCCTTGATATTATCTTGGATGAGTTCGAAAATGAGCCATGTGGGGTCAAAAACTAGGTCACGGGGTCAAATCTTAGAAAAACATAGTGTACGCTCTATATGCCACATTTTCAGTCAAACACTCTTCACAGTTGGTCAGAATGTTTGTCGTGATGATATCTCAGACACGTTTGGAAATGGGTCATGTCGGATCAAAGTCTAGGCCACCAGGTCAAATCCTAGAAAAAGCTTGTGTATGCTTTGGAGGCCACATTTTCAGTCCAACACTCTTGAAAATTGGTCAGAATGTTTTCCTTGATGATATCCAGTTTGAAAATGGGTCATGTCAGGTCAAGAACTAGGTCACCAGGTCAAATCATTAAAAAACCTTGTGTTTGCTCACAAGGCCACATTTTCAGTCCAAAAACTTTGGAAAGTTGGTCAGAATGTTTGTTGTGATAATATCTTGAAATTTTTTTTAAAAATTGTAATATCACATCAAAAACTAGGTCACTCGGTCAACTCTTCGAAAACCCTGTTTACTTTCTAGACGCCTCATTTTAAATGCAATACTAATGAAACTTGGTC
The DNA here is from genome assembly GCA_943736015.1 of Tridacna crocea. Lineage (NCBI taxonomy): Eukaryota > Metazoa > Mollusca > Bivalvia > Cardiida > Cardiidae > Tridacna > Tridacna crocea. Next base: position 29,021,132 of record OX031072.1, on the reverse strand, counting down.
AGAATATTGGTTTTTGCACCAGTTTGCAGGTTGAGCATTTTGGGTCAGTAACTCATGAAAATCTTGGTAGAATGTTTTGTGATGATATCTTAAAAGAGATTGAAAATGGGTCATGTATGGTTGAAAGACTCCGGTGAGTGATTTCAGGGCCAAATGTTAATGACAAATCCCATTGTAATATGAACTTCATTTTATTAGCTCAGCTTTGTTTCAAAGAAAATGTGAAGGTATTGTGATAGCCCGTCACCTGTAACATTATGCAAAAACTTCAGCATTTTATAATCTGTATAATCTGTATGTTACTACTGAAAACAAGTTGTTCAAACTTAGACTAGCTGTTATCGAGACAAGAGAAGCCCATAGAACAGGAGCAGGTTACAATAAATAGAGTTTATTTCATCAGCTTGTGGTTTACATGAGGAAATATTTGCCGAAAAAGGGAAAGGTCCGCGAAAAATAACAAGTGCCATTGTGAAATGTATAATTTATTCATCATCTTATATTCACACATTCTATGTTTTCCATACATTCCCTTCTGAAACAAATTTGCAATTCTAAGGAACAGCAGTTTGAAATAAGGATAACATGAAAACCTTTGTGACAGAAAGAGACATTGGTTGTTATGAACAATTGCACATTTTCCAGAATGTTTCAAAAGTGTTCTACGGCATGACACAAAGTCACCTGCACGAGATGGTGTAATTGTTTATTTTTTTTATTTTTATAGATTGGTTGTGTGGACAGATTTGTCCGTCATGTGAACTCCACGCTTCGTCAGCAACATGAGGAAGAAAGGTTACAGAAAATTGTGGACAAAATAGAGCCTTATGATGCCATCGAGGCACCCAATGATGAATGTCTGAAGGTAAACCACCTTTACCTTGAAAATGTCAATGAACACTTTAATCAATATATATAATATATAGCCACATATGTCATATATTGTCTTTTCATTGGGAGGAGGGGGGGGGGGGGGAAATAATGCACTGAAATGGGGTTTATATATCCATCTGCAGATGTAATATTTTGTTCTTTTCTACTACATGTATATTATTTTCTTTTTAGCTCACCTGAGCACAACGTGCTCAAGGGGAGCTTTTAGGGTCACTAGCTGTCCGTCGTGCGTCGTCAACAATTCTTTAAACATCAACTCCTCCTAAACCGCTGGGCCAATTTGGACCAAACTTGGCAGGAATGTTCCTTGGGAGGTCCTCTTTAAAAATTGTTCACAGAATTTGATTCCGTCAAAAACTCTGGTTGCCATGGCAATGAAATGGAATTTTTTAGCAAATTCTTTAAAAATCTTCTCCTCTGAAACCCCTGGTCGGATTTTGAAATAATTTCACAGATATGTTCCTTGGGTGACCCTTTTCAAAAATTGTTCGTGAAATTTTGATCCGTCAAAAATTGTGGCTCTGGTGAATGGGGGCTACTTGCACTATACAGAAATGAAGGAATTCTTAAAAAATCTTCTCCTCTGAAACCGCTGGTTGGATTTTGAAATAATTTCACAGATATGTTCCTTGGGTGACCCTTTTCAAAAATTGTTCGTGAAATTTTGATCCGTCAAAAAATGTGGCTCTGGTGAACAGGGGCTACTTGCACTATACAGAAATGAAGGAATTCTTAAAAAATCTTCTTCTCCGAAACTGCTGGTCAGATTTTGAAATAATTTCACAGAGATGTTCCTTGGGTGACCCTTTTCAAAAATTGTTCGCGAAATTTTGATCCGTCAAGAAACATGGCTCTGGTGAATGGGGGCTTCTTGCACTATTGGGAAATGAGGAAATTCTTAAAAAATTTTCTTCTCTGAAACCACTGGTCAGATTTTGAAATAATTTCTCTGGGATATTCCTTGGGTGACCCTTTTCAAAAATTGTTCACAAAATTTTAATCCGTCAAGAAACATGGCTCTGGTGAATGGGGGCTACTTGCACTCTAGGGAAATGAAGAAATTTTTAAAAATTCTTCTTCTCTGAAATGGCTGGACAGATTTTAAAATGATTTCACAGTGATGATCCTTGGGTGACCCTTTTCAAAAACTGTTCACAAAATTTTGATCCATGAAGAAACATGGCTCTGGTGAATGGGGGCTACTTGCACTATATGGAAATGAAGAAATTCTTGAAAATTCTTTTTCTCTGAAACCCCTAGTCAGATTTTAAAATAATTTGACAGAGATGTTCCTTGGGTGATCCTTGCTCTTGTGAATGGGAGCTACTTGCACTATATGGACATGATGATATTCTTGAAAATTCTCTTTCTCTGAAACCCTGGTCAGATTTTAAAAGAAATTTTCCGAAATGTTCCTTGGGTGACCCTTTTCAAAACTTGTTCGTAAATTTTGATCCATCAAGAAACATGGCTCTCGTGGATGGGGGATACTTGCTCTTATACAGAAATGAAGAATTCTTAAAAATTCTTCTTTTTGAAACTGATGGTCAGATTTGGAAATGAATTTTACATGTGACCTTTTGAAAATTGCTTAGCAAAATTATAAATTTGGTTCCAATGTTTCAATACCTCAAAAAAAAAAAAAAAATAGGGTATGGTCATCTCAAAACTCAGGTGAGCGATCCAGGGCCATCTTGGCCCTCTTGTTTTACCAATTTTGTCTAAATTTTAATGGGAGGCTTCCTAAAATAAAAATTTGTGCAACTGTGATTATTTTTTAGATTGGTCAACTTTTACAGGAGATAAATGATAAGCTCAGCTTGGGTTTTTTTAGCTCACCTGAGCACAACATGCTCAAGGGGAGCTTTTAGGATCACTCGGTGTCCGTCGTCAACAATTCTTTAAACATCAACTCCTCCCAAACCGTTGGGCCAATTTGGACCAAACTTGGCTGAAATGTTCATTGGGAGGTCCTCTGTAAAAATTGTTCACAGATTTTGATTCCGTCAAAAACTCTGGTTGCCATGGCAACGAAATGGAATTTTTTAGCAATTCTTTAAAAATCTTCTCTGAAACTGCTGGCCGGATTTTAAAATAATTTCACAGAGATGTTCTTTGGGTGACCCTTTCCAAAAATTGTTCGCGAAATTTTGATCCGTCAAGAAACATAGCTCTGGTGAATGGGGGCTTCTTGCACTATACAGAAATGAAGGAATTCTTAAAAATTCTTCTACTCTGAAACCGCTAGTCAGATTTTGAAATAATTTCACAGGGATGTTCCTTGGGTGACCCTTTTCAAAAATTGTTCGCGAAATTTTGATCCGTCAAGAAACATGGCTCTGGTGAATGGGGGCTTCTTGCACTATACAGAAATGAAGAAATTCTTAAAAATTCTTCTCTGAAACTGCTTGTCAGATTTTGAAATAATTTCACAGAGATGTTCTTTGGATGACCCTTTTCAAAAATTGTTCGTGAAATTTTGATCCATCAAGAAACATGACTCTGGTGAATGGGGGATACTTGCGCTACAGGGAAATGAAGAAATTCTTAAAAATTCTTCTTCTCTGAAACCGCTTGTCAGATTTTGAAATAATTTCACAGAGATGTTCCTTGGGTGACCCTTTTCAAAAAGTGTTCGTGAAATTTTGATTCGTCAAGAAACATGGCTCTGGTGAATGGGGGCTACTTGCACTATAGGGCAATGAAGAATTTCTTAAAAATTCTTCCCTGAAACGGCTGGTCAGATTTTGGAAATTTTTCAGAGATATTCCTTGGGTGACTCATTTCAAAAATTGTTTGTGAAAGTTTGATTCGTCGAGAAACATTGCTCTGGTGAATAGGGGCTACTTGCACTATATTGAATTGAAGAATTTCTTGAAAATTCTTCTTCTCTGAAACAGCTGGTCAGATTTGAAAATTATTTCATGGAAATATTCCTTGAATGACATTTTTCAAAATTTGTTTGCGAAATTTTGATAGGTCAAGAAACATGGCTCTGGTGAATGGGGGCTACTTGCACTGTACGGAAATTAATAAACTCGTAAAAATTCTTCTTTTCTGAAACTGCTGGTCAGATTTTGAAAGGACTTTTACATGTGACCTTTTAAAAATTGCTTGGCAAAATAATGATTTTGTTTCCAGTGTTTCAATACCTTAAAAAAAAAAGGCTATGGTCCTCTCAAAAATTCAGGTGAGCGATCCAGGGCCATTTTGGCCCTCTTGTTTTCTTAACCCATTACCACACAATCCCTACTTTTGAAGACCCTGAGAAAGAAGCCTTTAGGAAACATTGTGGGAAAAGGACAAAATGCTGGTAACCAGCATTTTCCTTTTTCCCACTTTGTTTTCTACCCTTCACAAAACAAAACAGGTTCCAGCCACATTATTATACTGCAAAGAAATTTCTCGTGATCTGACTGGTTAACATGCGGGGAACATATATCATGTACCCTGGCAATAACCATGTAAAACCATTTCCCCTTTTGAGTGCCCAGTAACTATCACTACATGTGCAACACAACATCCAAAATGTCGGCGAAGATTGATCACCAGACTGCACGTTTATGCGCCAATCTGTATGTTTTAGTTTTGTCATTTTTCAGTGACGTCAGTTTTCATTGAATTGGGGCACTCAGACGGGAATATCTATTTCATCAGCATACTTGATTCGTGAGATAATAAAATTTAGCTTAACACGCTTTGAAAGGGTAAACTTTGCAGTATGATAAATTTGTCGTACACTCAAGTTGCAGGGGACTTGGAAACTTGTTCATGGCTGTATCTAATCATGTCGCCACCTCGCTTTCGGCTCGGGGTAACATAATTCACCACAGATGTGAACAAGTTTCCAAGTTCCCTGCCACCTAACCGTACAACTAATACTCTTGGCTTTATGTCAGAGTGTCCATGGACAAGATACTACAGCGCCCTAGCCAAGCAGTAGTGAATCCCAGGACATACATTTGTAAGCAAACTGTTACTGTGATATGACTGGGATAATAATGAAAGCAGCATAAGATACCATTCAATCAATCTTTGATCACTGTTTAGTATGAAATTGAGGATATTTGTTGGGTTTTTTTTTTGTGAAAGATCGAAATTTATTTCATCAAGTGGACACCGTCGGTAATATTTTACCGATGGTGTTCACGAGATGAAATAAATTTCGATCTTTCACAGAGAAAAAAAATCTATTTATTTCATGCTTTTAACCCTTTTTGGGAGAAGCTTTATCGAAATCCAGTACACTTCTTTTTCGTTGTTTCCTGTGGGGTACCCCTCCCGCATAGCAACGCATTACAATATCACGTCAAGCACGAGAAATGTAAGGTAATGATGTCATATTTCCATCGGGGTGAGAAGCACGCGCAATTAACCTAGGCAACAAGAACATGAAAATCGGTATTTTCACTAGTAGTACCAGTGTGAGATTGAAAAATATTTTCACTGCTAATTCTCGATATCCTACCGGAAAGCATGAAATAATTGTGTTTTATTTTACAGATAATACAGCCCTATAACAGTAACTTTAACCTGACAGCTCCAATGCCTGGTTGTGATATCACTCAAACTAGATCTTTAATTATGCAATCTCCTCTTAAAATGAAGGAATATCAGAATAGGGTAAGTTGAGGATACGTCATTAGTCCTGTATTAACACTTTTTTCACGTGTTCATGTGTTTTGACAACCTTGGTAAGGAAGGTTTTGTCAAACATATTAAGAGCTTTAACTCTTTACCAAACAACAAAATTTTAGACTTGTCCAAATTGAAAGCATTTGCAGACGACAAAATAAAGGTGACTGAAATATAGAAATTTGTTCTGGGAATGGTAGAAAATACTGTGGGAAATGGAGAAAATGCTGGGTAGAAAACATTGTGGGAAAAGGAGAAAATGCTGGTTACCAGCATTTTCTCCATATCCCACAATGTTTTCAGAAGGTTTCTATCTCAGGGTCGTAAAATCCAGGGATAGTTTGGTAAAGGGTTAATTGTCTCGTCTGCAATTCTGCATCTTGTGAAAAGTTTCGGTTATTTGAAGTTTTACACCTTCACTGTTCTACAGCTTTGAAGAAAGCTTATAAAAGGAGGATCTTTTACCTGTAGAAGAGGGAAAAGTTTTTATAATGAACAGTAGCTCCTTTTCCTATAAAATATTTTCACACTTCAGATAAAGCTAATTTCCATTCCTTCAAATGTCTGTCATTTGCAATAGAATTTAGTAGGTCTAGGCAGAAATACAGTAATTTGTCAAAGTAGAATTCAAGGAAAAGGGGTAATGGTGCAGTTGGACAAAGAGTACTGATGACTGGTAATGTCACTGGAAACTGATACAGTCAAACCTGTGTTAGTGCTCATCTGCATTAAGCAACCAGTTGTCTTAAGCAACTAGGCTATTTTTTTCCCAATGTCAAGTTTATAGTAAATTTACTAGTATTTAACTAGTATTTAACCATTTACCAACCAGCAGAATTTTAGACTGGTCCAACTTGAAAGCACTCGCAGACGACAAATGAAAAGTAACTCAAAAATTGAAACTTGTTCCCAGAGGGGTAGAAAACATTGTGGGAAAAGGAGAAAATGCAGGCAACCAGCATTTTCTCCTTTCCCCACAATGTTTTTAAAAGGCTTCTATCTCAGGGATTGTTTGGTAAAGGGTTAAACAGCCATTTTCATAGATTCTTTACCACATAGTTCTGAGTTATAACGACCCTGAGGAAATGCCCCCTCTGAAAATATGGAAACAGGAAAACGACCTTGAGGAAATGCCCCCTCTAAAAATGTGGAAAACGGAAAAAAGAGAAATTGCTAGTAACCAGTATTTTGCACAAAGTTTTCTACATTTCTATTTGTGTCTTCAATTGCTTTCAAATTGAAAAAGTCCATTTTTGCCCTTCCTTTGCTGTTTCAAACAGTTTAAACTGTGCTCTCTTTTTCTTTTCAGATGGATGTGGAGTGCCTATTATTCACAGATCTGTTACTTATATGTAAAGCCAGTAAAAGGATGGATAAATACAAGATAGTTAAACCTCCAATGAGAGTAGATAGAATGATTATCCATGAGTTGAAAGATAAAGGTAAGCAATTGCCATCAAATTCTGTTCTGTGTGGTCAGACACAGCAGAAATTGAGTAAACTTTTACCAGATTTGAAAGTGCTTTAAAATTATTTTTCATGCTTGGCATTAACCCATTACCACACGATCCCTACTTTTGACGACCCTAAGAAAGAAGCCTTTAGAAAACATTGTGGGAAAAGGAGAAAATGCTAGTAACGAACATTTTCTTCTTTTCCCACAATGTTTTCTACCCATCACAAAACAAATTTCAAATTTTCAATCACTTTTATTTTGTTGTCTGCAAATGCTTTCGATTTGAACAAGCCTAAAATATTGTCGTTTGGTAAAGAGTTAAGTCTTTACCAAACGATACAATCTTAGACGGGTCCAAAGTGAAAGCACTTGCAGACAACAAAATAAACGCAAATCTAGCAGTGTAGCAGTGTAGAAAACAGTGTGTGAAAAGGAGAAAATGCTAGTTACCAGCATTTTCTCCTTTTCCCAAAATGTTTTCAAAAGGCTTCTATCTCAGGGTTGAAAAAACCAGGGATTGTTTGGTAAAAGGTTAACATGTTTTTCATCATCTTCGCAAGCCAAGGATACTAACTCCACTTTGTTTGTTACGTGCCCTTGGCTGTTCGCCTCTTTAGAAATTGAAACTCTCGCTGTGCCACCTATCAAATATCACAAGTTGCGTAACCTTTGCTGAGATTATTTCTGACCAATCAGAATGCTCGTAATAAGATTTGTTAGGCTATGCATCAAATATGGCTTTGCTTTTGGATTCATCACATCAAAAACATGTCGAACAGAGATACCATGGTTTGCAATCATTTGGCTGTGGAACCTGTCCTAATGTTTCACATAATTGATCGTAAACTATGAAAAACTCATTAAATATTGATTGTCTAGTCTTTTTTGGCAAACTTTTGTCACAAACACATCAACTTTCGTTTTTGACGGGGGCCGCCATTATTGATTGATTTCTGTTTTGCGAAAGATTTCTTGTTACGGATGGTTTGATTGGACGTGTTGTGTTTTGATTGCATCCAATGAAATGGCGTAGTCAGAGCTTCGATTTTTAAAGAGAGAAGAGGCCAATGGTACTACCTCACTATCCTTGGCTTGCGAAAATGGTTTTTCATTGATAGAAGACATTTTTAACAAAGGACAAAATTTTTACATTGTTCAGAATACAAAGCATCAACTGAAGACAAATTGAACTTGGATATGTTTAGGATTGTGTCATGTGTTAACGAGATAGAGTTTATTTCATCAGCTTGTAAAATCTGGGGAAATGTTTGCCAAAAAAGGGAAAGGTAAGCGAAAATAATGAGTGCCGTAAGGCACAAGTTATTTTGGGCTGACCTTTCCCTTTTGAGGCAAATATTTCCCCATATTAACCACAAACTGATGAAATAAATTATATATTTTATTTCCTCTGATTATTTTGTCAACGAATACTACTTTTAAAACTAGTGATCTCAAGTTATTGGATAAACAAAAAGTAGTTCCAAATTTTCGGCAAGAGTAAAATATTCTCTGTGACAGGGAAATAATTCCCCCCAGCTTAAATTACGATATTTCTTTACCTGTAACATTTTTAAAAACAGACACATAAAATATAATTATATAATGACATGCTTGATATTACCATATACACCAAAGAGATGCATTAAACCGGCTATGGCCAGAGAATGGCTTATACATCTTGCAACATGGAAAAAAAGGGCATTCGCACATTTGCATACAGTGTCGTCTCAGATCAGCCGGCGCAGTCTGAGCAGGCTAATCCAAAAGTATACTTTATGGTTTTATGGAATTTTCTATTTTGCGCAAGTCTATGTAAAAACAGAATATAATGTAGACCTAAAGTACCCTCTTGGATTAGCCTGTGCAGGCTGATCGGAGACAACACTTTACGCAAATGTACAAATGCCCTTTTTCCGGTGTTGCAAGCGATGTCTTTAATAAATAGTTGAAACCATTGTCACTGAACTTTTTCTTCTAGCATAAAATTTCATGTTGAACTAGGTAGATACATGAAGGTATTAGGGCCCGTATTCACCAACCACCCATAAGGGTGTTCTTTGTCCCATTCTCCAGAATTTTCTACATTTGTAAGTAACACAACTTCTGATTGGCTAAACCATTTGGTTTAGCCAATCAGACGTTGTGTTACTTACAAATGTAGAAAACCTTGGAGAATAAGACTAAGAATGTTCTCAAGAATGGTTGGTGAATACAGGTCCTGATGGCTGTAGTTGTTGTATACAGAGTTACGGAACTTTGCCATTTTTCTGTTACAGGAAGTTTCCTGTTGATCTATGTGAATGAGTACCACATCCCAGTGTCTTCATTTACATTCCATGGGGATCAAAATGCTATACAAGTATGGCTGACACACATTAAAAAAGCTCAGGTAAGTTATATTGTCTTTATTTACCCAGTATCCTTCAATTGATCAAGCAATTTCTCTTGTCATGAAGACCTTTTTGTATTTATTCATGTACCAATCATTCCCAAACAAAAAAAATGTAGACTCTTTGAACCCTTTACTAAACAATCCTTGTTTTTTACGACCTTGAAAAAGAAGCCTTTTGAAAACATTGTGAATTTGGACGAGTCTAAAATTTTGTTGTTTCGGAAAGGGAATGCATTGCTTGAACTGCAGCCAAATGTTGGCACTCACTTAAGGTGGTCTTGTTTTTTCTCCATATTATGTATCCCTTACAGTATAGATACAGCTAATCACACCCCTGCCACAGATTAGTTTTATATCACACTCCTCACTGTTTGGCATTTCTATAAATAGCCAGAGCAGTAAATGGTCAATAACTACCATTCAAATTAGAAAATTGCAATGTACCATTTGGGCTGCATATCAGAAATTTCATTGTCTGTATTTCAGGATTTATACAGAGAAGCTAGATTGGCAGCTGAAAGCTCAAGCCTTGATAAAACTTCTTTCAACCAATCAGAAATCATCTCAGAGGAGGTCATAGGTTACACACCATTACTGGTGACTGATCCTCCACTATTACAGCTGACACGATGTGCTAGTGAGGAACCCGAGGGTCTGAGAATGGAGGAGGAATCGTCTATAAATAGGTCAAGATCATGGAACGAGATGGTGTCTGTGGGTTCCAATGCAAGCCAAAGTGATCAAGTGCCTAGATTTGTAGATTCACAACATCGTGGATCATTGACAAGTACTTCAGAGCCTCAGTTAGAAAATGTGTTAAGCATGAAAAGTTCAAATCATCCCACAGTGCAATATTCCCACTCTGACCCCTCTGTGTTTAACCAGAACCTTGGTGGTAATGTGGAAGAGAGACTCGGTATTCCCACCATGTCTATTTCAGGTAGTGACAGTGATACCCCGCTACCAGACTTTGTTGATGAAAGTATGAAATCAAAACTGTATCGGGGTCGTCAGTCACGGACAGAGAAACGGTATTACACTGCAGACGCTATACAGGAGCTAAACAAAAGTCAGAATCGTGATAATAGTATATATAAACGTCTAAGTTGGAATTTTCCGAATGGTGAGGCAGGGAACGACAAACAGGGTGTGCTCAAAACAAAGACAATGAGTTCGGATTCCATACGCAGTTTTCACAGTTCAAGTGGCGTGTCATCGACTGGATCCCTGCATCTTAGTCCAGACGGGGATATATGTGAAGAAATGGAAAACGAGAACTTCGACAGTGAGAATGAGTTAAACAACAGGTACTCTCATGAAATTACTGGTATGCCAAATGAGGATGGTTTAATGGACAGATTGTCACCAGACTCGCACAAGTCTAAATCCAAATCTACATCGGATATTATAAGTTTGATGCAAGAGTTGAACACACGAGACTACAAAGATGGTATTTCGTCGGTCGAGATTCCTGCTGCGGAGGATATAAAGAAACTCTCACATCAGCAACTTATGAGAATGAAGAAACAACTGCTGTTGAGTTCAAATGTTGAAGCTAGGTATGTGGATGAACGATTAGCTCTTTATCAGACGACAAAATTTTGGGATTGATTCAAATTGCAAGCATTAGCAGAGGACAAAATTAAACTGATTCAAAAATTGAAATTTGTTTTCAGAAGGGTAGAAAACATTGTTGAAAAAGGAGAAAATGCTGGTTACCAGCATTTTCTCCTTTTCCCACATGTTTTTAAAAGGCTTTTTCCTCGGAGTCATCGAAAGTCATCATTGTGTGGTAAAGGGCTAAAAGGCTTCTTTTAGGTAGTTAAAACTTGGGATTGTGTGATAATGGGTGAACGAATCAGTTTCTATCTATGGGCAATAGCTCATATTTCTATAGTGTATCAAATAGCTGTATATTGCAGGAACTCAGAAAGTAGCAGTTGTACGAGAATAATAGGTTCCTTTTTACAAAAAAGACCTTGTAAGCTTACAGGTGGCTTGAATTTGTCGTTTATTTCATATAATGTCTTCAATACCTGTATGCATTTGGCAAGACTTGGATTATCCATTGATCAAATATTCTTTTGCTATATTTATATCCCAGCAAAACGAATGTTTTCTGGGTTATACTGGAATGGGCCGGTCTGTCCATCCATGTGTCCCTCTAAATACAAAATACTAGTAATTTTGTGTCGCGAAAACTGCCCCAGTTTTTCTTCAATTGTATTGAAACTTTGCACATATACTGACCATATATTGAAGATTTGCAAGACGCAATTTTCAATTGTCAACTCTTCCTGGTTGAGGAATTATCTCCCCTTGAACTTGACACTTTTTTCTGTCCAAGCACTGGCAGAGGCATTAAGTCACATTCAGTTATAGCTCTAGTTTGATGAGTGATATATGCACCAATCTCCTGCATTTGTTGGCTAGAATTAGACCTTACCATTCTTGAAACCTAAGAACTCCACCAACAAAAAAAGAAACCAGGAGTTTTTCTCTGAAAACCTCTAAATACTTTAATGTTGCAAACATCTTGTTAACTCTTTTACCAAATGACAAAATTTTAGACTGGTCCAAATTGAAAGCACCTGCAGATGACAAAATAGAAATAACTCAAAAATTAGAACATGTTTCCAGCAGGGTAGAAAACACTGAGGGAAAAGGGGAAAATGCTGGTTACCAGCATTTTCTCCTTGTCCCACATTGTTTTCAAAAGGCTTCCATCTCGGGGTCGTAAAAACCAGGGATTGTTTGGTAAAGGGTTTACTAACTTTTAGCCCTACTGGTTGAAAGCAAGCCGAGTTTTTGTCATGGCGTGGTTTCAGTCACCTCTCCTTCTGTTAGTCTTTTTTGTGTGAAGTTATAAAATCTGTATTTGTGATCTGGTGTTTGGGAAACTTTCAGGGATGCTTTACATAATTTATAGCTTGAACCCCTCCAATTAGTGTGGGAAAAGTCGCCATCAAAATATGGTTCTACTTTTTTTTTTTTGTTTATGTGATGAAAGTCTGCATTTGTGGTCTGATTTTTATGAAACTTGCAGTTTCACTCATAGCTTTAAACCTGTTATGAAAAACATCCAAGGATTAATGAGGAAATAATAGCCATTTCACAAAATCGGTACCAGGAGAGAGATTCAGGCCCTTAAGGGCCTTTAGTTTACATGGTATATCAATTTTGTTACTAGTTTTCATGACTTCACAGTGGTTGTTCTAACTGTTAATCAAATTTTGTTGGAGACCACCGTTTTGAGATCATGTGACTGAAAGTGTTTCAAAATAGAAAACCTTTGGTGTCTGTGGTTGTCAGGCAGAATGTCAGTCTCATAACCTAAAGGTCCAAACTTCACTAGATACCCAGGAGCAGGTGTCAACTTGGGAGTACTGGTGTAGTTCCAAGGAAGCAGAATCCAGAGTTAATTGGTTCAATTCTTAACCACACAATCCCGACTTTTAACGACCCCGAGAAAGAAACCTTTTGAAAACATTGTGGGAAAAGGAGAAAATGCTGGTTACCAGCATTTTCTCCTTTTCCAACAATATTTTCTACCTTCACAAAACAAATTTCAAATTTTCAGTCACTTTTATTATTATGTTGTCTGCAGGTGCTTTCAATTTGGATCATTCAAAATTTTTGTTTGGTAAAGAGTTAAGTGTTTTCTCAAACTAAAATAAAAACCTTGATACCGACTAGAGATGACATAATTACAGAATCGATCTTGTAACATTTGTCTTTCATATGTATTTTCAGTGAAGTATGAGATCTTCAGCAACAATTGATGGAGCACTTTTTTAACAGTTACCTGTACCCGTACAGAACGGAAATCGTGTGGTGAAACAGTACAGAAAAGTACCTGCATGGAAAACTTAGTGCATTACATTCGCATTGTGGTTGTTGGATTAATCAGTCCCAAAGTTAAAACTGTGATACCTAGTATAGGCTAAACAGAAGTAAAGTTAACTGTTTCGTTGCCAACTGAATGATTTTTACCATATTTTCGACTCCTTAACCCATTACCACACAATCCCTACTTTTGACGACCCTGAGAAAGAAGCCTTCAGAAAACATTGTGGGAAAAGGAGAAAATGCTGGTAACCAGCATTTTCTCCTTTTCCCACAATGTTTTCTACCCTTCACAAAACAAATTTCAAATTTTCAGTCACTTTTATTTTGTTGTCTGCAAATCCTTTCAATTTGGACCAGTCTAAAATTTTCTCATGTGGTAAAGAGTTAACCTTTTACAATACAATACTATACAATACTTGATTTTAACCCTTAACCATAAAATGGCGACTTTTAGCACCCTCTGAAAGAGACGGCTCTTGAAAACATTTTGGGAAAAGGAGAAAATGCTGGTTACCATCCTTGATTATAATCCTTTACCACACAATGGCTATTTTTAATGCCCCCTGAAAGAAAAAGCTCTTGAAAACATGGTGGGAAAAGGAAGATGCTGGTTACCAGCATTTTCTCTTTTTCTCACAATGTTTTCTACCCTATCAAAGAAAAATCATCTCATATGAGCCGCATTTGTTGTCTACAAATGCTTTTAATTTCGACGGATCGTAAATTTTGTTGTGTGGTTAAGGGTTAAGGACCCTGAGGAGAGAGGCTTTGCAAAACATTGTTGAAAAAGGAGGAAGTGCTCTTAGCTCTTTACCACATGAGAAAATTTTAGACTGGTCCAAATTGAAAGCATTTGCAGACAACAACAAAAAAATGTGACTGAATATTTTAAATTTATTTTGTAAAGGGAAGAAAACATTGTGGGAATAGGAGAAAATGCTGGTTACCAGTATTTTCTCCTTTTCCCACAATGTTTTCTAAAGGCTTCTTTCTCAGGGGCGTCAAAAGTAGGGATTGTGTGGTAATGGGTTAACCCTTTACCTGATATACCAATTTGAGGCTCTTCCATTTCAGCAGCAAATAAAGATATGATGTCAAAAGTATGGACAAATGAGGATACAAAATACATGTATCCGATTGAGTGGAAAACATTGTGGGAAAAGGAGAAATGGCTCGTTTCGAGCCATTTCTCCTTTTCCCACAATGTTTTCAAAAGCTGTCTGTTGTTGACACCTCAAAATGAGAACCTATGAAGTAAAGGGTTAACCAGCACTTTCTCCCTTTCCCACAACATTTCTAGTTTTCGAAAGACAAATCTCATTTTTTCAGCCTTATTTCATTTTTTTGTCTCTAAATACTTTTAAATTTGGACTAGTCTAAGGTCGTTATTGTTTGGTGAAGACGTAAAGTATATTTCTACTTCAAGTGAAATATGATTTTGTACCATAATCTGATTGATATCTGGTATTAGACAGGATAGGTTCAAGACCCAAACTACAGGTTTTGTGAAGACTGATCTTAATTTACGCTGTACCAGTATGTAACTCACTACCGATGATTCTTTCCTTTACCACAAAATCCGGCGTTCAACCCATTACCACACAATCTCTACTTTTGACAACCCTAAGAAAGACGCCTTTAGAAAACATGCTGGTAACCAGCATTTTCTCCTGTTTCCACAATGTTTTCTACCCTTTCCAAATCAAAATTCAAAATTTGATACACATTTATTTTGTCGTCTGCAAATGCTTTCAATTTGGACTGGTCCAAAATTTTATCATTTGGTAAAGAGTTAAATGCCCTTGATTGAAGAGGCTTTGGAAAACATTATGGAAAAAGTGGATAATGCTGGATAGAGGCATTTTCTCCTTTTCCAAAATGTATTCAAAAGCTTTGTCCCTGAAGTTGATTAACCCTTTCCAAAACGATCCCTGGTTTTCACGACTCTAAGAAAGAAGTCTTTAGAAAACTTTGTAGGAAAAGGAGAAAATGCTGGTAACCAGCATTTTCTCCTTTTCCCACAATGTTTTCTACCCTTTCCAAACCAAAATTCAAAATTTGATACACATTTATTTTGTCGTCTGCAAATGCCTTCAATTTGGACTGGTCCAAAATTTTGTCGTTTGGTAAGGAGTTAAATGCCCTTGATTGAAGAGGCTTTGGAAAACATTATAGGAAAAGGATGAAATAATGATTAGAAGCATTTTCTCCTTTTCCCACAATGTTTTCAAAAGCTTTGTCCCATTAGTTGATTAATACATAGGATTGCTTGGTAAATGTTGTCACTCTTTACCATTGGACAATATTTTAGATGAGTCCAAATTGAAAGCATTTTGCAGACAACGAAATACATGTGAATCAAAAATTGAAGTTGCTATTGGGTAGGGTAGAAAACATTGTGGGGAAAAGAGAAAATGTTGGTTAACAGCATCTTCTCCTAAACCTGCAATATTTTCAACAGGCTTCTTTTACGGGATCTTTGAAAGTGAGGATTTTATGGTAAAAGAGTTGAAAGAATATGTTGGCATATTGAATCTCATTATAAAATCCTCTCAATACAATATTTTTCCTGTTTGTGCAGTTCCCAGAAATTGTTAATTAACTCTTTACTGCACAATCTCGACTTTAAACAACCTTGAGAAAGAAAGCTTTTGAAAACATGGTTGGAAAAGGAGAAAACGCTGGTAACCAGCATTTTCTCCTTTTTCCACAATGTTTTTTCTACCCTTCCCGTAACAAATTTAAATTTTTGTGTCACTTTAATTTTGTCATCTGCATATGCTTTGAATTTGGACCAGTCTGGCATTATGTTGTTTGGTAAAGAGTTAATTGGTATGTGAGGAAATTTTAACCCTTTTTGCCATAAGACATTTCTGTGGTATCTCTAATTGACCCTAAATAACAGCAAGGATGAAGCTGATTCTTATGTGTATATAACACCTTTTGATAGCATAGAAAACATTGTGACAAAAGGTGAAATTGCTCGTCACGAGCAATTTCACCTTTTGCCACAATGTTTTCCAAAGTCTCCTACAACTAATGCGTAGAAATGAGTATCTATGGAGTAAAGGGTTAATTTTGTCGTCTGCAAATGCTTTGAATTTGGACCAGTCCCATATTATGTTGTTTGGTAAAGAGTTAATTGGTACATGTATGTGAGGAAATCTTAATTGGTAATTGAGGAAATGTAAAGGGAATGCAAGGAAAATAAAAAAAACATGGTCATGATTATGTTACAAGGAAGAGAAAAGATTGGATAATGAATGTTAGGTACCTGTAATTTACTGTAATTTATCCAAGTTTCAAAGTTAAACTTGCAGGCAAACGACTGGGAAAAAAAAAGAGGGGGGGGGGGAAGCTGCTCATATTTTGGCAGTTTTATCCAAAAGTATAGGGAAGCCAGTTGTTACAATGTTGTAGTAGGTAGTTAAAAAAAACAGGTATAACTTTTGAGATTTGTTTCACTTGTGATTTTGGGCATTACATCTCTTCACAAACACTTAACCCTTTTCCAAGCTACAAAATTTTGGACTAGTCCAAATTGAAAGCATTTGCAGACAACAAAATAAATGTGACTGAAAAATTGAAATTTGGTTTGGGAAGGATAGAAAACATTGTGGGAAAAGGAGAAAATGCTGGTGACCAGCATTTTCTCCTTTTCCCACAATGTTTTCAAAAGGCTTTTTTTTTTCAGGGCCGTGAAAGCAAGGGATTGTTTGGTGAAGGGTTAATTGACTTGAAATGAGCCTTTAAAAACATCATGGGAAAAGAAGGAAATTTGTAATCAGCATTATTCCCTTTTGCACAATGTTTTCCACTGTTTTTAATGATGAATTCCATCATTTGAGCTAGATCAAATTTGTGATCTTCAAATGATTGTTAAAGGAACAGGTCTGAAATTTTGTGTTGGTGTTAAGAGTGAATCTTTCGGTAGTGTATTTCACATCTTACAATCAAAGTGAAATCCATACACATGTACCAGTCTCAACCTGGCTGTGAACTACCGTATTAATACCCCAAAAAAAATTTATAAATGCTGTAAAATTAACCCATTACCACACAATCCCTACTTTTGACGCCCCTGAGAAAGAAGCCTTTTGAAAACACTGTGGGAAAAGAAGAAAATGCTGGTGACCAGCATTTTCTCCTTTACTCACAGTGTTTTTTACCCTTCCCAGAACAAATTTTGTTTCAGTCACCTTGTCATCTGCAAATGTTTTGAATTTGGACCAGTCTATAATTTTCTCGTGTGGTAAAGAGTTCACCATAAAGATTCAAGAGCACACTTGTTTCTCATGTTATGTATATGCACATTGTAAACATCTGAACCAGCAAATCATCCTTTGATGTCTCAATTATGTTAATTGTTGTTTAAAAGAATTAACATATCATGTGATAAATGCTCATGAATATTCGTAATTATAATCCATCAACCCATTACCACACAATCCCTACTTTTGACGCCCCAAAGAAAAAAGCCTTTAGAAAACATTGTGGGAAAAGGAGAAAATGCTGGTGACCAGCATTTTCTCCTTTTCCCACAATGTTTTCTACCTTTCACAAAACAAAACTCAAATTTTCAGTCTCTTTTATTTTGTCGTCTGCAAATGCTTTCAATTTGGACCAGTCTAAAATGTTGTCGGTTGGTAATGGGTTAACCAATTAATTATCCTGAAATGTGATATGGGAAATGCTCATGATTATCTCTGAAGGTATATATCTACCCGTCAGCGTGTTCTCATGCATTTTTTTTTTTTAGCATGACTGTTTTCAAAGGAGTCAAGAAGTTGTCATAGTCCTGTATTCATGCAAACAGCATATCTGATGTCAATAACATTGATTGCGTCTTTAGCTCCACTGGCCAAAGGCCAGCGGGCTTATGTCATGGCCTGGTGTCCGTTGTGCATCCGTCAAACATCTTCTCTGAAGCTACCCATCCAAATTTGATGAAACTTCACAGAAATGATCCTGACATGGACCTCTTCAAAATTTCTTGAAAAAAGTTGATTCCTTCAAAAACTGGTTGCCATGGCAACAAAACTGAAAAAAAGTAGCATTTTCAAAACTCTTCTTCTCTGAAACCACAAGGCCCAGGGCTATTGAATATGGCATGTAGCTTTATCTAATGGACCTCTAACAAGTTTCTACATATTATAGGCCTGGGGTCAAAATTGGCTCCATTCCAGGGATCACAAGTTTACATGGGCTTCAAAATATAGTCACTTGAATTTAAACATTCAAGGAAAATTACTCTTTTTTATAAAGGATAAAGTTTGTTACTAATTACCTCCCTTGATTATCAAACTGCAGTGATATATGATTGGTGTTAGAAATTAAATTTTTCGATAGAAAATATTCTGTTTTCAGAGAGAGTGATTTATTTTGATGTTAATAGTTATGCTCACATGAGTGGACTTTTAATTTCAAAGTAAGATTTCTGTCATTCAGGGTTTTTTCCCAAGAACTTTACCTTGTATTGCCTGACGATGTTCATTGTTTTCAAAAGCCCTCTTTTTCAGTGTTATGAACACTTCAATTTGTGTGGTAAAGGTTTGAAAAGCCAGTGGACCGACACAGGGCCATTATGGCCCTCTTGTTAAAATACGAAGCTTAGTTAACCATCACAATGGTAAACCATACTAAATGAGTGTATAACTATCAAAATGCGCCATAGTTCTGTGAAAAGGGGGTTTAATGCATCTGGTAAACGTATCAACTAAGGTCAGCCTGCGCAATCCACACAGGCTGACCTGGGCTGAAACTTTTTGCCAGTGGTCAATTTTTCACGTCAAAATCATAACCAAATAATGACTTATTCAATGTAATGCAGCACGGAGATGGGTTATGCCTCCTTTTGCCGTAGTATGACTCGTATTTATGACAACTTCATGAGCTTCTTTATGTGACTTATGATTTTCCTAAAAAAGCATCTAGAGCTCATCTTCACAAGCCAAGGCTGACGATTCACTACGCTATTCTACCCTTTGCGGTTCGAGCTTGATTTTTACATTCCCCCGATATGCTTTTTCATTGGATGCAGCCAGCTCTAGCTGCAATGAGTGAAATCTATGATAAAAATAGAACAAGGTCGCGACCGTTCAATTAGAAGGTAAACTACGGATGGATGTCTACTTATCGCTTCATGTTGAAAAATTGTATTCGTAAGCAGTCTGTAAAACGATACTTCATTGGCTTTCAGAAATATGATGTAAAGGGGGTTAATAACCAGCATCCAATAGAGGGCGCATCGCAGGAATCTCAAAATCAGGCTCAATCAGCCAAGATAAGATCCACGTAGTGATTGTAACCTTGGCTCGCGAAGATGCTAGAGCCAAGCCTTGGCACCCTGATGTGGTGCACTTGTTTTATATTCAAAACAAATGTCTCTTATCTATTGCTGTATGATAAAGATAGTTTATTTATAGGTTAAAAATTGAGTAGTTATATAATCATATGTAATATGGTTGATTTTTTAAAATGACATCCCTTTTATCCACATACTTTTTATCAAAGAAGAATACGGTCAAAAACTTCATAAAATCTTTAAAGTTCCCTGCTTTAACTCTTTGCAAAACACTTTCTGAATTTTACAACTCTGAGATAATAGCCTTTTGAAAACATTGAGGGAAAAGGAGAAAATGGTGACAACCAGCATTTTCTCCTTTTCCCACAATGTTTCCAAAAGGCCTCTGTTTAACAGTTATGAGCTGGGATCGTTTGATAAAGAGTTAATGTGTTAATGTTTTACAGTATTTTCGGGAAAGCAAAAAAATGCTGGTTTGTGGCAATTTCTCATTTCCCACCAAAGTTTTAGAAAACTTTATACACCAATGTATAAAAGCATGGGCATGTTTGGTGAAGCATTGACTCAGTATCATACATGTCTGTTGAACCTGTTAGCCCACAAATACAAACTTACAGGCCTTTGCCATGGACCCTTTTTGAAAACACCATTGGAAAAGAACCAGTATGGTTTTAAAAAATTCTTTGGAAGTGATTCTCTCCTTTCTTTAACCCTTTGCCTGCCAAACAATCCCTGGTTTTTATGACCCAGAGGAAGAAGCCATCTGAAAACATAGTGTGAAAAGGATAAAATGCTGGTGACCAACATTTTATCCTTTTCCCACAATGTTTCTTTCCCTTTCTTCAAAGGTCAAGTTTCAATTTTTTAGCCTCATTTGTCATCTGTAAATGCTTTCAATTTTGAAGAGTCTAAAATTTTGTTTGGTAGAGGGTTAAGATGTCATCTTTCTGACAATTGGTGGAAAATGCTTTAACTAAACATTTTCTCCTTTTATCTCAGTATTTCTTTTAATGTTCTACTGAACAGGGATAGGTTGTCAAATAGTTTCACAGAAGGTTATGGTTGACAGATCCAGGTTCCTATGCACCTTGCCATTTTAAATTCCATTTCAGTTTTATACTGCAAACCTTGTCATTTGATTGGACTAGACATGTTTTTGCCAACCAATCAAATAGCTAGTTTGGTACAAAGTATAAGAACTCTATTCAGAATGGCAGATGAATACAAACACAAGTGTTTTATAGTTGGTATATATGTGTCCTTGTGAACAAGTTATCCTACTATCATAGAAATATGTAGTGTTTTCTCTTGTTATTTTCATATGTTTTGTAGTTTTGAATATGCTACACTCTTTGTTGAATTATGATAATATTAAAGAAAATATTTCCTAAAAATGTGATTTATAAACTAAGTACTGCCTTGTTTTTATTTCATCCAACTCCATTCCTTGATACAGGTCCTTTGTTTTAGCTAAATTTGATCTGTCTGCAAATGCTTTTGATTTGGCCAAGTGTACAATTTTGTTACATAGTGATGGAGTTCCACAAAAATAGTCATTCGACTTTATCCTAGATCTACACTGTTGTGATCATCATCATCATCATCATCATCATCAACATGAAGTAGTAGACGAAATGTCATTTTGCATGATCATCACACACTATATCCTTTAATCTTAGATACGCAATCTTTTTCACCTCATTTGTTCCCGCAATAGCTTCCTCCAGCTTAGAATTTTTCAACCTTGATTCCAAACCGTTCAAGATGGCTTCCTTTTTATTCAGCCTTGCACAGATCACAAAGGGAAACGCAAATTTTTCCTTATATTGAGTATTTAAATGTGACATCCTTCTTCTCTCCTCCTCGGTCATCGTGTTCAAGCCTGCAGCAGACTGTTCTCTGCTGGATTCAGTAGTTAATTGCCCAGCCATTGCAAGCCTACCAGCCAAGTCTGGGTGCAACCTGAGAACACCCTCTTTACCTGAAAGTAAAATATCTGGACTTGTTGGGGCAAGCGTCGATTTTCTAACTAGGCTGACAGTCTAGATCAAGATCAGACTACATATTGACTCGTTACCAATTAACAAAATCTTAGACTGGTCCAAATTGAAAGCATTTGCAGACAACAAAATTTACGGGACCCAAAAATTGGAACTTGACTGTGGAAGAGTAGAAAACATTGTGGGAAAAGGAGAAAATGCTGGTTACCAGCATTTTCTCCTTTTCTCACATTGTTTTTAAAAGGCTTCTTTTTCAGGGCCGTGAAAACCAAGGGTTACTGGGAAAGGTATAAATCAACCAGCATTTTCTCCTTTTCCCACAATGATTTCTATCCTATCGAGGGCAAAAATCATTTGAGTTACACTGGATTTGTCGTCTGCAAATGCCTCGAGTTTGTTCTAGGCTAAAATATTGTCGTTTGGTAAAGAATTAAAAACATTCAAACAAGCATTACACGAGATACATGACAAATTTACCTGACATTGGTAAATCATCCATAAACTTCGAGAATGCTTCATTTAGATCTCCAAACGTTGAAAATGGCCGTTCTTGCCAGACAGATGCTGCAAACAGTGCACAGTGCTCCACAACGTTTCCGAATTTCTCGATAAATTCTTCACATGTTAGCTTGTTCACCTCACTCACTGATAGTAAATTGTTAGAAGACATCTTTAGAATCTGAAAATCAAGACATTTATCGTTAAAACAGTATAGAACAACAAATTTACTCGGGTGATCAGTAAACCAATTACCAAACAGTCGTGAGCTTGCACCATTATAATTCAAACACTTGAACACATGGGAAAGGGAGAAATGACCCTCTACAAAATGCCCCATGGGTCATTTCACTACGTAGAGGGATGACCCCTTGATCATTTCTCTACGTAGAGGAATGACCCAGGTCAATATTCTACGCAGAGGAATGAGCCCAGAGGGTCATTTCTCTACATAGAGGAATGACCCTCTGGAGTCATTCCTCTACGTAGTGAAATGACTTCTGGGGTCATTTCTCTACGTGGAATAATGACCCGGCCGGGTCATTTTGTAGGGGAGGGATATTTCTCTGCATTACACCGGCTATCATTTGTTATTTCACATATCTAAAGACTTCAGCTTTTGAGTATGAATTATTTTGTCGTCAGAAAATGCTACGATTGTGAATCTTGATAATTATAAAGTAGACATTTTATTTTATTGTATTTTTGATTGAACTTCTATTGTTCACTTTGTTAAAGCTTACAGTGTAACACAAACTATACAAATCAGCCATGCTCCGACAGAAGGGGGCTCCCTGATGCATGATACTACGTTGTCTGCGCTTGTCATAGTCTTCGAATATTCGACCTGTCTTGTATGACGCATCACTCTCCCTGATATCGGGGAGACTAGTAATACGCGCTATAAAGTAGCAACGGAGAAAATGGCTTTTATCAATACGTTTGAGGAAAAATCAGGCCTGTTTTAGCTCCAGATTTCTCTAAACTGCTGATCATAGCTGAGTGAATCGCACCAGGTACAGTTTTATTGAGTAAACGTTTATTTTATTTTGAAATTCAAGGTAACGGTTGTCGCGGTGGAAAGTGGCTCGGTTCTGTACCCAGGATGCCCAAATTAGATAGATGAGTATTTATAGAATGCCATCCAGCAAGAGATAATGGTGATACCAAGGAAGTCAAGACATAATTATAGATCCATGAAATCTGTTTTTTATAACAACCCAATGTATCATGAAGTACTCTGATCATTTGAAAAGCAGAAAATTGAACAATAGCAAAAAGTTTCAGCTCGGCGCAGCATACTGAGTCATTGAGGCTCCCTTTTATAGAAGATGGTTCAAATTAAAAAATAAACATTTCGGAGAAAACCATACATGTAACGTTAGTTTTCCACTCTGCTGGAGAGAAATTTCAGTTTTTGACTAACATTTATTTTGTCGTCTGCAAGGGCTTATAATTTGAACCAGTCTAAAATTTTGTCGTTTGATAATAGGTTAAGGGTATTGAAGGTGGGTTTCATTCAAATTATTCCGGCGCTTTGATTGTATTGATTGATTGGATAGTGTTTAACCCATTACCAGACGACATTATTTTAAACTTGTCCAAATCAAAAGCATTTGCAGATGACAAAATAAAAGTGACTGGAATTTTAAAATTTGTTTTGTGAAGGGTAGAAAATATTCACAATATTTTCAAAAGGTTTCTTTTCCAGGAGCATCAAAAGTAGGGATTGTGTTGTTATGGTTTAACACCCTCATTAAATCAGTTGTATCGCTGCATTGCACCTATCTGTATACCGATTTACATGTACTTCATATGATATTCTTCCCGAGCCGCTGGCTGCTTTTCGTAGCTCACCATCGGTGATCAGCTTTGAGAGAGGAATGAATCCTGTCGCAATGACTATCATCAATCATCGGAGAGAAATTTGTTGAGTGGATATTTCAACAAGTCAAGTACGCTACCGACTGTGCTAACGAGGCTCGGCATATTCCGGCGCCCTGAGGTAGTACTATGATACCACAATCACAGAAGAACAGAAAAGACAGAAAACAGAATTCCCCCTACATGCCAAACCTTTAAAGTTTGCGCCAAATATATGAATTTTTATGTGCAACTTCCAAGGCTACAGGTCCTGGTAAAGCGTTCTCGTTTTAACCACTTAATCTTGACTCTGACTAGATTTTCAATCCATAAGATAATTGCAAAAATTCAGCAACATATATTTATTGTGCGCAACATAAGACGTGTGATAAAACAATAAGAAGCAATGCAACAAAAAAAAACCCCGATCATTGAGACAAAAAGATCAGTTAATAAAACCTGTTAGATTTTTTTGTCTCCTTTCGTCTTGTTTTATTCCGTTTCGTTCTCGTTTTTGTTCCGTTTCGTTTTGTTCAGTGGCGTTTCGTTTTGTTGCGTTTCGTTTCGTTTTGTTTCGGTTCCGTGTCTTACTATATAAAGACTCAACTGCACAGTTATTCAGAAACTTCGTTGTATCTTTATACAAAACGAATCATTTCTTCATTATGCAAGTGTCAAGCGATGCTAAAGGGTAATTTAAAAAACTCGTACCTGAGCTCAAAATAATAATATCCGAATGATGATTTGCAGGACCATTTGAAATTTTGAGCACCCATATACCGTTGAAGAGTCCTAAAATTTGACCTTAATAGATAACAAGAACAGTAAACGTAAAACTGTATTAACAACATCCAGTCTGTTTTCAACAGAGGTGCAATACTTCAAGGGTGACAACCTACGTCATAGCGGAGGTGTCGGAATAGCCGCCATTTTGTGCGCAAAGTGCAGATTAATTGCTTTAAAAAGATGTATCTAACATTTACTTAGAATACCTACTTCATCTAGTGACGGTTGATATATTTGTCCTATTCGTGAAATCGAAATGCCATGAAACAATGTTGTAGCTCTAAACACTACAACACAATTATTCTTAACGGCATTGTATACAACATCTATGTGTCATCAGCTTCGAAAATTGTGCGGAGGTAATTGCAAAATCAACGAAACTAATGAACAAAACATTAATTTATACTAACGAAGAAAGTTGACAGGTATCATATGCACTGCTTTGTTTGGACAGATCTTCAATAACAATAATGTACAAGCTGAAAAACTTACCTTTTTAAAACGAAAATGGCGGATTTAAAATGTCCCCGATGACGTATGCTTATGACGTAGGTTGTTACCCCTGATATTTGATAACATAATGGTGTAAATTGTGAGTTTCACTCGGCAAATCAAAAGTACATTGCCGATAATTCTATTTACGGTTTTAGGATAAGGCACCCTAATGGGTGACGTATAATGTTCATCGGCGAAAAAATGTACGGATTCGGGTAAATTTCGGGTTATCCGTAGTCGATCGGCCGATCTGCTCGATTACGGATTATCCGAATCTTAGCCGAACGATTTTGGCGATGAAAGGCATTCTTACATGGATGCTACATGAATCCCATTAGGGTGCCCTATCCTCAAAATTTAATATGCTCCAAAGGACACCACTCGTCAAACCTTCCGTAACTACATCAAACACGGCGCCGGCTTAAATACCGTTCTTCAGTCGTAATATTTCACTTAGAAAAGGAAAACAGTAGGACAAGTTTCTATCAGAATCTCTATAATAGACATTTATGAATGTAGAGGGATATCGGGATGGAGAATAGAAAGCGGGGTTTCAATCAGGGGTTTTCTCAAAGTAACTTTGTCATTATGCATATCTATGCCAAAGAAAAAGACATCATGGTTTAACCCATTACCACACAATCCCTATTGTTGACGCCCTTGAGAAAGAAGACTTTAGAAACCATTGTGGAAAAAAGGAGAAAATGCTGGTAACCAGCATTTTCTCCTTTTCCCACAATGTTTGCTACCCTTCACAAAACAAATTTCAAATTTTAAGTCACTTTTATTTTGTCGTCTGCAAATGCTTTCGATTTGGACAAACCTAAAATTTTGCCGTTTGGTAATGGGTTATATAATCCCTGGGTTAATACACTTTTTATTCAGTCTTTTGATACAACTCAATTAACAAACTTTAAGTAAGCATCACCAGTTTCAGAACTGCTACTTATGCTAAGCTTCCACATGATTTTGGCCTCTTCCTTTTCCACGTATCTCAAAAGTACTGATGAGGTACATGTATTACCATCCTAACGCTTCTAGTGCAACATGGTATAAAATTTCCTATTATTTGATGAATAAGGATTTATACTGATATATAATATTTTTGCACATTTCTAACCGACCAGAATTTCCATTGATGTCAATCTTGAAGTTATTTGTTGATATTTTTGTTCGGGAAATTTTGATCCGTCAAGAAACATGGTTCCGGTAAATTGGGGATTTTTGCACTATACAGCAACAATTCATCAAACATCTTCTCCTCCTAAATCGCTCGGACAATTAGAACCAAACTTGGCTAAAACGTTCATTCGGAGGTCCTCTTCAAAAAAAAAAATGTTCACATAATTTTATTCCATCAAAAACTCTGGTTGCCATAGCAACTAAATATTTTTTCTAAGAAATTAATTGAAAATCTTTTCCTCTTAAACTCCGAGTCAGATTTTTAAATAATGTCACACAAATGTTCCTTGGGTCACCCTTTTTAAAACTTGTTCTCGAAATATTGATCTGTCGAAATATATGGCTGGATTGGGGGGGGTGGGGTCTTTGCACTTTATAGACTTAAAGAAATTATTTGAAATTCTTCTTCTCTTAAACCACTCATTGGAGCAATTTCATAGAAATTTGAAAAATTGTTTGAAAAGTTTTGATCTGTCAAGAAACATGGCTGTGGTGGTCAGGGCTATTTGCGCCATATAGACATGAAGAAATTATTTTTAAAAAAAATCTTCTCTGAAACCACTGGTCAGATTTTGTAATAATTTCCTAGAAATGATCCTTTGGTGATCTTTTAACCCATTACCACAGAATCCTTACTTTTGACGACCCTAAGAAAGCAGACTTTAGAAATCATCGTGGGAAAAGGAGAAAATGCTGGTAACCAGCATTTTCTCCTATTCCCACAATGATTTCTAGTCTTCACAAAACAAATTTCAACACTTTTATTTTGTCGTCTGCAAATGCTTTCAATTTGGACAAACCTAAAATGTTGTCATTTGGTTATGAGTTAATACTCATCAGAAGTCTGTGTAGGTATTTTGATAAAAAGGGCTATTGCAGACATCAGCCTATACCAGGTCAGTACCTTGTGCGTTGTCCGCACATGTCATATTCTTCGAATATTCGACTGTCTTATTATATATGACACATCACTAGCCCCGAAAGTGGGCTGACTGTAATATTACACTCGTATAAAGTAGCAATGTTGAAAACAGCCTTGATCAATACGTTTGAGGAGAAATGAGACCAGCTTTGGCTCCAGATTTCTCTGAACTGTGTAGATCATAGCTGAGTGAATTGCATGAAGTAGCGTTTTATTGAGTAAACCTTTATTTTAGTTTAAATTTAAAGTAACGATTGTCGCGTAGGAGAGTGGTTCGGTTCTGTACCAAGGATGCCCATATTAGATAGATGAGTGTTTATAGAATGCCATCTAGTGGGAGATAATGACCTTGGTGAGAAATGCTGATCAATATGCACACGTTGTACTTGATTTATTTGATAGCTATGTATTGCAAGAGGTTATATAAAACTGTTATATTTGGAATAAATGCATAATATTCACTAGTTATCAAAATGGCCTCTTTCTGGATGTCAACCTCTTTGTAGTTCACCATTTCTGTACTTTATGACAGATTGTTTTCTGAATTCTATACAAACTTTATATGGCTGTGGTGATGAAAGTAGGGGTGCTGGCTGATTCTGAAATGATTTTTTCAAGTGACTTTTTTTTTTTTGTTTCAAAATTTCAATACTTTAAACAAATTGAGCTATGGTCCTCTAAAAAATTCAGTTAAGCGATCTAGGGCCATCTTGGATGTCTTCTTTCCTTGAAAAAATAACTATAACATTGACCGTCATACTTTTTTGCTGACGAAATAAGCACAGATAGGCGTCATTCTCATGTTTTCATATTGTTTAAAATTATAAATACTATAAGTGTGGAAAGCGTATGGAAAATCTGTCTGTTAGAAGGTATGTATTTTTAGCTCACCTGAGCACAACGTGCTCTAAGGGAGCTTTTAGGATGGCGTTGTGTGCGTCGTCCGTCATGCAGTGTCGACAATTCCTCTAAACATCTTCTCCTCCTAAACCGCTCGGCTGATTTGGATCAAACTGGGCTGGAATGTTCCTTGGATGGTAACCTTTAAAAAGATGTTCACAGAATTTTATTTCATAAAAAATTCTGGTTGCTATGGCAACGAACTGGAATTTTCCAAGAAATTCTTTAAAAATCTTCTCCTCTGAAACTGCTGGTCAGATTTTGAAATAATTTAACAGATATGCACCTTGAGTGATCGTTTTAAAAAAAAATGTCCGGGAAGTTTAGATCCGTCAAGAAACATGGTTTTGGTGCCTGGGGGCTACTTGTGCTAGTGGCCATGAAGAAATTCTTAAAGATTGTTCTTCTCGGAAACGGCTGGTCAGATTTTAGAATTATTTCACAACAATGTTCATTGGGTAACTCTTTTCAAAAATTGTTCACAAAACTGCGATCTGTCAAGAAACAAGGCTCTGGTGGTGGGGTTACTCGTACTACAGAACTATAAAGAGAAATTTCTTCATGCTTCTTCTCTGGAACGGCTGGTCTGACTTTGACATTATTCATCGGAATTTTTTAGAGGGTGAATTTTATAAGACATATTCTGCACTGAAAATATTGTAAGCTTAACTCTTTACCAAACAATAAAATCTTTCACTCTTCCAGATTGAAAACAATTGCAAAGAACATATTTTAAGATAAGGCTTGGAAGAGTAAAAGCATTGTGAGAAATGGGAAATTTTTTTTTCCCAGATTTTCTCCTTTACCCACGGTGTTTTAAAAAGCCATTTTTCTTCAGAATTGTTATTAGTTGCTCTTGCTAGCGCTCCAGCAAAGTTTCATCTACCAACAACCAGAAGGACCTTTAGAAACCATAGGCATACCTGCGATCCAGGGAACATAAACCTCTTACTATGGATTGCGAAATTAAAGGTAAGTTGTACTTTTTGGTGGTGGTGGTGGGGGGGGGGGCATGTTCAACTAAATGTCATTGAACATTTTAATTTTAAAATTAAATGGACTTGATTTAACTTTTTTTGTGAACCTTACTTAAAAAAAGGGGCTTTATAAATTATTACTTTGTAGCAATATGTCCACATGTGTCTAAATCATCTTAAAAATTAGGAAAATAAAAGTGTTACATGACAACTAGATTGTTACACCTGATTAGTCCTGACATAAACATATCACCCATAACTTTGGATTGAAACCATTTTCAGCTCACCTTAGCACAAAGTGCTAAAGGTGAGCTATTGTGATCGCCCTAGATGTCCGTCGTCCGTCAACAATTTCTTTAAACATCTTCTTCTCCTAAACCACTGGGCCAATCTTAATGAAACTTGGCAGGGATGTTCCTTGGGTGAAGCTCTACCAAAATTGTTCAAAGAATTGAATTCCACCCATAACTCTGGTTGCAATGGCAACAAAAGGGAAAAAATACTAAATGTTTAAAAATCTTTTTCTCTGAAACTAGAAGCGTAGAGATTTGATATTTGGTATGATGCATCTCCTAGTGGACTTCTACCAAGTTTGTTCAAATGATGCCCCTGGGGTCAAAACTGACCCCATCCCGGGGGTCACAAGTTTGAGCATAGGAACAAAGAAGGAAAACTTTGAAAATCTTCTTCTCTGAGACTAGAAAGCGTAGAGCTTTGATATTTGGTCTGTAGCATCTCCCAGTGAACCTCTACCAAATTTGTTCAAATGATGCCCTTTTGGTCAAAACTGGCCACACCCCGGGGGGGGGGGGGGGAGAAACACAAGTTTGAACATAGGAGTAAAGAAGGAAAACTTTAAAAATCTTCTCCTCTGAAACTTGAAGGCGTAAAGTTTTGATACTTGGTATGTAGCTAGTGGACCTCTACCAAGTCTCTTCAGATGATGCCCCTGGGGTCAAAACTGGCCACGCCCCATGGGTAACAAGTTCAAACATAGGTACAAAGAATGAAAACTTTAATATTCTTCTATTCAAAAACTAAAATGCATAGAGCCTTGATATTTGGTATGTAGCATCTCCTAGTAGACTTCTACCAAGTTTGTTCATATGATGCCCTTGAGGTCAAAACTGGCTCAACCCCGGGGGTCATAAGTTCGAACACAGGAACACAGAAGGAAACTTCAAAAAATCTTCTTCTCTGAAACTTGATGGCGAAGAGCTTTGATATTTCGTCTGTAGCATCTTCTTGTGGACCTCTACCAAGTTTATTCATATGATGCCCCTGGGGTCAAAACTGGCCCAGCCCCGGGGTTCACAACTTCAAACAAAGGAACAAAGAAAGAAAATTTTGAAATTCTTCTTTTGTAAAACTAGAAGGCATAGAACTTTGATGTTTGGCATGTAGCAATTCCTAGTGGACATCTACCAAGTTGGTTCATATTATGCCCTTGGGGTCAAAACTGGCCCTGCCCTGGGGGTCACAGGTTCGAACATAGCAACAAAGAATGAAAACTATAAAGATCTTCTTCTCTGAAACTTGAAGGTACAGAGTTTTGGTATTTGGTATGCAGAATCAAATAGTGGATCTCTACCAAGTTTGGTCATATGATGTCCCTGGAGTCAAAACTGGCCCTGTCCCGGAGGTCACAGGTTTGAACATAGGAACAAAGAAGGAAAACTTTAAATTTCTTTTTCTCTTAAACGGGAAGGTGTAGAGCTTCGATATTTGTATGCAGCATCTTTGAGTGGACCTCTACCAAGTTTGTTCCAAGGATGCTGCTTTAGTCGAAACTGGCCCAGCCCCGGGGACCACAAGTTCGAACATAGGAACAACGAAGGAAAATTTCAAATTCTTATTTGAAACTGGAAGGTGTAGAGCTTTGATATTTGTTAGCTCACCTTAGCCAAACTGCTAAAGGTGAGCTATTGTGATCGCCCTATGCCCGGCGTCTGTCCTCCGTAGTCACAATTTCTTTAAACATCTCCTAAACCACTGTCCCAATCTTGATGAAACTTGGCAGGGATGTTCCTTGGGTGAAGCTCAACCAAAGTTGTTGAAAGAATTGAATTTCACTCATAAGCTATATAGTCTAAGGTGAGCGTTCCAAGGCCAATGGCCCTCTTGTTAAAGTTTTAATATCACATAAAGTGAGTTTGGAGTTAAGGCTAGCCCTTCAGATTTTCGGACGAAAATGTTACAAGAATACAAACAGATCATCCTTATACTCCCAAACCCTTTAAATGTTCATTCATAAAACCCCAGTAGTCGAAAACCATCCGACAACATGAGAAATTAGAGATTTACTACAGTCCAGGTCGACACCGACGGGAAACACAGTCTATTTTTACATGAGCAACTCGCTCATTTACACACCGTAAATTTACAGACGAAGCTTCAAACATAGCATCCGAAGAAGACATTATGGAAAATAATTACATGTTTGTTATACATGTATTATGGAATTTCAGTCATTAGTCATATGCCAGTCACTAAACATTCCCACAATGCCTTTTTTTATTTTTGGCGGGAAATCTAAAAATAGATTAAGAGGCTACGTAGCCTTTTAAGGGAATACCGTCAAAAAATGTTTTTTATGTAATTTTGTGATTCTTAATAATTGATGATTTGTATTTTTTTTTTCCACGTAAATTTCAGTGATATATATATATTTTAATTTGGTGGGATGCGAAAATTCTAAATACCCACGTTAAACCATACGTAAGAGGTAAGATACATGACTAAAAGTGAAATTGGTACAAAGAAAATTTTACTTAAGTTTTGGGTACGCTTTGACTTTCTCTTTGTGTACGTTTTGAATTATTATTTTGGGGTACGCTTTGGTTTTGGTACGTTTTGACCTCATCCAAAGCAAACTTGAATATGAATTTTTAAATCTCCATTCCAATCATGAAGTCATTTTACATCCTTTTGGTTAATTAACTATAATTTACTTCAGACTGACACTTTATACAGATCACGTGATGTTCAAAATGGTGGACACGAAAACTTCCTGGTTACTCATCCTATCTTTAATGGAACAGAGCTGTAAGTATAAATATTTTTTTACTCGTCATAGGACTTTATATCGTGTGTATTATGGAAAAGTGTATTTTTAGAAAAGTTTTTTTTTTATCTTAGTACCACAGTTTGACATAAAGATGACTTTAGTCATTACGTATTGATTATGAAAACGGAATAGCATAGAATGATTGATTATGAGACATTTTTTCACGTAAGCAAATTCTTACAACAGATCTCGAGCTTTTTAATGGCGGGTTGGTTTTTGTAACAAATAGATTTGAAATTATTGGACGATTTTGAAATGAACAAGGGGTTTTCCTAATTCTGTTAGATAAAAAGGAAAGATAGAAAATCATATGATATCACAGATTTGCAGCAAGTGTTTGATAATCTTACTTGGCATTCCAAGTGCATGTTGAACTAAGCACGCCCCTGCTTAAGACTAAGTATATCAGATATGATGTATAATTGTATTTCATAATATACAAAAATGATCAATAATGCTGGTATTAAGGTCGAAGACATTCTTTGAAAAAAAATATTTCTTTTTATTGGCACAGGCTCTTAGACTTTTAAGACAATCTGAACATTTTGATCCTCAAAAATAAAACCAATATATTTAATTTTGACACCAAATTTCTTTGTACATGTGGTATGTTAACCTGTTCCCAAACAACAAATTTTGGACTCTTCCCAACCAAAACAGTTTGCAGACGACAATTTTAGATTTGGAGAAAATGGCAGAAAGTTCTCAAAAAGGGTAGAAAACATTGTGGGAAAAGGAGAAATTGCTCGTCATGAGCAATTTCTCCTTTTCCCACAGTGTTTTCAGAAGACATTTACTGCAGGCACGTAAAAACCAGGGCTTGTTTGGGGAAGGGTTAACTCTTTACCACACAATCTCAAGTTGTTAACAATCCCGAGGTAATTTTGTCATTGGTAAAGAGTTAAGTAAAAAAAAAAATTCATAGGTTTCGGCATTGGTATGCTTTGTCCTTCACCCTTCCCAGGTTTGTCTGAAGGAAGAACATTGTTCGCACTAGAAATCCAATTATTTTAGCTACATTTACAAATCCCAAATTTGGTAAATTGGTAAGATGTGAAATCTTTTATTCCCTTTAACCCATTACTACACAATCCCTACTTTTTGACCTCCTGAGAAAGAAGCCTTTTGAAAAAACTGTGGGAAAAGGAGAAAATGCTGCTAACCAGCATTTTCACCTTTTCCCACAGTGTTTTCTACCCTTACCAGAACAAATTATTTTTGAGTCACCTTTATTTTGTCGTCTGCAAATGCTTTCAATTTGGACCAGTCTAAAATTTTCTCGTGCGGTAAAGAGTTAAAACATCTATTACCTGATGGTAGACAGTAATTGAAAGCACTGTGAAAAAGGAAGATATTATTCTGAATCTTTCTTGTACAGTATGGTGATTTTATAAGATGGACCCATGTATCAAATTATATTTCCTCTTTACTTATTCAAAGGTTGTTTTCAGAATCCTCAGCTTTGTGTCAGGAAGTGATAAGTCAATTGTCTTTTTTATGTGCTACAGGGAATTTTAAGTTTCTATTCACAGGGTGGATCAAGATCAGACTGCATCAATCATGGTCTGATCTTTTATCTTCATATTTCAACATGTCAACCTTTAGAGCACCAGATAAACCTAACATTCATAACTGGTGAAGAAATAATACAGAAAATCACAAATTTATGGTTGCTTTTGTCTAGAGTATTTCAGCAGAGCAGACTGTTGTGATAAAGATAGGCTGCATACTATATGCAGCCTGATCTTGATCTATACTGGCAGCAAAGGCAAACTATAGTCATGAAAGCAGCTGTAACTCTTTACCACACAATCCTGACTATTAATGACCTGGGAAAGAACTTCAAAGAAACCTTTAGAAAACATTGCGGGAAAAATAGAATATGCTGGTAACCAGAATTTTCTCCTTTTCTCACAATATTTTGTACCCTATCAAACTCAAAAATCATCATATTAACCCATTACCACACAATTCCTACTTTTGACGACCCTGAGAAAGAAACCATTAGAAAACATTGTGGGAAAAGGAGAAAATGCTGGTAACCAGCATTTTCTTCTTTTCCCACAATGTTTTCTACCCTTCACAGAACAAATGTCAAATTTTTAGTCACTTTTATTTTGTCGTCTGCAAATGCTTTCAATTTGGACAAACCTAAAATTTTGCCGTTTGGTAATGAGTTAACAAGATTTGATTTGTTGTCTGCAGATGCTTTGTTGTTTGGTAACTAAAGAGTTAAGGATTAACTCTGTACCAACTGGCCTTTATTTTAAAGGTGGCCCTTCAGATTTTGGGACAAAAATTTTACAAAAGTGCAAAAAAATCATCCCTATACTCCCAAAGCCTTTTAATTTTCAGTAGTCGAAAACCGTCCGACAACACGAGAAATTAGAGATTTACTATGGCCAAGGTTGACACCAATAGGAGACACATTCTATTTTTAGATGATCAGTTCGCTCATTTACTTACAGGAATACACAGAAGAAACTTCAAACATAGCGTCCGAAGAAGACATTATGGAAAATAATTATTATATGTTTATTATGATAGAGAATTTAAGCGTCATGAGTCACGTGCCGGTCATTTGACATTCCCAGAATGCTTTGTTGATTTTTGGTGCGAAATCTAAAAATAGCGTAAGAGGCTACGTAACCTTTTAAGGGAGCACTGTCAAAAACATTTTTTTTCATTATTTTATGAATCTTAATTATTGATGATTTGTATTATTTTTTCATATGAATTTCAGTGATATATATATATATTTTTTAATTTGGTTAGATGTAAAAATTCTAAATACCCACCTTTAATGGTACTGAGGTAAAAGTTGTTTTAACCCTTTACCAAACAATCCCTGGTTTTAACAAACCTGAGATGGAAGCTTTTTCTCTTAAAAACATTGTGGGAAAAGGAGAAATTAATGCTGGTTACCAGCATTTTCTCCTTTTCCTACAATGTTTTCAGAAGGCTTCTTCTCCTGGGTCATAAAAACCAGGATTTGTTTGTCAAAGGGTGGACAGTCAAATACTGCACATGGGCAAAGTAATGGAATAGGATTCTAGTTTGAAAATGCCCTGAAATAGGCATACATATTATGTTTTTTTAATGACTGAGAGAACAGTATTTGCCATCTTTGGAGGAAGTATCTAATCATGCAGGTACTGATTTCAAGTATCTGAAAAATGAGATTGTCTATTACTAGTACATATATATATGCCTAATACTAGTATATGCATTGGAAAATTCTTCTTGAAATGGATGAAAGGGAAATGGTTAGATGAAATAGAAACCTAAAGTCTGTGGATAGTATTGTACAAGGTTAAAACCCATTACCACAGAACTCCTACTTTTTATGACCCTTAGAAAGAAGCCTATAGAAAACATTGTGGGAAAAGAAGGAAATGCTGGTAACCTTATTAGGC
Source organism: Tridacna crocea (assembly GCA_943736015.1). NCBI lineage: Eukaryota > Metazoa > Mollusca > Bivalvia > Cardiida > Cardiidae > Tridacna > Tridacna crocea. The sequence continues at coordinate 28,985,496 of OX031072.1, read as the reverse complement.
AGAAAGTCTGTTTTTGGACAACAAATGGGATTAATGGCTCAATGGCCAATCCCAAACGAGCCCCCATCTTACAAACTAAATGCATAGCTCAAATACAATCCGCATCTGGAGGGATTCGAACCTATGAAGGGCAAATATCCTCGTTCTTCGAGGTTTAACCCTTTCTCAAACGGCAAAGTTTGGACTAGACCAAATTGAAAGCATTTTGCAGATGACAAGTTAACAGAACTTTGCTAAAAAGATGATTTTCTATATGTTAGGGTAGAAAACATTGTGGGAAAAGGAGAAAATGCTGGTTACCAGCATTTTCTCCTTTTCCCTCAATGTTTTCAAAAGGCTTCTATCTCATGGTTGTAAAAACCAGGGATTGTTTGGTAAAGGGTTAAGATACCAATACCATGACCACTGAGCTAAAGAGAATTTTCTCCGACGCAGTTGTCAGGTATTGATTTCATACGGGAAAGCTATGCTGAAAGGAAAGAGTGATCTCCCATAACACATGTATAATTGTATTTACAGAAAAGAGGTCATCAGAGATGACAGAGGAGGATCAATTACAAAAGGACCTGATAGATTTTCAACCTTCTGTGAGTGATGATGCAGATGGTGAAAACCTGTATATCAACAACGCAGCAATGATGGGCAATTTATTTGATAAGTCAGATGAAACAGAAGTCAAAGTACCAATAAGTACAGATCCTTCGACAAGTATGAGCAACTGTTATGGTGAAAGGTTGACCGAAAAACCCAATCCATCCATGGCAAAAGTTGGAGAACACAAGAACAAAATTGAGAGGCCAGTAAGCCCAGATGTCCGAGCGTTAGCCAGTCAGTTTGAAAACAAACATTTACAACATGTTGTAAAACCTGTTTCAAAAGGAGGGCCCAATACTGGTAAGGTTCAGGTAAATGATGCGCAGTTAAGAACAGGGTCAGCTGATCCGTTTGTGTATTGTTTAGCTAAAGAAGTCTCAGATTTACCTGTGACTGGAATAAATTCATGTGTTAATTTTAGATCTCTAGCCGTACCTTACCCTGATTGTCAGCAGAAATCTATGGGATCTCAAAGTTCAGGGTATTTTTCAAACGATCCAAACATACCTGTAACGTTAGATACGGAAAATTCTACACCCCAGTTCAGTAATTTCAATGAAGAGCTGTCTCACAGATTAAACAGAAGACATGCAGAAAGTGTTCCAAGTTTACAAGACCATAATACAAGGCTAAAGCTGGTTGTTGAAACTGAAAATACAGAAACAGATCTAAATATGGTAAAACCGTATACTAGCGATTCTGAGGTAAGCATGGAGCAGACAATTTACGACAGTGTTTGCGAGGAATCGTGTAGGTTAAAAGGGTTTGAAGTGATCAGCAAGGATCCACATGAATTGTCAAGCAAGAGTACATCCAGTAAGTCACACAAATCGCGACGCTCAAGAGAGCTGCTCAATGAAGGAGACGACTATGACTGGAAAAGAAAAGAGGCGAAGAGAAAGTCAAGAACTCTCAAGAGACCCCTTAAATCAGGTGAGAAGGAATGCACTTTTTTGTTTGGACTGCTCTTTCACTACTGAATGAATAAATTGCATTTATGTAACTCATTACCAAACTACAAATTTCTTGGCTTGTCCAAATCGAAAGCATTTGCAGATGACAAAATGAAAGTGACTGAAAATTTGAAATTTGTTCTGTGAAGGGTAGAAAACATTGTGGGAAAAGGAAAAATGCTGGTTACCAGCATTTTCTCCTTTTTCCACAGTGTTTTCAAAGGCTTTTTCCACAAGGTCTTCAACTGTTCCAGACAAAAGGTTGAACTTCATATTATTTTTTTGTTGTTGTCTGCAAATGCTTTCAATTTTGACAAGTTTTGTGAAGAGTAAACTCTTTGCCACAAACCATATGGGGAAAGGAGAAAATGCTGATTTATACCAGTATCTTTTCTCTTATTCCCACAATGTTTTCGAAAGGTATTGTCGTCAGGGTCAGTGAAACTCCCGATGTATAGTAAAAAGTGAACTCTACTTGACACAATATTCGTCCCAAGTTGTTGGCTGCTCTCCCTTATGGCCACCATTTAACCCATTAACACACAATCCCTACTTTTGACGACCCTGAGATAGAAGCCTTTAGAAAACATTGTGGGAAAAAGAGAAAATGCTGGTAACCAGCATTTTCTCCTTTTCCCACAATTTTTTCTACCCTTATCAAAACAAATTTAAAATTTTCAATCACTTTAATTTTGTCGTCTGCAGAATCTTTTGATTTGGACAAGCCTAAAATATTTTTGTGTGGTAATGAGTTAACTCTTTACCAAACAATCCCGGGTTTTCATGACCATGTAGACAAGGCCTTTTGAAAACATTGTGGGAAAAGGAGAAAATGCTGGTAACCAGCATTTTCTTCTTTTTCCACAATGCTTTTTATCCTTTCAAAGCAAGATTGCACCATTGGAAAATTTTGAAAATTTTGTCTGCAAATGCTTTCAATTTGAGCAAGGCTAACATTTTGTCATCTGGTAAAGTGTTAAATAAAGACCAGCAGTGAGAGGTGAAGAAATTCAGTCTTCAATTCTTGAAAAGTAAGTTGCCATGCTGGGGATTTGTACCAGCTACCCAGCGGTTTCAAGTCTTGTCCAAAACAAACTGAACTTCCAGACTCGGCCATAAAATAAAACGGGAAAAATAACCTGTATTATGACTAAAAAGGTCAAAGGTCAAGTTACATTTCCTGAGTTATTTTAGACCCTTAGAGCCCTTGTTACAAATATCTCAATGTAAGTTGAATTTTTTTTTGGAAAGGATAGATTAAGATCACATAACACAAAACTGGCAGTCTGATCTTGGATCTGTAATGTTTGGCTTTGTTGCCTGATTCTGGCTCAGAACAGCCATGACAATACAATATTCTGGTCTTATTGCGGGACTGAATATTTCACTGTTGTACCTTCATGGCTCTAATAACTACTGGTAAGTGTTTGAAGTGCCATCAACACTGGACAATTACCAGTATACTAAACAATCCTTACTAAACAATCTGGTGTTTTAAATCTACCAAACAACAAAATCTTAGACCAGTCCAAATTGAAAGTATTTGCAGATGACATGATAAATGTAATTCAAAAAATGGAACCTTGACTTTGAAAGAGTAGAAAACGTTGTGGGAACAGGAGAAATGCTGGTTACCAGCATTTTCTCTTTTCCCACAATGTTTTTAGAAGGCATCTTCCTCAGGGTTGTAAAAAACAGGAATAGTTTGGTAAAGGGTTAACAACTGTGATAAGGTACACTTCTTTAAAAAGTTGTTCGTAAAACAGAGGAAATCCTTATAAATACTTTCTCTAGACATACTGTTTTTCTGACATACTGATTGACTGACATACTGATAAGTGTTTGACATGCTGTTTTTCTGACATGCTCCTCTCCACCCCCCGACATACTGTATTTCTCACATACTGTACTGTTTTACTGACATACTGTTTTACGGACACAATATTTTATTGACATACTGTTTTTCTGACATACTGTTTGACTGACATACTGTTTTACAGACACTGTTTTACTGACAAATTGTTTTACGGACACACTATTTTACTGACACTGTTTTACTGACATACTATTTTACTGACAAACTATTGTACTGACATACTGTTTTACTGATATACTGTTTTACGGACACACTATTTTACTGACATACTGATTTTCTGGCATACTTTTGACTAACATACTGTTTGACTGACATACTGTTTTACGGATACACTATTTTACTGACATACTGTTTGACTGACATGCTGTTTTACGGACACAGTATTTTACTGACATACTGTTTTACGGACACAGTATTTTACTGACATACTGTTTTACTGACATACTGTTTTACAGACTTACTGTATGACTGAAATACTGTTTGACTGACATATTGTTTTATGGACACTATTTTACTGACATACTGTTTGACTGACATACTGTTCTACTGACGTACTGTTTTACAGACACACTATTTTACTGACAAACTGTTTTACTGACATACTATTTTATTCCATATACTCTCTTTGATCGGCATGAAACAATGTCATCTGTCAGACCTTTCAATATGAGTTAACTCTTTACCATACAATCCCGACTTTTAACCACCCTGAGAAAGAAAGCCTTTGAAAACATTGTGGGAAAAGGAGAAAATGCTGGTAACCAGCATTTTCTCCTTTTCCCCCAATGTTTTTCTACTCTTCACAAAACAGATTTCGAATTTTTAAAAATCTTCTTCTCTGAAACCGTAAGGCATAGGGCTACCAAATTTGGCATGTAGCTTTATCTAGTGGACCTCTACCAAGTTCCTTCAAATAATAGCCCTGGGGTCAAAATTGGCCCCGCCCGGGGGTCACAAGTTTTATATGGGCTTATATAGGGAAAACTTTTGAATCCTTCTGGTGCCTAGCCATATGGCTACCAAATTTGGCATGTATCTTTATTAAGTGATTGTCTACCAAGAATGTCCAAATGATAGCCCAGGGGTCGCAAGTTTTGCCCGGCCCTAGGGGTCACAAGTTTTATATGGGCTTATATAGGGAAAACTTTAAAAATCTTCTGGTACCAAGCCATAAGGCCTAGGGCTACTCAATTTTGCATCTAGCTTTATCAAATGGTTGTCTACCAGAGGTGCCCAAATTATAGCCCTGGGATTAAATTTGGCCCTGTCCTGGGGGTAACAAGTTTTACATGGGCTCATATTGGGAAATTTTTAAAAATCTACTTGTACCTAGCCATTAGGCCTATGAGGGCTACCAAATTTTGCATGTAGTTTTATCTAGTGGGTCTCTGGCAGGAGGGCCCAAATTGTAGCCTTGGGATCAAGTTTGTCCCCACACCAGGGGTCACAAGTTTTACATAGGCTTTAGTGGTGAAAACTTTCTAAGTCATCTTGTTACTAACCATAATAAAGAGTAGGGCTACTAAATTTAGCCGTGTCTCATGGGTTTCTTGTTTTACAGGGCCTTTTATTGAGAAAACTTTGAAAATCTTCTTGTTTATAACCACACATTCTAGACCTATATTATTTGGTATGGGGCTTTATCCTGTGGACCTCCACCAGGGTTCAAGTAATTATAGATTGCGGTCAAAATTGGCTTTGCCCGCGGGTAGTGTTGGGCAATCGGTTTAAAATCTCAATCGATTAGCGCTTTGTAATCGGAAGAACAAACCAACTAGCTATCGATAGTACAATCGGTTTAAACTTCATTTAACTGAGAATGTCTTTTTGCATAAAATACCCTGACAATATTGTAAACATGACAGTCTTCATGTATTAAATTATATAAAGATGTTGTATTCTGCACTTTAACCAGTTTAAATGCATTGCAATTTAGTTTTCTGCTTTAATCAATATCATTCATTTTGTTCCTTATAATTTCCAAACGAGTTCAAACATTTGCAGACGACCCCCCCCCCCCCCCCCCCTTATATTTTCATTTCATAAAACAACATTTTTTCCACCCATGAACAGAATTTTAACTTCCTCTTAATGTTTTATTCAGAAATTTGTGTAAATTCACTTTTAAAATTTATTATCAAAGATAAGAAGATAGTTTGAAGTCTCTCTGATCAGACGATGCCATGCTGCTCACTGTAGTGTCATGCGTTTTTGCGCTTTATTGGCGATCTATTTTTTCTTGACAATTAGTTTCTGGAGAAGTATTACTGCATGATTTGACATCATTTAGTCAGTTTAAATATCAAGTAACTTAAAAAGCTGTCACTTTACACTAGATAAGAGGAATAACACCATCAATACTCTGTCATAAATGTCTCGCCAGCTTCATTATCACCCGGGTGTCCTTCGCATTCTATCCTGATCGTGTTTAACCAGTATTTACACCAGATGCACGCAAGCTAGATTGTATTTAGTTCTAGATGATAATTTCATGCCTCAGGTTGACATTTAGGCAGATATCTTTCATTGTCAAAGATCGGCCATTTCTAATTTCCAAATGTCAAAACCCGGGCTCAGGGAAGCTTGCCGAGTTGTCAACTTTTATCAAGACATTCATGGACAAAGATTTGTTCCTCATTTTACAGCCAGTTTTCATGTTTGTTATCCAGTATGTTTAAAATCCAAGGTTGTGATTAATAACAGTCACAAAACCAAGCGCTAAAAACCAGAATTCATATTTTGGCACCAAGCCAGCTTAGCAACCGACTACAATCGATTCCGGGATTTCTCAATCGATTATCGGAATCGGAAGCCTAAACCAACTGACTTTCGACTATAGTCGATCATCGGCCCACCACTAGTCACAACGTTTTCATAGGATTTTATAGAAAAACATTTGTATGTCCTCAAGTTTGAAACCAACTGGCCAAATATTATGATGTGTGGCTTGTATTGTTTTTTAAACTTGTTAGCCAGTGGAGCGATACAGGGCAACATGGCCCTCTTGTTCTGATTATTTAGATTCTTTTCCTACAGCCTGTCAGTTTTATGCTAGTATATGATACAAGGATACTTAACCTGTATGATAATGGATCTATCCCTTACTTTACCAGCCTGCTTTAGACTATGTCTTCTCAAAAAGCTGTCCAAATCCAGAGCTTTTCCAGAAGGCATAAAGTGAATGTGTTTCATATGGCGAGGTTTGTCTTTGTACATCTAGAAAACATTATGAATGAAAGAAAAATGCTTGTTACCAGTATTATCTTCTAAATCCACAATGTTTCCAAAAGCTTCTCTTCATGGTATAATTATAGAATTTGAGATTGTGTAAAAACAAGTCAAGCCTTAGATGTCTGTATTTAACCCTCAACCAAACAATCCCTGGTTTTTATGATCTTGAGTCAGAAGCCCTTTGAAAACATTGTGGGAAAAGAAGAAAATGCTGGTAACCAGCATTTTCTCCTTTTCTCACAATGCTTTCTACTCTGCTGGAAACAAATTTCACTTTTTGAATTACATGTATTTTGTCGTCTGCAAATGCTTTGAAATTGGATAAGTCCAATATTTTGCTGCTTGGTAAAGATTTACCTCTTTACCACACGACAAAATTTTAGACTGGTTCAAATTGAAAGCATTTGCAGACGACAAAACAAAGGTGACTAAGAAATTGAAATTTGTTCTTGGAAGGGTAGAAAACACTGTGGGAAAAGGAGAAAATGCTGGTTATCAGCATTTTCTCCTTTTCCCACAATGTTTTCAAAAGGCTTCTACTACCTCAGGGTCTTAAAAACCAGGGATTGTTTGGTAAAGGTTTAAAGCAGAAGTCAAAGGAAACTGGTTTTATACAGATATTCTGTTCTATTTGGAAAAGGTAGCCATTAGCGTGGAAGATCTTTGTGGCTGGTGTTGGCAAGGTAAAGCTCAGGAACACATAGATAGGTGAAGTGTTGTGACATTATCTGACGCTCTTTGAAACACCTGGCAAACAAAGTTACATTTGCATGACATATCACTGAATACCTGTTTTAACCCTGTACCACAAGACAAAATTTTAGACTGGTCCAAATTGAAAGCATTTGCAGAAGACAAAATAAAGGTGACTGAGAAATTGAAGTTTGTTCTGGAAAGGGTAGAAAACACTTTGGAAAAAGGAGAAAATGCTGGTTACCAGCATTTTCTCCTTTTCCCAAAGTGTTTTCAAAAGGCTTCTTTCTCAGGGGCATCAATTGTAGGGATTGTGTGGTAATGGGTTAACCCTTTACCAAAAAGGCCAGTGTGGCCAGAATCTGAACTTTTGAAAATATTGTTGGGAGAGGAGAAAATGCTGGAAACCAGCATTTTCTCATTTTTCTACTGTGTTTTCTGCTATGACAAATCAAGATGTTTGATTTACATGTATATTTTATTTGTTATCAGCAAATTGCTGCAAAGGGTTATTTATGCAGGGTGATAGAGGGAAAAATGGATCCGAGAGGTAGCTAGACATTTATATGAATTAATGAGTGTCAATATATGTAGTACTGTATAACTACACTAGTGAGTCACTTGGTAGAGTTAAACCATCGTCGGATACCCCGGGGTCTCCCTATTTGCTACGCTACATCGACCCCTGGGACAATTAATTGAATTTCCCTCGCTTTACCGCTGGCCGAATGCTGGCTTTTCATTGGTTCCATCATCATTTTGTGATGGGCGAGTGGACTGTACGCTATGACGTTTCGTATCGATTTTCGGCGGCTGATTCAAAGTTTTATTAGTCAATTGTCCCAGGGTCAATGTAGCGTAGCAAATAGGGAGACCCCGGGGTATCCGAGGATGGAGTTAAACCATAGGGTTTTAACTCTTTACCACACAAGAAAATTTTAGACTGCTCCAAATTGAAACATTTTGCAGATGACAAAATAAAGGTGACTAAAAAATGGAAAATTGTTCTGGGAAGGGTAGAAAACATTGTGGGAAAAGGAGAGGAGAAAATGCTGGTTACCAGCATTTTCTCTTTTTCCCATAGTGTTTTCAAAAGGCTTCTTTCTCAGGGGCGTCAAAACAGGGATCGTATAATGTATAATATACGATCCCTGGTCAAAAGTAGGGATTGTGTGCTAATGGGTTAAAAGGTAACCCTTCAGATTTTGGGATGAAAGTTTTTACAAAAATACAAAAAAATAATCTTTTTACTCCCGAAGCCTTATAATTTTTATTCATAAAACCCCGACAACAAGAGAAATTAGAGATTTACTACATACAGCCCAGGTTGACACCGTCGGGAAACATGTTCTATTTTTATATGAGCAACTCGCTTATTGACATAGTGGAAATATACAGTCGAAGAAGTCATTATGGAAAATTATTACATGTTTGTTATGTTATGGAAGTTAAGCGTCATTAGTCACGTGCCAGTCACCTAACATTCCCACAATGCTTTTTTAAAAAATTTTTGGCAGGAAATCTAAAAATAGCTTTAGAGGCTATGTAGCCTTTTAAGGGAATACCACAATTTTTGGGGGGGATTTTATGTTTCTCAATTACTGATGATTGATATTGATTTTTCACATAAATTTCAGTGATACATGTATATAAATTTTCTTTGTGTGTGATGTGAAAAATCTAAATACCCACTTTTAAGGTAGTAAAATATGAAAGAAAACTAAAGAAAACTTACATGAATGTAATCAAAGATAAATGATAGATCAAATTGGAGTTTAACACTGTTTAGGCCACGTCATAGCAGTCAGAGCACCTATGCAGGTGTTTCCTGACTTTCTCACACCGGTACTGACACAACTTTCATTCCAAATCACTAACTACTTTTCTCACATGCATCAGAGGCGAGATGCAAAAAACATGCTGTAAAGAAATTGCCTTGACTGGGTATCCATTTCACAACCACCAGGTCAGGAGTCTGATACGCTAACCACTGAACTACCCGGCCAGGCCTAATAAAAGATAAACTACAGTCATAATATGATTATAAGATACAAACATAATATAAAATATCTGTGATGTTCATAATCTCTGTTTTTAATGTTTTTTATTTCATTATTACAATAATACATGTGACACTGTATCTACGTTTAAGTATAGTTGCAGTTGTTTATGGTTTATACGAAAGACTCTTCATGTATAGTGTGGCATCATTGAACTAATAGAATTAATGTAGTTCGTCATACTCTTAGTCCATTTGTGTGAGGACTTGTTTCATGTGGTTTTACCAGGGTCAGACAGGACAATGTAACAAAAATAAACCAATCAGTTTGGAGGAAGAGCATTGCTTTGAGTAGGCTTTTACAAAATAAGTGGGTGTTTTTCACTTGAATCTTGTCAACCAGTACGGTATTTTAAGTTAATTTTGTTCTTAATTACCTTCCATGTTAATCTTAGTAAGAGTTTATAGTGTAGAGGGCAAGTCGTACTGGTAGGGAATGTTCTAGTCTCTTTCTCATTCATGTTCGTTAACTCTTTACCACACAATCCCTACTTTTGGCGACCCAGAGAAAGAAGCCTAAAGAAAACATTGTGGGAAAAAGATGATCTTGGATCTACATTGTTGTTTGCTTTGTTACATGTTTTGGCCAAAATGACAGTAACATACATGTAGCAATGGTTTTGCTGTTTTTTTCTAATTAGTACCCTCATTTGTTTGTCTGGTGCTTAAACTCATTACCAAACAACAATAAAATTATTTTAGACTTGTTTAAATCGGAAGCATTTGCAAACGAAAAAATAAAAGTGACTGAAAATTTGAAATTCCTTTTGGGAAGGATAGAAAACATTGTGGGAAAAGTAGAAAATGCTGGTTACCAGCATTTTCTCCTTTTCCCACAATGTTTTCTAAAGGTCCCTTTCTCAGGGTTGTCAAAAGTAGGGATTGTGTGGTAATGGGCTAATGGTTAAAATAGGTAAAAGTAGATAAAATAACAAGCAAATAAATGATTCATTGTAATTGTGATTATATCTTTAAAAACATTATTCAAACTGTTTGATGATAGCATGCACAAAAATATGATAAACATAATGGTTGAAAAAGAATTGAAACTGAAAAAGTATGTACCAATAAGTATTCGTAATCATGAACTCTTTATCTAAGTAACAAATTTTTTATTTGTTCAAATCAAAAACATTTGGAGACGACAAATTGTATGTTACTCATATAATAGAACTTGTCTTTGAAAGGGTAGAAAACATCGTGAGCAAAGGAGAAAATGTTTGCTTTCTAATTTTACCACAATTTTTCAAAATCATTTTTCTTTTGATTAAAAGTACTTTGGATTGATTGATAGAGGGTTTAACTTTTTACCAAACAACAAAACTTAAAGCATTTGCAGACAATAAAACAAAGGTTACTGAAAAATTGAAATTAGCTTTGGGAAGGATTGAAAACATTGTGGAAAAAGGAAAAAATGCTGGAAACCAGTATTTTCGTTATAATCAGCATTTTATCATATAAAATGTTTTTCATCCTACCAAAGAGAAATTTTTAATTTTTTTATCACATTTATTTTGTCGCCAAATGCTGGCTACCAGCATTTTTTCCTTCTCTGACAGTGCTTTGTACCCTTTTTTGAGGCAAAACCCCACAATTTGGATTAATTTTTTTTTTTTCTTAGCTGAAAATGATGTCAATTTGGACCGGTCTAAAATTTTGTTGTTTAATAAAGGGAAAAAGAGAATGATAAAGAGACAGGGCTGATAACTTGCTTGAAGACTTATCAGTCTTGCTTATAGTCAGCAATATGGATATTTTTTTTAGATATTACTTCAGCAGATTTAATGGATATTTTTGCAGATATTACCTCAGCAGATATTTTATTTGCTTATATATACATTTTTTTGTTTTCAAAAGCCAATTTATCTCTGTATGAGATAACAGAATTGCAGGTTTGAAATTTGAAAGCATTATTTAGCAAACAAAAGATCAACTATGGCCAACTATGGCTCAAATAGTTAATTTTTTTTATTAGCTCCACTGGCCGAAGGCCAGCGGGCTTATGTCATGGCCCGTTGTCCGTCGTGCGTCCGTCCGTCCGTGCGTTAACTTTTTCTTTAAACATCTTCTTCTCTGAAACTACCCATCCAATTTTGATGAAACTTCACAGAAATGATCCTGCCATGGTCCTCTTCAGAATTTCTTGAAAGAATTTAATTCCTTCAAAAACTCTGGTTGCCATGGCAACAAAACTGAAAAATTTTGAAAATCTTTGAAAATCTTCTTGTCTGAAACCGTAAGGCCTAGAGCTACCAAATTTGGCATGTAGCTTTATCTAGTGGACCTCTACCAAGTTTCTTCAAATTATAGCCCTGGGGTCAAAATTGGCCCCGCCCCGGGGGTCACAAGTTTTACATGGGCTTATTTAGGGAGAACTTTAAAACTCCTCTTCTACCTAGGCATAGGGCCTAGGGCTACAAAATTTGGGATGTTGTTTCATTTAGTGGACCTCTACCAAGAGTGTCTAAATTATAGCCCTGGGGTCAAAATTGGCCCCGCCCCGGGGGTAACAAGTTTTACATGGGCTTATATAGGGAGAACTTCAAAATTCTTCTTCCACCTAGCCATAGGGCCCAGGGCTACCAAATTTGGCATGTAGCTTTATCTAGTGGACTTCTACCAAGGGTTTCCAACTTATAGCCCAGGGGTCAAATTTGGCCCAGCCCCGGGGGGTAGCAAATTTTACATGGGCTTATATAGGGAAAACTTTCAAAATCTTGTCACACCTAGCTATAAGGACTAGGGCTATCAAATTTTGCATGTAGCTTTATCTAGAGGGTCTCTACCAAGGGTGCCCAAAAGTATAGCCCTGGGGTCAAATTTAGCCCCCATCACAGGAGATCACAAGTTTTGCATTGGCTTATATAGGGAAACTTTAATAATCTACTTGTACATAGCCATAAGGCCTAGGGCTACCAAAATTTGCATGTAGCTTTATCTAATGGGCTTCTACCAAGAGGGCCAAAATTTTTACTTTGGGGGGTCAAGTTTGACCCCATCCCAGGGGTCACAAGTTTTACATTGGCTTTATAAACCTGTCTCCTGGGTCACATATTTTGCAGGGCCTTTCATTGGGCAAACTTGTTGTACAGGGCTTTTTATATGGCAAGATTCAAAAATCTTTGTGTTTATAACCACACATTCTAGTTTCATATTGTAGGTCTGGGTCAAAATTGGCTCCATCCAGGGATCACAAGTTTAACATGGGCCTCACTTTAATTTATACATTAATCAAGGGAAATAACTCTTTTTTATGAAAGATAAAGTTTGGTACTATTTACCTCCCTTGATTATTAAACTGCATTGATACATGATTGGTGCTAGACATTTAAGTTTTTTGATAGAAAATATTCTGTTTTCAAGTGTTATTCATTTTTTTGATGCTAATAGTTATGCTCACATGAGGTGAATAATAAATTCAGAGTAAGGTTTCTATCATTCAGCTTATTTTTCCAAGGATTTTACCTTTCATGCTAATGAATTAACCTGCTTGTACTGCCTGACAGCCTTCATTGTTTTTGAAGGCCCTCTTTTTCATGGTCATGAACACTTCAATTTGTGTGGTAAAGGGTTAAAAAGCCAGTGGAGCGATACAGGGCCATCATGGCCCTCTTGTTGAAAGGATAGAATACCTGTTGGGAAAAGGAGAGATTGCTGATAACTTTAACCCTTTACTCCATAGATACTCATTTTAACACATTACTTGTAGGAGCCTTTGGAAAACATGGTGGCAAAAGGTGAAATTGCTCATGACGAGCAATTTCACCTTTGTCACAATGTTTTCTATGCTATCAAAAGGTGTCCTATACATTATAAAAAACGGCTTCATCCTTGCTGTAATTTAGGGTCAATTAGAGAACCATAGAAATACCGTATGGGGTAAAGGGATTAAGGAATAATGTTTGTAAAAAACAATTTTAAAGGTTGTAAAATTACATGATTGTGTTGCAAAGGGTTAATTTAACCCTTTACCACTCAATCCCAACTTTTAACACCCCTGTGAAAGAAGCCTTTCAAAAACATTGTGGGAAAAGGAGAAAATGCTGATAACCAACATTTTCTCCTTTTCCCACAATGTTTTGTTCCCTACCTAAAACAAATTTCAATTCTTTAGTCACATTTATTTTGTTGTCTGCAAATGCTTTCAATGTGGACCAGTCTTAAATTTTGTTGTTTGGTAAAGAGTTAACCCTTTTTGCACTAATTGAATTGCTTTTGTAGATGGTGTCAGTTAAAATCAGACTGCACAGAACACACACTTTTATCTTGAATATATGCTGTTTCTTTGTTAGATAACTGAGTTTTAAAAAAATAGCTTTTGCAACAGCAATATGTGTATCTGCAGTTTTGACAAAGAATTTTTGTGGCGGTTGTCGCCACAGAGTCAACGAAAATTCCAAAATTCGAAGAAAAAAAATCTAAAATTCGAAACAAAATTCGAAAAATAAATAAGTCTAAAAACCAAACTCATTGCCTATGATTCGGTTAAGAACATACCTAATAACCGCCATGAAATTTCAGTTAACTCCGTAAAAAATAGTCCACCAAATAAGCTACTGCTTCTAAAGAAGACGGCTTAAACTAATTTTACTGATTAAAGATGTGTTGATAGTGATTGATTTTATGCTTAAAAATGCATTCTAAGAGACAGTTAAGGTTGGCCAACTGTTATTGCATTCTGAAACATCGGCTGATGTCGGTATACTACGTACTTGTAACAATCGAATTGCCTCGGTAAGCTGCAGAGAATGGTCGGGCATTCACGTCAATTACCGCCGGACACGGCATGATTAAATCATCTTTAGCATTATTTCGTTTTAATATACAATGATACTTTATGAAGAATATAAATATTTTATAGGTGTTTTGTCGATTAATATAACCGATAGATCTAAAATAAAAAAAAAGAAACGATTTTTTTTTTTTTCTAAGACTTCCGCACTCTCTCGCACGGTGAGAGTAACGAACGACAACTCTGCTCGGAGATTGAGACTTCCGGTGCAGAAGTTTGTCATGCAATTTCGCGACTCTACAAATAAGGCCGATTCACGCAAAACAGAAAGAAAGGCTGCCCAGTCTTACCCCGAGATCAGTTTTGACTGGCATAACTATGCTTGTGGATCGTTTGCCTGAGGCTTGTGATTATGTTGAAGTTGTCTCGACAGGTTATAGTTTGAAGGTTGGCCGACGTAGGTTAAATTCGATGTTCTTTCGAAAACAATGAAGGCGTGTCAATTTTGCCTTCTCTGGCCTGTTTCCTTCTCTTACGACAGCGTTGTTTGGAGAAATATAGAAAGGACACGGTGGATCCTTATATGTGAAATGTGAATTTTGTTATGATAAATAATGTGACCCATATGACCCACCACGTCAAGAGGGATGGAACTGAGTTCAGGTAATTAAGATCTATCATATTTTCTTTTTATCTTTGTAAATTTTGTTATACCCGAATTATTTGCTTAACCCATTACCACAAAATCCCTACTTTTGACGCCACTGAGAAAGAAGCCTTTAGAAACCATTATGGGAAGAGGAGAAAATGCTGGTTACCAGCATTTTCTCTTTTTCCCCACAATGTTTTCTGCCCTTCACAAAACAAATTTGAAATTTTCAGTCACATTTATTTTGTCATGTGCAAATACTTTAGATTTGGACAAACCAAACATTTTGTCGTTTGGTAATGAGTGAAAGTACCAATCCATGTACATGTCTCTGACTCACTTTTTCTACAATAAAATATATTTCTCTACTCTTTACCAAATTTTACCTAATTAACTCGGGCCTGATTTTTCTGTTATGGTGAAGAGAAGTTTTTAACAATTACCATTCATTCCTGCATTTAAGGTCACTAAAGAAAAAAAGCTATGAAAAACATTGTGGGAAAAGAAGAAAATAATAGTAACCTGCATTTTCTTTGTTTTACACAATAATTTCTACCCTTTTTAATACAAGTTTTACTATTTGAAGATTTATTATGTTGTCTGCAACATCTTTCGATTATGACCAGTTATAAAAATTTTGTCTTCTGGTTATAGTTAACTCATTACCAAAGGACAACATCTTACACTGGTTCAAATTGAAAGCATTTGCAGACGACAAAATAAAGGTGACTGAAAAATTGAAATTTGTTTTGGGAAGGATGAAAACACTGTGGAAAAAGGAGAAAATGCTGGTTACCAGCATTTTCTTCTTTTCCTACAGTGTTTTCACAAGGCTTCTTTCTCAGGGGCGTCAAAAGTAGGGATTGTGGGAAATGGGTTAAAGAGGGTCTTGTTACAAACCATTTTGGGTTGGGAAACATCAAAATATAGAAAATAATGTACTGTGGCAATTGTTTTATTGAAGTTGCAGGATCAGTTTGATTGGATAGATTAAAAAAATAAAGTCTAAAAACTATTTAATCGGGCCCTTGTAAATTGCAAATTCTCCTCAGAATTCCATCTACTTCTTGTTTGTGACTGTGAAACAACATACGAATTCAAAGGTCTGCCAGCTACATTTGAAAATGGCAACAAAACCCATTCTATGGAAAATTTGCAATTTTGGTGGAATATTTTCACAAGTGTTTACAAGTAACATAGAACAATTACAGAATTTCTGGGCAGACTGGTGGATCATATATAATTTGTTATTTTCATTGTCTTTATGACCAAAGACTTAAATTTGAATTTTTTCACTGTATGGTAGGTAATTCTAATACATTGTAATGCAATGAACTGTATTTCTATAAAACATTTTTTTACAGCCATGATTGATAACCTGGTTGGACAACTTCCTGGCTGCTTTTTGAAGCCACTAGTGATGCAAATATAAAGAATATGGAAGAGCAATTTGGGAGGTGCAGTTGAGTTACTTTCTAAGGAAATCAACCCAGATAGCAGCTAAGCAGGCATACATGGCAAAATACTGAAGGTTTTATATTTTTAAACCTTTTTTTCATGAAAATAATAATTAATGCTCTGAGATAGGGAGGCAAAATGAAATTGAAATTCAAAAAAATTATCAGCTGTCTTGATTTTTTGGCTATAAGGAATTATTAGATTCATTTTTCTAAACCCTTGAATTATGTAAATTAGAAGCATGCTGTATTTTTTAACCCTTTACCACACAATTCGAAATTGTCTTTTTCAAATTGAAAGCATTTGCAGATGACAATTCAGATGTCTTATATCAGGTAAACTTTGCTTAAAATTGTGACTACTCTTGGTTATAAACACCTATTTACAAAGTGACTAATAGCATGACTTATTGTAACTTTTTGTTTGTACAAGTCGAAAATAGGTTTTGCCTTCTGCACAGGAAAAATATTCATTCATTAGCAACTTGAAATTATAGGTTCTTCTTAACTGGAAATATATGCAGGACATAACTTGAAATGCCATACTCATAGGCTGATGATTTTACTTTTCGTGGTATTAAAATATGGTGTGAAAAATGAGAAAGTGTCCTGCACTGAAAGTTTTAGATCAACATATCTAGTAGGTAAAGGTTTGATTTGCGTAAACTGTGTGAAATATTTCCTTGACCATTCTGGACATAATAATTATGCCGAGCAATGTTGAGGATAAAAATAGAATATTGATTTATGTAAATGATTGTTACCTGGGTCAGGTTAAATGAAGTAGATAATAATGAGCATTTCATTTCAAATTGTGAAAATCATTAATATCACATACACTCATTTAGTAATCTGGCACTGTTTCACCACATGGCATAAACACAAAAAGATAAATATTTGTCAAAATATGGGCCATGCTCTATGAAAAAGAGACTTAATGCATTTCTTTGATCTATTATACCAAGCAAGGCATCAAATAATTATGGATCTATAAACTCCATTTTGTCTAACATTCAACTTAATCATGAAGTAGACTGGTCCATGGAAATAAAGAAGATATTCAAACGGCAAACATTGTGGGCCCATGTCAGCCTGGGCAGACTACACAGGCTGACCTGGGTCTATTCTTTTTGCAGTTGCAGCTCCTTTTTTTTTTTATAGAGCATGGCTCAATAATATATGTACATATTCACAGGTATTGGCTATGAGCAACATGACATTGTGGATACCAAACAGATTCAAGCTGCTGTTTGGAAACAGGTGAAATGGTATAGAAAGAGGATCAGACCAGAAAGACCATAGCAAAATCAGACTAAAAAGATGTACAGAATGCTTTTTGTACAATAGTGTTTTATTAGTGTTTATAGATGATATTGTCTTTCTTCTAAATATTTTTTCAAATGTTGTCATATTATGAATAAGAAGTTATCCATTTGAAACAATACTTAGACTTCAGTAAGCATTGTTATTTTTCATATTGGTAAGTCCCACTTTTGTTGTATTTTTATATTTTTGTAACTAAAGCTGGAAACATGACAGGAAACATGATTTGGTTGTCTGAGCAAATGCTTCTTTTTTTCACAATGCTTTCATATTAACTCATTACCAAACACTAATTTTAACTTTGTCCAAATCGAAAGCATTTGCAGATGACAAAATAAAAGTGACTGAAAATTTCAAATCTGTTTTGCGAAGGGCAGAAAACACTGTGGGAAAAGGAGAAAATGCTGGTTACCTCCTTTTCCCATAATGTTTTCAAAAGGCTTCTTTCAGGGGTGTCAATAGTAAGGATTGTGTGGTAATGGGTTAAATATTTTCAAGTGGACATGAACTGTTTTCAGGCATTTAACTCGTTACCAAACGACAATATTTTAGACTTGTCAAAATCAAAAGTATTTGCAGACGACAAAATAAAAGTGACTGAAAATATGAAATTTGTTTTGAGAGGGGTAGAAAACATTTTGGGAAAAGGAGAAAATGCTGGTTAGCAGCATTTTCTCCTTTTCCCACAATGTTTTCTAAGGCTTCTTTCTTCAGGGTCGTTAAAAGTAGGGATTGTGTGGTAATGGGTTAATCTATGGTTACCAGAGTATTTGAATCATACTCCAGTGTGATTCATTGGAGGCTTTGCTGTGCAAAAAGTGTTCATGAATGTTTGTGCCTAATAATTAAGAATTCTTTGACTCATTTAACAATTACAAACCTATGACTTTCCCAAATTTAGAGCATTTGCAGCTGACAAATACTTATTGTATGGTAATCGGTTAAGCTACAGTAGTATTCCCCAGGGTTGCTTGCTATATTTTCCATTATGAACATTTATGCAAAGTCATTTGAAAATTCTCAAATGGTTGAACAACAGCTTTGATGAGACTCTTGACATTTTGATCTCCTTGACCGTGTATTAAAAAAATAATTATTTAATCTTACATATTGTTGTTAATCTAAAGGCCAGTTTCTGGTCTTTGTTAATTTTAGATTTCTCTCTGTCTTAACTCATTACCACACGAGAAAATTTTGGACTGGTCCAAATTGAAAGCATTTGCAGACGACAAAATAAAGGTGACTGAAAAAAAAGAAATTTGTTCTGGGAAGGGTAGAAAACACTGTGGGAAAAGGAGAAAATGCTGGTTACCAGCATTTTCTCCTTTTCCCACAGTGTTTTCAAAAGGCTTCTTTCTCAGGGGCGTCAAAAGTAGGGATTGAGTGGTAATGGGTTAATATGACTAGGAACTTTCAGCCTGTCATTGTTATGCAAAAAAGCTTGTCTCAGTTGAGAGTTATCTGCCAGTATTTACTTTTGCCTACCATGTATGCTGGGAAATCAGCTTTGCATGGGTGTATTGTTAAAAGCTTTCTTCACAAAGATTTGTATGTTAACCCATTACTACACAATCCCTACTTTTGACAACCCTGGAAAAGAAACCTTTTTGAAAACATTGTGGGATAAGGAGAAAATGCTGGTAACAAAACAAATTTCAAATTTTCAGTCATATTTGTTTCATTGTGTGCAAATGGTTTCAATTTGGACAAACCTAAAATTTTGTCGTGTGGTAATGAGTTAAACAGTCTTAAAAACATTTTACTTTGTGTTTCTTCTGAGTGATTTCAGTATACATCTTTTCTTGACCGAAATGCTTGTGTACCACAGTGAAATGAACAAAATCCTGTGGTTTCACTTGACTGGTTTAAATTGTAAATATAAATCTCTAATCACTAATTAAGATTAACTTATCAATAAATTGTTTACGGAGATACTAAGTGGTGTGTTTTGAACTTAAGAATTGAAGATTGATTTTAGGTAACAGTTTTTATATGTTTTTGTGGAAACGTCAGAGACAAGTATCTCTATGTATATTTCATGATACATGCACTGAGGCTAATGAAGCAACTGGTTTTCCAAACTAAACAATACAATGTTTCCTTAAATGTACATAGGATAAAATTTTTGCTGATAACTAAACAAGGGTAACGTGAAGAACTATATTATTGTGAAGATTTTCCAAATCATATGTCTCAAGATTTCTAGGTGAAGACAATGACAAAAAAGATTACTTGGAATATGCAGTGTTTTTTGTTAGTGTTTACATTTTTTTCAAACAGAATGTTTCAATGAGCATAGACTCAGTACATGCATTATTGACCACCTCGAAAAAAATCTCTCAAGATTATTTACTGAAAACATTGACAAAAATGCAATTTTGCTAAAAGTATGCAGTTGCTTTTTGTTAGTGTCAGACATATCTGTTAAAACAGAAAGACTGGGCCTAGATTCAGTAGATGCATTATTGATTATATGGAAAAATATATCAGGATTATCAAGGTGGAAACATTTACAAAAATGCAATTTTGCTTGAAATATGTAGTTGCTTTTTGTTACTGTTGACTTATCTTTTAAACAGAATGACTGAGCTTAGATTCAGTAAATGGGTCATTGATAACCAGAAAACAATAGTGTCTAATTTTTGTCTTGTTATAAGTTTTAATCAAAGAGGGAAGCTTCAGCGAGCTGATGTTATTCTTAAAATGCTTCGATTAGGTCAAGCAGATCACATATTCAGCAACTTCTGGAGATATTTGCAAATTAGTCTTTACATATTTGATCGTGTGAGATTTTAGTCTACATTGATGTCTTTACCAAATTGGAAAGCATAAGTAAAAAGCTGTGTTCTTGCCAAAACTTGTAAAATTGTAGGTGATAAAATTATTCAGGTGAAAACATGGACAGAAATGCAGTTTAGCATGGAATATGCTGTTACTTTTTGTTGTTCACGTTGACATATGTCACCTGATAGTAAAAAGCATAGATCGGAGAACAAAAAAAAAAACTACCGAGACCTGTACTTTGTTTTGACAGATTTGTGTAATTACAAGACTCAGAGTTGGTCTTGAGTACTTTAAATCAATGGGTATTTACTATTGTATTCCTTATGTGTATATACAGATTATTTAATTTACTAACAGCATGATGATCATTGAGTAGTTAGTTAATGCCATTTGGTCGATAGATCAGGGACATACTGTTTTAAAGTTGTTCAGTCTTAAAGCTGGATATTTTGTTTAGTAGCTCTTTTACATGCCAACAGGTTATTGCACGACTATTGTAGGCGAGTAATTAATCCTTTACCAAACAACAAAAGTTTAGATGGTCCAAATTCAAAGCACTTGCAGACAACAAAGTAAATGTTGCTAAATAATTGAAATTCGTTTCCAGCAGGGTAGAAAACATTGTGGGGAAATGAGAAAATGCTGGTTACGGCCTTATTCTCCATTCTCAAAATGCTTTCAAAAGACTTCTATTTCAAGGTTGTAAAAACCAGGGATTGTTTACACTTACAGTAGTTTTGTTCAGTAAGCACCTCCATGTACATGTATATTTCATGATACATGTTATCAGGCTAATGAAACAATTTGTTTTCCAAACTCAACGACACAATGTTTACTTGGATGTACATCAATAAAATTTTTGCTGATGACTTAATATGCTATCGTGAAGAACTATGTTCTTGTGAAGAATTTCACAATCATCTGTCTCAAGTTTAAGATGGAAACATTGACAAAAAATCAAATTTGCTTGTAATATACAGTTGTTTTTATTTGTGTCGATACATTTTTTAACTCTTTACCACACAATCCCGACATTTAAAGATGTTAACAAAGAAGCCTTTTGAAAACACTGCTGGAAAAGGAGAAAATGCTGGTAAAATGCTACCCTTTCCAAAAAGAAGTTGAATATTTAAGTCACATTTATTTTGTTGTCTGCAAAGTATTTCAACACAGACTGGTTTAAAATTTTGTCTAGTAGTAAAGAGTTAAGCAGAATGATGAAGTTTAGATTCAATAAATGCGTTACTGATTACCTTAAAAAATATGTTCAGGATTATTCAGGTGAACACATCGACAAAAATGCAATTTTGGTAGGAATATGCATGATTACCTCGAAGAAATATCCAAGATTATTAGGCCTAAATGAAAATATGGACAAAAATGCAATTTTGCTTGGAATATGCAGTTGTTTTTTGTTAGTGTTGACACATCTGTTTAAACAGAATGACTGAGCTTAGGTCCAGTGAATGTGTTATTGATTAACTGGAAAGAATAATGTCTAATTTTCTGTTGTTTTTTTTTTTGTTTATTATTATTATTTGAAGTTTTGTGCTCGGTGAAGCTGAACTTGAAAAAAAGTTATAGTCATGGGGATAATATTTCTGACATTTGTTACTGTATAGTTTACATTTAAATAAATACATGTACCAGGTGATAAGTAAAACTGTTTTACCTGTTTTGTAATACCCACAGCAAGCAAAGTTTTAGGGGGTAATGCTGGAGTCACCTTGTCCATCAGTCTGTCTATCGTTTCACCTCGAATTTTTCACCAGGGCTTTCAAACTATAAAAGCTATCAACTTGAAACTTTATACATTGGCAGAACACATTATGGAGAAGTGCAGTGCATAAGAACCAAAACTGCCATTCATGTTTTTTGTGTTATTGCCATTTGTTGATATTCAGATGGAATTTTTGTCCAGTCCAGGCCATAACTTCCTAGCTGTTGAAGCTCAAAACTTATATCCCCCACATTGTGATTGGGCGGTATAAAAGGAGTCAGCTTGTCTGTCTGACCAAAAACTCAAGATCAACCGGACAACCGCCACAACAGTGCCTTCAGCGCTTTGATTATTTATGTAGCGCTGTAAGAATTAACTGCAATCATTATGCACGTACTTCCAGTTATGAAAAAGAGGGGGTGTATTGTTTTCTTCACCATGTCTGTCAATCTGTTTGTCTTTAGATTTATCTTCATATCCATGCTCTAAGGGTACCGCTCTAGGGACCTGAAACTTGATACAAGTGTTGCTCATGGCACATGGAAGTGCCCCATTGTTTTGGGGGTCACATGGGTCTAAGGTCAAAGCTACCAGCATTTTCTCATTTTCCAACAATGTTTTCAGAGGTCTTCTTCATAAAGGCAGCTAAAAGTCATGATTTTGTGGTAAGGAGTTTAGAACGTAATTTAAATGCTAATTGGCTAAACCTTTCGTTTGTTCAGTTACAGGAATTGGTAGTCATCTTATAAAATTATTAGATATATTGTTTGTTGAATTTTGTTTTTCTTTTTGATCCCTTTTACTACGCAATTCCATGTTTCATCATCATCATTAAAGAAAAAAGCTTTTAAAAACATTGTTAGAAAAAGGAGGGAATGCTGGTAACAAGCAAATATTTTTCATTCTTTACCAGACGATAAAATACTAGTCTTATCCAAATTGAAAGCATTTGCAGACGGTATAATATATGGTCCAAATATTTTAAACTCTTCTGAGAAGAGTTAGAAAACTTTGTGGGAAAAGGAGAAAATGCTGGGTACCAGCATTTTCTCTTTTTCCTACAATGTTTTCAAAAGGCTTTTCTCTCCGGGTTGTTTATCAGTCGGTATTGTGTGGTCAATGATTAAAATCTTTCACAGACAAATCCTATTGTTCGAGTCATATTAATTCTGTCGTCTACAAAAACGACAACTTTGACAAGTCTAAAATCTTCGGCATCGAGCAGTCTTTGTAATTGATGATCAGAGACTTAATCAAGTTTTATCTGTTTTTCAGAAGGTGCTTTTCACCATCATGGAAAGTTTGAAGACCCGAAAGATGGAGGTATGATTTTAATCACATAACTGTTTTTGTTTTCAATGTGATACAGCCGTTACAAATTTTCTTGTCTCGCACACATACATTATCTCCCGCTAAGTGGCATTCTATAAATACTCATCTATCTAATTTGGGCATCCTGGATACAAAACCAAACCACTTTCCAATGCAACAACGGTTACTTTGAATTCAAACTAAAATAAACGTTTACTCAGTAAAACGCTACCTTGTGTGATTCACTCAGCTATGATCAGCAGTTTAGAGAAATCTTGGGCTAAAACAGGCCTGATTTTTCCTCAAAAGTATTGATAAAAACCATTTTCTGCATTGCTACTGTATAGCACGTAATATTACAGTCTGCCCACTATCGGGGATAGTGATGCGTCATATAAGACAGGTCGAATCTTCGAAGAATATGACATGCGCAGACAACGCACACACATGCGAGATAAGAAAATAGTGCTGTATTTGGTCAACTGTCTGAAATTATACACTTCATTTCTAAAACATTGCTGACCTAGGTTTCTGAAAGAAATTAGCGGTCAAAGTTTTCATTGTGATAAAGTTGTTCATTTAATCATTGTTAAACTCAAATAAAATCAATATCATGAAAGTTTCATTGGAACTATTTTCGTTCATAATGTACCTGTCAAACTAAGTACACAGGCTTCATGTAAATTTCATTACACATGATACATGTATGCCTGTGGTTTAACACATTTTAGACTATAATTCTTGTTAATCAGTAATGTGATAAAAAGAATCTGACACTTGTTGGTTTTTTAGGTAAAACTTTATTAAACTTGTCCACAAAAAATGTTATTAAGCTCGCCAAAGGCTCACTTAATAACATTTTTGTAGACTTGTTTAATAAATTTTTATCTCAACAAGCAACTCATGTCAAATCCTATATATCTCTTTTATCTGATCTTAGTAATGGTCAATCAATGGACATAGGTTTACTGAACAATCAAGACTCTTGAAGACCCTTGGGGACAAAGGTATATTGAAAAACATTGTGAGAAAAAAAATGCTGTTTGAAAAATATGTCATATTTTGAGTAACATTTGATTTGGTGTCTGCAATTACTTTCATTGTGGGCTGGAATAAAATTTGATCTTTTGATAAAATGTTAGAATCTATCTTGATAGTAAAGAAATTGGTTGGTATATGCCATTTAAAAAACAAGTGAGAAATTGAGAACTTTATCTTTTGTAAATTCAGCTTCTTTCTACACAACAAAATATTGGACACATTTGAATTCAGAGCATTTCCAGGCATGTCAAATATGGTTCAGATGCTGAAATTTGTTCCTGAAAGGATAAAATATTGTGAGAAAAGGAGAAAATGATAGTCATCAGCATTTCCTCCTTTTCCCACAATGTTTTAAATAGCTTTCTTCCTCAGGGTTTGTTAAATTTAAGGGTGAACAGTATGATCTCAGTTAACCATTTACCAAACAATCCCTGGTTTTTACGACCCAGAGGAAGAAGCCTTTTGAAAACATTACGTGAAAAGGAGAAAATGCTGGTAACCAGCATTCTCTCCTTTTCACACAATGTTTTCTTTCCTACTTGAAACAAATTTCAATTTTTGAGTTACATTCATTTAGTTGTCTCCTAGTGCTTTCAATTTGGACCAGTCTAAAATTTTGTTGTTTGGTAAAGGGTTATTGGAATTTCGTCCAGATTTCAGTGATTCCTGTTCATTTACAATTTACCTCAGTGGTATCTACATTCTTTTCTTGTTTTCACATTGATTCTACCAGTTCATCACATCTTTTTCTTGTTTTTACATTTATTCAACTTGTTTAAAGATGAGTTTCATTTTTTAGACCAATCTAATTTGTCACCTGCAGCAGCTTTCAAAAGTTACATTGTTTGATTTGGAGTTTAAGAAACAATTTTATCACATAACTCTCTTTGTTTTCAATGTGATACAGCCATTAAGAATTTTCTTGTCTCACACATGTGTGAGACAAGAAAAAAGTGCTGTATTTTGTCAACACTCTGTAATTATACCCTTCATTTCTAAACCATTGCTGACCTAGGTTTCTGAAGGAAATTAGCAGTCAAAGTTCTTATCATGATAAAGTTGTTAATTAATTTAATCACTGTCAGACTCAAACAAATATCAATATAATGCAAGTTTCTTCGGAACTATTATCGTTCATAATGTACCTGTCAAAGTAAGTGCACAGGCTTCATGTAAATTTCACTACACATGATACATGTATGCCTCTGGTTTAACACATTTTAGACTATAATTCTTGTTAATCAGTAATGTGATAAAAAGAATCTGACACTCGTTGGTTTTTTAGGTAAAGATTTTATTAAACTCGTCCACAAAAAAAAAATATTATTAAGCTCGCCAAAGGCTTGCTTAATAACATTTTTGTATACTTGTTTAATAATTTTTTATCTCAAAAACCAACTCATGTCAGATCTTATATAAGTGAGTATTTACCCTAAAAAAAGACACTGTTTGAAAAAACTTTAAAAAAAGAGGGAATTGCATGTAGGCTGTTACATCTATATCACGATACTTTACATATTACTTTCCATTTCTACATTGTCTGCGATACATGTGACAGTTAGTGGTATGTGTATAATCTGATAATCCTGATAGAGGTTATTGTGTGGCTGATGAGGGCGGGAGAGTGATATTGGCCTGCCACCTCGAAATCTGCCCTTGGGCTGTTTCGAGGTGGCGGGCCGGTATCAAGTACTCACTGGCCCTCATCAGCCGTGTAATAACCTGTTTATTACATTCACTGATCATTTGCTTGGTATTTTCGTTTTGTAACATGTTCAAACACTTAAAACAGAGAAAATGTTGTTCTTGTTTGGCAAAACTTATTTTCCGCAGGTAAACGTCTCATTCATGACATAATCATGCATCGTTTGTCATGCCTATAAAGCTGCATATATGCA
Source organism: Tridacna crocea (assembly GCA_943736015.1). Lineage (NCBI taxonomy): Eukaryota > Metazoa > Mollusca > Bivalvia > Cardiida > Cardiidae > Tridacna > Tridacna crocea. Next base: position 28,959,175 of record OX031072.1, on the reverse strand, counting down.
ATATTAGTACTTTTTAACTAAAGATTTTCATCTTTATTCTTATTTAAAAAAAAATGTCGATATGTGTGTTTTTGGGACCAATACTAGTATGATACGGGTTATAAATGAGAAACCTGATAGAATCAATGTTTGCTGCTTTGGATTAGACACATTTATTTGGCTCAATTCCCACAGCTTCATGGACTCGTAGAACTGGCCTATAACACGATAACCTGATAAACTTTCTCAATCAGAGAAAATAACAATCTTTTCTCTATTTGTAGTGTCTTAGCCGGTTTTTCGATTCAGTCGTCGTCTGTAGTTCTGAAAATTTATCTGCCGACTGATTCAGCCATTTTTGTTGAAACGGGATGTTTTGAGAACGTTAGTTCATGAGTGAGTGTTCTGTTGCTATAGATTTACATGTAGAACAAAAAACTTGGCAACTGGCAGGATATCAGATATCGGCCCGCCATTTCAGCCCTCGTATGACACTGATATTACACTACTGTTGGCAGAAAATGTTACTATTATTAGTAAGAGAATGTAATAAATTTTTCTATTGAACTCTACCATACAATCCAAGCTTCAAACAACCCTAAAAAAGAAGCCTTTAGAAAACATTTTGAAAAAAGGAGAAAATGATGGTAACCAGAGGTTACTGGAGAATGAGTTCAAATCTTGTTTTACATGTAAGTGCTGCCGGAAATAGACGACAATCATGGTATAATGGAGGCCTTTAACCCTTTTGAGTTGATGGAGGACGATTCTGCGTCGAATATCAGCGACTTCACAGATTCATCTTTTGACCTGTCGGACTCGGAAAAATCGGATTCGGAGCTTATTTCCAGAGATTCTTACAGCTCAAAACCACTGCCTCCTGAACCCTTGAAACCAAAGGTATATTGCATTTAACCCATTACCACACAATGCCTACTTTTGATGACCCTGAGAAAGAAGCCTTTAGAAAACATTTTGGGAAAAGGAGAAAATGCTGGTAACCAGCATTTTCTCCTTTTCCTACAATGTTTTCTACACTTCACAAAACAAATTTCAAATTTTCAGTCACTTTTATTGTTTCGTCTGCAAATGCTTTCAATTTGGACAAACCTAAAATTTTGTTGTTTGGTAATGAGTTAACCCTTTACCAAACGACAAAATTTCAGACTTCCAAATTGAAAGCACATGCAGACGACAAAATAAATGTAATTCAATGATGGAAATTTGTTTCTAGCAGGATAGAAAACATTGAGGGAAAAGGAGAAAATGCTGATCACCAGCATTTGCTCCTTTTCCCACAATGTTTTCAAAAGGCTCCTATCTCAGGGTCGTTAAAAGTCAGAATTGTGTGGTTAAGGAATTTCCAATAGAATGTCACTTAGTTATAGCAGAGTAAATTTGATAACAGGTAGCAGAGCCCATTAGTGCAGGCACTGTCAAACAAGGCTTCTGATATGAATCCCCAGGCCTCAGCCCCGAAAGCTCCGTTGGTAGTATTGCAGGACCTAAGAATAGGGGGTTGCAGGTACGATAACCGCTCGGCCAATTTCTTTCAAAGGATTGATGATAGTCATTGCACCAGGATTCATTCCTTTCTCATTGCTGACAATTATTTTGACAATGGTTATTTGGAAAAACAGCCAGTGGCATGGAAAAAATATTGCATAGGCGTAACTTCTGTTACGCACACCACACATGTGCGTAATGTAAAATAATCGAAAATAGGTTGTATGTTGCCTCTTTTCGCACATTTTCCACTTCGGATGTTTTCTAAAACAGCCAAGATCAGAAATGTCTTGATTTTACGGCTCCGATTCTATTTGGCTGAGTCCAAATTGCTCTCGTCTCCTGCTTCAAAAATGGCCAACTTCGGCGTGCACATAATTTACTTTTACCTGGTTACGTCTATGTATTGTGTGCAGTACTGGTAGAAAAAATTAAAGGAAAGCATGGATAGGTGCATTGGTTGCCACAATATAATTGAAACGACGTTGAAGATGGTATTAGATACCATACAATCAATCAGTTAATGAATCAGTTAACCCTTTACCAAACAATCCAGACTTTCAACAACTCTGAGAAAGAGGCCTTTTGAAAATATTGCGGGAAAAGGAGAAAATGCTGGTAACCAGCATTTTCTCCTTTTTCCACAATATTTTCCACCCTATCATAGAGATTTTTTATCCTTTAATTTCCATTTAAATTGTCGTCTGCAACTGCTTTCGATTTGAACATATCTATATTATCCTCGTGTGGTAAGGAATTAACTCTTTACCAAACAACAAAACTGTAGACTTGTCCAAATTGAAAGCACTTGCAGACGACAAAATAAATGTGGCTGAAAGATTGAAATTTGTTTTGTTTTTGGAAGGGTTGAAAACATTGTTGGAAAAGGAGAAAATGCTGGTCACCAGCATTTTCTCCTTTTCCCACAATTTTTTCAAAAGGCTTCTTTTTCGGGGTTCTTAAAAGTCGGGATTGTGTGGTAAAGGGTTAAAGTTTTTTTGTCTGGTAAAGGGTATCTAACCAGCACTTTGTGACGGGACACTTCCTACCATTTCAAAAGCGATCATTTTATTTTTTTTTCTGCTACTGCATTCAATGAGGCCAATTCTAGAGATTTATTATGTGGTAAGGAGATACATAAACAGTGTTTAGGCTAGGATGCAGTTTTGATGGGCCATTTTGGCCCATTACCAGCCAAAAGTAGGGGTCAATTTCTGTGGGGAAGGGGGGCTCAATGATTTACTATAGTAGAAACTTACACAAACAGCATTTTCATTTTGACAGGTTCATTTTGGGAATGTTTCAACACAATTAATCTGCTATTTCCAGTGAATCTTACTAGCTTTGAAATCAAATGTTTTTAGATCTGGGCCTTGTACACTTATGGTCATCAAAGTGTTCAGATATGTGCCTTGTGATTGTCTGAGTTCAACTCGTTACGGTATCCACAAGAAAGTCGATCTTTATGAAAAACCTTGATGCGCCAAAATGACCCATTATTTTAGATTTTTATGCGCCATACAAGAAAATGGCGTGTTAATTACGCAAGGTCGCGGTCTGGCCTAAACACTGCATAAAAATTATGCATTCCCTCATTTTGTAGGTTCATTTTGTTCGAGATTTACGACAATTGATTTATCAAGGGGATGCAGATTGCAATGAGGATAAGGTTGAACTAGAAAAGGTCAATTTACGAAGAAAGCGACAAAGTCCAGCGCTACCTGAAGCTCCCCCTGGTCTCAGCCAGAATCAAGTAAGACAACTGCTTGTGTTTTTTAGCTCTACTGGCTTTCAGCCAGCAGAGCTTATGTCATGGCGTGGTTTCCGTCGTCCGTCCGTCTGTCCGTGCTACTAAAAGTGAACTAGGGGCTTTTTAAGTCGTCTGGCAATATCCAAGGGGCCAATTTTTATAAAGGGCCATGGCCCTCTGTAAAGTTGAGGAACGTGTAGTAGAGGGCCTAAGGAGTCATTCCAAATATGAATTAAGAAATGGCCCATTGTAAATGAAATGTGTCCAAATCGGTGACGGTTTGGACAGTCCAAAAAAAAATATCAAATTTGAGTTGTCTTTCTTGTCCTCAAACCCGAGTTGTCTCGCGTGTCGTCATGGATACTTATTCACTTTGTCTGCGCATGCCGATACGATATGTAAAATATGTTTTCATTTCCGGTCTTCGTCACAGGTTAAGTGGTGCAAGACTAAACTGGTACCCGTTGTATCTCATGTAGACGTTGACACGGAGATCGATAACAGGCTGCCAGTTCAATGCAAGACATGGGTAGCGTGTTGCCGGAAGTTAATTTTAATATTATGTATTTATTGTATTTTAAGCCAGTTTAATCTCCGTCTGTTCATAGTCTAAGATTCATGATTGATTTGAGGGTACCGTTATTCGCCAATGTATTCGGATAGAACTCTGTGTGAGTGGCCGAAATGAAAGGTAGCCTCGAATGTCCGTATTCTGTATTGATAAGGAAACCAACAGGATGAAATTAAGAATTAAGACAACAGCATGGACTAGAAACTACTTGCTTTCAAAAAATAGATCTATCATTTCTGATCAGTTTCATGAAAAAAAAATCTTATATATTAATTTCAATGTTCGATGTGCATGCAGTCGGCCTTCTTGAGAAAACATGGCGTGACCCAATTTCGGTAGCTCGGTAGTATTTACAGCAGAAAATCATAGGTCCTTGCATTTTTTTAAGGAGGAACACTATTTAGATATCACCGTGTTGTTAGAATAAGTGTCCGAAATAATAAGGGTAATATCTGACAAATTTCGATCTATTTATAGCACCGTGTCAGACGGGGTCAAACCTGTAGTTGATCTACAGTTTCAGCATGTTTTCAATCTTGAAACATGTACATGATCCGAGATCGGACAGCACGTTCTGTTTAGTCTGAAGTCTATCCGCCATCTTGCAGAGTAATTTTGAACATCCAAAAATGTAAAACAAGCCATCTGTCAGAAAGATTTCATGCCAATCGCCGGTACACCAGTATTTGCAGTTAACCCTTTACCACGAAATCTCGAGTGTAACTCTTTAACACACAATCCCGAGTTTTAACGACCCTGAGCAAGAGGCCCTATGAAAACATTGTGGGAAAAGGAGAAAATGCTGGTAACATGCATTTTCCCCATTTCCCACAATGTTTTGTACCCTATCAAACACAAATTCCATCATTTGAACAACATTTAAATTGTCGTCTGCAAATGCTTTCAATTTGGACAAGTCTACATTTTTGTCGTGTGGTAATAATTAAGACCCCGAGGAAAAGGCGTTTTGAAAACATTGTTGGGAAAGGATAAAATGCGGGCATTTTCTCGCATATTATCCTTTTCCAGCAATTGTTTCTACTCATATGAAAGACAAATCCGTCATTTAAATTGTCGTTTGCATTTTCTTTTTTTTTTTCAATTTAGACCAGTTTTTGGCTTCCGATTCCGATAATCGATTGAGAAATCCGGGATTGATTGTAGTCGGTTGCTAAGCAGGCTTGGTGCCAAAACTTGAATTCTGGTTTATAGCGCTTGGTTTTGTCACTATTATTAATCACAATCTTAGATTAAACATAGTGGATAACAAACCCGAAAATTGGCTGAAAAATGAGAAACAAATCTTTGTCCATGAATGTCTTGACAAAAGTTGACAACTCGGCAAGCTTCCTGAGCCTGGGCTTTGAAATTTGAAATGACCTGTCTTTGACGATGAAAGATATCTGCCTAAATGTCAATCTGAGGCATGAAATTATCATCTAGAACTTCATATAACCTAGCTTGCGTGCATCGGGCAGAAATACAGGTTGAACACGATCAGTATAAAATGCAAAGGACACCCGGATGACAAAGAAGCTGGCGAGTCATTTATGACAGAGTAACGAAGGTGTTATTCCTCTTATCTAGTGTAAAGTGACAGCTTTTTAAGTTACTTGCTATTTAAACTGACTAAATGATGTCAAATCATGTAGGAATACTTCTCCAGAAACTAATTGTGAAGAAAAAGTAGATCGCCAAAAAAGCGCGAAAACCCATGACACTACAATGAGCAGCGTGGCGTCGTCCGATCAGAGGGACTTCAAACTATCTTCTTATATTTAATAATGAATTTTAAAAGTGAATTTGAACAAATTTCTTAGTAAAGCAATAAGCGGAAGCTAGAATTATGTTCATGAGTGGAAAAAAATGTTGTTTTATGAAATGAAAATGGGGAGGGGAAGAGGGGTTGTCTGCAAATGTTTGAACTATTACGTATGTCTGATTCTTTTTTAACTCGTTTTGGAAATTATAAGGAACAAAATGAATGATATTGATTAAAGCAGAAAACTAAATTGTAATATATTTCAATTGATTAAAGTGCAGAATACAACATCTTTATAAACTTAATACATGAAGACTATCATGTTTACAATGTTGTGACAATATTTTAAGCAAAAAGACATTAAATGAAGTCTAAACCGATTGTACTATCAATAGCTAGTTGGGTTTGCTCTTCCGATCTCAAAGGGATATTCGATTGAGATTTTAAACCGATTGCCCAACACTAGTGCAAGCGTTCATTCTAAATATATACAATCGTTCTGCCCGCCCCCCCCCCCCCCCCCCCCCCCCCCAAATTTAACCTGCTGCAAGCAGACTGCCAGTCAACACGTAAATGACCTAGCAATAAGCTCATATCGTGCCTGCTTTTGCATTGGCTGATAATGCTTTTTTGCAGTTAGGAATGGGTCTTCCTTGAACAACTGGCCATTCGTGTCACATGTAAGCCTTTGTGTACTCGACAGGACCAAAAAAAAAAAATTTGGCTTGCAGCCATAATTAAGAATATGCGCTAGTTTGAAATTGAAATGGCAAAGTACTGATAAATAAAGAATAGAGACGAGGTTTAGTACTTAATAATTCTTTAAAAGATCAGTCAAATTTATAAAAATCTTTCTGTGCAGCCGGCCAGTACAAAAAGATTCTTATAAATTTGATTGTCCGAATAATAAAGGCTAAACACCTCATTTGCTACCATTAAATATTTTGCAAATTCTTTCAATCTGGTCAAATCTGTGAAAATGTGCCGTCAGCTCAACAGCTATTTAAATTTCTGTATACCAGTCATTAATTCATGCATCGCAAAAGATATTATCTGTGATACGTTTTTGATTTAATTCATCGGAAAAAATGTCTGTTTTGTCTTTCAAATGATCTAAGAAATTGATTTGTCCTTTCAAACTTGGCCAATATCGGCACTTTCCTGGGTTTTATTCGCCTGTAATAAAATTTAATCGCCAATGGCGATCTTGGCGATCGGTAACGCCAACCTAGAATTATATTTAGGAAAACTGATTTTTTGGACAGTCCAGAGTAAGGAATGAAAAAATGATTATTATTTTTGAAAATAATTAATTTGAAAATTTTGGGTTCCCGAATACATTGGCGAATTACGATATTTTTTCAGGCGTATTGATTTATGCAGAATTCTGAAGAGCTAGTATTTTTTGTATTTCCGCTTTGCTAACGTATATCTTCCAAAAATATTTTCTTTTGAAATAAATTTTAATGCGATACGGGGAAAAAAATCCCGTTGACAAACGAAAACGATTCGGTTGATTGGTACCCGACTCGCAAGCCCAAAAGTGTATTATTTCACGCTTTACTTAAGAAGGTGGAACAGCTCGTGTTGACGGGAGAACGAAAAATGAGGAGGAGAAAACGTGTCAGTAAACAGTCACTTAAAGGAGTTATACCAAAGGTAATAATGCAAATTTTTTCACTGAAATAGAACAAGGGGGCACCAAGATCAAAATAAAACTCAAGGACCAGACAAAGCACGTGGACGGTGGCTGCTATTTTAATGGCAAATTTAGGCTCTCAGGCAATATTTGTTCTGAATGACATGGATTTAGTTCAATTATTGGATAGTATACCACTCAGATACACAGTTACATGCAGCTTTCGTGGATATGTAAATGGTTATCTTGTTTTATTCAAAAGAAGGGACATTTTTATGCTTTGTTTGCATACTTTAGAATGATGCTTCTGGAACTTTTTATCAACAATTTGATTGATCAAGAGATGAAGGTAATTTAATTCTGTGATGAAGTTTGAAAATACTTTCACATAACAACTGTAATGTGAATCAACTCAACTTTGTGAAAACTTAACCATTTAATAAAAAGAAAAAAAAAATTTTTTCAAAAGGCCCTTTGTTCCATTAATTATAAAAAAAAAAGTCTGGCTTACATTTGTATTTTGACTTGATGAATTTTTGTCCTTGCAACATCGAAAAGTTTGTATATAACTACTCAGGTCTGCTGTGAAACTTGTGACGAGTGCAGAAAATTTAACTAGATCTAGATCTATTTTTAAAAAAAATTCTTGGTGTTCTATTAAAGTTCAAACATTTTTCTATTGGGAAAAAAAAATTAGTTTCTTATAAAAATGAAAGGATGTATAAAAAAGAGTATGTTACCAGCTTTAGTCTATTTCTTTACCCATTACCACACAATCCCTACTTTTGACGACCCTGAGAAAGAAGCCTTTAGAAAACATTGCGGAAAAAGGAGAAAATGCTGGTAACCATTATTTTCTCATTTTCCCATAATGTTTTCTCCCCTCCACAAAACAAATTTCAAATTTTCAGTCACTTTTATTTTGTTGTCTGCAAATGCTTGCGATTTTGACAAGCCTACACTATTGTCATTTGGTAATGAGTTAAGAAGATGTCCAATACTCCAATACCTTCTTTATCAGTTGTTCCAGTGTTGTCACTGTAAGAGACAAGGGGGTCTAACTTACACTGTTCTCTCACACACACACACACCCCCCCCCCCCCCGCCACCCCCAATCTAATTTGTAGGTTGTTAATCATAAAAGAACCAAAGTGTGTTTTTTTTCTCATTACAGAACAGAGGGTTTAGCTTATAATTATTGTATTATTATTATGACGCAATTAAAGTCAATTAGACATCATCGATCAGAGACATTTCAATTTTTCTTCTTGTCTTTAATTATGAATTCAAACTGTGAATCTATTTAAATTCTCTATATAAAACAGTAATCTAAAGCTTAATTCTCTGTTCTGTAATGAGAGAAAAAAAAACACTTTGGTTCTTTTATGATTAACAACCTACAAATTATATGGTGGGGGGAGAGAACAATGGAAGTTAGACCGCCTTGTCTTACAGTGATAACACTGGAACAACTGTTAATGAAGGTATTGGACATTCATCTTAAAAAATAGACCAGAGATTAAAAAAAATGAGTAATGGATGTGACCTTATTTTCTCACTTTTCCATAATGTTCCATGCCATGGAAGACAAATCAGTCATTCAAGCTGCATTTGAATTGTCATTTATCTGCAAATGCTCTAAATATGAATGACTCAAAAATTTTGTTGTTTGGTAAATAGGTAAAAGATTGTGTCCATTTATTCAAAGTGATGAATTGCATGTTAGGGCTGTAAGTTAAAATTCATCTATTTACTTCATTCCAACATGTCTGTTCATTAAATGAGGTATTTTTTTGTTTAGTTTCTGTCCATAAATAGATGTAAAGAACAACACTATTGAAAAATTGTGTTTATTTCACCCATATTCCTCCACATTAACCTAGTAACTTTGACCCTATGACATTTCTCTTTGACCCTTGGAAATTCAATTTTGACTCTTGAAAGTTTGGGCTTATGGTTAGGGATTCATGACCTAGTCAGAACCCTGATCAGGTTTCATTTTCTGTGCCAAGTGTTGAAAGAGTTAACAATAGCTGTACTCCTTTCAGGCTTATGGTGAAGAAGAAAGATACTTGTCCTTTTGACATCAGTTTCCATGAACAGTTTATACGTAAGCGCAAGAAAATGTCTTGTTAAAGATGTTACTGGTATTCAGTTGTAATTTGTTTATCAGTTATTTATGGGTTTGAGTGCAATGGCCCTTTCTTCACTTGATGATACATGTACATGCAACAATCATTTTGGATTTCCAGAGATTCATTTTATTTATTGAGGGCCAGTGGCCCTTTCTCATTAAAAGATTTCAAAGAATTTGTTTAAATTAGGATGATGACAAATATAAAAAAAAAAGATCTTCATTTGAAAATGACCCTTGGTCCAGTAAACATTTTAGGTGTTTTCAGTTGCATGTATTCTAGTGATTGTTGGCCAGTGACCTACTGAGCAAATGGCCTTTTTTTCAATGGAAGAAAGCACCATTTGTACGACAACCAGTAATGAATTTTTAGTTTCATTTTATTTATTGAGGGCCAGTGGCTCTTTGTTTTGGAAAATGGCCCTTTCTTCAATTCCTTCAATGGAAGAAAGTTTCATTTGAAATGAATTTTGAGTTGCATTTTATTTTTTGAGGACCAATGGCTCTTTGTTTTGGATAATGGCCCTCTCTTTAAATCTTTACCACACGAGAGAATTTTAGACTGGCCCAAATTGAAAGCATTTGCAGACAACAAAATAAAAGTGACTGAAAAAGTTAAAATTTGGTCTGGAAAGGGTAGAAAACAGTGTTTTCAAAAGGCTTCTTTCCCAGGGTGTTAAAGTCGGGATTGTGTGGTAAAGGGTTAATTCCTTCCATGGAAGAAAGCTTCATTTGAACTGAATTTTGAGTTGCATTTTATTTATTGAGGGCCAGTGGCCCTTTGCTTTGGACAGTGGCCCTTTCTCTTTAAAAGATTTAAAAGAACATGTTCTTGTTTCTTAAATCTTTTTGAAATTACGATAATGACGAATATAAAAAAAAAGTTCATTTGAAAATGACATCTTGTCCAGTAAACATTTTAGATGTTTTCAGTTGCATGTCTTCAAGTTATTGTGGGCCAGTGACCAACTGAGCTACTGGCCTTTTTTCAACGGAAGAAAGCACTATTTGTACAACAATCAGTAATGAATTTTTAGTTTCATTTAATTTTTTTAAGGCCAGTGGCTCTTTGCTTTAGACAGTGGCCCTTTCTCATTAAAAGATTTACAAGAACATGTTCTTGTTTCTTAAATCATGTTGAAATTTGGATGAAGACAAATATAAAAGAAATTTCTTCAATTGAAAATGATGCTTTGTCCAGTAAACATTTTAGATGTTTTCAGTTGCATGTATTCTAGTGATTGTTGGCCAGTGACCTACTGAGTAAATGGCCTTTTCTTAAATGGAAGAAAGCACCATTTGTACAACAACCAGTAATGAATTTTTAGTTTCATTTTATTTATTGAGGGCCAGTGGCTCATTGTTTTGGAAAATGGCCCTTTCTTTAATTCCTTCAATGGAAGAAAGTTTCATTTGAACTGAATTTTGAGTTGCATTTTATTTATTGAGGGCCAGTGGCCCTTTGCTTTGGACAGTGGCCCTTTCTCATTTAAAGATTTACAAGAACATGTTCTTGTTTCTTAAATCTTTTTGAAATTAGGATGATGATGAATATAAAAGAAATTTCCTCATTTGAAAATGAGGCTTTGTTCAGTAAACATTTTAGATGTTTTCAGTTGCATGTATTCTAGTGATTGTGGGCCAGTGACCTACTGAGCAAATGGCCTTTTTTCTTCAATGGAAGAAAGCACCATTTGTACAACAACCAGTATTGAATTTTGAGTTTCATTTTATTTATTGAGGACCAGTGACTCTTTGTTTTGGATAATGGCCCTTTCTTTAATTCCTTCAATGGAAGAAAGCTTCATTTGACCTTAATTTTGAGTTGCATTTTATTTATTGAGGGCCAGTGGCTCTTTGCTTTGGACAGTGGCCCTTTCTTCATTGTAGTAAAGCACCATTTGTAATGAATTTTTGGTTGCATTTTATTTTTTGAGGGCCAATGGCTCTTTGCTGTGATCAATCTGTGCTTGTCACAATTTCTATAACAATCTTCTCCTACACCACTGGGCAAATGTTAACCAAACTTGGCAGAAATGTTCCTTGAAAGGTCCTCTACAGCTGTTCACAGAATTTGATTCCATGAAAAACATATGGGTTCAAGCATTTAAATATGGTATGTACCTATACATAAACAAGGGATGTGACTGAAAAACATACTATCTGGACATAAAACAACAACTTTTCCATCAGTTTAATTGATATCATAATTGTATTTTCACCCAGTGGAAGCTTTTACAGTTTTCTTCAAATTAATTAGGACATTTGATAATCTATGTGAACAAATTGTATCATAATCACCGAACATTCTCAAAAAAAAAAAAGGCTGATTTTGTGACGTGTTCGTACATCAATTATGTGATATTTTCCTTTTAAAGTATACTAAAGATGCTGAGACATAATGGTCCAGATCGATAACCAATTTTCTGCCTGTGACCTACAAAAATGCACTTCAATTCCACTGAACAGCAGTGTTACTCAACTTATGTCATTTTGGTTTCTTCCAACTGTTTTGAAATAGCCTTCAAGATCCATTTTGTGTGACGTCGCCACCAAATGAAAGGAGCAATTTCAATGGATGATAGATACTTTGACTTTTTCATCAACCAATCAGAATATCCATTTCCTCCTATGATTATTGTGCATTTGAAAGGCAGAGCTAAAATAATCTATAGAATGAAACAATTGTTAGATGATTATGTCTCCTCCTTTTTTTATTTTTTTATAGATAAAAATCCTCAAGTTAAGGAAGTTAGTTGTCTGATTGATCTATATCAATTGTATGTTGGAACATCGCACTGAAGATGTACTTGAGGGGGGAGGCCAATGTAGGAACCACCCAACCACCCAATTTGCGTTTGCGAGATAAGCAGTCTAGATATCAACATGTAGAAATGCCATTTTTAAAGGTTAAATCGAGTAGCTCTACTTGTTTCAAGTTCTGTTGTTTTCATTTACACTTGACTTGAAGGTATACAGGTTATTTGTGATTTGAGTGTTTAAGGTGCAAAGATGCAGGACTCGCCTGGGAGAAGATGGTTCCTATCCTACATTTGCCATTTGATGGTGGAGGGTCCTTGTTTATCTGGTTATCTGGTTCGCAATGAATGAACAAGTGAACTATCCCCAGGAAAATTCGGTAAAAGCCACATACTTCATCCCAATTAAAAAAAGTAAAAGCAGAGAAACTCTGAAGCCATGGATGTAACTGCATTCTCATTCAGTTTGATTGAATAATTATTCAAGTAACACTTACTATTATTATTTGATAAATGCATCAAAATAATGATAATGTAACGGTTAGGTCTATGTACCTCAGTGCTTTGGTTCAAGTAGGCATCTTTTTTTTTTAATTGGGGGGAGTAAACGTAATGCAGATTGAATTAAGCAAATATCTTTTGTTTGAATAAATTTCAGTGAAGCGTACAAGATGGAAAGAAAAAGAGCTGAAGGAATTACATATGTATGCAGAAAAGTGGATAGAGGGACAAATAACACTGAAATAGAAAAGAATGCATGAAGATGTATGATGCTGCATACTGTTGTTGCCTTGTCGTGCCCAAGTTAAAAAACTGTATATAAGTAAAAGCTTTCCATTGTTGTTCATGTTTCACAAACACACCTTGCTCTTGCTTTCAAAACATAAATAAAAAAAAACAATTCAGAATTAAGCAAAAATGGCAAAAAGTTTAAAATGCTTTTAGAAAAGATGAGATCGTTCTTTTTGAGCAGTTGCCTCATTTGATACATATTTTATTAGCCATGTCATAAAATTCTTAGGAATAATGATCTCAGTTTCCACATTTTGTTTGTTGTAAACTTCAAAATGTCTTCTGCTAGAGTAAGACTTTTAACCCTTTACCCCATAAGGCATTTCTATGGTATCTCTAATTGACCCTAAATAACAGCAAGGATGAAGCTGTTTCTTATGTGTATATGACACCTTTTGATAGCATAGAAAACATTGTGGCAAAAGGTGAAATTGCTCATCATGAGCAATTTCACCTTTTGCCACAATGTTTTCCAAAGGCTCCTACAAGCAATGCATAGAAATGAGTATGGACTAAAGGGTTAAGATGCTATTGTTGTGATATTTGATTCTTGTTGTCCTTTTACAGAGAGGAACAGTTTGAGGGTTTACCATTTTAAAATCTTCGATTGCTAGAGTGGACAGAGTTGGACAACTGGAAGTATTGTTTTGATAATAGACTTGAAACATTGAGTTAAAGTGAAATTGCTCATGCTCATGAGCAATTTCACTTTTTTGAAGAGAGGTCTGCAAGATGTATTCATAGTAATTGGACATTTTCTGGGTGAAAAAAAAAATGGCTTAAGTCAGACTTTAACTGATTACCAAATGGAAAAATTTTGGGCTGGTCCAAATTGAAAGCATTTCCAGACGACAAATCAAATGTGAATCAAAAATTGAAATTTGATTTGGAAAGGGTAGAAAACATTGTCGGAAAAGGAGAAAATGCTGGTTACCAGCATTTTCTCCTTTTCCCACGATGTTTTTAAAAACCTTCTTTCTCAGGGTCATTATAAGTCGGGATTGTGTGGTAAAGAGTTAAAAAATTGTCACTATAGAATAACATATATAGCCGTTTTGTTAAATCTTAATAAAAGCATTGTTTTTCATTCATAAATCTTGTATCAAATATTGTTTGTATTTGCAGAAAGGTTCAAACACTGGATCCAAATATTACAAAAATTTAAAGGGTTGTAGGGGTTTTTTTATACAGTTATTAAAAATTTAAAATTGTTTTTCTGTGCTCATTTATTCTTCCCTACAAAACTGCTGGGGACTTACAAAAACACTGAAGGATATACAGAACAAGTCTGAAAATCTGCAATGTGATTATGATTAACCCATTAGCAGACAACAAAATTTCAGACTGATCCAAATTCAAGGAAGTTGCAGATGAAAATTCAAATTGCTTGTGAATTGAAAAATTGATACCTTATGGGGTATAAAACACTGTTGAAAAAGAAGAAATTGCTATTACTTCTCAGGGTCCTGAAAAGTCAGCATTGTTTGGGAAAGAGTTAAAATCTGATCCGACTGCTCAGCATTTACTGCCAAGTGATAACTAGGTATGGAAAATCCTAGGATTGGATTTTTAAATTGTCTGTACACAAAGTGTTCGAGCAAACTATAGTGATCGTTTTTATCTGATGTAAGTCCACAGTTGTTTAAACATTTATTTTACCGCAATTGAAAAACAAGTTTTCACAATTTATACTAATCTCTCGATTCTGCTTCCAGGAAACTAAGTACCAATACTTGTGTCGAATGTATGGGCTGATGAAAAATCCCAAGGGACCGCTTGATAACGAGGCCCCATGCTCTACCTCACAAGGACATACTCTACACAATTGTTTAAACTTCTCTTAATCCACTGCCAATTTTAACCCTTTTAGTGCCATAGGCGAAAAGGGGGACTTGTGGATGGCATAGATCAAGATCAGACTGCAAAGAAGGTGCAGTCTGATCTTTGATCTATGCCCTCAGCTTGTTTGGTTCAAGCCTATATGATGAAAATCTCCCGCAGACGCAGTGGATTGTATTTACAGCCATATAAAGAGGCCGACTTAGTTTATTTGGTGCCGAAAGAGTTAAACTTAACAGGAATATTTCTTAATTTGTACCCAACAAAACTGGTTCAAAGAATTTTATTTAGTTAAGAACTCTGTTTGGCATGGTAACAGAGTAGAATTTTTAAAATACCCTCTTGCAAAGTGCTGGGCTGATTTTGAAATAACCTTCTTCAGCTTAAGACAAAGTTTGTTCAAGACATTTCATACATTTCATTTTGTGGAACAACATGGCAACTTTATGGACTTTCGTGAAATTGCATGGCCCAGTTTTGATATTTGGTATGTATCTTTAAGTAGTGAACCTCAACCAAGATTGTTATAATTGACTTGGGAGGTCAGAGTTATAGGCAAAGCGGAGGTCATAGTTATATAGGCAAAACTTGTAAATTTTTGTTCCAAACTATATTAATCTACAGTTTTGGTATTTGGTATGTGACCTCTACTAAGAACTTCAAATTAAGGCCCTATCATCTTAGATGACCATTCCCGAGGTAACTATGTTTTGCATCCAGTGAAAGATGGAAACTTCAAAAAGCTTGTCTCAAAACATAAGGACTAGAGCTTTGATATCTGGCATGTTACATTACCCAGCAGACCTCCTCCAAAATTAAAAACTTCATCCATTTGTGAGCATGTGATGATGATTGAAATGTGAAAACTTGAACAGGCACATCAGTTGTATGGACGGCCCCCTCCTTTGAAGGAGGCCCTTTAAAACAGTTTGGTAGATTTTTTTTTGGTGGCCCTTTAGTTTAGGCCCTTTATAATTTGTCCCCTTATTCAGTTTTGGTTGTACGTCCGTCCGTCCGTCCGTGTGTCCGTTAGTTAGTATTTGTCTTGTCTTCTTTGGATTGTTGCTTCAAGTCTTCACCTCACTGATGTTTTGTATACAGATGTTTGAATTGTATAGTTTAACCCTTTACCAAACAATTCAAGGATTTTCACAACCCTGAGAAAGGAGCCTTCTGAAAACATTGTGGGAAAAAGAGAAAATGCTGGTTACCATTTTTGTGAGGATCCCAGCACAAATTTCAATTTTTGAGTCACAATTATATTATTGTCTATAAATGCTGTCAATTGGAATAAGTATAAAATGTTATCATTTGGTAAAGAATTAAATTTTTACCACACAATCCCTGACTTTATCAACCCTGATGGAAAAAGCTTTTAAAACATTATGGGAAAAGAAAAAAAATGCTGGTAACCAGCATTTTCTCTTTTTCCAATAATGTTTTCTACCCTTCCAGTATCTAATTTCAAATTTGATTCACATTTTATTTGTTTTCTGCAAATGCTTTTAAATTGGAGCAGTCTTTAAATTTTGCTGTTTGGTAAAGAGTTAATTGAAATGAAGCTAAAAACTGCATATAACACCATAAATACAACCACTGACAGGCTTTTTTTTTAGCTCTACTGGCTGAAAGCCAGCAGAGTTTATGTCATGGTGTGGTTTCCGTTGTCCGTTTGTCTGTCTGTCCGTCCGTCCATCCATCCACGCGTCCATTAGTCTTTTTCTTGTTTACGTGATAAAGTCTGCATTTTTGGTCAGATTTTTGTGAAACTTGCAGAGTTTGTTTATCTTATCAATAGCTTTAACCCTATTGATTTTGAAAAAAAAATCCAACAAACAGTATAGGTAAAGTAGTCATTTCAAGTTGAAAACTTTCGTTTCTTGTTTAAGAGATAAAGTCAGCATTTGAGGTCAGATTTTCTTGAAACTTGCCTAGCTTGTTTATATCATCAATAGCTTAAACCCTATTGATTTTGAAAAAAAAATCCAACAAACAGCATGGGAAAAGTAGCCATTTCAAGTTCAAAACTTTCATTTCTTGTTTACGCTATAAAGTCTGCATTTGAGGTAAGATTTTCATAAAACTTGTTTTGTTTTTTATTCCAGATAAAGTTAAGGGGTGTGTTACAGAGTTTGATTGACAGTGAGAAAAACTACATAACATCTTTGGATAGACTAGTTAAGGTACTGTCATGGCTTTTCTGCCTTTTTTATACCCCCGCAAAACGAATGTTTTCGGGGGTATACTGGAATCAGCCTATTCTTCTGTGTGTCTGTCAGTGGGTCCGTCCATCCATGTGTCTGTCTCTGTACAAAAAGCATGTACATGTACTAGTAAATTTGTATCATGAACTCCTCCTACAGTTTTCCTCCAATTGTATGGAAAATTTGCACATTGTTCTGATCATATATTGAAGATTTGCAAGACACAATTTTCAAGTGTCAATTTCTCCTGGTTTAGGAATTATCTCCCATTTAACTTGACACTTTTTTCTGTCAAAGAGCTAGTGGGGGTATTAAGTCACATTCAATGACAGCTCTTGTTTTTACCATTTTTTGATAACCTTGGACAGTTTTTACAAAGTGGCTTGTTCCGTACCATAAACCTAACAGCTGCCAAATTTTTGTATGTAGATTTGTATAGTAAACTTTCACCAACATTGTTCAATTATAGCTCTGGGGGTCAAAAATGGTTCAACTTTGGGGTCATAGGTTTTAGGTAGGCATGTTTATAGCCTTAAGCTCAATTTACTCCATCTGCCCAAAAAATGGTCGGAGGTGACATCCTCTGCTATAGTTGGTGTGAATGCAATCCCTGGTTTTTATGACCCTGAAAAAGAAACCTTCTGAAAACATCGTGGGAAAAGGAGAAAATGCTGGTAACCAGCATTTTCTCCTTCTCCTACAATGTTTTCTGCTTGGCTGGAAACAAATTTCAATTTTTTTAGTTATTCTAAGGTTTTTATCTGCAAGTGCTTTCAATTTGGACCTGTAAAGAGTTAGATATCTTTTTAGCTCACCTAAGCACAACATGCTCAAGGGGAGCTTTTAGGGTCACTGGCTGTCCGTCGTCCATCGTGCGTCGTGCGTATTCAACAATTCTTTAAACATCAACTCCTCCTAAACCACTGGGCCAATTTGGACCAAACTTGGCAGGAATGTTCCTTGGGAGGTCCTCTTTAAAAATTGTTCACAGAATTTGATTCCGTCAAAAACTCTGGTTGCCATGGCAACCAAATGGAATTTTGTAGCAAATTCTTTAAAAATCTTCTACTCTGAAACCGCTGGTCGGATTTTGAAATTATTTCACAGATATGTCCCATGGGTGACCCTTTTCAAAAATTGTTTGTGAAATTTTGATCCGTCAAAAATTGTGGCTCTGGTGAATGGGGGCTACTTGCACTATACAGAAATCAAGGAATTCTTTAAAAATCTTCTTCTCTGAAACCGCTTGTCGGATTTTGAAATAATTTCACATATATGTTCCTTGGGTGACCCTGTTCAAAAATTGTTCGTGAAATTTTGATCCGTCAAAAAACGTGGCTCTGGTGAATGGGGGCTACTTGCACTATACAGAAATGAAGGAATTCTTAAAAAATCTTCTTCTCTGAAAACGCTGATCAGATTTTGAAATAATTTCACAGAGTTGTTCCTTGGGTGACCCTTTTCAAAAATTGTTCGTGAAATTTTGATTGGTCAAGAAACATGGCTCTGGTGAATAGGGGCTACTTGCACTATACAGAAATGAAGGAATTCTTTAAAAATCTTCTTCTCTGAAACCGCTGGTCAGATTTTGAAATAATTTCACAGAGTTGTTCCTTGAGTGACCCTTTTCAAAAATTGTTCGCGAAATTTTGATTGGTCAAGAAACATGGCTCTGGTGAATGGGGGCTACTTGCACTATAGGGAAATGAGGAAATTCTTAAAAAATTTTCTTCTTTGAAACCACTGGTCAGATTTTGAAATAATTTCTCAGGGATGTTCCTTGGGTGACCCTGTTCAAAAAGTGTTTGCGAAATTTTGATTGGTCAAGAAACATGGCTCTGGTGAATGGGGGCTACTTGCACTATAGGGAAATGAAGAAATTTTTAAAAATTCTTCTTCTCTGAAACGGCTGGACAAATTTTGAAATGATTTCACAGAGATGATCCTTGGGTGACCCTTTTAAAAACGTGTTCACAAAATTGCGAAATTTTGATTGGTCAAGAAACATGGCTCTGGTGAATGGGGGCTACTTGCACTATAGGGAAATGAAGAAATTTTTGAAAATTCTTCTACTCTGAAACCCCTAGTCAGATTTTAAAATAATTTGACAGAGATGTTCCTTGGGTGATCCTTGGTCTTGAGAATGGGGGCTACTTGCACTATATGGGCACGATGAAATTCTTGAAAATTCTCTTTCTCTGAAATCCCTGGTCAGATTTTAAAAGAAATTTTCTGAAATGTTCCTTGGGTGACCCTTTTCAAAACTTGTTCGTAAATTTTGATCCATTAAGAAACATGGCTCTCGTGGATGGGGGATACTTGCTCTTATACAGAAATGAAGAATTCTTAAAAATTCTTCTTTTTGAAACTGATGGTCAGATTTCGAAATTACTTTTACAGGTGACCTTTTGCTTAGCAAAATGATAAATTTGATTCCAATGTTTCAATACCTCAAAAAAAAAATAGGCTATGGTCATCTCAAAAATTCAGGTGAGCGGTCCAGGGCCATCTTGGCCCTCTTGTTTATATCCTTGCTAATGAAATCGCTTGTCAAATGGGGGATTGTACTCTGAAGAGGTAAATATTGGTTTGGTTATTTCTATTTATTTATCGTTGCTGCTGGTTGCCCATCTGAGCGACGCCCCCAGAACACAGTTAGTTGTAAAGGGGGATAGCGCAAGAATACAGGTCGAAACTACTGAGAGCTTTGCCTGGTTCTTTAACGTGCTTGGCATATAGCACTGTCACAAGGGACCTCAGTTTAACTCTTTACCACGCGACAAAATTTTAGACTGGTTCAAATTGAAAGCATTTGCAGAGGACAAAATAAAGATGACCGACAAAATTGAAGTTTGTTCTGGGAATGGTAGAAAACACTGTGGGAAAAGGAGAAAATGCTGTTTACCAGCATTTTGTCCTTTTCCTACAGTGTTTTCAAAAGGTTTCCTTCTCAGGGCCGTCAAAAGTAGGGATTGTGTGGTAATGGGTTAATGTCTCATCCGAAAGACTATTAGTAATTTTAGTTTGCCAGCCGGGGATTCGAACCCACAACCTGTAGTGACCCGAAACATTGTGTTCATTGTGTTCTACCTACTGAGCTATAACTGCTGGTAGAGATAAATATATTCTATTTCAAAAGGTATATAGAGATCCTATTCAGCAACAGTTTGGTATCAAGAAGAGTGAGGTTGTTGTAAAGGGATAGAAATAGGGATTGAATTATAAAGAGATAAATATATTCTATTTCAAAAGGTATACAGAGATCCTATTCAACAACAGTTTGGTATCAAGAAGGGTGAGGTTGTTGTAAAGGAATAGAAAAAGGGATTGTATTATAAAGAGATAAATATACATGTATTCTATTTCAAAAGGTATATAGAGATCCTATCCAGCAACAGTTTGGTATCAAGAAGAGCGAGGTTGTTGATACATTTAACAAGGTAGAGGAGATACAACAGATACATCTAATGTTCCAGATAGAATTGGGAGAGAAGCTGTCAAACTGGACAAAAGATGAAAAAATTGGAAATACGTTCCATTTGGTAAAGTTTTCAGACTGTTATTGTATTGGATTTTAGTTGTTTCTGATGTTTTCAGTACTAAAGTTGAAAAACGTGGCTGTTACAAACCCCTTCACACCACTGTAAATGCTGAGTTTATATAATGGTCTGACTGCACAGAATATGCATTCATTATTTCATGCTTTCAGATAGGATATCGAGAAATAGCAGTGAAAATGTTTTTTGATCTTTTACTGGTACCACCGGTGAAAGTACCAATTTTCATGTTCTTGTTGCCTAGGTTAACTCATTACCAAACGACAAAGTTTTAGGTTTGTCCAAATCGGAAGCATTTGCAGATGACAAAATAAAAGTGGCTGAAAATTTGAAATTTGTTTCATGAAGGGTAGAAAACATTGTGGGAAAAGGAGAAAATGTTTTCTAAAGGCTTCTTACTCAGGGGCGTCAAAGGTAGGGATAGTGTGGTAATGGGTTAATTGAGCGTGCCTCACTACCAGATGGAAATATGACATTATTTACCTTACATATCTCGCGCTTGATATAATATTGTAATATGTTGCTATGCGGGAGGGGTACATCACGGGGAATAATGGAAAAAAACTGTACTGGATTTTGATAAAGCTCTTCCCAAAAACACTTAAAAGCATGAAATAAATAGAATATTTGGTTTTTTTCGGTGAATGATTGAAACTTATTTCATCTCGTGAACACCATTGGTAATATTTTCACTCATGGCTATGCTATGAAAATATTATCGATGGTGTCCACTCGGTGAAAAAAAATTCGATCTTTCACCAAAAAAAAAAAAAAAAAAAAAACTCTATATCTTCGATCTATTCTGCCGGCGTATTTACTTGAGTCAGTAACCTGGGTTATCTGGGTTTCAGTAGATTATATTTGGGGCTGTTGAAAGGGGTCTAGTTAGCTTGGCTGTTTTAACTCTTCACTAAACAATCCCTGTTTTTTGCGATCCAGAGGAAGACACCTTCTGAAACATTGTGGGAAAAGGAGAAAATGCTGGTAACCAGCATTTTCTCCTTTTCCGACAATTTTTTCTACCCTTCACAAAACAAATTTCAAATTATCAGTCACTTTTATTTTTGTCGTCTGCAATTGCTTTCGATTTGGACAAGCCTTAAATGATGTTGTTTGGTAATGAGTTAAAAGAAACTGTTGAGGTATTGTCAGGAGCCTTTTTGCCATTGTTGTCCGTGCACTATCTGTGTCCTGCAGAAACTTGCACATTTTATGATATCCAAGTAAATTACTGAAGATATTTTCTTCAAACTTGGACAAATAGTTAACTATTAACAGGGAAACCCATGCAACCCAGGCAAGTAATCATTGAAATATTTTTGTCACAGTTATGCACCCTTTTCAACATGAAGTTTTCACTTAACCCTTTCCCATACAATCCCTGGTTTTTACGACTCTGAGATAGAGCCCTTTTGAAAACATTGTGGGAAAAGGAGAAAATGATACATGTAGTTTATTCGTATCAATTACAAATTTGTCATCTGCAGTTAAATTCAGTTTTGAAGAGACAACAATTTTGTTGTTTGCAGTGATGTTATTCGGTTAACTTTTTACCAAACAATACCTGGTTTATACATCCCAGAGGAAGAAGTCTTTTGAAAACCTGGGAAAAAGAGAAAATGCTACTAATTCTGGTTTATTTTGTCGTCTGCAAATGCTTTCAATATGGACAAGTCTAAAATTTTGTTGTTTGGTTAAGAGTTAACTCTAACCAGAGGACAAAATTCTAGCATGGTCCAAATTGAAGGAACTTGCAGACGACAAAATAAACATGACTCAAAAATTAAAACATTAGAAGAGTAGAAAATATTGTAGGAAAAGTAGAAAATGCTGGTTGCCAGCATTTTCTCCTTTTACCACAAGGTTTTCAGAAAGCATCTTCCTCTGTGCTGCAAAAATCAGGGATTGTTTGGTAAGACGGAGGGCCATAATGGCCCTCAAGTTTTTAAATATGTTAATTGGTGAAAGAATACCAAACGACAAAATTTTACACTTGTCCAAACTGAAAGCACTTGCAGACGACAAATTCAACACAATGCAATGGGTTGAATTTATCTTGGAAGTTTGTAAGATAACATTTTTATCATTCTTTTTTAGTTTACTGGCAACATGGTGTTGGACATCTATAGTGACTACGTCAACAAGTACGAGGCTGCCAGTGAGTTTATCAAGGACATATCTAATACGAAACCAGCGTTTCGTGACTTTTTGAAGGTTAGTATAATGCCTGCGTGATCTAGACCCTTTACCAAAAAATCCCAAATTTTAATGACTTTGAGGGAAATGTTGTGAAAACATTATCGTATCCAGCATTCTTTCCTTCTTTCCATGATGACTTTTATCATTCCACAAAAAAAATCTGTAACTATAGTCAGGTTTGTCATCTTCAACTGCTGTCACTTTGGCAGATTCTGAAATTTGTTCTCCAAGAAAGATTCAACGCATTACCAGACAATCCTGAGTTTTCATGACTCTGGGATAGCGGCCAGATGAAAACATTGTTAGGCAAGTAGAAAATGCTGGTAACCAGCACTTTCTCCTTTTCTCACAATGTTTTCTATCATATCTAAAACATAAATCATCATTTAAGCTAAATCTAATTTGTCATCTGCAAATGCTTTCAGTTTGGTCCTGTCCAAAATTTTGTCGTCTAGTAATTTTGTTTAACAGATGCTTTTTATATCAAATATATTAGTTTTATAATACCGTTACTGTAAAAATAAAATTAGTCAGTTTTATTCACTCACAAAAAGGCTCTTTAAAGTCAATAGTTTAACCCATTACCAAGCAACAAAATTTTAGACTGGTGCAATTTGAAAGCACTTGCAGACGACAAAATAAATGTATTTCAAAAATTTGGTGGAAAACATTGTTGGAAAAAAGGAGAAAAGCATGTTTTCCTTTTCCCACAATGTTTTTAAAGGCTTCTATCTCATGGTTGTAAAATCCAGGGATTGTTTGGTAAAGGGTTAAATCATTACATGCATACTCATGATATTGCATGAAGAAAACAAATTATGAATTAATTAACTCTTTACCAAACGACAATTTTTTGGACTAGTCCAAATTTAGAGCATTTGCAGACTAGAAATAAAATGTGAATAAAAAATTAAAATTTGTTTTATGAAGGGTAGAAAACATTGTGGGAAAAGGAGAAAATGCTGGTTACCAGCATTTTTTCCTTTCCCACAATGTTTTCAAAAGGCTTTTTTCTCAGGGTCGTTAAAAGTCGGGATTGTGTGGTAAAGAGTTAAGTCATTTAATCCTTTACCAAACAATCCCTGGTTTTTACAACCCTGAGATAGAAGCCTTTAGAAAACATTGTGGGAAAAGGAGAAAATGCTGGTAACCAGCATTTTCTGCTTTTCCCACAATGTTTTCTACCCTTTACAAAACAAGTTTCCAATTTTGAGTCACTTTTATTCTGTCGTTTGCAAATGCTTTCAATTTCAATTTTTCATTCACATTTATTTTGTTGTCTGCAAATGCTTTCAATTTGGACTGGTCCAAAATTTTGTCGTTTGGTAAAGAGTTTATCTACATAGTCCTGAAAAGCTTCAGACTTTACCCTTAGCACTATGATGGTGAAAAACAAGTGTAAAGCATCCAATATAAGTGGCCAGAAACATATTAAAACTATTCCCAAATTAATTAAAAAATTAACCATGCAAAATTTTTTTTTGAAATGTATTCTATTACTAAGGTTGTTCTCATATATCAATGCTATTTCATCACAGGAAAAACAAATGTCCAGTGCAGACAGACTGTCCCTGCCAGGTTTGATGTTGAAGCCCATACAGAGGTTTCCACAGTTTATCATGATTATAAAGGTAAGTTGCACAAGACTTCTTCTTAAATTTCTCCAAAGCAAATATACTCTGAAACCAGAACTATTTGTTAATTATACCTCCGCAAAATACAAAACTAATGTGGTTACCAGCATTTTCTCCTTTCCCACCATGTTTTCAAAAGCCTTCCTGTGGCAGTATCGTTCAAACTCTGGACTGTGTGGTAATGAGTTAAAAGTCTAACACTATGTATGTATGTCGGAAATAAGTAAATTTATTTTTTATAACCTGGCAAAACGAATGTTTTTGGGGTATACTGGAATCAGCCTGTCTGTCCATGTGTCCCACTGTGTGTCTTATCTGTGTGTCGGTCTGTGTACAAAATACTAAAAATTTTGTGTCGCAAAGTCCTACAGTTTTTCTTCAATCATATAGAAACTTTGCACATATACTGAACATATACAATGTATTGAAGATTTGCAAGATGCAATTTTCAAGTGTCAAATCTTCCTGGTTGAGGAATTATCTCCCCTTGAACTTGACACATTTTTCTGTCAAAATGCTGGCGAGGGTATTAAGTCACAGTCAGTGATGGCTCTACTTTGATTTTACAGGATCTGCTGAAATATACACCAAGAGAACACCATGACCGAGTATCGCTACAGGAAGCACTAACAGGGATGGAAAATGTCGCTCATCAACTAAATGAACGCAAGCGTCAGAGTGAACAGTATTACCATGGACAACATATTTTGGCCAAGTTCACACCTCGTCTACAGTGTGAGAAAAAATTGTTTTTGATTCGACAAGATGATGTGGAACAGCTGGGTCAGGTGCTTAGCTTTTTTATACTCGGGTGATCCGAGCTTGATTTTAAGTTTCATAATTCCAAACACCAACCTTCTATTCTATTTATCCTGTTTCTAAGTTTTGAACCATATCAAACTTAATTGAATATTTAGATTGAGAAACAATATTTGCAACATCATTTTAACAGTGAAAAATATGAAGAACTGTTTATTTAAAACGTCCTATACTGCTTATATACAGCTCTTCGATAGTGATGATGAATGACGTCATGAACAAAGTTGTGTTGAATGAAGACAAGATTTTTTTGTTGTTGTTTCACCGGTAAGTTTTTAAACATGCTAGAAAACCAAAAAATCGAGCAATTGATCTATGAATGTAATAAACAGGTTATTTCACAGCTGATGAGGGCTGGAGAGTGATATCGGCCCTCCACCTCGAAATCTGCACTTGGGCTAAAGCCCTCAGGGCAGATATCAAGGTGGCGGGCCAATATCATTCTCTGGCCCTCATCAGCCATGTAATAACCTCTATATATTTTTTCAGGATTCTACAGACCCGCAGAATGTAAAACAAAGACGGTTATTTTTGATGAGTGATAAACTGATATCTGTCCATGTGTCCCAGAAGTAAGTAATATATATCTTGGGATGATATGTTTGGAATATTACAACAGTTTGCATTTTGATAGGTGAGTGCAACACTATTCTAAGTGCCTGTACAGGCACTTAGAATAGTGTTGCACTCACCTATCGATATCTGCATGGTCATATCATTTTGAGTTGCCCGTGTGAAGAGGCGTGTATCAGATGAGATTGAAGGTGTAATCAGGACCTGTATTCACCAACCATTCTTAAGAACGTTCTTGGTCTCAGTCTCCAGAATTTTCTAAATTTGAAAGTAACACAACTTCTGATTGGCTAAACCAAATGGTTTAGCCAGTCAGAAGTCGTGTTACTTTCAGACTTAGAAATTCTTGTCAGTCATATAATTGTTACTGCAAGTATTGCAAAGCAAGGATGCTTTTGATTAGAATATTTTTAATACACCATACAACAAAATTTTAGACTTGTCCAAATGGAAAGCATTCTCAGACAACAGTACAGTGGAACCCCGTTACAACGAAGTGCGCTATAGCGCTGATTCCGTTATAACGCGGGTGTCCTTTGGCTCCCAAAATTTCGGGGGTTGACCATTTTCGAGTCTGATCCGAATCCACCATTGCTCTCACAAGAATCTTCGATATAGAAAAAAAAGACCTCTCGGTCAAAAAAAAATCGATACCGTACAAATAACGTGACAATTTTTCACACCTTTACCTTGTTGATTACATTTATCACCTATGGCTTTGCACAATTACTTTGACAAATACACGCACAGTAGGTAACAAAAGGCCCTCGTCCCATAATTGTCTTTGCAAACAATCTTGCATTATACAAACTTTACGTCAATATGTCTGTCTGTATGTAGATCGTAACGGCGATATCAGAAAATAGCGTGACAATTTTTCACACCTTTACCTTGTTGATTACATTTATCACCTATGGCTTTGCACAATTACTTTGACAAATACACGCACAGTAGGTAACAAAAGGCCTTCGTCCCATAATTGTCTTTGCAAACAATCTTGCATTATACAAACTTTACGTCAATATGTCTGTCTGTATGTAGATCGTAACGGCGATATCAGAAAATAGCCGAATGACTCTCTTTCTACCGACTACACAACGTGCACGTGACACGACTGGGGTACTCTTGCATATTATCATTACGATACGCAGAAGGGTTGTATCAGAAAATATAAAGCAACAGAGATACTGGCTCATTGCGTGATTGCATAGTTTTGAATGGAGGTCAGCCCATAGCCAGGTGTAAAGTTTTCAGGCGAAACGGTTTAAGTGTGTACGACAAACGCTTGCACTTACAACCCTTTCGCTTTGCATTATTGGTGTGTTACGTCATACATGTACCACTAATGCAAACCTTACTGCAAACATTGTGTGGATAAGCGACTGATGTGATTTCTTTACGGATAGCAGGTTAAACTCCCCTGTGACTTTCATCATGTACGGGGGTCTTATCTCGTTTCATTATGAAAGAGATTTCTTTCATCATTGCCGATTAGGGTTCGTTATGCAATCGTCAGCATGATTTAAAAAAACATGGCAGCGGCACCGTCTGCAATCCAAAACGATACCGTTTAATTTAATTTTGGAATGAATCTTGCAGTAATTTAGCAAAACAGCGGCTGAATAATTCTAAAAGAAATGGTCCTAAAGGTAAAATAAGCTCTTTTACGTAGTTGTAACGTTATTTGATGACAGAAACTAACTGGGAATAGTTCAGGCGTTACGTAGAAAAGAATCATTATCTCCCGCTAGATGGCATTCTATAAATACTCATCTATCTGATATGGGCATCTTGGGTACAGAGCCGAATCACTTTCCTACGCGACAACCGTTACTTAGAATTTAAAACTAAAATAAAGGTTTACTCAATAAAACGCTACCTCGTGCAATTCACTCAGCTATGATCAGCAGTTCAGAGAAATCTGGAGCTAAGGCAGGTCTCATTTCTTCTCAAACGCATTGATAAAAGCTACTTTCAACATTGCTATTCTATAGAGCGTAATATTACAGTCAGCCCGCTTTCCGGGCTAGTGATGTGTCATATAAGACAGTCGAATCTTCGAAGAATATGACATGCGCAGACAACGAGAAAAGAGTCTAAATTGTTCAATGTCCTATAAATAATGTTTAAACGTAAATAGGCATATCTTAGTTTTAGTATTTGGAACATTGCTATTTCATTTTTGTCAGAATAAATTTGCGATAAACTGTAATTAATAAGCCATAGTTCTGTAGTCTGGCAATGATTGGGGGATGGGCTGCGGGTAGTCTGTGTGTGTGTGTGTGGGGGGGGGGGGCGTGGTATCAGCGTTATAAACGTAACCTCGGATATAACGCTGTTGACGACCATGGCTCCCACCGACAGCGTTATAACGGAGCTCCACTGTATAAACATGACTCAAAATTTGAAACTTTGCTTTAGAAGAGTATAACATGTTGAGGGAAAAGGAGAAAATGCTGCTAACAAGCATTTTCTCCTTTTCTTACAGTGTTGTCATAAGGCTTATTTCATGCTTTCCGGTAGGGTATCAAGAAATAGCAGTGAAAATATTTTTCGATCTTACACTAGTACAACCAGTGAAAATACCGATTTTCACGTTCTTGTTGCCTAGGTAAATTGTGTGTGCCTAACAACCAGATGGTATTTCTTGCGCTTGACGTAATATTGTAAGGCGTTGCTATGCGGGAGGGGTACGCCATGGGGAATAACGGAAAAGAACTGTACTGGATTTTGATAAAGCTCCTCCCAGAAAGGGTTAAAAGCATGAAATAAACAGAATTTTTTTTTTTTTTTCGGTGAAAGATCGAAATTTATTTCATCTCGTGAACACCATCGGTAATATTTTCACTCGTGGCTGCACCACTCGTGAAAATACTACCGATGGTGTCCACTCGATGAAATAAATTTTGATCTTTCACCGAAAAAAACAAATATCCTCTATTTATTCCATTGGGTCATAAAGACCAGGTATTGTTTGGTAAAGAATGGACTCTTTTCCATACAACAAACTGTAAGACTTGTCCAAATTGGAAGCATTTTTATCACATAACCTCCCTTGTTTTCAGTGTAACATACCCATTACGAATTTTCTTATCTTATACACATTTGATATCACATTTGTGTGACGTCATTTTTGACGTCATTTTGTATGCATTTCATACAAGTGAATGGGTCTCATGGAAAATACCGCGGGTGCATTTATGAGTGTTTTTGCATCATCTGATTTATATTTTGTGAAACATCGTTAAGTGATAAAAAGAATCTGACATTTGTGGGCATTTGAGATCATATGTTATTAAACTCGTCAAGGAAAATGTTATTAAGCTCGGCAAAGGCTCGCTTAATAACATTTCCCTAGACTCATTTAATAAAATCTTATCTCAAAAGCCCACTTATGTCAGATCCTATATGTAAGTGATAAACATGGCTCAAAAACTGTTTGAGTTCAGGAAGCATTGGGGAAAAAAGTAGAAAATGCTGATTACCAGTATTTTCTCCTATTTTCACTAAATTTTCCAAAGTCTTCTTCATCATGGTATTTAAAACTAAATTTTTACAAGTCTTAGATTTTGTTGTTCCGTAAAGAGTTAACTCATTACCAAACAATGAAATTTTTGTCTTGTCCAAATCAAAAGCATTTGCAGATGACAAAATAAAAGTGACTGAAAATTTTAAATTTGTTTTGTGAAGGGTAGAAAATATTGTGGGAAAAGGAGAAAATGCTGGTTACCAGCATTTTCTCCTTTTCCCACAATGTTGTCTATAGGCTTCTTTCTCAGAGTCGGCAAAAGTAGGCGCTGAGTGGTAATGGGTTACGGCTTTAGAGCTAATTCTGTAGTCTCATTTGAATAATTACAGAGAGTTGAATGGTGGAGTGGAGAGATTCACTTACAAATGGCATCAGAGTCTGAGTGAACTAGACCTTACAACCTCGGCTATAACGCCTAACATGCAGACAACTGTGCACAAGGATAACTCAACAATACTGTCTCCAAAGTTAGGTGAGTAAATTCCATTGATATCACATCCATGTTTACCTTCTATTTTTACCCAAAAGGTCACGACCTTTTTCTATTTTTATCAAAAATGATATGCTACAAGCAATTTGATCATGCAGTTAAAGCTAGCTGCATCTAATGAAAATGCATACAGGGGGAATGTCGAAAAAAATCAAGCTTGATCCGCCAAGGGTAGAGTAGCGTAGTGGATTGTCACCCTTGGCTTGCAAAGATGCTCTCTACCAGACAACAAAATTTTGGACTCAACCAAATTGAAAGCATTTGCAGACGACAAAATAAGATTTAGATCAAATTATGATTTATGTTTTAAATAGGATAGAGAACATTGTGGGGATAATGCTGAAAGAAAAAATGCTGGTAACCAGTGTTTTCTCCTTTTTTCATAGTATTTTCAAAATTTTCTCACAGTTGCGATAAGTAAGATCAGCTCAAACGATTTTATATCTTGGTTAGAAAACTTTGTGGGAAAACGAGAAAATGCTGGTAGCCAGCATTTTCTCCTTTTCTCACAATGTTTTCAAAAGGCTTCTTTACCAGACTCATGTGGTAATGGCTTAATCCTTTACCACACAGTCCTGACTCCTAACACCCCTGTAAAGGAAGCCTCCTAAAAACATTGTGGGAAAAAGAGAAAATGCTGGTAACCAGCATTTTCTCCTTTTCCCACAATGTTTTCTTCCCTTCCTAAAACAAATTTCAATTCTTTAGTCATATTCATTTTGTCGTCTGCAAATTCTTTCAATTTGGACCTATCTGAAATTTTGTTGTTTGGCAAACAGTTCAGTTAAAGAACAGATCTCTGTATACTTGCAGATCATGCCAGTGAGGACCCATACAGCTTGGCTACTGATATAACAGACATGGTACATGATATCAACATACTAGCACAAGTGCACTTGCTGGTGTCAGCCCTGAAGCTTTCATACCCTGTAAATGGTCTAAATTGCACTAAGTTTCAGTAGAATTATTCATGTCTTAACCTTTTACCCCATAAGGCATTTCTATGGTATCTCTAATTGACCCTTAATAAGAGCAAGGATGCAACCGTTTCTTATGTGTATATGACAACTTTTGATAGCATAGAAAACATTGTGACAAAAGGTGAAATTGCTCGTCACGAGCAATTTCATCTTTTGCCACAATGTTTTCCAAAGGCTTCTACAAGCAATGCGTAGAAATGAGTATCTATGGAGTAAAGGGTTAACTCTTTACCAAGTAAACCAGTTTTAATTACCTGTAGGAGGAAGCCTTTTGAATTTGGGTCAACTGGCATCATAAACTAGGTCAAATTAAATAAATACCCTGTGGGCACTTTAGATGCCACATTTTTTGCTCAAATGACCTTGATTCTTTTCCAAACAACAAGATTTTAGACTTGTCCAAATCGTAAGCATTTCCAAACAACAAAATAAAGGTGACTCAAAAATCAAAAATTAACTTAAGAGGAATACAAAACATTGTGGGAAAAGAACAAAAAGAGGGTTACCAGCATTTTCTCCTTTTTCCACAATGTTTTCAGAAGGCGTCTTTCTGTGAGTCGTAAAAACCAGTGATTGTTTGGTAAAGGGTTAAATTTGTTCAGCATGTTTGTATTGATAAAATATCGCATGAGTTTGGAATTGAGTTAACTGGGATCATAATCTAGGTCACCAAGTGAATTAAAGAAGAACCTTGTAGTCACTCTAGAGGCCACATTTTTTGCTTAATTGACTTGAAAATTTGTCAGAATGTATGTTGTGAAAAAAATTCACATGAGTGTGAATTTGGGTTAATAAACTAGGTTAGTTGGTCAAATTAAAGAAAAGCCTCTAGGACACTCTGGAGGCCACATTTACTGTTCAATTAATTTGAGAATTGGGTAAAATGTTTCTCTTGATGGAATCTAAGTTTAGTTCAAAATTGGGTCACCTGATGTCGTAATTCAGGTCACTAGGTCAAATTCAAGAAATACCTTGTGGGCACTCTAGAGGCCACTTTTTTTGCTCAGATGACTTGAAAATTGGTCAGAAAGTTTTTCTTGATAAAATGTCGGATGAGCCTGAAATTGAGTCAACTGGGATTATAATCTAGGTCACCAAGTCAAATTAACCCATTACCACGCAATCCCTACTTTTGACGACCATGAGAAAGAAGCCTTTAGAAAACATGTGTGGAAGAAGGAGAAAATGCTGGTAACCAGCATTTTCTCCTTTTCCCACAACGTTTTTTACTCTTCACAAAACAAATTTCAAATTTTCATTCATTTTATTTATTGTCTGCAAATGCTTTTGGTAATCAGCATTTTCTCTTTTTCCCACAAAGTTTTCGACCTATCAAAGAAAATTCGAGTCACTTGAGACAGTATTAAATTGTCATCTTCAAACACTTAAAAAACTTACTTATTGGAATGGTTTGAAATTTATGTGTGTGGCGAAGGGTTAAACTTCCTGTATTCACACTACAAAGGTTTGTCTATGTTTCAGAAACTGAATGAGGATCTGCTGCACGAGATAATGACAGGTCTACAGAGGGACATACAAGGTGTGGATTACCAGCTACAACTGTTGAACTCTAGCTCTATCATTCTTCATGATAAAGTCAGGTAAACACACAGAGTTTATTTCATCAGCTTGTGGTTAAAGGTGACCCTTCAGTTTTTTTGAGAAAAATTTACAAAAATACAAAAAAAATCATCTTTATACTCCCAAAGCCTTTTAGTTTTCTTTCATAGAATCCCAGTATTTGAAAACCATCCGAAAACAAGAGAAATTAGAGGTTTACTACGGCCCAGATCGACAACGACGGGAAACATGGTCTATTTTTAGATGAGCAACTTGCTCATCTACATACCGGAAATATACAGACAGAGCTTCAACCATAGCGTCTGAAGAAGACATTATGGAAAATAATTACATGTTTGTTATGCTATGGAATTTCAGTCATTAGTCACGTGCTAGTCACTTAACTTTCCCACAATGCTTTTTTTTTTTTGGCGGGAAATCTATAAATAGCTTAAGAGGCTACGTAGCCTTTTAATGGAATACCAAAAAAAAAAATTTTTTTTTTGTAATTTTATAATTCTTAGTTATTGATGATTTGTATTGTTTTTTTCATATAAATTTCTGTGATATTTATATTTTTTAATTTAGTGGGATGTGAAAATTCTAGACACCCACCTTTAATATGGGGAAATATTTGCCAAAAAAGGGAAAGGTATTCGAAAATAACGAGTGCCGTAAAGCACAAGTTATTTTCCTGGACCTTTCTCTTTTTGATGCAAATATTTCCCTATATTAACAGCAAACTGATGAAACAAATACTGTATTTCCTCTGATTATTTTGTCAACGAATGCCACTTTTAAAACTAGTGATCTCAAGTCAATTAAGCGGATAACCGATATTTTCAAAAAAAAGTAGTTCCAGATTTTTGGCAGGAGGAAAATATTCACTGTGACGGGAGAGATAATTCCCCCCAGCTTAAAATTGCGACATTTCTTTACCCATAACATTTCTAAAAATAGACACATGAAATATAATATATGAAGCTTTTCCCTCTTATCTCTTGACCAACTCTTTCTTGTTGAAGAATTATCTCCCTTTGACCTTGACACTTTTTTTTTCTGTCAAAGCGCGGGCGGGGGTATCAAGTCACATACTGTGACAGCTCTAGTTTAGCCATGCTCTGTGAAAAGGGGGCTTAACTCATTATCAGACGACAATATTTTATGCTTGTCCAAATCGAAAGCATTTGCAGAAGACAAAATAAAAGTGACAGAAAATTTGAATTTTTTTTTTGTGAAAGGTAGAAAACATGACAGGAAAAGGAGAAAATGCTGGTTACCAGCATTTTCTCTTTTTCCCATGGTGTTTTCTCAAGGGATTGTGTGGTAATGGGTAAATGCATCTCCATGATACATAACACTGTGCAAGTTACCAATCTCCGAGCAGAATTGTCGTTCGTTACTCTCACTATACATCTCTGCAATGGGCTAAATGACAAGAATCTTGTCAAACCGAGGAAAAGATGTTTTGTTACTGTTTAACTCATTTGTAACATTATAAAGTAGACAAAGGAAGTATGATTCTGGATACATTATAGGTGCATTCAAACTGATGAATTTACCAGTATACAATGGAACTATTTTTTTCGAGCTTCTTTACTGACCAGAATCTTACGCCAAGTTTAACAAAAATGGCTGCGCCCATGAATGATGACAACAGTTTTGACACACCGATGGATCTTAGTTTATAAGATTAAAAAACAAGTTATGGTCCTTTAAAAGACATTTAAGCTTTTCAGAAAATCCCTCTTTTTCACATTTCCTACCACTTAGTCTGATTGGCCGTATGCTGTTTGAACAGCACACAAAGTAATCGATATTGGTCTTTCTTTCACCGGCTTTTGTGTCTCCATTTTGAGTTCTGGTCATGTGACGAAAGTATCACGTAATGATGGACTACTTTCTGAGCTCACTATACAGAGGTGAATGTGAATGATCCGAAGTGCAAGAGAGTGGCAAGTTATCACTTGATCATGATCTAAAAAATCCATTTCATATCACAACAACCTGAATCTGGAGGTAAACCAATCCTAGAACATGCAGAACATTGACCGATTGCAAAATGTTTTGGCTCAGGTCAGCCTGTGAACTGTGAAGGCTGACCTGGGATGGTTCTTTTTAGTGGATGCATTAACCCTTTACTAAATAACCCCTGGTTTTCACAACCCTCAGATAGAAGCCTTTAGAAAATATTGTAGGAAAAGGAGAAAATGCTGGTAACCAGCATTTTCTCCTTTTCCCACAATGTTTTCTACCCTGCTGGAACAAATTTCAATCTTTAAGTTGCATGTATTTTTTTGTCTGCAATTGCTTTCAGTTTGGACCAGCCTAAAATTTTGCTGTCTGGTAAAGAGTTAAGCCTCCTTTTCACAGGCACGGCCCATCATTTTAGTAAGTATTAATGTAGCATGCATGTGTTTGATTTCATTTCAGAAAGAAGAAATATGTGTTCAGTGCAGCTAATGCTAATGTCAAACAAGAGTGGTGTATAGACTTTCTCTTGGCTAAATATGCTCTAGGTAAGTCACTTTGATATTAAAATTCTTCAATAACCCTTTACCACACAGCAAAATTTTAGACCTATCCAAATTGAAAGCATTTGCAGACGACAATTTCAAAGTGGCCCAAATGGTGCAATTTTGCTTTGATAGGGCACAAAACATTGTGGGAAAAGGAGAAAATGCTGGTTACCAGCATTTTCTCACAATGTTTTCAAAAGTCTTCTATCTCAGGGTCGTAAAAACCAGGGATTGTTTTGTAAAGGTTTAAGTGGAGATAATTTTATGATGTTTGAGAAGAAATTAGTCCATTACCTTTACAGGCTGTTTTTATATCCACCAACATTTGATGCAAACTGAAACAAAGGATAAGTATTTAATGGAAAGGAAGATAGAATGTATTATGAAAATTCAATCAGTTTCATCAGAATGCATTCAACCAGTCTTAAAGTAATGGCAAATTTAATGAAGGCTTTAACTCTTTGCCATACAGTACTGACTTTTAACTACCTTGAGAAAGAAGCCTATAAAAAACATTGTTGGACAAGTAGAAAACGCTGGTGAACAGCATTTTCTCCTTTTCTCACAATATTTTCATCTCTATCTCTCAGAAATCATCATATTATCAACTTTTTGATTTGTTGTCCACAGATGCATTGAAATTGGTCCAGTCTAGAAATTTGTTTTTTGTCGATCTAAACCAAGAGCAGAAGTCCTATCATGGTGGCAAAAATGGAATACTCTTTGTTTTAACCCATTACCAAATGACAATCTTTTAGACTGGTCCATATTGAAAGCATTTGCAGACGACAAAATAAAAGTGACTGAAAATTTGAAATTACTTTTGTGAAGGGTAGAAAACATTGTGGGAAAAGGAGAAAATGCTGGTTACCAGCATTTTCTCCTTTTCCAACTATGTTTTCTAAAGGTTTCTTTCTCGGGGCTGTCAAAAGTAGGGATTGTGTGGTAATGGGTTAACTTTCGCTTTTCATGTCAATGTACCAATGTGAGTTTAGAAGTTTTGAGATACGAAATTAAAGATATTGAAATATTGTACATTTTGTTTTTTTCCGTTACAGACATTGTCAACATTCCAAGCTGGCATAAACAGGAGATTGTCGGGTCACATGATAAAAGTCAGCCTGCATTGCTGATGAAACATCTATCTGTAGATATGCAGAGGACTTTCACAAGGGTACGGTGAAAATAAACAAAAAAACAAACAAATAAGTCCCAATCCTTTTGTCACGCTGAGCTGCTTTTTCATGGACAAAGGAATGATTCACAATACATTTTTTCAGTTCTCTTTTTAGTTCTACTGGCTGAAAGCCAGCAGAGCTTATGTCATGGCGGGGTTTCTATCGTCTGTCTGTCCGTCCGTCCGTCCATCCGTTAGTCTTTTTCTTGTTTAAGTCTGCATTTGTAGTCAGATTTTTGTGAAACTTGCACAGATTGTTTTTCTTATCAATAGCTTCAACCGTATTGATTTTGAGAAAAATCCAACAAACAATATGGGAAAAGTAGCCATTTCAAGTTGAAAATTTCCTATTCTTGTTTATGCGATAAAGTCTGCATTTGTTGCTAGATTTTCATGAAACTTGCACAGATTATTTATCTGATCAATAGCTTCA
Source organism: Tridacna crocea (assembly GCA_943736015.1). NCBI lineage: Eukaryota > Metazoa > Mollusca > Bivalvia > Cardiida > Cardiidae > Tridacna > Tridacna crocea. The sequence goes on along the minus strand of OX031072.1, from coordinate 28,922,770 downwards.
ACCCTATTGATTTTGAGAAAAATCTGACAAATAGTATGGGAAAAGTAGCCATTTCCAATTGAAAATTTCCAATTCTTGTTTACGCGATAAAGTCTGCATTTGTCGCTAGATTTTCATGAAACTTGCACAGTTTGTTTATCTCATCAATAGCTTCAACCCTATTGATTTTGAAAAGAAAAATCCAACAAATAGTTTGGGAAAAGTAGCTATTTCAAGTTGAAAATTTCAAATTCTTGTTTACACCATAAAGTCTGCATTTCTTGTCAGATTTTCATGAAAATCACACAGTTTGTTAATCACATCAGTAGCTTCTACCCTATCGATTTTGAAAAAAAATTTGTTTGCTGCAAATGCAAGTTTGTTTCATTAGGCAAGAATTTCAAAGATACTTCTTTAAAACCAGAAAGTAAACATGCTGTTAAAGCTTGAAAGTATGAATAATATAGTCAGCTCTGTAAACATTGATTTGAAAATTGATATGAATTGTATTGTATAAAGAACTCAAGTGATTTGTCTTGGATTTAAATTTGAATACAACCACATTGATGTCTTGAATAGCCTCCAAAGAACAAAATCTGTCGTAATGTGTGCATCCGTGCATGTGGCAGTGGCACTGTTTGGCATAAAGATGCAAGAATGTTAATAGTTCCATGAAATAAAGATGAAATTTCACAAGACCTCAATGCGACCAAACAACATTTTATTCTCTCTTCCCTGTATAGATCAAATGTGCCGTCCCAGTGTATTTCCCGACAAGAAACGAAGGTTCTGTAGAACACTTGTGGGTTTGCTGCTCAACGGAATCTCTCAGTCAGGTGTCCATTGTTTCCTTACATACAGCCAGGCCAGCTCTAGTTGAATCCTTCCAGGCGACTCAGTCAGAGATTGTGTGTGCTGAAACAGTTCCAGGGAATGGTTACACTACCACTGTGGAGACTCCATTTGCCGAGGACACTGTCTGGATGAGTACTACAGATTCAGAGTAAGCAATATCATTTATTGCCCTTTTACCTGGTATAAACATGTTTTGTTGGTTCCCTGCTAATTTCACTGTAGGGTACCTCGGGTTTGCCATCTGTAAAACTATTGGTTAACTGTTCCCAAAGAATTCAGAGTAAGCAATGTCATTTATTGGCCTTTTACCTAGTATAAACATGTTTTGTTAGTTCCCTGTTTACTCATTACCAAACAACAGTATTTTTGGCTTGTCAAAATCGAAAGCATTTCCAGACGACAAGATAAAAGTGACTGAAAATTTGATATTTGTTTTGTAAAGGGTAAAAAACGTTGTGGGAAAAGGAGAAAATGCTGGTTACCAGCATTTTCTCTGTTTCGCACAATGTTTTCTAAAGGCTTCTTTCTCAGGGTTGTCAAAAGTAGGGATTGTGTAGTAATCAGTTAATTTCACTGTAGGGTACCTCAGGTTTACCATCTGTAAGACTATTGGTTAACCATTCCCACTGAATTCAGCGCAGTGCAATTGGAAAACGATCTTGACAATGGGGATAGATAACAATATGGCTTGCAACATGAGAAAAGAAGTATTCGGACATTTGCATAAAGTGTCATCTTAATCAGTCTGGGCAATCCATGCAGGCTAATCGGAGATATCATTTTATGACTACATTAGATTTTGTGCTACAGTAGACTTGCATGAAACAGAAAATTACATGAAAACAGAACGTATTGTTTCTTTGATAGGGTAGAAAGCATTGTGGGAAAAGGAGAAAATGCTAGTTACCAGCATTTTCTCCTTTTCCTACAATGTTTTCAAAAGGCTTCTTTTCTAGGAGTGTCAAAAGTCGGCATTGTATGGTAAAGGGTTATTTTTTTTTCCCTTTTCATCCTGAAATTTTGTTTCCAGGATACTTGTGTATGTGTTGAGTGATAGAGACAGCAGCCAACATCGTAAACCAGTCCATGTGTTCAAACAATCTAGTATTGTACTGCGTATGTTGTATCTTGATGACAGAGTGTTTTGTGGGAACAGAAATGGCAATGTGATTGTGTACAGTAGAAACGACGGTGAGTACTATCAAGTTAAAAATGATAATCTTAGTTTTGAGACATACAGAAAGTAAATATTGAATTTTATTTCATGCTTTCCGGTAGAATATCAAGAAATAGCAGTGAAAATATTTTTCAATCTTATACTGGTACCACCAGTGAAAATACTGATTTTCATGCTCTTGTTGCCTAGGTTAATTGTGCGTGCCTCACAACCAGATGGAAATATGACGTCATTTGCCTTACATTTCTCGCGCTTGATGTAATATTGTAATAGGTTGCTATGTGGGAAGGGTTTGCTGTGGGGAATAACGGAAAAGAACTGTACTGAATTTTTTATAAAGCTCCTCCCAAAAACGGTTAAAAGTTTGAAATATATAGAATATTTGTTGTTTTTTTGGGGGGTTAAAGATTGAAATTTATTTCATTTCATGAACACTATCGGTAATGTTTTTACTTGAGGCTGTGCCACTCATGAAAATATTACCAATGGTGTCCACTTGATGAAATAAATATTGATCTTTCACCAAAAAAAACCAAATATCCTCTTTCTACATACTTCTATGGAAGGGTTACAGTTAACTCTACCAAACAACAAAATTTTGGACTAGTCCTGATTGAAAGCATTTTGCAGACGACAAAATAAATGTGAATCAAAACCTGAATTTTGAATTGGAAAGGGTAGAAAAAATTTGTGGGAAAAGAAGAAAATGCTGGTAACCAGCATTTTTTCCTTTTCCCACAATGTTTTCAAAGGCTTTCTTTCTCAGTGTTGTTAAAAGTAGGGATTGTATGGTCAAGAGTTGAGAGATGACATCTGCATAAGAATGTATTAGGTAGATATTTTTATTAACCTCTCACCCTTTTGACATCCCTGTAGACTCTGCGTTATATAAAAAAATGTTAGATTGGATAACCAACTTGAATTCTGGTGTAATATTCAAAAACTTCGATGCTCAGATAGAAATTACTACTAAAGAACAATTTCTCCTTTTGCCTCAGTATCTTTTTCCTAGGTCTCTAGATCTAACAGATCAGAAGCTAAGTGTGTGTTCATGATAGGATTTGTATTTGAAAAAGTAGCAAATATTGTAGAAAAAGGAGAGAAGACTGGTTAACAACATTTTCTTTGCTATACAAAATGATTTTACAGTCTTTTTCTTCAAGGTTATCAAGATACAGGCAAAATGTTAAAAGTTGTTTGTCAAATATTTTGAAGGGATCTGTAAGACAAAAATCTCATACTCTGGAGTTATAAAAAAAACAACAACTAAACATAAAAATAAAAAAACACTGGTTAATAAGTTAACTCTTTACCAAACGACAAAATTAAAGACTGGTCCAAATTGAATGAATTTGCAGATGACAAAATAACTGTGACTGAAAATTGAAATTTGGTTTGGGTGGGGTAGAAAACACTGTGGAAAAAGGAGAAAATGCTGGTTACCAGCATTTTCTCCTTTTCCCACAATGTTTTCAGAAGGCTTCTTGAACTGGGGAGGGCAGTAAAAACCGGGGATTGTTTGGTAAAGAGTTAACACACGAGTTTATTGTTACTATTGTCAATCCCATGGATTGACCCTTTTACATACTGTATTTTACAGGTGTTGAGTGGGCATTGATCCTACTTCTAATGCTGGATAACCAGCCTATAAGGTCAATTATAAGTGTACAGGATACATTGTGGGTGGCTTGTGGCTCCACTATTCATATTGTCGATGCAGAGAATTACAGTACACTGGTTTGTTGTTTGTTTCTTTCATCAGCTCTTTTCTTTGTCTCTCTGTTTGTCTCTTTCTGTCTCTCTGTCTCTCTGTTTGTCTCTTTCTGTCTCTCTGTCTCACTGTTTGTCTCTTTCTGTCTCTCTGTCTGTCTCTCTGTCTCTCTGTTTGTCTCTTTCTGTCTCTGTGTCTCTCTGTTGTCTCTTTCTGTCTCTCTGTCCCACTGGTTTGTTGTTTGTTTCTTTCATCAGCTCTTTTCTCTGTCTCTCTGTTTGTCTCTTTCTGTCTCTCTGTCTCTCTGTTTGTCTCTTTCTGTCTCTCTGTCTCACTGTTTGTCTCTTTCTGTCTCTCTGTTTGTCTCTTTCTGTCTCTCTGTTTGTCTCTTTCTGTCTCTCTGTCTCTCTGTTTGTCTCTTTCTGTCTCTCTGTCTCACTGTTTGTCTCTCTGTCTCACTGTTTGTCTCTTTCTGTCTCTCTGTTTGTCTCTTTCTGTCTCTCTGTCTCACTGTTTGACTGTTTGTCTCTTTCTGTCTCTCTGTCTCTCTGTTTGTCTCTTTCTGTCTCACTGTCTCTCTGTTTGTCTCTTTCTGTCTCTCTGTCTCACTGTTTGTCTCTCTCTGTCTCACTGTTTGTCTCTTTCTGTCTCTCCGTCTCTCTGTTTGTCTCTTTCTGTCTCTCTGTTTCACTGTTTGTCTCTTTCTGTCTCTCTGTCTCACTGTTTGTCTCTTTCTGTCTTGCTGTCTCTCTGTTTGTCTATTTCTGTCTCTCTGTCTCACTGTTTGTCTCTTTCTGTCTTGCTGTCTCTCTGTTTGTCTATTTCTGTGTCTCTGTCTCTCTGTTTGTCTTTTTCTGTCTCTCTGTTTGTCTCTTTCTGTCTCTCTGTCTCTCCCTCTCTTTTCAAAATAAGGTATTGTTTAAATTCATTAAAGGATTAAACTAAACTAACACATTCTTGATGACCTTTTTGTCAAAATTCTGTGCCTGAATTTTCGTCTGTCCGTCCGTCAGAAATCATTTCTCTACAACCTCTGGACCAAATTTTATGAAACTTAATATCTGAACTCCTTGAAACAATGTGCAAATACTTCTTTCCTGGTTTCTCAATTTGAGGCTGCATCATGGAAAAAGGGGGCTTCATGTAAAAAATTGTTTTTCACTAATATCTCCTACATCAGTGCTCAAAACTTTGTGAAATTTCAAATCTGAACTCGCAGGAACATTGCCAAGATACCTCTTTCCTGGTTTCTCAATTACAGGCTACACTGCGAGAAAACGGGGCTTTATGTAAAAATTTTTCTTTCTTATATCTCCTACATTAGTGTTTGAAAAGTTCATGAGATTTCGAATCTGAACTCGTTGGAACATTGTCCAGATACCTCTTTCCTGGTTTCTCAATTACAGGCTACACCACAAGAAAAGGGGGCTTCATGTAAAAAAAAAATTTTCTCTCTGATATCTCCTACATAAGTGTTCGAAAATTCATTAGATTTCGAATCTGAACTCGTTGGAACATTGCCCAGATACCTCTTCCCCGGTTTCTCAATTTCAGGCTGTGTGACGGAAAAAGGGGGCTTCATGTTAAAATTTGTTTTATGTAATATCTCCTCCATTAGTGCTCAAAATTTCATGAAATTTCTAATTTGAATTATTATTCAAAAATGCCACAAACCACACGCCCTTTGTATTTATTCCAATAATGCAATATTGTCTTAACCCATTACCACACAATCCCTACTTTTGACGCCCCTGAGAAAGAAGCCTTTTGAAAACACTGTGGGAAAAGGAGAAAATGCTGGTAACCAGCATTTTCTCCTTTTTCCACAGTGTTTTCTACCCTTCCCAGAACAAATTTAAATTTTTCAGTCACCTTTATTTTGTCGTCTGCAAATGCTCTCAATTTGGACCAGTCTAAACTTTTCTCCTGTGGTAATGGGTTAAGGGAAAAGGGGGCTAAAAGGAGGCTTAGTGGGCTTAGTGTCTTCATACATTTTATGACGAGCACTTGTTCGGGGAGCATAACCCGTCTCTGATGGCTCTTGTTTTTGGTAGGAGTGTCTTATGGGTAAGGCACTGTAAAGCCCAGTCTTGTTCTAGTAAACCCAGGACACACATCAGTGAGTGAGTTGTCGGTATGATTTGATGATCAAAAATCTGTCAAAAATGGCATAAAATACCATAAAACTTGAAAAAAACAGATCCATCCAGTTAGTTATAGGTTTGTGGGTTACTTGGGTTAACCCATTACCACACAATCCCTGCTTTTGACGCCCCTGAGAAAGAAGCCTTTTGAAAACACTGTAGGAAAAGGAGAAAATGCTGGTAACCAGCATTTTCTCCTTTTCCCACAGTGTTTTCTACCCTTCCCAGAACAAATTTCAATTTTTCAGTCACCTTTATTTTGTCGTCTGCAAATGCTTTCAATTTGGACCGGTCTAAAATTTTGTCATGTGGTAAAGAGTTAACCGGTTACTACACAGTGACAACTTTCGATGACCCTGAGAAAGAAAGCCTTTAAAAACATTGTGGGAAAAGGAGAAAATGCTGGTAACCAGCATTTTCTCCTTTTCCCACAATGTTTTCTACCCTTCCCAAATAAAATTTCGATTTTGTAGTCACATCTATTTTGTCGTTTGCAAATGCTTTCAATTTGGACCAGTCTAAAATTCTGTTGTTTGGTAAAGAGTAAGCCTGTTACCACGCAATGACAACTTTTGACAACCCTCAGGTAGAAGCCTTCTGAAAACATTGTGGGAAAAGGAGAAAAAGTTGGTAACCAACATTTTCTCCTTTTCACACAATGTTTTCTATCCTTCCCAAAACAAATTTCAAATTTTTACTCACTTTAACGTTGTCTTCTGCAAATGCTTTCAATTTTGACCAGTCTGAAATTCTGTTGTTTGGTAAAGAGTTAGCCTATTACCACACAATGACGACTTTTGATGACCCTCAGATAGAAGCCTTCTGAAAACATTGTGGGAAAAGGAGAAAATGCTGTTGCAATGGGTTAAAACCAAATCAAATTTTGATTTTGTAGTCACATCTATTTTGTTGTTTTCAATTGCTTTCCAATTTGGACCAGTCTATAGTTTTGTTGTTTGGTAAAGAGTAATACTTCTACTTTGGTATAACACCAGTAGCTTATTGTTTTTTTTGTAACTTGTATAATAAAGCATTGTTATACTGCAAAGCAATTTCTTGTGATCTGATTGGTTAACATGCTGGGAACATAATATGTCATGTTGCCTTGCAAAAACCAGGTAAAGCAAGTTTCCCTTGTGAGTGCCCCGTAAACATCACTGCACGTGCAACACAACATCCAAAATGGCGGCGTCGATCGATCACCAGACTGCACATTTATGCACCAGACTGCACGTTTTAGTGATGTCAGTTTCCAGTGATGTCAGTTTTCATTGAATTGGGGCATTCAAAAGGGAATTTCTATTTTATCAGCATACTCGATTTGTGAGATTATAATACAGGAAAATTTCGTTGAACCCTTTACCCCATAAGGCATTTCTATGGTATCTCTAATTGACCCTGAATAACAGCAATGATGACGCCGTTTCTTATGTGTATATGACACCTTTTGATAGCATAGAAAACATTGTGACAAAAGGTGAAATTGCTTGTTATGAGCAATTTCACCTTTTGACACAATGTTTTCCAAAGACTCCTACAAGCAATGCGTAGAAATGATTATCTATGGAGTAAAGGTTTAAGGCCCTTTGAAATGGTAAATCTTTGCAGTAAAATAAATTTGTTGTATGGTTAGGTTGCAGGGGACTTGGAAACATGTTCACGGCTGTGGTGAATCATGTCGCTCTGAGCCGAAGGAGAGGTGGCGACATGATTCAACACAGCCGTGAACAAGTTTCCAAGTCCCCTGCCACCTGACCATACACTTAATCCTGTAAATTACCAGTATTTATTTAAATACAGGATACAGTGGGTCATCAGCAACCAGAGGATGTCAATTTTAACTGTCTGGTAAAGGCAGGTGTTGGTGTGTGGGCCTCCTTCCTGGGCAGATCAAACATCTCTCTGTATCATGTGGAAACTAAACACCATCTACAGGACTTCAATATCGGCAATGCTGTCAGTGATTTTATATCAGGTAAACTTTCAGTCACTTAAGAAATAATATTCTTTCTATCATGATATATCGTTCAATAAACCACAGTTGTGAGTTATGAGGCACAACAAATAATCCATGAGGGCGATAGCCCAGGTGGGTTATTCATTGCGCCTCATAACTCACAATGTGGTTTATTAAAAGATATAGCACGATAGAAAGAAGATTATTTCGATTCTAACTTGGTCAATTCTTAATGAAAGGAAAACAAGTTCAAACTAAGAGTAAAAACGCGGATGAAGATTATGTTCCATTGAATAACTCACCCATTGAATGACGTCACTTTACATGGATTGTCACAGATTTTACCACGTTTTCCTTGCACTGTGTTTATAGAGCCAAAGTAGCGTGTCATGTTAGAATCAGTATTGAACTTGTTTTTCAGAATGAACGGTGAATTGACCTGTGGTATTCACCTTTAGGGTGCTAGGCACAAAGTAGGATGATCTTATGGACAGTATAGATCAAGATCAGACTGCACAAAATGTACAGTACACTGTCCCATTATGGAATTTTCTTTCCAATGAAATCAACTTGGAAATCGAGATACTTAAGCATTTATCATTGAGGGAGAATTTTTGTTTTATTGATCTAGCAGCTTAACTCTTTTGCAGACGACAGAATTTTAGACAGGTCCAAATTGAAAGCACTTGCAGACAACAAATTAAACGTAACACAAAAATTGAAATTTGTTTCCAGCAGGGTAGAAAACATAGTGGGAAAAGGAGAAACTGCTTGCTGGTAACTAGTACTCTGTCTTTTTCCCACAATGTTTTCTTCTCTTCCAACAACAAATTTTAATTTTTCAGTCACAGGGTCAAAAGCATGAAATATTAAAATAGCATATTTGTTTTTATGGTTAAAGATTAAAATTTATTTCAGTGAGTGAATATCATTGGTAGTATTTTTATGAGTAGCTACTCATGGGCAACCCCCCACCCCACCCCTACCACCACCACAACCACCACCACAACCACAACCAAATACCCTCTTTATATAGGAGTTTATGTATTATCATTTTATCATTTTTAGCAAAATTTTGAATTGTAATATGTGGTAGTCAAGGCTAGGATCATATGATTATAGTCAGCTTGTACAGTGACAACAATGAAATAAATATACAGTAATGTAACAACCTATTAAGCAGCACTTTCGCAAGGCAAGGCTGATGATTCACTACGCTACTCTACCCTTGGTGGATCGAGCTTGATTTTTACAATCCCCCTGATACGCCTTTTCATTGGATGCAGCCAGTTCTAACTGCAACGAAGTTCATTTCATCTTTGATAAAAATAGAATAAGGTCGCATCCTTTCAAAAAGAAGGTAAACATGAAAACCCATGTGGATGTCTGCTTATTGCTTCATGGGTATTCGCAAGCGGTTTGTAAAACATTATTTCATTGGCTTTTAGAAATATAATGTAAAGGGGGGTAATAACTAGCATCCAATAGAGGGCACATCACAGGAATATCGAAATTGGGCTCAATCAGTCAAGGTAAGATCCACGTAGTGATCGTAACCTTGGCTCGCGAAGATGATAAAGCAGAGATTGTGAACTCTTTCCCAAACGGCAACAATTTAGACTGGTCCACTTTGACAGGATTTGCAGACGACAAATTAAATGCAACTGGATTGATGATTTTTGTTTTGAATCAGGTAGAAAACATTGTGAAAAAAGGAGAAAATGCTGGTTTCCAGCATTTTCTCCTTTTCCCACAATGTTTTCAAAAACCTTCTCTTACAGGGTCGTTCAAACACGGGATTGTGTGGTAAAGGGTTAAAGAAAGTCAAACAAAGAAAGTATGATTTTTGTTTCAGTCCATTCTGGTATGAAAGAATCCACTAAGAACTATGAAGTGACCAGTCTGATGGCCAGTCTAGGATTATTGTGGATTGGAACTGATATAGGAGTGGTCTTGACCTACCCGTTACCAAGGTTACGGGATGGTGTTCCAAAGATCAATCAAAGACCCAGTGTTGCATTGCATGGACATAACAGAGCTGTTCAATTTATCATCCCAGTGCATTATGGTCCTGTCAGTGGGTCACCTGTGAAAAGACGACCTTCAGAAATTCTCAAAAAGAACAAAATAACGCCATCTGTGTTACAAAGACTTCCTAAACTAGAGGAGAATGAGAGACCACACAGTGAAGAATCACACAAGTACTTGTCCCTGGATGCAGAGGCTATGTCAAGAATTTCAGACTCAGACAATTTATATGAACCTATCGGTAATATTTGTTCTCCTCTTGATAAAGATCAAAGGTTGGATGATACACATGAAGACATGGAAAAACTATATGAAGATTTGAGTTTACCCTCTCCTAGAGATAAAGCGGAAGTACCAGAAACTACAGTGACATCAGATAATGAAAAGGACAGAGACATTGCCACAGGTAATGAACTCAATGGAAAAGTAGATTGTACTGTAACAGGAGAAAATGTGACAGAATTAAGAGAGTCAGGGGAACACACATACTTTGTCCTTGAAAAACCAGAAGAAAAGAAGACTGTTGAGAAAAGCATGTTTGTAACTGAGGGTGGCTATACTGATATGAATTACAGTGTAAAGAAAAAGCCCTCGGATAACAAGGATACTGTAAAGAAAAAGCCTTTAGATGACTTGGACTTGGTGACTCGTCCTAAACTATCTGCAGTTCTTGATCCTTCACTGCCGAGTTTTCGATCAGAATTGAAGAATAAATTGAAACACAGGAAATCTTTGGAAGATCTTGCAGACCGGGATGTGAACACAGAAGAAGTGGGTCGTCTGTATGAGACTCTTATGAGACCGCGCAACTTGGCAGCCCCACGGCTGAATTACCAGGATAGTATATCATTACAACATAGCCAAAATCCAGATGGTAAATCAGAAATGTTGTATGTCAGGCCCAACTCCCTAAACCCGATTATTCCTCAAAAGCCCAATTACTCAAGCCTGAGCAAAAGAGCTCCAAGATTTGACTCTGTAAAGCAAAAACGTCAAGCCAACAAAACCAGTGTCATGTCTGAACAAAAAAGTACTGTTTCACCTAAACATAAAGTCGGCAGCAGTTTCAGTGCTGGTACGAGTACAGATACGCTGCGGAGACAGGATTCAAATACGATACTAGTGCTCACTGGAGGTGATGGGTACAAAGACTGGAAGAAAAGGCAAAGCTTGCAAAGTTACAGACCTGAGGAACCATCTCTTGTGTTTTGGTTGTATAAATTTTAACCCTTTACCCCATAAGGCATTTCTATGGTATCTCTAATTGACCCTGAATAACAGCAAGGATGCAACCGTTTCTTATGTGTATATGACACCTTTTGGTAGCATAGAAAACATTGTGGCAAAAGGTGAAATTGCTCGTCACGAGCAATTTCACCTTTTGCCACAATGTTTTCTAAAGGCTCCTACAATCAATGCGTAGAAATGAGTATCTATGGAGGAAAGGGTTAACTGAAATAGTAGATCTTTTACATGTTTATTTACCATTTAGTTTGAGATATATGTAAATATGAGCCTGAAGAAGAAAACAGCTGGAAACATTGTAAAACAAGGGAAAGAATGCTGTCAACCAGCATTTTTGCTTTTTTTCATGATGTTTTCTCTCCTTTCAAAGACAAAATTCATTTTTATACCCCTGCAAAATGAATGTTGTTGGGGGCTATACTGGAATCAGCCTGTCTGTCCGTGTGTGTGTCAGTCTGTGTGTCTGTCCATCTGTCAGTGTGTCTGTGTCCTAAATACTAGTAATTTTGTATTTGGAACTCCTCCTACAGTTTTCCTTCAATTGTATTGAAACTTTGCACATATACTGAACATATATTGAAGATTTGCAAGACGCAATTTTTATGTGTCAACTCATTCTGGTTGAGGAATTATCTCCCCTTGAACTAGACACCTTTTTCGGTCAAAGTGCTGGCGGGGGTATTAAGTCACATTCAGTGACAGCTCTAGTTTGAACTACATCAAACAGACCAGTAAATGCTTCTATTGCTGACAAGTGTGAAAAAAAGTAACTTGTCCTTTCCTTCTCTTGTACTTAACTTTTTACCAAACGACAAAACTCTATCAAAAATAGGTTTTAGTGCAGGATTATTTGTCTCATTGTAAAAGCATTGAAATCCAATTCTGAGGTCTCAGATTAGCTTTGGCCTATTTTTGTCTTTATTGTGACAAAAGCAAAATTTCAGTTGGATAAATGTTGAAAATAATGGTTGATTCCTTGACTTTGTTCAGATACTAAGGTTGTCATAATTTCTTCTGATTTTAATCGTTTACAAAACAAAAAAATTTTAGACTGGTCCAAATTGAAAGCACTTGCAGACGACAAAATAAACATTACTCAAAAATTGAAATTTGTTTTCAGCAAGGTAGAAAACATTGTGAGAAAAGGAGAAAACGCTGGTTACCAGCATTTTCTCCTTTTCTCACAATGTTTTCATAAAGTTTCTACCTCAGGGTCGTAAAAACCAGGGATTGTTTGGTAAAGGGTTTTTTTTGCCCCGCATTTTCTTTTACCATGCAGGATATTTCAGTGTTTAGCCAATCTCCTTTTGACCTGGTTGTTGTGGGTTTGACACCTGGTTGAGGCAAACTTCGTTACCAGTGATTTTTGGCCCCTCAACTCTGATGTATGTGAGAAAAGTAGTCGGTGGCTTTGAAAGAACGTGTCAGCACTGGTGTGAGAAAAGCCAGGAAACACATGCCCAGGTGCACTGGCTTCTGTGATATTACCCTAGCTGTTAAAACGGTGTTAACTCATTACCAGACGACAATATTTTAGGCTCGTCCAAATCGAAAGCATTTGCAGACTACAAAATAAAAGTGACTGAACATTAGAAATTTGTTTTGTGAAGGGTAGAAAACATTGTGGGAAAAGGAGAAAATGCTGGTTAATACATGAAAATTGCCTTCTTGAAAATTGATAGAATAATTTGTGGAAAATTGACTGTAAATAATTGTAGTGGCAAGGAGTGTATTGCTGAGATTCTTTACTTCTGCAATAGCCAGAGATTTCTTTTTCTTTTATCTTTATGTCAAATTTAAGCTGTGGTTGCTCATAATGTCTTTTTGCATTATCATCATGACAATAGAGTATGTGCCTCTGACCTTTTACAAATTAATACTACATTTAACCCTTTCCCAAACAGCCCCTGGTTTTCACAACCCTGAGAAAGAAACCTTCTAAAAACACTGTGAGAAAAGGAGAAAATGCTGGCAACCAGCATTTTCTCCTTTTCCCACAATGTTTTCTTCCTCTCCTAAAACAAATTTCAATTTTTTAATTACGTGAATTTTGTCGTCTGCAAATACTTTCAATTTGGACTAGTCTGAAATTATTTGTTTGGTGAAGAGTTAATGACCCCTGGGTAAGGGTTTTTCAAAATATTGTGATAAAAAAAAAAACCCAAACATTAAACAACATGAAAAACATTGAAAAGGGAGAAAATGGTCATTACCCTTTTTTCTTGGGGTTGTTAAATCACTGAATTATTTGAATAAGGGTCAGTCTGTGATTACAATCACACTTTGTTTAAGTGCCATTTTAATTTGAGGAACTGTAACATTGCATAGAATTCTAACCTTTAAAAATAGTTTAATAGTTTAACTCTTTACTAAACGACAAAATGTAGACTTGTCGAAATTGAAAGCCTCTGCAGACTACAAAATAAATGTGGCTCAAAAAATTGAAATCCGTTTTGGGAGGGGAATAAAACATTGTAGGAAAAGGAGAAAATGCTGGTAACCAGCATTTTCTCCTTTTCCTACAATTTTTCACAGGGCTTGTTCCTTAGGGTTGTCAAAAGTCGGGATTGTGGGGTAAAGGGTTAACCCTTCACCTGAAAATACCGACTTTTAAAAACACTGGAAAACCTTTAGAAAGCTTTTTAGGGAAAAGGAGAAAATGCTGGTATTCACCATTAAGCCCCCTTTTGTCACAGCAAAGGTCAAATCAAAATTATTGAAATGCGTCCACAAGAGTGTTTTAACCCTTTACCACACAATCCCGAGTTGAATCCTTTACCTAATGACAAAATTTTAGACTTGTCCAAATTGAAAGGATTTGCAGACAGAATAAACCTGACTCAAAAATTGAAACTTGACTTTAGAAGAGTAGAAAACATTGTGGGAAAAAGAGAAAATGCTGGTTACCAGCATTTTCTCCTTTTCCCACATTGTTTTCAGCAGGTTTCTTGATCTGGGTTGTAAAAACCAGGGATTGTTTGGGAAAGGGTTAGACTACCATGATAAAGAAGCCTTTCGAAAACATTTTGGGACAAGGAGAAAATGCTGGTAACCAGCATTTTCTCCGTTTCCCACACTGTTTTCTACCCTTTCTAAAACATAAACCATTATCTGGGCGAAATTTAGTTTGTAGTCTGAAAATGCTGTCAATTTGGTCAGGTCCCAAACTTTGTTGTCTGGTAAAGAGTTAAAATATGAACTACTGCCCTTTCATTTTCAAAGATGAAGGAATCCAATATTTTAACAAGACTGAGAAAGAAAGCTTTCTTGTATGTGACCCAATAGAATTTTGTTTGTTGTGAATGTAGAAAGTGCCAGGGTATCTAAGAATTTATATAATATTTTTAAACATTTGTAAATAGACTTTTTCAAACAACTTACTAGTATGATAGCATATTGAGCTTGTGATCAAATGAGATTTTCAACCTTTACAAAACAATTCTGTGTTTTCACGATCCTGAGCAAAAGGTATGATTAACTCTTTACCAAACAACAAAATTTTAGACTGGTCCTAATTGAAAGCACTTGCAGACGACAAAATAAAAATGACTGAAAATTTGAAATTTGTTTTGTGAATGGTTATCAGTAACTCAAAAATTGAAATTTGTTTCCAGTAGGGTAGAAAACACTGTGGTTAGCAGCATTTTCTCTTTTTTCCTCAATGTTTTTGAAAGGCTTCTATCTGAGGGTCGTAAAAACCAGGGATTGTTTGGGAAAGGGTTAAAACATTGTAGAAAAAAGAGAAAATGCTGGTTGAAAATCTTAACTTTATTTTTACCATTTGTTGTGTATGTCATCAGCAGATACCTTCAATTTTGAAGAGTCTAAAATCTGTTGTTTTGGAAAAGTGTTAACTCTTTACCAAACAACAAAATTTTGGACAAGTCCAAATTGAAAGCATTTGCAGACAACAAAATAAATGTGTATCAAAATTTGAAATCTGATTTGGATAGGGTAGAAAACATTGTGGGAAAAGGAGAAAATGCTAGTAACCAGCATTTTCTCCTTTCCTTACAATCCTTTCAAAGGCTTTGTTTCTCAGGGTCGTTAAGTGTTGGGATTGTGTGGTAAAGAGTTAACTCTCTTCAGTCTGGTGGTGACAAAGCTTACACTCTTGTTTACAGGAGCTATTTACAACATGGTATGAAGAAGTGTGATATCTTGTTATAATTTATACTTATATCGTGTTCTACCAATGTTTTCAGTATTCATATAATCAGTAAAACTAGATACATGTTTCTTTCTAATGCCTAAACAACTTAGTTTTGTTTTATCATTATTTTCAAGAGCTGTAATGTCCGAAATACATCTGTGTGGTATAGTATTGTCACATTATCTCTCCTGACAACTGTTTTGTATTGTATTGTCACATTATCTCTCCTGACAACTGTTTTGTATTGTATTGTCACATTATCTCTCCTGACAACTGTTTTGTATTGTATTGTCACATTATCTCTCCTGACAACTGTTTTTGGCTTGCAGCAGGCTGTCTTAAACTCTTTACCGAAGGACAAAATTCTAGACTGGTCCAAATTGAAAGCATTTGCAGACGACAAAATAAAAATGACTGAAAATTTGAAATTTGCTTTGTGAAGGGTAGAAAACATTGTGGGAAAAGGAAAAATGCTGATTACAGCATTTTCTCCTTTCCCCATAATGTTTTCAAAAGGCTTCATTGTCAGGGTCATGAAAACCAGGGATTGTTTGGGAAAGGGTTAAAATTGTTGTGAGGACAGATTTTCATAAACAGTTTATCCTTTTGCTACAACATTTTCATCTGTGCTCATTAGACTTGAGTTTATGATGCTTATCCACTGTGTGTAAAATCTACTCAAAGTGAACCTCTGCAAATTTGCTTCAGGTACATATAAGTTTTAGATGTATCAGAACTTTTAGAACTAGAACCAAGTTCTCTGGTCGGCTAAAACGTCATTTTTGTCATGAAATTTAAAAGAAGAGAATGTAGTTATGGTTTAAGATCTAAATGGAATTTGTGTGTATGCTTAAGATGTTTTCATAATACTTAGAACAAAAATATTTGCTCAACTTGTTAAAACTTTGTCAAAATTTTATAATGACTTTTTTGTTGTGTAATGTTTCAAAATATTCGTACTTGTATAAGTAGAGGTACAGACTTATACATGATTTTTAATATGGTTTGATCAAAATGTAAATTTTAACTTTTTACCACACAAATCAGTGTTGCTTTCATGACCTTGAGGTAAAATGCTTCTGAAAACATTGTGGGAAAAGGAGATAATGTTTATGACAAGCATTTTCTTCTTTTTCCAGAATCTTTTCAAGCCTTTTAACTTTTTACCAAACAATCCTTGGATTTCATGGCTATTAAAAAGATTGTGGGAAAAGGAGAGAATGCTGGTAACCAGCATTTTCTCCTTTACCCACAAGGTTTTCTACTCTTGCCAATACAAACTTCAATATTTGAGTCACATAAATTTTGACATCTGCAAAAGCGTTCAATTTGGACAAATTGTCAAATGGCAAATAGATAAAGCAGTCTTCTCCATTTTAACCACATTTATCTGGTATGCAAACTCTTTGAATTTTGGACAGGTCCACAATGTTGTTGTTTGGTTAATATGTTTAACTCTTTACCAGACAACAAAATTTTAGACTGTTCCAAATTGAAAGCACAAGCAGACAACAAAATTAAAGTGACTCAAAAATTGAAATTTGTTTTGGGAAAGGGGAAAAACATTGCACAAAAGGGAGAAAATGCAGATTACCAGCGTTTTCTCCTTTTCTCTCAATATTTTCAATAGGCCTCTTCCTCAGAGCTGTGAAAACCAGGGATTGTTTGGTAAAAAGTTTAAAAACGAAAGCAAGAGGATAAAAATTGGCATTTATATAGTTCTACCCATTACCACACAATCATGTGTTATAACCACCTTGAGGAAATAACCACCCTGAGGAACGAGGTTTTTAAAAACAGTGGAAAAGGAGAAATGCTGGTTAAAGGCATTTTCTCCTTTTCCCACAATGTTTTCTAAAGGCTTCTGTCTCAGGGGCATCAAAAGTAGGGATTGTGTGGTAATGGGTTAAATTGCAGCAAAGATTTTTCTCTTTAATCTTTTACAACACAACAAAATTGGACCAAACCAAACTGAAAGCTTTTGAAGTCAATAATTTAAATGGACCTCAAATGATGATTCTGTCTTTGATAGGGTAGAAAACATTGTTGAAAAGGAGAAAATCCTGGTTGCCACAAGGTTTTCAAAACGTCTTCCTTCCCAGAGTCGTGGAAACCAGGGATTTTTTGTTAAATTTTAATCCTTTATAAGTCTTAACAATCATGGATTGTGAAAACATTGTGAGAAAAGAAGAAGTACTGGTAAGCCATGATATGTACCACTACTAAAACAGATTTCAACTTTGTATCACATTTATTTAGTATTTCGCAAATGCTTTCACCGTGGACAAACTAATATTGTGTTGTTTGTTATAGAGTTACATGGAAATGCTTTTTTTGATTGTTCATTCTGCAGTGTAGACTATTGCTTTTTATTTTCATAAATCTCACGTTGTATTCACGTTACATGCAATATACATGTATAAATTCCTGCTTCTTTATTTGCATTCAGTTCTATTCTATAAACTATAACTCAAGCTTTGTGATATTGTTCATACATACATGTAATTCATGAGCATAGAATTGAAAATGTGGCCTTTAACTCTTTACCACAAAATCCCGACCTTTAATGACCCCAAGAAAGAATCCTTTTGAAAACATAGTGGGAAAAGGAGAAAATGCTGGTAACCAGCATTTTCTCCTTTTCCCACTCTGTTTTCTTCCCTTCCTAAAACAAATTTCAATTCTTTAGTCACATTCATTTTGTCCTCTGCAAATGCTTTCAATTTGGTCCAGTCTAAAATTTTGTCGTTTGGTAAGGAGTTAACCCAGTTTTTGAGTTTTGTTTAGTTTGTTGTCTGCAAGTGCTTTCAATTTGGACCAGTCTAAAATTGTGTTGTTTTGTAAAAGGTTAAAATGCCTTTTTCCTGAGCTCTTAAGTACACATTGTTTTATGTATGCTTATAGCTAAAACTTTAATACCTACTTTTTGGTAACCATAAGATACAGGGCTTTGCATATGGCTATCTAGTTACCTAGTTGGCCAATATCCATCTTTGCAAGCCAAAGGTGACAATCCACTACGCTACTCTACCCTTGGCGTATCGAGCTTGATTTTGACATTTCTGTGATATGCATTTTCATTGGATGCAGCTGGCTCTAACTGCATGAATCAAATCGCTCATAGCATTTCATCTTTGATAGAAATAGAAGGTAAACATCGGTACCTCTGTGGATGTGTGCAGGATCTGTAATGTTTTATTACCAAAAAAACATAGACAAACAATATTTACAGAAAGTTTCAGTGTAACCAATCAATTATAGGAGGTTTTAGGCTATATTCCAGCACCTGACAATGAAATGTCCAAGTATGTTTGTTGTTATTGCTTCATGTTGAATTATTGTATTGTAAGCGGTTTGTAAAACAATATTTCATTGGCTATCAGAAATATGATGTAAAGAGGGATAATAACTAGCATCCAATAGAGGTGGGTATCGCGGGAATCTCGAATCGGCATCAATCCACTAAGGTAAGGTCCACATAGTGATCGTAACCTTGGCTTGCGAAGATGGCCAATATCAAAATTGTTCAAATTGTAGCCCTTGGGTAAAAATTGCATTTGATATATTTTATAGTAGCATTTACAGAGAAAAAAAACCTTTTGTTCAAAACCTTTCGGTCTATTACTGTAATGTTTGGTACAATGTTTTTATGGTTTATATTTATTGGACAGTTGAGTGATACAGGGCCATCAGGGCCCTCTTGTTTTCAAAGCTGTCAAATTTAATCGGCTTAAAAGTTGTATTTATAGAGAAATTTGCTGCTGCATGGTGCATTCCGCTCATAAAACATTGTTAAAGTACTTGTTAAGATATGTTTACTTGTTGAATATCATGATTTAACTATATAAAGTTCCTTTCTAAAGTTTTGGGAACAGACAGAGAAAATGTATGGACATCATAAACAACTACAATGGCAATTCATTTACTAAAGAGGAATTACATTTCAGAAATTATTGGTATGTGGGTAACCCTTCAGCTTGCTTATCATGACTATATTGACCTTTAATGGAAAAGGTAGATCAAGATCAGACTAAACAGAACATGCAGTCTGATCTTGGATCTATATTGTCCTATTAGGAGATTTTTTTTTTCCAAAATACAAGTGAAATAGCAACATTCAGGTTTTTATTCTGGGTTTGAAAGTTTCATTTTTGATATCTTATCTAGTGTTATGAGATTTAAGCCTTTATCAAACAATCACTACTTTTAGCGACCCTGAGAAAGAAAGCTTTTGAAAACATTGTGGGAAAAGGAGAAAATGCTGGAAACCAGCATTTTCTCCTTTTCCCACAATGTTTTCTACACTGATGGAAACAAATTTTAATTTTTCAGTTACGTTTACTTTGTCGTCTGCAACTGCTTTCGATTTGGACCAGTCTAAAATTCTGTTGTTTGGTAATGGGTTAAAATGGTTATAGGTTTGTCCTTAGACTTTTGGAAGGAACTTTGTAAAAATTTGTTCTCATTATACATTAATCATTAATTTGCTTTCAGAAAAAAGAATAAATTTGAATCAGTATCAGTAGTTACCTTTTATATTGCTCATGGATGTCACCTACAGACTGTTTAACTCATTACCAAACAACAAAATTTTTGGCTTGTCCAAATCGAAAGCATTTGCAGACGACAAAATAAAAGTGACTGAAAATTTGAAATTTGTTTTGTGAAAGGTAGAAAACATTGTGGGAAAAGGAGAAAATGCTAGTTACCAGCATTTTCTTTTTTTCCCACAATCTATTCTAAAGCCATCTTTCTCAGGGTTGTCAAAAGTAGGGATTGTGTGGTAATGGATTAACTCTTTACTAAACAACTAAAAGTCAACTCTAGTCAGGGCAAAATTGAAAACAGTAGCGGACAAGAAACCACTTGATAAAGATACACGCAAAAATTGGTGGCCCTAGGGCTAGGTACTAGAGGGATTTTAAAGTTTTCCCTACATATACCCATATAAAACTTGTGACCTCCAGGGCGGGGCCAATTTTAACCCCAGGTCTATTATTTGAGGGAACTTGGTAGAGGTCCACTAGATAAAGCTGCATGCCAAATTTGGTAGCCCTATGCCTTACGGTTTCAGAGAAGAAGATTTAAAAAAAAAATCAATATTTTTCAGTTCTGTTACCATGGCAACCAGAGTTTTTGAAGGAATAAGGTTATTTCAAGGAATTCTGAAGAGGACCATGACAGGATCATTTCTGTGAAGTTTCATTAAAATTGGATGGGTAGTTTCAGACAAGATGTTTGAAATAAAAGTTAACATATGCACGGACAGACACACGCACAGACGCACGACAGACACAGGGCCATGACATAAGCCCGCTGGCCTTTGGCCAGTAGAGCTAAAAACTAGAGCTGTCAATGAATGTGACTTAATACCCCCGCCAGCACTATGATAGAAAAAAACCCTGTTCCTCTTGGAACCCTGTTTTTTGAAAAGATTTCCCTCAAGATTGTGTTCACCTTTGTTAGACGCTTTGTAGAGCCAACGTTTTTTACAACAGGATCCAAAGCAAAACTCATGTTGAAAAATAAAGGACAGTTATTCCAAATACATTAAAGGTCGCATAATTGAACTAATGCACTACGACGAGTCTCCAATTTTTCCATGATAAATTTTATAATCCATCAATTAAGTCATGGGTTTACAGCAACATATGCAAATCATCTCCGCAATTGCCAGCCGAGGAAAATATTTTTGTGCAGTAGAAATATTTGGAAACGTAGTGGTGTCATCAAAAAAGGTAAGACTGGAACAGACTTGATCTTTTGGACGAAGACTTTGTTTGGATTACGAAATACTCGATAAGGTTCGAGCTTTGCCCACGAGATCTTAGTCGGTGCTTTATGGGTATTGTCAGGTAAATGTTCACTCTCTTGCACTCCGGATCATTACATTCACCTCTGTAGTGGGCTAAGAAAGTAGTCCGTCATTACGTGATACTTTCGTCACATGACCAGAACTCAAAATGTCGACACAAACGCCGGTGCAAGAAAGACCGATTACTTTGTGTGCTGTTGAAACAGCATACGGCCAATCAGACTAAGTGGTAGGCAATTTGAAAAAAAAAGAGGATTTTCTGAAAAGCTTAAACTGTCTTTTAAAGGACCATAACTTGTTTTTAATCTTATGACGTAAGATTTGTCGATGTGTCAAAACTGTTGTCATCATTCATGGGTGCAGCCGTTTTTTGTTTTGGTAAACTTGGCGTAAGATTCTGATCAGTAAAGAGGCTCGAAAAAAACAGTTTCATTTTATACAGGTAAATTCATCAGTTTGAACGCAACTATAATGTATCCAGAATCATATTTCCCTTTTCTACCTTATAATTTTCACACGAAACAGTTAAACAGTGACAAAACATCTTTTCTTGGGTTTGACAAGATTCTTGTCATTTAGCCCATCGCAGAGATAGATGTGAGAGTAACGAACGACAACTCTGCTCGGAGATTGGTAAATGTTGTCCATTAATTCCAGTGCCTTTACGATTGTCTTCTCCCTCATTATTTTCAAAATGTTTCTCCTCCAGGGTCGTTGAAACTCGGGATTGTGTGGTAT
Source organism: Tridacna crocea (assembly GCA_943736015.1). Classification (NCBI taxonomy): domain Eukaryota; kingdom Metazoa; phylum Mollusca; class Bivalvia; order Cardiida; family Cardiidae; genus Tridacna; species Tridacna crocea. The sequence goes on along the minus strand of OX031072.1, from coordinate 28,900,968 downwards.
ACGGTTACAGTGCGAGATAATGGAATAAAATTGAGTATTACTTTGTTTAAAGAAAGTTAATGCATTCAAAAAAATCTCGACCTATGTCAGCTTGCCTGGTCCGCGCAGGCTGACATGGCCGAAACTTTTCGCTATCTTTAAACTTTATGCATATCAAAGTAAAGAATGTCAACGATGTATCTGATACATACTTTCAAATGATAAAATAGAGGAAACAGTATTTTACGTTTAGATTATACACCTTATTGCCAAAATGTACGCTACTTCCTGTCGAATAGAAACTGAAAAATATATTTCTCTTCTAGAACTATGTCATGTATTATCAACAGAAGAGAATAATGTAGATCCGACTGCACATGCTGATCAGATGAATTTTTTTCTGTCTATTGTACACGACACAATGGTGCCTGTACAGTTAAAAGACCCATTCAACACCCCCCCCCCCCCCCCTTTTCCCCAGGAATCAACAAACAACACACCAAATTTGCAGACTTTCCACGTGCTTAATTTAGACATGTTTTGTATTCCGTGTGTTAGTGATTTTATATAGGTGTTTTATGATTGCTTACGAGACAGTTTGTTTAAATTTGGTGGATTTTTTTTTAAATAAATGGATAAATTCTGGGAAATAAATAGCTTCGAGGTTGGTGAATGTGTTGTTTTTCCTTTCATAATTTTATTTTTTTTTTGTATGCAGTGTAATCATCATCATACTCAATTTCGTCATCTTCGCCCATTGTTTTCATCCCACCAACTAGGTTAAAAGGTGATTATCGTAATGGGTTGTCTGTAACATTAGTAATTAGATAAGTTATTTAGGAGTTTTGACTTGAATAGCTGAGCTAATGACAGAAATACTTAGAAACTAGGGGTTGATCCAAAACCCCGTGGCCCAGTCAATGGTTTAAGATAAACATGAGTTAGATTCCTGGTTAGCCAAAAGGTTTCAGCATGGCCAAGTAGATAGTGTATCGGATCATAGTCTGCCAGTCGTAGGTTCGATATCCACGAGATAGATCGGAGTTTTGCATGAATGCCCTATGGTAAAAAACTTAAAAGCCATAGCTTGTACCTGTTGGACCAAGGAAGACATGAAACACTTTATCAACATCGACAAAATGTTAGATTTCACCAAACTGAAATCGTTAGCAGACGCAAGTTAGACAAATTTATAAGATATCTGTTCAAGTATGCATAAATTTATAATTTTTGGTCCAGGATAAAGCGTAAATTGTGTGATAGGTCTAAATAGTTAACCCTTTACCACACAGTCCCTAATATAAAGGTGTGTGTTTAGAATTTTTACATCTCACTAAATCAAAATATATATGTATATCACTGAAATTCATATGAAAAATAATATCAATAACTAAGATTCATAAAATTCCAAAGAAAAATTGATGGTATTCCCTTAAAAGGCTACGTAGCCTCTTAAGGTATTTATAGATTTCGCGCCAAAAATCAATAAAGCATTGTGGGAATGTCAAGTGATGGCATGTGACTCACAAGGCTTAAATTCCATTATATAGCAAACATGTAATAATTATTTTCCATAATGTCTTCTTCGGAGGCTATGTTTGAAACTTCGTCTATGTATTCCTGATTGTAAATGAGCGAATAGATCATCTAAAAATAGAATTGTCTCCCGTTGGCGTCAACCGAGGCCGTAGTAAATCTCTAATTTCTCGTGTTGTCGGATGGTTTTCGACTACTGGGGTTCTATGAATGAAAATTAAAAAGCTTTGGGAATGTAAGGATGATTTTATTGCATTTTTGTACAATTTTCGTCCCAAAATCTGAAGAGCCACCTTTAAAGGACATTGATGCAGAAAACTATGTCGTTTGTGCCTCCAGTAGTTTGTCATCTGAAAATTCTTCAGCTTGGAGCAGCCGAAAACTCTGCAGCTTGGAAAAGACTTTAACTCTTTACCAAACGACAAAATTTTAGACTGGTCCAAATTGAAAGCTCTTACAGACGACAAATTAAACATAAATCAAAGATTGAAACTTGTTTCCAGTAGGGCAGAAAACATTGTGGGAAAATGGGGGAAATGCTGGTTACCAGCATTTTCTCCTTTTCTCACAATGTTTTCAATAGGCTTCTATCTTATGGTCAGAAAAACCAGGGATTGTTTGGGAAAGGGTTAAAGCATCCTTTATTTTTTCATCTTCTGTTGTTTTTGATGTGGTTTTGTTTCATCATCATCATCATCATCATCATCATGTATTGTTGTTGTTGTTTCAATAATTCTTTTCTGTTTTTTTCCTCCTCACAATTATCATAAACCATCGATATATATATATATATATATATATATATATATATATATATATATATCGATATATATATTTTTTTTTTGTACTGGAGGTTTAGCACTTTAACAAACAATCTCGACTTTATAGGACTCTGAGAAAGAAGCCTTTTCAAAACATTGTAGGAAAACCAGCATTTTTCTCATTATCCTATAATGTTTTCTACCATATCAAAGACATCTTCTATCATTTAACTCCTAACCAAAGAAGAAAATTTTAGACCGGTCTAAATTGAAAAAAAATTGCAGACGACATATTTAATGTACATGTAGTTTAACCCTTAGGCTGCTAAGCGCACTCTCTGACCTTTTGCTGACGATGCAGATTAAGATCAGAATGCACAGAACGTGCAGTCTAATCTTTGATCTACAATGTCCGATAGGGAGATGTCCTTACCCAAAACATAACATTGGAATAGCAATAGTTAAGTTTTAACCCTTTACTCTATAGATACTCATTTCTACACGTTGCTTGTAGGAGCCTTTGGAAAACATTGTGGCAAAAGGTGAAATTGTTCGTGACGAGCAATTTCACCTTTTGTCACAATGGTTTCTATGCTATCAAAAGGTGTCATATACACATATAAGAAACGGCTTCATCCTTGCTGTTATTAGGGTCAATTAGAGATACCATAGAAATGCCTTATGGGGTAAAGGGTTAATCATCGAATTGAAAATTTCATTATAGTTATTCATCAGGATTAGGGTTAATTGATGCTACTTGTCAGTGGAGGTATAGAAAACCTTGTAGGAAAAGGAGAAAATGTTGGTTTTTCTCTTTTTCCCCACAAGGTGTTCAAAAGCCTTCACCCGCAGGGTCGTGAAAACCATGGATTGTTTGGTAAAGGGTTAACTTATTTAAATTGTCGTCTGCATTAGCTGTCTATTTGGACAAGTCTATTTTTTTGTCGTTTGATAAATATTATAACCGGCGAAATAACCTAAAGAAAACCTTGTTCAAGCCGATAGTATTTAAATCCAATTAATGTTATTTTAAACTTTTTTTGTTTTGGGGTGAAAAATATTTCATGATCGGACTATGTAGGCCCAGGCTGATCTTGATCTACTCTGTCCACAAAAGGTCAGTGAGTCGAACTTAGAAGCTTGAGTTAATGGATGTTTTATGTTGTTTTCAACTGTGTAGAACAATATTCGGTTCGACCGGGTAGCCAAGTGACAAGCGTATAGATCTGACCCGTGTCCTGGTGGTTGCGGGTTCGAGACCCAGTTGAGGCAAACTTTCTGTCCGCTGACTTTCGGCCTCACATATCTGATGCATACGAGAGAAGTAGTCGGTGACTTCGAGTGACACTTGTGTCATTACTGGTGTGAGAAAACCAGTTACCACTGTCGATCGTGATACATACTGATTTAAGTATGCGCCTTGAACCCCAACTGAACAGCTCCTTTTGTCACAATCTTTTCATGTTTTTTCATGCTATCATCACCATTTTATTTAAAGTAATGTTTTTAAAGTTATCAGATGCATAGATGTTTGACTGTGGAGGTACAGCATTTTGCAGTTTCAGTGGAAGCGAACTCTTTAAGTGTAGGAAAACAAAATTTGAGAATTGTCAATATTTTGCAGACATAAAATGGAAGTGAATAAAACATTGTGGCAGTTGAGAACTTATTGGTTACAAGCATTTTTACCCTTGTTTTCAAAAGCGTCTGTACAATTTTTACACGGGTCAGTTTGGTAGCTTTGATTGAAGAACTTAACTCGCGTGGTGTTTATAATGAGACTTCCGGTAGCACTTTTTTTTTTTAATGTTTTCACAAGACATTGTATTCAAATATTAACTACAACCTATATCTAATAGGCTCCAAAGTGGTCAAATGCTAGTGGAAGTCGACTTGGAACTCGGCGGCCTGAGATCGATACCTCCCATCTCCAGAAAACAAATGCATACAGAGATGGGGGAAAAAAAGAGAAAGACACTTGGATAGAGAAACAACAGCCGGATAGAGAACGGGTGCAAAAGACACTTGGATAGGCGATGGGGGGACCCAGGAAAATTACCTTTTACTACTCTGTGTATTGGACATTATGAACTTTATTACAGAGGTGTTTAATAAAAGATTCTGTTTTTCTTCTATTTTTATATATAACTTTTCTCTTTACAGAGATGAAGTTGTAAGAAAGAATACAAGTATGAAGTGAAAATGTTTTAATATTCAAAATGACATTCTGATAGAAACAACATACAAAACTACATACAAAACATACTATCAAAAGATCAAATTTAACAAACTGAATTAAAAAGAAGGCTTTATAAAACACTGTGGGGAATAGAAGAAAATGCCAATTGCTAAAATAAAATCTTTTTCCCTGAATGTTTTCTACCTTTTCAACACTTTACCACACAATCTCAACTTTAATGATTCTGAGAAAGAAGCCTTTTCAAAAACATTGTGGGAAAAGGGAGAAAATGCTGGTCACCAGCATTTTCTCTTTTTCTCACAATGTTTTCTACCCTTCCCAAATCAAATTTCAATTTTTCAGTCACATTTATTTTGTCGTCTGCAAATGCTTTCAATTTGGACCAGTCTACAATTTTTTCACGTGGTGAAGTTAAAACACATTAACATTGTATGAACAACATATAGCTCCTTCACTACTTAACCCTCTACCAAACAATCCCTGGTTTTAACGACCCAGTGGAAGAAGTCTTCTAAAAACATTGCGGGAAAAGGAGAAAATGCTGGTGACCAGCATTTTCTCCTTTTCCCACAAAGTTTTCTACCCTTCCCAAACCAAATTTCAATTTTTCAATCATGTATATTTTTTGTTCGTCTGCATAATGCTTTCAATTTAGACCAGTCTAAAATTTTGCCGTTAACCCATTACCACACAATCCCTACTTTTGACACCCTTGAGAAAGAAGCCTTTTGAAAACATTGAGGGAAAAGGGAGAAAATGCTGGTCACCAGCATTTTCTCCTTTTCTCGCAATGTTTTCTACCCTTCCCAAATCAAATTTCAATTTTTCAGTCACATTTATTTTGTTGTCTGCAAATGCTTTCAATTTGGACCAGTCTACAATTTTTTCACGTGGTAAAGAGTTAAAACACATTAACATTGTATGAACAACACATAACTCCTACACTACTTAACCCTCTACCAAACAATCCCTGGTTTTTACGACCCAGAGGAAGAAGTCTTCTAAAAACATTGCGGGAAAAGGAGAAAATGCTGGTGACCAGCATTTTCTCCTTTTCCAACAAAGTTTTCTACCCTTCCAAAGCCAAATTTCAATTTTTCAATCATGTATATTTTTTGTTCGTCTGCATATGCTTTCAATTTAGACAAGTCTAACATTTTGCCGTTAAGTAAGTAAAAAGAGTTGATAAATTAATCACTCTTTCTCAAAGGCTAAAAATAATTTCCTCTACAAGATCAGAGACAGTTTTGTCATAATCAAGGATGTGGAATGTAAAAGTGAACAGTGTAGATCAGAGATCAGACTGCATGCTCTGTGTAGACTGATCTTAATCTACACTATCCAAAAAAGCTTCTGGTTTCACTTCGCAATGGAAAGAGTTACTTTGTCAGCAGTAAAAGCCTTCAAAACGATTAACTCAGTCTCTGTACATACGACAACATTTTTGACTCAACCAAACTGAAATGATTTGCAGATGACAAAAATTATTATAGTTCAAAGGGTGACTACTCTCTTTGATACAGTAGAAAACAATGTGGAAAAAACAGTTACCAGTATTTTCTCTTTTTGCCCACAATGTTCTCAAAAGCTGTCTCTTTCAGAGTCGTCTTAATTCGGGATTGTGTGGTAAAGGTTTAATCTAAAATGTGTCTTTTGAAAAAAGGTCAATACACAAATACAAAAGTCTTCAACAAAATCATTTGAAAACTATCAACCAAACAACAAAAATTTAGTCTCTCTCTCTCTCTCTCTCTCAATAAAGCCACATTCAAGTGATGGAACAACTTTATGGAAAATACAATCATTGTTAGTCATATGAAACATCTTTTGTATAAGAGTGCTAAAATTATGTTATTAACCCATTACCACACTATCCCTACTTTTGAAGACCCTGAGGAAGATGCCTATAGAAAACCAGCATTTTCTCCTTTTCCCACAATGTTTTCTACCCTATCCAAGACAAAAATCATTATTTCAGTTACATTTGTCATCTGCAAATCCTTTCAATTTGGACCAGTCTTTTGTCATTTGGTAATTACTTAACCCTTTCCCAAACAAGCCCTTGTTTTTACGTGTCTGCAGTACAAGTCTTTTGAAAAAACTGTGGGAAAAGGAGAAATTGCTCGTGACGAGCAATTTCTCCTTTTCCCACAGTGTTTTCTGCTAATTCGGATAATTTTCTACCGTTGTTATGAAAGTTAAAATTGTCCCCTGCAAACTCTTTCAGTTTGGAAGAGTCTGAAATTTGTTGTTTTGGAAAGGGTTAAGGACTATTATCTCTAACATCATCAGTGTCATTAGCATAAATACATTGAGGATGTTTGTTTTTTTTGGAGAAAGATCAAAATTTATTTCATCTCGTGAACACCATCGGTGATATTTTCACTCGTGGCTGTGCCACTAGTGAAAATATTGGTGTTCACTCAACTAAATTTCCATATTTCACCGAAAAAAAAAAAACCCAAATATTCTATTTATTTCATGCTTTTAACCCTTTTTGGAAGGAGCTTTATCAAAATCCAGTACAGTTCTTTTTCGTTATTCCCCGTGGCGTACCCCTTCCACATAGCAACACGTTACAATGTTACGTCAAGCGCGAGAAATGTACAGTAAATGACTTCATATTTCCATCTGGTTGTGAGGCATGCACAATTTCCCTAGGCAACAAGAACATGAAAATCAGTATTTTCACTGGCTGCACCTGTGTAATATCTAAAAATACTTTCACTGCTCTTTCTCGGTATCCTACTTGAAAGCATGAAATAAATTACCAACACATTACTAACATTGAATTGTGAAGTTATAATGATGGGAGATGGCCACGACTCCCATCGTACCAGTTGACGTGGCAAATAAAAATCTTAAAAAAAAAAATTCAGTCTTGTCCAAATTCATAAACAACAAAAGTAATTGTAGCTACTAAAGTGGAAGCTGTCTTAAAAGGAGCAGAAAATATTCTGAAATGGGAGAAAATGTTGGTAACCAGCATTTTCACTACTTTTTACAACCCTTTCAAGGGCCTGATAAATCTTGCTTAACCCTTTACCACACAATGACAACTTGCGACGACCCTGTGATGGAAGCCTTTTGAAAACATTGTGGGAAAAGGAGAAAATGCTGGTAACCAGCATTTTCTCCTTTTCCCACAATGTTTTCTTCATCAAAGAAAAATTACACCATTTGATCCATGATGAAATTGTCGTCTGCAAATGCTTTCAATTTGGACAAGGCTAAAATTTTGTCATCTGGCAAAGGGTTAATTAAAGGCTAGAAAAAAAGAAACATGTCAATAAAATCATCACAATACAGACTTTTTCAACTCTTTACCTAACAAAAAACTTTTAGAATGGTTCAAATTCAAAGCGTCTGCAGACGATAATTTAAACGTGGCTTAAATTGTGGAGTTTCTCAGAAAGGGTAGAAAACATTGTGGGAAAAGGAGAAAATGCTGATAAGCAGCATTTTCTCCTTTTCCCACAATGTTTTCTCCCTTTTAAACGACAATTAATTCCATTTGAAACATGTTAAGTCTGCTTGCTGCAAATAATTGAAATTTGTATAAGTCTATAATTTTGGTTTCTGGTAAAGGGTTAGATTACGTGAAAGGAAAGAAAACATTCAGGAAAAGAAGCAAATACTGTTGACAAGGGTGGAATATTTCCTTACTGGATAGTATAGACCAAAGATCAGACTGCATATTCAGTGCAGTCTGATCTTGATCTACACTGTCCACAAAAGGTCCTTAAGTAATGCTTAGCAGCCTGAGGATAAAGACACTAAACAAAATCACAATTATTAACTTATTACCGGTACCAGACGACAAAATTTCAGGCTTATAATACCAAATTGAAAGCACTTGTAGATGATAAAATAAGTGTGGCTGAAAAATTAAAACATGTTGTAAGAAGGGTAGAAAACATTGTGGGGAAAGGAGAAAATGATGGTTACTAGCATTTTCTACTTTTACTACAATGTCTTCGAAAGCTTCGTCCTCAGTGTCTTTAAAATTTGGGATTGTGTGGTAAAGAGTTGAACTTTTGATCAAATAATTCGTATTGGGCATGTTCAATTTGACTGCCATTGCAGACATTACTTTGCAAATAAAACCAGCACAATTGCCTCTTCTTCCACAATGTTTTCAAACTCTAATACATGTACATCAATTTCTTTCTTCTATAAAACAATGACTGAAAAGATAAAAAATTTAAACTAGCGCAATCAACTTGTCACAATACAGGTTAATATTTCAACTTTACACAAAACAACAAAATCTTAAGATTTGTCATATTTGAAAGCATTTGCATAATGACAAAAATACAGCTTCAATCATGTGATTGCCTTTGACAGAAAAAAGGAGGAAATGCTGGTTTCCAGCACTTTCACCTTTTCCACAACATTTTCAAAAGCCTAATTCATCATTTTCTTTTAGAAGACAATAGATGGTTACATAAATTGTTAAAATCAAGACAACCTACCCGTCACAATACATATTATTTTAATTTTTCACCAAACATTAAAATCATAAAATTTGTCGTATTTGAAAGCATTCGCAGCCGACAAATACGGCTTTAATCATATGATATGGCTATGAATGGTTCACAAACACTAAGGAAAAGGACATGCTGGTTCTAACCAGCACATTCATCATTTTCCACAATGATTTAAAGTGCCTACTTGAAACTTCAGAATAAAACATCGATTCCTCTGTGCATAGGTTGAAATTAACTCTTTAACCGACAATGACGACTTTTGACGCCCCTGGAAGAGAAAGCTTTTGAAAATACATGTATTGTGGGAAAAGCAGAAAATGCTGGTTACCAGAAGAAAAAAAATTAAAGACCAAATAGTGCAAGTAGCCCCCATTCAACAGATCCATGTTTCTAGACAAATCAGCATTTTGCAAACAATTTTTGAAAAGGGTTACAAAAGGAACATTTCTGTGAGATTATTTCAAAATCAGCCATTTCAGTGAAGAAGAATTTTAAAGAATTTCTTCATGGCCATACAGTGCAAGAAGCTGCCATTCACCAGAGCCATGTTTCTTGATGGATCAAAATTTTCGCAAACAATTTTTGAAAAGGGCCATCCAAGGAAGATTTCTGTGCTTGCACTATATGGACACGAAGAAATTATTGAAAATTCTCTTTCTCTGAAACAACTGGTCAGATTTTAAAAGAATTTCACAGCAATGTTCCTTGGGTGACCCTTTTCAAAACTTGTTCGTAAAATTTTGATCCGTCAAGAAACATGGCTCTCAAATTTCTTCATTTCTGTATAGTGTAAGTAGCCCCCATTCAGCAGAGCCATGTTTCTTGATGGATCAAAATTTCACGAACAGTTTTTGAAAAGGGTCACCCAAGGAACATCTCTGTGAAATTATTTTAATATCTGGCCTGCAGTTTCAGCAAAAATTTTTAAAGAATTTCTAAGAAAATTCCCAGATCAGCCTGCACTGATCCGAAACAACACTTTCCGTTTTCATGCAATTTTTTCTTTTGCCCTAGTCTACTATAACACAAAATCTAATGCAGTCGTAATGTGTTGTCTGTAATTTAGCATTCACAGACTGTGCAGGCTGATCCAAGACAACACTTTATGCAAATGTCTGAATGTCCCTTTTTGCCTGCTGCAAGCCATTTAGTGTATGATACAAATCTAGACAAAATATATAAAGTTTCAAATCAAATCAAACTGAATATAAACTGAACATCGCTTACCCAGAAAATTTGAATGAGTACAGTACCCACACTGTTGAAATGACGTATTTCCCATTGGTCATAAGAACATACTTGCAATGACGTATTTCCCTTTGATCATAAAACAACCATACTAGCTTGTGAACTCTTTACCAAAAAATTTCAAGTTTTAACTCATTACCACACAATCCCTACTTTTGATGCCCCTGAGAAAGAAGCCTTTAGAAAACATTGTGAGAAAAAAGAAGAAAATGCTGGTAACCACCATTTTCTCCTTTTCCCACAATGTTTTCTACCTTTCACAAAACAAATTTCAAATTTTCAGTCACTTTTATGTTGTCGTCTGCATATGCTTTCAATTTGGACGAGTCTACAATTTTGTCGTTCTGTAATGAGTTAATGTCACTGTACAAAAAGACTATAGAAAATATTGTGGGACAACAGGAAAATGCTGGTCACCAGCATTTTCTCTTTTTCCCACCATGTTTTCTTTCCTGTCAAAAGACAAAACCAATTGGGCCATGTTGCGTTTTTCATCTGTGACGGGTTTCAATTAAGATGCCTATATAAATTTGTCATCTTGAAAAAAGGTTAACTATTTACCAAAAGACAAAATTATAGACTGGTCCAAATTGTCTGCAAAGCCTTTCTATCTGTACTACTGCAAATGTTTGTTGTTTAGAGTTAAAACCTTGTGCTAGAGGTCTACTTGATACTGCTTGGAAGAAAGAAGATTTTTGATTTTTCACAGAATATGCCTGCATAAAAATTGTGAATACCAAGTCTATTTCATTTCTTTACCTTGGGCTATATTTTAAAAAAATCTTGTTACAGGTCCACAACAGGAAGCTACATCTACTACTGTTTAACCCTGTTCCAAACAATCCCTGGTTTTTACCACCCTGTGATAGAGCCTTTTAAAAACATTGTGGGAAAAGGAGAAAATGCTGGTAATCAGCATTTTCTCCTTTTCCCACAATGTTTTCAACCATGACGGAAACAAAGTTAAATTTTTGAGCTGCATTAATTTTGTTGTCTGCAAATGTTTGCAATTTGGACCAGTCTAAAATTTTGTCATTTGGTAAACAGTTAAAGTTAATCGAAAATTAAAAGCCTTGCTTAAATTTCCAGCAAGTCAAAATAGCCTTGCATTTGTTTTTTTTTTCACTCAGACACTAATAGGTTATATCTTCACTCCTTAGTCCTATACTTCTGCATTTAAAGAATCCGTCTAACTACTTGTCTCTGTATCACACCCTTGGTATACCCTGGCTGATCCGGTGATCAAGTCCCTCGACTGTATCTGGTAGCTTGATAGCCACCTACACTGTACACGTCTTCACCGGAAATACGGAAGTTTAATTTTGTGAAAATTGTCAGGCTCCTTTTGCATAAGGAAACTTGCGTCTTTTTTTTTTAATCGAAATGTTCTAACTTTATATATCAGTTGACAAACAGTTTGTACATTCATTTTTCAATGTGGTTTATAAACTCCGATTGAACTTTTTAGCGACACAGGTGTGTTCAAGGTTGTTTATGTTGTTGCTAAACAGCTGATAGTATCACCACCACTTATAAGATCTCGTGATTGGAACTGGAAATGACCGTTATACAGACAAGGTTAGATGTTGGTACAGAATTGGCCGAGTTGTGACGATTGCGCATCAAATTGTCTTCCTGAAAATAGAAAAAAACAATACTCATTCAACTCTTCTTTAAAACCGTTCCAGTACTTTTCACAACTATAGTTACCTTTTATCTAAATTCACTGTCTTTTAATAACCCTGGGAAGAAGCCTTAGGAAAATATGGTGGGTAAAGGAAAAATTGCTGATGACCAGTATTTTCTCCTTTCCCCACAACTTTTTCTAACCCAACATAGACAATTCTCATAATTTAAGTGATATTTAATTTGTTGTATGCAAATGCTTTCAATTTGCATAAGTCTAAAATTCTGTTAACCCATTACCACTCAATCCCTACTTTTGACGCCCAAGAGAAAGAAGCCTTTAGAAAAAATTGTGGGAAAAGGAGAAAATGCTGGTAACCAGCATTTTCTCCTTTTCCCACAATGTTTTCTATCCTTTACAAAACAAATTTTCAATAACTTTTATTTTGTCATCTGCAAATGCTTTCGATTTGGACAATTTTGTCGTTTGGTAATGAGTTAATTGGTAAAGAGTAAATGTTAGTAAGGATCCAACATGAGACTGCATGTTTACTGCAGATGGACCTTCAATCTACATCAACCGCTATAAGGATGTTCTCATTGTTCTAATGACAAGTCTTAAAACAGCATTTATTTAGTTGATTCTTCCTCACTAATAATTTCAGTTTTGCTAATTTGGTTGGTTGGTTGTGTTGGGGTTTAACGCCACTTTAACAGCTAAGGTCTTATCATGGCGGTCGGTGACACACATGTATGTGTTTCCTGGCTTTCCCACACCAGTACCAACACAACTTTCTTTCCAAAGCCACCGACTACCTTTCTCACTTGCTCCAGCAGAGGTGTGAGGCGAAAATACGCCTGAAAGAAACTTCGCCTCAATCAGGTATCGAACTCACAACCACCAGGTCATGAGTCCAACACGCCCACCACTGAGCAACCCGGGGGGGCTTTGCTAATTTGAACTTTGAAGGTAATCACATCACTAGTGTTTAAAATGACACGAGGGTCATGATGGCCCTGAAGTCACCCACCTGAGCCTTTTGATCAAACATGACCCATTTCGAATCTCTTCAGAGATGATAAGACAAACACTCCAACAAACACTCATCAGTATTGGGCTTACAAATATGGTATTATGGTCTCTAGACTGCACACAAGCTTTTTGTAGAATTTGCCTAAGCAGCTTACTTGACAAGTAGAAATTATCCAGACATATATTCCCACAACCTTTCATGAGTGTTTGAGATAGATTGTGTTCTATAGGTTGTATAAAAGGTTTTTTCGAGATTCGATCAACCGCCCTTGTTTTTTATCCAACATGACCCATATTAACACTGGCCTAAGATGTTATCAAGAGAAACATTCAAAGCAAATTTCAAGATTATTGGACTGTAAATGTGGCTTCTAGAGCATCTTCGTGACCTATTTTTTATTTCATGTGAGCCATTTTTAAACTCATGCAAGCACAGGAATCCGACATTCTATAACCAAAATAAATGATAAAATATGGAAAAAAAAAAACCCTCTATATAATATAAACACAAGGAGTGCAACGTCTCGATTGCTGGCACAAGCACCCAACAGCCTTTCCCAACCAAAATCACCCATGAAACAAACATTGATCATAATCTCCTTCAGCCTAGCGATAGACAAGACATTCATGTACCTGCGACATCCGGCGATACCTCAGTAGACACCTTTCAACCGGAGATATCCATCATGTTTTACAGCTCTATCAGGATATTTTGATTTATCCGGGTGGCCATTTGCTGATGTCACAGAAAGTAGCAGGTACCGTATTTTCGTATTACTTATTACTATTATTTTTTTCGTTTTTAAGATACTTATGGACATCAAATGATACTAAAGATTCTAGAAAAATCTGTAGTATCATTTGATGTCCATGAATGTCTTAAAATAAAAAAAAAAATATGAAAATAATATGAAAAATGATTGAAGAAAAGTAATAAATCATTAAAATAATGGCAAAATACACGTAAGCAGAAATAAAAAAGAAAAAGACAACTGTCCGTATTAAACACACTGTAAAATTACGGACACTTATAAAAAGTTTCTACAGAATTCATGTTTATCAAATATTTGAAAAGGACGATATCTAGAAGTTAATTTATAGCTCGAGCCGCACAAGTAGAATCCAATACTTTTCAGAAATTAGAGGCATTAAATAAAATTAAGCCACAGATGTATGGGCTACCGGAATGATTTTTCATTTCACTGCATTTTGTAACTGTTGTCCTGCCTAAAGTGCAGGTTGTGCTAGATCTATTGCTATTATTGACCGTTTAGGCCACAAACAATCCATTGTTTTATTAGGTTTTGGCAGTATTATTCTTTTGAAAACATAATAGGGAAAGAAGAAATATCTTGTGCCAAGCAATACCGTATTTAACCCGTTTAAAGTGAGGTGTCCGTAATTTTCCAGTCAGTGTCCGTACTTCACCCCTCATGTCCGTATTTACCCGGATTCGACTAAGTAACTTCAACTGCATTTTCGCATTATCTCGGGCGGAGTAAACTATACAGTACAGCGAAAATATCAAAGGGGAAAGTCTTGAAATGTTAACTCATAGGTTATAGGGGTCATAGCTTTCACATAGTAACAGTTGACTGGCGAAGTGAGCTGTGTAAAAATCGTCCGTATCTACCCGGATTGACCCTATCTGATATTTAAAGCATGTAGACAATTCTGACGTTGTTTTTAAGTCTGTCTGCATTGCCTGGCTAAGAGTATGGACAGGGTTCGAATTTCATTTTTTTATCCACTTGCAAATTTTAGCAAGTAGCTTTTATTTCCACTTGCAAAATTAAAACTGAACTCGCATTTTTATTTTTGAAGCTCAGCTTGCCTACCAATTGTAAAGAAAGAATGGCCTGTACAAACTGTTCAATTCTATTCTATTACGTAACCTGTCAACCCGAGACAACAACCAAACAAAAGGAACGTTAATTGACATTAAAACCCTCATTAATTTTGGCAATCAATTCAATTTCAGTGGAATTTCTGTTCTAATGCGAGATTAAATTTCTACAAAACTTACAATGGTGGACTAGATCTACTTTGTAAATGAAAAACGGACATGTCACATCCGAATATCTGCGTGTCCGGTAACTGGTTTAGCAAGTCCACCACGTCCGACTTGTTTCTCGTTGCTATTTGTGAGTAATAATTTATCTTTTCATGAAAGATTGACAAATATTTTTGTTTCAAATCAGAGATTGAATTCGCCTACCGTTTTTTCCGTATAAAAACGCAAAACTTCAGTATCTGCTGTGAGTGCAGACGAACGCACTTGCCTCACGAAACTCGGGTAACGAACGACAACTCGGAGGCTTCAATGGCGACATGTAAAATTATCGACATCCGTCAAAGGGTGTTCTCAGTGCGATATGACCGATGTTTATCCAGATCAAAAAGAATTACCCTTTTTCTTTTGTATTCACATTATGAAATTTAATACATTTGGTAACTGTTCTTCAATAATTTGCACTCGCGTTTTTTTGCAAGTGCTTGAAATTTCAACTCGCATTTTCCAATCTGGCTTGCATTTTGCGAGTAAATATATGGGAATTTCGAACCCTGTATGGAGCGAAAATATCTGGATTCCGTGACATTGCCGGAATACACAGACCCCCAAAACGATAAAAGTTTATTAAATTGTCGAATGTGTAGAGTCTGAGCTATCTGTATAATATTAGCCGTATTCGACGGGTAATCACGGTTTTTCGTGTTGCATTCTTTGTATTTGAATTGTAAATTTCACGATTTTGTAAACTTTTGTGAAACCCAAACCTTTCGCTCTCAAATGGACGTAATGTTCGTGACATTCAATTGCTGGAAAATCGGTATTTCGAACGTTGAAGAAGTCGCGTGCCAAGCTTAAAGAGTAGGCCTATGGGAAAAGATAGTTCGTTATATTCCATTTAAGTCTTCTTTGACTTTAGTCTACTGTTGGAACATTAAAAACATGGCATAATACCGTAAAACGCCCCACCATAAATCGCGAAAACCCATGAAAATCAAAATTATGTGTAAAAAAATTGCAACTGGTTTATGGATTCATTTCGTATACATAAAATACAATATTTTTCAACGGAATGAAGCCGATTTCTTTATTTAACCCAAAAAACAATGCCACATGTAAGCATTGTCTGTATAGCAGAGGGGCGTTTTACGGTATTATGCCAAAAACATTTACATACCCTTTAGGCTATTTCCTTCTGTGTCATTCTTGACTGTTTAAACATTTGTTTTGGCTACAATAGGTTTTTCATCGTGCACGTTTGTAAGTTTCCGCTCACATGGTTACCGTCTTCTATTGTACCTACACACTGCGCAGACTATGCTGGTACCTGCTTTGGAAAGGGCTCTTGCGTCCGCGGACTTTTTCACTCTTCTTTGTTCGTCCCAACTTTTTTGTACACAACATGGAAACAACTAACATTAACTTTATCAACATTATTTTTGTCAGTCTTCTACCTGCTCATCAAGCTTGATAAATATTGAACACATTAAATGGATATCTTTGACAAACTCTGAGGACCCCCAATCTCAAGGGTACGAGTTCCCCAGAGAAGTACCAGCGGAGAAGTCGTACCTCTACTAATACATATAATGATAATTTACCACCATGTTGTCAACTTTTATTTTTATGCCTTTAAATAAATTGAGATTTAGATTTGATGAAAAAAATGTACAATCTGTTGAAAGAAACTTGTGTATTTTCTCACGCAGTTTTATATTTTGTTTGATTTCTCTCTACAGTACAATCCTGAGTCTAAACAACCCTGAAGGAAAAGGATCCTGAGGACCTTGCGGGGAAAGGAGAAAATGGGGGTTTCTTTTTCATTTTCCACAATGTGTTCGACCCTGTTGAGGGCTTTTGTTTCATTTGTCTCATGTTGGAATGTTTTTTGCCGAATTTTTTAGTTTAGAAATGAGTAGAATTGGCCATTTGGTAGTTAAAGCAGTATGTATACATGTATCTACTACCATTAAAAATTTGCTGGGCAGTGTCAAATAGACATATCGGCACAGATTCGTTGTTGAACGGATTATGGTTGTAAAAATATGTCTTAGAAAAAAGTATCTTTCGCCCTTTTCTAGGCTTTTGCCTCTTTTCATATTAATTTGTGCTACTTGCAGTTGTTCCTGTATTTCATGAATACTTTTACTTTCTCTCCACTCTGTTTACACTTATTTACGTCGATGGGAAAGTGTGTATAGCATGAACCAAAACCGGCTAAAGTTAAGAGTATTTTTATGGTCAAAGGGAGAAAACTCGTATTTACTGACATTACTTTTTCCATGACAGAGTTACTTCCCTTATATTTGCAGACAGCATAAAACCGAAGACGAATAAATATCATTTCAGCTTGTGAAGACGATCTGTATCGGGAAAAATAAAAATGTTCGTAGAGCTGTCAATATTTCTGGTAAAGTTTAAGACAGGGTTGCAGATGCTGCTACTTCTGAAAATATCATGACAGAAGACAAAAGAACGTAAAAGCAATACAGTGTAGAAGTGGTTACTATTTTGTAAACATGCAGTAGTCTCCCTTGTATTTCGTCACATTTGTAAACAAGGGGACCGCCGGAATTTAAACTTGGAAATAACGATTCGGTCATCAAAGTAATAGCTAATGCAGAATCTAAATGTAATTTTCACAGTTAAATTATTGTTGATGAATGTATACGATAAATATACTTTGTTATGTTACAATATTTAAACTTATGAACCATCGACATGTTTCGTTCAATTAGGTTTTCGAGGTTATCAATAAATATCATTGTCAAATTCCAGTTATTTTCTTGGTCGTTGACCGTAAGGAACAGGAGACATATAGCGAAAGCATACAAGTCTTAATCTTCCAGACTTATAAATGAAGATGAGAGCTATGCTATTCCCCATTTTTTTTACATGTTGATCAATCTTTAGACCCCCTCCCCCTTTATTTAGTTGAAGGGGGGTGTAAGATGGGAGGTCAATCACTGTTAATTTGAACACTTAACCCCGGAGACAATAAATTGATTCAATTAAGATAACACAACTGCATCCTGCCCTTAACTGAGAAATACCAGCCGGGAAACCGTCAGAACAGACTTAACTCTGGTGTATACTTATAATAGTTATTTATAAGCGAACGTACAGGCTGATCTTGAATCTACACGGTCCATTCAGAACATTTTTCCAACAGGAACCTCCTTTGAAATAGCAAAGATTGGGATTCAAAATCGGCTTTTTTAAAGTCCCATTTTACTTATTTAGCGGATTAAGTGTTAACTGAAGATCTGGTTTTTCGATAGACCGTGTGGGTATAAATTAACCCTGCACCGGTTGTTTCGGTGTGACTGCTTGTAATGGTTACCAAAAAGACCATACGGGGGGGGGGGGGGAACAACAAGGGAGACTACTCTTCATAACTAATGGATACCAGATTGTTCGAGTCGTTTCCCTTTGGCCATAAAAATCACAGTGGAATCTGAATAAGAACGTATAGATCTGGGACAGACTCGAGACCAATCCACAGTGATAATTAGGAGCTTTGTCCCGTATTTAACTCTACTCTACTCTAATGTCATGGTGGGGTTTCCGCTGTCCATCTGTCTGTCTGTCCATCTGTTAATCTTTTTTTTTGTTCATGCAATAGTCTGCATTTCTCATCAGAATTTCGTGAAACTTACACAGTTTGCTTATCTCATCAATAAAAAAAAAATCCAACAAACAGTATTGGAAAAGTAGCCTTTCGATGATGAAAATCTCCATTTCTTCAGTTTATGCGATGAAGTCAGCATTTGAGGTTGTATTTTCATAAAACTTACAGTCGCTTTCCATTATCAACAGCTTAAACCTTATTGATTTTGAAAAAAAAAATCTGACAATCAGTATAGGAAAAGTAGCCATTTAATGTTGAAAATTTCCATTTCTTGTTAATGCGATGAAGTCAGCATTTGGGCCAGATTTTTATTAAACTTGCAAAGTTTTGTTGTATCATGAATGGCTTGACCCCTATTGATTTAAAAAAAAACAAAACAAAAAAAACTAACAATCAGTGTGGGAAAAGTAACCATTCAAAGTTTAAAATTTCCATTTATTGTTTGCGCGATGAAATTTACAGTGTTGATCCAATTCTGTTGAAATTTGCAAACATTGTTTGGTTCATCAAGGAATTGAACTCTATTGAAAGTGAAAAAAAATCTAGTAAACAATTCAGAAAAAGCAGCCATTTTATGACTTAGTATTGTTTACTCAATAAAGTCCACATCATCAGTCACATTTCCTTGAAGTTTGCTAGGACTGTGTAATACAAGGTTTAAAACAGTTTCAAATTTGGCTTGGATTCCAAACATTTAGTTTGAGAAACTGTACTTCATTTTATTCACTGTTTTTTCAATTCACCATACCTACTTATGCTGTCTTCGTAGGTTGAAGCCCACTTGCATTAACACACTTTTGTGTTTTTTTTTCTTTTATTTTTACATCATAATTTCATAATGTATATTAGCACAAAAGCAAATTCACTACCAGTAGAGCGATTTCAGGCCCTCAAGGGCCTCTAGTTTTTACTCTAGTCCAATTTTGATCTATTAACCCTTTACCAAACAATCCCTGTTTTTTACGACCCATAGATAGAAGCCTCTGGAAAACATTGTGGGAAAAGGAGACAATGCTGGTAACCAGCATTGTCTCCTTTTCCCACAATGTTTTCTGCCCTGCTTGAAACCAAATTTCATTTATTGAGTTACATTTATTTTGTCGTCTGCAAGTGCTTTGAATTTGGACGAGTCTAAAATTTTGCTGTTTGGGAAGGGGTTAAAACATCAAGTTTCTCCCATAAAATTATTGCCTACAATCTTTATTTGCTATTTTGCTGTAGATCAAGGTCAATTTAAATTTGATTTTCATATTAGATGTAGTTGGTTAGGACACGAGGCCTACCTTCGATTCGGAAAGTAGCTCTGCTGTTATTATTGTGGCTTTATTTGGAGCGCTACGGTCTAGCCCTGCTAGGGCATCATTCTGCTTACCCTTTGCTTTAGAGGTGGAGAGGGGTTTGTTAACCCTGTCTCAAATGGGACTAAGGGACCTACCTCCTAGAAGAATTGAAATTTACAGCAAGTAAGATGCATTTTGAGACCAGTTGTGCCAATGAAACTCAAATAAATAGGATAGGTCTTTTTTTCAATGAATACTTGCTGCTGACAAAATTTTAAGCGTGTCCAAATCGAAAGCATTTGCAGACGACAAAATAAAAGTGACTGAAAATTTGAAATTTGTTTTGTGAAGAGTAGAAAACATTGTGGGAAAAGGAGAAAATGCTGGTTACCAGCATTTTCTCCTTTTTCTACAATGTCTTTTAAAGGCTTCTTTCTCAGGGGCATCAAAAGTAGGGATTGTGTGGTAACGGGGTAAGTGGTCGAAATGGTATCAGGAAAACTTATACCCTGGAGAACTTGTATCCTGGAGAACTTGTACCCAAATCTCAAGGTATGAGTTCTCCAGAAATGTTGTACCACCACTAATACTTGTAATGATAGTTGACTACCATGTTGTCAACTTTTATTTTTATGCCATCATTGTAATGTAGACATGTACAAACATAAATAAAAAAACTTGTGTATTTTCTCACGCAGTGTTTAAATTTTGTGTTTGAAAAGGTGAGAAAACATGTGGAAAAATAAAACCATGTTGGTTATCTGATTTTGCACCTTCTCCCACAGTGCTTACAAAAACTTCTTCAATGTGGTTTAAACTCAAGATCGTGTGGTAAACATATCAGAAAACATAGAGGAAATCTGTACAATGAAAATGAGAGAGAGAGAAAAATGCAAATATTGCTATATATGTGAACTCACATTTTAGTCTCTTCAAAATTCTATACATCTGCAGACGACAAATTCATATTGGTACAAATGGAATTCGCTTCTCTGAAAGGGTGGAAAAAAATTGTAAGAAAATGAGAAAATACTGGTCACAAGAGATCCCTCCCACCTTTTATTCAACAACATTTTCAAAAGCTATCTCCCGCAGGTCGGTATATAGCAACCCAGCATTATTTGGAACAGGGTAAAGTAATGATCCATCAAGATTCAAAGACCTAGATTTCTTCATTGAATATTGCATAATTAGAAAAGGTTATACTCATTTTATCCTTTTCCAACGATGTTTAAAGAAGTCTTTTTCCTCGTAAAACCATATAATTGATTGGTAAAGCTTTAACCCATTACCACACAATCCCTACTTTTGACGCCCCTGAGAAGGAAGCCTTTTGAAAACACTGTGTGAAAAGGAGAAAATGCTGGTAACCAGCATTTTCTCCTTTTCCCACAGTGTTTTCTACCCTTCCCAGAACAAATTTCAATTTTTCATTTACCTTTATTTTGTCGTCTGCAAATGCTTTCAATTTGGACCAGTCTAAAATTTTCTCGTGTGGTAAAGCGTTAAGAGTGCTTGTAAGGAACAATATCGGTTTAAATGCTGGTAAATGGCACGTGTGCACAAGAGTGTTTACCAAATCTGATAATTATGTGACTTTATTAAGTACTTGACACCTTTGAATCCTTTGAAAAACTGGCATATTCCATTAACAAACCATAAATACATGTATCTAAACGAGCTTTTCAAAAAACCATGTCTTCGAATAATTCAATGAGTCCAGATTATGTTTTGGTAGCGAGCCACTAGATGATGCTACATGCCAAATATGAAAGCTCTAGCCATTTGGACAAGGTTTTTAAAGATTTCCTTCCTTGTCTCTATGTGAAATCTAAGACCAACAACATTAGGTTTAATTTTCACAGCAGGGCCATACTTTGAAGTATTTTGGTAGAGGGCCACTAGATGATGCTGCATGCCACATATGAAACCTCTAGCCCTTACGGTTTGGGACGAGAAAATTTTGTAAGATTTCCTTCTTTATCTCTTTGTGAAATCCGAGAACCCACAACATAGGGCCAATTTCTGCACTAGGGCAATAATTTGAAGTATTTTAGTAGAGGGCCACTAGACGATGCTACATGCCAAATATGAGAGCTCTAGCCCTTACGGTTTGAGACAAGAAGATTTTCTAGGATTTCCTTCTTTATCTCTGTAAAATATGAGAACCCACCACATAGGGCCAATTTCAAGAGTAGAGCCATGATTTGAAATATTTTGGTAGAGGGCCATTAGATGATGCTACATGCCAAATATGAAAGCTCTAGCCCTTACAGTTTTGGACAAGAAGATTTTTAAAGTTTTTTCACTCGGTTGCCATGGCAACCACAGTTCTTCGTGGAATTCAAATCTTTGAAGTATTTTGAAAGGTATCACCGAGGGATCATTTCTGTGAAGTTTGATTGAAATCTGATTGTTAGTTTAGGAGGAGAAGATTGTTTTGTAATTGTGAACAGATGGACGGACGACAGACATTGATCGATCACAATAGCTCACCTTGAGCACTTCGTGCTCAGGTGAGCTATTAAGAGTTAACATACGACAGACACACAAACGGACGCACGACAGACACTGGGCCATGACATAAGCCTGCTAGCCTTGCCCTAGTGGAGCTAACTAGAGCTGTCACTGAATGTGACTTAATACCCCCGCCAGCACTATGACAGAAAAAAGTGTCAAGACTTGGAGAGAATAAAACTTACTTGATACATTTTTTTTACCAGTTGGACAAATTGAGACTGGTTTAAATGAAAAGGTTTTGCAGACAACAAATGTCTAAGAAATTTGTCCAGAATCATTAAAGGGCCATAACTCCATGAAACCTAAATAAACCATAACCAAAATAGGACATGCACATCTCTGCTTGATACTGAGTCTATTTGTGTAGTTTGAACCAAATCTGTCCAATAGTTCATGAGAAAAAGAGCGGACAAGAAATTTCATGAAAGGGCCATAACTCAGTGAAAAATCAATGAACCATAACCAACATTTCATATGCACATCTCTGCTTGATACTGAGTTTACCTGTGAAGTTTGAATAAAATTCATCCAGTAGTTTATGAGAAATAGAGCGGACAAAAAGCTACAGACCGACGGACAGACGAATGTCCGTTCTTAGGGGACGGACCTTGTGGGGTCGAATTGCTCTTTATTCAATGTAACAAAAAAAACCCCACAAGAGCACCTTTTTTAACCCCACAAGCCTAACCCTAACCCCATAACTACCAGATGGACAGAATGAACCCATAGAGACTAAATGTACAGTCACCTGTAACCCCACAATGTCGGGCTTGTAAGTACGGACAGACGGACGGACAGACAGACAAGCTGACTCCTATATACCCCCCAAACAGAGTTTTGGGGGGTATAATGAGAAGACTGGCACCCAGGCAACCAAATCTGATGCTAGAAGTAGATGCTATACCTCCATATAATTGTCCCTTCCAGGTCTGTACCCTTCAATGGCACGACACAATATGGTGTGTCAGGGATAACTGATTTATCTCTCAAAGGAGAAAAAAAATAAAAACACGCAATGTACATCAACAACAATTTATTTCTAAATAATAAACACTATAGTTTTACTCTGTTATTTCTTGGCAACACAAAATATAGGTAACTCTGTTCAGAATGTAACATTGTTATAAATACAAAACAAAAGAGGAAAACAACAAATAGATAATGTGTAAAGCGTTGGACAATATTGCACTAGTCTTATCTCGTTTTTGCAACAAAAGAAGCCATTTATATAAGGGAAACTTAGAAAATAAATCAACACTTCCTAACATGATTAACATTTTCTAAGTCATCACCTCCAAAGAGGAGCTTTCTCATTTCTTAATACAAATTATACTATAAATCTCTTCCAAACCACAAAATTTAAGACTGGTCCAAGTTCAGAGAATCTGTAGCCAACAAAATGAATCTGAACGAAAAATTTAAATTCTTTGGGCAGGTAGAAAACAGTACGGAAAAAGAGGAAAATGCTGGTTACCATCATTTTCTCCTTTTCCTATGATGTTTTCAAAATCCCCTATCCTCAGGGTCCTTAAAAGTCAGGATCGTGTAAAGAGTTAAGGAGTTTCTCCTTTTCAGCACAAATTCCCATTTTTCTTTCATTCCTAAACAAAATGTTTTTTTTTTTCGAAAAGATAATGCTGGAACATCAGTATTTTCTCCTTTCCTGCAATGTTTCAACCCTTTCAAATTACATCTTTGACTCATTACCAAACGACAAAATTTTAGGCTTGTCTAAACTGAAAGCATTTGCAGACGACAAAATAAAAGTGACTGAAAATTGAAAAATTGTTTTGTGAAGGGTAGAAAATATTGTGGGAAAAGGAGAAAATGCTGGTTACTAGCATTTTCTCCTTTTCCCATAATGTTTTCTAAAGGCTTCTTTCTCAGGGGCATCAAAAGTAGGGATTGTGTGGTAATGGGTTAATCAGTTTTCAATTAGACCCCTGTAAACACCTTCAATATCCACTAGTGTTTATTATCATTTTTTTGGAGGGGGATGTCTGTGCATCCTTTCAACCTTTTAGGCTAAATCATACACCTTTGCAACTGGCACAGAAAAGATCAGACAACTTGTAACATAGTGTCATTTTAGATGCAGATAATGCTGGTTTGTTTCTAGATCCATACTATCTGCCTGGTTTAGTCAAACCTATGAGACAACAATCTTAGATTCAGTAGTGTTTTTGAAAGCCATTGATAGAGGTTAAGGTTATATATTTGTCCCCGAAAAAAATTAAAAAGTTAAACAATTAGTTTAAGGACCTCCCAAAAACCTACAACTTATACAAGATATTATCATTTTAACCATTTACCCCATAAGGCATTTCTATGGTATCTCTGATTGACCCAAAATAACAGCAAGGATGAAGCTGTTTCTCATGTATATGACACCTATTGATAGTTTAGAAAACATTGTGACAAAAGGAGAAATTGCTCCTACAAGCAATATGTAGAAATGAGTATCTATGGAGTAAAGGGTTAAGGACATAAAGATAAGCAATGTTCTGTGAAAAGGGGGCTTAATGCATCTGCTAACAAGAGGGCCAAGATGGCCCTGGATCGCTCACCTGAATTTTTGAGATGACCATAGTCTATTTTTTTTTTTTGAGGTATTGAAACATTGGAACCAAATTTATAATTTTGCCAAGCAATTTTCAAAAGGTCACCTGTAAAAGTCATTTCGAAATCTGACCATCAGTTTCAAAAAGCAGAATTTTTAAGAATTCTTCATTTCTGTATAAGAGCAAGTAGCCCCCATCCACGAGAGCCATGTTTCTTGATGGATCAAACTTTACGAACAAGTTTTGAAAAGGGTCACCCAAGGAACATCTCTCTGAAATTATTTCAAAATCTGACCAGGGGTTTCAGAGAAAGAGAATTTCAAAGAATTTCATCATGTCCGTATAGTGCAAGTAGCCCCCATTCACAAGAGCCATGTTTCTTGACGGATCAAAATTATATGTACAGCTTTTGGAAAGGGTCACCCAAGGAACATCTCTGTCAGATTATTTTAAAATCTGACCACGGGTTTCAGAGAAGAAGAATTTTCAAGAATTTCTTCATTTCCATATAGTGCAAGTAGCCCCCTTTCACTAGAGCCATGTTTCTTGGCCAATCAAAATTTCGCGAACAATTTTAGAAAAGGGTCACCAAAGGAACACCTCTGTGAAATTATTTCAAAATCTGTCCAGCCATTTCAGAGAAGAAGAATTTTCAAGAATTTCTTCATTTCTGTATAGTGCAAGTAGCCCCCATTCACCAGAGCCATGTTTCTTGACCAATCAAAATTTCGCGAACAATTTTTGAAAGGGTAACCCAAGGAACAAGTCTGTGAAATTATTTCAAAATCTAACCAGCTGTTTCAGAGAAGAAGAATTTTTAAGAATTTCTTCCTTTCTGTATAGTGCAAGAAGCCCCCATTCACCAGAGCCATGTTTCTTGACCAATCAAAATTTCTGGAACAATTTTTTAAAAGGGTAACCCAAGGAACAACTCTGTGAAATTATTTCAAAATCTGACCAGCGGTTTCAGAGAAGAAGATTTTTTAAGAATTCCTTCATTTCTGTATAGTGCAAGAAGCCCCCATTCACCAGAGCCACATTTTTTGACGGATCAAAATTTCACGAACAATTTTTGAAAAGGGTCACCCAAGGAACATATCTGTGAAATTATTTCAAAATCCGACCAGCGGTTTCAGAGGAGAAGATTTTTAAAGAATTCCTTCATGTCTGTATAGTGCAAGAAGCCCCCATTCACCAGAGCCACATTTTTTGACGAATCAAAATTTCACGAACAATTTTTGAAAAGGGTCACCCAAGGAACATATCTGTGAAATTATTTTAAAATCTGACCAGCGGTTTCAGAGGAGAAGATTTTTAAAGAATTTGCTAAAAAATTCAATTTGGTTGCCATGGCAACCAGAGTTTTTGATGGAATCAAATTCTGTGAACAATTTTTAAAGAGGACCTCCCAAGGAACATTCCTGCCAAGTTTGGTCCAAATCCGCCCAGCGGTTTAGGAGGAGTTGATGTTTAAAGAATTGTTGACGACGCACGACGCACGACGGACGACGGACGACGCACGACGGACGACGCACGACGGACGACGGACGACGGACACCGGGTGATCCTAAAAGCTCCCCTTGAGCACGTTGTGCTCAGGTGAGCTAAAAAAAAAAAAAAAAAAAAATCAACCCAGGTCAGCCTGTGCCGGGACCTGGGCCAAAAATTTTTGCTATCTTTAAATTTTCTGCTTCTCAAAGGGTCAATCTACTTCATAATTCAGTCGGTGTTTGAAAAAGTGGAATTCAAGGATCCACAAGCAATTTCGTTGAAATGACAACCCCCACTAAAAAATTTATTTGACCATGTAACTTAAAACTGCTCTTAGTCTGCCATTTTTCATAAAATAAAAAAAAAAAAAAGATATAAAAGGTCTCAGTAAAATGGGTTATGGTAGACATGTATAAAGTTTCATGAAATTCTGTCTAATGGTATAGGGAGATATTCTCCCTGATGGACAGAAGGATGGGCGGACAACGCTAAAACTATATCCCCCCGCTTTCAGCGGAGGATAATAGAATGTGATGACTTGCTCAGTATCATGAATAACAGAAATGTCCTTAGCTCCCTTTCTACCCATGTTGACCTTTTCCAAAACAACAAACTTTTGGACTAGACCAAATTGAAAGCATTTGCTGACAAAAATTCAACTCTTGCTGAAAAGATGATTTCTGTCAATGATAGGGTAGAAAACATTGTGGGAAAAGGAGAAAATGCTGGTTACCAGCATTTTCTCCTTTTCCCACAATGTTTTTAAAAGGCTACTATTCCAGACACGTAAAAACCAGGGACTGTTTGGGAAAGGGTTAATTTTAGAATGAAAGTCAAGAAAATATTCATGAAAATAAGAGAAATGGCATTAGAATCATCTTCATTGCCAACATTTCTTTAAAAGATGAACCATTGTAGACATGTCATTATGAAATCATGAATGAACAGGGTCCGTATTCACCAACCATTCTTGAGAACATTCTTGGTCTTATTCTTCAAGATTTCCTGACCATGAAAGTAACAGGACTTCTGATTGGCTAAACCAAATAGTTTAGCCAATCAGAAGTTCTGTTACTTTCACATTGACAAAATTCTGAAGAATAAGACTAAGAATGTTCTTAAGGATGGTTGGTGAATATCGACCCAGGAGATGTAATAAGCAGCTGTTTCTACCATGCTTAAAAAAAAAAAGATAATCAGAAACACAGGTGATAAGAGGAAAAAAAAACTTTAAAAAATCACAACCTTCAGGCATAGAATAAAACTTGATGCCTTATCAAACAAGAGGGCCATGATAGCCCTGAAATCGCTCACCTGAGTCTATTGACCAAACATGAACCATCTAGTTTCCCAGTAACTTAGTTTTTTATCAGACATTACCCATCATCAAACACTTTTGAGATATCAGTAAGACAAACATTCTGACCAAGTTTCATGAGTATTGGACTGAAAATGTGGCCTCTACAGCGTACAAAAGATTTTTCTAAGATTTCACCAAATGACCTAGTTTTGGACCCGACAATTACCCATTATCAAACTCTTTTGAGACATCACCAAAACAAACATTCTGACCAAGTCTGAAGAGTATCAGGCAGAAAATGTAGCCTCTAGAGTGTACACAAGGTTTTTCTAGTATTTGACCCATTGACCTTGTTTTTGACTCCACATGACCCATTTTCAAACTCATTCAAGGTATCAACAGGACAAATATTATGAACAAGTTTTATGAGTATCAGACTGAAAATGTGTCCTCCAGAGCATACAAAAGGTGTTTACAACATTTGACCTATTGACCCAGTTTTTGACCCAACATGACCCATTTTCAATCATATCCAAGATATTATACAGGCAAACATTCTGACTAATTTTCAAGAGTGTTGGACTGAAAATGTGGCATCCAGAGCATATATAAGGTTTTTCTAAGATTTGACCTAGTGACCTGGTTTTTAACCCCCAATGACCCATTTTCAAACTCGTCTAATATATCATCAAGGCAAAAATTCTGACCAACTTACAAGAGTTTTGGACTGAAAATGTGGCCTTTAGAGCCTACAAAAGGTTTTTCTAACATTTAACCTGGTGACCTAGTTTTTGACTCCACATGACCCATTTTCGAACTCGTCCAAGATATCATAAAGGCAAATATTCTGACCAACTTTCAAGAGTTTTGGACTGAAAATGTGGCCTCTAAAGCGTACACAAGGTTTTTCTAAGATTTGGCCTAGTGACCTAGTTTTTGACCCCACATGACCCATTATCGAACTTGTCCGAGATATCATCAAGACAAACATTCTGATTAACTTTCAAGAGTTATGGACTGAAAATGTGGCCTCTACAGCGTACACAAGGTTTTTCTAAAATTTGACCTAGTGACCTAGTTTTTGACCTGGCATGACCCATTTTCAATCTTGTCTGAGTAATCATCCAGGCATACATCCTGACCAATTTTCATGAGTATCCGACTGAAAATGTGGCCTTTAGAGCTTACACAAGGTTTTCCTAAGATTTGACCTGGTGACCTAGTTTTTGACCTGGCATGACCCATTTTCAAACTCGTCCTAGATTTCATCGAGGCAAACATCCTGACCAATTTTCATGAGTATCGGACTGAAAATGTGGACTCTAGAGCGTACAAAAGGTTTCTCTAAGATTTGACCTAGTGACCTAGTTTTTGACCCGACATGACCCATTTTCAAACTTGTCTGAGATATCATCCAGGAAAACATCCTTACCAACTTTCATGAGTATTGGACTGAAAATGTGGTCTTTAGAGCGTAGAAAAGGTTTTTTCTAAAATTTGACCTAGTGACCTAGCTTTTGAACCAACATGACCCATTTTCAAACTTGTGCGAGATATCATCAAGACGAACATTCTGAAGAACTTCCAAGAGTTTTGGACCGAAAATGTGGCCTCTAGAGCACAAGGTTTTTCTAAGATTTGACCTAGTGACCTAGTTTTTGACCCAACATGACCCATTTTCAAACTTGTCCGAGATATTACCCAGGCAAACATCCTGACCAATTTTCATGAGTATCCAACTGAAAATGTGGCCTCTAGAGCGACATGACCCATTTTCAAACTCGTCCGAGATTTCATCAAGGCAAACATCCTGACCAACTTTCATGAGTATCGAACTGAAAATGTGGCCTCTAGAGCGTACACAAGGTAAAAGTTGACGACGCACGACGGACACAGCACTATCACAATAGCTCACTCTGAGCACTTTGTGTTCAGGTGAGCTAAAAACCCCCCATGAATTGTAAATGATCAAACTCAAATACAAAACATAAGTGTGTGTACAGAATAATACAAAAAGTTGTTAAACATATATTAAATCTTTACCACAAAAGCCCAACTTTTCACGACCCTGAGAAAGAATCCTTTTGAAAACATTGTGGAAAAAGGTGAAAATGATGGTAACCAGCATTTTCTCCTTTTTCCACAATGTTTTCTACCCTTCACAAAACAAATTTCAAATTTTCAGTCACTTTTATTTTGTCGTCTGCAAATGCTTCACCTTGCACTAGTCTAAAATTTTGTCATTTGGTAAAGAGTTAAACCTGCTATAGTAATTGTACCCAAAAAAGAGAATCCGTGATATACAGACTATAATTTCTCTACTATTTACCAGATTAACAAATTAAGACAAATTCACAATGCAACATTTCAATATCACAAATTGAGGCTCAAACGTTGAGACATATCATTTGAAAAACTATAAAACCTTTGAGGGAAAAGCAGAATAGCTGGTTACAAGCTTGAATGAAGCTTTATGCCGCTTTCAACATTATTTCAGTCATATCAAGTTGACAGCTCGCACATTCATATTTTCCTGGGTTTCACTAGTACTAGGCTAGGGCTCTTAATGCATCTGAGTCAGGTATTATACCAAGCACATCACATAATCCATAAGCCACATTTTGTCTCACAAACAACAGGATCATGAGGTAGACTTGGCCTTTGACATGCAGAAAACTTAAAGGTAGCAAAAATTTGTGGCCCATTTTCTCCTTTTTTCCCAATTTTTTTCTACCCTTCTCAGCCCAAGTTTAATTTTTTCAGTCCCATTTATTTTGTCGTCCCAAATGCTTTCAATTTGGACCAGTCCAAAAATTTGTCGTTTGGGAAAGAGTTAACCCCCCTTTTCAAAGAGCATGGCCCATTCCATTTGAGCCACAATTGTTGTCTGCAGTTTCAGTTTGGACATACCTAAATTTTGTCGTCTGGTAAAGAGTTTTCACACCACTTCTAGACAAAAGTGCAGATGCCAAATTTCAACACACGCTTCCAACTTATGGTAAATCATCATGAAATAAGACTTAACATTCAGATACATACTAAAAGCATAGCGAAAAAGAAAAAAGAAAACAAGAGGGCCAAGATGGCCCTGGATCGCTCACCTTAATTTTTGAGAAGACCATAGCAATTTTTTTTTTTTGAGAAACGCTGGAAACAAAATTATTATTTTGCCAAGGAATTTTCAAAAGGTCACCTGTTTCTTAATTTCCGTACAGAGCAAGTCGCCCCCATTCACCAGAGCCATGTTTCTTGACCTATCAAAACTTCGCAAACAGTTTTTGAAAAGAGTCATTCAAGGAACATTTCTGTGAAATTGTTTTAAAATCTGACCAGCAGTTTCTGAGAAGAATTTTCAAGAATTTCTTCATGTCCATATAGTGCAAATAGCCCCCATTCACCAGAGCCATGTTTCTTGACGAATCAAAATTTCACGAACAAATTTTGAAAAGGGTCACCCAAGGAACATCCCTGTGAAATTATTTCAAAATCTGACCAGTGGTTTCAGAGAAGAAGAATTTTTAAGAATTTCTTCATTTCTGTACAGTGCAAGTAGCCCCCAAATTCTGTGAAAACTTTTTAACCCTTTACCCCATACGTCATTTCTATGGTATCTCCAATTGACCCTAAATAAGATCAACGATAAAGCCGTTTCTTATGTGTATATGATACCTTTTGATAGTGTAGAAAACATTGTGGCAAAAGGTGAAATTGTTCATCACGAGCAATTTCACCTTTTGCCACAATGTTTTCCAAAGGCTCATACAAGCAATGCGTAGAAATGAGTATCTGTGGAGTAAAGGGTTAAAGAGGACCTCCCAAGGAACATTCCAGCCAAGTTTGGTCCAAATTGGCCCAGCGGTTTAGGAGGAGTAGATGTTTAAAGAATTGTTGATGATGCACGACGGACACCGGGTGATCCTAAAAGCTCCCCTTGAGCACATTGTGCTCAGGTGAGCTAAAAAAAGTTTGTGGAGAGCAATTTCCTGCATTGATCACAATAATTTCAATAGTAACCTGCCTCAAAACGAGGGAAAAACAACCACCATGTGTGGATAGTGATGTGTTTATATAATGATAGCATATTTATGTCTTTACCAAATGACAAAATTATGGGCTAGTCCAAATTGAAAGCATTTGCAGATGACAATAAATGTGTCTCAAAAATTGAAATTTGATTTTGGAAGGCTAGAAAACATTGTAGGAAAAGGAGAAAATGCTGGTTACCAGCATTTTCTCCTTTTCCTACAATGTTTTCAAAAGCTGCCTTTCACAAGGGCATTAAAAGAGATTGTGTGTTAGCTTTTCACCAACCAACAAAATTTTAGACTGATCCAAATTGAAAGCATTTGCAGATGACAACATAAAAGTGATTGAAAATGTGAAAATCCTTTCGAGAAGGGTAGAAAACAGTGTGTTACCAGCATTTTCTCCTTCTCCAACAATGTTTTCAAAGGGCTTCTTTCTCAGGGTCGATAAAAGTCAAGATTATGTGGTAAAGGGTTAAAGAGTTAACATCTCACATAATTATAAGCATACAACATGCAGGTTCTGTAAAAATCTAAAATGTGATTTGGGACTCAAAGATAAACATTGAACTCTTTACCATACATTTTTACAATTCTAGTCTTGTCCAAGCTTGAACGCATCTGAAGGCAACAAACTAAACGTACCAGGTAGATCGAACCATAACATTAGTCAATGTGGAATAAAGGAGAAGATTCTGATTGCCAGCATTTCCTTCTTTCCCCACAGATTTCAAAAGCGTCCTCCTTCAATGGTGCTAAAAGTGGCATGTTTGATAAAGGGGTTGTACAGTACATATACAAACATCTGGAATGAATGAAAATATATGTAATAACTACTTTACCAAATAATCCTGAGTTTTAATATCTCTGTAAAATGGACCCTTTATAAATATTGGTAACTGGTTACCACTATTGTTTCCATTTCCCACAGCATTTCAAATCCTTCTAAAAACAAATCCCAGAATCTTAGCGTATCTTAGCCAAATCTGTCAAATAAAAATGCTTTGAATATAAATTAGTGTAAAATTATGATTTTCGGCGCAGACTTAAGTAATGGGGGGAGAAGGAGAAAATGCTGGTAACCTGCCTTTTCTCCTTTCCCCACAATGTTTCCTACCATATCAAAGACAGAAATTATTATTTGAGGCTTTTTGAAACAGTTGAAAACATTGTATAATAATAAATAAATAGGGTAAAAACTTTTGTGAGAAATATAAAAAAAAAACCCGCAAATGACCAGCATTTTCTCCCTTTCCCAAAATGTTATCCACAGCCTATTCTAGGGTCATTAGAACTGAATTGTGTAGTAAATACATGAGATGGAATATGTCCTTGACAAAGCAGAAAACAGTGTGGGATATAGAGAAAATTTGGGGTTTTCAACACTCAGGATTGTTTAGTAATGTGATTAGATGCATTTCAAAATGTAAGGAAATAACTTCCTGGAAATACATGTAGTGCCTGAACCCTTTACCACATGACAGAATTTTAGACCCATTGAAATTAACCCTTTACCCCATAAAGCATTTCTATGGTATCTCTAACTGACCCTAAATACATAAAGGATGAAGCCGTTTCTTATGTGTATATGATACCTTTTGATAGCATAGAAAACATTGTGACAAAAGGTGAGATTGCTCGTCAAGAGCAATTTCACCTTTTGCCACAATGTTTTCCAAAGGCTCCTAAAAGCAATGCGTAGAAATGAGTATCTATGGAGTAAAGGGTTACAAGCATTTTGAAGATCACAGTTTCAATGAGATTCAAATAATGCAATTTTTCTGTGCAGAAAACATTGTAGTGACCAGCATTTTCTCCTTTTCCCACAATGTTTTCAAAAGCATTTTTCTGAGGGTCATTAAAAGTCGTCATTGAGTGGTAAGGGTTAAGTTTACACACTGTTCTATGCCACAGTAGTGTCTTTTTACCTTCTCACAACAGTGTCATACATCTTACCAAACAATGTAAAACAAAAGAGTTTTAATGACCCTGATGAAGAAAGCTTCTGAAAACATTGTTGGGAAAAAAAGAAAATGCTGATAACCAGCATTTTCTCTTTTTCCCCCACTATGTTTTCTACCATTTGGAAGACAAACTTCACATTTTGAGTGACATTTAATTTGTCATCAGCACATACTTTCAAATTTCAAGTCCATAATTTTGTTGTGTAGTTTTGAGTTAACTTATTACCAAATGACAATTGTTTAGGCTTGTCCAAATCGAAAGCATTTGCAGACGACAAAATAAAAGTGATTGAAAATTTTAGAATTTGTTTTGTAAAGAAGTAGATAACATGGTTGGAAAAGGAGAAAATGCTGGTTCCCAGCATTTTCTCCTTTTCCCACAATATTTTCTAAATGCAACTTTCTCAGGGTCGTCAAAAGTAGGGATTGGTAATGGGTTAACTGCCACATTTTGACCGTCAAATGGCCATTTGCAACAAATTTCGACTGAAGTTGGAAACTTTTAAATTTGGCTACATATTCACATATATTCACATTTATTTTGAAAAATCTAAATCAGCCTAAAGGCTTTATTCATCCCTTTACCTGCAAACCAACTCTTAAGACTCTCCTCTATTCCAGGAGTTTGCTGACAACAAATTTATAATTGTTTCATTGACAAGATTAGTCTATGAGAGTGGAAAACATCATACAAGAGGAGAAAATGCTAAAAATCAACATTCTCTTCTTTTACTAAAAATGTGTTCAAAAGGCTTCTTCCTCAAGGCTTTCAAAATTCAGGATTACTTGGTAAAACTTTTCAATCTCAACATATCTGAATAATGTTAACTCTTTACCACACAAAAAAAATTCGACTTGTCAAAACTGAGAGCATTTGCACATGACAATTTAGATGCTATTCAAATGATGACAATTGTCTTTGATGGAGCAAAAAACATTGTAGGGAAAGGAAAAAACGCTGGTTACCAGCATTTTTTCCTTTTCCCACAATGTTTTCAAAAGGCTTTTCCTATGGGGTCGTTAAAACTCGTGATTGTGAGGTAAAGAGTAAATGTGGTACAAAATAAACATTTCAAAAGTGAATTCATCAGCTGAAGATGTATCCATTGGAAATTCTGGAAAGTTGGAAGTTTTCACAATTGTTCATTTTCACCAAACTTCACATTTCTTGTCTGGGTTCATGGGAGAGTTTCGCGGACAATTATACTGCTCTGCAAATTCATAGGAGTTAGAGAGTGTTCCAATCACCCTGAAAACAAATCAAGATAAAAATCAAAATAATATTATTATATGAGCCAAGCTCTGGGGAAAATTACCACACAATCCCTACTTTTGACGACCCTGGGAGAGAAGCCTTTTGAAAACATTGGGGGGAAAGGAGAACCAGCATTTTCTCCTTTTCCCACAACCCTTCCCAAACTAAGTTTAATCTTTTCAGTCACATTTATCTCTTTACTACACGAGGCATTTCTATGGTATCTCTAATTGACTCTAAGTAACAGCAAGGATGAAGCTGTTTCTTTATGTATATGACACCTTTTGATAACATAGAAAACATTGTGGCAAAAGATGAAATTGCTCGTCATGAGCAATTTCACCTATTGCCACAATGTTTTCCAAAGGCTCCTACAAGCAATGCGTAGAAATGAGTATCTATGGAGCAAAGGGTTAATTTGTCATCTACAAAGGCTTTAAATTCAGAGAGTTTCAAATGGAAAACTAAAATGTTGTTGTTTGGTAAAACAGTTAGTGCATCCCTGTGATCTATGATATCAAACAAGTAATCCATACCATCCATTTTGACCTTTGATATCAAGAAAATTGATCACAAGCAAAACATTTCTGCCCAGGTCAGCCTGTGCAGAATGAGCAAGCTGACCTAGGTCGAAGCTGTTTGTATATGCATTATCCCATTACCACACAATCCCTACTTTTGACGACCCTGGGAGAGAAGCCTTTATAAAAATATTTCTACCCTTCACAAAACAAACTTCAAATTTTCAGTCACTTTTATTTTGTCATCTGCAAATGCTTTCAATTTGGACAAACCTGAGATTTTGTTGTTTGGTAATGAGTTAAGCCCATTTTTCACAGAATGGCATTGATAGCAAAAGCATGTCCAATGGGGGTTTAGAGCATGTCAGAGACGCATGATATCATGCAAGTCATCACATGGTCATGGCTCCAAAGAACCTTTTTTTGGTCTAACAGCTACATCAATCATGAGGTATACTGGTTCCTGGACGTACAGAAAACTGACCAATAGCAAAAAGAGTTGGCACAAGTCAGCCTGAGAAGTCAAGTATCAATAAAATTTGTTTTATCTTACATTTTGTTGGTTGTATTGGGGTTTAACGCCACTTTAACAGCTAAGGTCATAATATCATGGCGGTCGGTGACGCACATGTGTTTCCTGGCTTTCTCACACCGGTACTAACACAACTTCCTTTCCAAAGCCACCGACTACTTTTCTCACATCCTTCAGCAGAGGTGAGAGGCGAAAATACGCCGGAAAGAAAGTTCGCCTCAACTGGATATCAAACTCACAACCACCAGATCATGAGTCCAACACGCTCACCACTGAGCCACTGGAATGGGCTGTTTTATCTTATAACTAACAGAATCTTGAAGTATATCAGGGCTTGGACTTACACAAAATTGACCAGTAGCCAAAAAAATTTTTTTCAATACTTTTCACAGATGCATTAACCCATTACCACATAATCCCTACTTTTGACGCCCCTGAGAAAGAAAGCCTTTAGAAAACATTGTGGGAAAAGGAGAAAATGCTGGTAACCAGCATTTTCTCCTTTTCCCACAATGTTTTCTACACTTTACAAAACAAATTTCATATTTTCAGTCACTTTTATTTTGTCGTCTGCAAATGATTTTGATTTGGAAAAACCTAAAATTTTTTTGTTTGGTAATGAGTTAAGCCCCCTTAACCCTTTACCACACGAGAAAATTTTAGACTGGTCCAAATTGAAAGCATTTGTAGACGACAAAATAGATGCGACTGAAAAATAGAAATTTGTTTTGGGAAGGGTAAAAAACACTGTGGGAAAAGGAGAAAATGCTGGTTACCAGCATTTTCTCCTTTTCCCACAGTGTTTTCAAAAGGCCTCTTTCTCAAGGACGTCAAAAGTAGGGATTGTGTGGTAATGGGTTAATTGAGCATGGCTCACCAGTACATTGAAATGTAAAATATGCCGAGAATCTTGTTTTACCTGAATTTGGCTGGTGAATGTTCATCACCTATAATGGAGAGAAAGTCAGCCTCTGGGGTACTCACTGAACACCAGACCTGTGTAGAATGAAGAAGTCACTTTAACCCTTTACCACATCATCCCAACTTTTAACAAACCCCAAGAAAGAACCTTTTCGAAAACACTGTGGGAAAAGGAGAAAATGCTGGTTACCAGCATTTTCTCCTTTTCCCACAGTTTTCTACCTTATCAAAGACAACTTCCATCGTATGAGCTCAATTTATATTGGGATCTGCAAATGCTTTCAGTTTGGACAAGTCTATATTTTTCTCATGTGGTGAAGGGCTAATGTCTTTTTTTCTCTGAAAATTCATATATCTAAATGAGCATTTTCACAGTTACTTCCTCTGATTCCTTCCACTACTTTATAAGCAGACAATAACAGTAAATGGTTTTAACCCATTACCACACAATCCCTACTTTTGACGCCCCGGAGAAAGAAGCCTTTTGAAAACACTGTGGGAAAAGGAGGAAATGCTGGTAACCAGCATTTTCTCCTTTTCCCACAGCGTTTTCTACCTTTCCCAGAAAAAAAATTCTGTTTTTCAGTTACTTTTATTTTGTTGTCCGCAAATGCTTTCAATTTGGACAAGTCTAAAACTTTCTCGTGTGGTAAAGAGTTAAAGAATGACTTTCCTTTGCATTACAAAGTTATCATTATGTATTAATATCTGGTCAAAACATACAATATCTATTATCAACGCTATAATTATGTAGATATTTTTTCTGATGGTTGTGTAATTCATTCATTAACCCATTACCACACAATCCCTACTTTTGACGCCCCTGAGAAAGAAGTCTTTTGAAAACACTGTGGGAAAAGGAGAAAATGCTGGTAACCAGCATTTTCTCCTTTTCCCACAGTGTTTTCTACCCTTCCAAGGACAAATTTCAATTTTTCAGTCACCTTTATATTGTCGTCTGCAAATGCTTTCAATTTGGACCAGTCTAAATTTTTCTTGTGTGGTAAAGGGTTTAATCCTTTTCGTCAAGAACAAAAATGGAATCATGAGATCAACTGGTCCTTTGACATGCAGAAAATCAACAACCTGCTAAAAAGGTCTGGCCCAAGTCTGCCTGTACAGTCTGCACGGGCTGATCTGGATTGACATTTTTGGCAGATGCAAGGAATAACCTCTTCACAAAACAAGTAATAGCTCAAGTAAGTTAAAACCTCAATAGTATTTCAATTATTTGACGACAACAAAAGCATCTTTATGTGTATTTCAACTCAACTCGACTCAAATATTCAATAATGCAGAAGGCCACCGGCCCATAATGCAAACTATCATATATGTATATCCATGAAACCAATACAGAGAAAAGGACCCAGTGGAGAAATCTTGAACAGTAGAGATTTGGAGCAGATTTTATCTCTTTATCACACAATCCCTACTTTTAACGACCCTGAGAAAGAAAGCTTTTGAAAACATTGTGGGAAAAGGAGAAAATGCTGGTAACCAGCATTTTCTCCTTTTCCCAAAATGTTTTATATCTTTCCTAGACAAAAATTCAATTTTTCAGTCACATTTATTTTGTCATCTGTAAAATGCTTTCAATTTGGACCAGTCTATAATTTCATCATTTGGTAAAGAGTTAAGGTCACAGAGAACTTGACTAATGCTTAGTGAATAGTTTTCCATCCACTATGAACTCGGATTAGACTGCAACAGAACAAAGACTGATCAAGATGCTTGTAGACAGATATTTCTAAGTATTTCTGGTATTATAGTAACAGGTACTATAATTCATGATTTTTAAACAGCGATTATGTAATCATTGTTTTAATAATATTGGTTTTATACTGTTTGGAATTTTTTCGATGCGCCATAACTATGATAAGCACCCCCTGGCGACAAAAATTCACTGTCCACCACTATTTTTCAAATCCAAATTTACCGGGTGTGCATGTACTTTTGTTTATTGACATATTACCTACCTCGGTACTTTGACGCAATCTTTCTCCCTGATTCATCCATTACGCGACAAATTATTTGTATAAAACAGGAGCAATAGCAAAAATCTTGACCTACATAACCTTCGAATCCTCTGGAAACAACTTTTACAGTGAACTCCCTTTTGTAATTGCCCCACTGTTTTAATAAGTATCGAAGCACAGTAAAACAGATTCCCGTCAGTCAAACCTTTTTTCTTAAAATATAACATCTGTATGTTAAACTGAGCACAAAGGATCATATAAAAAACATTTAATTTTAATTTTGTTGTACTACACGTCTCCAAGCTGAGAGAGGAGTTAACCCTTTTCCAATGACTATCATCAGAGCTTGGAAATAATTTGGTTGAGTTGTGAGTCAAAGAAGCAACTCTAGGTTTCAAGACCTGCATGTCACCAACTGGCATCTGGGCTACGCCCAGAGAGTGGCTGGGCTAAGATTCAAACCTAGGTAATGATGTACAATGTATACCAAGTCGAGCATCTTACAGATAGTAACTCTGGCTTGTAAATTTTGATGTAACCATAGAAACTTACATGTGCAAAACTGAGGAAGAAGAGTTGTCTGTGAGTGAGGTTCAGGCCTGGCAATGGAGCCTCCTCAGCATGTTTTGATAGCCAGTCTTCATAAGCCTAGAACAAAGGTACAGAAGTTTTCACTTTGAAACTCTTAATCCTTTATGATACAATCCCAACTTTTTACACACCTGCGAAGAAAGCTTTTGGAAAACATTGTTGGAAAAGGTACAATCCCAACTTTTTACACCCTTGAAACGGAAGCTTTTGAAAAACATTGTTGGAAAAGGAGAAAATGCTGGTATCCAACATTTTCTCCTTTTCCAACAATATTAATTTACCCTGTTAGAGACAAATTCCCCCATCATTGTCACTTGTAAATTGCTCTCAATAGGGACAAATGTAAATTTTCTCATGTTGTACATAACTTGTTACCTCTTTTACTCTTTACCAAACGACAAAATTTTTGACTAGTCCAAAGTGAAAGCATTCGCAGACAACAAAATTTTAGACTGGTCCAAATTGAAAGCATTTGCAGACAACAAATTGAATTTAACCCAAATGATGATTTCTGTCTTTGGTAGGGTACAAAACATTGTGGGAAGAGGAGAAAATGCTGGTTACCATGTAATTTACACAATATAATACAAGTCGTATTGTATCACGAACCCCTTAGCTCATTACCACACAACAATATTTTAGGCTTGTCCAAATCAAAAGCTTTTGCAGACAACATAACAAAAGTACCTGAAAGTTTTAATTTTGTTTTGTGAAGGGTAGAAAACATTGTGGGAAAAGAAGAAAATGCTGGTTACCAGCATTTTCTCCTTTTCCCACAATGTTTTCAAAAAGCTACTTCCTTGAGAGTCGTAAAGTCGGGATTGTGTGGTAAAGACTAAACACAGCCTGAAATTTTTCCAACTTTCTCAATGGAAGATATTTGCAATCTACATTTTAATCTTTTCACTATATCAAAATATTTTCTTTACTCTTCCAAATGGAAGATACTTCCAGTCTACATGAACTCTGCACCAGATGACTATATATCAGACTTGTTCAAAGTATTTGCAGACATCAGATTCAATGCTCCTCAAAAACATGAACTTTTTCTAATTGTTGAAAACATTTTTGGAAAGAAAACAAGAGGACCATGATGGTCCTATATCGCTCACCTGAGTACCAAGCTGTACAATCAAACTTGTGACCCCTGGGCAGGGCCAGTTTTGACCTCAGGTGCATCCTAAGAAAAAACTTGGTAGAGGTCCACTAGGAAATGCTACTTATAAAATTATCCAAGTTCTATGCCTTCTAGTTTCAGAGAAGTAGAATTTTAAAGTTTTCTTTCTTTGTTCATATGTTTCGAACTTGTGACCCCTGGGGCAGGGCCAGTTTTGACCCC
The DNA here is from genome assembly GCA_943736015.1 of Tridacna crocea. Classification (NCBI taxonomy): domain Eukaryota; kingdom Metazoa; phylum Mollusca; class Bivalvia; order Cardiida; family Cardiidae; genus Tridacna; species Tridacna crocea. The sequence continues at coordinate 28,860,177 of OX031072.1, read as the reverse complement.
AGGGACATCATATGAACAATCTTGGCAGAGGTCTACTAGGAGATGCTACATACCAAATATCAAAGCTCTGCACTTTCTAATTTCAGAGAAGAAGAATTTTAAAGTTTTCCTTCTTTGTTGCTAAGTTTCAAACTTGTGACCCCCGGGGCAGGGCCAGTTTTGACTCCAGGGGCATCATATGAACAATCTTGCAAGAGGTCAACTAGGAGATGCTACATAACAAATATCAAAGGTATGCACCTTCTAGCTTCAGAGAAGAAGATTTTAAAAGTTTTCCTTCTTTGTTTCTAAATTTCAAACTTGCAACCCCCGGGGCGGGGCCAGTTTTGACCCAAGGGGCATCATATTAACAATCTTGCAAGAGGTCAACTAGGGGATGCTACATAACAAATATCAAAGGTCTGCACCTTCTAGTTCAAGAGATTTTTTTTTAAAGTTTTCCTTCTTTGTTCCTAAGTTTCAAACTTGTGACCCCTGGGGTGGGGCCAGTTTTGACCCCAGGGGCATCATCTGTACAATCTTGCAAGAGGTCAACTAGGAGATGCTACATACCAAATATCAAAGCTCTGCACTTTCTAGTTTCAGAGAAGAAGAATTTTAAAGTTTTCCTTCTTTGTTCCTATGTTTCAAACTTGTGACCCCCGGGGTGGGGCCAGTTTTGACCCCAGGGGTATCATATAAACAATCTTGGTAGAGGTCCACTAAGAGATGCAACATACCAAATAACAAAGCTCCGCGCCTTATAGTTTCAGAGAAGATGATTTTTAAAGTTTTCCTTCTTTGTTCCTAAATTTCAAACTTGTGACCCCCAGGGCGCGGCCAGTTTTGACTCCAGGGGCATCATATGAACAATCTTGCAAGAGGTCAACTAGGAGATGCTACATACCAAATATCAAAGCTCTGCACTTTCTAGTTTCAGAGGAAAAGAATTGTTTTCCTTCTTTGTTCCTATGTTTCAAACTTGTGAACCCCAGGGTGGGGCCAGTTTTGACCCCAGGGGCATCATATGAACAATCTTGGTAGAGGTCCACTAGGAGATGCAACATACCAAATATCAAAGCTCTACGCCTCCTAGTTTCAGAGAAGCAGATTTTCAAAGATTTTGCTATTTTTTTTCATTTTGGTTGCCATGGCAACCAGAATTATGGCTGGAATTCATTCTCTTGAACAACGTTGGTAGAGCTTCATCCAAGGAACATCCCTGCCAAGTTTCATCAAGATTGGCCCAGTGGTTTAGGAGTAGATGTTTAACCCATTACCAAACGACAATATTTTAGGCTTTGTCCAAATCGAAAGCATTTGCAGACGACAAAATAAAAGTGACTGAAAATTTGAAATTTGTTTTTTGAAGGGTAGAAAACATTGTGGGAAAAGGAGAAAATGCTGGTTACCAGCATTTTCTCCTTTTCCCACAATGTTTTCTAAAGGCTTCTTTCTCGGGGGCATCAAAAGTAGGGTTGTGTGGTAATGAGTTAAAGAAATTGTGGACGACGGACTAGGCACAACGGACAATGGACGATCACAAAAGCTCACCATGAGCACTTCATGCTCAGGTGAGCTAGAAAAAAGAAAGTGCCTTTTGAAAACATTCAAGGAACCAGCATTTTCTGTTTAGACAGTCTAAGACAAAATGTATAAATCGGTCTATAGCCCTTTACCATACAATCCTTTCAACAATGCAGGAGAATAAGCCTCGTGAAAACAGTATGGAAACAAAGGTTTGTTACAGAAAGGGCTCCACAGTACAAGTACAATGTCATCTTTGCAAGCCAAGGCTGACAATTCACTACTCTACTCTACTCTTGGCAGATCAAGCTTGATTTTTACATTCTACCGATATGCTTTTTCATTGGATGCAGCCAGCTCTAACTGCAACGAATGAAATCGCTTGTAGCATTTCATCTTTGATAAAAATAGAACAAGGCTGCCACCTTTCGAATAGAAGGTAAACATGGAAACCCATGTGAATGTCTGCTTATCGCTTCATGTGTATTCGTAAGCGGTTTATAAAACGATATTTCATTGGCTTTTAGAAATATGATGTAAAGGGGGGTAACAACCAGCATCCAATAGATGGCGCATTGCAGAAATCTTGAAATCGGACTCGATCAGCCAAGGTAAGATCCACATAGTGATTGTAACCTTGGCTCACGAATATGGAAGTGTTCAAGTACAGATCCATTTTGGATAGTTCACTGGCTTTTAGGAATATGATGTAAAAGGGGGTAATAACCAGCACCCAATAGAGGGCGCATCGCAGTAATATAAAAATTGCGCTCAATCAGCCAAGGTAAGATCCACGTAGTGATCGTAACCTTGGCTCGCAAAGATGGCACACTGTATAAATACCCATAGTTTTAATCATGGGTTTTAATTTACTCACATAGTATGCAGCTTTCAATCCACCATTATCAGCAATATTTTCACCAAGTGTTTGATTACCTCTAACCTGATAAAGAGAGAGAGAGAGGGAAATCAAAAACTTTTCTCAAGTTAACTTTACCACACAATCCCAACTTTTAACGACTCTGAGAAAAAAAGCCTTTTGAAAACATTGTGGGAAAAGGAGAAAATGCTGGGAACCAGCATTTTCTCCTTTTCCTACAATGTTTTCTACCCTTCTCAAACCAAATTTCAGTCTTTTAGTTGCATTTATTTTGTTGTCTGCAAATGCTTTCAATTTGGACCAGTCTAATATTTTCTTGTGTGGTAAAGAGTTAACTCTTTCCCAAACAAGCCCTGATTTCTACATGTCTGCAGTACAAGTCTTTCGAATGCACATAACGAGCAATTTCTCCTTTTCCAACAGAGTTTTCTAGCCTTCCAGAAAGCTTTCTGAAATTCTCATCGAATTCAAAATTGTCATCTGCAAATACTGTAAGTTTGGGACAATCTAAAATTTGTCATTTGGGAAAGGGTTAATGTACTGTAAGTTTGGGACAGTCTAAAATTTGTCATTTGGGAAACGGTTAATGTAATCAGCCATAGCAGGGTATATCAGTCAAAAATACATCATGGATATTTGTGGTTTTTTGGGTGAAAGATCCAAATTGATTACATCAAGTGAACAAAGTAGGTAATATTTTCACAAGTGGCACTACTACACTTGAAAATTTCAATAATGCTGCTCACCAGATAATTTCAATAAATTTCTAAATTTGATCTTTCACCTTAAAAAAAAAAATTCTATTTATTAGTGCCTGTTCCTAGGCCAAAATTAAATTTTACCGATTATCATGTGTTGAAAAGACGATCTTTCATAATTTTCATGTTTCTTAACCCTTTCCCAAATGACCAATTTTGGACTCTTCCTAACCAAAAGTGTTTGCAGATGACAGTTTTAGATTTGGAGAAAATGGCAGAAAGTTCTCAAAAAGGGTAGAAAACACTGTGGGAAAAGGAGAAATTGCTTGTTATGAGCAATTTCTCCTTCTTCCACAGTGTTTTCAAAAGACTTTTAATGCAGACATGTAAAAACCATGGCTTGTTTGGGAAAGGGTTAATGAAAAATTCTGGCATTAGAATCCCACTGTAATAGCATTATTTAAAATAAAAAATCTCTATACTGACAATACACTCTTGTTTTCATAAGCATCTTTTTGACCATGACACATTGGAAAGGGAAATCACTCTTAACCCTTTCCCAAACGACAAAATTTTGGACTAATCCAAATTGAAAGCATTTGCAGACGACAAGTTAAATGTGAATCAAAAATTGAAATTTGATTAGGAAAGGGTAGAAAGGGTAGAAAACATTGTGGGAAAAGGAGAAATTGCTGGCTACCTTTTCCCTAGTACAGATAACTGTCCCCAAAGGCGAAGTTACTTTTTGACTGGTCGCCTCTGGGTACAGAGACAATCCGGACAAAATCAGTTGAAAGTTCCGCACAGATTTTGTTTGCAAGTTTGAACTGTTATAATTTCCTAAATAGAACACAAAACTAGGATTTAAACATACTTGTGGCTTTGCATATTCAATATTCTTTCATTTGAAATACAAATATTTTCAATTCAAACGCTGATCGTGAGAAAATACCATGCATTTCATCAGTGACTCGATTTGTTTACTTTCCCGAAAACATTAAAAATGGCCACGACGCACGATAAATTTCTACCGTGATTTTTCCGAGATAAACATGTTGTAAACGACTTCTACAAGCTTTTTATGTAATGAATGGTTTAACAATTTGTTTTTGGTCATGATTAGTACTAAAATTTAATTGCATTTCACTGCAATACAGATAAAACCGACGAAACCAAAAGTAGGTATAGCGCTCTATATTTGCTACTAGAAAATTTACGATGGACTTGAGATGGTACGGTGTACAGTAAATGTCCAAATATGAAAAAGATCACCCGGGCGTCTACCTTTTCCCCAACAATCTTTTCATAGGCTCTCTTTCTCAGGGTCGTCAAAAGTCAGGATTGTGTGGTAAAGGGTTAAGGACATGCATGAACACACTGAAAGTCAATGCAGTTCTATTGCTCAGTGTAAATGTTCCAAAGGCTAAGTCATTTGAAGTACAAGAAAAGACGAAGAAAAGTAATTACATTTTTTCCACTCAGTTTATACTGCGAGTACTGGTCCACCATACACTTGGTTCTCTGTTCAAATTTGGTGATAGAATCATTGTTCCACCATGGTCGCAGGTTACCAAACTTATCATACTCTCTTCCTGGTAAGTAAAGAGGACATGTTAATCTCACAGAATGTACTATTGATAAAATATAATACACCTGGCTATTCTTATACTTAACTCATTACCAAACAACAAAATTTTAGGTTTCTCCGAATCGAAAGCATTTGCAGACGACAATATAAAAGTGACTGAATATTTGAAATATATTTTGTGAAGGGTAGAAAACACTGTGGGAAAAGGAGAAAATGCTGGTAACCAGCATTTTCTCCTTTTCCCACAATGTTTTCTAGAGGCTTCTTTCTCAGGGGGTCAAAAGTAGGGATTGTAGGGTTAACCAAGGCGAGTATTAAATTTCATTTACAAACCTAAATGAAACATCTAAAAAAGTAGTTTTTTCACTATTACAACTTTTCGTACTTGTAATTGGCCTATAGCTTTTAATTCAACTCTTTACCAAACAAAAAATTTTACACATGTCAAAATTGAAAGCATTTGCAGGCGGCAAAACAAGAGTTACTAAAGATTTGAAATTTCTTTTGGGAAGGATAGAAAACATTGTGGGAAAAGGAGAAAATGCTGGTTACCAGCATTTTCTCCTTTACCCATAATGTTTTCAGAAGGCTTCTTTTCCAGGGTCGTAAAAAGTTGGCATTGTGTGGTAATGGGTTAAGCCATGCTTTGTGAAAGAGGGATGAATGCAATAAGTATCAATGCAAGTGGACCTGTGCAGTCCAAATTGGGTTAAAGTTTTGTTTCTTTGTCAAACGCCCCTTAGTAACACATTATCTTGGTCGTCAAGCCTGTCAAGCTAACCAGAAATTGTGTCAGAAATTTTTGTTTACATGACGCCCAGTACTGCGTTGTCATTGGCCGAGTAGACGCTGGTAGACCTATCAATCAAAATCGGCAGAGAGGTCAATTTCCAGAATATGATGGGTTGTTTGATAATCTGTTTCCCAAACAACAAAGATTTTGCAGACAAAAATTATTGTGACACAAAAATACAAATTAGCCTCTTAACTCATTACCAAACGACAAAATTTCTGGTTGGTCCAAATTGAAAGCATTTGTAGATGACAAAATAAAAGTGACTGAAAATTTGAAATTTGTTTTGTGAAGGATAGAAAACATTGTGGGAAAAGACGAAAATGCTGGTTACCAGCATTTTCTCCTTTTCCCACAATGTTTTCTGAAAGCTTCTTTCTCAGGGGCGTCAAAAGTAGGGATTGTGTGGTAATGGGTTAAAGGATAAAAAAAGTGTGGGAAAAGGACAAAATGCTGGTTAACAGCATTTTCTCCTTTTCCCATGGTGTTTTCAAAAGGCTTGTCTCTTAGGGTCATTAAAACTAGGGATTATTTGGAAAGGGTTAAGGGAAACAGGAAAATCCTGGTTAACAGCATTTTCTCTGTTTCAAGAAAGTAAGCCTTTCCCGTTTCAAGAAAGTAAGCCTTTCCCATATAATCATAGAATGGGTAAGTACAGGATAAAGACCTTCAAATAAATTGTAAGTATAGCAGAAACTGATGTAAGCATAAATTTTTGTCTGACTGATCCTGACTTGATTCTGTCGAAATTATTGTTTAACCCTTTACCCCATAAGGCATTTCTATGGTATCTCTGATTGACCCCTAATAACAGCAAGGATGAAACCATTTCTTATGTGTATATGATACCTTTTAATAGCATAGAAAACATTGTGACAAAGGGTGAAATTGCTCGTCAGAAGCAATTTCACCTTTTGCCACATTGTTTTCCAAAGGCTCCTACAAGCAATGCATAGAAATGAGTATCTATGGAGTAAAGGGTTAACATTCAACTAGTCTTAACCCATTACCACATGACAAAATTTTAGACTGGTTCAAATTGAAAGCATTTGCAGACGACAAATTTAAGGGGACTGAAAAATTGAAATTTGTTCTGGGAAGGGTAGAAAACACTGTGGGAAAAGGAGAAAATGCTGGTTACCAGCATTTTCTCCTTTTCCTACAGTGTTTTCAAAAGGCTTCTTTCTCGGGGGCGTCAAAAGTAGGGATTGTGTGGTAATGGGTTAACTCTTTACCACACAGTCTATCACACACATGTGATTAAGGCTTTTTATTTTAAAAACTAAAGGAAAGGATAAATCACATGAACGTGGTCGAGACTTTTCATTTAAAAAAAATAACGGAAAGTATGTTTTCTGATAGCAAAGACTGAGATTTTCCATGTTGCCAATTTTGTTTGTGAGAATATCCTAAAAGGCGCTGCTGCAGGATTTACAGATGTTTTGGTAACAGTCAAGTTCGGTAGCATAGACTTATAGAGTAAATCGATTGGATGTTTCGGTAACAAAGCAATTATAAAGTGTTTATGTATCGTGATGTCCTTTACGCCCAACGCATGGTTTTATTTCATTATGTAAAAATTTAATTTGTAATTTCCGCTGTTTCATAAATATTTTTTTGTTATGTACCTCATCTCATGCTGTATGTATTGACCATGTGGATTGCCTATCTTTTGAGCCAAAGAGGGTGGAAAGTGAAAAAATAAAAGGTTTGAACTATCTTTCAAGGGATAACTGGGTGAAAAGTGCAAAAATAGAAGGTTTGAACATAACAAAGCCATACATAAGGTGTCACAGGACATAAACACAATATAAATTTCTTTGTTACCGAAACATCTAATCGATTTACTCTATAAGTCTATTTTACCGAACTCATCTGTTACCGAAACATTTGTCACCCCTGCTGCAGATTCAGGGTCAAAAAACACATTCTGAACAGTTTGATGGGTTTCTACTTTATCTGCAAAGGCAACTATCACCACAGGATCAATGTAAGCATCAAAATATGGATAATGCTTTTCCAAAGATATTTTCATGATTCCATGATGTTGTTACAAAAAAAAACCACTTTATATCAAATTAACTGTATATTTTGTTATGTTTTTAGGTTGGGTTACAACAGCCTGTACAGAGAGTAGTTATGAGGGAAATACATGTACATGTATATACAATGACCAAGATAAATATATAACAAGAGGGCCATGATGGCCCTGTATCGCTCCACTGGCTAATTTGTAAAAACACTACAAGCCAAACAGTACATTATTTGGCCAACTTGTTTCAAACTTGAGGGCATACAATTTTTTTCCATAAAAACCTACAAAAAAGTTGTGACCCCTGGGCAAATGCAATTTTGACCACAAAGCTATAATTACTTGAATCCTGGTGGAGGTCTACAAGATAAAGCCCCATACTAAATAATACAGGTCTAGAATGTATGGTTATAAACAAGAAGATTTTCAAAGTTTTCTCAATAAAAGGCCGTGTAAAACATAAAATCCATGAGACAAGGCTAAATTTAGTGGTCCTAGTCTTTATTATGGTTAGTAACAAGATGACTTAGAAAGTTTTCACCACAAAAGCCCATGTAAAACTTGTGACCCCTGGTGTGGGGACAAACTTGACCCTAAGGCTATAATTTGGGCCCTCCTGGTAGAGGCCCACTAGATAAAGCTACATGCAAAATTTGGTAGCCCTAGGCCTTATGGTTTGGTACAAAAAGATTTTTAAAGTTCTCACTATATACATGTAAGCCCATATAAAACTTGTGACTCCCGGGGCCGGGCCAAATTTGACCTCTGGGCTATCATTTGGGCACTCTGGGTAGAGGTCTACTAGATAAAGCTACATGCCAAATTTGGTAGCCCTAGGCCCTATGGCTAGGTACCAGAGGGATTTTAAAGTTTTCCCTATATAAGCCCATATAAAACTTGTGACCCCCGGGGTGGGGCCAATTTTGACCCCAGGGCTATTATTTGAAGGAACTTGGTAGAGGTCCACTAGATAAAGCTACATGCCAAATTTGGTAGCCCTAGGCCTTATGGTTTCAGAGAAGAAGATTTTTAAAAATTTTCAATATTTTTCAATTTTGTTGCCATGGCAACCAGAGTTTTTGAAGGAATAAAATTCTTTCAAGGAATTCTGAAGAGGACCATGGCAGGATCATTTCTGTGAAGTTTCATCAAAATTGGATGGGTAGTTTCAGAGAAGAAGATGTTTGAAATAAAAGTTAACGCACGCACGGACGCACGGACAGACGGCTAGACAGACGGACGGACGGACGGACGACGGAAACCACGCCATGACATAAGCTCTGCTGGCTGAAAGCCAGTAGAGCTAAAAAACAACTAAAGGAATTAGTAGCAATATTTCAAAGGAAAAAAAACATACACAAAAAATACCCCACACACTCAAAACAAGGAAAGGAAATCAAATCAAATCAACCTCAATACAACTTCCATGACAAACACACTGTTACAGGTCTTATCATCCATGAAGTAAGTTGAAGCAATTTCACAAAAACAAGAGGAACATGATGGTCCTATATCGCTCACCTGAGTACCAAGCAGCACAGGTCTAATATAAAGATACATGTATAAACCAAATAACAAGGTTCAAGGCCAAATGATAATGAAACAAGTGCAGCAAATTGTTGCAATTTAAGTTGAGAATTTGAAGATCCATTCCATACAAGCAAGAAATATTATAAAAATGAAGATCAAAGTAGAATTACTCAAACTTCACGCTACGTAGAGTTATTGTTCTTGAGCACTGTACTGCGTAATATTGCAACAAACATGCATACCAAGTTTGAAGCCGTTCTGACTTAAGATGACAATTATAGTCAGGCAGGCGCTAAATGCTGTAAAAATGACATTCAAGGGGAAAGAACTTAAAGACAGCAAAGATACAGTTACAATTCTTAGGCACTGCACTTCCAAATATTGCAACAAATAAGCATACCAAATTTCAAGTCATTCCTCCTTAAGATTAAAAAGTTTTGCTCCGGACAAGCAAGAAATGCAATAAAAATGAAAGTCAAAGGGGGAATAACTCAAAATTTGTGTTAGGAAGCTATGGTTCTTGTGCAATGCACTCCATAATTTTTCAACAATCATGCATATCAAATTTGGAGATGTTCAGGCTGTAGATGACAAAGTTATATATTCCAGACAAGCAGAAAATGCTGTAAAATTTCAATCAAAGGGAAATAACTCATAGACAGTATGAGGTAGAGTAATGGTTCTTTCACACTGCACTCTGTATTATTGCAACAAACACAAATGCCAAGTTTTAAGTCAATTGGACTGGAGATGACAAAGTTATGCTCTGGACTAAGAACTATTCTAATTCAAGGGAAAATAACTCCAGTTGTTCTGGTCTGATTACACCCATAATCGATCTTATCTGAGATCTTAGAGTCATATATCTTTTGACCAAGTCTGGAACTAATTGGTTGATATTTGTAGATGCTAGAGTGTAAACAAAGTGAAATATAGCAATTTTTTCGAATTCAAGGGCAAATAACTCCAGTTGTTCTGGTCTGATTACACCCATAATCAAACTCATCGGAGATCTAATGTCCAAGTTTGGTGTCGATTGGTTAATAATTGTAGATGCTAGAGTGAAAACAAAGTCAAATATAGCAATTTTTCTAATTCAAGGGCAAATAACTGAGGTTGTTCTGGTCTGATGAGACCCATAATCAAACTCATCCGAGATCTTATGGTCATATATATTTTGTCTAAGTTTGGCTCTGATTGGTTGATATTTGTAGATGCTGGAGTGTAAACAAAGTGAAATATAGCATTTTTTTAAATTCAAGGGCAAATAACTCCAGATGTTCAATTCAATTAGACCCATAATCACACTCATCCGAGATCTTATGGTTATATACACTTTGACCAAGTTTGGTGCTGACTGGTTGATATTTGTAGATGCTAGAGTGTAAACAAGCAAATGTGAACGGACAACGGACGGACAGGTGACGGACGGATGACAGACGCCGACGGACGGTGAGTGGTCACAATAGCTAACTCTGAGTACTTTGTGCTCAGGTGAGCTAAAAAGTAGATCAAGAACACTCTACTATGGAAATGTTATTTGATCTTGACTCTACTGGTACACAATCAAATGCATTGAGAATTTCTGGTCAACACCTTTAACCCTTTACTCCATAGAAACTCATTTCTATGCATTGCTTGTAGGAGCCTTTGGAAAACATTGTGGCAAAAGGTGAAATTGCTCATGATGAGCAATTTCACCTTTTGCCACAATGTTTTCTATGCTATCAAAAGGCGTCATATACACATAAGAAACGGGTTTATCCTTGCTGTTATTAAGGGTCAATTAGAGATACCATAGAAATGCTTTGTTGGGTAAAGGGTTAAAATCTTAACTTTCAGCAGAAGGAGAATCAAATGTGGCTCTATGTTTTAGATTTGTCTTCTGGATTGTAGAAAAGATTGCAGGAAAATGAGAATATACTAGGAATCAGCATTTTCTCCATTTCCAATAATGTTTCAAAATTATTCTTCTGCAGGGTCATTAACCAATTACCACACAATCCCTACTTTTGACGACCCTGAGAAAGAAGCCTTTAGAAAACATTGTGGGAAAAGGAGAAAATGCTGGTAACCAGCATTTTCTCCTTTTCCCACAATGTTTTCTACCCTTCACAAAACAAAGTTAAAATTTTCAGTCACTTTTATTTTGTCGTCTGCAAATGCTTTCGATTTGGACAAACTTAGAATTTTGTCGTTTGGTAATCAGTTAAACAAAGGAATGTATGGTAAAGGGTTAATTAGCAACCACCATACCTACACCTACAAAAATGTTTGTAATCAAGTTTCATTCCAGAAAACTTTTGCACATTATTTTCTTCTCTGATACCTAATATGGCTTGCAACAAGCAAAAACGGCATTCCGACATTTGCGTAAAATGTCGTCTCGGATCAGGGTCCATATTCACCAACCGTTCTTAACTCTTTCCCAAACAAGCCCTGGTTTTTACGTGTCTGCAGTAAAAATCTTTAGAAGATACTGTGGGAAAAGGAGAAATTACTCGTAACGAGCAATTTCTCCTTTTCCCACCATGTTTTCTAGCCTATCGGAAAACGTTCTGCCATTCTCATCAAATTCAAAATTGTCATCTGCAAACACTTTGAGTTTGGGACAGTCTAAAATTTGTCATTTGGGAAAGGGTTACGAACATTCTTAGGCTTATTCTTCAGAATTCTGTCAATGTGAAAGTAACTGAACTTCTGATTGGCTAAACCAACTGGTTTAGCCAATCAGAAGTCCTGTTACTTTCACAGTCAGAAAATCTTGAAGATTTAGACAAAGAACGTCCTTAAGAATGGTTGGTGAATACGGACTCTGTCTGCACAATCCATGCGGGCTAATCCGAGACTGCACTTTACATCTACATTAAGTTTTGTTCTTCAGTAGACTTTCTCTAAATAGTAAATTACATTTTAACAGAAAGTGTCCTTTCAGGATAGCCTTCGTCGACTGCACAGACTGATCCGATGCAACACTTTACGCCAATGTCTGAATGCCCCCTGTTCGCCTATTGCAAGCAATATAGTAAATTGTTGTTGCCTACAACAGATAGTTTCATACAAAAATAAAGTGAAATTACCCCTTGAACCCCAAAATTTTCCTTTTAATCTGCACTTCAAATAACAACCAATGAAAACTCACAGCATCAAAACAAACATGCCTGGCAAGTGCTAACAGGTTCTATCCTACAACAAGTACTATACATGCAATTCTCTGAGGGGGACCACTGTTTTCCAAAATAGATTTGTAGCTTAACTCTACATAATATTATACTATTTTATCACATAACCTCCCTTGTTTTCAGTGTAATATACCCATTATAAATTTTCTTATCTCATACACGTTTGATATCATATTTGTGTGATGTCATTTTTGACGTCACTTTTGTACGCATTTCATACAAGTGAATGGGCCTCATGGAAAATACCGCGGGTGCATTTATGAATGTTCTTGCATCATCTGATCTATATTTGGTGAAATATTGTTATTTGATAAAAAGAATCTGACATTCGTGGGCTTTTGAGACAAGATTTTATAAACCCATTACCACACAATCCCTACTTTTGATGCCCCTGAGAAAAAACCCTTTATAAAACATTGTGGGAAAAGGAGAAAATGCTGGTAACCAGCATTTTCTCCTTTTCCTACAATGTTTTCTACCTTTTCCCACAACATTTTCTACCTTCCACAAAACAAATTTCAAATTTTCAGTCACTTTTATTTTGTCGTCTGCAAATGCTTTCAATTTGGACAAGTCTATGATATTGTCGTTTGGTAATGAGTTAAACTCGTCAAGGAAAATGGTATTAAGCTCGCCAAAGCCTCACTTAATAACATTTCCCTTGACTCGTTTAATAAAATATTATCTCAAAAGCCAACTCATGTCAGATCCTATATATCCAAAATGGATCTGTACTTGAACTCTTCCATCTTCGAGAGCCAAGCGTACGACCACTACGTGGATCTTACTGTGGCTGATTGAGCCCGATTTCCAAATTCCTGCGATGCGCCCTCTATTTGATGCTGGTTATTACCCCCCTTTACATCATATTTCTAAAGGCCAATGAAATATCGTTTTACAAACCGCTTACAAATACATATGAAGCGATAAACAGACATCCACTTGGGTTTGCATGTTTACCTTCTATTCAAAAGGTAGCGACCTTTTTCTATTTTTATCAAAGATGAAATGCTACGAGCGATTTTAATCATTGCAGTTCGACCTGTCTGCATCCAATGAAAAAGTGTATCAGGGAAATGTAAAAATCAAGCTCGATCCGCAAAGGATAAAGCAGCGTAGTGAACTGTTAGCCTTGGCTTGCAAAGATGGAACTCTTCATGTAAACATACTGTTTTCCATCATACTTGCAGCTAAATTCTGAATGTACTTTGTTCTACAATGGATTTGTAGCTGAATTCTAAGTGACCATTGCTTTCAAAAATACATTCCTGCATTTTGCATGTTCTATTTCTTTTTAGATATAAACCATGCTCTTGCAAATACAGGTTAACTCATTACCAAACAACAAAATTTTAGGTTTGTCCAAATCAAAAACATTTGCAGACGACATAATAAAAGTTACTGAAAATTTGAAAGTTGTTTTGTGAAGGGTAGAAAACATTGTGGAAAAAGGAGAAAATGCTGGTTACCAGCATTTTCTCCTTTTCCCACAATGTTTTCTAAAGGCTTCTTTCTCAGGGACGTCAAAAGTAGGGATTGTGTGGTAATGGGTTTGTTCCGCATAAATAACTCATGGCGTAAGGCACTCGTTATTTTCGCATACCTTTCCGTTTTGAGGCAAATATTTCCCCATATTAACCACAAGCTGATGAAATAAACTCTGTATCTTTTCACAATGACTATGATTAATCCTAGGAAAGAAACTGGCTGATCTGGAGATTCAATCCAGCAAAGCTCATAGTTCAAGTCCAGTATGTTATGACTAAAAAACTAGATTTGGTTCAATGAAGGAATTTCTCTTACATGCAGAGCTCCAGATGAAGGGAGACTGATTTTGATTTTAACCCTTTACCCCACAAGGCATTTCTAAGGTATCTTTCATTGACCCTAAATAACAGCAAGGATGAAGCCCTTTCTTATGTGTATATGACACCTCTTGATAGCATAGAAAACATTGTGACAAAAGGTGAAATTGCTCGTCACGAGCAATTTCACCTTTTGCCAGGGTAAAAATGAAAAAGGTTAAAATGAAAAATATTTATCATTCTCCACCAAACCCTATGTTATGGGTACTCATTAGAAGCGTCTCATCAAGACGATTCTAATGAGCACCCACAACATAGGGTTTGAAAGAGAAATGAAGGATTTAGAATACCATCACTCCCCATTATCTGGAGCTCGGCTTACATGGATAGTAAACATTGTACTAAAAGGCGGAAATGCTGGTAGGAAGCATTTTTATCGCTTTCTACACTGTGTTGGAAATCATCTCTCCATCAGGTCCTTACAGACGCTGTCTGTTCCATAAAGGATAATGCAATTTTTCCAAAACCATGTAGATCAAACCAGACTGGAGACATTTCAGACAAAACAGCCTTGATTTTTCTCTAAATGTACCTTAGCCTCCCCCAGGTAACAGAGTAATTTCCTCTTCATTTGAAACCTAATTATCCAGTCAACAATTTAGGGATTCTTCTATATTAGAATTATCTTTTAGCTAGAAATGAAATCAAATTATTTAAACAACTTAACACTTTATCACACAATCCCCTTGTTTTAAAGACCCTGAATAAGAACTCTTTTGAAAACATCGTGGAAAGAGAAGAAAATGCTGTTGTGTAGCATTTTATCCTTTCCTTACAATGTTTTCTACCCTTCCAAAAACAAATTTCAATTTTTGAGCCTAATTTTGTCTGCAAGTAATATCAATTTCGAAGAGTGAAAAAAGTATTGCTGTGTGATAAAGAGTTAAATGAAACAACAGAGAAGAATACACTGAAACTGTTTAACTCTTTACCACACAAGGAAATTTTAGACCAGTCCAATTTGAAAGCATTTGCAGACGACACAATAAATATTTTTTGTCTTAAATAGGGAAGAAAACATTTTGGGAAAAGGAGAAAATGCTGGTTACCAGCATTTTCTCCTTTTCCCATAATGTTTTCAAAAGGTTTCTCTCTCAGGGTCATTAAAAGTTGTCATAGTGTGGTAAAGAGTTAACGCAAAGAGGAATTTCTCATTATAAACAATTATCTGTCAACATGATTTCTAAAGCCCATATAATAAAAGGGGCTAGTATTTGGTAAAAAGGGTTAACCCTTTACCAAACAACAAATTTATAGACTGGTCCAAATTGAAAGCATTTGCAGACGACAAAATAAATCTGACTAAAAAATCCAAATTTGATTTGGAAAGGGTAGACAACATTGTGGGAAAAGGAAGAAATGCTGGTTATTAGCTTTTTCTCTTTTTCCAACAATGTTTTCAAAAGGATTCTACCTCAGGGTCATCAAAGGGTGGTAAAGGGTTAACCCATTACCACATAATCCCTACTTTTGACAACCCTGAGAAAAGAAGCCTTTGGAAAACATTGTTGGAAAAGGAGAAAATGCTGGTAACCAGCATTTTCTCCTTTTCCCACAATGTTTTCTACCCTTTACAAAACAAATTCAAAATTTTCAGTCACTTTTATTTTGTCATCTGCAAATGCTTTAAATTTGGACAAACCTAAAGTTTTGACGTCTAGTAATGAGTTAAGATTTGTTAAGCCCTGCACTATTATTAGAAAACAGTGGTACACGTATCTGTGAGAGAGGTAGATATAATAAACACATAGAGAGACAAGCAGACACTTAAAATACCTTCATCATCAAACCCATGGGTCAGTTCATGACCCATAACCACTCCCATAGCACCGAAATTTAACGATCTAAGCAGCGTGTGAATGAAAAATTGTATTAATATTGTCAAACTGTAATGAATAGCTTCCTCCTAATGGACAACAAAATACAAAGTTGTGGTTTGAGATCAAGACCAGACTGCACAAGACGTGTATTTGATCTTTGATCAACTTTGTCCACTGTCTGGTTCTAAACTCAAATCAAAGATTTCTTTATATGAAATGGAATTGTTTTTCAAACAATATAAACTAACTTATCTACAAGGTGGTATTAGATCTAAAAAGAGCATTGGATGAGGGTGATAACATCCTGCTGCAGTTGCTATAGAAACTGATGAATTTTCAGTAAAAAATTCTATGTAAAAAAAGGTGAGCATAATTGTGTCAAAAGTATTTTGTTAGTTACCTGCGGTGCTTGCATGGATTCACCTTTGAAGTCTCTACCAAACAACATAATTCTAGACTTATCTGAATTTAAAGCTTTTGTAGACGACAAATTGAATGTGACTCAAGTGATGAAATCTGTCTGTGATAGATGTTTGGAAAAGGAGAAAATTCTGCTTACCAGCATTTTCTCCATTTTCAAAATGGCACTTTGAAAAGGTAAAACTTTGCAGTATAATAAATTTGTTGTACAGTCAAGTGACAGGTGACAGGAGACTTGGAAACTTGTTCATGCCTGTGGTGAATCATGTTGCCCCAGCTATGAACAAGTTTCCAAGTCCCCTGCCACCTGACCATACAACTAATAACTTCCAAGTTTTTGCATCATGACAAAGCACACAACAACAGGGCTATTACATTAACTCTATGTTATCTTTGAAACCAACCAAGCAAAAATCAATGACATAAGTAACCAACAAATGGAAACTTTTTCCTTAAACAATTATTTAGATAAAGCGAAAATTCCATAAAGCAGAAGTTAGCTTGGGAAGGCTTTATGCTAAGCTTGGGTAGGATGAGGTCCAGGGATGCTTTTGTGAATGTTTATAAATCCAGATTAGAAGGCAAAGCTTGTAACATCTGATTACCTCTTTACCACACAATCCCATATCTATATCAAGACCCTGAAAGTCAAGGCTTTTGAAAAAATTGTGGGAAAAGGTGAAATTACGTGTAAACAGCATTTTCAGAAAATTCTGGACACAGGCATTTTCTCCTTGTCCCACAATGATTTCTGCCCTATTAAAGACAAAAATATCATTTAACTCATTACCAATCAACAAAATTTTAGGTTTGTTCCAAATCAAAAGCATTTGCAGACAACAAAATAAAAGTGACTGAAAATTTGAAATTTGTTTTGTGAAGGGTAGAAAACA
The DNA here is from genome assembly GCA_943736015.1 of Tridacna crocea. Lineage (NCBI taxonomy): Eukaryota > Metazoa > Mollusca > Bivalvia > Cardiida > Cardiidae > Tridacna > Tridacna crocea. The sequence goes on along the minus strand of OX031072.1, from coordinate 28,842,970 downwards.
TTGTGTGAAAAGGAGAAAATGCTGGTAATCAGCATTTTCTCCTTTTCCCACAATGTTTTCTAAAGGCTTCTTTCTCAGTGGCGTCAAAAGTAGGAATTGTGTAGTAATGGGTTAAGCAACATGAAATTTGTCATCTACAAATGCTTTCAATTTGGTTTAGTCCAAAGTTTAAGTGTGTGGTAAAGGGTTAAAAACACAAAATATCTTATATCATGTGAGACACACCTATCTGGCACAATACGGCCTTGAAATTGCAAAAAGTGAGCTTTTTTCTGGGCTGAATATACCACATAGATGTTACCGGTTGCAAGTAAAGTATGTGTCTTTAGTTTAGACAGATGTTGCCTCGTTCTTCTAACCTCTCAATACATTAATTAAAATTTTTTGCATCCTATTGCCAAAGCATGCACTAAACAAAAGCTGTAACATGTGTAACAGTGTTATAACAGGAGTTTTTCAGTTCAAAGTTTAAATTCATTTATACCCAGTCTGCATTATCTATGTTTTCAAACATTTTCCACACATCCACTACAGTATACCACAGAAACAAGCTTCTCATGTTCCTACAGTGGATTGCTTTTATAAACACTGCAGAAGATGAGCCTGGTTAACAACAGTTTCTCCTTTGCCCACTTTGTTTTAAACCCATTACCACACAATGACAACTTTTGACGACCTTTGGAAAGAAGCCTTGTGAAAAAATTGTGGGAAAAGGAGAAAATGCTCGTAACCAGCATTTTCTCCTTTTCCCACGACGTTTTCTAAAGGCTTTTTTCTCAGGGTCGTCAAAAGTAGGGATTGTGTGGTAATGGGTTAAATAGGAATGTCTAAATTTTTTGCAGTCTGATATAGGGTAAAAAAATCAGTTTGATTAACAAAAGAAAGTAGACTCACTTTGGCCAGTTTTCATCATAGAATGGTGCTTGTAGAATACCCGCTGGAAACACTATCTCATTCTTTGTTGGCGTGTAGTACGCATTGACTGTGGGTGGGGTCATGTCCCATCTGAAAAAAATTACAAATAGAGAAACTATACAAAAAGCAAATTCCTATTAGGTGGCAGACATTCTTTGAAACTTTTACTTCCCAAACCTCTACTCTTAAATCACCTTATGAACTTGAACTCTTAAATCACAATATATGTGTGACCTCTTCCAAGATCAGTCTGCATATTTTTCATCTTGATCTATGTCGTCCATTAACTCTTTACCAAATGACAAAATTCTAGACTGGTCCAAATTGAAGGCATTTGTAGACGACAAAATAAAGATAGCTCAAAAATTGAAATTTGATTTGCAAAGGCTAGAAAATATTGTGGGAAAAGGAGAAAATGCTGGATACCAGCATTTTCTCCTTTTCCTACAATGTTTTCATAAGCGTTCTTATTCAGGGTCGTTAAAAGTTGTGACTGTGTGGTAAAGAGTTAGAGCCCCAGTTTTTGCCTGTGATGTTGAAAGAGATATTTCTTTACCAAATGAAAAACTCTAACACTTGTCCAAATTCAAAGCATTTGCAGACAACAATTCAGACATGGCTCCAATGATAAAATTTGTCTTTGATAGGATAGAAGACATTGTGGTAACCAACATTTTCTCCTTTTCCTACAATGTTTTGAAAAGGTGCCTTTGTCAGGGTCATTCAAACTTAGTATTGGGTGGTAAAGGGTTAAAAAGATGAGGAAGACCTTAGTTAAGAAGAGACATTTTTCTAGCTGGTCACTTTTACACTATACCAAACGACAAAGTTTTAGACTGGTCCAAATTGAAAGCATTTGCAGACAACAAAATAAATCTGACAAAAGAAATTGAAATTTGGTATGGTAAGGGTGGAAACATGGTGGTTTCCAGCATTTCCTCCTTTTCCAACCATGTTTTCAAAAGGCCGCTTTCTCTGGGTTGGTAAAAGTCAGGATTGTGTGGTTAAGGGTTAGGCAGGCTTTTTACTGATGTTTTTAAATTCCAAGTGTAGTATAACAATTCTATTTTTCACCATTAAAATGTAAATTGTATTAATTTTTAACTTGTGGTAGAACATCATAATAATATGAAGGTGTAGCATTGTTACACCTATTACTCTGCTAGTTAACCACAATGTTCTCCTTTTCCTACAGGTTTTCAAAAGTCTCTTCTCTCAGGGTCATTAAAACTTGGGATTGTGTGGTAAAGGGTTAAAGACCCTAAAATTTCCAGTAAAGTAAAAGTACAAAAACAAGTACTCATATGGCTCTGGTGCTTTTCTCAGCTGTTCCACGTTTTCCTGCATTTCAACATGAATATTCCTGATGTTGTTCTCAAAGTACTCCGACTCATTTATCTTTAACTGAAATCAAATAGATAAACACATTATTCACTCATTTATTTTTAACTGAAATCACATAAATAAACACAGTAGTCAGTCTCAGTTATCTTTAACTGAAATCATGCTCAGTTCCATTTATCTTTAACTGAAATCAAATAGATAAACACAGTATTTATCCATTTATCCTTGCCCAAAATCACAGAGATAAATACAGTAAACAGTCTCATTTATCTTTAACTGAAATCAAATAGATAAACACATTATTCACTCATTTATTTTTAACTGAAATCACAGAAATAAACACAGTATTCAGACATATTTATCTTTAAATGAATTCACAGAATTAAACAACCTGTCAACTTTATTGATCAACTCTTTACCAAAGGACAAAATTTTCGACTGTTCTAAATAGAAAACATTTACAGACAGGAAACAAAATGCTGCACAAATCAGATTTTTTTTGTGTATAAGAGTAGATCTATAAAACATAGTGGGAAAAGGAGAATGCTGGTTACCTAGAGTCTACAGTTTGTCATTTGTTAAAGTGTCAGGCTGTTTGAAAAGATCATTTATAAACACTAAAATTCTCTCAATAACTATTAACCTAAAGACTTCTAAATAAAGAGAAATGACTTTGTTTTATCACGTACAGAAATCTGAATATTACAATATCTAAATCAAGATAAACAGTCTTGAAAGAAATAAGATACATTCATATAAGATATTACATTCAATGAGTCTAAGGTATACGTATTTAGTGAGGCTTTGTCTAGCTTAATAACATTTTTTCTTGACAACTTTATCTAAAATACCAATGTCAGATTCTTTTTATCATTATGATGTTTTACAAATTATAGATCAAAAGATGCAAAATCATCTATATGTGCGCCTGTGGTAATATACATAAAACCCATTCACTTCTTTGAAATAAGTACAAAATGAAATAAAAAATGACATTGCACAATTGTGATTTTAAATGTGTAAAAGACAAGAAAATTTGTGATGGGTATATTACACTGAAAACAAGGGAGGTTATGTGATAAAATGTAAGTAAACATATAGATCACAAGGCACAAAATGTGCAGCAACAGTTAAACTCTTTAACCCATTACCACACAATCCCTACTTTTGATGCCCCTGAGAAAGAAGCCTTTAGAAAACATTATGGGAAAAGGGGAAAATGCTGGTAACCAGCATTTCAAATTTTCAGTCACTTTTATTCTGTCGTCTGCAATTGCTTTCTATTTGGACTGGTCCAAAATATTGTCGTTTGGTAATGAGTTGACTGCAGACAAAATTTTAGATAAATCTTAATTGAAGGTATTTGCAGACAATACAGAGAAAATATAACTCAAATGATGATATTTTTTATGAAAGGGTAGAAAACAATGTAGAAAAAGAGAAAATGTTATTACTAGCATTGCTCTTTTTCCACTGGTTTTCAAAATCCCTTCCATCAGTTATTTAAATCTTTCCCAAACGACAAACTTTTAGACTAGACCAAATTGAAAGCATTTGCAGATGACAATTCAACTCTTGCTAAAAGATGATTTCTGTCTATGATAGGGTAGAAAAAAATTGTGGGAAACGGAGAAAAAGCTGGTTACCAGCATTTTCTCCTTTTCCCATAATGTTTTCAAAAGGCTACTATACCAGACCCGTAAAAACCAGGGATTGTTTGGGAAAGGGTCAAACAAGGGGATCATTGTAATAATCAGCAACCCAAACTATGATAATCAAAATATCCAACCTTGATATATTCGTTGTTGAGTCTGGTCTTGTTCAAAATATACTCTGGAAAACCTATCATATCTATCACAGCATTGGCCTGGTCATAAACAAGAAACAACAATTACTCCAACAACAACAATTTAGGTAAAGCATACATAGATATGAGCCATGCTCTGGCAAAAGGGGACCTAACTCTTTATCAAATGATAAAAGGATTGGATCAAATTCAAGGCATCTGCAGACAAGAATTATTGTTAATGTGATGATTTCTGACTTTGATGGAGTAGAAAATATTGTGGAAAAAGGAGAAAATGCTGGTTACCAGCATTTTCTCCTTTTCCCATGATGTTTTCCATAGACTTCTTTCACAGGGTCCTTAAAAGTAAGGATTGTGTGGTAAAGTGTCAATGCAATTCCATGATCCACGCTACCTTAGCATTAATTGCATCATAAAAACCTACAAATCCATGAGGTACACTAGTCTCTGCAGAAAACTGACCTGTAGCAAAAAAATTTCAACTAAAGTCAGATTAAAAGGACTGCGCAGGCTTACCACAGTCAACACTTTTTGCAGATGCACTAAACCCCCTTTTTCACAGAGCAAGGCTCACATAAATGTTATAAATATAAGAATGATCACAGTATAAACAACTAGAGCTGTCAATGAATGTGACTAATTACCCACCACAGCGCTTTGACTGAAAAAATTGTCCAGTTCAAGGGGAGATAATTCCTCAACCAGGAAGAGTTGACACTTGAAAATTGTGTCTAGCAAATCTTCAATATAGGATCAATATATGTGCAAAGTTTCTATACAATTGAAGGAAAACTATAGGAGGAGTTTGCAACACAAAATTACTAGTATTTTGTACACAGACAGACACACAGACCGACGGATGGACACACCGACAGACAGGCTGATTCCAGTATACCCCCGAAAACATTCATTTTGCTGGGGTGTAAACATCATTCTGAAAAAATTACAAAAGTTAACAATCCATGAGGTTGTTCCAATAGTCAAACTTCTGATAGTTTAGATATCCTTTTAATTAGTCTAATACCGCGCATGACATATTACTCATTGCCTTTTAGCCCAGTCTTTTGTCAACATTGTCAAAACTTGTTTATCTTTGTCCTCCTATTGTCCTGATATGATCTTTTGAACTCTCACCCCGTCCCTCAAAATCTATACCAGATGAGGTTCCATTTCAAGTTTTTTTTTTCATCCACTGACATGTTTCTGCTATACAGATACAAAGAAAGATAAAAGGCTGCCAGTTTATTTTGTCCTGCAAAATTATAGATACCTATCAAATAATATTCTCATAGCTTCTTGACTTTTGAATGGCAAGAAAAAAGATTATCTTCTTTTTTCACATAAGTACAATTTATTTCATTTGTATGACTTCCAACAACTAGCACTCACGTGTTTTTTCAGTGATTAAAAGTTCAGTTTGCATTTTGAAATTCTGACTTGCATTTTGCGAGTATATATATGCTTGCAACATGCAAAAGGGGGCATTCCTGACATTTGCATAGAATGTTGTCTTCAATCAGCCTGTGCAGTCCAAAGGGCTAATCCAAGATGATACATTATGACTACATTAGATTTTGTCCTCAACCCATTACCACACAATCCCTACTTTTGACGCCCCTGAGAAAGAAGCCTTTAGAAAGCATTGTGGGAAAAGGAGAAAATGCTGGTAACCAGCATTTTCTCCTTTTCCCACAATGTTTTCTACCCTTCACTAAGCAAATTTCAAATTTTCAGTCACTTTTATTTTGTTGTCTGCAAATGCTTTTAAATTGGACAAGCCTAAAATATTGTCATTTGGTAATGAGTTAAGTAGACATGCCCAAAACAGAAAATTACATAAAAACAGGAAGTATTGTTTCCAATTAGCCTGTGCAGATTGAGCAGGCTGATCCGAGACATCACTTTATGGCTGTGTCTAAATGTCCCTTTTCGCATGTTGCAAGCCATACAGGAAATTCTAACCCTCTAACCCTGCGGGATGCAAGCGTGTATTTTACAGATGGCTAAGCTAAGCTGATCAGTGTTATCTTCATTGAGGTAAAACGTATTGTGGAAAGGGGATAGAAATGTCTACAGGGAGCTTCTTTTTATCCAACAATGTTTTCACAGGCCTTTTTCTACAGGGTCTTAACTCTTTACCACACAATCCCGATTTTTAACGACCCCTGAGGAAGAAGCCTTTTGAAAATATTAAGGGGAAAAGGAGAAAATGCTGGTGACCAGCATTTTCTCCTTTTCCCTTAATGTTTTCTTACCTATCAAAGACAAGTACCATTATTTGAGACACATTTGAATTGTCGTCTGCAAATGCTTTCATTTTGGACAAGTTTACATTTTTATCGTGTGGTAAAGAGTTAATACCGTGAGATAGTTTGGTAAATTATTTACTGTTTATCAATTGACAAAGGCATCTCAAAATTCAAAGCAGTTAACAAGGACAATCTAAATATGGCTCGGTTAAAGAGTTTTATAAAAGGGGAGAAAATATTGTGGTGAAAGGGAAAATGCTGATGCCAGCATTTTCCCACATTATCTTCAACTGTCCATTTTCACATGGTCCTTCATTTTTTCCTTTTCCCACAACCTTTTGGAAGTTTTTTTTGCTTTATGGTTGTTAAAGCTTTGCATTGTTTGGTAAAAGGACTAAACAAATTCAACCTAGCTGCAGAAGACAGATCAAATTTGTCTCAAACAATAGACTTTGTCTCTGACGGCATAGACAGTAATGTGGGGAATTGAAAATAATTTTTCCTGCAATGTCTTCAAAATACTTTCCTTCATTAGTAAAAAAAAAATTGCATAGTTTAGAAATAGGATTAATTTAGCAGCCCATACTTTATCCACGGCAGCTGCTCTAGTTTCATCATCCATCCATTTCAAATGAGGCAGGTTGTTTTTAAACGCCATCTTCACTTCCTCTATCATAGCCTCTGCCTGTAAACAATAGTTTGCTAAACTTATCTCACTGACCTTCTGTGGATCAAGATCAGAGTGCACAGAACATGCTGTCCAATCATGTATCTACAGTGTCTGATTAAGACATATTTTTCTCCCAGAATGAAGTTGGAAATAACATAATTTTGTTTTTACTATGTCTGAAAATTTCATTTAACTTAATCATTAGGATAAAGGTTAATTCTTTAACAAAACAACAAAAATTCAAAGAAGATTCTGCAGCTGACAATATCCCAATTGATGGGATTTTACCTTGACAGTGTAGAAAGCATTGTCCTGAATAGAGAAAATCCTGTCACCAGCATTTTTTCCTTTTCCCACAATGTTCTCTAAAACCTTCCACCACAAGGTCGTTAAAACTTGGGATCTTGATTTGGAATCTTATGGTACAGGGTTAACATTGAGACCATGGTGTGTGTTTGGATACCCAATATCCTATTTAATGTTATTGCTTCAAAATCTATGATCTTTATACTCATAAGAATTGTCTGACTGAGAATTTATTACTCTTACCTTGTATCAGAAATCTGCTTATTAACGCATTAACTCTTTACCAAATTACAGAATTTTAGACTAGTCAAAATTCAAAGCATTTGCAGACGACAAGGTCAAAGTAACTTAAAGGTTGAAATTTGTTAAGTGACAGGTAGAAAACAAGGTGGGAAAAGGAGAAAACGCTGGTTACCAGCATTTTCTCCTTTTACCTCAATGTTTTCAAAAGCCTTCTCTTCCAGGGTCATTAAAACTCAGGACTGTTTACACTTAATCATGTTACAACAGGGATTAAGTTGTTGCGCCATACCTTCTCTTTGTTGTCTCCCTTGAACACTTCCCTGACAAACATGGAGCCCAGGGCAAAGCCCAGCACTTTATCTGTATCAGAGATACAGTGTCTCCATAGTTCTTCACCTCCAACAGTTCCTGGAATAATTTGTGTAACTGCAGTATTCCTAACAAGCAATTTCGTTGAGGTGATAATTATCCCCTGCCAAAAAAGATCTCTACAAAAATTTACACATAATTCAAAATTTCTCCCAGTTAGCCATTTTGCATCAATTTAATAGAAAGACAAGAGGGCCCTAGATCGCTCACCTATCTAGCCATTTTTTTTTTTTTTTTGAGGTATTGAAACACTGGAAACAAAATCATCATTTTGCCAAGCAATTTTCAAAAGGTAACCTGTAAAAGTCCTTTCAAAATCTGACCAGCAGTTTCAGAAAAGAAGAATTTTTAGGAGATTCATAATTTCTGTATAGTGCAAGTAGCCCCCATTCACCAGAGCCATGTTTCTTACCTATCAGAATTTCCCGAACACTTTTGGAAAAGGGTCATTCAAGGAACATTGCTGTGAAATTATTTTAAAATCTGACTACGGGTTTCAGAGAAGCAGAATTTTCCAAAATTTCTTCATTTCCCTATAGAGCAAGTAGCCCCCATTCACCAGAGCCATGTTTCTTGACGGATCAAAATTTCATGGACAATCTTTGAAAACGGTCACCCAAGGAACATCTCTGTAAAATTACTTCAAAATCTGACTAGCGGTTTCAGAGAAGAAGAATTTTTAAGAATTTCTTCATTTCTGTATAGTGCAAGTAGCCCCCATTCACCAGAGCCATGTTTCTTGACCGATCAAGATTTTGGGAACACTTTTTGAAAAGGGTCACCCATGGAACATCTCTGTGAAATTATCTTAAAATGTGGCCAGCTGTTTCAGAGATTTTTAAAGATTTCCTTAAAAAATTCTATTTGGTTGTCATGGCAACCAGTTTTTGACGGAATCAAATTCTGTGAACAATTTTTAAAGAGGACCTCCCAAGGAACATTACAGCCAAGTTTGGCCTAAATTGGCCCAGTGCTTTAGGAGTTGATGTTTAAAGAATTGTTGATGACGCACCATGGAAACGGGTGATCCTAAAAGCTCCCCTTGAGTGTGTTGTGCTCAGGTGAGCTAAAAAAAAATCCATGGGCAGAATAGGTTATTGTACACATGTATAAAGTTTCACGAAATTCTGTTCAATGGTATTGGAGATACTGTCCTGGACTGACACATGGACAGACAGATGGACAGACAGATGGATGGCAGACAACGCAAGAACTATATTCTTCCTCAGCCTCTGGTGGGGAATAAAAAACATCTACACCTTAAGAACTTTGAAAACTCAACCATTTACCACACAAAAAGACCTTTGGGAAGCAGGCTTTTGAAAACACAGGAAAAGGACAAACTGCAGGTGACCAGAGCATGTCCTCCTTTTCCATGTAAATAGTAGACTATCACCTGATTCAAGGTTTGGTATGTCTGAAAGTACTTAGGGAAAAGGAGTGACTGTTCCTTAAGAGAATGTTCTCCTTTTGCTAAAAAGTTTCTCCAAGTAAGTATCAACTAAATGACTAAATGACTTAACCCATTACTACACTATCCCTACTTTTGACAACCCTGAGAAAGAAGCCGTTATGAAAAAACATTGTGGGAAAAGGAGAAAATGCTGGTAACCAGCATTTTCTCCTTTTCCCACAGTGTTTTCTACCTTCCACAAAACAAATTTCCAATTTTCAGTCACTTTTATTTTGTCGTCTTCAAATGCTTTCGATTTGGACAAGCCTAAAATCTTGTCGTTTGGTAATGAGTTAAAGCCATCTCCAAGTGAAAATGTGTGAACCATTAACCCTTTACTCCATAGATACTCATTTCTACACATTGCTTGTAGGAGCCTTTGGAAAACATTGTGGCAAAAGGTGAAATTGCTCATGAGGAGCAATTTCACCTTTTGCCACAATGTTTTCTATGCTATCAAAAGGTGTCATTTACACATAAGAAATGGCTTCATCCTTGCTGTTATTTAGGGTCAATTAGAGATACCATAGAAATGCTTTATGGGGTAAAGGGTTAAACTGCCGTATAAACAGAATGAAGATTTTTCGCCACTAGTATATACCAAAATATTATGATTTCAAATTGATTTTTGCTGGGGGAAAAAACCATCGGGCAGTGTAAATCCAAGATCAGACGGCACATTATCTTAACTCTTTCCAAACGACAAAATTCTACACTGGTCCAAATTGAAAGCATTTGCATACGAAAAAAATAAATTTGATTGAAAAATTGAAATTTGCTTTAGGAAGAGAAGAAAACATTGTGGGAAAAGGAGAAAATGCTGGTTACCAGCATTTTCTCCTTTTACCACAATATTTTCGAAAGGCTTCTTTCACAGGGGTGCTTAAAGTCGGTATTGTGTGGTAAAGGGTTGATCCACAATGTCTGCAAAAAAGCATGTAATCATGCTTAGCGGCCTGGGGGCGAAAGGCTACAGACTACAGTTGCTAAAAAGAAATCTACAGAAAGTGGTGGAAGATGGAAATTGCTTAATTAAATGGCAAGAAATTATTTGTTGCTGAGCACAATGGAGTGTCAAATAGAGGAATAGACTTTCTTCAAAGTAAATTCTCTTTCATGATAAACAAATTATCCTACCTGACAAAGCCTCGGTCAGTATGTTCCTTGCATTTGTAAAATCATCGGATAAATAAGGTGTCATGGCCTTCACGACATGCCAGATCATGTAGTTGTTTAATATGCTATGGAAAAGAAAAACTGTATGGGTACAAATAACATTTAACTCTTTACCGAATGAAAAAGTTCTGGGCTGGTCTAAATTGAAAGCTTCTGCAGACAACAAAACTAACATAGATTCAAAATTGAAGGTTCTAGTGGAAAGGGTAGAAAACATTATGGGAAAAAGAGAAAATGCTGGTTACCAGCATTTTCTCCTGTTCCCACAATGTTTTGTACTCTTCTAAAGTTCAATTTTTTGTGTCATGTTTATTCTGTTGTCTACAATACTTTCAATTTGAACCAGTCCAAAATTTTGGTAAAGAGTTAAATGAACGCTTTACAAGATGAATAAACATTCACTAATCCAAATTGAAGTTGTATGCCATTAGTATACCACTAGATTCCATATGGGGTCCTGTGTCTTAGTGGTAAAGTGTATGACTTGTAACCTGGGGGCCCCAGGCATGAGCTGCACTGGGTCTACTGGAATTTCCTGGAAGTGTCCTTAGGCAAGACATTTCAGAGCCCTAGCCTTGTACTGGTAAAACCCAGGAAATATATCAATAGTGAGCTGTTGCCATAATATGACAGAAATAATTTTGAAAGCGGTGCAAAAAACCATCCAATCAAACAATCATATTTTCCATTAGATTTGGATTGAAAACATAAGCTTGGATTAAATCAATACGAAATTTTCACACCTTTTTCCATCCTCTCTAGCAAGGGTATTCTGAACCAGTATTGTTAAGTTCTGGAAATAGACTGGGAAATAAACAACAACTTCCTCTGAAGAATTCACCGTCAAATTACCCATGGACAGCATGGCATTTATAAACTGTAACCAGTCCATCTGAAAATAGATTACACAGTATGGCATTTATGAACTAACAGTCCATCTGAAAGTAGATCAGACTGTCTGATATTTATAGTCTGTAGCCAGATATCTGAAAGTAGATCAGACTGCATGACATTTATAAATGTTAGCACTTCATCTGGAAGTAGATTTAACAGCTTGATAAAAGTATGAACTGTAGCCAGTCCATCAGACAGAGTAGATCAGACTGTATGGCATTTATAAACTATAGCCAGTCCATCTGTAAGTAGATCAGACTGCATGGCATTTATAAACTGTAGCCAGTCTATCTGTAAGTAGATCAGACTGCATGGCATTTATAAACTGTAGCCAGTCCATCAGACTGTAAGTAGATCAGACTGCATGACATTTATAAACTGTACCCAGTCTATCTGTAAGTAGATCAGACTGCATGGCATTTATAAACTGTAGCCAGTTCATCTTAAAAGTTAATTAGACAGCCTAGCATTTATAAACTGTAGCCAGTCCATCTGAAAGTTTATTAAAGATAGTACATGTATTTATAAACTGTGGTTAGTCATATTGACTTCAAGATTTTTTGAATTTCCACTGTACCAGCCTTTTTGTAATATGTTACTAGGTCCACTAAATGAAGCTACATTCAATGTAGTACTCATGAAAAGGAACCAGACAATTTATTTTCACACTGTAAGCCCATTTTTAACTTGTGACACCCAGGATAGGGCAAAAAAAATTGACTCCAAGGTTAAAAATTTGGACAATCTATATGATTTTATCATAATCCAGAAAACTTTAATTTTTTATACCATGAGCCAATGTAAAACTTGTGACAGCCCCTCCCACTCCCCCAGGGGGACCATATTTTGCAAGGACTAATCTTGATTTAAGATGTTTGAAAAAAACTGAGCTGCTCTAAGCAAAAAAAAACAGGTTTACATGAGCTGCTCTAAGCAAAAAAACAGGTTTACATGAGATTTGACTTCACTTGTACTTACAAAAGGAGCCAAATTCTGCAGCCCTTCAACTGTCATCTTATGGTACTTCTGTGAATCATCTCTTCTCTGATCATTTGGAATGGTTATCTGTTGGATAAAAAAAAAAAAGGACATTGAAAAAAAAATTGGATATCACCCTGGTTGACTGAAGAAACTAGAGCTGTCACTGAATGTGACTTAAAATGCCCACCAGCACTCTGACAGAAAAAAGTATCAAGTTCAAGGGGAGATAATTCCTTAACCAGGAAAAGTTGACACTTGAAAATTAATATAAGATCAATACATGTGCAAAGTTTCAATACAATTGAAGGAAAATGTAGGAGGAGTTTGTGACACAAAATTACTAGTATTTTGTACACAGACTGACATATGGACGGACACACAGACAGACAGGCCATCTGTAAGTTGTTCTGCATGTAAAAGGACATTCTGCCTCAGGATTTACTTGTTTGAAAGACAAAATAGATTTTACAAAACCTTTTAAATATAAACTTCAATTTTCGATTCACATTTATTTTGTCATTCTGTAAAAGCTTTTAATTTGGACAATTCTTAAATTTTGCTGTTTGGCAAAAAACTTAACTCTTTACCTAACGACAAAATTTTAGATTAGTTCAAAGTGAAAGCACTTGCAGACAACAAAATAAATTAACTCAAAAATTTAAATTCATAAAAATTTCTAAACTGGATTATCATAATTTTGTCTTTAAAAGGGAAGAAAACATTGTAGCAATAGGGGAAAATGCTGGTTACCAGCATTCTTTTATCTTTTTTTCCACAATAGTTTTTTAAAGTCTTGTCCACAAGGCCGTTAAAACTTGGGATTGTGTGGTAAAGGGTTAAAAGGTGGTAAATCTTGCAAAAATTTGCCAATCATAATGAAACTAGCAGGTGCACAAGTTCCCATGATAGATAGGCCTTCAGGAACTGTTGGGGAAGAAAAGGACGAGCTTTGTTGTGGGAAGAGTTCAACAAGCCATCTCATTGGGCAGATTCTTCTGTCCCAGCCAATCAAATAGCTAGAAATATTCATTTGGAATTAGACTTGAATTTACAATAATTGCAAAATTAATAAGGCCCCCATAGGACAACATATTTTGTGTCAGCTATCAATGAAAAATGTGTGACAAATGAGCAAACAACTAAAAACTTAGTAAAGTTCTAATTTCTTAATTCCATATGTCTAATTCAATGTTCACATAGGAATACACATGTACTCTTCAACAGTAATTTTGAAGAAAATGCTGCTCACAAAATTATGTTATTTAAACAAAGGCTTAACGACCAAGACAAAGGAAGTGTACTAGACATCATTCCACAAAAGGCTATTCTTTGTGTAATTTCTTATGGTTTCAGAAGGCTTGGACTCTTTACCACACAATCCTGAATTTTAACAACCCTGTGAAAGAAAGCTTTTGAAAACATTGTCGGAAAAGGAGAAAATGCTGGTAAGTTCATTTTTTCAGTAACATTTTTTTTGTCATCTGCAACTGCTTTCAATCTGAACTAATCCAAAATTTTGTCATTATCTCTCTGTACAAGACGTCACTATTTTTCATCTTACTTCAGCTAGCTCTGCTTCAAACTCAATAACATCTCTCATCTGTGACTGTGTGTCATTTTTCTCACCCCCTAGCAACACCCCCACCTTCGTCATGTATTCTAGATATGCACTCAACACCTGTAAAAGTATCAACATACAACAGTCACCTATTTTAATTCCTTTAATTACACAAAGCTCACATACTAACAAAAAAACTACAATACACTTGTATTTCGAGAAAAATAATCATTTACCAAAAAGAAGACAAAAAACAAAACTGACAATAGAGTAATCTGAAAATGTAATCTCAATACAGAATATGTATAATATTACGAGGAATGCTATATTATACCAGACGACAGAAGTTATGAATGGTCAGTATTGAAAGATATTGAAAAGATCTAATTAAATGCAGTTCAAAAGGCTACAAATATGGATATGAATGGATAACAAAGGTTAATGTATATGGAGAAAATGTTGTTTGTCAGCATTTCCCCCTGATCCAACAATACTTTGTATCACCTCTATCCAAGAGTCACAAAAATATGGACTTTTTATAAAAAATATTCCGTACCTTGTCATCATCAATAGATTTGTTAATATAAAAATCTCTCTCTAATCCCAGTCCACCCAAATCAAACTGAAACAAAAGCAAGGATATGAGTTTGGCATTCTGACACTACTCTTAATCTGCTAACGACTAAGGGCATGATTAGATCACAATCAATCTGTCTAGAACAAAGAATTTGGAAAATTCTTAAAACTTCTTATTGAAAAATTAAAATCTGTCATTAAATTTTTCTCCACCAAATAATTGCTTTCAACTGATAAAATACGAAACAAACTTTCTGGAGGTATCAGGGCCTGTAAATCAAAATCAGACACAATGAGTACTCTGATCTTTTACACACAAACTCTCAAATTTTTGTGGGATATTCTTGCAAAACCTATCTTCATTTAGAGAATATTCCATACAGTAGACTTCTATGTATTAACTCTCTACCGTATACCACAGAGTCTAGAGTTTTAACAACCTTGACAAAAAAGATTTTGAGAAAACAGCCAGAAATGGATAAAATGCTGATGAGGAATTTTGTACTTTTGCCAAAGTGTTTTTATTCTATCAAAAACAAATTTCACATTTTGAGTCATATTTAATATGTCATCTGCAAATGCTTTGACCCTTTACCAAACAATTCCTGGTTTTTACAACCCTGAGGTAGATGCCTTTTGAAAGCATTGTGGGAAAAGGAGAAAATGCTGGCAACCAGCACTTTCTCCTTTTACCACAGTGCTTTCTACCCTGTTGGAAACACACAAGTTTCAATTTTTGAGTAAAGTTTTATTTCATTGTCTGCAAAAACTTTCAATATGGACCAGTCTAAAATTTTGTCTTTCGGTAAAAAGTTAATAATGTTATTTGGTAAAGTGGTAATTGCTAGGAAACCTAATACATAAAATCTCTATTTTCCTACTTGGGTTCAAGACAAAAAAGAACAGAATACAAAACAACTATAATATTTATGAACATACCTGCATTATATTTTGCGATGAGTTTTTCTCGTCTGCAGAAATATAGAAGGAGAATAATATACCAAAGACATGAGTCTTTTCTAACGTTGTTTGAAAACTGCTTTTAGCTGCATCCCAAAGTCCTGTTTTATTGGATATACTCCATCCCCCTTTATCTCGGATGAGATCTTCCAAAGGTTTTCCACCCAAACGTGAAATAGTCTTGTTTTTATCTAAACAAGATCGGTAGTAAAGTTTAGCTTTCTGCTCCGCATCACTGTCACTGGTGTTCAATGGCTTCTCTGTAATAATGTAATCCTGACAAGTGACAATTACCCAGTATATAGGCTATTATAAACTATATATCCCTTTCCTACACCACAAAACTTTGGACCTGCACAATTCAAAAGCAGTTACAAACTACAACATAGTTGTGACTCAGAAAATATTTTTGCCTTTTGAAGAATTGAAAACATTGTGGAACGATATTTTTCGAAGGCTCCTTCCTTAGGGTCATTAACCCATTACCAAATGACAATATTTTAGACTGGTCCAAATTGAAAGCGTTTGCAGACTACAAAATAAAAGTGACTGAACATTTGAAATTTGTTTTGTGAAGGGTAGAAAACATTGTGGGAAAAGGAGAAAATGCTGGTAACCAGCATTTTCTCCTTTTCCCACAATGTTTTCTAAAGGCTTCTTTCTAAGGGGTGTCAAAAGTAGGGATTGTGTGGTAATGGGAAAATAACTTGGAATTGTGTGGCAAAGGGATAACTAACTTGTAAAACAGATCCATGGGAATAAATAAAGTTAAATTTTAGCAAAGTTGCCATTGGCTCAGAGTATAAAATTCTTACCCCTTGCCAAATAAACTTCCCTCTTCCAACACACCGTATTTCTAGACTTTCTAGATTTATCTTAGCACCTAATTCAACACTTTACTAAACATTCATGTGATTTAATAACCCTCAAAAGAGATGCTTCTGTAAACATTGTGTGGAAACAAGAAAATACTTATAATGAACTTATTTTCTTTCTGCTACAATATTCTTTAACCTTTCAAAGCCAAGTCCTACCATTTTGAGCCCTATTTACTTTGTCGTCTGCAACTTCTTTCACCCTTTACCACACACTGATGACTTGTAATGCCGAGGAAGTAGCCTGTTGAAAATATTGTGGAAATAGGAGAAAATGTTGGTAACCAGCATTGTCTGCTTTTCCCACAAAGTTTTCTACCCTATCAAAGCAAAATCGCACCATTTGAGCCATTTTGAAATTGTTGTCTGCAAATGCTTTCAATTTGGATAGGTCTAAAATTTTGCTGTGTGGTAACAGCTTAAATTAAGAAAAATCTACAACTTTGTCATCTGGTAAAAAGTTCAGACCTATCGACTGTATCCATGAGGGAAAGGGAATAATTTTTCATTGATTATGTTAAGTTCAAAGAGCCATTTGTTAGATGACTGATGCAAGGATTGTGATCATGCAACTTTAACCCTTAACCAAATAATCCCTGACTCTATAAAAGAAGCGTTTTGCAAACATTGTGGGAAAAGGAGAAAATGCTTGTAACCAGCATTTTTTCCTTTTCCCACAATGTTTTCTACACTTCCCAAAACAAATTTCAATTTTTGATCAACTTTACTGTTATTGTCTACTAATGCTTTCAATTAGGAGTAGTCTAAAATTTTGTCATCTGGTAAACTCATTACCAAACAACAAAATTTTGGACTAGTCCAAATTGAAAGCATTTGCAGATGACAAAATAAATGTGAATCAAAAATGGAAATTTCGTTCGGAAAGGGTAGAGAACACTGAGGGAAAAGGAGAAAATGCTGGTTACCAGCATTTTCTCCTTTTCCCTCAATGTTTTTAAAGGCTTTCTTTTTCATGGTCCTTAAAAGTCGGGATTGTGTGGTAAAGAGTTAATGTGGCTTTACGTTTCCATTATGTCCTCATTATTCAAACATTATAGTTTTTGTTCAAAGTCATCCCAGCTAATTAATCTAACACCTGTGTCACTTTCCTAGGTTTTATCATCCTTCTATTTCTGTAACAACTTCATCATGAAAATGTCTGCTAGCCATTACATCATGTGGATCAAATGATGAAATTTTGTTTTGAAACGGTACCGCAGAAAACACTGTGGGAAAAGAATAAAATGCTAGGTCACTAGCATTTTCTTCCTTTCCTACAATGTTTTCAAAGGCTTTCTCCCTCAAGGCTGTTTAACCTTTTACCACACAATCCCAAGGATTAACAACCCTGAAAACATGGCAAGAAAAGGATAAAACACTTGTAAATGGTATTTTCTCCTTTTCTAACAATGTTTTCTACCTATTTCAGAAATTCAATAAGTCATCTGCGAATGGTTTCTATTTGGAAAAGTCAAAAGTTAAAAGTTTTGCGTTGTTTACCCTTTACCAAACAATTCCTGGTTTTTACAACCCTAAGAAAACATTTTGAAAACATTGTGCGAAAAGGAGAAAATGCTGGTTACCAGAATTTTCTCCTTTTCCCACAATGTTTTCTACCCTGCTGGAAACAATTTCAATCTTTGAGCTAAATATATTTTGGTAGCCCTAGGCCTTATGGTTTCAGAGAAGAAGATTTTTAAAAAATTTCAATATTTTTCAGTTTTGTTGCCATGGCAACCAGAGTTTTTGAAGGAATCCAAATATTTCAAGGTTTTTTGAAGAGGACCATGTCAGGATCATTTCTGTGAAGTTTCATCAAAATTAGACGGGTAGTTTCAGAGAAGAAGATGTTTGAAATAAAAGTTAACACATGCACGCATGCATGGATGGACGCACGACGGACACTGGGCCATGACATAAGCCTGCTGGCCTTTGGCCAGTGGAGCTAATAAGACTATGAATTCTATCCTTGACCTTACCTATGACCTTTCTCATGACCTCCTGGTTTACCTTCCAAAGTTCACCAAATGAACTCCATCTTGAATGGCCAGATGGTATAATATGGGTGTTCATCCATCCCCCACAAGCATACTGGTAGAAATCTGTACAGGGGTCTACACTGGTATCCATGGAGTTTATCAGAGTGCTAGAGACTGTCACACAGGCTGGGGTCAAACATAGACTTGTGGAACCTTTCTCTTTATCAAGGTCAGTGCTATATGTAACCCCTGTCTGGTCATCGTCCTTCACCTTGCTGCTGACTGACTTATGTGACTGTGACTGATTAAACTGCGTAATTTGATGATCCCTGTTGGCCAAGAGAGCGGCGAGGATGATGATCGTCAAGCTAGCAACACCCAACAGTCCCGCCAGAATACATTCCAGCCAGCTACGCCTACCCCTGTAAGAAAACATGATGCATGACAAATACGAACTAGACCTGTCACTGACTCACTGTGACTTAATAACCCCATCAGCACTTTGACAGAAACAGACATTTACTAGTATTTTGTACACAGACGGACACATGGATGGACAGACTGATTCCAGTATACCCCAAAACACATTTGATAAAATCTTTTCATACAAACCCCCCCCCCCCCCCCCCCCCCCCGCCGCCCCCGTCCCCGATATGTTTTATACCCTGTTGGACAGTAATTTCTATTTTTGTGTCGCGTTAATTTTGTCGCCAGCAAATGCTTTGAATTCGGACAAATCTAATTTTTTTTTGTTTGGAGTTAAAATTAACCTACCCCCACATCAATACATGTTTCTTATATCACGAAAGGTTTATACATGCTGCTCTTTTTGCAGGTTGTTGATACTGAAAAACATTTGCAGATAACAAACATTAGATCAAAGAATGTAATTTGCCAATTAAGTGGTGAAAAATATTGTAGGACTATTTGAAAATGGTAGCAAGCTGAATTTACCCTTTTCAAACTACATTTTGAAAGAATTTTTTCTTTAACCCCTTACCACACAATCCCAACTTTTGATAATCCTGAGAAAGAAAGCCTTTGAAAACACTGAAGGAAAAGGAGAAAAAGCCGGTAACCAGCGTTTTCTCCTTTTCCAACAATGTTTTCTACCCTTTCCAAATCAAATTTTAATGTTTGATTCACATTTATTTTGTCATCTGAAAATTCTTTCAATTTGGACAACCCTAATGAGTTAATGGTCATAAAAAGCACAGGAACATTTGGTAGAACAGTCTAATATTAAAGGTACTATGCATTACCCAAAAAATTTGGGTCCCCTTTTCAACACCACTGTTGTGTTAAACTCCACAGGTGGGGTACCAGCCCCTGAGACCTCATCCTCTTCAAACCGTGTGCGGGTGTATTTCTGATCTGTCATCTGAAACATAAAACACAGAGAATAATGGGTGAATTCCTTTCACCTGTTCTTGCACAATGTTCTGTGTTCTGGTATGCTGTTCTGAAATGTGCCAAAGGAATATTTCAGAACACATACACTGTTCCAGAAGTATGTTCTGAATTGAGCATTTTCGGAACATTGTTCCAAACCATATCAAAATGAAAGTACATTGCCATGATGGCTGTTACAAGAGCTACTGTCTTAGCTGTGTAAGTGGAGGATATGATTAGCTGCGGAGGGGGAGTAGAGATAAGTCTACAGTGCTCCTATTTATGGTGTTCATGTCATAAAAAATACAATTGAAAGTCTGGTCATGAAGAATTGTACACCTATCAGCCATCTTGTATCACCAAGCAACTGCTCAGCAGGTGTGCTACACCTCGATTGAATTAGAGCAGTCGGAACATATTCAGAAAAAATACAGTACAGCATTCTGAAATACTCCACTGACCTAGAACATGTTCGGAGTAGCGAAAAGATTACACCCATTGTCATCAATGCTCTATGAACATGGAGAAATGCTTCTGCAAAAAATATCCCACACATGTCAGCCTGTATAGTCTTGTTTAGCTAAAAGAGGATCGAAACTTTTTCTCATGATTTAGTCAGCCTTAGACAAAATGGGTTCCATGGATAGTCATGGTTTGCTAATAATGTATGACAGAGATGCATTAAAGCCCCTTTTACCAGAGCAACACTTACATGGCATACAACATGCGAAAAGGGTCATTCTGACATTTGCGTGAAGTGCCGTGTCGGATCAGCCTGTGGAGTCCACCCAGACTAATCCGATAGGACAATTTCCATTTTTATGTAATTTTCTGTTTTGCACAAGTCCACTGCAGCACAAAATCTAATGTAGTCCTACAGTGCTGTCTCGGATTAGCCTACGCAGACTGCGCAGGCTGATCCTAGACGACACTATAGGCAAATGTACGAATGCCCTTTTCGCATGTTGTAAGCCATATGTTTTCTAACCACTGTGTACCCAATATTTTCTCCTTTTCCAACAATTTTTTCTAACATGTCCAAGACAAATCCAATCATTTCACCCTCTACCAAACAATCCCTGGTTTTTACGACACTGAGATAGAAGCCTCTTGAAAACATTGTGGGAAAAGGAGAAAATGCTGGTAACCAGCAATTTCTCCTTTTCCCACAATGTTTTCTGTCCTGCTGGAAACAAATTTCAATTTCTGAGTTCATAATTTATTTCTCTGTCTGCAAGTGCTTTCAATTTGGACCAGTTTAAAATTATGTTGTTTGGTAAAGCCCAGGGTTAAGAAGATTTAAATTGTTGCCTGTAAGGGTTTGCACTTTGGACAGGTCCAATTCTTTATCATGTGACTTGCGGTATAGACTTGTGGTATAGACTTGCTATATAGACTTGTTGTACAGACTTGCGGTATAGACTTGTGGTATAGACTTGCGCTATAGACTTGTTGTACAGACTTGCGGTATAGACATGTGGTATAGACTTGCGCTATAGACTTGTTGTACAGACTTGCGGTATAGACTTGTGGTACAGACTTGCGGTATAGACTTGTTGTACAGACTTGCGGTATAGACTTGTTGTACAGACTTGCGGTATAGACTTGTTGTACAGACTTGCGGTATAGACTTGTGGTACAGACTTGCGGTATAGACTTGTTGTACAGACTTGCGGTATAGACTTGTGGTATAGACTTGCGGTATAGACTTGTGGTATAGACTTGCTATATAGACTTGTTGTACAGGCTTGCGGTATAGACTTGCGGTACAGACTTGCAGTATAGACATGTGGTATAGACTTGTAGTATAGACTTGTGGTATAGACTTACTACAAGCGATTATGAAGTAGAAGGTAAGGGTTTCAGATACGAAACTATACAAATTGATGGAACAGAAAACAAGAGGGCCATGATGGCCCTGTATTGCTCCACTGACTTTTTAACCCTTTACCACACAAATCAAAGTGTTAATGACCCTGATCGAGACAGCTTCTAAAACCACTGTGAGTAAAGGACAACATGTTGTCAGCCAGTATTTTCTCATTTTCCCACTACATTTCCTAACCTATCCAAGACAGAAAGTCACTTATCCCATTACCACACAATCCCTACTTTTGACCACCCTGAGAAAGAAGCCTATAGAAAACAATAAGAGAAAAGGAGAAAATGCTGGTTACCAGCATTTTCACCTTTCCCCACAGTGTTTTCTACACTTCACAAAACAAATTTCAAATTTTCAGTCACTTTTGTCATCTGCAAATGCTTTCAATTTGGACAAACCTAAAATTTTGTTGTTTGGTAATGAGCTAAGCTACATTCAATTCGTCTTTTTGCAGCAGCTTTAAACTTAGTACAGTAATAAAAAAAATGTCATTTCTTACAGTAACATTGACATATGCATTTAATTGGCATTGACAGAGACATACAGCATCAAAAGTCTGTATGGTCATAAACTTACCTTGAAAACATAATATGCATCCAGCTTGCCAAACAAAACAGTCATTATCTTATTTAAATGCAAAGATAATGTCAGTGAATACAAACAGGTTCATTCATTAGCTAGAAAGGTAAAGTTCTGAAAAACTTTGTGTGATAGAAACCTTACTTTAACCCATTACCACACAATCCCTACTTTTGACGACCCGCAGAAAGAAGCCTTTAGAAAACAATGTGGGAATAGGAGAAAATGCTGGTAACCAGCATTTTCCCCTTTTCCCACAATTTTTTCTACCCTTCATAAAACAATTTTCAAGTTTTCAGTCCCTTTTTTTTTTTTTGTCGTCTGCAAATGCTTTCTATTTGGACATGCCTAAAATATTGTCGTTTGGTAACAAGTTAAATAAAACATTCCATTCAAGTGAACATGACCATTAGCATCAAAATAAATCACTCCCTCTTAAAAAGGAACATTTCCTTCACAGAAAACTTGAATACCGAACTCCAATAACATAAAAACTGCAGTTTGATAATCAAGGGAGGTAAATAGTAACAAACTTTATCTTGTATAATAGGAGTTATTTCCCTTGATTACTATTTAAAATACAGTCCATGTTATAAGCCCATGTTAAAATTGTGATCTCCAGGGCCGAGCTAATTTTGACCCCAGGACTATAATATGAAGGAATACGATAGAGAAGCATTATATAAAGCTACATGCCAAATTTGGTAGCCCTGGGCCTTATGGTTTCAGACAAGAAGATTTTCAAAGATGTTCAGTATTTTCTCAGTTTAAGAAGGTTTATGGAGTTTTCTCGTTAAAGGCTACAGCAAGACTATCATTCACTATAGAGCTGACATTACTTGAATCTTGGTACTGATTCAAAAGATAGCGCCACTTATAATACAACACATGTCAAGGCCATATGATTATAAACTAGGGCTGTCACGGCATGTGACTTAACTCATTACCAAACGATAAATTTTTTGGCTTGTCCAAATTAAAAGCATTTGCAGACGACAAAATAAAAGTGACAGAAAAATTAGGAATTTGTTTTGAGTACTGTAGAAAACATTGTGGGAAAAGGAGAAAATGCTGGTTACCAGCATTTTCTCCTTTTCCAACAATGTTTTCTAAAGGCTTCTTTCTCATGGTCATCAAAAGTAGGGATTCTGTGGTAATGGGTTAATACCCCCGCCAGCGCTTTGACAGAAACAGGCACAAAGGTGTTATGTATAGAGCTGCAGAATAGGAAATACATATAATGCCATGCAAAAACATACCTGTGTTAGCTGAATCCCAAATAGTGACTGCATGCAAAAATAAAACAAAAAAGTAAAACTTTAATAAAAATTTAACCTTTTACAAAACAATGCTGTGCAGTAAAGCTCTTGATAATTCATTGGTAAAGGAGAACTGCTAGTAACCTGTGTATCCTTCTTCTCCCTTAACTCTTTACCAAGCAACAAATTTTTGGGCTGGGCCGAATAGTTACGCATTCTACTTTATTATCCATATCGCCCTACTCTAGATCGGGTCTTTAGCTATCAATTTACCTTTGAGATATCCTCCTTTTCAAATATTTGATCAAAAAGAATTCTGTAGGACAGAAGCGATATTTTTTTGTAAGTGTCTGTAATTTTACAGTGTGTTAAAAGGACTGGTTTAATACGGACACTAGTCATTTCTTTTTTTTTTTCTACTAATATGTATTTCCAACTATCTTGCCGTAATTCTGATGATTTATTATGTTTCTTCATTCACTTGTCTTAGTTTATAAGATCATTAGGGCTTTGTGTAAAATTTCTTATAACATATTTGTAAAATCGTTTAAGTACCTGTCTGTGTTGAAGCACAAATCTTTGAATTTCAAGCATAGTTGACAAAGCTAGAGTCATGTGCTTGCATCACACATATACTTAATTGTCATCAAAAAAGAGTACACTGATATAGAAATAAGATGGGTGTGCTTTACACAGACTGTAGCAAGGATATTTGGAGTTGAAAATAAGCTTTGGGGTTTCCCGAAATGTAGCTTGTGTCCGTGATTATATCTCTGTCCACATTTACCGGGACTGACCCTTATCATTACCGAATTACCTGAAAGATGTTACACAATTTTTGCTCAAGACGGCTGACAGTGTGTACATACCATTCTTACGTGAAAATTATCAGAAATAATTTCTTTATGAAAGACTTTATAGTTCATGTGCAAGTCTAACTCTTAATCTAATATACTATTTCCTTATCATCACTGAACACAGACATTCAAGGCTATTTATAAATGTACACAAGTCCATGAAAGTCACGCGTTAACAAAACATGATCCATAATTCATCATTTCAAGAAGCTTTGCAAAATCAAAGCAGAATCAGCCATTGGGGTTCTCAGCAAAATTATAGAAGACATGAGAAAAAAGTCAAAAAATGGCATAGTAGTATTTTTCCATCATAACAAAAATCGGCGCCCTCTTGCGGCTTGTCTGGTCTCTGCTTTAATTGTTAATACCTCAAATTAAACATTTCTGTATCTCAACCAACTCCATTTTTCAAAATAAAAGATTAGAATGGAAGAAAAATTTACCGGCAGTGAAAACCGTTCATCGGCACCAACATGCTTAACACTATTTACCCCACCTTCTAAAATCCTTCATTTCAAGCAGTTTTACCTCAAAACATGCATGATGACATATTTAGATCATCTGCTAGGTCATGTGGCAATATTTTCCGATCATGTGACTGCAAATTGGTACCAAATAGATGAAGTTGTATTCATTTTTATATGAAGACCATTGAAGTAACATGCATGAATTTCAGAATGGCACCGGTACAGTGGTGAAGGTCAAGGTTGATTTTCTTTTGAACATTTTGATGAAACTACATCATATTTTCTATAACACGAACTAAAAATTAATCATGCGTCAAAAGAATTTTGATTTCTTCTGGATTCATACCGTATAGACTACATCAAATATGCAATACCGGTCTACTGGTTCAGTTCGGATTAGAGCACAGAATTTCTTTATCTTTTAACCCATTACCATTTACCAAACAATCCCTACTTTTGACAACCCTAAGAAAGAAGTGTTTAGAAAACATTGTGGGAAAAGGAGAAAATGCAGGTTACCAGCAATGTTTTCAATAGGCTTCCATCTTTTTTTATGTCTTCCTTTCTACCGTTCACAAAAAAAAATTTTAATTTTCAGTCACTTTTATTTTGTCGTCTGCAAAATGTTTTTGATTTGGACAAACCTTAAATTTTGTCGTTTGGTAATGAGTTTTTTGTAAAATGATACAGTACCACACGTTACCTTCAGTCTGAAGGTGTCTGCTCCGATGCTATTTTTGTGACTGGTCTTCGCTAACACCTTCATATCAGCCATTCATTGAACCCGTATGGAAAAAATACGATTTTACCCGCATCTTTTCGAACGGCTCTATGTGACAGAATTTCAAATGACAACTAATAAAATGGACATGGATTGTTAGATAAATTATTAATCTTTACAAAAAAACTGATGTTAGTTAATATCCAACTCTTACCTTTGTGCAAATCTGTACTTTTCAACGTAAATAATCGTTGACCTACTTCACCAGAAATTAAAACATGGTGGTCTTTTCAATGCGCATGTCTCGGCAGAAATCGCAGTATCTCTGACACGCTACAGGATAGTTTAGTTGCGAATTTTGCAGTAAACAAACGCACCTTGATCGAACTTGGCTGTATAGGGTTAGGGAACCAGACTGTACAAATTGCAAATTCCGTTGAGTGCGCATGCCTGACTAACGGAAGTCGCCGTGTTAGTTGTTTACAAATTATGCTGGATTTATTTACGTTGGGAAAAAGGTAAATTCCCATTGATTTAATTGGTATTTTGCTGCATATTTTGTGTGCTCTTAAAGATTAATCATTTATCTAACGATCCATACCCATTTTATTAGCTGTCATTGGAAATTTTGTCGCACTGAGCCGTTCAAAAAGATGCGGGTAACATCGTATTTTTTCCAGAAGGGTTTAATGAATGGCTGATATGAAGGGGTCTGCGAAGACCAGTCACAAAAATAGCATCGGAGCAGACAACTTCAGACTGAAGGTAACCACACGTATGCATAAGGCTGTATAATGGTGGGGCGTTTGCCGGTATTATGCGAGAAAAAAAGACACCATACATACCGTTTAAAGCTTATCTTACGTCGTGCAAATATCAAATAGATTGGTCTTACCATTTGACGTTATGATATCTGGAAGTTCTACAATAACAACTCCATCACTTCATTAGCATATCCTCTGAACAGAGTAATTACTTTCTCGTGTCGAGCAAAAACTAAATGCAGATTGAATTCAAAGATTTGTATCTGCATCCAGGCTGATCACCAGTGCATCGCAGATTTGTCACTATCGACTCAAAAAGGTACAAGCATCAGCGACTTCATTAACATCGATAATTATTGATTTGTCTTTACCGCAAGTTTCGGATATTCACTAGCAGTAGGGTAGTAATAGAGAAGTTCGAATATTCTTTCCGTAAACAAACGCGGTGTAGAGCGCGGCCTATCCGCGCGGAAGTGGTTACTTTTTACGGTACTCTTCCATAGTCCACGAATCTTCAAAACATACATTCTAATGCGCAGAAGAATAATAAATGGTAAGCAGCATTTGAAAAAAAAAATCCACGATATTTTCTATCCTTTAACCCTTTCCCAAACGACAAAATTTTGAAAGACCCAATTGAACGCTTATTGCAGACGACATTTATTTGGTTAGCACTACGGCACTAGGTATTTTCGCGGACCTTTCCCTTTTGGAGGCAAGTATTTCCCCATATTAACCACAAGCTGATGAAATAAACAATATATCATACTTCCCCTGATTATTTCGTCAGCGAATGCCAATTTTAAAACTAGTGATCACAAGTCAATTTAACCGGATAACCGAAAAGTAGTTCCAGATTTTCGGCAGGAGGAAAATATTCACTGTGACGAGGAAATAATTCCGCCAGCTTAACTCATTACCAAACTACAAAATTTCAGGTTTGTCCAAATCAGAAGCATTTGCAGATAACAAAATAAACCTAATTTAAAATTTGAAACTTGTTTTGTGAAGGGTAGAAAACAATGTGGGGAAAAGGAGAAAATGCTGGTTAACAGCATTTTCTCCTTTTCCCACAATGTTTTCTAAAGGCTTTTTTTTTTCAGGGTCATCAAAAGTAGGGATTGTGTGATAATGGGTTAAATTACAACATTTCTTTACACATAACATTTCTAAAAAAAGACACATGAAATATAATATACCAAGCTAGTATTGACATAAATACGGATACATAAAATTCCTTTTTGTCCAACTACCAACTGACTAATGAGGTAAATTGGTCCTTTGACATACACAGACAATTGACGGGTAACAGATGTTTTGGTAACAGACGAGTCTGGTAACATAGACTTATAGAGTAAATCAATTGGATGTTTTGATAACAAAGCAGTTGTATTGTGTTTATGTTCTGTGACCTTTACACCTAATGTATGGCTTTGTTTTGTTCAAACCTTTTACTTTTGCACTTTTTATCCATTGATAGATAAACCTTTTATTTTTTCACTCTCTACCCTTTTTTGCTTGATAGATAGGCAATCTACATGGTCAGTACATACAGCATGAAATGAGATACATAACAAAAATATTATTTATGAAACAAAATGGAAATTACAAATCAAGGTTTTAACCCATCACACAAACCCTACTTTTGACGACCCTGAAAAAGAAGTCTATAGAAAACATTATGGGAAAAGGAGAAAATGCTGGTAACCAGCATTTTCTCCTTTTCCCACAATGTTTTCTACCCTTCATAAAACAAATTTCAAATTTTCAGTCACTTTTATTTTCTCGTCTGCAAATAGTTTCGGTTTGGACAAACCTAAAATATTGTCGTTTGGTAATGAGTTAAATAACGAAGGTTTGAAAAAAATAAAGCTATGCGTTGGGTGTGAAGAATGTCAAGATAACGTAAACACTATATAATAGCTTTGTTACCGAAACATCCAATCGATTTACTCTATATATTCTATGTTACCGAACTCGTCTGTTACCGAAAAATCCGTAAATCCAATTGACAAATAGCCCAAAGATTTGATCCACCTCAGCTTGTGTAATGATGACCACTCACCGCATGACATGAAATGATACTTTTTGCAAATGCAATAAACCCCCTTTCCATAGAGTATGACCCATTTGTTTTTGTGGTATCTAAAGCTGTCTTCAACATTACTCCAGTTATATTGTTAAAGCCAGTTCACCTATCCATGCTTTCCTGGAGTTTATTTATCTCTTTACCACACGATCCAGACTTTTAAAGTCTCTGAGAAAGAAAGCCTTAGAAAACATTGTTGGAAAAGGAGTAAATACTGGTAACCAGCATGTACTCCTTTTTCCACAATGTTTTCTACCCTTTCCAAATCAAATTTCAGTTTTTGAATCACATTTATTTTGTCGTCTGCAAATGCTTTCAATTTGGACTAGTCCAAAATTTTGTCGTTTGGTAAAGAGTTAACCAGTATTACCCACAGTATTCTATCTAAGCCACTGGCTGTTTCCCACAAAGGCATCGCTGAAACAATGACCAGGGGTAAGAGAGGAATGACAACTGTATTGGTATGTTAAGGGTTAACTCTTTAACAAACGACAAAATCTTAGACTGGTCCAAATTGAAAGCATTTGCAGACAACAAAATAAACATGACTTAAAAATTGAAACAAGACTTTGGAAGAGTAGAAAACATCATGGTTAAATGAAAAAAATGCTTGTTACCAGCATTTTCTACTTTTTCCACACTGTTTTCAGAAGGTTTCTATCTCAGGGTTGTTAAAACCAAGGATTGCTTGGTAAAGGGTTTACGCAAATTGCAATTCAAGCACACAAAAGAGTGCAGGGTAAAAACAATAACAACAACAACAAAAATTCATCAACGTCATCTTTTATTAATTATTTTCATCAACAATTATTGCACAATTTAATCTGTTCATTCCACAACTTTTGTTCAATCTCAATTTATTCCCAACATTCATACTTAACTCTTTACCACACGACAAAATTTTAGACTGGTTCAAATTGAAAGCATTTGCAGATGACAAAATAAAGGTGACTGAAGAATTGAAATTTGTTCTGGGAAGGGTAGAAAACACTGTGCGAAAAGGAGAAAATACTGATTACCAGCATTTTCTCCTTTTCCGACAGTGTTTTCAAAAGGCTTCTTTCTCAGGGGCGTAAAAAGTAGGGATTGTGAGGTAATGGGTTAACTCTTTATCACATAATCTCGACTTTTAACAACCCCGAGAAAGAAGTTTTTTTGAAAAAATTGTGGGAAAAGGAGAAAATGCTGATAACCAGCATTTTCTCCTTTTCCCACAATGTTTTCTAACGGCTTCTTTTTAAAGCCAATTTCAAATTTCACTTTGTCACTTTTATCTTGTCATCTGCAAATACTTTCAGTTTGGACCAGTCTAAAATTTTGTTCTTTGGTAAAGAGTTAAATTACAAATAGAGAACTTTATCAGTCTTAAAGTGGGCTATTTGAAAACAAAAACATTTCATTTTTAACAAGCAATTTCTCCACTTGGTGTTTCTACATCTTCTTGTATTTATACATGAAAGTAGCATTCAACCAGATTCTATTTCCATTTTGCAAGTTTTTACAAAATTTTAGCAAAAACAGGTTGTTATGGGAGACCACTCCTTCCTGCATGGCATACTCCCAATTTAAATACAATACCTGATTACTGCGTCAGGGAGATATCTCTTTGGCTCAGTGGTTAGGGTATTGGTCTTGTGTCCGGGAGTTCCGGAGTTCGAATCCCGCTCCGACCCTTATTTCTGCCATGCATTTATTCATTTGTTTCTTTGTTACGGACTTCGTTCGTAAGATGGGGGCTCGTCCGGGATTGGCCATTGAGCCATTAATCCCATTTGTTGTCCAAAATCGGACTTTCTGCCTAATAAGGCTTTGAGTCATCAATAAATGATGACTTTAAGAGGGGGTGTGTTATGGGAGACCACTCCTTCCTGCATGGCATACTCCCAATTTAAATACAATACCTGATTACTGCGTCAGGGAGATATCTCTTTGGCTCAGTGGTTAGGGTATTGGTCTTGTGTCCGGGAGTTCCGGAGTTCGAATCCCGCTCCGACCCTTATTTCTGCCATGCATTTATTCATTTGTTTCTTTGTTACGGACTTCGTTCGTAAGAAGGTAATTCAAAAGGTTGAGCACATTTGAACATGAAAAAAGAAAAAAATTGCCTGGATAGCACAGTTGATATACATGTAGTCACTGCAATTCAAATCCTAGCTGAGATAAATTATATTTACAGTATTTGGTCCCACACACATATTTACCACTCCCATCTCCCCAAGCCCCAAAACAATAAAACACTGTGGTCAGTAACTACTTCTCAGCTCCTTAAAACCGTCTTTATATTTATCTTTCAACTACGCGAATATCCATGCAATATCACCCATGATATATTTTTTTTGATATACCACGGTTATTTTTAGAACAATGATATACCACGGATATTTATAGCACAGGCCGGAACTACTTACGACCTAAAACATGACCTCTTGTTGACATTTTGTCAATACACAAATTCAAGCAAGACAACAGTCGCTAGAAAAAAAAATCTATAGAGCAAAAACAGTACTTTTGTTGTCTTTATTTAAATTAAACAAATACAGAATATGTCACACTGCAGGTCTGGTATAGTTCTGTAGGCAGGTAAAATGCTGACTGTCTTCCAAAATCTTTAAATGTTTACTAAAACTTCTTCCATAATTCCATGCCTTATTTCAGTTAAAATTTTGAGTTGTCTTGCACTGAAATTAGAAAAAAGAAATTATAAATTGAATGCCTAATTATGAGAAAGAAAATCAGCAGAGTAACCCTTTACATCATAATTATGTCGTTTTCAGAGTAAGCAGACTTTTACAGTAGAAAGTATTGCAGTAATGGAAAATTGTCTTGTTATGAGCACATTTTCTTGATTTTCTGAATGAAGATTTACAGAATAGTACAGTGACTATTAGAATGGCAGATCTACTTGAGGGGAGAGTTTCCTTGATATTCTATATGTTGGCATATTTGATTTTCTTTCTCATACATATTTCAAGAAAATTTATCCCTTTAGCACACAATTCCAAATTATCCACCATAGGGAAGAAAGGTTTTTAAACAGTACAAGGAGGAGGATGAAAAAATTTTGTTATGCACATTTTATCCATTTCCCACATTGTTTTCAATATATCAGAGAAAAAATACGTAATGTAATTCTTTACAAAAATTATACAACAGTCCAAATTGAAATCATTTGCAGATGACAAATCGAATTCAACGCGCATCTTGAAAAAATTAGTTTCGAAACATGTAGAAAATATCGTGGAAACGGGATAAAATATGGTCAAACATTTTGGCAAACACAAGCAGCGGTGACACATACCTTTCACCGGCTGTCAGGTCTTGAAAATCACTGTCCCCCACCCAGTAATAGCGTGTCTCAAATCTCTACAGCCCAATCTCAGCTTTCCAATCAATTCGCATTTGCAAATGAAGCTAGAGTCCATGAAAATCCAGTGTGTGAAGGCCAAGTAACTCCACCCGCCATACCCGAACAGATGCATATTCCAAATTTGAATATCTCCACTAGGAATAGCAGTGTGACAACTCCAATGTTCTACGGAACCGTCTTAAACGTCAAATGTGTATCCATATCATAATCTTATCTGATCGATAGAATTGTCAAAAACTCTATGTACTTTTCTCCTGCGTTTAAAATTCAATGGTTTGTACTACACGACCGTTTGAGAGTACACAAACAGTTTGCCGGTTACCCGTGACATATTTTTTTTAAGCGACGGCTTATCCAACGTATTTCTGGTCAAATGCACACTTGATTTCTGTCACAATATTGACAAAAATTCAATTTCTGTCGGTTTGTTTTTTTGAAAACCGTTTGACTGTGTACAAAAACGAAGAAACATCTTGAACTTCTTTCTTTGTGCAGGCTTGTACGTCTATGAGTAAATTGTTTGTGTATTAGATTAAAAGCGCGTGCTGTATCATTAGCTAATTTGCATATAGCGATAAATTCGTGTTTTTTCTTGTTGAATAATAAACAGGAATAACAAAAAGCGACCAATCAGACGTTGAAAGATAAATAGAATACGTACCTAGTGTTGTAGAATATAAAAAATATCTAACTCGGTTGTGAGAATTGATAATTGTCTCGCCAAGGCTCGACAATTATCAATTCTCCCAACCTCGTTAGATATTTTTGATATTCTACAACACTAGGTACGTATTCTCTATTTATTACACATATTTTTCAAAGATGTTTTTACTCATTACCAAACAGCAATATTTTAGGCTTGTCCAAATGAAGAGTTTGAAAACAACAAAAGTGACTGAAAATTTGAAATTCGTTTTATGAAGGGTAGAAAACATTGTTGGAAAAGGAGAAAATGCTGGTTACCAGCATTTTCTCCTTTTCCCACAGTGTTTTCTAAAGGCTTCTTTCTCAGGGTCGTCAAAAGTAGGGATTGTGTGGTAATGGGTTAACTCCTAACCATACATCAAAAACAGCAAAAATTCAGACTTATCAAGATTGAAAGCTTTTGCAGACAATAAGGCAGATGTAACTTGAACATTGAAATTTGATTTTAAAATGGTAGAAAACATTGTGGGTAGAGAAGAAAATGCTGTTTACCAGTATTTTCTTCTTTTCCCACAACGTTTTCAAAAGCTTTCTATCTCAGGGTCATTAAAAAGTCGGAATTGTTTGTAAAAGGCTTAAACTCTTTAACAAACAATAAAGTTTTGTCTTGTTCATACTGACAGCATTTCTGGACACCAAAATAAATGTGATTCAAGTAACAGATATCTTTGTGTAATGGTAGAAAACTGAAACATTGTGGAAAACAAAAGCAGTGCTTGTTACCAAAATTTCCTTTTTTCTACCTACCATTTCCAACAGTTCTCTTTGTCGGGCTTGTAAACCCTTTACCACACAATCCCTACTTTTGACGACCCTGAGAAAGAAGCATTTAGAAAACATTGTGGGAAAGGAGAAAATGCTGGCAACCAGCATTTTCTCTTTTTCCGACAGTGTTTTCTACCCTTTACAAAACAAATTTCATATTTTCAGTTACTTTTGTTGTGTCATCTGCAAATGCTTTTGATGTGGAGTAGCCTGAAATATTGTCGTTTGGTAATGAGTTAACCCTTTAACACACAATCAGGACTTTTGAAGAAGTCTTTTGAAAACATTGTGGGAAAAGGAGAAAATGCATTTTTACCTTTTCCCACGAAGTTTTCTACCCTATCAAAGCAAATTTGCACCATTTGAGCTACATTGAAGTTGTAGTGTGCAAATGCTTTCAACTTGGATAAGTAAAAAATTTTGCTTTGTGGTAACAGGTTGAAACACTGGCTTGTTTGATTGGTTAACCCTTTACCTGACAATTCTATATCTAACAACCTTTTCATCTTTTCAAATTTTCAGGAAACTTTGATTTATCGCAATAGTTTTCTGAAATGATCATGACAGTTATCTCGTATCTCGTGCAGAAATATGCCAACATACTTTAGTTTCATAAACTTATACAAATTTTATTGGTAACTGTCTTAGTAAAAACAGGGCCCAGTAACTTCTCCTTTTCCTGTCATGGTAATTGTCAGACACAAAAGTTACAAAAATTACTGGTATGAATGAAATTCCCCCAAGCTATGATCTGTGAAAAAGAGACATCTACAAAATATATCTCCCCTGGTCAGCCTGCCCAATCCATGCAGGCTGACCTGTGTTGAAACCTTCTGCTTATAACAAACTATCTGTACATCCAAAGACCATTCTACCACATGATTCAGCTGGTTGAAAGATATAATGGATTTTTATGGATCCAAAGTAAAAGGTATATAAAGGCTTTCTTGGTTTAACATGTCTTGACGATTGATTTCAGGAGCAAAGCTGCTGAAGAAGGTAACTACATTTCCCAAACAATCCCTGGTTTTTACGACTTGTAGATAGAAGCCTTTTGAAAACATTGTGGGAAAAGGAGAAAATGCTGGTAACCAGCATTTTCTCCATTTCCCACAATGTTCTCAACCCTGCTATGAAACAAATTTCAACTCCAAAGTAATGCTTGATTTGTGGTCTGCAAGTGCTTTCAATTTGGACCCGTCTAAAATTTTGTCATTTGGTAAAGGGTTAAGAAACCTAGCCCTAGAAAATTGGCCTTCATTTTCAAAAAATTTGTAAGTATATGAGTTTTTATAATACCATTACATAAACTTTGCCATTTCACAGTACATTTTTGGGTAGTACAATGACCAGCTTTTCTGACTTGTGACCTGGGGGGCCGCAGAATAACCCTTTACCACAGAATCCAGACTTTTAATGACCCTGAGAAAGAAGCCTTTTGAAAACAGTGTGGGAAAAGGAGAAAATGCTGGTAACCAGCATTTTCTCCTTTTCCCACGATGTTTTCTACCCTTCCTAAAACAAATTTCATTTTTTCAGTCACATTTATTTTGTCATCTGGACATACCTCCAAATTGGACAAGGCTAAAATTTTGGGGTCTCGAAAAGGGTTAAATAAGTTTACTACACTGAAGCAAACTTTCTTTCTGGTGATTTTTTGCCTATAGCCTCTGATGCACTTTAGAAACACAGTCGATAGCTTGGCAGTCCTGGTATGAGAAAGCCAGGAAACACATGCTTAGGTGCACTGATGGCCTTGATATAAACTCTGTTAAAATAACATTAAACTCAAATATAAACTGTCATTTTACTTCCAGACTTTCACAACACCATTTCGAGAAGAAGTTAGAACCAAACATTGGGAAGATCTACATAAGTTTACATCAGTGATGATGTCTGTGTGACCTGTAGGGGGCGCTTCTGGTCCTCGCCGTGGAATGTCCGACATATTGACATGCTTTTTAGAATACGTTTCTTCTGTCACTTCTGTGCCTTCCACCAGTCTAGACCTACAAAAACACAGATTGGTTCTAGCATATACTACCATCTCAAAGCATAAACTACCATCTCTAAGCATATATGGCCTTTTCTCATTTCTCTGTTCATTCTCGCTTCTTTGTTCATGTACTAAAGTGGAGGGAATACTGGTAACTGCTTGTGACATTTTCTTCCACCCGGGTTCTATTCTACTCTGTCAGATATAAGGCATAACATCTTATCCTACATCAATAGTATTTTTCTATCATATAAGACGCAAAAATGCAACAAAAGAGTGTAATTTTCACAGTTTGAAAGAAAATATTTCATTAGATATATTAAAAAGCAAATTTTCAATGTTTTTCCACATTAGATACACCTAAATGGGTTGTATTTAGCATTTACAATGAATGGGCTAGTCCATCTGAACTAGAGTATAGAATATTCATCAGTCCTTGGCGACCGGCCTTGACAATCAATCTAATGAACGGAAAAATGAGAAAGCAGCCATATACCCAGATTGGCGAGGTAGGTTTGAAAACATCCTCGGATCGAACCTTTTGATACAAGTTGTAGTGACTTTTTTTAGTTAAAAAGATTGATTCAGATTTTATATTTGATCATTACACAAAAATTTTGATTCCTTGACCAAAAATGTTCATTTTGTGAGCTTATTTACGCTAAGGTGAATGGAGAAAGGAGAAAACAGTATACTACCTATCTCTAACCCTTTCCAACACGAAACATTTTAGACTCATTAAAATTCAAGAGATTACTTTGATGATGAGATCTCCTTATGAAAGCTTTTCAAAACATAGTGTTTACCAGCATTTTCTCCTTTTCCCACTATGTTTTGAAAAAATTTGGCCCTAATTAGGGACATTAAAACTAAGGCCTGTTTGGTAATGGGTAAAATTGTAATTTATGTTAAGTATTCAAACCTTAAAATATTGTCTCAAAACAAGCCTGCCTGAAATTTGTCTACAGAAACAACTAGAACTGTTGCAAAGCGGACAAATACCCCCACCAGCACCTCGTCACTGAAGCAGGTCAATCAGAGAACAGAAAGAAAATTCAAAAACGAAGATCACAAGTGACCTTTATCTTTGACAAATGAGATTCAAACACAGTAGAGCACCTCTTTCAATTATGAGCAACGCTTGTATAAACTTTCAGGGTCCCAGGTCAAATAGCTTTAGAGTTACAGCATCCAAATGCAGACAAGATGAATGGATTGACAGAGGAATGGACTGAGAGACAGGCATGGTGGGTGGGTAAAATTGTAATTTATGTTCATTATTCAAACCATAAAAGGATGTTTCAAACCTGTCAGTTGCAAATTTCTGTACATAAGCAATAATTTGGCAACTGCAGAGTGTGTGGTACTATATTGGAATGGATGCTCTGTGACTTACCTATAGTTCACAGAGGTCTGCTGATGAAGGTCACTAGCCGCGTGGGCCATGATAAACGAGTTGGATGCATAATTCAGATCCCAGAAACGAACCCTCATGTCTGAACCCCCTGTAATCAGGAAGGTACTGCTGTCTGTAACACCAATATACATTCCATATATGGCATGTGGGCTGGCCTGAAAATATAATAAATTCATATTTAATATCATCCCTTTTCAATTTAATATCATCCCTTTTTGAATTTTTTTTTTTTATTTTAAAATCACTATTTGAACAGAAGAAAATAATGGTTACCAGTATTTTCTGCCAAACAAGGTCAGAAAGGGGTCTTAAAGCATCTGCATTTCCACAGTTTGTGCAGGCTGACCTTGGTTGAAACTTTTTTGCTACAGATCAATTCTCTGCATGTCTCTGCATGTCCAAGGACTAGTCTACCTTATGATTCAGTCAGTTGTGATGTACAATGAATTTTATGGATCCATAGTTCTGCAATTACTTGCCTCGTATCATTGATCATCATGGATCACGCAGATGTACTAAGCTCCCATTTGCCACAAAATGATTCAATTTCTGTTCAGCTAAAGGTACTTTACTAGAATGAATGGTTTTAGTAAGCAAAAGTCTAAAATTATCTTGTAAGGGGAAAGAGTTAAGCAGTGGTCTTAGA
This sequence comes from Tridacna crocea, assembly GCA_943736015.1. Lineage (NCBI taxonomy): Eukaryota > Metazoa > Mollusca > Bivalvia > Cardiida > Cardiidae > Tridacna > Tridacna crocea. The sequence goes on along the minus strand of OX031072.1, from coordinate 28,805,709 downwards.
CCAAATCTATCTCACAAATTTAAAAAGGTACTTGTGTGCACAACACTGAATGATTATATATTTTCAAGTCTGTCAAAAAAAGGAATTACCCTGAAGAAAAAGGAACAGGGATCCATTTTTTGTTTACAAGTACTGGGCATTTTTTGGAGAGGATATCCGCAACAAAAAAAAAACAAAAAAACAGAAAATATACACAAATGTAACATGTTATTTCTACAAAGATAATTAACCCTTTACGGTTTTACCACACAATCCAGACTTTTAACAACCCTGTTAAAGAAAGCTTTTCAAATGGCATTTTCTATCCTTCCCAAATCAAATTTCAATTTTTTGATTCACATTTATATTCCATCTGCAAATGTTTTCAATTTGGACTGATCCAAAATTTTATTGTTCAGTAAAGTGTTAAAGGATTACTGTACAGTTTCAAAAATTGCAACAAAATGTGAGAACTGTTAAATAACTCAATGGCTACCTGTGTTTTGGAGAAAGTTGGTACAGAACTCGCCCACAAAGCTTTTCGTCTGATACCAGTTTCAATGTCCCACATTGAAACCTCATTATTCCACTGTGTGGCTGATATAATCCAAGACTGCTCCAACGGATGTGCAATCAATTTCCGAACACGGGATTCTGTATACAAATATAAGTAACAAACATCAAATCAAAGATTACAGTCAATTATTCAAATGCTTAATAATCAATACACAAGCTTTTAAAGTCCAAATAGCTCCCAAAAGTACATGAGGCAGGTGTTACAATGGATTTAAATTTAAATTATACCATTTTGAAGTACAGAAATTATTGCGAAGGTTGCAGTCTGTTACTGTAATATCTGTCAAAGTATTAGTAGTTGGCAGAAAAATTAATTTTAAAAGCAGGTCAAAAGTTGCCACGTCACTGTATCTTTTGTTTACTTTTACCTGATTCTAAAATACATTTTTCTGTCAATGACTAACACTTGAAGTGACTGCACAGTAACAGCTTCTTATATTCACAATAATTTCAGTACTTTAAATTTAAATAATATCATTTAACTTCAATTTCATTCAAACACACACTTCTGGCAGTTACTTGGCCTTTAAGTGATATTTACATCTGTAAACTTTTCCCAGACAACAAAATTTCAGCATATCAAAATTGAAAGCATCTGCAGATGAAAAAACAACTGTTGCTCTAAAGTTGGGATCTATCTTTTAAAGGAATACAAGTACTGTTGTTAAAGGAGAAATTTTTGGGTTACCAGCATTAATCCTTTTAGAATGATGTTTTCAAAGTTCTTCTACCTTAAGAATTGTCATTAAATCAAAGCATTATTAATTTTGATATTGAGTTACATATTAGAGACCTCAAGGAAAAGTGATTCCTCTCATAAAACCTGTCTATCCCTTTATCAAACAACAGAAATTTGGACAACTGCTATCTGTGATAGGGTAGTAAAAATTTCAGGAAGAGGAGAAATTGCTGCTTACAAGCATTTTTTTCTTTTTCCCACCATGTTTTCAAAAGCCTTCTCTTTCGGGTTAGTTTAAAGTTGGGATTGCGTGGTAAAGGGTTAAAGAAGTTCTTCGGATATGAACAAAGACTTTTCAAACCGACTGCTGCACAAACTAGTTATACCCCTCAAAATGAATGTTTTTGGGGGTATACTGGAATCAGCCTGTCTGATTTTTAGATATTACAAAATTGATAAACAGCTGGAGAAAAGTGAAGTATCTTATTTCCATTGTATTGAAAATAATCTAGTCAAAGTAGCAATCATTTTCTACAAGCAAATACTTCTTTTCCCAGTTTTCTAAGGCTGTCAACCGTATGAACATAGTTAACACTTGTAATAATTTATACGAATATAGGTTGAAAAGATTATCAGACAAAAATTCTTTACAAACATGCAGGCTCTCTCTGATGACAATAAACACAAATAATTAAATAAAAAAGCTTCAAGATTTGTATTCATCATCTTGAGAATGTTCTCTGTCTTTTTCTCTGGAATTTTCTAAATTTGAAAGTAACACAACCTCTGATTGGCTAAACCAGTTCAGCGTATCAGAGATTGTACTACACTCTAATTTCGTTCATCTTGGAAGAATATGACTGAGAGTGTCATCAAGGATTTTTTATGAATGTGGACTGTAGCCAACTAACCTGCAGGATGTACAATGGAAGTTATTGGTAGTTGAAAGCGCAAATCCCAGCATACATGGTTACCACTGCTGGTCCCTACTGCCAGCCAACATTGCGACTGATGAACAGCAAATGAGGTGATTAAACCTGTGTCATGATATAAAATGAGAAATATTCTGACAAAACTGAGCTCAACTCTTTACCACACAATCCCTACTTTTGATGACCCTGAGAAAGAAGCCTTCTGAAAACATTGTGGGAAAAGGAGAAAATGCTGGTAATCAGCATTTTCTCCTTTCCCCACAATGTTTTCTACCCCTCAGAAAACGAATTTCAAATTTTCAGTCACTTCTATTTTGTCATCTGCAGATGCTTTCAATTTGGACAAGCCAAAAATATTGTCGTTTGGTAATGAGATAATGCATCTCTGTAATACATTATACTAAGCAAGGCATCACATAATTGCAGACCCATAAAAACCATTTTCTCTAACAGAGGACTGGGTCTGGAAGCTGATTGGTCATATGCCATGCAGAAAATTGACCAATCACAAAAACTTTCCATCTACAACCGCCTGTGCAGACTGCAAAGGCTAACATTTATTGCTAATATTTTACAGAAGACATTAAGCCCCTTTTTCACAATTCATGATTTACCATAACTCATGAAATGAAATAGTCCAAGCCTTAGGCTTAACTCATTACCACACAACAAAATTTTAGGTTTGTCCAAATTGAAAGCTTCTTTCTCAGGGTCGCTAAAAGTCGGGATTGTGTGGTAAAGAGTTATAACAGCAAAGCTCGTAATAGAATCCATAGAAAAAAATATATATATCTTGCAATCTCACCAGTCTTTGGGTCATTTTTCAACATCCATGCCAGATCAGGTGACCTAAGATCCCTACCAATAAGGTGCCCATTTACCGTAGCGTAGGCTAAAACTGACTGGTTTCCTTAAAAAAAAAAAAAAAAAAGTATCAGAGCAAGAAAACAAACATCAAGACATCTAGGGAAATTAAAAAGATCTTAAAACATCAAACAATGTCAACTAATGATGAAATAATCTTCTTTCTATCATGGTTTATCATTCAATAAACCACATTTGTGAGTTATGAGGCACAATGAATTTAACAGGTGGTGAAAAATATTGCGGCTTGACCGGGATTTGAACCCAGGGCCTCAGGAATACTGTTCCTGCACTCTACCAACTGAGCTACCAAACCACATATCGATATGGCCGCACGATATATCACCAAATACCTGTACCCGACTACATTATACCTTTATATCTATCGATGGGATAGACCAGTATACTACATGAATAATCCACAAGGCTTTGTTTAGAAAGCCCTCCTTTAGCTCATCAAATTTTAAAAACCTCAGGCTTTTGCAGTTGTACAGCCACGTCTTTTCACCAGACCCATTCGTGACATTTTTGAAGCAGCCCAGTGCCGAGTCAAATTCTCATCACCGCCATAATCAACGTGTCGAGTATCATGAAGGTGCCTCGTTTACATAATAAAAACACAAGTGAAAAAATTCTTATATTGCGTGTACTTATTTAGTACACAGGTATTACATACTGATAACCCTTTATTTCATATCGATACAATACTACGTTTTTACGCTGTGATTATTTACGCGTCCAATTTTTACGAATCTTTTTGATGCGTAAAAATTAGTAAAAATTGGCAGCACGTAAAAAAAAGCCGTTATACGGTAAGTATCTTCAATAATAATTCAGCCATCATAAAAGTTTTTACATGACAACACAAACAACAACAACACAGATGACAACACTAGGGCTCCAACAATATTTCAATGTTTTCTAAGAAAACAGCTGATGTAATAATCAGACAGCAGTTCATGCACTTTTCATTTCAGTGAAAAAGGTGGTACTGAAAAAAATGTAATCAAAATACCTGTGTCAAAATGTAACAAATCTACCACATGACCTTGGGACTGTATGTTTACTGTTTGACTGTCTGAAGGTGTTGCCCGTCCATTGTCTAATCTGGGTACAAAGAAAATATAGTAGGCATACATCTTACTCCAAATCATGTTACTCTAAATCAAAGCTATTATAGACAAATCTAGTATAGTCTATAAGGCCATGTACAAAATGTCCATCCCAATCATTCTCATTTCTTTATCCACTTTTACCCATGTGTAATATTATCCTAATTTAGACACAATACTTCAGTCATTACCTGCAAAACAAACTTATTGCAAAAAACTTTGAAAAAATACTTGTAGATTAAAACTGATCAATTTGAATTAAAAGTTAATATAAATAAGCAATGCTCTGTGAAAAGGGGGCTATAAAACATCTGGAAAAAAAAAAGTATCTACCCAGGTCAGCCCACCAAACCCGTACAGGCTGACCTTGGCCAAAACTTTTTGGTTTTGGTCCATTTTCTGCATGTAAAAGGACCATTCTACCCCCAGGATTTAGTCATTTGTCAGAGAAAGTGGATGAAATCGATCCAAATAATTTGATGACCTGCGTTGAAAAATACAAGAAAGCATGGCTCACTGGTAAAGTGTAGGACTTATGACCAGGAGGCCCCCAGTTCGAGTCATACTGGAACCACTAGGATCTTCTTGGGAGTGTCAAGACACTTCACAGCCCTAGCCTAGTGCTTGTGAAACTTGTGACCATTCAATCAATTCAATCGATACATCAACTCTTTGCCAAACAATCCTAGGTTTTAGCATCCCTTGAAGAGAAGACTTTTGAAAACATTGCTGGAAAAGGAGAAAATGCTTGTAGCCAGTGTTTAACACATGGAAATTCATCTGGATGAATCACTACTTCTGGATACTTTCTGTGCAACCTCTTTGTGATTTATTAATTTTCATGTGTCCATAGGCATCATTCCAGCTCAGATGTGTAACTTTATGACTGCACACTGCTCCGTGCAATCATCTGACGCTGACGTTTGACCGTCCAGACATTCTTCCCCTGATGTCAAAAATGCTCTTTAACTCATTACCAAACAACAAGATTTTAGGTTTGTCTAACTTGAAAGCATTTGCAGACAACAAAATAAAAGTGATTGAAAATTTGAAAATTGTTTAGTGAAGGGTAGAAGACACTGTGGGAAAAGGAGAAAATGCTGGAAACCAGCATTTTCTCCTTTGCCTACAATGTTTTCTAAAGGTTTCTTTCTCAGGGTCGTCAAAAGTAGGGATTGTGTGTTATTGGGTTAAATTTAAGATAATAAACCAATTATGCTGCTTCTTCAGTCTTAATTTGAAATAATGTTGTCGTGACTCCAGGCAAAAACTCATGACATTATGGTGGCATTTAATGAAACTTGTTATGTTCTAATGATCAAGAATCTTCTACAGGCTAAATTTTTTTAATTGCTCCCTAACTAGGTTACTAAGGTATCCATCTGTTGTTTAGCATCTTCTACAGACTAATTATCAAATTATCTAATATGCAAACTAAAAAGGCGAGATAACTTTTATATGCTAAGCAGATTTTAGTATGACAGGTCGCTAGTATACTTATAAATTGACCAGTCTGGAAACTTTCCGACAGCATCTCGTAAGGAAAGCCACAGGCCACTTTGTGTGCAAATTAGAAAGACGCTCTCATTATGTGATTATGTCACAAAATAGTAAAATGTTGTGTAAGCTAAGCTTTGTTCTTATAACATCTAAATGTTGTAAATAGTTTTCATCCAGCTAATACTCACTCATACACATGGATCACCCCATTATCTGAGGCAGCAGCTAGTTTGTGAGAACTTTCAAAAAATGTGGCCAACTTCACATTTCCACCTGGAAAGCATAAAGCATAAAAGCAATAATATTTCCTTAACCCATTACCACACAATCTCTACTTATGACAACCCTGAGTAAAAAGCCTTTTGAAAACATTTCTCGCTTAGAACGAAATCATGAATACTGTACACTGACCTTTCTTCATGACTTGGCATTTATAGGTGGAATCTACTTATCAATTTCGATGTGAATGTATGAGTGAACAGTTTTAAGTCGGAATTGTTCATTCAACTGAGATCGTAGTATAATTGTATGTGTGTTACATGTATCAGTCGATATTTTTTTATCAAAATGTCCATATGTAGATCTCTAACTCTTAACCCTTTATTCCATAAGGTATTTCTATGGTATCTCTAATTGACCCTAAATAACAGCGAGGATGAAGCCGTTTCCTATGTGTATATGACACCTTTTGATAGAATGGGAAACATTGTGACAAAAGGTGAAATTGCTCGTCAGGAGCAATTTCACCTTTTGCCACAATGTTTTCCAAAGGCTTCTACAAGCAATGCATAGAAATGAGTATCTATGGAGTAAAGGGTTCAAAGGTCGAACTCTGGCGTTCATTTTGTAGTAATAATATTATTTTGTTAATGCATGTATGTCAATATAAAATATAAACCTAAACTGTACACTTCCACCATAGAATAGAACACAGTTGTTTCCCTTGTTGATTAGGTAATGCCGTACATAAACAATATCCTGCTAAGTTAATATAATATGAACAGTTACTACTGTTCGCGATTCCTGAATTCTGGCTGATTAGCGACAGATTATGTTTACGTTCACACGGTTGCATACCCTGTCGCCAATCTCGCGAACATAAAAAGCGCAAAATGACTTCCTGGTTTACAGTATTGTTTAGAAAGCACTAAGAAATCTAGTTTTCAAAAGCCATCTTTGTCATAGTACTTCTGAATTGTGTGGTAAAGGGCTAAAACAGTTTTCTGCGCTATATTTTCAAAATTCATCTTTCTTTGAGTCATAATATTATCTCATTACCAAACGACAATATTTTTGGCTTGTCCAAATCGAAAGCATTTGCAGACGACACAATAAAAGTGACTGAAAATTTGACATTTGTTTTATGAAGGGTAGAAAACATTGTGGGAAAAGGAGAAAATGCTGGTTACCAGCATTTTCTCCTTTTTCCATAATGTTTTCTAAAGGCTTCTTTCTCAAAGTCGTCAAAAGTAGGGATTGTACGGTAATGGATTAACATGGTTGTTTGGTGCTGGATAAATATTTTGCAAAAACCATACCTAGTTTGACAGTTTGTTTTGATCTGTTACATATACTTTTTCCCTCCAATTTTCCACACTCCCATAACTTTAAAAGTCCATCATTGGCACAAGTAGCAAAGAAACTGTGATCATAGCAAACTGTTATCCTGAAATTTTGTAAAGCATGTTCAAGCTAAAGTATATAGAGTTTATTTCATCAGCTTGTGGTAAATGTGGGGAAATATTTGCCTCAAAAGGGAAAGGTCCGCGAAAATAACTTGTGCCTTCTGATTATTTTGTCAACAAATGCCTCTTTTAAAACTACTGATCTCAAGTCAATTAACCAGATTTTCGGCAGGAGGAAAATATTCACTGTGACAGGGAAATAATCCTCCATGCTTAAATGATGTAACTTCTTTACCCATAACATTTCTAAAAGTACACACATGAAATATAATATTTCTCTTGTTGTCATGACTTTTTTCTTGACTATTTCAACATTAACTCTTCACCAAAAGGCAAAATTTTGGTCTTTCCAAAAGTGAAAGCACTTGCAGATGACATAATTAATGTGGCTCAAAAAGTGAGACTTGACTTTAGAAGAGTAGAAAACATTGTGGAAAAAGGAGAAAATGCTCCTTTTCCCACAATGCTTTCAGAAGACTTCTTTCTCTGGGTCGTAAAAATCAGGGATTTTTTGGTAAAGGGTTAATTTTACATTTAGAAATTCTTAGATGTAAAAACCGCATGATGCTGCAATAGAGTAGCAGATACTGAACTTCCATCAGTCTTATTTTTTTCTGTAAGTCTTTACAAGAATACAAAACCTGGACTTCTCCAAAACCTGATTATTTGCAGAAAATAATTCCAATGTGGTTAAAATGACGAGATTTGTCTTTGAAACATTTAAAAACATTGTGGAGGAGGAAAAAAGCTAGTTAGCAACAATTTCTACTTTTCCAACAATACTTTTAAAAGCTTTCTCATTTCATGGTTGTTGAAACTTATGATTGTGTGGTAATGGGTTATAAAGATACACTACATTATGTAACCTTGCTTCAAACACTTTAATTCTGAAGCAGTTCTATGTTATTTGGTTGGAGATGAAAGATAAAATTAACAGAAGCTCACAGAACTTTGCGGAAACATATGTAAAACATCTCATACTTAAGAAACCCATTATTCATGGTGTGGAGAAGGAAGGATTTTAACAAATATGTTCTATATAGAGTTCATTTCATCAGCTTGTGGTTACTATGGGGAAATATTTGCCGAAAAAGGAAAAGGTATGCAAAAATAATAAGTGCCATAAGGCCCAAGTTATTTTCGCAGACTTTTCCCTTTTGAGGCAAATATTTCCTGATATTAACCACAAGCTGATGGAATGAATTATATATATGATTATTTTGACAACGAATACCACTTTTAAAACTAGTGATCTCAAGTCAATTGACCAGATTTTCGGCAGGAGGAAAATATTCACTGTGACGGGGAAATAATTCCCCCCAGCTTAAATGACATCATTTCTTTACCCATAACATTTCTAAAAATAGACACATGAAATACAGTCAAACCTGTCTTAAGCAAGCGGTCAAGGGACCTTCCAAAATTGCTTGCTTAAGACAGGTGCTTGCTTAAAAGAGGTCCATCACGCAAGATGGTCTCGGGATTATCTTTTCCTAAAAATTTATAAAAGGGGGGGGGGGTTACATGTCCCATGTACAAGTACATGTGCAAACCCAAGTTCAAATTGTTCAGCTAGAATCCGAGAACTCTTTCCAGATTCTAAAAGTCTAATTACTTCCACTCTACGTTCTAATGTCAACACTTTTCTCTTGGCAGAAGCCATGGTTAGATATTAACAGTCTCGAGTTGCATGTAATAATACAATAGACAGATCATCGGGTCAAAACATAAGAAATCTGCATCTTTGGAATAATAATCAATCAAAATAATCGAATGGTCGAAAGATGATTGGGCAAAAAGGTCAAACAATCGTAGGTTTACTGGTCAATGACAACAGGACGTCCGGGTAATCGTCAAAAATTAACGTAATGAAAGACAATTTCTGAAACACCGGCATATGTAATTACCTATACTAATTTGGGTACAATCGGTTGTTAGGACAGTTTTCTTTAATCATTTCTCACCCTTTAGAAAAATTAAAACAAAACAAACAAACAAAGGCGAAACAGCTTCTTTATTATTGCGTTATATAAATCATTACAGTAATGTCGGATTAAATCGAAAGTTGAAAGACATTTTTCGTTATCTGACTCGGGTAATTTACAAGTGATTTCGAACTTTAAAATTTGTGACAAATCGGGTATAACAGCTTACGAAATCATCATTTGCATCAAAATAACACGTTCTCGAGGTAATCAGGTAATATGCAATCACCTGTTAATTGGCGACGTGTGTATATGATTGTTCGATTTTGACACTTTAGTTGTTCATCCGAAAACGGTTGAACGTGAGAAGTACACTAGGCGTGAAATTTTAATTTTGGCAGTCCGACTTCAGTTGGTTATTGGCCGCTACTTACCAGGGTGTTTTGAAAAACGGGACACAATTTCGGCGGCCGTTGCGTGCGTTTTAAAGGTGCTTGTTGAAAAAAGGTTCAATATAGAGTAAAATTGATTGGGGAGACATTGAACTGGCCGCTAAATGGAGGTTCACGCTGAATGGAGGTGGACGGATCACCAGGTTTGACTGTATAATATACCTATTTACTGCACCCCTATGTTCATGGAGATGTGCTACCAACTGTCCCTTGGGTTTCCAGTTAGATGGAGGCGGTCGACTGTCCCATGAGATCCCCTCCAGTTGGTCTCGTGTAGCAATATCAGATGCATATTGACCCCGACGTTTGTGTACTAGAGTCCTCAAGTCCATTTTACATGGGTTATATCTTGCTGTAACGATAATTGTATTATTAGTTAAACTTTACCACACAATCCAGACTTTTAACGACCTTGCAGAATGAAGCTTTTGAAAACATTGTGGGAAAATGAGAAAATTTACAAGAGTTAGAAACACTTTATCCTTATAGAATATTTTTTAGCGTGTATCATGTAGCCATACTGTTATACTAATGCAAACTCTGCTATGAAACGTAACGTCAACATTTCCAGCGCTCTGTCAAAAATCAATCAGCGTTACGTGGAATTGCGCGTCCGTTACAGAACGTCAAATACACAAATCATCATGGATTAAAAGGTTGCAGACCACCCCACCGCTGGATTGTAATGTCAAGCAGAGTTGACGTAACCTTTTATTTAAACTTGGGATTGCATCGAAAAGGATTTCCTGTCAATGGAGCAAGATATAAGACACAAGCACATACATAATGAGAGAAAGTTTCTTTTTCTAATATTTAACTCTTTACCACACAATTCTAACGACCCTGAGAGAGAAGCGCTTGGAAAACATTGCAGAAACAGGAGAAAATGCTGGTAACCACTATTTTGTCCTTTTTCCAGCAATATTTTCTACCCTGCCCAAAAGGACTTTAAATTTTTCAGTCACATTCATTTTGTCTTCTGTAAATACTTTCAATCTGGACCAGTCTACAATTTAGTCATTTGGTAAAGAGTTAACCCATTACCACACAATCCCTACTTTTGAAGCCCCTGAGAAAGAGGCCTTTAGAAAACATTGTGGAAAAAGGAGGAAATGTTGGTAACCAGCATTTTCTCCTTTTCCCACAATGTTTTCTACCCTTCACAAAACAAATTTCAAATTTTCTGTCACTTTTATTTTGTCGTCTGCAAATGCTTTGAATTTGGACCAGTCTAAAATTTTGTCGTTTGGTAATGGGTTAAACAATTCCCCTTATTACATATACATGTTTGTTGTTCTGTTAACTCTTTACCACTCAATCCCGACTTTTAACGACCCTGAGAAAGAAGCCTTTCAAAAACATTGATGGAAAAGGAGAAAATGCTGGTAACCAGCATTTTCTCCTTTTCCTACAATGTTTTCTACTCTTCCCAAACCAAATTTCAATTTTTTAGTCATTTATTTTGTCGTCTGAGAGAGCTTTCAGTTTGGACAAGTCTACAATTTTCTCTTTTGGTAAAGAGTTAACTGTAAAAGTATCTATGCTGAATAATCTTTTTACAAGATATTTTTCTACTTACTCTGATAATTCACCTTCTCTCCTTTGATGGTACCAGATCTAATAGAACTATCAACAGAAAGCTGGGATACAGTCACCAAACTGGATGTGGAGGAAGACTGGGAACCAGCTGGTGTGGACATTTTACGATCAAAGGTGATCTCAGGTTTTCCAGCAGGTTTCATAGACTTTGGTGATGAGCTCAGTGACTTATCAGATGAGTTTGATCCAAACATGCTCTTCCATTCAGCATTCTAAAAGATTAGAGCACTTTTTGTTACGTCATACTTAATTCTTTCAGAAGAAACTAGAGCTGTCACTGAATGTGACTTGATACCCCCCTCCCAATCACTTTGACAGAAAAAAAGTGTCAAAGTTCAAGGGGAGATAATTCCTCAGCCAGGAAGAGTAATGTTGACTCTTGAAAATTGCGTCTTGCAATTCTTCAATATATGATCAATACATGTGCAAAGTTTCAATACAATTGACGGAAAAACTGTAGGAGTAATTCAGAACACAAAATTACTTGTATTTTGTATACACCCGGAAAACAGATGGACAGAGAGACGGACGGACACAAGGACAGACAGGCTGATTCCAGTATAATCCCGAAAACATTCAGGGTATAATTATATTGACTCATCCCCTTTAAACTGCTAAAAATTCAAACCATGTAAAAATCTGGAAATTATTGAAAAGATGACAATCAAAATTGATACAAATGTGATAAGGTAGAAAACATGTTAGTGACAATAAAATGCTGGTTATCAGACTTTTCTCCTTTTTCCTCAATGTTTTCAAAAACCTTTCTTCTCAAGGTTGTTGAAGCCCTGGATTGTGTGATAAAGGACTAAGAAGTCATTGTAGATTTAGTGTCAATGTCTCAAACTGTTTAACCCTTTCCCAAACAATCCCTGGTTTTTACGGGTCTAGAATAGTAGCCTTTTGAAAACATTGTGGGAAAAGGAGAAAATGCTGGTAACCAGCATTTTCTCCTTTTCCCACAATGTTTTCTACCCTATCATAGACAGAAATCATCTTTTCAACAAGAGTTGAATTGTCGTCTGCAAATGCTTTTAATTTAGTCTAGTCCAAAAGTTTGTTGTTTGGGAAAGGGTTAACCCATTACCACACAATCCCTACTTTTGATGACCCTAGGAAAAAAGCCTTGAGAAAACATTGTGGGAAAAGGAGAAAATGCTGGTAACCAGCATTTTCTCCTTTTCCTACAATGTTTTCTACCCTTCACAAAACAATTGTATAAATTTTCAGTTGCTTTTATTTTGTCGTCGGCAAATTCTTTCGATTTGGACAAACCTAAAATTTTGTCGTTTGGTAATGAGTTAAGTCTCCTTTTTGGAAGGTTTTTTTAAATAGGGCTAATACAGAAATACAGAGAAGGTGTTAACCCATTACCACACAATCCCTACTTTCAATGACCCTGCAAAATTAATGAAGCATTTTGAAAACTTTGAGTGAAAAGGAGAAAATGCAGGTAACCAGCACATTCTCCTTTTCCACAATATTTTCTACCCTTTCATAAACAAATTTCAGTATTTGTGTCCAAAATTTATTTTGTCATCTGAAAGTGCTTTCAACTATGGCCAAAAACTGTCATTTGGTAAAGAGTTAACAGGTCTACTGAGATTGTTGTAACTGAATGACTGGACCTGCAGACCTGCACTTGACTTGCCCTTGCGATGCTAGAATAATGAAGATACCGGTAATATACACTCACCATGTTTGTTGTAGGTGTGTCTGGGCCTGGAGACTTCTTCTTTCTGCAACTGGTTACAAAAATTAAAAAAAAAAAGGTATCTTGCAAAATGATGCACCCTAAATTGCTGACTTGTTCCTCAAGGTCATTAAAAGTTAAATTGTGTGATTAGGAGTGAACCCTTTCCCACCCAATGCCGACTTTTGACGCTCCTGGAAAAGAAGCCATCTGAAAACATCGTGGGAAAAGAAGAAAATGCTGGTAACTAGCATTTTCTTCTTTCCCACAATGTTTTCTTCTCTATTAAAGAAACATTACACCATCTGGACCACACTGAAATTGTCCTCTGCAAATACTTTCAATTTGAATGGCTAAAATTTTGTCGCCTGGTAAAGGGTTAAATCATTTTGAAAGTAGAAACCTCTGTATCTCTCCCTAAACAATAGGTACAAAATGAAACATAGCAATATGTCAAATGCCAAAACCAAGCTGAGCCTGCTTTAACTCTTTACTCCATAGATACTCATTTCTAAACATTACTTGTAGGAGCCTTTGGAAAACATTGTGGCAAAAGGTGAAATTGCTCGTGATGAGCAATTTCACCTTTTGTCACAATGTTTGCTATGCTATAAAACGTGTCATTTACACATGACAAACGGCTTCATCCTTGCTGTTATTTAGGGTCAATTAGAGATGCCATAGAAATGCCTTATGGGGTAAAGGGTTAAGAAAAATTCTAATAGCAATATGTCAAATGCCTGAACTTAGCTGCACCTGCTTTAAGAAAAATTCTAAGTCCAAAAAGGGGCACAGTTGTGTCAAAATATTTCAATGGTTACCTATCCTCATAGTATGCGATTGCCCTTTTGATATTTTTACAACATGTCTCAAGTTTCAAGTAAATTAAACACTTATGACAGAGACATGATAAATTATCCAAGTTTTTTAACAACGATACCAGACCCACATGTATCACATTGCTTCCACCTTTTCACGAAAACATAGCCCAACTTAAGAAAAACAAGAGGGCCATTGGCCCTTGAATGCTCACCTTAGACTATAGCTTATGAGTGAAATTAAATTCTTTGAACAACTTTGGTTTAGCTTCACCCAAGGAACATCCCTGCCAAGTTTCATCAAGATAGGCCCTGTGGTTTAGGAGAAGAAGATGTTTAAAGAAATTGTTGGTGGACGATGGATGACAGATGATGGACGCCGGACATAGGTCGATCACAATAGCTCACCTTTAGCACTTCGTGCTAAGGTGAGCTAAAAAAAAGCAACATTTGAAAATATACCTATTGGGAGAAGACTGGTTGTCCTGTTTTCCATCTTTTGATTTATAGAGATCAGCATGACGTCTTGTACACAGTCTGGCCATGGTAGGGATATTTATAGTTCCAGGTTTCCTATCATCTGTGTGCCCATCTGCACCTGGTTCTGTAGATCTACGGGACATAAATAACAAGGCTTAAGAGTAGAACAGCAGCCTAGCTAAACACAGGTTGTATGTTTAAGAAATAATCTTCTTTCTATCATGGTATATCGTTCAATAAACCACAGTTGTGAGTTATGAGGCACAATAAATAATCCACGAGGGCGATAGCCCGAGTGGGTTATTCATTGCGCCTCATAACTCACAACTGTGGTTTATTGAACGATATACCACGATAGAAAGAAGATTATTTCAATTCTAACTTGGCCAATTCTTAATGAAAGGAACACGAGTTCAAACTAAGAGTAAAAACGCGGATGAAGATTATGTTCCATTGAATAACTCACTCATTGAATGACGTCACTCTACATGGATTGTCGCAGATTTTACCATGTTTTCCTTGCACTGTGTTTATAGAGCCAAAGTCGCGTGTCATGTTAGAATAAAAAATGCTTGTAAGGTCAATGCCTTTTATCTGCAGTTTCAGGGAACAAACTATTATTTATCAAAAGTATATTGAACATAGTACTTGATCACAAATAAAGTCACATTTGCACTGAATTGAGGCAGTATAACCCTTTGCCACATAACTTGGAGTCTTACTAACCTTGACGCAGAAGGCTTTTGAAAGCAACGTCGGAAAAGGAGAAAAAGCTGGTAACCAGCTTTTTCTCCTTTTCCCACCATGTTTTCTATGCTTTCAGAGACAAATTCCATGGTCTAAAACACATATCCTTTGAATAAGTTTAAAGCTGTGTCTTGTGGTAAACAGGGAAAAAGTATAAACATAGATTTAAGCCTTTACCAAACAACAAAATTTAGACTGTTCTAAATTGAAAGCACTTCCAGACAACAAAATAAACATGACTCAAAAGTTGAAATTTGTTTCTAGCAGGGTAGAAAACATTGTGGGAAAAGGAGAAAATGCTGGTTACCAGCATTTTCTCCTTTTCCCACAATGTTTTCAAAAGGCTTCTATCTCAGGGTAGTAAATACCAGGGACTGTTTGGTAAAGGGTTAATTAATCAATACTAACTTACCCTGCTCTGGCACGATGCAGTTTCAAAATGAAGTCTTTTAAAGCCAGGATCTTGTCTTCATGACTTTCATTGCAACCAAGAGATTGTAACTTTTTGAAAATCTGAAAATAAAAAATTAAAAAAAAACACATTTTTTATTCACATACGTAAATACTTCAGTGAAGTGACCCTTTTCTAAATGATCTCCAGTTTAACTCTTTACTATACAATCCCGACTGTTAACGACCCTAAGACAGAAGCCTTCTGATAACATTGTAGGAAAAGGAAAAAATTGCTGGTAACCAGCATTTTCTCCTTTTCCCACAATGTTTTCTACCCTATCAAAGACAAAAGTTACCATTTTAGCTACAATTATTTCGTCCTTTGCAAATGCCTTCTGTTTAGACTTGTCTAAATTTACCTTGTGTGGTAAACGATCCTGACAATGACAGCCTTCAAAAAACACTGAAATGCTAGTAACCAGCACTTCTCCCTTTCCCACAATGTTTTCAGCTCTTTCACTGAGAGTTTCATCATTTGAGCCACATTTGCCATCTGCAATTGCTTTCTACTTTGACTAGTCTAATATTTTGCTGTGACAGAAGGGATTAAAAGGATGGGAAACTTTAACTACTAGCCAGCTCTGTTCAACCCTTTTTGCATGTTAACCCATCAGATCACAAGAAATTTCTTTGCAGTATAATAATATTATTTTATATTACATTTCATGTGTCTATTTTTTAAAAATTTTATGGGTAAAGAAATAAGGTAATTCAAACTGGGGGGAATTATTTCCCCATCACAGTAAATAATTTCCTCCAACCGAAAATCTGGTTTATTGACTTGAGATCACTAGTTTTAAAAGGCGTTCATTGACAAAATAATCAAATGAAATATATAATTTATTTCATCAGCTTGTGGTTGATATGGGGAAATATTTGCCTCAAAAGGGAAAGGTCCGCAAAAATAACTTGTGCCGTACTGCACTCGTTATTTTCCCATACCTTTCCCTTTTTGGCAAATATTTTCCCATATTAACCACAAGCTGATGAAGTAAACTCTATAAAATGGTACCATACACATAGAAGTTATTGGCTGGACATAAATGTCAATGTTCACAGAACAAGTACACACACACAAATACACAAACAGGTGTAACACTATATGCCTTAAACCCCCCCCCCCCCCACACACACACACACTACCCAATAATCCACCATTTGATGGCCAGGACATAAAAATACATTTTTATCAAAAAAACCAAACCTGGGTCATGGTATCATCCATTTCTGAATAGGTAGCCTTGTGGCCATGACGACTGATATCTCTCATATAACTTCTCTCCTGTAGTGTACTAAACAACCTCTCTAGTGTATTAGATCTTAAAATGTAATCAAACACCTTCTGTGGTACTGGGTCTTGTAGGGCATTTAACAGTAAAACCTTTGAATGAAATAAGATTTAACCCGTTACTACATAATCCCAAGTTCTAACTACCCTTAGAAAGCTTTTAAAAACATGGTGAGAAAAGGAAGAAATGCTGGTAACAAGTGCTTTTTCCTTTTCCCACAGTTTATCTACCCTTTCATGTACACATTTCAATTCATCAGTCACATTATCAAGTTGTCAGCAAGTGCTTTTAATTTGGACAAGTCTCAAATTTTGTTGATAGTAATGAGTTCATGCTAAAATTTACTTTCATAGAAATCGCAAGTCATATACCTTAGATTGAAAACAAATGTCTCATTCATCATCAACAGAAACAAATATGAAACAGACAATTTTGATATTATTCTAGCAAAAAATATACAGTGAACAAAAATTACTGATCATTACTTCTGAAAACTTTGCTCTTTACCAGCAAATCAACAGAATAAATACAAATTTTAAACAGATGTAAATGAAATTGGTATTTACAAATAGCACAAAAAGAATGAATGTTGCAAATTCACTGCAATTTTTGGCAGAATATTTGACAAAATATCAGATGTTTAACCCATTACCACACAATCCTGACTTTTAATGACCCTGAGTAAAAAGCCTTTTGAAAACATGGTAGGAAACAGAGAAAATGCTGACAACCAGTCTAAATGTTTTCTACCCATCCCAAAACAAGTTTAAATTTTTCAGCCAAGTTTATTTTGTCATCTGCAAATACATGTACCTTCCATTTTGGACTAGGCTACAATTTTATTGTTTGGTCAAGAGTTAACTCTTTATCAAACAACAAAATTTTAGAATGGTCCAAGTTGAAAACATTTGCAGACAACAAAATGAACATTACTGAAGAACTGAAATTTGTTTTGGGTAGGGTAGAAAACATTGTGGAGAAAAGGAGAAAATGCTGGTTACCAGCATTTTCTCCTTTTCCCACAATGTTTTTTAAAGGCTTCTTTCTCAGGGTAGTCAAAAGTAGGGATTGTGTGGTAATCGGTTCAGGTCTAATGTTTCTTTCATGAACCCGATCTCAAGGGCAAGCAAGCTTGATTTTCAGTTTGAATCCTTCGTCTCTCTGCTCTGTGAAAAAGGGAGTCTAATGTATTTGCAAGTAGTACCAACCAAGGTCAGCCTGCAGTCCACGCAAGCTGACCTCGATCAGAACTTTCTGCTTTCCGTAAATTTTCTTCATGGTAAAGGACCCCATCCCCACAGGATTCAAATGGTTGTATCACAAAATGGATCTTAACTGATTACCAAACAACAGAATTTTCGGTTTGTCCAAAATCGAAAGCATTTGCAGATGACAAAAGAAAAGTGACTGAAAATTTGGAATTTATTTTGTGAAGGGTAGAAAGCATTGTGGAAAAAGGAGGAAATGCTGGTTACCAGCTTTTTCTCCTTTTCCCACAATGTTTTCTAATGGCTCCTTTCTCAGGGGCGTCGAAAGTAGGGGTTGTGTGGTAATGGGTTAAAATCTAGCTCTGTCTAAAGGATAACAGAGATCCATTAGCAGACTGCAACTTTAAGATGGTTCAAATGGCAAACTTTGTCCTTGATAAGATTAGAAAACATTGTGGGAAAAAGAGAAAATGCTGGTTACCGGCATTTTCTCCTTTTGCCACAATGTTTTCAAAAGGCTTCTGTCATGGGGTCATTTAAACCCAGGATTGTTCGGTTAAGACTAAACAGGCAGAATAACTGAAACGAAGCTTTCAAGATAGTAAAAATCCAAATATTACTATTTCGATGTTGTTGTTTTTTTTTAAATATCACCTTATCAGATAGCGTACATACAAAATCTGACTGCATATTCTATGCAGTCTGATCTTGATATACACCTTCTGCAAAAGTTCTTCAGACCTAAAGTTACACTGAGCAGCCTACAGATGAACTCACCTCTTTATCAATCTGGAGTATTCTAGTCTTCAGGAATGGCTGTAATGTTGGGAGCAGATTACAATGTATATCAGCAATGTTTAACTTTTCTGCAACTGCTGAGAGGAACCCACCACTACCTTGTCTTATCCACATGCCCTGGAAATTGAATCGGATACTAGGGTTGTTAGAAAAGTATCCAGAAAGGTTTCCCAACTTTTTCATTTGTGCACTAATCGTGATGAAATTTTCAACCATGATACTTTCGGGAATTATGCTTATGGTCCGGCAGAATAAAGTAAGATATTTATACTTATGCGTTACCTACAGTCACTATGGCAACTTCGAGCGGGGCTTTGTTAAATTGGTTAAATGATCACATATTTACCTGTTTCTAAAGAGATAAAAAAAATTGTATTTCCGACACCAAAATTGACCAAATTGCACGTGACGTTTTTGTGCTCTTTTATCTTGACCAATGTAACGTCATTGGTTGTAATATGACATCATTTCCGTAAACAACAGAAGTTGAACACATCGCTCTGCTGATATTGCAATTAATGGCACTTGAGCATAAATAAATTCACTAAAGTTTTGTGTGCTAATGGGAAAAACAAAATCAGAGAGGATCTTTATGGTAATGAATACCTACGGCAAAAGTTCTATGAAGAAATCAAGCATATATGAGTGGTACAACATATTTAAAAACGATTCTGCGTGTGAAGTTGCCGACCGCCAAAAATCTGGATGCCCCAACATGACGTCAGTGAAAACAAGAAATAAGAGAAGCAATTCGTAAAATTCCCCAAGATCAGTTTAAGTCCTGTTTTGACAAGTGGATACATAGATGGGAGAAGTGTGTATCGTGTAGTGGAGAATATTTCGAAAAGGTGTGATTTTTAGATGCATGGGGCCGATTTTCCCGACGCTGTATCCCATCCAAAAGTAAGTTGCCCGCTCAATGTAACCCTACGTTACCATAGATACTGTAGAATGCACATTTATGCAAATGGTGATTTTTTTGTCAATGGGATCATAAGCATAATTCTCCGAAGTAACAGTGCTGAATATTTTATCTAGATATAATTGTGAATAAAAAGTTATGAAACCTTTCCGAATACTTTTCTAACAGCCCTCATACAGCCGGTGCAATACCTGTGCTAGGCAATTATCCCCAAAAACAATTAAGTGAGCATATCAGTATGGTCATAGCTGTTAAATACAAGTACCCAACACTACCTTGTCTTATCCACATGCCCTGGAAATGGAATAGATACAACCAGTGCAATACCTGTGCAAGGCAGTTATCCAGAAAAAAAAATACCGGTAAGAGAGCATATCAGTATGGTCATAGCTATTTAATAAAAGTACCCAACACTACCTTGTCTTATCTACATGCCCTGGAAATTGAATCAGATACAGCCGGTGCAAAACCTGTGCTAAACACTTATCCCAAAAAACAATAAACCCTTTACCACACAATCTCGACTTTTAACACTTCTGTGAAAGAAGCCTTTTGAAAACATTGTGGGAAAAGGAGAAAATGCTGGTAACCAGCATTTTCTCCTTTTCCCACAATGTTTTCTTCCATTCCTAAAACAAATTTCAATTCTTTAGTCACATTTATCTTGTCGTCTGCAAATGCTTTCAATTTGGACCAATCTATACATTTGTTGTTTGTTAATGAGTTAACCCTTTACCCCATAAGGCATTTCTATGGTATCTCTAATTGACCCGAAATAACAGCAAGGATAAAGCCGTTTCTTATGTGTATATGACACCTTTTGATAGCATAGAAAATATTGTGGCAAAAGGTGAAATTGCTTGTCATGAGCAATTTCACCTTTTGCCACTATGTCTTCCAAAGGCTCCAACAAGCAGTATGTAGAAATGAGTATCTATGGAGTAAAGGGTTAAAACATACTGGATGAGCCAACAATGGTACAACAATCTTCACAAAGTAGTGCAGCATGCTTTTCTGTAATAATCCCAACTCTGTCAGTGACTTTAAAGCGCCCAGGGTTTTATGTACTATAAAATCTTCTGAATCTGACAAACCCTGCAAAGAATAAAGGAGTTTTTATAATTACAATACCCCCCTTACAGGCTACTGTTCTGTATTTTATGGGGACAATATTTAACCCTATCCCAAACGACAAACTTTTGGACTAGACCAAATTGAAAGCATTTGCAGATGACAATTCAACTCTTGCTGAACAGATCATTTCTGTCTATGATAGGGTAGAAAACATTGTGGGAAAAGGAGAAAATGCTGGTTACCAGCATTTTCTGCTTTTCCCACAATGTTTTCAAAAGGCTACTATTCAAGACCCATAAAAACCAGGGATTGTTTGGGAAAAGGTTAACTAGAGCTGTCACTGCATGTGACTTAATACCCCCGCCAGCACTTTGACATGAAAAAGTGTCAAGTTCAAGGGGAGATAATTCCTTAACCAGGAAGAGTTAATACTTGAAAATTGCGTCTTGCAAATCTTCATTATATGATCAGTATATGTGCAAAGTTTCAATACTTTGCTGTATTGAACCGTAGGAGGAGTTTACAACACAAAATTGTATTTTGTACACAGACGGACGGACCTACCGACAGACAGGCTGATTCCAGTATACACCCGAAAACATTTGTTTTGCAGGGTACAAAAACATTGAGGAAAAAGATGTACATGTAACTCCTTGTAAGGAACAGTTTTTCCTTTTGTACCTTCAATTTTCATAATTATCTTTTTTTTTAATCAACATCAAATGATAAAACCAAGCAAGTCGTCAGATATATTATATTTCATGTGTCTGTTTTTAGAAATTTTATTTAAGTTATTCAGCATGATATTGGTTAAAATTTTGTCATTTGGTATAGAGTTACACTTGTCTAAAATGTTGTAGACGTCATGGAATATAATTATTTTGCAACATGAATTGACCATTACCTGCTCGAGAAGAGGTTTGATTATTTCTGCACTCTGCCATCCTACATAGGCTGCTATCCCAACTATGTTGTCAAAGAATGCTCCTCGCAGATGCCAATCAGTCTGAAATATTACGTACAAAATTCAACACAATCCCTCATCAAATGATCACAAAACTTTAACTCTTTCCCAAACAAGCCCTGGTTTTTACGTGTCTACAGTACAAATCTTTAGAAAATACTATGGGAAAAGGAGAAATTGCTCATAACGAGCAATTTCTCCTTTTCCCACAGTTTTTTCTAGCCTATCGGAAAAGTTTCTGCCATTCTCATCAAATTCAAAATTGTCATCTGCAAACACTTTGAGTTTGGGACAGTCTAAAATTTGTCATTTGAAAAAGGGTTAAAAAACTGAGCAGGATAGCATTTGAACACAAACAACAAAAGGAGAAAATACTGGTCGCTAGCATTTTCTACAATTTCCATAATGTATTCAAATCTTTCAAGGATAAATCCTGTAATTTGAACCACATTTGATACAGCATCTGTAAATGCTAAAATACTTCAAAAAGTGTTGATTCCAGATAAATGCTGAAATGCGTCGACTACAGAATGAGTAGTTTCTTTATTTGCCTCGCCAGTTTGTATTCCACTAAATAGCTGTGTAATACTCTGTGAAAAGGGGGCTTAATACATCTACAGAAAGAATTCAGGTTAGCCTGCACAAGCCATCCTGGGACAAAACTTTTTGTTATTAGTACATTTTCTGCATTTCAAAGGACCATTCTACTTCATAATTCATAAAACAGATTTTATTGATCATAATTATTTGACATCCTACTTTGTATAATACATCATAGCCCCTTTTGCTACAGCATGGCTCATCCATATAAATTAACCCTTTACCACACAATCCTGACTTTTAACACCTCTGTGAAAGAAGCCTTTTGAAAACATTGTGGGAAAAGGAGAAAATGCTGGTAACCAGCATTTTCTCCTTTTCCCACAATGTTTTCTTCCTTTCCTAGAACAAATTTCGATTCTTTAGTCACATTTATTTTGTTGTCTGCAAATGCTTTTAATTTGGATCAATCCAAAATGTTGTCATTTGGTAAAGAGTTAGGATATCAGATCCCTTGATGCAAGATCAGACTATTTTTTTTTTTCATTAATCTTTCTATATACTGATAACAATCCAGAAAGTGGGAACAAAGCAAATATGCTACATTATAGCTGAAATATGGTGGAGCATAAAAAAAAAAAAATTTGTTCTACAACAAATTTGAAGGAGACGACTTTCAAACCACACATGTATAGGAGTAATGAACATGAATTAACCCATTACCACACAATCCCTACTTTTGATGTCCCTAGGAGAGAAGCCTTAAAAAAACATTGTGGGAAAAGGAGAGGTAACCAGAATTTTCTCCTTTTCCGACAATGTTTTTTACTCTTCACAAAACAAATTTCAAATTTTCGGTCACTTTCATTTTGTCATCTGCAAATGCTTTCGATTTGGACAAGCCTAAAATATTGTCGTTTAATAAGTTAAGATATTGTAGATAAAAAAATATGATAACATTGTGACAAGGGAGAAACTGCTGATAAAAAGCAAACATGTTTTCAAAAGGGTATCCTGTCGGATGAAATAAGTTAAATGAAAGAGTTAACCCATTACCACACAATCCCTACTTTTAACAACCTTGAGAAAGAAGCCTTTAGCAAAAACATTGTGGGAAAAGGAGAAAATGCTGGTGGGTAACCCTAACCCTCCACAAACAAATTTCAAATTTTAAGTCACTTTTATTTTGTCATCTGCAAATGCTTTTGATTTGGAAAAAACTAAAATTTTGTTGTTTGCTAAAGAGTTAATATGGTGAACTTGACGCAATAAAGGAAATAAAAAGCCTGACCTTGTCATTCAGAAATGTGATCATGTGGGACAGTATAACATCATTTGCTGAAATAGAAGACATATATTACCCTAAAAAACTCAAGAAGTGATTCATAATAATATGATCAGTGAAAACTATTTTACAGTTAACTCTTTACCAAACGACAAAATTTTAGACTGGCCCAAATTGAAAGCATTTGCAGACAAGAAAATATACGTTTGTCAAAAATTGAAACTTGACCTTAGAAGTGTAGAAAACATTGTAGGAAAAGGTGAAAATGCTGGTTACCAGCATTTTCTCCTTTTCCCACAATGTCTTCAGAAGGCTTCTCTCTCAGGGTCGTCAAAACCGGGGATAGTGTGGTAAAGGGTTAATAGGTAAATTCAGCCTGCTGATAACCTTGTTTATCTTACGGCCAGTCCCTTTTAAATGCATGTGGCAAACAGAACATTAGCTCATACATGTACATTTCTACCATTTTTTATTTCTCACATAAGATCATGTATTTCACACCTACAATCTAACTCCCAATAAAATCACTTAACCCTTAACCAAATGACAGAATCTTAGACTGGTCCAAAATGGAAGCACTTGCAGATGACAAAATAACCGTAACTCAAAAATTAAAATTTGTGTCTAGCAGGGTAGAAAACATTGTGGGAAAAGGAGAAAATGCTGTTACCAGCATTTTCTCCTTTTCCCTTAATGTTTTCAAAAGAGATCTCAGGGACTGTTTGGTAAAGGGATAAATACTACCACTTGAGTACATAATATCTCTATCCATACTGGACTCTGCAGAGTCTGGAATGTGGATATTTTAGAATGAGGCTAGAGTCCAGAAATATGAATTTTTCAAGACGAGGCTAGTCTCAAATATTGATATTTGCCCAGAAGAGTAGTTGAACACAGTCCCTTGTTATTAACCCTTTACCCCATAAGGAATTTCTATGGTATCTCTAACTGACCCTAAATAACAGCAAGGATGAAGCAATTTCTTATGTGTATATGACACCTTTTGATAGTGTAGAAAATATTGTGGCAAAAGGTGAAATTGCTCGTCACGAGCAATTTCACCTTTTGTCACAATGTTTTCCAAAGGCTCCTACAAGCAATGCGTAGAAATGAGTATCTATGGAGTAAAGGGTTAAGCAACTTCGTTGAATTCAAAACTCTTTTGTTTATTTGTTAAAGAAAAAAAAATGAAATGGTCCAATCCTTCACTGGTTCTGCAGTGCTCTCATCCAGTAGTATTCAGTATGTACCCAAAAATGTTAAATAACCTCAAAATATTATACCATTATAATTGTTGATTTCAAGAATGTTGTCTTAATACTCTGTTCTAAATTTATATCATGTGGTTAACTCATTACCATACGACAGAATTTTAGGTTTGTCCAAATCAAAAGCATTTGCAGACGACAAAATAAAAGCGACTGAAAATTTTAAAATTTGTTTTGTGAAAGGTAGAAAATATGGTTACCAGCATTTTCTCCTTTTCCCACAATGTTTTTTAAAGGCTTCTTTCTCATGGTCATCAAAAGTGGGGTTTGTGTGGTAAAGGACTACGTGACAGAATTTTTGTCAAAATATACTATCTGATTTGGTTAGTTGTATTGGAGTTTAACATCACTCTGACAGCTTGGGTCATATCAAGGCAGTCAGTGACGCAAATGTGTTTTCTGGCTTTCTCACACAGGTACTAACACAATTTTCTTTCCAAAGCCACTGTCTACTTTTCTCACATGATTCAGCAAAAGTGAAAGGCGAAAATTCGCCGGAAAGACAGTTCGCCTCAACCAGGTATCGAACTCACAACCACCAGATCATGAGTCCAACACACTCACCACTGAGCCACCCAGGCGGGCATACTATCTGATAATGTAAGTTCAAGACTACAGTTATCATCAGCTGCCTGTGGACTGAAATTACCTTTTTGTCGACCAAAGAACACACACAGTCTGGTAATTCCATTATCAAGCAGCGTACGTTTAACAGTATTGTCTGGGTCGTTCAGAAGCAGTACCACCTTCTCTTGTATAATTTCTTGTAGAGTCTGAAGTTCAAGGTCATAGCTTGACTGTAAAAAGACAAAATATCTTTTAACTTCACCGAGTCCAAACATCCAGACACAACTTCTGTACAATAAATTTCTTCCTGTTGGACTGTATCTGAAACAGGGTTTTCCCCCCGGTTTTGAAAATTGGGGTCATTGTGACCCCTTTACTCATTAGTTGAGGGTCATTTCGTTAATTTAGGGGATAAAAAAATTGGATCTTATCGTCATCAACTTCAAGCACGATTTACAATGCATTTTACCTTTAAACGCCAACTTTCAATATTGAAAAGTTGGTCGATCATTTCTGACAGAAAGGTCAATGTCACTTTTTGACAGACCAAACATTTTCGTTTTGTGGCTTGATCGGCAGTTGTAGGAAGCAGATGTTAGAAGAATGCTACAGCTTTCTTTGTCATGACATTAATTTTCCACTAATAGCACAGACCGGTAATGTGTACTTTTATATACCGAAAGTCGTGTAAAATATGCTATGGAATACAGAGAACCCACCCAAGACTTCCATTGAGCCCATATTTACAACCCGTGTCCAATATACTTTACACCAATAATGCGTAAACCAGTCTTATTCTATAAATAAATTACCACAAAACCACTTTTATTTAACTTCATACATGATTTAGATCTTGGAAAGTTGCGTCACTGGTGATGCTCTGTCACTTACTTTGGGGGTCATTTGAATTAAAACTGCGTCTATGATGCAGCAGTGTTGTGCCTAGGCCGCGGGATTGCGGGATTCCCGCAATTTTTTTAACAATGTCCCTTAAAATTTAAGCCATTGCGGGATGTCGGGCGCGCTCACGAAAATCCGACGAATTTTCCTTATCTGGAGTCCATTTCGGTACTTACATACATTGCGTTATTTACAATGGGCACCTGCACAACATAGACTGTGACCGCGGAATTTACTGAGACAAAGTCACTTAGGGATATCCGATATTTAAACCAGTCTTACTGTTGTCAATAAAACAATATGGCGAAACGCAGGATGCGGTTCACCGACTTTATGTCGGGAAAGGTTAAAAATAGAAAAGTTGCAGACGAAATTGAAATGCAGAGGACTGTGAAAACCCCGAATCGATCGCGGCTTCTTCGACCTCCGGGACAAGTAGGAAAAAGGACAGAAAATTTCAGAAAAAATCGGCTCATAAAATTTCCGTGGTTACAAGAGTCGGATGGAAGAATGAAATGTGTCCCCTAGATTTTTCTAATGTCCCCTTGAAATTGAGGTAGGGGGACACCTGTGTCCCCCAAAAATTTTGGCCTAGGCACAACACTGATGCAGGATTTGTGCGTCATGGAAAACCCTGCTGAAGCTGCAACATCTAGTTCTTATTAACAACAACAGTTGCTGATATTTACATGCCAATTTTTATTCCTTTTGTGGGCTGATCATATAAGCTAAATAATTATCAACAATTACATTAAATTAATTCATCAATTGCAGGGATTTTGTATTGGATATTCACTTCATGCATCACTTTGTCATCCAAACATTCTTTATTATCAAAAAGGGCTGTATCTTTTCTGGAATATCCCAGTGAGTGCCATACTCCATGTCAACAATTCTATATATTTTTGTTTCAACTCTTTACCACACAATCCAAACTTTTAACAAATCTTTGAAAGAAGCCTTCTGAGAACACTGTGGGAAAAGGAGCATGCTGGTAACCAGGATTTTCTCCTTTTTCAACAATGTTTTCTTCCCTTCACAAAACAAATTTCAATATTTTAATCACATTCATTTTGTCATTTGCAAATAATTTCAATCTGGACCGGTCTAAAATTTTGTCATTTGGTAAAGAGATAACCCATTACCACACAATCCCTACTTTTGACAACCCTGACAAAGAAGCCTTTAGAAACATTGTGGGAAAAGGAGAAAATGCTAGTCAACCAGCATTTTCTCCTTTTCCCACAAAGTTTTCTACCCTTCACAAAACCAATATTAAATTCACAGTCATTTTTATTATGTTGTCTGCAGCTGCTTTCAATTTGGACCAGTCTAAAATTTTGTCGTCTGGTAAAGAGTTAAAAAGAACCAGCGCCATCAGCATGTGATGAGTTATAGTTACTTACCATGTCTGCTTCACTGTCATCAGTCTCATCATTGTCATTTAATTGCATCATTTCCAGCACTCTATTAAGATGGAAACAACAAAATTAATACATTACCACACAGCAAAATTTTTGACCTATCCAAATTGTTCGAAAGCATTTGCAGATGACAATTTCAAAGTGGCTCAAATGGTGCACTTCTGCTTTGATAGGGTAGAAAACTTGTGAGAAAAGGAGAAAATGCTGGTTACCAGCTTTTTCTCCTTCTCCCGCAATGTTTTCAAAAGGCTTCTTCCTCAGGGGCTATGAAAGTAGGCATTGTGTGGTAAAGGGTTAATACAATGAAACAAACAAATCTTTCACCTTCACTATGAGATAAAATTTTTATACACATAAACTTCAATGATTTTTTCTTTCTAGTATTTCTTCCATTAACTTGCATAGCACTTAACTCTTTACCAAACAAGAGAACTTTGGTCCAAATTGAAAGCATTAGCAGACGACAAAATTAAAGTGACTCAAAATTGAAATTTGTTTAGGGACAGGTAGAAAACATCATGGGAAAAGGAGAAAATGCTGGTTACCAGCATTTTCTCCCTTTCCCACAATGTTTTCAAAAGCTTTCCTTCTCAGGGTCGTTAAAAGTCGGGAATGTGTGGTAAAGAGTTAAAAAGAAAAAAAATTAAAGTGAACATATTCAGGTACTTTTCTTACACGTAACAAACATAGAAACAACAAACTTCAAAATGAGTAGACTATGTCATTTCTTACAATATCAAGAATGCTGGTGCGATGTCTGCAGAGCATTGGTAAGAAGACACATTTCTAATTCAACCCTTTACAAAACAATTCCAAAGTCAAAACAAGAGGACCATGATGGTCCTATATCGATCACCTGAGTACTAAACGAAAAGGTCTATGATGAAGATAAATACCAAATATTGAGGTCCAAGGCCAATTGATATTGAAACAAGAGCGGCAAATTGTCGCAAGATATGCCCATCCCACCGCCAGTTGTTTAGGAGGTATAATTGCAAAAGGCAATGCAAAGGTAATGCAACAAATACGTTAATAAAGTCTCTAATCAATTTGACTTGAGACTTCAAAGTTCCACTACGTGCTCAGGTGAGCTAAAAAGCTCTTCTGAAAACACTGAAGGACGTCAAAATACTCAGGAACAGCGTTTGCTACTTTCCCAAACAATATTTTCCATCCTTTCAATTGCATATCATTCATGACACATTAACATCTTTCTTGCTTTAACTCTTTACCTCACAATTCCGACGTATAACGACCCTGAGAAAGAAGCCTTTTGAAAACATTGTGGGAAAAGGAGAAAATGCTGGTAACCAGAATTTTCTCCTTTTCCCACATTGTTTTCTACCCTTTCACAAAACAAGGTTCAATTTTTGAGTTATCTTATTTTGTCGTCTGCAAGTGCTTTCTATTTGGACCAGTCTAAAATTTTGTCATGTGGTAAAGATTTAAGCAAGGTCATTCAGGTTCAAAACAGAGCCATCAGACAAGTTTTTCAACAACATTTCTTCCAACAACAGGTTTTTGAACTCTCCACAACTGATAAGTAGCACCTGCAGATGACAACAAATAATTGGCTGATATGATGAGATGTGGCTTTCAAAGGATAGAAAACAGTGTTGGAAAGCAGAAATATATATTGCTGGTTACTAGAAATTCTCCGTTTCCTAAAATAATTTCTTAGTTTAGTTTAAGAATATTTGTTTTACATCGATTGAGAAACAAGTTCTGACAACTTATACTAATCTCTCTCGATTCTGCTTCCTGGGAACTACAAAAGTACTCGCGCCGAATCTGTGGGCCGATGAAAATCCCAGGGTTGACACCCAGTAATCGAACTTTGGACCTTTTGGTTTCGAGGCGGAGACTCTGCCTCACGACCACAGACACCACAAAATAATTTCTTGGTTGTTAAAAGTGAATTGTTTGGTAAAGATGTTAAGATAAGCACACATACAAAAACGGTAATAAATAGAATTCATTTTCCATTCTTTCATAGTAGCCACATATTTTCCTTTGCTTAATAAAAAAAAAAAGAAAAAATTCCCCTATAATTACCATAAAGAAGAAAGTAACCAAGAGTAAAATTTAAGTATTTTTATCACTGTTTTCTTACCTTAGTGCAGTTTCTGCAAGCTGGGCAATATTCTGAGCATATGTTAGTCGTACAATTGTTGCACTGTCCTGTGTTAAAACTGACTGGAAAAGGAAGATAATATTAAAGAGCTGCTGATAAATACATGAACTCTATGCAAAGCATCTAAAATCTATTTGCTACACTTTTGCCAAACGACAAAATTTTAGAATGGTCCAAACTGAAAGCAATTGCAGATGACAAAATGAATATGACTAAAGAATTGAAATTTGTTTTAGGAAGGATAGAAAACATTGTGGGAATGGAGAAAATGCTGGTTTCCAGCATTTTCTCCTTTTCTCACAATGTTTTCAAAAGGCTTCTTTCAGAAGGTTGTTAAAAGTCAGGATTGTGGGGGTAAAGGATTAATTAAAACCAATCTGAAAATACCATTTGACCATATATGAAACCGTACACTGTGAAAAAAACTAACTTAAAAATGTTTTCGACTAAGCAAATAAAAAATCCAACATTTGTTGTAAAAACTGTATTCTCTACTGCTACTTATACAGTAACTTCAAACCTAAAACTTTAAAAAGGCTTTTTTTCAAAAGATTTTATATAAATGAGTGATAAGTTATCACTTAAAAAGTATCAAAACTTACCAAATTTGGAAATATGTACTCTTGAAATACATTGGAATCACTGAAAATATTAATAGAAAAAATAGCATTTAATCAAATATGAAAAACATTAATTTACAAATGGACAGACATACAAGATCTAGAAATTCACAACTAAAGCTTGCTGACATTTGGCCAGTGGAGCAAAGATTATAGTGTTATTTCCATTAAATCTAAAAAGATCAGCTGGTAACCAAAACCAATTATGCATGCGCTTATATGAAATATTAAAATGAAAAACTCACAACAAATACTATTGTGAAAATACTCTTGAAATCCATTATTATTTCATGCTTTCTGATAGAATATCGAGAAATAGCAGTGAAAATATTTTTCAATATTACACGGTTACCACCAGTGAAAATACCAATTTTCATGTTCTTGTTGCCCAGGTAAGTTGCTTCACAATCAAATGGAAATATGACGTCATTTAATTTTACAGTTCTCGCCCTTGACGTAATATTGCAAAGCGTTGCTATACGGGATGGGTGCACCATGGGGAAAAACAGAAAAAAACTACTGGATTTTGATAAAGCTCCTCCCAGAAAGGGGTTACAAGCATGAAATAAATAGAATATGATTTTGTATTTTTCTGTGAAAGATCTAAATTTATTTGATCTTGTGAACACCATCGGTAATATTTTCACTCTTGGCTGTGCCACTCATGAAAATATTAACGAAGGTGTTCACTCGATGAAATAAATTTCGATCTTTCATCAAAAAAAAAAAAAAAAATATCCTCTCTATATTCCTGTATTTAGGCAGTCTATTAGGGAAACAAAGTTATCAAAATAATTTCTACTCTGTACAAAACAGTCTCACATTTACACAATCTTGAGAAGACTTAAAATGGAGAAAAAGCAGATAATCACCATTTTCTCCTCTTCACAATGTTTTCTACACTAGAAAGACAAATCTCATAGATAAAACCTCATTTTACATGTGGTTTGAAATCTTTATCACTGGGTCAAGAATTAACCCTTTCCCAAACAACAAACTTCTGGACTAGACCAAATTGAAAGCATTTGCAGACGACAATTCAACTCTTGCTGAAAAGATGATTTCTGTCTATGACGGGTAGAAAACATTGTGGGAAAAGGAGAAAATGCTGGTTACCAGCATTTTCCCCTTTTCCCACAATGTTTTCAAAAGGCTACTATTCCAGACCCGTAAAAACCAGGGATTGTTTGTGAAAGGGTTAACTACATGAACAGTAATTTGTCAATGAAGACACACAGAGACGAAAGCTTTACAGACCTTCTAGGTACATTTTCTAAATGTTTTAAGCATTCAGTCACACAGTTCAACATCTCTGCTCTAACTCTGGGCTCTTTATCATTGACTAACACAATCTGAAACATTCCAATATTAAAATTTACAAATTGAGCCAAGCTCTGTGAAAAGGGGGTTTAACTCTTTACCAAACGACAAAATTCAAAGCATTTGCAGACAACATATTGAATGTAGCTAAACAGATAACTTCTGTATGTGATAGGGTAGAAAACATTGTGGGAAAAGGAGAAAATGCTGGTTACCAGCATTTTCTCCTTTTCCTACGATGTTTTCAAAGGACTTCTTCCCCAGGGTCGTTAAAACTTGGGACTGTGTGGTAAAGAGTTAATGTATCTGGAGAGAGAAAAAAAAACAGTATTAACCCTTTCCCAAACAATCCCTGGTTTTCACGGCCCTGAGAGAGAAGCCTTCTGAAAACATTGTGGGAAAAGGAGAAAATGCTGGTAACCAGCATTTTCTCCTTTTCCCACAATGTTTTCTTCCCTGCTGGAAACAAATTTCAATTTTTGAGTTACATTTTATTTGTCATCTGCAAATCCTTTCAACTTGGACCAGTCTACAATTTTGTCGTTTGGTAACGAGTTAAACCCCGTCAACCTGCGTGGGCACTCCTTGCAGGCTGACATGGGTCAAAACTGTTAGCTATTTGCAGATTTTCTGAATGACTAATGACTAATATACCCCAGATCTAGTAAACTGTTGGACTAAATAGATTTCATGGATCCAAAATTACCCGATGACTGGCTTCATATCACACATCCCTGAGATGCATCAATCCCCATTTCACCAAGTCATGGCTTAAATATTCTAGAGAAATACTTTCACAGAATTTCACACAAAGGTTATGGAAAAAACTTGGACACCCATCATGTTTTGGACACAATATTTTTCATTTCCTATTTTGAAGGCCACTTTGATTCAGTTATACAAAAATGATTAGTTTCGTAAGGACTTTTTTCATAAACTTTGTTAGAAAAGGAACCATTACCACACAATTCCAACTTTTAACACTCCTGTGAAAGAAGCGTTTTGAAAACATTGTGGGAAAAGGAGAAAATGCTGGTAACCAGCATTTTCTCCTTTTCTCACAATGTTTTCTACCCTTTTGGAAACAAACTTCAATTTTTTTAGTTATGTTTATTTTGTCGTCTGCAAGTGCTTTGAATTTCGACAAGTCAAAATTTTTGTCATGTGGTAAAGAGTTAATAAACAAAATTATAGGTTTGTCCAAATTGAAAGCATTTGCAGACAACAGAATAAATGTGACTGAAAAATCAGAATTTGATTTGGGAAGGGTCGAAAACATTGTGGTTACCAGCATTTTCTCCTTTTCCCACAATGTTTTCAAAAGGCTTCTATCACAGGGTCGTCAAAAGTCATCATTGTGTGGTAAAGGGTTAAGGATCAACCTTCCAACAGAAATTATTTGCTCATTTCCTTACATCATGCTTTTGCAAGCAAGGCAGAACTTGTTCTTTTACTTACCAAATAAGGCAGAATTCTGTCTAATAAAATGTCTGCAGTCACATATTTGGCAAAGTCTGTCAGGAGGCTTAGAGCTACCAACTTGGCATTACAAAACTGAAATGAGATAAAAATGTAAGAAGTTAACTTTTATTTCATAGCTATTACAAATCTTATCTTATATTTCATAGCTATTAGGAATCTTAACATATATTTCATAGCTATTAGGAATATTAACTTATATTTCATAGCTATTGCGAATCTTAACTTATATTTCATAGCTATTGCGAATCTTTACTTATATTTCATAGCTATTACGGATCTTTACTTATATTTCATAGCTATTATGAATCTTCAGTCATATGAGTCAGTATAATTTCAAAGAAAGTATTTGCTATCATATTTTGGCATAATCTGAGACTCTCAAAGGGTTAAAAAGCTAACACAAATGATGGTGACAGGTGTAGTGCAACAGCTATTCCTGGACTCTGTCTAGACAAGCTGATAAGACAGAGAAAGAAGGGGAGGTAAGCTACATACATGTGTTTTTCTTAGACTTGAACCAATGAGAGAAATAATCAACACAAGTACAGAGTTGTTCTCTGGATGACTTTCTTCTATCTTCAGGTTCTTTAATATAAGGTCCATGTCTTTCTTTACTCTGAAAGAAAAAGAAATATTCATAATTATTAATTCATAGGGTAGCTAGGATAACTTTACATGTATTCATGGACATTACAGAACATAAGTCTACACAAAACACAAGCTATACAGTCTGAGCTGAGGTCTGAGTTTGGATCAACAGTATGCAAATTTTCATCAACACAGCCCTGAATTTGTGGTATCTGATCTTATCTACTTACTTAACTCTTTACCAAACGATAAAATTTTGGACTGATCCAAACTGAGAGCATTTGAAGACGTCAAATTAAATATGACTCGAACATTGAAAATTATTTTGGGAAGGGTAGAAAACATTGTGGGTAAAGGAGAAAATGCTGGTAACCAGGATTTTCTCCTTTTCCAACAATGTTTTCAAAAGGCTTCTGTTGTAGGGTCGTTTCCTTCCCTTTATAGTTAATATGGGTGGGTTCTTAATTTTTTTTGGGGAACTCCAGGAAAGTGACAACTACATTAAAAGTTTCTTTCTATCCTTTAATCTCCTTACTTCAGAGTATGAACATCTCTACCCAATTTGAGGAACTGGGTGAGTTCACACTCTACACTGTTTCATGTAAGGCTGATCTCTGTCTCTCTCTCTCTCTCTGTCAATGTGACTGCAAGTGATCAAATCCTTTCCTTTTTTCCACAATATTGTAATCAAGTGATCAAACAATGGTTTTCCTAGTAAACAACTGACAGACTGAAGCGGGAATGAAAAATTCAAAAGGTCATGTGATTGATTGGAGGGAAATGGTCGATCAAGTGGAACACAGGTAAATACAGACTGACCAAAAAGGCATGTCATATTAATCAAAGGACTGAAGGTCCTGAAAGTCGCACTAATGGTGAAACCTTGATATTTTGGGACTGATAGATGGTCATCACCCTTTTACAGGACAATCTTGCTTTTACCTAATTCAAACAGCTTTGGAAAACAGAGCTGAAAGAAAGAAAAACTCATTTTTTTTTACTCAAGGTTTTCTTCCAATTAGACTCAAATTTAATGGTTTACCGTAAGTCAAATTTGATTAGTTTCAGCAATTCTTCGATTTTGACTAGTCTGTAATTTTGTTGGGCAAATGCAGTTACTTGTAATAGGCAGCTTCCCACCAAGTTAGATCTTTTCATTTTTCTTTTTCTTTAATATATCCATGTTGGCATATAGCCTGACATAATATACCCAAAACAATATTAAATGTATGTCATTGGTCACCTCTTTTACTTGGAACTTACTGAAACAGTGCCACTGCATACCAATGCTAGCACTTGACAATTTTTGAAAAGGGACACATAAGGGACATCTCTGTGAAATCATTTCAAAATCTGACCAACCATTTCAGTGAAGAAGAATTTTCAAGAATTTCTTAATGTCCGAATAGTGCAAGTGGACCCCATTTACCAGAGCCATGTTTCTTGATGGATCAGAATTTTGCCAACATTTTTGAAAATGGTCACCCAAGGAACATTGCTTTGAAATTATTTTAAAATCTGATCATGGGTTTCAGAGAAGGTGAATTTTCAAGAAATTCTTCATTTCCATATATACATGTAGTGCAAGTAGCCCCAATTCACCTGAACCATGTTTCTTGGCAAATCAAAATTTCGCGAACAAGTTTTTAAAAGGGTCACCCAAGGAACATCTCTGTGAACTTTTTTCAATATCTGATCAGCCGTTTCAGAGAAGTAAGAATTTTCAAAAAATTTCTGCATGTCCATATAAGTACAAGTAGCCCCCATTCACCAGAGCCATGTTTCTTGACGGATTGAAATTTCGCAAACAAATTTTGAAAAGGGTCACCCATAGAACATCCCTGAGAAATTATTTCAAAATCTGACCAGCGGTTTCTGAGAAGAATTTTTTAGAATTTCTTCATTCCTGTATAGTGCAAATAGCCCCCATTCACCAGAGTTATGTTTCTTGACTGATCAAAATTTCACGAAAAAGTTTTGGAAAGGGTCACTTAAGGTAGTGGACCCGTTATAGGCATAGTGCAGCATGGCATAAAATTTTTGGACAGTTGATAAGACATATTTTGTACAGATATGATACTATTGCACATTTTTAACCGAACAGAAATTCCTTCGGGGTCCATCTTGAAATTATTTGTTGATAATTTTGTTAGTTTCCAGAAAAGGGAGGTAATTATCATATCCATTTGTAATGAAATTATAGTAGTTATAGATTTATAAATGATAATTCTAGAAAGGACAAAAAAGAAAAAGTGGCTTGGTGAAAGTAGTACAATAATGCTCATTTTTAATCTTAGCAAATTTTCTAGGGTAATATTATAGTGGAAATAGCTGTTTTCTATTACGGGTCCACTACGTTAAGGAACATCTCTGTGAAATTATTTTAAAATCTGGCCAGCTGTTTCAGAGAAGAAGATTTTTAAAGAATTTCTTAGAAAACTGTTTGGTTGCCATGGCAACTAAAACTTTTGACGTAATCAAATTCTGTGAACAATTTTCAAAGAGGACGTCCCAAGGAACATTCCAGCCAAGTTTGGTCCATATTGGCCCAGCGGTTTTGGAGGAGTTGATGTTTAAAGAATTGTTGATGACGCATGACAGATGACAGATACCAGGTGATCCTAAAAGCTTCCCTTGAGCATGTTGTGCTCAGGTTAGCTGAAAAAACAGTCCTAAGGTTTTTCATCTCAACCAAACTGACTCTCAAATTATAAAAAATATTTGCAAAGTAATTAATAACCATGCAATCTACAACAGGTTAAAGACCATTGTGAATAATTAGTTTAACTCATTACCAGACCAGCCCAATTTTGGGCTTGTCCAAATTGAAAGCATCTGCAGACGACAAAATAAAAGTGACAGAAAATTTGAAATTTGTTTTGTGAAGGTTAGAAAAAATTGTGGGAAAAGGAGAAAATGCATTTTTTTCCTTTTCCCACAATGTGTTCTAAAGGCTTCTTTCTCAGGGTAGTCGAAAGTAGGGATTGTGTGGTAATGGGTTAATCACCACATTAAATTTGTTACAATCTTTTTGAGTGTTGAAATTGTATCTTTGCTATCCAAACAATGTAATTAATGCATCACATTTCTCTGTTATATCATTTCTTTAAATGTGCTGATGGTTATGCTTTTTTTTTCATGTATAAAACATATTTTTATAATGATGGATAAATATTTTTAAAGTATCCAATATGTTTTTTTTTTCATTAATAGTAACTTTATCTTCCTTAAAAAAAAAAAAAATAGCAAGAAAAACGTGATTTTATCACTAAGCATTTAATTGACTTCGCTATATTTATTGTTAACTAAGTTTCATCATTGGTTTTAATCATGTAAGGCAAATTCAAAATAAAGCAAGAGTTAAAATCGTCATGATGACGAATAGGTAATTTCTATTAATTTTTACACAAATTGAAGATAGAAATACTATGAAAATCATGTGTTCATTTTGACTACACATTGGGTACGTTTTGACTCCACTTGGGTAGGTCTAGACTTCATTTGGGTAAGTTTTGACTCCATTCAGGTACGTTTTGACTCCACCCGGGTACGTTTTGACTCCACCTGGGTACGTTTTGACTTGGGTACGTTTTGGTTTGAGTACGTTTTGACTGTAAACCCCTCAACGCACGGTCGTAATTGCTGTATTTTACCTTGCGTTTCATATTTCATGTTGTATTTACTGTATACGGAGGGGATGAAATATCCTCGTCGCCACTCTTTTGGGGTCCGAACAAAAGTAGTAATCAACATTTTAACTTTAATGGTGTTAATCGTTATGTGCGTTTGTTTTCTATCCCGTCCGCCATTTGCATTTTCTTAATCAAAGTACAATTTTGTACTTCAAACTTAAGCTGATCAAAGACCTAAAATACTAGAATTGATAGCAAAAGTTCATGTCTGATTTCCATAAAATCGTGTATGTAAGCGTTTCGCATGCAGTTACAAAAGTTTTTTGATTTGTAATGGAATAGTTTTTGAGTGCTCTGTTTTGGGGTATTTTTCGAGTGGTTTGGGGTGTTTCATCCGAGACGTACGTTACACACTAGATCAAAGCTCTGGAACGAAACAAATTTTCAAATTTAGAGCGAGTTTTACGATATTTAACCTTGAATTCATGGTTTGCATGGTTTAAAAGAGTTGATTTCAAATGACATCACTCGAGTCCGAAATTCTACCCTTATAAGCGAAGCTTTACAGGTCTCGATAATACATGAATATTTACAGTAAGGTGCTCTCGATAAGCCATATTAATCCGCGATCCCTTTTAAACTCACATTAAGCACTGATGGGGGGATATCTTAGCTGAATTATGTTTTAATTACCCATCTAAACAAAGATGGATGTTAAATTTTCACATGATATACAAAATAACCGCATTTTTTTTAATTTAAAATTTGAGTCACGTTCTCCTTTTTCTAGCGTAGGTATATGAGTTATATGAGTTACCGGGTCCAGTCCCATCATAAAGAACAAATTCCAGACATACCAAAGAAAAAGTAGTTCTACAGCGATCGGATGAAAAGCAGAGTAACTGCACCTCGTTTATGAAGTATATACGACGTTTTTGATCCATTTTTTAGCATGATTCTTCAACCCACTATAGACACCCCCAACCCACCCTGAGCTCCTCGAGCTCATCGCAAAAAGTCGAACGTTTTGACAAACGTGCGACTTAAAAATGACCCTACTACACTTCTTTATATGGGTCGTTTAAAGTCGGGATTGTGTGGTAAAGAGTTAAAATATCCATCCATTTTCCTTTCCTTGGTAGATCAATGTGTCATCCAAATTACAGGCAACTTTTTCAGCCAAGGAAACTTAAAAATCAACATGATAAGCTGATGAATGATGAAACTGCAGTCCTTTTTTATTCATTATAATTACTCATCATAATTCTGTGAACTGATTTTGTGCTTCCAGTGAAAATAGAACTAAGGATCTCCAGATTATCAGTGCTGCACTTAACACTTCAGCATGGGACCCCAGCTGCCAGAAAAGAAAGTAATTATACTGGAATATGAGTGAACATTATATAACTCACTAGCGTTTTGACCTTACAACAAACAATTCCTTATGAAGAAGGCAGAAATCAAGGCAGGAACAGGAGAAAGTGCTGGTAACCAGCTTTTTTGCTATTTTCTTACATTGGTTTCTGTTCTTTCAGACCATACTTACCTATATATTCTGTCATCTGGAGACAACATGGGTGGAGTTGCAAATCTCTGAATATAAAGTTTTAGGAATGTATAGAAATACTCAGGGAATGTCTTCACTCTCTGTTGTATGAGATACTCTTCTGCAGACAGACGATGATTGGGATCTTTCTGCATCATGTGTCGAACTAGGTCCTTCAATTTGAAAAACACATGTATAAAGTTTGTTAACCCTTTATCAAACAATCCCATTTTTTTACAACCCTGAGACAGAAATCTTTTAAAAACATTTTGGGAAGAGGAGAAAATGCTGGTAACCAGCATTTTCTCCTTCTTCCCACAATGTTTTCTACCTTTCTCTGATACAAGTATAAAATTTTCAGTCATTTTTAATTTGACGTCTGCAAATGCTTTCGATTTAGACCAGTCTAAAATTTTGTCGTTTGGTAAAGAGTTAACCCTTTATCAAACATGTAACTCTACAGTAGGAGACAACTTTTGAAAACAGGTAATGATTTAGTCAAAGCCATAAAAAATCATAGTATACCAGTATACTATAAATGCCTACAAATATTTCATAAAATTCTGAATTCAAATTGACTTACATATAAATTTCAGAGTGAGAAAACAATTCACATCAACAGGATGATTTGGTCAAAGCCATAAAAAATCATAGTATACTAGTATACTATAAATGCCCATAAATATTTCATAAAATTCTGAATTCCCACAGAAAGACTTACATATATATTTCAGAGTGAGAAAACAATTCACATCTAAAGTTCTGTGTAATACTGCATAAACTGACATACCCTGACACCATTATCCTCTATTTTCTCTAAAACTTTCCATGGACTGTATTCCCTGTTTCTATAGGCCAACAGCTGGGATAGATCAAATGGTGCCGTACCTTCTGTGAACAGTTCTGCAATAACACACCTGAAATACAAGCAGTGTACGCCATTAAAAAAAAATCATCTCAGTGGCTCTCTGGGAAAAGGTTTAACCCATTACCACACAATCCCTACTTTTGACGACCAGAGAAAGAAGCCTTTTGAAAACATTGTAGGAAAAGGAGAAAATGCTTGTAACCAGCATTTTCTCTGTTTCCCACAATGTTTTCTACCCTTCACAAAACAAATTCACCCTTCACAAAACAAATTACGAATTTTTAGTCACTTTTATTTTGTCGTCTGCAAATGCTTTCGATTTGGACGAACCTAAAATTTTGTCCTATGGTAATGGGTTAATACATCTTTAAGATGGTAGATACTAATCAAGACATCATATGACCTGCAACATACAAAGATGCATTCGGACATATTATGTGATAAGCGTTGTTTCCGATCACTTTTGACAGTTCCCATTTTTTCTGTTTTGCGCAAGTTTACTGTAGTACAAAACCTAAGGTAATCGTCAAGTGCCTTCGCGGATCAGCCTGGATGGACTGCACAGAATGATCCCAGACTTTTTATGCAAATATCTAAGTACCCCCTTTTTGCATGTTGCAAGCTATATAAATATGGACCAAAGATCTCACTGATATTATTATAAACCAGCCAATATAGCTCAGCAGGGAGAGCGTGAACACAATGTTTCAGGTCACTACAGGTTGTGGGTTCGAATCAAAACATGTCATATGTCACAAATTTTGTCGTTTGGTAAAGAGTTAACTCATTACCATACAATCCCAAGTTTTAACGACCCTTAGGAAGAAGTCTTTTAAAAACAGTGTGGGAAAAGGAGAAAATGCTGGTAACCAGCATTTTCTCCTTTTCCTGCAATGTTTTCTACTAAATCAAGGGAAAGATTCATCATTTGAGCCACATTAAAATTGCTGTCTGCAAATGCTTTGAACTTGCAAGGGTTCAACTTTTTGTCTTGTGGTAAAGAGTTAATCAGTTACCCAGCAGAGAAAATATCCATGGCTGGAGTCAGATCTCCTGTCTTTATATCGTTGTATGCAGTAAGATCTAGGTTGCCAAGGTTACCAGCCTGACCCCCTGCTGTCTCTGCTGCTCTTCCCCCACCTTCAACAAACCTCTCTGGGGCAATGTAACATGTTCTTCTTCTGGATGTGTCAAAGAAGTAGGAAAAATCTGAAGGATTGTCCTGTAAATGTAAGACTGATTCACTGACCGAATGTTGTTAACAGTTTTCAACATGGCTTCAATCTTATTTCATGCTTTCCGGAAGGATATTGAGAAATAGCAGTGAAAATGTTTTTCAATCTTAAACGGGTACGACCAGTGAAAATACCGATTTTCATGTTCTTGTTGCCTAGGTAAATTGCGCCTGCCTCACAACCAGATGACAATATGACATCATTTACCTTACATTTCTCGTGCTTAAAGTAATATCGTAATGTTTTGCTTTGCAGGAGGGGTGTGCCACTGGGAATAACGGAAAAGAACTGTACTGGATTTTGATAAAGCTTCTCCCAGAGAGGGTTAAAAGCATTGAAAGCACTTGCAGAAGACAAAATAAATGTAACTCAAAATGACAACTCAAATGAAATTTATTTCCAGCATGATAGAAAACATTATGGGAAAAGGAGAAAATGCTGGTTGTCAGCATTTTCTCCTTTTCCCACAATATTTTCTAAAAGCTTCTTACTCAGGGTCGTAAAAACTAGGCATTGTTTGGTAAAGGGGTAAGTTACAAGAACATGGTCCTTGGACAGGTAGAAAATTGACAAATACAGTAGCAAAAAATTAGACCCATTAAACTCAAACGCAGGCTGACATAGGTCCATACTTCTTTTGCAGATAAATGCATTAAAGGTGGCCCTTCAGATTTTGGGACGAAAATTTTACAAAAATGCAAAAAAATCATCCTTATACTCCCAAAGCCTTTTAATTTGCGATCATAAAACCCCGTAGTCGAAACCATCCGATAACACGAGAAATTAGAGATTTATTACGGGCCAGGTTGACACCAACGGGAGACACATTCTATTTTTAGATTATCAATTCTCTCATTTAAATACAGGAAAACACAGACAAAGTTTCAAACATCCGTCCGAAGAAGACATTATTGAAAATAATTATTACATATTTGTTTTGTAATGGAATTTAAGCATTATTAGTCACATGTCAGTCACTTAACATTCCCACAATGCTTTATTTTTGGCGCGAAATCTAAAAATAGCTTAAGAGGCTACGTAGCCTTTTAAGGGAATACCATAAAAAAAAAATTTTTTTTTGTAATCTTATGATTCTTAATTATTGATGATTTGTATTGTTTTTTCATACAAATTTCAATGATATATATATATTTTAATTTGGTGTGATGTAAAAACTCTAAATACCCACCTTTAAGCCCTAATATCACAAAGCATGGGTCAATGAAATTTTTCCATCAGACATCACCCGGAATGTATGAGATATCCAAGTTAAAGTCATATGAATTTTCCATTCTTAATTCTTTACCAAACAACAAAATTTTAGACTGGTCAAAATCGAAAGCATTTGCAGACGACAAAATAAATGTGACTGAAAAGTTGAAATTTGGTTTGGGAAGTGTAGAAAACATTGTGAGAAAAGGAGAAAATGCTGGTTACCAGCATTTTCTCCTTTTCTCACAATGTTTTCAAAAGGCGTCTTTCTCAGGGTTGTTAAAAGTCAGAATTGTATGGTAAAGGGTTAAGCCCTATTATCAGTAAGCATGGATCAAATTTTTCCATCATACATCATTTGGAATGTATGAGATAACCAGTTTAAAGTCATTTGAATTTTCCACTCTTAAACATGCAACGGACATGAGTATTTTGAGCTTGAACTTTTGAATATGCCGGTGTTCTCTGATACTCTTGAAATAACTCACCTAGCATAAAAGTGCTAGATACAGCATAAAGCTACAATTCAGTTGCCGAGAAAAAACTTTCAGAGTCTGTATTCACCGATCATTCTTAAGAACATTCTCTTGTCTTATTCTTTAGAATTTTGTTTATGTGAAAGTAACAGAACTTCTGATTGGCTAAACCATTTGGTTTAGCCAGTCAGAAGTTCTGTTACCTTCATAGTCTGAAAATCTAGCAGAATAAGACAAAAAAACATTCTTAAGAATGGTTTGTGAATACCGACCCAGGTCCTTATTTCAACAACCTTTGAATTCTGTTCTCCTTTCAAATTAACAAGAATTGCCAGGTAACTGGCTGAGACAGAAAGTCTAAACTTCTCAGATGGTTGGTCTAGAAATTCAGGGTTTTTTTTAATTTTCAACACTAAACATGACATCTTTTTTCCACTTACATCTGGTAAATAGGTGGGTTTAAAACTTGCAAAGTCTGTTAGCAGTAACCAGTTCCAACCAGTTATCATCACATTTTCTGATTTGATGTCGCCATGGCAAACCTGGATAACATTGTCATAAGAGAATCAAATCAGCATTTCTTTACTCTTCAGGAAACATAGGATGTTTTGAATGCTTGGCAGACCACAATCTAACCGAGGTTTATCCCTTTACCAAACAATCCCTGGTCTTTACAACCTTAAGATAGAATCCTTTTGAAAACATCCTGGGAAGAGGAGAAAATGGTGTTTAGCAATCAGAAGTTTAGCAGCATTTTCTCCTCTTCCCACGATGTTTTCTACCCTGCTTGAAACAAATTTCAGTTTTTGATTTGAGCTAATTTTTTTCCTCTGCAAATGCTTTCAGTTTTGATCAGTCTAAAGTATTGTTGTTTTGTAAAGAGTAAAAAGATGGAGATTATATTTGAAAGGGTTGAAACCACTGTATGAAAAGGAGGCAATGCTGGTTACAAGGATTATCTTCTTTTCCAACAATGTTTTAAAAAGTTCTCTTCCACAAGGTCATAAAATACAGGACTATTAGTACATGGTTGTCTGAAACCAATCATGATGTAAACTCAACAATAATATATCTGAAAAACTTAAAAAATACTTTTCCTTTTTTTTTAACTTTTAAGTAAAGGACATTAGAATGTTCAAAGTGAAAGCATTTGCAAAAGACAAATCAACTGTCACTCAAATTATAAGAATTGACTGGGTAGTAAACGTTGTGAAAAGAGGAGAAAATGCTGATTTTCTTCTTTTCCCTCACTGTTTACAAAAAAAAAATATTCTTCATCAGGGTTGTGAAAACATGGGATTGTTTTAACCCATTACCACACAATCCCTACTTTTGATGCCCCTGAGAAAGAAGCCTTTAGAAAACATTGTGGGAAAAGGAGAAAATGCTGGTAACCAGCATTTTCTCCTTTTCCCACAGTGTTTTCTACCCTTCCCTGAACAATTTTCAATTTTTCAGTCACCTTTATTTTGTAGCCTGCAAATGCTTTCAATTTGAACCAGTCTAAAGTTTTGTCCTGTGGTAAAGAGTTAATTAGTTTAGTTAATGTCTTTTTTGTGCTACACAGAGCTCCAGATAAGAGAGAGTAATGGTATACTAAATCCATTATTTCTCTTTAGAACCCTATGTTGTGCGTAATCATTAGAATCTTCTTGATAAGGCAATTCTAATGAGTACCTACAACAGTGTTAAGTGGAGAATAATTAACCTTTTACCACACAATGGCGACTTAAGACTTTTAACGCCCCTCAGGAAGAAGACTTTGAAAACATTGTGAGAAAAGGAGAAAATGCTGGTAACCAGCATTTTCTCCTTTTACCACCAAGTTTTCTACCCCTTCAAAGTGAAATTGCACCATTTTAGCGTATTTGAAATTGTCATCTGCAAAATGCTTTCAATTTGGATAGGTGTGGTGACGGGTTAATACTTTCAATTTTGAAATCAAAATTACTCCCTCTTTCTGGACCTCTGGCTAAAGCAGACAAATGTTGATAACAATGCGAATAAAACCTGACAAGAATCGAGAGAGATTAGTA
The DNA here is from genome assembly GCA_943736015.1 of Tridacna crocea. Lineage (NCBI taxonomy): Eukaryota > Metazoa > Mollusca > Bivalvia > Cardiida > Cardiidae > Tridacna > Tridacna crocea. The sequence goes on along the minus strand of OX031072.1, from coordinate 28,760,827 downwards.
TAAGTTGTAAGAACTTGTTTCTCCATCGATGTAAATTAAATATGTTTAAATTAAACTAAAACCTGACAAAGCAATTTCTCTATAAGCCATAAATATTTTCAAATGTACTTGTGTTCAAATAAGGTAAAAGGAGAAATAGTTTTTACTTTCACTTCTTCCTTTAGCTATAAGGTTTTGAAAAATTGTTGCATGCAAGACGTAAAAACTTTTCTATCTAGTCAACACATCTAAGCTTTAACCCTTTACCAAACAACAAAACTTTAGACTGGTCCAAATTGAAAGGACCCGCAAACTACAAAATAAATGTAACTCAAAAATTGAAATTTGTTTGAAGCAGGGTAGAAAACATTGTGGGAAAAAGGAGAAAATGCTGGTTACCAGCATTTTCTCCTTTTTCCCACAATGTTTTCAAAAGCTTTCTCTTTCAGTGGTGTTAAAAGTCGTCATTGTGTGGTAACAGGTTAATTCAAAATTTAATTTTCCTTTAAACAAGAGGGCCATGATGGCCCTGAAATCGCTCACCTGAGTTTATTGACCAAACATGCACCATCTAGTTTCCCAGTGACCTAGTTTTTTATCAGACATTACCCATCATCAAACACTTTTGAGATATCAATAAGAAAAACATTCTGGCCAAGTTTCATGAGTATTGGACTGAAAATGTGGCCTCTACAGTGTACAAAAGGTTTTTCTAAGATTTCATCAAGTGACCTAGTTTTGGAACCGACAATTACCCATTATCAAACTCTTTTGAGACATCACCAAAACAAACATTCTGACCAAGTCTGAAGAGTATCAGGCAGAAAATGTAGCCTCTAGAGTGTACACAAGGTTTTTCTAATATTTGACCCATTGACCTAGTTTTTGACTCCACATGACCCATTTTCAAACTCATTCAAGTATCACAAGGACAAATATTATGAACAAGTTTTAGGAGTATCAGACTGAAAATGTGTCCTCCAGAGCATACAAAAGGTGTTTATAACATTTGACCTATTGACCCAGTTTTTGAACCAACATGACCCATTTTCAAACTCATCCAAGATATTATAAAGGCAAACATTCTGACTAATTTTCAAGAGTGTTGGACTGAAAATGTGGCATCCAGACAATATACAAGGTTTTTCTAAGATTTGACCTGGTGACCTAGTTTTTAACCCCCAATGACCCATTTTCAAACCTGTCTGAGATATCATCAAGACAAACAAGAGTTTCGGATTGAAATTGTGGCCTCTAGAGCCTACAAAAGGTTTTTCTAACATTTGACCTAGTGACCTAGTTTTTGACCCCACGTGACCCATTTTTGAACTCGTCCAAGATATCATCCAGACAAACATCCTGACCAACTTTCAAGAGTATCCGACTGAAAATGTGGCGTCTAGAGCGTACACAAGGTTTTCCTAAGATTTGACCTGGTGACCTAGTTTTTGAACCCACGTGACCCATTTTACAACTCGTCTGAGATATCATCCAGACAAACATCCTGACCAACTTTTATGAGTATCCGACTGAAAATGTGGCCTCTAGAGCGTACACAAGGTTTTTCTAAGATTTGACTTGGTGACCTAGTTTTTGACCCCACATGACCCATTTTCGAACTCGTCCGAGATATCATCCAGACAAACATCCTGACCAACTTTCATGAGTATCCGACTGAAAATGTGGCCTCTAGAGCGTACACAAGGTTTTCCTAAGATTTGACCTGGTGACCTAGTTTTTGACCCCACGTGACCCATTTTCGCACTCATCCGAGATATCATCCAGACAAACATCCTGACCAACTTTCATGAGTATCCGACTGAAAATGTGGCCTCTAGAGCGTACACAAGGTTTTTCTAAGATCTGACCTGGTGACCTAGTTTTTGACCCAACTTGACCAATTTTCGAACTCGTCCGAGATATCATCCAGACAAACATCCTGACCAACTTTCATGAGTATCCGACTGAAAATGTGGCCTCTAGAGCGTACACAAGGTTTTTCTAAGATTTGACCTAGTGACCTAGTTTTTGAGCCCACGTGACCCATTTTCAAACTCGTCCGAGATATCATCCAGACAAACATCCTGACCAACTTTCATGAGTATCCGACTCAAAATGTGGCCTCTAGAGCGTACACAAGGTTTTTCTAAGATTTGACCTAGTGACCTAGTTTTTGACCCCACATGACCCATTTTCGAACTCGTCCGAGATTTCATCGAGACAAACATCCTTACCAACTTTCATGAGTATCCGACCAAAACTGTGGCCTGTAGAGCGTACACAAGGTAAAAAGTTGACGACGGACGACGCACGACGGACGACGCACGACGGACGCCGGACACAGCACGATCACAATAGCTCACCATGAGCACTTCGTGCTCAGGTGAGCTAAAAAATAAAAACGACAAAGAACACACATCATTCACTTACCTTAAGTTTATGGCACTGGTTAAGGGCACACAACAGCTGAAAAGCGATCCATTTCTTTTCTATGTTGTTTAGGAAGGGGCGGGTACTTATTCGGTCATATAAACTGTCCTTGAAGTACTGTCTGGACAACAGAGCAGCTTTGTCAAATTGCTGAAAAAAAATAACCACAAATCAAATCCTTCAATTCCTGAATTGTGTAAGCTTGATCACTGGCGACACTTGTACCTTGTCATTAGCAAGTATCATTCCTTATCATATTTCATTCTTAACTCTTTACCAAATGTCATAATTTTAGAGTATACCAAACTGGCAGCATTTGAAGATAACGAAATTAAGCCTTTGCCACACAATTACGACTGTTAATGACCCTGATAAAGAAGCCTTTTGAAAACATTGTGGGAAAAGGAGAAAATGCTGGTAACCAGCATTTTCTCTTTTTCCCACAATGTTTTCTATCCTTTCAAAAAAACGTTTGAAATTTTAAGTCATACTTATTTTGTCATCTGCAAATGCTTTTAATTTGGAGCAATAAAAAATTTTCTCATTTGATAATAGGGTAAGATAACTCAAAAGTTGTAATTGTTTTGGAAAGGGTAGAAAACATTATAGGAAAAGGAGAAAATGCTGGTTATCACTATTTTCTCCTTTTCCAAGAGTGTTTCTCACAAGGCTTCTTCCTGTAGGACGTAAAAACCAGGGATTGTTTGATAAAGTGTTAAACAAGAACGTAAACATAGCTCAAACCAAAGAATTTATCTTATCCCTAAATTACTACATTATGTACCCACAATAATCCAGAATTCCAGACTAGTCCAAATTGAAAGCATTTGCAGACAACTAATCATTAGTTTGAA